>CM028136.1:549352500-550570000 GCA_016271365.2 Neoceratodus forsteri
CATATGTCCCCCTCCCGAACACATCCCTGGTGGTCCAATGGACCGTAGATCCCGATCGTGGGATGTAATCATTACACACCCCGCAAACATAGCCTGTTGGTCCAGTGGACCCGTAGATCCCGATCGCAGGATGTGATCATTAAACCTCCCCAACACATCCCTGGTGCCGTGTCCCCCACCCACCCATGAAGCCTCACCACCCGCTCCCTCGGCAGCAGTGGCGATCCACCGCCAGCCAGGCCCCGCCGCCGACTCGATTGCAGGCTGCACGCCCATTGGTGCAGAGCCACGGGCGGCAGCCCTACCGCAGTCAGTCGGTGGCAGCGGGCGGCAGGCGGGTGGGATGCGCTGCGCGGGGAGCGGGTGGGGGCTCATGGGTGGGTGGGTGGGGGACACTAGGCACCAGGATGTGTTGGGGGTGTGTAATGATTACATCCACGATCGGATCTACAGTCCACTGGACCACCAGGGATGTGTTCGGGAGGGGAGACACTTTGCGCCCGTGATCGGGCTGGTGGGGTTAGCCACTGCGCCCACGATCGGGCTGCAGGGGTTGTTTATAACCAATGCAGCCTGCGGTAGGGCTGGTGGAGGGGGGACATTTCTGTTGTTGCCGGCGATCGGGCCAGTGGGTGGTGGTGGTGGGGATTTTCACTCTTTTGCCCGCGATCGGGCTGCAGGGGGCATTGGTCACCAACGGCTGCTGCCTGGCAGGGCGCCAGGTGCAAGTCCTCGGGGATCGGCGCACCTGCATGCTAATGGCATGCAAATGGGGCCATAATCAGATACAATGGCCCCCGCACTTGCATGAATTATGGTCCATTTCATGTCACCTTTGAATATCGGGATTTTGTGATGGCGATGGTACTTGGCGCCAATCAGCAAGTCGAATGCTCCACTGACAACTTGCAGTGGCGCAAGTTCCACTGCGCCACGTGACAGTGGCTGTGGTCGGGGGTGATATTCAAAGGAGCTGCTCAGCTAGATCCTTTGAATATCGTCTGGCCACACCCTCATGTTAACTATTTTGCGAGCGCAAGGGCTTGCGCCTAAGAAGAGCGAGTTTGAATATCTGGCCCTAGTTGTTTTGTAAAATTGTCTCTTACCAGACGCAGTCTGTACTGTCATTTGGCTCTGCTCAGTTTTTCCAGTCTCTCCTCCCCTCTCCCATGTGATTTGATCCTGTTTTTGCTGCCACCAAGTGGTTTTGTGGGTTCTTTAGTTAGACTCAGAAATGTGGATTAATTAACAAGCAACTTCTAATAACACTATAGATGGGAGCAGTCATAATGCATCCAGCCCAGAGTCAGCTCAGCACACAAAAAAGGACAAAAAAGACCAGCACATCATATGGTAATGTAAAGAACCTCCACTTTGCTAGCGGGCAGTGTTGAAACTCTCCTAGTCAGAACAGAGGCAGCTGCTCTTGACGTGGGTTGACATTGCAGATGTAGAATAAATTCATGCGGGCTGGGCAACCTAGCAAAATATTTTCAAAAGGACTGTATTAGACAGATTACCTGCAGAGCCAGCCTGTGTTTCATGTGGATTTTCCTTGCAAAGGGGTGCAATTGCGAGGAATAATCCCTATGGCATATGTGTGTGTGTGTGTGTGTGTGTGTTGGGACTTATTAGCAGTCTTCGTTATGGAGATCATTGAACATTTGTTTTAAAATCCATTGAATAACTGTGAAATCAAAAATGTTAAATGAAATGTGGGGAACTGTGGATCTGCTGGAAAAAAATAACATATTCAGTTAGGTGTAACCCAAGCTGCCCTCAGTAGAGGACATGGCCAAGCTGCCAGACTGGCCATTTTTTTGGAGGTCAATATTTTGATAGAACAAAGGTCAGTATCTTTGGAAATAGCATTTACTTGCAAATCAAGTTGCTAGAGACAGATCCAACCCATCTAAACTATATTTTTAATTATCCTTCAAGGTCCTTTTACTTTTGATAAATTTGAATGTCATGTTGGTTTATAAATGGATAAAACCTGCAGAGTTGATTACATCAGCTCTGAAATATGTTTTCAGAAAAGTCACATAATTTACTTTGGAAAAGTTACATGACCGATGCAGCAAAACAAAGACAAAAATTCATCCTTTAACTCTTACAGATAATGTGCACCTGCATAGGTTTAACTTCTGGACAGTTAGAAAGTGCTTTAGTGGAATGTACAATTAAAGCTCATAATTTTACTTAACACATTTTTAATTGTGTTCAATATATTTATAAGTGATCTGGAGGTGGGATGCAGTAGCTAGTTTTCAAAGCTTGCTGATGTCACCAAAATAGGAAGCGTAGCTGCATCTCGGCAGGAGATAAATGAAATGTAGAAGGACTTGGGCATACTCAGGCAGTGGGTGGAAAATGGCAAATGAGCAGAAAATGGAACATGATGTATATAAGTAAAGAAGAAAATGAAGGCGAAATACTACAGGAGTGTGAAATGCCTTTGCCTAGCCAGGCATGATGCTGGAGGACTGGAAAGTCACGAATGTGGTCTGCATCTGCAAGAAGGAGACAGGGTCAGGCCCCAGCAACTACAGACCATTCAGCCTGACTTCAGTGATGGGCAGGGTCCTGGAGGCCATTATCAGGTACAGAATAATGGAGCACTTGGTTGCGGTCAAGGTACTTGCTACCTCTCCTCATGGCTTTATGAATGGGTGACCATGTCAAGCCAACATGATCACCTACTTGGAGCGGATGACTGGGGAGGTGGACAGGATCAGGGCTGTAGACATAGTCTGTCTGAACTTCAGGCCTTTGACATACGACAAGCTCCTGGGAAAAGTACATTAGTGTGGTATACGAAAAGGGGATTGTTAACTGGCTTTTGGGCAGGAAGCAGAAGGTTGTGATGGATGGGCAGTACTTCATGTGGAAAGAGGTAGTCAGTGATGTCCCATAGGGATCACTGCTGTGAGCGCTGCCATTCACATTTTCATCAGTGATCAGGAAGTTGGGGGTCTCTTGCAGGCTGCTTCAGTTCGCTGATGACAATAAACTGGCCAAGGTAGTGGACTCTCTTGAGGATGGGGATAAAGCACAGGCTGACCTAAGCAAGCTGGGTAATTGGTTGAACTCTTGAAGCCCCAGATTGTTTAGCATCATGTTGATTTATTATGTGTTAGGTGTTGTAAACGCATGCACTTGCACTTTGTTTATGGCCCATACTGGCACTTAGTTTATTACGTTTATGTACAAGCCACAGTGGCTACCACGCTAATTGGACCATGAATCTTTAAGCAGCATACCATTAAACCTGAAACAACATAGAGGGTGGTACCTTTGGAAAAGTATCCATTAAGATGCTAAATGATAGGTCGGGGTCAGTTAGTGGGTCACTGCTTTCCATGTTTGAGATTTTATATGGAAAAAATAATGGAAAAAATAGAAACACTATCCGCCTCAGCCATCACTTCACACCTGTTTAACAGAAAGATTGCTCAATAGGGAGTGAATGAAATAAAGAGGATGCTCTGCAGTTAATCCATACTGTATATTTTTTGAACTGATCAATTTCAAAACAAATATATCTGTTTACATATTTGCCAGTACAAGTTCCTTGAGCAACAAAAGATACGGCTCCTGATCACACATCAGTATTATTGACCATGGACATTTTCTGATGTTCAGACGTTCAATAATTCTAAAGTATCTGGCAAGAAATTTTCTTTAAACTTGAAGAGTTACATAGAAACATAAAATATGGTGGCAGAAAAAAGGTCCACTGGCCATCCTTTCTGCCCAACCCTGCCTAATACTTGTGTGATGCATGGTCCCGTCACCACACATCCTCTTGTTTCCTTCCTTGCTCTACACCCCTGACCCTTTCAGGCCCTGTGCCCATCCCATCCTTGAAAATAAACTTTGGGACAGAGCAGCAGTTTGAAATTGGGCCTAGGACTATGGCAGAGAGAGAGAGAGAGAGAGAGAGAGATTCCTAAAAATGTAATTGAGAGAGCATACACTAGAGCTGTGAATACACCATGGGCAGAGCTCCTAAACAAAAAACAAATGGAAAGTTTGGTGGCATGAAATATCAGCGCTGGGGATTGAGCACCTACAATAATGGCGACCCAGTCCCCAGCGCATGTCTTCAGGGCTACTGTAGAATAGGGCGGCTGGATGGGGAGGGGTCAATGAATATAGCGATGGGATGTCGCTATACATATGCGTGCATGGGGGAGTAAGCATGCACAGTGAGGGGCGGGAGGGAATGTGAGGGGTGGTGGCGCAGTGGGTTGCTGGGCCGATCCCATGGCATGGTGGGTGGGTTGGCGGCATTGGTCGGCAAGGTACCGGGTTTGGGTCCGGGCGCTGGTGTGTTTTTCGCCCGGCCAAACCTTTTATGTTTTCACCCCCCGACATGGCCACCCCTGGGTTGAGAATCCCCATTAAGAGGTGCGGGGGCAAAGCCGGCCCACATAAAACATTAAAAAACTAAGTCCCCGGCGCTGTTTTGCTGTGCGTGGGGTGTCAGAGTGCCGAAATAAATTTTTGGCACACTTGACTTCTCGATAACGGTGATTGCCTTTAGGCTTTCGCTGTTATCACATGTAACCAAAAGTTTAAAGCTAATCATGGATTTCATCCCAGCTGCAGTGGGACTCAGAAAGAGTACAAGGCGCCATTGATATGTTTTAGAAAATGAGCCCAGACTAATAGCTCGTACACATAGGAATTCTTTGGTCACATATAGGAGGGTTGAAAATTTAAAAGACAGTGTGGTGCCAGCCTGCCAGCACAGTGGTAGTGCTACAGCTTGCAACGCTGATGATCCGGGTTCAGGAATGAGCCTGGGGAGTCAGAGGGCTGGCTGGGGGAGGAGGATGAGCATCCCAGGGACCGCTTGTCTCCTCCGGGGAGGGAAGGGAGGCAGAGGCTCGGTGCTTGACTAGCCCCAAGTGGAGGCCTGGGGTAAAGCAAGCATCTAGCCACGTTGCATGGGGGATGGACGCAGTGGACGTCGATGATTACGCCTTGATGTTGGGGTGCATGTCACGTCCGCAGAAAAAGGGAAAATAGGTCTCTAGGGGCTGGAAAGATGGAGTGCTTGGTGCAGACTCCACAGCTCACAGCTGCCTGTCCCAGCCGGACCCGATTAAACCAGAAAGTTCAGGGTGTATGGGCCCCACCTCGTTCCCACCGGGGGGGGAAGAACCACGGCTCCATGGGGGTACCAGAGGGCTTCAGGTAGGTGCAAGAAGCAGGGGTAGACACCATAAGCAACTCCCAATGATGCAGGGCTTAGAGAGCTGGGGGAGGAAAAAATGCAAGTAAAAAAAAAAAAAAAAAGACAGTGTGGTGCATTCAGTGCTCCCTCCAGAAAAGCCTAACTATACCTGGCTACTAATACCAATAAAAGGCAACTATAGATGTGGCCATTACCAGCACTGCTCAAATACTCAAAATGTAAGGACCTTCAGATACCCTAGGAGCAGGAAGAATTACTGGATAACGGACTTATAAACTGTTCATTGGAAGGAGTCATATACATGCTGACATGTCCTTTAGCCAAAATTACATTGGGCAGACAAAACACATGTTAAAATAGAGAATCAAAGAACACAAAATGGCAATCAGAGCTGGCACTGAAGCTTACATTATGGCCAGACATTTTAAATGGGCTAATCACGATTCAGTGGCCAATCTAAAATGTACTGGACTTGAGAGAGTACAGGCCCAGAACAGAGGTGGTGATATTTGAAAAATGGTGAGTGGTGACCTCCGGTTTCTGAACAAACATTTGGAAAAAGAAAAATTCAAAATGGTTCCACTAAGGGCAGTGATACCATCTTTGCAGAAAGGTCATTGGCTGGTGTAACCCCCAGGGGGTGCTATCCCAAGGGCTACTACGCCTGCCTGCTTTGCCACCAACAGGTTGAGGGGCCTGGATCCAATGGTGGGTGCATCCACCCAGAGGTTGGGGTTGGAACAGTCGAAAATGACTCGGTCACAGCCCTCTGGGTCACTGCAACCCCCCTTTCCTTCCACTAGTGGCCCACGAATGCTTCCCACACCACCACGATGTCTTGCACTTACCCCTAGAATGGATTGGCCAACTTGGCGCGAAAGCCCCTGTAAAATAAGATGCAGTAATACCACAACCCATGCAAAGAGGGGGACACAAACACTCAGTTCAGACAGTATACCTTGCAAACAACAAGTCTGATTTATTGAAGGGGAAATAACAAGGGTGGGGGAGATCAGGTTGATTAGCTTACCACTCTAATATGTATATATCTCTAGGGCACTGTGCACAGGCCAAACCTATAAGTCACTGTCTCTGGGTACCCAGGCAATACAAGGCTAGCCTATTCGGTGCAGCTGGTTGGGGTCCTGATGAAGAAAACAAGCGTTTGATACCTAAATTGATCAAACAGAACCAGCAGGCTCGGTTCGTGCAGCCAGACAAATCTTGCCCTCACAATGAACAACTGACAGGGCGCTACCCTAATTTAGTACTCACGACTCCTGCAGAAAGATCTCTCTCACACCACTTGCAGGACCTAGCCTGAGATCCAAACAGTTCTCCACACATTTATATGAAGAGCAGAGGGGTACCTTACCAGGCAGCTGCTTTATACTCCCGATCACTTTCACTGCAATTACCGGGCCAAATGACACAGCTTCACATGTCCTGACAGACCGAGCGCGATTTAAGTAGATTCTCCAGTCCTCCACAGGGTGAGCCTGGTAGGTAGCTGTAAACGTACAGCCTCCTCTGCCTGCACTCCTCCACAGATCTTGTCTGCTGCTTCTGGCAATGCTATCGCCCGACTTCTTGGCCTGCCACATGCGCTTCCCGCGCAAAGACTTTCTCAGCGCAGGAGCCAGAGCTCTTTCTCTCTTCACGATCACCAACGACTCTGCCCCTCCAGGACAGTTCAGGGCAGTTTTCTCTCGGCCTCACAGGCTCCGGTTGGCTGCCTTTTTTCCTGCCAGTCACAGCATGCGCCCTCTATTGGTGCAAAAAAGGCGCCAGCGTCCAAACTACGCTTCCCAGAAGCACCTACCATATATCTCCCTTGGTGGCAGGCTCCCCATGGGAGTCCAAGTTCTGGGTGGCTCAAGTGGTCTCCATTTTAAGGTTCCCCCTTTCCCAATTGGCCCATTTCAGTAGTTCAGGTCCAAAACAGCGGGGCCAGACACACAGAGTCCCAGCTGCAATAAAGGCAGGTTAAGCAAACTACATTTTTACTGTTACGCTACATACTTCACAGCAAACAGTTACATCCTTCAATTAGGCTCCCTCTGTTCTCTTAGCGACTTGGTTCGAGCAATAAACCCACAATCCCTCCTTGCAAACTAATAAAGCCTGCAAGCAGGCAGCTCTTAAAGAGACAGTACCAGAGGCTCTAAAAGCACTCACAGCGCCCACATTTAAACGGCATTACGCCGAACGCCAGTTAGGCAGGGAGCACTTAGGCAAGCTCCGGGAAGGCTTCTAGGAACCCCCATTTGTGGGGGGGGGTTACACCGGGATGCCTGCATGTGAAAGACACCTGTTTTCATATTCCAGTCAGACAGTCTCACAGAAAATGCCTCAGATTCACGATGGGGAACTGCCAGTACCAGTTCACAGCTGTACCATTTGGTCTCATCTCAGCTCCAAGGGTTTTCACAAAGCACCTGGCTGTGCTGACAGCAGATTTAAGAAAACAAGGCGTGGTGGTTTTCCCTTAACTGGATGACTGGTTAGTCTCGGGGAAAACAGAACAAGAAGCACGGTGCTCAGTTCAGTTGGTAAAAAGCACTTTGGAGAACCTGAGATTCTTGATAAACCTGCAGAAGTCCAAGCTAGAGCCTGTCCAAGTACTGGACTTCACAGGAGCAGAGCTAAACACCCTCCAGGGGAATGCTTTAATCCCACAGGCTAGAGTTACAGCTTTGGTAGAAACAGCAGATTCTTTCACAGTGGGTCAGCCAAGACCTGGAAGAGACTTTCTACAGTTACTAGGGCACATGCAGCATCCACAGCTGTGGTTCCATGGGACAGCTTCCAAGTAAGAGATTCCCAGTACCACTTTTTTTTTTTCCAATTATGTTTGTAGCCCTCAGCCTGGAACTCTGTCAGGCCCCTGCACTCACCAGCTTGCTCTACCACCCGCTGTGTTCCCCGACCATCTTCAAGTTCATTGCAGTTCCCCGGGTCAGGCAGGTCAACCCAGAGAGACTGCGGGGGGCAGTGGTGGGGAACCAGCATTGGGAGTGTGGCAGTGGCACTGGCAGGGGCTGTCACCTATCCAGGGCTAGAGGGGTATTTCTTGTGGTGGAAACTCGAGACCCCCTGCATGGTGCACTTCTGATGCTATGACACATGGCAACCCTGCCTGCGTCAGCCACGCTCCTTACATGCAATCCAGCAGCTCATAGTGCCCTCTGGTCTCCACCAGGGGTCACCAGAGTGCCGGATAACCCATGCACTCCCACCCGGAGAGGAGAGGAGAGGAGAGGAGAGCAGCCCTGCGGGTGCACGAACCATCTCCTTCACCTGCTGACCCCTGACTCCTGAGCTCGCTCCTGAACTCGGGTCGTCGGCATGACGCGAGGTGTGGCAACCAGCACCTCAACCCTCAGTGCCACTGGGCCATCCCAGTACCACTTAAGGGGCAACTAGTTGCAAAGATGGGATCCGCTTTCAAAATTACTGCCAGTGACAAAAGCACTAGTGGAATCATTACAGTGGTGGAAGGAGGAAAACAACCTCAGAAAGAGGGCATTCCCTTCCTTCAGCAGTCACCAACAAGTGTTCTTACTATGGATGCCTCACTCCCGGGGTATGGTGTCCACCGCAGGACCTCACAGTGAGTGGCACATGGAGCCCACAGGAGTCACTAGAACACATAAACCTCTTGGACCTCAAAGCAGTATTCCTAGCAATGCAGTCCTTCTCCTCCCAGCCACAGCGTCAGTCTGTCCAGATCAAGACAGACAACACCATGACAATGTACTATAGAAACAAGCACGGAGGAACAAGAAACTCAAATCTGTGTTCAAAGGCAATGAGGATCTGGGACCTGGAATATTCCTTAGAAGTAAATATATTTGCAATGCATCTGCCAGGCAAAGATAATGTCCTGACAGATTCTCTAAGCAGAATCAGCCAGGGAAATCACAAATGGGCCTTAAACCAGTGGGTTCTGGCCACAGTGTTCAGAAGGTGGGGCACTCCCATTATAGACCTGTTTGCACCTTGATAGAACTATCAGCCCCTGCAGCTTTGTTGCAGACCACCAGCCAGAGGAACAGTCCCAGAGGACACCCTAGTAGTGGACTGGACAGGGAAGTTTCATATGCCTTTCCACCATTTCCATGTATTCAGAAAGTACTCCTGAAACACGGGAGGGAACCTGCAACAATGATCATGATAGCTCCAGACTGGGCAAGACAGGTCTGGTACACGATACTTCTGGTCCTGTCCAACAAGAATCCAATCAGCCTGCCACTCACCCACATTCTGTTGACTTTCTTCCAGGGCAGAATAACATTTCCAAACCCCAGGACCCTACGCCTGAGGACATGATTCTTGAGGAGTTTATATCTTCCAGATTGGATGTGTCAGAAGAGATCCTGAAGGTGCTTAAGGTTTCAAATGTAAGCTATGAGTAATTTAAGGGCCCCCACTTTGGTATTTCCCCTCCTGGTAAAAGTTTCGATAGATAGTTGGAGGGGGGAGGCATCATACCAGGCTACACTTCAAACTGCCATTAGAGGCACGCTTGGAGCCCATAAAAGCAGGGGGCGCGGGAAAAGGAAGGGAGAAGGAGGAGAGGCTGGCTGGGAGATGGCAGGACAGGGAGGAAGGGAGGAGCTTGTTGGTTTGGGTTGGGCTTGATTCAAGGAGGGAACTCCCCCCCCCATAAGTGGAGTTAGTGCCGGTGGACAGTGCATGAGGGAGGGTAGTAGTTAGCCTGCCAGCATCGTAGGGGGTAAATGGGATTGCAGGGAGTGAGGGGTAGTGAGCGTGCTCAGGGTAGGAGATTGGTAAGTCCCAGACCCGGTAGAAATTAGGCCTGCACTGCCAGGGCTGGAGGTTTCATGGAAGGACTCCTCTATGGGAGAGGTGGTGGCAGTTTCCCTCCTGGTTTCTGGTGTGGCAGGGTAGTGCAGGTCTGGGTAAAAGGGAGGTGCTGTAGACTTCTCACCCACTATGGTGCCTGCTTGGAGGAGCAGGTCTCGGGGCACCAATCCAGGGTTTTAAATAATTGATTAACAGTTTTTTTCTTGTGACTTTACTAACTGTACAGAAAGTATTTATATAGATTTTCTAGAAGTGCTGTGCTTGTTAAACACAGTGAGGCAAGAGCTATGCATTTTCACCAAGATTTGGCACTTTTATGAGCAAAACGCTAATCAATTTTTAGAGTTAAATAAATCCCTGCAATCGCAAGCTGTTCAGGCGGGCCGCAGATCATAAAGGACAGGTCTTGGGAAGCCCTCTGGACCCAGTGGCTTATAGCAAGCACAGGAGGTAAGATTGTGGAGAAACAGGCCAAAGATATTTAGAAGACACCTTCCCCCGCCATTTCTGGAGTAAGAAAAACAGGTGGAAAGGGTGGCCACGTTAACGGCAATTTAATGGCTATAAGGGACTGGTCAGGGTGTGAAAATCCTGTGTCACCGTGGCACGGGACCAGGTGGGAGTAAGCCGCTCACTTCTCCACAGGTTGTTATCTGACCAGGGTGAAAAGGAAAAGAACAAGTAAGAGGCAGAGACCAACTTACCGGTGCCAGAGGGTGAGTTAGCTCTTGGGCTTGTTGAAGAATCCAGATAGGATCTCTGGTATGCCATTCAAGGGTGCAGTAGCTGCCTGAAGGGAAATGCTGCCTAGGACATCTGTTCTCTCAGTAATGTGCCCCCTGGCTCTGTAAATAGTTGTGCTCCATGGAGCTGGAGGAGAAGGCATTGTAAGCAAGCAGTGAGACCCGTGGGTCCTTTTAAATCATTGGGACCTCAGGTGAAATAAATTGGTTTGTTGCTAAGTCCAGAATGTTGAGAGTTTTTAAATTCAAAACATAGCCTTATTTTTTTTATCATGCCATATTTTACTCCTTGCAGCCACTGACCTGCCTGAATCCAGCCACTGCTCAGCTCCACCTCTGACCCCGACGTGGCATGCTTAGCTGGCATATGCAGCTCTGCCTTCAAGAGGGGCACCCCCTATTGCCCCGTGCCAGACAAGAAACCATTACCGGCACGTGCATCGGGCATCATTCGGCCGGTGGAGCGTGGCCATCAAACTGCTATGGCCTGTGCTGCACCATTTTCCACTTTTTCCTACCCCTGAGAGTGCAAGCGTGCAACGACGTCTGCTGCACTCCATCCTTCTACGCCTGGCTCTAGCAGTGCCCCCGATCGTCACTGGGGGCCGCTGCAGAGCATTGGCTCCCTGGATCCCTCCCTGGAGATAGGACAGCAGTCCACCAGACGCTCTATCCTATCCCCCCCGCCAACCCTTGACGGCCCAGGCTCGCATCCGAACCTGGAGAACATAAGTTTATGATGAATTGTAGAGGAACTAATGAATTTCTAACCAGACTTCTTTGGGGAGGGCTTTTATCTTTTATGTTTCAGCCCGTATCTGTTCCTGTGCTTCCTGGGCCGGGGTGTTAGCAGGGGACTTCGTGGAGAAGATGAAAAAGAAGAGGTCTCCTGGTTCCAGCTAAGTATCCAAAATAGATGCGAAGGGTAGCAGTACCACCTTTCAGCAGCTAGAACCCAGGCCGTAGTAAGGTATACTTTAGTTTGTTCCTTCCATGTTGTTAATGTTTTCAGATCTGGGTTCCTTTGGAGTAGGCCCCCTTCCCCTCTCATAACATTGGGTGCCCCTAGACAGTCGGGGAGGTGGGGTGGCTACACATGGGGGCTCGTCCTGAATTTATTTCGGGACCCCTCGCACCCCCCAGCATCCCGTTCCTGGAATTAAGGGACTGGTGGGTCCAGCCCGGACCGGGCAGACCGTGTGGCACAGTCGAAAATCCTTTTCTGAGTGTGGTGGTCCAGGTTGTAGTCTGCAGTCCTGCTCTCAGGTGTCAGTTCGCATGGTATGCTGTTCATGTGACCCCAGCCTGCTTGCTGATTGGCTGGAGGACTGAGCTGAGGGGAAAAGCAGTGAAGGAGGTGTTGCCATTTTGGGGAGAGAGCAGGAGTGAGCAGAACAAGGAGCCTTGTGCAGAGACATCAGAGCCAAGGGGAGTTTTACCGTAAGAACTTTTTGGAACCCCATGAACCTGGAAGATTTGTTTGGGTCTGGCAGGTATGGATCCATTTTCATGCATGGCTGGGCAGGGGTTCCGAGCCGAGGGGTGTGCCTCCCTCCGAGGAACCTATGCATGGTTCCCTCATCTTTACTATCATGACTGTGGAATAGCACAGGGAGGGGACAGGCAGAAGAGAGATGTGTTAGATGTGGCTACAAGGGAGAGGGAATAGCTGGTCTGGCTGTGTGCAGCCTATGCTTTAGCTCGGCCCCAGAGGCATATTCGATTGGGCCCCTCCAGTTTTCCATTGAGTATACCCCCACAGCGGTTCACAAGGCCCAGTTTCAGTATGGTCCCAGGGGAGCCTGGAACCCAGCACTTTTGAAAGGCTTTCATTTTTTTTTTCTTTCCAGTGTTTGATTCAGAGCATGGGTACCTTAATTCATCATGTTCATGATCAGCACCACTCTTTTCTGATCATAACCAAACACCTGTCCTGCTGCCTATAACTCCCTATTTAGAATAAGCCTGTTGAGCACAAGAATGGAAGCCAAATTTCATGATACCGAGCTTCTTGATTCTACATTCTATAATATACCCCTTCTACCTAAAGTAATTCCACCATAAGTCGAAACCATTCTAAAAACTCTGGTGGCTGTACAACTTTCCAATGCATTAATACTGCTTTTATTTGCCACAATCAACCCCAAATTTACCAGATCAGTTAAGTCACCCAATTCCAAATTTGAATAAGAGACCCCAAATAAGGCAAATTCCGGGTCGAAGGGTAAATCCTGCCCAATAAGTTTACCAAAAAAAGAAAACATCCTTTGCAGAATAGTTTCAATTTTTGACATGAAACTAACATGTGATCTAAAGTCCCTCTAGCCTCTCCACACCTTTAACACGTTTCAGATAGATTGTTGTCTATTTTATGTAACCTTACTGGTGTTAAATATGTTCTATGAAGAATCTTTATATAGATTTGTTTTAATCTATTATTTTTAATAGATATTTCACTAAGATTAGCTAATATGTCCCAAATTGAGTCCTGAATTGAAAGAGTCCTGTATTTTTCCCAGGCTTGTTTAAGTTTAAGAAGAGATATGCCTCATGAATTTTTACTAATGAAGTTATAGATTTCCCCAATCAAAATATTTAGAGGATTCTAAATTCACAAAAAACTGCACTAATATCCCCATCTTTAACTGCAAAGAATTCACATTTTCCTTGAAAATAAAACTTCTAGCCTGTAAATATGGGAAAAATGCATTTAAAGATAGACCAAATTTACTTTTTAACTCCTTAAATGAAGCCAACATACACCTAATCAGAAAATCTTGCACAGTATGTAGCCCATTTTTCTACTAATTCCTTTTGAATTAGACCTCTTTTCATAGATGGAGGAAAATGTAAATTGTTAGAAATTGGGGTATATTGTGACAAGACATCCCTTTCTCCCAAAACCTTTTTTACTAGATTCCATGCCCAGTCTGTGGTCCTGGTGGAATACATCATAGTAGGATATAGATCTGTTTTATTAATATTTAAGGCCAAACTTTGTATTAAAGCAGAGAAAGATATTCTTTCTACCTCTATATGAAAGCATGCTGGTAGACCCTGTCCCTCTCCAAACCAGCAGCCTAGACATTCTAATTGAGCGGCCAAATAATATTGCTCAAAATTAGGCAGTTACATGCCCCACTTCTCCTTTGGTAACTGTAATTTGAGGATCTATGTCATAACGGCAACTGCTGAAAGGTGGTCGACGTTAAGGTGACAGCACATCACTGAAAATAAATTTTGGCGACGTGCCCCTCCGGCACACAACAAAAGGGTGATGGGGACTTTGGTTTTACTGCTCAATGCAGGGGGCTGTACCCCCGCGCCCCCTACTAAAGGATTCTCAACTCCAGGGGTGTGCATGTTGGGGGGGGTGCAAAAACATTTGGGCCGGGCACAACAAAACATACCTGTGCCCGGACCCGAACCCAGCACTATTCACATCCCAGCCCTGAACCCACTCACCATGCCACGGGGCCAGCTTGGCAGCTCACCACAGCACCACCCCTCACAAACCCTCCCACTCCTCGCTGAGTGTGCTCGCTCCCCCCCACATGTGTAGACATGTAGTGACATCCTGTCACTATATGCGCAAACCCTCTCCATCCGGTTGGCCTCCCTGGTTGGTCGCTCCAATGACATGTACTGTGACTGAGTCGCCATTTTTGTAGGCGCCCACTCGCAGTTGCCCATGTCACGGGATACCATAATTTTCTTTATGCAATTCTAGGCACCTTCTGTTTACAAAGAAATCTTCTTATGGCCTTATCCAATGAATAAAAAATTATTTTAGGAATCATTATTGGAAGGGCCTGGAACAGAAACAATAGCCTTGGCAAAATATTCATTTTTACAATGTTGATCCGACCTAATACGACGAATAGAAGATTTTGCCATCTAAGGAGGTCTTCTTCAGTTTTATCAAGAACAGGAAAAAAATCAAAGTATATATCACATTTTTATCTGGTGAAATCTGAACTCCCAGATACTTCATGTATAGTTTATGAAGTTTATGTAGAGGGTGATCCTGAATGGGGGCCTTACCATCTGAGATTATTATAGCCTCAGTTTTAGCCCAATTAATTTTATATCCCCCAGTGGTTACCAAAATCTGAAAAAATTTGAAGTAGGCAGTTGTAATCATTCACTGAATCTCCCCCCAAAAAGCAAAATATCATCTGCATACAGTGATATTTTATGTATCTGCCTACCTATTTTAACTCATTTAACCTTAGAACCACCTCTAATTAAGGCAGCTAATGGTTCTATAAATAAAGAAAATAACAAGGGAGACAGGGGGCACTCTTGCCTAGTACCACGCTGTAAACTAAAATATTCAGAAGAAATATTTGTTTTAACAGAAGCCTGCAGTGAAAAAATATCATCTTTATCCATTCCAGATACTTTCCCTAGATGCCTCAAGCTGCAAGAAGCTGGAATAAAAATTCCCAATGCATGCTATGAAAGGCTTTTTCGGCATCGAGGGAAAGCACTGTCAATTCAATATTTAATGATGGATCCATTAAGTTTAAGGTTCTCCTGATATTATGATTTAACCTTCTACGTACCACAAAGCCAGTCTGATCGGTGTGTACAATGCTAGGAATAATACTTGCAATTCTACTGGCCAACACCTTTGCAAAGATTTTATAGTCATTATTCAATAAAGATATAGGCTTATAAGAACCACAAATATCCGCAGGCTTATCTTTTTTCAAAAGTAGAATTATAGAGGCCTCATTAAAACAGGATGGAAAATCTGTTTGAACCTGAAAGTTTGAAACAAATGACACAAAACAGGAGCAAGTTCTTCTTTAAATGCTTTATAAACATCAGGCCCAGATGACTTATTATTTGACAAATTAGATATTATAGTATATATCTCTGCTTCATTTATTTCTCCATTAAGAATTATTCTTTTGGCCTCTGAGATCTTGGGTAAATCAATCTTTTTGATATAGTCCTGATCTTCCGTTAAGGAAGCAGAGCAATCCTCCTGATATAATGTCATAAAAAAGTTCTTAAACTCTAGCTGGCCCGCTGGCACAGAGATTGGATTTCTGCTTGTGACACCAGCGACATGGGTTCGGTAATGCACCCAGGTTGCTGGAGGGCTAGCAGGGGGGGAGAAGGATAGAGCATCCCAAGGACTGCTTTCCTTCTCCGGGAGGAGGTTGGGGAATGTGTCCGGTGCTCAACAGACCCCTGGCGGAGGCTGGGAGTCATGCAGCTACTGGCGCCTAGCATGTTCAGGGGGTGAGGCGGATGCAGGACTTCATTGCACGTCCCCAGCCCCCAGGAAAAAAAGGGAGAAAAAAGAACAGCTGCCGGCCGCCCTTGATGAAGCCCGCCACGGCTTCAATTAGCTCCCAGGCCAGCCCTCCAACCTATCCTGCTGTCTGTGGCGCGGGAGAAGTCTGGCGCCACAACCCTGCCCTGGGGGGCAATCCAGGGGGTATTGGAAGGTCGCGGACATGGCAGGGGTGGAAGCTTGTGGACCGTGACTGGGGCTGAAGTACCAGGTGGCTTGCGATAGGAGGAGTAAATAAAGAATAAAAAAAAAACTTATTAAACTCATTATTGATCTCGGCTGGATCTAATACCATTCTCCCATCTAGTATGGTGACACTATATCAATCCAATTCTGTCTGTTCTGGACCCTTAATTGGTAAGCCAAGAGCTTAGAAGGCAAATCCACAAAAAATAATAATTAGCCCTTGATTTATACATTTACTTCTGTGCTCTCCGCTGACTAATGCTCTCTATTCTTTCCTTCAGAAAATTCATCTTTATTTTATCTTCTTCTGTCCCTGTTGCAGCAAACACTGCTTCTGCCAAGGCCAGGTCCCGCTCCAGCCCATCCAAAAGACTCCCATATTTTTTCCTAAAAGTGTATTAATACAACACAATACAACCCCTTAAATATACTTTGAGGGATTCCCAAATTGTAGTCCATGAAAACTTGACTGGGGAATTCCATACCAAAAAGGCCGGATTCCCTCCTCAAAAAATTTACAAATTGCACATCTTGTAATAATAAATATTTAAATGTCCATTTTTTGAAGAGGAATTATTATTTTTTGATAAATTCGACTCCATATAGCACAAAGCATGATCTGATATCAAAATGCAATTATATCTGACAAATGTAATTGTAGGCAGCAATGAGCTAGAAACTAGAAAATAGTCTATCCTTGAAAAACAGTTATAAGCTTTTGAAAAGAAAGAGAATTTTTTTTAATTTGGATATAATTTTCGAAAAGGATTCACCAGTGCCAGTTCTTGAGCATAATTATTAATTTAATTAATAGGTTTGACCTTCCTTTCTGGGGCTGAGTGAGCTATATTAAAGGCAGTAAGGGCTACATTAAAGTCTCCCCCTATTATTACAGGAGGGTTTAGGGTGGAAACCTGAAGGAACACATTTGTGAAAAAAATGTAAGTCCTCATTTGGGTCATACACACTAATAAGTGAAACTTGTGTTTGATCAATAAGCACCCTAGCGTTTACCCATCTTCCCTCAGGATCCACTTCGGAACTAATTATCTTAGGTTTTAAATGTTTTTTAATGAAAATGGCAGTGCCTTTTGCATTACCTGCAAAGGTGGTAGAAATAACAATTGTCTGAAAAATGTTAGAAAAATAGACAACATCCTTCTTTTCAAAATGTGTTTCCTGCAACAGGACACAATCTATTTTTTTATTGTTTAAAACAATTAACAATGTTCAACGCCTATGTCTCTGACATAAGGACAGGAATCAGGAGTGAGATGAGTCTCTTTTCGGATGACTCGAAACTGGGGGCGGTGGTGGATGGCGAGGAGGGGAGGGTGGCCCTACAGGGGGACCTGGAGGCTCTGGAAAGATGGTCTAGAAAGTGGAAGCTGAGGTTCAATGCAGGGAAATGCAAGGTACTCCACCTGGGGGCCAGAAACCCGGGCCAAGTGTACACCCTGGGGGGGGAATGCTACAAGTCTCGATGGCTGAGAGGGACCTGGGGGTGGTGGTGGATGTCATTATGAACAACTCAGAGACTTGTAGGAGGGCAGCAGCCAAGGCCAACAGGATGCTGGGATGCATCGCTAGGGGGATCACCTCCAGAAGGAGGGAAGTGATACTCCCTCTGTATAACTGCTTGGTGAGGCCACACCTTGAGTACTGCGTGCAGTTTTGGAGGCCACACTTAAAGAGGGACATTAACCTCCTGGAGAGGGGTCCAGAGGAGGGCAACCAAAATGATTTGGGGCTTGGGGGACAGGACCTATGAGGAGAGGCTCGAAGAGCTAAATATGTACACATTGGAAGAGAGAAGGGACCGGGGGGACATGATAGAGGTCTTCAGGTAAATGAAGAGGGTAAATAGGGGAGGAACAGTCAGGGTGCTTCGAAGGAAGGAGGAGGGAGCCACTAGAGGGCATGGGTGGAAGCTGGAGGGGGGAAGATTCAGGGGAGAAAGGAGGAGGTGCTACTTCACTGAGAGGGTGGTGGAGCCATGGAATGCGCTGCCTAGGGGGCTGGTGGAGGCAGAGACAGTGGAGGGGTTCAAGAGGGGGTGGGACAGGTACAGGGGAAGGGTTCTGGAAGCAAAATCCAATGCAGCAAGAATATCCGGAACTGGGAAGGGAGAAGCCAGAGAAGGCGAGGGGGGCAGCAAGGTCAGCACCCAGGGTGGGGGCTGACCAAATGAGCAGACACGAAAGACCATTAGGCCTATTCTGCTGGCATTTTAGTATGTTAGTATGTAACAATTTGTCTAAGTTTTATTCTATTCTTGACCTCCATTCAGGTTCCAGGCTAACAATCTAAGTGTTTGCATCTAAGGCCCTGGTAACACTGTGGATCTTAAAATGGTTTAAGTGTCTTAAAATGGTTTAAATCCTCCCTAGCATTGTTTGCAGACAGACTGCAAGCCCCTTAAAATGTTTTAACAATTTTTTTTAAACCCTGCTACATACCTAGTCTTAAAACCATTTTTTTTTAAATGCTTTGGAGTTAACATGGTTTTACTCACAAGTCTGTCCAGGAGTAAAAATGTTTTAAGCTGTAATGGTTTAACTAAAACAGTTCTAGCCAGGGGTGCCAGGTTTTGAAAAAGTGTGTGGGTGCTCAGAGTTCTCAGAAAAGACTGGGGGTCTGGGGGCCACCTAGGCCCCCAGAAGCTATAGGGTTTTCATGCTTTCTGGTGTATTTGGGGGGATATTTTGATACATTTTGGAATGAGTATGCTACCATCACAACATCACAACTGCTCCACTGTAGAGGATGCCAGGGTGCCATTGGGGGCTATTTGATGCCTGAGCAGGTATTAAGGTCAATAGGAGAGTGCCCTGGAGGGAACTTTCATGCTCTCAGTTTTTCAAGCATGCCATGAATAGTGATTTTAGGTTGCAGTGCCACCACCCCTCGGGGTGCACAGGATGAAATATCTGTTTCACAAGTCCGGCTGAGGGTTCTTTTAAATTACTTGCAATTCCAAAATGCTGGGAGGGGGTCTATATACTCTTATTGATTCTCTTTGTTACCTTTCACATCAGTTCACATTCTTTACATAAATAACATGCCACATATACCGAGGGCTCAAGCAGTGATGCAACTTTTTATTTAATTGGGTACCATACACAGAAAATTGAAGCCTTCACTCCAGGCTTCATTTGTAGCATCTCAATCCCTTGTGTCCAGTGCTTGGGCATGCATGGCACACGTTGACTGTGTTTTGGTTCCTGGGCTAGGACCAACTGAATTCCTTTGTCTCTTAAAGAGCTGCTGACACCTCAAAGAAAACTTTGAAAAACCCAATAGTTTATGCAATTCATCTTGCATTCCATATGTATTCTGTAGAGTTATCTTCCCCATTGTGTATTAGGGAGGAACTTGTTATGAATACATGATCTTTATCCTAGGGAGTTCACCTGCCTCTATAGCTTACTCCCTACTTCAAGTCATAGTGCTCTGCTTTGACATAATCTGCTCCCATGAGAGTAACTGTACTGTGATGTCATAAAGCAGTGCATTATGACCTTAGGCAGGAGAAAGCAACAGGAACAGATGAACTCTTCAGAAGCAAAGATCCTGTTTTCATGGAAATGAGCTCAATAATAAATAATGTGGAGGAAATTACAAAACTAAGATGAAAAACAAGCTGAACTGTGTCTAAATATTATGTTTTGTTAAAGTTGCCCTGAAGACGTCAACTGCTCTTTAACATTTCTTTACTGAGGGAGAACCACATCACGGTCATAGAACCATAGAAACAAAGAAGTTGGCGGTAGGTAAGGACCTCAAGACGCATCCAATTTGCCCATTTTTTCTACCTTATGAATGTGCCATAGGCCTTTACTCTGTCAATGGCCTTTCTATTCATACTCATCTGTACTGCTCCCTGACTTTGGCCAAACTGTAATCACCTGATTTTTCTTATCTTAATGGTGGCCTTGCAGCATTCCAATTGCGCTTGCAACTGACCTCAAGAACCTTTATCAAGGTTTTTTGCTTGCCCCTTCTGTTACTCCTCATATATCCTGTAGCCTGGGCTAAGGAGGCCTGATAGGTTCCTTTCTTCCTGGGTTTCCAGTGTGGCCCAATGTAAGGAACAGTATCTGGCTGCAGAGACCACTGGTGAGATCTACTTTCCCACTAACCTGTGGGCTAAGTGAAGCCTCCTACTGTTGGATACATGTTGTCTCAAGTTCTCCTGAACTGGAGTAACTCAACTTGGTAAAGTTGCTGATGCTGTTTAGTTCTTATGGTGGCTTTGCTTCCACCTGGTTCAAACCCTACTCATCTCCCTCAAGAGAGGCAAGCACCATACCTCTGGTTCAAATGTATTGGGAAATCACACAGACTGGAAACATAACAGTCACCTGTTCTGACCCCCCTTCTTTCTCCCTCTGTGGCTCCCTATATTTTCTCTCTTCCTCCCTTGGGCTGATTCCCAAAACAAGGGTATTTGAGCTGTGCCATGTGCCCTGAAATGAGGTTGAGCCATTCTCCTCTCCTGAGCTACTTGGTGGTCTCCTCAAGACTCTATTTCTAAACACAGTGCTGGCCTAAAACAGACCCCTTTCCCCTAAACTTGTGTGCATGGAATATCCAGTAGCTATGTCCAGAATAGCAGTAGGAAAGAAAGACCAAAACCCATACATTTTATTTCAGATGCTTAAGCTTGTGCTAGAGAAAGGTAGAAAAACACACATACACACACACACAGCACTAAACTGATTTCTCATTACTGAGCTAGAAAGAAAAGATCTAGTGAAAGAAATTTTTTTTATGAGTGTTCAGTCTGTACTAGTAAGTAAAGAATTAATGCAGACCAGTACTACCATACTTTGAACATACTGTAAATGTAAATCTCATTGTACTCCAAGAACGTACTAGCACTTTCATATTAACTACCACCATCCCATTACAGAATTACTTGGTGGATTGTTCTCATTATGTAAAAGGAATCAATCTCTGATTATATTACTGCTATAAATGCTCTGTCTCTCTGGAATTTTGCAGGATGTAACTGCTCACTCTGGGCTGGCTTTCAGACGTCTTAAAAGATGCATCTACTTATTGTATGCACTTTAGAAACAGGACAGCAATAGGCTAGAGTTCACTGCAACTAAACAAAATAATATGTCTGACCTTACTCCTTTTTCTCTAGCAAGTTGGAGACAGTGCTCACTGGAGGACATGTTCACCTATAGCCGTGGCCCGCGCTGTGTGTATAAAGTTGAATGCGCCTGTGCACACATCGTAGACATACAGGAGGAACTAGGGTCGGGTTGGGAGCCTTGCCAGGACTTGGAGTGTTCTATTGTTGTTTTTGCTCTGCATTGGCCACTTGGGGAACCAAAGCGAAGTGGATGTCACACCGGAGATAGGACTGACATGACTGCTGTTGCCTGTCATCACTCAGCAATACAAAGAGTGAGTGAGTGAGCCACAGAGAAATTGGATGCAGTGGTGGGGGCGTGGGTTTGAAGGGTTACCTTGTACAACTGTTGGGGACGGGGTGGGGATGGTAAAGGAAGGATCGGGCCGGGGGGAGGAGCTAAACGGGCTGTATGTAGCAGGAATCAGATCCAATCAGAATTGAGGGTGCTCATTTAAACTTTGTAGGTGCCTAAGCACCCAAGCACCCGAGCTGTCGGTGCCCCTGGTTCTAGCTGCAGTAGGTCCAGGCAAGCACAATTCTGTGTGTTGGACTTAACACAAAATAGTTACAAGGAAAACAGGTTTAACACTAGCAGTGTGGCCATACTAAACCATTATCAAAAATGGTTACTGAGTAGTGTGGCTGCACTGAAATGGTTTAGCTAAACTGGTTTTAAAAACTGTTTTTAAAAACAGTTCAGTAGTGTGTCCAGGGCCTAAATTTAGGCGAAAAAAAAGGGTTTTCACTCTTGAAACAGGCAGCAGGACAAACCTAACAGTCGAAAGACCAAGCAATGATTTAATAATGTACACATGCTTCCAGCTGCCAAATACAATACCTTTACCAAATAGCACAATAAAACTAAAAATTAAATTTTGAAAATGTAGCCCCCCTCCCCTTAATAATATTTTCATTAATTAAACATATTACTTGATCCACCGTGTGATCATCTGTATTCAGAAGATTGCTCTCCCTCCCTGCTAACTTTATAGACAGCTTGCCTTAAACTTTGTGTATGGTATAAAAAACTGAGCTAACTCCCTCCGGAGCCCGGCATGACGATCTTCGGTGGACTGGGAACACGTCTGGACTCTTCAAAGCCATCTACGAACTGTAGAAATGCTGGTAAGCTGTATAATGGCATAAATGTTTTTTTTTTCAACTTAGGTGGATTTCTCAGCCATTTTTTGGAACTTTGCCTCCAAATTTTCAGCATGGGGTGCTTGGGGTGCCACCTCATGAACACATGCACTGTCATCTCGTTACTCGGCCCCAAAAGGTCATTTTGCGATCACTGCACAAAATCACCTTTTGGGACCAAGTAACGGAACGACAATGCCACTGTTCATGAGGTGGGTCCCAAAAACCCTATCTTGCAAATTTGGTGGAAAAATTCCAAAAAATGACCGTGTTACAAGCATACGTTGCGCAGTTTCAACGCACGCTCATAACTTTGACAATTTTTTATATTTTCACTCCAGATTTTCAACATTGCCCTTTTTTCACACCTCCTTATGAACAGTACAGCTGTCCTTTTCACATCTTGCCCGCAATATGTTTTTGCACATGTGGTGCACAATGGTGCGGTTGCTGTGCAAAATCAATGTTCAGGACACATTAACAAAATCACAGTGACACTGTTCATGAGTGGAGGTCCTAAAATGCCTAAATTGAAAATCTGGTAAAAAAAAAATACCCAAAATAATTGCGTTACAGGCGTGTATTGCACAGTTTCTATACACACTCGTGACCTCATCCATTTTTCATATTTTCATTCCAGATTTTCACCATTGTAATTTTTGTACATCTCCTTATCAACAATACAGCTGTCATTGTTCACATCCTGCCCAAAATGTGTTTTTGCACGTGTCAAACAATGGCACGGTCGCTGTGGGAAATCAATGTTTGGGCCAGATTAACAAAATCACAGTGACACTGTTCATGACCGGAGTTCCCAAAATACCTATGTTGAAAATCTGGTAAAAAAAAAACAACCAAATAAATGCATTATGGGCTTGCGTTACGCATTTTCCAACACACGCTCATGATGTCACCAATTTTTCATATTTTCACTCCAGATTTTCAACAATGCCATTTTTTTACACCTCCTCATGAACAGTGCAGCTGTCATTTTTCACATTCTGCCCGAAATGTGTTTTTGCACCTGTGGTGCCAAAATGCGCAGTTGCTGTACAAAATCACCTTTCGGCAAACAAACTCATAGTGCCACTGTTCATGACGTGGGGTCACAAATGGCCCATGCTGAAAATCTGCGGTAAAAATATCAGCAAATGCCCTGGGCATTAGTGTTTCCAACCATAATGCTCCACCCTGTACAGACTGACAGGCATCAGGGGTGTAACTTGGCATTGTCGGCTGTAATGCTGACGCCCATTCCACCCCCCGCCCTGTAGCCAGTGGCAGGCATTGAGGTGTGCCTTGGACGCTTTGGCCCCAACATTCACCCCCTTTCTCCTACACTGCACCCATGTCAGTATATTTCCTTATGAAATGGGGTGAGCGTAAGGCCCGAAGGCCCCAAGACACATCGCGGCACTTGTCTGTCTCTGCGGGGTAGGGTGAGGTGAAATGGCATGAGCGTTATGGCCAACAACTTAAAGGCACACCCCAATGCCTTTTGCTCTCTGCATGGTGGGGCTGGGGTCGGCGTCAGTTCACTACTTCACTGCCAGTCCTATTGTGCATCTCTTTAACTCCTGCACTACCAAGGCCAGTGCCAGCAAGCCAAAATTTTGGCATTGGCAAATGTTTGTTCTATCCTGGCTTTATAGAGAATATTTTCTCTATCCTGAAAGCGTAATGGTTTAACAAACAAATCTGTGCCTTCCATCCTCCCTTCTAGGGCCAAAGGCTCAGTGAGCTCGATACAATTTGATTTTTTTCATCTGGATGTTTCAGACTCATAATTGAAGTTAACATTTGCTCACGATAAGTTAAGGGGTTTCCCCCTTCAACTCCCTCTGGCAAATTGCCTATTTTTATATTCACTCGCCTTGATCTGGACTCCAGATCTTCCACTTTGTTTTTTAAGGCATCTAATTCCTTATTTGCAGCTGACAAATTTGCAGATACCTTTGGCAATAAATCTTCCACATTAGACAGACGTTGTTCAAATTGTTCAGTTGTTAAAGTGACAGCATTCGATCTTTCTATATCAGTGAACTTTTCAGCTAAGGAGGAAATAGCTAATTAATATTCACAAACCCAGCTCTTAGCTCCTCCAGTATTGTTTGTTGTGAGAGATCTGAATTAACACCAGAGTCATTTGTACCATCAGAGTTATTCTTAGATCCCTGGGAATCATGGTGGCCCAGATCAATGGGGGGGAGCAGGAATCTGTTTCAGATGCTGCTCAGAGTCTCCCCCCCCCTTCTTTATGCTGTTGCTGCTTGAGCTTGTCTTGTTTATCTCGTTTATCCATTTGTTTAACAGATCTTGTCTTGGAGAGAGAAGCCATTTCAGCGAGTGCCAACATTTTTTTTTTTTTACAAATGGGGGACTGTAGGTAAGTGATTATCAATTGTTGAAATAGTGTATGGGAAGTTTTAACCCTTGTTTTAATAGAACTATGCAATGGGCTAACAGTCTCAAGATTCAGTCCTGAGGCAGCAAATGCTAAATTTTCTCCTGCAATTACCCGTGTTGCCTTCTTTCCCTCCTTCACCGTCCCAACAAGATTTTTCTCCCTTTGCAAATCTGAGTCTTCAAGAAAATCAGAGACTTGTGTCCAAGGAGTTATTTCTAAACTCCCTTCGTCCCTCTCAGTGCTTTTCTTACTCCCCAAAGTTAAAGCATTCATCACTGCCCCCCGTATTTTAAATTCCCAATTCAATTGTTTTGCTCCCTTTGAGACCTAAGATGGCTGTGGTGGGCCTGTGGTCACAGGAAAAGGAGGAGAGAAAGCCTGAAAAAGGACTGTTGGCTAACAACGAAACTTTTGATGCAGACAGGTTCCTTGGTCACAAGTTTCAATTCAATGATTATGACATCTATTGGGCCATACCCAAACCTTTCCACTGCTCAGTGATTACAGCACATGATAGAACCCCCCACATCCCAGAGCACTTGCATGCCCTATGGAGCAGGATGGATGGTCTTAATAAAGAGGATGCCCTCAATGCTGCTTACAGGAAGGGGGTATGGCTGGCTGGAGACAGGAACAGCCTGCAGAACCAGCATACGGGATCTGCTCGAATGGAGTCAGGAAGAACGATGAGTGTGGTGGTGACTAAGGATGGAGTATGAGAGCTGGGACTACCCCCTACCTGTCAGAGCAGCAATGGGGCATCGTGGATGAAATGAGGGAGGATTGGATCTATCGAGAGCAACTTGAGAAGCTGAAACATCGCCCTGGAAGTAGTGGCCGTCCATCTCAGGAACTGTTCCAGAAGGCCTGAGCTATGTGCCACACTGCCCCCTGGACCGGGTTGACTCTATTTAAACATTTTGCCCTGGTGCAAGACTTGGCTGGATGTCATACCAAGTACTTCATCATTTCAAAAGACTCTTTTGGAGACCTTACTACCAAGCCAGATCCAGAATTTCACTTTCCACCAGGAGGAGAACCCCGTACTTGAAGCCCCTTTAAGAGAACTCGGACTGTGCCAGGTGTTGCTTCTAGGAGCAGGTTGTTGTTTCAATGATTGGTCTGAACCTAAAAAGAACTGATAATGACTAGAATGACTTTTCTACCTCAGAGGACTGTGAGTCAGGACATTACCTTTTACTATTTAGAAATGTTTTCTATTACTTAAATCATTAAAATGTGTGCAAGAGAGAGGGGAAGTATGTGTGAGTGGTGTGAGCATGGTTAGAGTGATTATAGTTTGGAATATTCACAAAATTATATATTTACTAAGTGATTATGGTTGTTTTACTAAATTAAGAGAAGCTGTGTTAATCTGTTAACTTGAACTGAATTTCATACTGTGCTGTTCTTGTTTTATTGTTGGGCAGCGCTTTATTAGGTATATTTTCCCCTGGCACAGAAAATATTTTTGTTTTTTAGACTAGGCATAGTAGTAAGTTGGAGTGGGTGGTTCCTTTCCCAAACCCTCTCTGAGGGACCCACCTTTGCGACCTCGACTGGTTCTGGCTTCCCCTTAGATCGCATACCAGGAGGGAGCTAGATGAAGCTGTGGTGCTGTCATTCCCCTGGGAATGATTCCCTGAGTGGGGAAGAGTGTAAGCCCCCTGTCAGTGAGGAGAGGGGCTTATGAGTAATTTAGGGGCCCCCACTTTGGTGTCCCCACCCCGGTAAAGGTTTCATTACGTAGTTGGGGGGGGTGGGGGCATCATTCTAGGCTACACTTCAAACTGCCACTAGTGGCAGGCTTGGAGCCCATAAAAGCAGAGAGCATGAGAAAAGGAAGGGAGAAGGAGGAGAGGCTGGCTGGGAGATGGCAGGACAGGCAGGGAGGAGCTCGTCGGTCCAGGTTGGCCTGATTCGAGGAGGGAACCCCTCTTGTAAGTGGAGGTAGTGCCGGTATGACAGTGCATGGGGGAGGTCAGTAGTTAGCCTGACAGCATCGTATGGAGAAAATGGGACCTCAAGGAGTGAGGGGTAGTGAGAGTGCCCAGGATAGGAGGTTGGTGGGTCCCAGGTCTGGTGGAAGTTAGGCCTGCACTGACAGCTGGAGGTTTCGTGGCAGGACTACTCCAGGGGAGGGGTGGTGGCAGTTCCCCTCCTGGTTCCCGGTGTGGCAGGGTGGTGCAGGTCTGAGTAAAAGGGGGTGCCGGAGGCTTCTCACCCACTATGGGGCCTGCTTGGAGGGGCAGATCTCGGGGCACCGATTGCAAGCTGTTCGGGCAGGCCGGAGGTCATAAAGGACAGGCCTTGGGAAGCCCTCCAGACCCAGTGACTTATAGCAAGCACTGGAGGTAAGGTTGTTGGGACGCAGGTCAAAGGTATTTTGGACCCCCCCATTTCCTGAGTAAGGAAAACCAGTGGAAAGGGTGGCCACGTTAACTGCAATTTAATGGTTATAAGAGACTGGTCAGGGTGTGAAAATCCTGCATCCCTGTGGCACGGTACCAGGTGGGAATAAGCTGCTCGCTTCTCCACAGGTTGATATCTGACCAGGGTGAAAAGGAAAAGAACAAGTAAGAAGCAGAGACCAACTTACCGGTGCCGTAGGGTGAGTTGGCTGTTGGGCTTGTTGAAGAATCCAGATAGGGTCACGGGTATTCCATCCAAGGGTTCAGTAGCTGCCTGAAGGGAAATGTTGCCTAGGACATCTGTTCTCCTAGTAATGTACCCCTTGGCTCTGTAAATAGTTGTGCTCCATGGAGCTGGAGGAGAAGGTGTTGTAAGCAAGCAGTGGGACCCCTGGTCCTTTTAAATCATTGGGACCTCAGGTGAAATAAATTGGTTTGTTGCTGAATCCAGAGTGTTGAGAGTTTTTAAATTTGGAATGTAGCTTTATGATGAATTGTAGAGGAACCAATGAACAACAGCTTAATCTGGTTCAAGGTTAGTTGCCATTCATCTGTATCCCCCTCCCCCAGGTCGTGCCTGAAAATAGGCAGGATTTGTCTAGTGCACTTACCCGGTCAACAAAAATGAAATAAATAAATAAAAATGAATAACATTTCTAACCAGACTTCTTTTGGGGGGAACTTTTATGTTTCAGCCCATGTCTGTTCCTGTGATTCCTGGGCCAGGGTGCTGGTATGGGTCTTCGTGGAGAAGATGAAAAAGAAGAGGTCTCCTGGTTCCAGCCAAGTATCCGAAGTAGATGCGAGGGGTAGCAGTACCACCTTTCTGCAGATAGAACCCGGGCCGTGGTAAGGTACACTTTATTTTGTTCCTTCCAGGTTGTTAATGTTTTCAGTTCTGGGTTCCTTTGGAGTAGACCCCCCTCCCCTCTAGTAACATTGGGTGCTCCTAGACAATCAGGGAGGTGGGGTGGCTACACAAAGAAACTAGTTGCCAGAAAAGCTTATTCCTCTCAGTGGAAAAGGTTTTCTGACCGGTTTGCCCCCAGAAAAATAAATCCAACAGAGGCAGGATTGCCTCTAATTCTGCAGTTCATAGTACACCTACAGTCTTTAAGCCTACGGCCTTCAAGGTGCACTTAGCAGCAGTATCAGCATACATACTGTATCAGCTGGCAAGGAAATGTCATTGGCCTCACAACCCATTTTCAAAAGGTGTTTTAAAGACCTAAGCCACTTATGCCTGCCAGTCAGGGACCCTGACCTGCCCTGGCACCGCAGCATATGCCATGCCCAGCTAATGGAGGTAAAGCACTACTGTTTGGACATACAGTCAAGAAGGGATGCCAGCTTTGGAACTGCTGTCTTGTAGAACCTTTTTCCTAACTAGGTTCTGGACCCAGCCTCCCAAGGTACTGCTACTGAGTCTGCATAAAGTGTAAGTATTAAGTGAGTGATTCCTGGGAATAGAAGAATAAATTATGCACCATAGTAGTGTTGTTTCTTCATAAGGCATCACTCACTGTGTTTTCACTCCCTAACTCTGCCTCCCTTTCCAGAATCTGAAATAGGTTCACACAAGAATCAAGTACTGGGTTGCGTGAGTAAACACCAGGGTAGCTCCATGCAACATCAGCTAAATCAAAATGTGTCATCTGATGTGATTGTTTTGTTTGATTATCATGGACTACTGCATCTGGCTCCAGATTACACATTGTGGGCTGCTACTCATGCCGCAGAGAAGACCATCGATGAGAGATATGCCTGGGGATCAGCTCCCTGCTTAGTGTCACGAACAGGAACAACACCACGGTGAATCGTGTGGGCCCTGCTTCTCCTGGCAAACCAGCAAGTCATTCTGCAGTCTTCTCTGTGGTGTGAGTAGCTGGCTGGACCAAGGTAGCAGAGCCCAGGCCAGGAGAACAATTCGGATGACAGTCTGGTAGTGCTGGATTCAGCTTCCAGCAAGCATGACACAATTGGAAATTGGAGAACCAAATTTCGACCCACTGGGAACATTCATCACACTTGTAGTAAATAAAAAGCAGTACCACAGTTAGGATGACAGTCCGGTCGCAATCACAGTGTCTCTGCGCAAACCGTACGCTCTGTGGTGGTTTCAGACTTTCTAACAGGCCGATCACGTGAAGCAAATATTCGGTCTTCTTCAGGCAACAGGGCAGTCACAATTCGGTATTTCTGGTCACAAGCTGGTTCGGATTCAGTCCGATTAATTTCACTAGCAGATCCCTCAGAAGGGAAGATGAAGCAGGCAGGCCAGACACAGCCTTCCCACCAGTTTCCAGCTGCTCGAATATCTTGAGCAGTTCACTCTCTCAACTCCAAACTCAGACTGACTCTCTGCTGCAGGCAGCACCGGGACTTCCTTCTGATCCAAAAAGGGTTCGGTTGGTTGATTCATCTGTCTGTCAAAGCAAGGGCTCCCTGTCCAAGTCCATTTAGGCCCCAAAATGAAAAAAAACTGCAATTCTTACAGAAATTCACTTCCACAAGACCCCTGGGGACAGACTCCATTTAAGGTCCCCAAAAGGTACTGATTGGTGCAATACAGAAATGTCCATGCTGCAAAGAAAGGCAGGTTAGACAAATTATAATACCATTCTTATTAGAGCAGCTAATCAGCAAACAATTACCAGTTCTAACAGAGCTCCCTCTGCAACATTAGCGATGGCAGAACAGAGCAATTTTATTGCAGCTCGGGCAGGACTCAAGCCTGGAAACACTCGGCCCCCTACTCAGATTAATTATACACTACAAAAATAATGTCTCTTAAAGGGACAGGCACAGAGGCTAACAGGGCACTCGCATGCAAGCACTTTTACACCTGTAAAGATACAGAACGCTCGCTTGGCAGTGGGCATTTAAGCACACCCAAGGAAAACTTCTGGGAACCCCCATTTATAGGGGGTTACACCGGTTTCTATCATATCTCCCCTGTCTCTTCTCTTCCCCCGGGGTATACATATTGAGGTGTTCCAGTCTCTCCTCATATGACTTTTGGTGCAGGCTCTGCACATTCTTTGTTGCCTTTCTTTGACCTGGCTCCACCCTGTCTACGTCCTTATGGAGATGCTGCCTCCAGAACTGTACACTGTATTCCAAATGAGGCCTCACTAATGATCTGTAGAGTGGCATCACCACCTCCTTCCTTCTGCTGGTGATACCTCTCCCTATGCACCCCAACATCCCACTGGCTCTTCCCACAGCTTTGGCACATTGCTTGACCACCTTTAGGTCATCAGATATGATTTCCCCCAAATCCCTTTCCTGTTTAGTGACCATCAGTTTCTCCCTCCCCCATCATTTAATCCTCACCTGGGTTCTTGCACCCCAAATGTATGATTTTGCACTTTTTCACATTAAATCTCAGCTTCCACACTCTGGACCATTCCTCCAGTTTATCTATGTCCCTCCTCATTTTTTCCACACCTCCTGGAGTGTCCACTCTGTTGCACATCTTAGTGTCATCCGCAAAGAGGCACACCATACCCTCTAGCTCCTCTGCATGGTCACTAATGAAGACATTTAACAGGACTGGGCCCAGGACTGATCCCTGTGGCACCACGCTGGTCACCCTTCTTTGCTCAGATTGAGCAACATTTACCATGACCCTCTGTCTTCTGTCACTCAACCAGTTTCTAACCCAGTTTACCACCTTGTGACCCACTCCCAGGCTGCCCAGCTTGTTCACAAGTCTTCTATGTGGAACGGTATCGAAGGCCTTACTGAAATCCAGGTAGGTGACATCCACCGCTCCCCCCTGATCCACGACCTTAGTCACCCAATCAAAGAAATCAATTAGATTTGTTTGACATGACCTTCCCACTATGAATCCATGCTGTCTCAGATCCTGTGCACCGCTGACTTCAATATGTTCCACAGTCCTTTGTTTAAGTAGTGATTCCATAATCTTCCCCACTATTGAGGTGAGTCTGTAGTTTCCAGCCTCCTCCCTACTGCCACTTTTTTGAAGAGGGACTACATATGCCCTCCCCCAGCCCTCTGGAACCATGCCCATATTGAGTGACTCGTTGAACAGTGCTGCCAGTGGTGGCGCCAGCACTTCCCGTAGTTCCCTTAATATTCTAAGATGTATCCCACCCAGTCCCATTGCCTTGTCCACTTTCAGTTTTGTGAGTTCCTTTAGGAATCTCTCTTCTTTAAATGGACTGGTGTCCATCTCCCTCCCATATTTGTTCATGTTCCGTAACTGTGGTCCCTCACCTTCTTTTTCTGTGAATACAGAACAAAAAAATTTGTTCAGTATTGATGCTTTTTCCAAGTCCCATTCCACACATTCTTCTTCTTCCCCTTTAAGCCTTACTATCTCTCCTCTGGTTTTTCTCCTTTCACTAATCTACCTATAGAAAGTCTTGTCTCCTTTCTTTACCTCCTGTGATATTTTTTCCTTCATTTGTGTTCCTGACTGCTTTCCCTGCCTCCCTCTGTTTATCCAGGTACACTACTCTGTCCTCCTTCCACTGTGTTTCCTTGTATTTCCTGAAAGCCATTTTTTTTACCCTTACCTTCCTGGCCACTACCTTTGAGAACCATATAGTGGCTTTCTCTTTCTCTTGCCCTTGTTTACTCGCCTAATGCAAAGGTTTGTCACCTCCACTATGGCTCCTAACATCAGATTTATTTCTCCACCTGAAGAAAGCAGTCACCCCAAAGTCTTCTCTTTACTTCACAGCCAATTATGGTTTATTATTTTTTATTTTTTTGTTTTGCATTATCTATTTATTCCCCTATGTGCCCTAAGCCCCGCCACTCCTTCGAGCTGCCAAGGTTCCTGACTTACCTCCTATTACCTCGCTCAAGCCTCTGTCCACATATTGCAGCCCTCCTTGAGGTAACCCTTTGCCGGATGGGCCCCTCTTCTCCGAGGGGGAAGGTACTGGTGGGGCTGGCCTGCACACTATACTACTTGGCTCCAGGGTTCTGCTGAGGTGTACATGGCTCCCTTGGGGGCTTCGGTGGCATTGACAGACTGGCAGCCATCATCTGGCCAGTCCTGGAGCTGTTTTTCCACTTTTTCTGTATTACCCTGTTGCGCCGCTCATGCAGTGCTCCCGGTCTCCACTGGGGGCCTCTGCCGAGTGAGGCTTCCCTGCAGCCCACCCCAGGAGAGGAGAGCAGTCCTGTGGATGCTCAATCCTCTCCTCTCTTTCCCCTGCCTGCCCCCGGTGTCCCAAGTCTGTTCCTGAACCCGGGTCGCTGGTGTAGCGCGAGGTGTGGCATCCAGCCCCTCAACCCTCAGCGCCACCGCGCCGGACGGTTTATTATTTTATTATTTAATGTCTTTCATTTCTGTAGTCATTCCTTGATTACCCTGCATTGGTTTGGGTGTGTTTTATTTATTTATTTAGTTTTTGTTAACCGAGTAGGATGCGCTAGGCAGACACTTGCCTATTTTCAGGCATGACCTGGGAGGTTACAACAGCAGGATAATACAAGGTTAACAAAAGACAAGGCAGGTTTGTACATGAAGTCATTAAGAGTAGCGGTAAACGCTAAGTTATATAAGAGTGCATAGTGATACATACAAATAATGGGCCCTATGCACGAATGTGCAGAGTGGCTACGTGGCGCACATCTGCAGCGCATACCCACTCCACACCAATTGTGCCCCCCCGTGTGGGATGCACAAAATGGGTCACACAGCCCTATGCACCCGATCCCTGACCACAGACAGAAACATGCTGGGGCGGGCAGGGGCATGCCAGCACTCACGCAGCATGCACTATGGAAGTAGTGCCATACCCAAGGGGTGTAGGAAGATGTCATTTATGCCAGGAACGACCCTGCCATAAGTGCCCTGTGTGCCCTGCCCCACTCACACAGTAGTGACTGCAAATGCCCCGGCGGGTGTTAAAGACACCCCTGACACCACCGCCCACTCGCCCAGTCCAGATGCTGCCCCCCCCAATGGCAGAAGACATATCTCCTGCCCCCCGATGGCTGTAGTCCTGTTCCCCAGCATTGGTGCCAGTCGTACCCCCACCTCCTGCAGGTGTCAGCCTGGTCCCCATGCAGTGCAAGCCACCCCCCCAACACATGGAGCTGCCCCTGCTCTGTGCCACACACAGTCCCCACCCCTGCATACAGGTGCCCCATCTGTGAATGGTCATGACCCGCCCTGGTCCCCTCCATCCAACATTGGTGGTCAGTGGTCTCCCTCACCCACATGGCACCGACAACCCCTCCCCATGCCTGCTTCTATCGGTTGCGCGGCCAGGAATGGCCGAGTGGCGGCCCTCCTCACACCTCCTTGGCCGCTGGCCATCCAAGTGATGCTGGGGGTGCACCCCTATAAATAGGTAGCATGCTTCTAGCATCACTTGGATGGCCAGCAGCTGAGGAGGTGGGAGGAGGGCTGCGCTGCTAACCATTCATAGCTGTGGCACTGATGGGAGATGCGAGGGAGCAAGAGGAGGGGTTGTCAGTCCATGGTGGAGGGAAACTAACCACCAATGTGGGGGTGGGGGGACTGGGGCGGTCAAATATTCATGGATAGGCACCCAAAAGAGGGGGTGGGGGATACTGACTAACATTGGGGCATCGAGGGTGCCGGGAATGGGGTCGGGGGGTTACTGAATGTGGTATTCCTGTCTGGGCAGTCATATTGGGCTCTTGGGGGGGACTGCTTCGGGGATGGGGCACGGGGTCTTGGGGGGTATGCAACAGTGAGGTCAGGGCACATATGTGTGGGGACAACCTATGGGGGTGGGGTCCCACTGCTGGGGGTCCTTCTGTGCGCTTGGAGGGTGCCTTGCATTAAAGGCTGGTGTGGGGGGACCACAGGACAATGGGCCATGCTGCACAGGTCCGGGTGACTGCGGTAGGCATTCACACACCCAGACCTGCACTGTAAGGTGCAAGGGATCCACTGTGGGACCGATGTCAGGCATCCAATTGGATGCCTGGCTGGGTCTGTGACTCTGCCCATGGCTGCCCTGCGTGGACCTGCGCGTGGGGGGGCGCGGGTCTTCGTGGACAGGTATGTCAAGCGATGAACGCAGCCAGTTACCTGTCTTGCGGTGTAGCGCCACGGGGCGGGATATGCACGTCTGGTGCATAATTCCCACCTGGTAGTGCGTAGGCCCCAAAGAGGGTAGAGTGAGCAAAGTTGTTGGATTAGAGAGAGCTTGTTCCTGGAGAGCTTCAAGACAGCCTTAAAAATGTATTTATTTAGCCTTGCTTTTGGAGACTAGTGTATTTGAATCTGTAATTTTTTTACTGATTTATCTCAGATTTTATTGTTCTAATTTATGTCTTTTAACTTTGTACAGCTCTTTGATATTTGTTTTGAATTGCGCTTTACAAATACATTTTATTATTATTATTTATTATTGTCACTGTAGGTTTTGACAAGTACAAATATGATAACAAGGTGTTCAGGTAATAATGTTTGCAGTAACATGTTGGTTCTTAACAGAGTACATTACTAACTAGAGTCACTGGAGGCAAACAAGGGTACTAGACTTTAAGGCCTGTGGGCAGGTGCAGATAAGTGCGTCCATATATTGAGGGCATGAGAGAGGGGTAGTATAGTGTTAATAGTTATGGGCAGGCACATTGAGAGCGTAGAAGTAGATGAGCATGGAGATGACTGCTGAAGGTGCCAGCTGTTTGATCCTGCTGCACAGGCAGAGGTATGCTGTTCCATAACTTAGGGCTGTGGAGGAGAAAGACATTGCACCATACCTGGTATGTGACCCGAGGATAGTCAGTTGGTCAGTGCCCCAAGATCTAAGGGTGTAATGGCTAGCGCAGGGTTCAAGGTATGAGATAAGGGAGAGGCATTTTTTTTTTTTTAATATTATAGACAGTTTTCCCCTAGTGTAAGGTCCATTAGGGCTGAAGAGGAGGGCCAGCTTAGTTTGCTGTACAGGAGACAGTGGTGAGTGAGGTGATTATGTTGTTATATACCATGGTCCATTTCCGCACTGATGTAACTTTGCAGATTCTCTGGTTCCACATTGGTTCCCAGGAACTGGAGAAGGCTGTTTTGTAGCATGGTTCTTGCCTTTAGTTAATCACTTATCCCTCCCCTCAAAAAAAAAAAAAGGATGGTTATTTGGCTTGAACATTCTTGGTTCCATTTTCACAGGAACTGAGACAATAATTGGCTTGAATGAATTTTTCTACACCATTAGGTGTTCATTTTATTACTGCAGTTCCTCTTTAAAAAAGGAACTAAACCACGTATATGTGTTTAAACCCCTTCTTTTTAATAGGGTCTATTTATGTGGCAGATCACTGTTTTTTGGGAACTGAAATGTTTCTAAAATGATCGTCAGCATTTGGCATGACTGACAGGCCCAAAAAGAAAATGGGACCCACATGCTTTAAAAATTGTTACATTGTTTTCAGCTCCTGGCTAAGGCAGACTGCCATGGGTTGTGTTTGAGGTGCCTGGGCCCAGATCACAATTTTGTCAGTTGTGAGCTTTATATTAAGTTTTGCCCTAAATATCAGTCTGCCTCCTTGTCACCTAAAGGCTCAGATGAGGGTCCAGCCCCTCAAAGTAAGCAGCAGTCCCTGTCAAAGGAGACAGATAAGAAAGAAAAGGCTGCTAAAGATGGTTCAGAAGTCAGGGTGCCTGAACGGGGGAACCCTGAATCCAATACAAATAAAAGAATCTCTAAGCAGACACTGGTGATGGCGCCTGCCAAGAAAAAAAACAAAAACATGTCACTGTCCCTCCTGAAGAAGGAAAGGAGCTGCCAGTAGACCCAAATAAAATCCCTCACTAAAGGACATGACAAAGGCTTAGAAATTGCTCCAGGCATTCCAGGCCATGGGAAATTTCATGAATATGCTTTCCCCCTCTTCCCAGGCTCCAGTTCCATTCCTAATGTCTGTGGAGGAGGGGGCTGAGTTGTACTATGAGGCAGAGGATGAAGTGGAGTTGATAGAACCAGTTAGTTCTCCTGAACAAGAGTTTGGCTTCCTTCCTTGACTCGTGGATGACTATACCTCACATTATACTTTTCTGAGGCATATGGTTAACACCATCAACATCTCCTCACAGGCAGCTAAGGAAGATGAGGACGAGGTGGAATTTTTGGATATGGTGGGCTTTACTCCCACAAAAAGGTTGATGTTGCCCATCCACAAGACAGTCAAGAAGGCCACCTGTAAAATCATGTCAATACCCACCTTGACTGCTGGCATTGATAAGAAAATTGAGAAAAAATATCAGGCAGACAAACAGGGTGCTAAATACTTGTATTCTCACCCTGATCATGAGGGGGTGGTCTAGACTGCAACCTGCGACAAGGCTAAGGTGATCCTTTTTTCTTAGCCTCCTGAGAAAGATTCCAGGAAGCTGGATAGCATGGGCAAAAATAGTTGATACTTCGCCTTCCTTGCTGTTAAGGCAGACAGCATACTTGGCCACCACTCAGTACGAAAAAACCCTTTGGAACTCCGTATTGGTAATGAATGAGAAGGCTACTGGTGATCTGGGACAGGATTTGGCTGACACAGCAAAGGCAGCCATAGATGCCACAAAGTACAAGTTCCACACGGAAGTGGCAACTAATGACGCTGCATCCAGAGTCATGACACATGTAGTGTCCTTAAGAAGATTTCCTTGGCTTACAACCACAGATCTATCACAGGGCACTCAAACAAAAGCAATGGATTTCCCCCCTGTGAGGGAAACTTACTGTTTGGTGACAAGACAGAGGCTTACATGAAGAAAGTGGATGAATACAAAACCACCTACAAGAGCAACACTGAGAAGGAAAAGGCCTCCACCTCCTATAGGCCTTATGGAAGGGGAGGTAGAGGAAGGGGATACTTCCCCTGTGTTTATATTATATACAACTACCATCCACAGAGGGATTTCTTCAGAGGTAGAGGTAGAAGGGGCTCCAGGTGTGCAGCTGCAATATCCACATCCAAAACCCAAACAAAGCAAAACCCTGACAAGTCTGAATAGGTCACCCATCCATTGCCAGTTTGGGGGGGGCGAGGGCGAAATTGCCACAAACAAGTAGGTCCTGGAAATAGTGAGTCAGGGTCTGTCCCTGCATTTCAGAAAATGTCCAAGACTGCAGAGTCACAAAATCTTCCACCCTCACACTCCCAACAGAAAGAATCTTGTTGTAGATGGAGGTAAAAAAGTTACTGTAGCTCCCTCCCTCCCTCCCAGTTGGGAAAGGAACTTTATTTAAGGTGCTTTCTGATGCACAAGAAAAATGGGAAGTGGCAGCCCATTTTAGACTTAAGATATCTGAACAAACACTTAAAAAAGGAAAAATTCAAGATGGTAAAACTAGGCTTAATAGTGGTGTCATGCCCTTAGGGCCCAAGGGGCACATCCCCCGACCCCAATATTGTTGTACAGTATATTAAAAAAATTTATTTAGCATTTTATTTTTATTCTCCGGAGAGCCAAAAAAAAATGCTGTTTTTCAAAGTAGTTTTGGTGGGGGGTGGGGTTCCGAATTCAATTGGTGTAGTGAGACTACTGTAGAGCCACCGGCAGTTTAAAAAAATATATATACTTGCTCCTGCTGGGCTGGCAACTGGCTTTGGGGCTGAGTGCCTGTAAAAACAACAGAGAGACAGACACAACAGTTCATTGGTAGCCCCAACCAACCATGCAGCATGAGTGACAACAATCAGCCCCAATCACGACTTCTCCTTTCCTTGAGCCACTGCCAGCCAGCCAATCACAGCCAAGGTGGGAGAGTCGGATGATAGAATGAGAGAGTGCGGTGTTCCTCCAGACCAGAAGACAAGACAACTAGTTAGTTCTTGGCCGCCTCCTGAGCAGCCTATAGAATCCGAAGAGCTAATTGGTACAGCTGCAGTGGGATTACAGTTGAGACACACAGATCGATACCCAAGACACACACAGGGAGCCCAGGATTGGAAAAGGAGGCACCCGCAACTCCACTCCCCAGCGGCAGCCCTGCTGGATCCAGCTGTCCCTATGTAAGGTATGTGGACAGAGGGGGGGACTGTGAAAGCCAGGGTTCTATATAATGTGGTGGGTTCTCACTATTATATAATGTATGTAAATGGGCTTATGTGCAAGAATCAGATTAACATACAGTAGCAGCTGCGTGGGGAGGAAAAGACAGTAACTGCTGTTACAGGTAACTAGTGGATGGTTGTTTGTGGTAGGGGGCATTTGTCACGATCCTTCCCCTGCATTTATTTCCTGGCTTTGATGGAAGTTCTGCGGCAGTCCCTGAGGCTGGTCAGGGAAGGAAGGCTGCTGAGTGTCAGTCCCGGGCTCCCAGGGTACGGTAAGGGATCATTATAGATGCTGAAATGTCGATGTTTGAAAGTGGGTGCTATAGTGTTCATGAGTCCACATTTATTTTGTAGGTGGTCCTGACGAGCCTTCCTGTATTTGCAGTGGCACATTGTAACTGCTGCCTGTTTGCAGCCTGCCCAGTTTGCATGTCGGAAGCACCCACCTCCTGTACCCCCCCCAGCTGGGAACAGGTTAAATTAAATATGCTTCTGGTTACCCATGGATTTTTTTTATTGTTGAGGGTTGGGTGCTGCTGTGATGGGCAATGTGTGCTTTTTAGCCCAATTGATTAACTAGGATCTGCAGCTTATCCTTTAGATAGGGAAATGGGCAGACTAGGTGGGCCAAGCAGTCCTTATCTGCCATCAAATTCTATGTTTCAATAAATGCTCTGAGTTTATATGACGTCAGTCTTTTTTTTTTTTATTTAATTCTAAATTGCTAATATTGTCTGTGCCACTTCTGCTATTGTGACAGTGATGCAGGCTTATTCTGCTTTTGTGTTAAGCCCTGTCAGTGAAGTGGAGTGGGTTACCTCCAGATTGATAACCTGTCATGCAGACTAAATCACAATTTGTTGATATCCTTATAAGACTCAAAGGACTGCGAGATAGGGTAGCATGAAATGCATTGCCCATAGCCTTGCATTAGAACCAACCAAGCATCTTATATACGCTGTGTATCAGAACAGCTTCCACAAAACCATAGAGGGAAATGCTAAATGCATCCTAGCGCCTGTATTTGCAGTCGCTCGCAAAATAAACAACTGCTGAAGGTGTGCAGCCCTGGACCAGCTGATGCTGTCACCACATTGTGCATGCGAGTGTGTGCAAGGCTGTCAAAAGATGACTTTCTAAAAGATAATAAAACAAACTCTACTGATTTAGCTAGTTTCTGCAGCCCAGACTGTTTTCTGCTGGGCCTTTCTGGTTTAAGAAACACAAAAGGCCAGAGTATGCGGCTAAGCAGCTGAGCAGCAGCAGCAGGGGAAGGAAGGCTAGGAAGCAGTTTTTTTTCACCATTGGCACTGCCACCTCCCTCTATCAGCGAAGTTACTGTAGTTACTTAACCAGCCGTAACTCTCACCTTCAAGATTTGATTCAGCCCTTTGTTCGCTTTTTGCTTAGTTTCCTGATTCATCTCTGAATTCTGCTGTGTAAAGTATTTGAAAAGTTTACCTTTTTTTGGTGTCTTGCTTTGGGAAGGGGATTCAGGGAGTGGAGACAGAGCTGAGAATTGAATTTCTTGCAGCATGGATAGATCTGGTAAACTTGGCGAGAGCCCTACGCTGAGTTTGGGATCTTGCAGCACGTGTGGTTTTCATATCTTCACGCTCCTTTAAATTTTTGTCTGAAAAGTGTGTCCTTAGCTTAACTGAGGGAGGGAAACGTATAGATGTTTGACAGATTGTTTTAATCTAAGCTTCCCTCCTCCCGGCATCCCCCTTAATCTGGGGATTTAGGGAGGTCATTCCACATTTCTAGTATGCATAGCCCCTAGGTAACATCCACAGGGAGGTAGTATGTATTGACCCTTAGCCTTCAATGCCAGTGTGCTCAGGTAATTGGCCCCCAGCTTCAGACTTCTATGGGGTGGGTGGCATCAGAGGCTGGTAGCCCCAGTCTATGAGCACCTGTCGGCTAAAGCAAAGGCTGGACCTAATAGTTCTTTCGCAAGTGCAGTCCAGACGTATCTGTGAGGGGGGTGTTCTGTCTGTGTGGGAAGCTTTAGGGACTGTCTAAAATGACAACAATGCACCTTAGGGGTCCCAGAGGAATTTTACCATTGCTGAGGACTGTCAAACTGCTTAAAATGTAAAGTATTGCCTCTAACTTAACCCTTGCAGGGCCACGGGCTGATATATCAGTCCCAAATTCCTATATGTTCTAATTACGTCAGCAGCCTAAGAGTTAAGGTGTGTAGTTCACCCTTGCACAATTTGAGACTGTGTTGTGTTCTCTGTTAAATTATCCTATGGAGGGGATAAATGTTCACCTGTAGTAAAAACAGACGTTTGGACTCTGCCCCTGTGGGGTGAATACTTAAGCCATTCTCTTGAGAAGGAAAACATAACAGAGAAATCAGTGGATACAAGTTCAACAACAGCATTCTTTCTTGTGGGAGGTGAGCCAACTCAGAGAATGTGGACTGTGGCTGGGCCTGGTGCTGGGCTGGCTACTTCCACAATTCTGTTACTGGGGCAGATTGATTCTGGGTTTGTAAGGCATGCCTTCCGTGTGTTTTCCATTTCATAAAAAAGAGAAAAACACATGGAAGGCAAGCCCGCATGCCGATGACAGTGCCGCACAGGCAAGGGCAAGTGTTCGCCACAGAATATCTAATGTATTTATTGTGCAACTATCAGCCTGTTGCCTCTAGATGCAGTGGAAATATTACTGTCCCTCACTCCCTCACCACAAAAGGCTTTGCATTCTACTATATGTAATCCATGCATTAGATATTCTGTGGTAAACACTTATCCTTGCCAGAGTGGCACTGTCATTGGCAAGCAGGCATGCCATCCATGTGGTTTTGACTTTGTTGTTTGGTTCACTTGATTGAGGGGGGCTACCAAAGTACAGATGAGACATATGCCTCTGCCATTAATTTAAGATCCCTGCCGCAGGGATCTGAAACTAATGGCTGAGGCAGAGGTCTCATCGGCACTTCGTTAGCCCCTGTGCCTCTGGTCTGCAGATCCGGTGTGTGGGGGTCCTGCCGGAGTGACCTCAGCTCAGCCATTAGTTTTTCAGATCCCTGCCTCCACTCTGCTGATCAGGTATTGCACCAGTTTTTCTCTGCAATCAGCCCCTGATGATCTCCGGATCGCTCCCCCTCCTAATGTGCTGCTTTACCTACATTGATAAATTAAATTTTGACACCAGCTGTTGCCATCCTAGCTTACAATGATCTGAATACATGCTTGTGGCACTGCTCATACAGACCCTGTTTGTCAGCTTAGCATTCTACACACAGTGAAATGGAGGCTGTGTCCTATTTTTCCCCTTGGATTGGGGTTACCACCACAGCCATTTGTCAGTGATGATTGTTGTTAGTAAAGGTACTCATTTATTTTTACTAGGCTTGTTCTATGGTGACAGACATGTGATGTTGTGTGCTCTTCAATGGAGTGTAATTTTTGGGAATTGGAGTGGGTTATGCACCCCAGGGCAGTAGTAGTTGTACTGCAGATCTTTATCATTATGGTTTTTAATATGCTTGCTCTGTTTGGAGAGCCTGCAATGGTGCATTCGTCATTTTTAATTTTTTTTACTTTGATTGGATTCCCCCCATCTCATCGTTGGAGTACTATCACTAATAATAAGTAGTATGGAGTGGATTTATTGGGCTTTATCTTTTGGAGAGTCTGCAGGAGGTGAGGTGTCACTAAATGGGTAATGAATATCTGTGTGTGCCCCCTGCCCAGGCAGTTTTAGTGTTGTTGGCAATATTCTGTAGATTGTATTGCAGTCTGGTTTGTTGCGTGCCAGTAGACCTGCAAGCTTCTTTCATTCATGGACTAAGTTAGCTGATTCTATATATGATGAAAGACTCACAAAATGCACAAGTTCTGACTAATTCTTTAAAAATGTCTTTAAAATACAAAAGGTCGCACTGTACACAGACTGAACAAAGAACAAGAACAATTTATTATTGCTCTAGCCTCTAGCAGTATTGTGGCATTTAGCTTATTGTGGAACAGCTTTCTGGCCTGCTAAAAGTCACCAAAATGCACCATTTGACTTCAATTTTTCAAAATGTCCCTGGGGGCATGCCCCCAGACCTCACTAGAGAGGTTAGGATTTTGTGCCCCTCCAGAATTTCTGACCGCATGATGCCCCTGGGGCTTAATGATTCCATCATTGCAAAAAGGAGACTGGCTGGGGTCACTTTGTCTGAAAGATGGCTACTTTCAGGCCTAGCCACAGAAAGTACCTATGATTCAGGATAGGGAATTCCCATTACCAATTCACTGCCCTTCCCTTTGGTCTATCCTCAGCACCAAGAGTGTTCACATAGTGCCTGTCTGTGGTGGTAGCACAGTTTAGGAGGCAGGGTAGGAGTGTTTTTTTCCTATCTGGACAGCTGGCTAGTCTCGGAGAAATCACACCACAAGGCCAAGTCCTCCTTCCTTCTGATGCAAGGCATGCTGGAGGGCCTGAGCTTCCTCATAAATGTACAGAAGTCAAACAAACCCAGTTCAGGTTTTGGACTTTATAGGTGCAGAGCTAGTACCCTGCAAGGAAAAGCATTCATTCCCCAGACAAGGGTAACAAATCTGATTGCAGCAGCAAAATCTTTTAAGACTGGTCAGCCTAACCTGCAAGGGATTTCCTTTGTTTGTTGGGGCACATTGTATCTTCCCCTCAGTGGTACCAGGTACCGGGTTCCAAATGAGAGATGTCCAATACCACCTAGGGAACACTCATCCAGAGGTGGGATCCAGTTTTAAAACTTATGCCTGTCACAAAGTGCCTGCTATGTGCATTAGAATGGTGACAGGAAGAATACAACCTCAGAGAGGGAGTTCCCTTCCTTCAGCATTCACCTACAGTCGTACTCACAACAGATGCCTTCCTCCTGGGCTGGAGCACCTCACTGTAAGTGGTATCTAGAGCACACAGGAGACTCTGGAGCACATAAATCTCCTGGAGCTCAGGGCAGTGTACCTAGCAGCGCAGGATTTTTCTCCCCTCATTAATGGTCAGTCTGTCCAGATCAGGGTGCTCAAGACCACAGTTATGTATTACGTAAACAAACAGAGAGAAACAAGATCTTCAAAACTGTGCACAGAAGCAATGAAGACCTGGAACTTCGCATACTCCCTGGATGTTCAACTCTCTGCAGTATGCCTGCCAGAGGAGAACAATGTGCTGGCAGATTCCCTGAGCAGAATCAGCCAGGGAAACCATGAATGGACCCTGAAGCAGCAGGTGCTGGCAACACTGTTCACAAGGTGGGGTACCGCAGAAATAGACCTGTTTGCATTTTGGGAAAACAACCAGCTCCCACTGTTTTGTTGTAGACTCCCAGTGATGGGTACATTCCCAAAGGATGCTCTAGTCCTCAACTGGTCAGGGAACTTTCTTTATGCCTTCTAACTTTTGTTGAGGTTGCTTCTAAAACTGAGAAGGGGGTCGGCAACAATGATTCTCATAGCTCCAGATTGGGACAGGCAGATTTGGTGCTTGGTGCTTCTGTCCCTCTCCAAGAGATATCCTATCGACCTGCCCCTGGGGTAAAATCTATTGACATTGTCTCAAGGCAGATAGTATTTCCAGATCTGAGAACTCTGTGTTTCAGAACATGGTTCTTGGAGAGCTGTAGTTCTCTGGACTGAATCTCTTGGAGAAGGTTATTGAAGTACTTAAAGAGCAACTCTCAATTATAATAAAATGCTTAAAAACACTAAATTTACACCAGTTATGCTTTAACTGTATTGTTTTCTAGTTATTTTTTTTTTACTTTCCCCTACTGTTGGGCCACTAAATATTGTAGATAATGCAGTAATTATTTCACTGAGTTTTTGAAACTGTATTTGACTCTCCCCTGCTAACCACATAATTGCTGTTTGTGATATATACAATAATGCATGGGGTAGTGTGTTTAACGTGATACTACACACACCCGAGGTGTTGAATACTACATAAACCCCAAGAGTGAAGCTTGAGGGGTTTATATAAGCATCCAGTACCGAGGGGTGTGAGTAGAATCGCGTTGAACACACCACACCATGTTTTATTTTATATAATTGCTGGGGATTGTTTTTTCATCACAGCAACTATATAAAATAAAAAACAAACATCTCTGTGTGGTCCAGTGGGTTTCAGTGCATTTAAAGAGGTCGGAAAGGAAAGCAGCTGAAGCTAAACCAAAATATATCCCATTTTTGGATTTACATATAAAAAAATGATTCATCTGTAGTCGCTTGAAGTGGCCATTTACTTTTTTTTTTGTTAAATGAACTTACCGCAGAGGTAGTGGCAGATCCAGTGCTATAGACTTGCGGCTGTTACGTAGTGAAGGAAGAGCTGCTGCTTAGGCATGTGTGCTGCAAGGGAGACCTGGCGTGTGTTCACCGTTATAACCCAAGGGTTATAACGGCGAATTATAACCTGGGTTCCCTACAGGAAAAAACGATCCTCAGTTATTATATCACAGTCTGTTGTCATGGTGAGCACTGTGATGCCATGAGCAAAGGCACTGTGAGGGTAATGGGACAGGCAAATGTTTTCAAATGTTTTCTATACAGACATTTAAGATAGACTGCCAAAGTGTGCTGTAAATCTTGGAAAGGAACACGGAAAATGGAAATAAAATGTGTTCTGTAATGAATTGTAACAACTGAAACATAATATTTATGAAAGCACATGCCGAAGTGCAGAGTTGCTCTTTAAGGTTTCAAGGAAACCAGCAACAAGAGAAACTTACATCTCAAAACAGAAAAGATTTTCCTTTTGTTGTTCCCCTAGACAGCTCAACCCATTGTGAGCAAATCTGGCTACAATCCTGGACTACCTGATCCATCTCCAGTCCTTTGGCCTTAGACCCTCAACCCTGAAGGTTCATTTGGCAGCAGTGTCAGCTTATACTTCAGCTGACAAGGGCAGGTCAGTGTCTTCACAGCCCATTTTCAAAAAGTTCTTTAAAGACCTTAATCACATGTACCTTCCAGTAAGGGATCCTGTCCCTCCATGGGACTGGAATCTCTGCATTGCCCAACTGATAGAGGCTCCTTTCGAGCCTATGGCAACTGCTGTTTCAAAGTATGTCACCTGAAAAGTAGTTTTCCTGGTGGGACTGACATCTGCCAGAAGGGTGAGCGAGCTGCAAGCCCTCTTCACAGATCCTAATTAGATCATATTTCACAGAGACAAGGTAGTCCTAAGAACTAACAGAAAATGCATTTGTAAACACGTGTCTGAATTCCATCTGTGTCAGTCAGTTATGCTTCCAGTATCCTTTACAGCAAAATCCAGTGCAGAAGAACAGAAACTCCATAATCTGGATGTTAAAGGCAATTAAACAGCTTTGCAGGTGCTGATTAGCATGTTGGTGGGCTTTAGAAGTTTTACAGTATGAGCTGAAATGGTCCGACACATAGGGATTCTGTTAGTCTGTAGTAGAAGTCTCGTTTCAATGATGTATTTACATCTCACATTGGCACCATCTTATGGCTAGATCGTGGCGCCGACTTTGAAACTCGGGGGATCTTTGTTTACAATTTTCAAAGATGATGAAAATAGGTTAAATCACTATAAGAAAGGTAAGGAGCACTATACTATAAAATGCAACCCCCAGTTCTACCTCGCCATGATTTCGGATTTTTAACTTAGTTACCTCAAAAAAATGCTGTTTAATTAGTCCTTCAGGAGAGCTCTAAGCTAGTACTTGGACCACACAAAGGATGGAAGGTCCACGCACTCAGTTATTTGTAACCTATGGTGAAGTGGGGAAGGGGAAACCAGCATCCAAAAGAGAACCTTTTCTTGTTGGATAGTTTCCTGCATACAGGTCTGCTATGACAAAGCTGGCAAGCTGCCATCTAAAGCCGTAGGACTCACTCCACAAGGGGCACCTCTGCCTCTGTGGTAACATCAAGAAGTGTTTCCCTGCAGGATATCTGTAAATCAGCTACCTGGAAAACAGTACATACTTTCACAAAGCACTACTGCCAGGATACGCAGTCCAGAAGAGATGCTAGCTTTGACACTGTGTCTTGCTGAAACTTTTCCCTAAATAGGTTCTGTATACAGCCTCCCAAGGTACTACTATAGAGTCTGAGGTTGTTAAACATAAGTGAGGGATTCCTGGGGTTTGAAGAAAAAATTACTCACTGAAGTAACATTTCTTCCAAAGGGATCCCTCACTATGTTTAACAATCCCTAATCCCTACCTCCCTCTCCATAAATGCTCGCAGTCTGGGAAACAAAATCCCAGACCTGAAGGCAATAATGACAGAGGCTAACTGGACATAGTGAGCCATTAGCTAGACATGGCTTCACCAGTAACTCATTACCCTGGGGAGCCTCAGTACCTGGCTATGTACTGTTCAGAAGAGACTGAGGTGCAAAAAGGGGTGGGGGTGGAGTGGCCCTTTATGTCAGTGAAGATATCAAAGCTACAGAAATTCAGAATACACATAAGGAGCCAGAAGAACTGTGGGTCACCCTGGAAACATGAAAATGGGACAGCCATATGAACTGAGGTTGTCTACAGGCCTCCCGACCAGGGAGAGGACATAGACACATTACTGTTAGAACATATACAAAACATGACAGCTAAAGGGGAGGTTCTGATAATGGGAGACTGCAACATGCCAGATACAGATTGGTCAATACCAGCAGGAACATCTGCCAGAACAAGCCACATAGTGGATTCCCTGCAGGGGAGGGCCTCAAACAACTGGTACAATGACCCACAAGAGACAGAGCTATCCTAGATCTAGTACTGACTAAAGGGGAAAGGATCACAGATCTCCAGGTAGAAGGTCACCTGGGGGCCAGTGACCATCACATGGTATGGTTCAATTTCGCCACTAGTACTAAATCATCCCATTCCAAGGCAAAAATATGGGACTTCAGAGGAGCTGACTTTGATAAGATGGCCAACAAAGTTAAGCTAGCTCTGGCAAAAAGAAATACAGGTGAGGGGGTACAGGCAAAGTGGTCAAACAGTAAGGATGCAATACTTGAAGCAACATCCCATTGTGTTAGTGAGAAAAGGAAGTGCAAAAGAAGAAGGAAACCACTTTGGTTCTCAAAAACAGTAGCAGAAAGGGTCAGAGTCAAAAGACTGGCCTTCAGGAAATATAAGGGAATGCAGCAGGATGAAGATAGGGAGGCATACCAACTACCCTAAGGGAAGCAGGGAAGGCAATAAGGCAGGCAAAGGCCCAAACTGAGGAAACACTAGCATGAACAGCAAAAGAAAGGGACAAGTCTTTCTATAGATACATTAGTGAAAGGAGGAAGTCCAGAGGGGGTATTGCTAAGATCAAAGGGGATAAAGGGGGGCATGTGAGGAGGAGGACCATGCAAAAGCACCTATCCGAAATAGATACTTCTGCTCAGTATTTACTGAAGAGATGGTAGGGCTTGGCCCACAGCTCAGCACCATGGACACAGGGGAGAAGGAGGTATGCACGAGTCCCTTCACAAACGAAAGGGTCCTACAAGAGCTCGATAAGCTCAGGGTGGACAAGGCAATGAGACCTGATGGCATACATCCCAGGGTACTAAAGGAGCTAAGGGTGGAACTAGCAGAGCCATTATCAGAACTGTTTAGTGAGTCTCTAAGCACAGGAGAGGTCCCAGAAGACTGGAGAAGGGCTCATGTGATCCTGCTCCACAAGAGTGATAGCAGGAAGGAGGCAGAGAACTACAGACCAGTCAGTCTTACCTCAGTAGTGGGCAAGATTATGAAGGCATTCCTTAAGGAAAGGATAGTGCAACACCTGGAATCCATAGGAGCACAGGATCCAAAAGAACATGGGTTTACAACAGGAAGGTCCTGTCAAACTAATCTCATAGATTTCTTTGACTGGGTAACAAGAGTGGTGGACCAAGGGGGAGCAGTTGATGTCGCCTACCTTGACTTCAGCAAAGCTTTTGATACTGTTCCACATAGAAGATTGATAAATAAGCTGGGTCGGCTCGGGTTGGGTCAGAAGTAGGTCAACTGGGTGGCAAACTGGTTGACGGGCAGAAAACAGAGAGTGATGGTAAATGGTATACAGTCAGAAGAGATGCAGGTCACAAGTGGGGTACCTCAGGGATCAGTCCTGGGGTCAGTCCTCTTCAGTATCTTCATCAGTGACATTGCAGATGGACTGGAGGGTAAGGTTGTGTCTGTTTGCAGATGACACCAAGATCTGCAACAGAGTAGATGATCCAGATGGGGTGGGCAGAATGAGAAGAGATCTGGATAAACTGGCAAAATGGTTGGAAGAGTGGCAACTGGGGTTTAATGCAAAGAAGTGCAAAATCATGCATGCACATAGGGAAGAGAGACCCTGAAGCCACCTATAGGTTGGGAGGGGAGGTAATAGAGGTAATACTCCCTCTTTACAAGACACTGGTTAGGCCCCATCTGGAGCACTGCATGCAATACTGGAGGTTGCACCTTCACAAGAATATTAACAAAATGGAGGCAGTCCAGAGAAGGGCAACCAAAATGGCACAGGGACTGCATCAGAAAACATATGAGGACAGATTAACAGAGCTCAATATGTATACCCGAGAGCAAAGGAGGGAGTGAGGTAATATGATCGAAACATTCAAACGCCTTAAGGGCATTAACAAGGTGAAAGAGTCTAACATGTTTCAATATAAGAAAAATAGCAGGACAAGAGGACACATCATGAGATTAGAGGGAGGCCCATTAAGGGGTAATGTGAGGAAGTTCTTTTTCACAGAAAGGGTGGTAGATGCATGGAACGGCCTACCTCAGGAAGTGGTGGTTATGAATGCAGTGCAGGGCTTCAAACAGGCATGGGATAGGCATAAGGGAGCAGTACAGATGAGTATGAATAGATAGGCCATTGACAGAGCAAAGGCCTATGGCACATTCATAAGGTAGAAAAAATGGTCAGACTGGATGGGCCTTGCGGTCCTTATCTGCCATCAACTTCTATGTTTCTATGTTGCCTTTTCTTCCACCTCACAGTGTCTTCGCTTCTTGACTAGCCTTCTGTGAGGGACTGAGTTGAAGGCCTTTCTGGTGTCCATGTATAGTATGCTTAGTGCCTGTCCCTTATTGGCTGCCCTTGTTTCTTAATCAGAAAAGTCAATCAGGTTTGTCTGGCATGAACACCCACTTGTGAACCCATGTTGCCTGTTATCCTGGAGGTTTTCTACTTCCAGGAAGTCTACCATCCTTTCTTTTAGGATAGATTTTAGCATCTTCCCCACAGTAGATGTCAGCGTGACTGATCTATAGTTTCCTGGATCATCCTTACAACAGCTTTTATGCAGGGACACTACGTCAGCTGTGCTGCAGTCCCTAGGTACCCCCCCCCCAGTGTTCAGTGAGCAGTTACAGATGTCTGCCAGTGGTGTTACAAGAACCTGTGCCATCTCCTTCAGTACTCATGGGTATATCCTGCCTGGACCCATAGATTTGTCTACTTTTAGTGCCCTCTGTCCCTCCAGTACTCTTCTTTTGGTGATGAGACCACTATTGGCCCCTCTCCCTTCTTATCCATCTGTCCAATTGCACTGGCAAGCACAGTTATTTCCTTCTACTTGAATACTGAACAAAAACAGTGGATCGGTATGTCAGTCTTACTTTTGTCCCCCTCCTCCCACCCCACTCCCCGCCTTAACCTAACTATTCCTTCCTTAGTTTTGCACTTCTCCTGTATGTACTGGAAGAAGGCTTTGTCTCCTTGTTTCACTCCCTCTGCCTTCTTCAGCTATGCCTCAGATTTCACTTTTGCCACTGTCTTACTAATTTCTCTTGTTCTTATTAGGTATGATTCTATATCTTCATCCTTTTGGTTTTATGTGTTCCTTTGGAATACTTTTCTTTTTTCTGTCACCGCCTCTCCTACCACTCTTGTGAACCACATTTCCTTTTTGCTTTTTTTGCTCTTTCTTACCTTCCTAACACAAAGTTTGGTAGCTTTTGCTACAGCCTGCTTAAAAGCTTCCAATCTGCCATCCACTCTCTCAGTTTTTACTGTTGTCTTCAGTGGTATCTCCAGCACACTTCCCAATCTGCCCTCCTGAAATCCCATACTTTTGTCTGGGTATGTGTTTTGCTGTTTTCCAGTTTTATCTTCATCCCCACTGTCCCATGATCACTAGTTCCAAGCAGATCCAGGACTGCGTCATCCTGGACTCTGTCCCTGTTGGTGAGTACCAGGTCCAGTGTGGTACCCGCTCTAGTAGAGGTCTGCACTATTTATGTTAGGAATGCTTCCTGGCAGGCTTCCACCAGGGAAAGAGAGATAAGGTTGTGCATGAGGAAACAAGTGGGTGCCAGGTTGGGCTGCTCAGTCCTAGTCAAACCAGCAAATCCAAAAAAATAATCTGCATTCAGTAGTCAGAAAGTATGGCCTTAGACATTTATTAAGAAAGCATCAAGGCCAGATTTTCAAATAGACAAGCATACTATATATAACAATTATTGTACAATAACAATACCTAAGCAAACTGTTTGAACACCCTAGCACTTCAGTCTATGCTGGATCTTTGTCAGGGGGTGGGGTTCAGGCCACAGTACCCTTACTCTTATACTGAACACTTAAAGGCACAGTGTCTTTTTAACTTGATTCAAACATCAATATTTATTTAAATGGGGACAGTGCAAGAAAAGGGTATTGATAAGACAATGCCAAAAGTGAATCATTACGAGTTAAAATCAACACAGAGAGCAGAACTGTGGGCATTTCTTCTATGTCTACACAAAGCTATGTTTATTTTTTATGTATCAAAGCTTTAAGTATATTATACATATTCTGTTTCTACAACTATAATTAAGTAGAACATTCTATTTGATAATTAATACAAGATGGCAAATCTGAATAATAATACAACATGTACTTTGGAAGTAATTTTTTTTAATTTACTGTACCATTTCCCCTGGCAACCTGACTGGCCCCCGTCAGTGCAGCTGTTCCATGCAGCCCCGTCACCCACCATCTCTGGACTTACCTCTACTCCACAGTCCCCCACGGAGGACCCCTCATGGGAAGGGCTGCCCAATGGCCATGCCCTTACTCCCACAGGCAGAGTTTTTTTTTCTTTTCAAACTCTATTTTATTCCCCATCACCGCCGAACTCTCTCCAGCAACCTCCAGTCCACCATCTCTACCTCCTTGTATGACTCGGTTAGCCCCTCCAATCCTCTCCAGCACTGGGCATCCCCCGGGTCTGCCCTCCTGGGAAGGGTCACCCCCACCCAGGGTGCTCTATCTTAAGTATTGAGCCACCAGGCTGGAGAGGGAGGGGAGAGCGGAGGGGGTCAGGCCTGACTTCAGGAGTGTGGATTGCGGAAGGAGGCACCATCACCTATCAGCAGAGGGAGTTTTTTCTTTCTAGTTATGCCCCTGTGGAGCCTGGCTGCCAAGACAACGTACTGCCACGGCTCCACCCCCCCGGCATACGCTACAAAACTTCTGTCAACAACCTCCAGCCTCTACCAGAGGTCGCTTCTCGAGCAGTTGTCTCCCCAACCCTCCCCAGGAAGGAGAGAGCAGTCCTCTGGATGCTCAATCTCCTTCCCCCCCTTCCAACCCCAAGCAGCCTGGGCTCATTTCCGAACCCGGGTCGCTGTTGCGGCACAAGGTGTGGTGTCCAGCACCTCAACCCTCAGTGCCACCAGGCCAACACCTAGGCAGAGTTGCAGTGTCAGTCTTGGAGAAGAGGATGCAGTCAGTGGTGTGGGCTTTGCGTCTGGAGGCAGACAACATCCTACGGGGTTGGGAGGTGTTTCTGTTGTTCTGCACCCAGATGTTGTGAAGTCCCTGTTTAATGCAGTGTGTCATGCCTCAAACGTCTTTCCCCCTCCCTAAATCTGTGGCTCCAGGTTGCAGCCGCCTCTGTGATTACCCAGGTGGTGGTAGTGTTGCAGCAGAGTGCAACTCCCTTCTTCCCCTGAGGAGGTGGGCATCTGTCAGATGCTCAACCATCCCCCCCCCCCGGCCAGCCCTCTGACATCATAGGTTTGATCCTGAAACCGGGTCATAACCGTCACAAGCTGTAGTGCTGCCGCTGAGCCAGTGGGCTGGCCTTTGGAAGTAATGTTAGAAACAGTAATTAATTTAAAAGAACAGTATATTAAAAAATCTTCCATGAATCAGATGACTCCAACTCTGCAGATAAAGGACCAATTTTTCATGAAGTTTGATTTCTTCATTTGAATGTCTACTTTACTGAATGAGTGGTAGCCACTTGGAATTTATTTCCAGAACAAGAGGTATCAGTCTAAACCTTTTCTGCCTTGAAGCTCAAACTAGATACTTTAAGTATCTTAAAGAAAAAGGGGTGAACGGATATTGATAGTTGTTTGGGGGAAAGTACTCGATAGAGCAGTGCTCTTTATTCCTTCCTCACTTCACTTTACAGTTTGTAATTATTGCATATAAAACTGCTAGGAACTCATGTACTCGGGACATTTGGCTAGCGAAAAGTAACTACCACAGAGAAATACTTGCTAGATTGTGGGGTGATAGCAGAAAATGTTGGTCTAACATAAAGGATGTTATAGGCAAGGTACCTAAGGTTGCCCCCACAATGATCAACTTAGATGGAGTCCCTGCTATGGACCCTCTCACTATTGTTAATATTTTCAACAATGCCCTTTCCAACCTAAGTGGTGTCCTCCCTTGGGACTTTTTTAATCAGTCACCTCCTGCCTCTGCCCCGTCTGCAGATGCTGCCTTTCATGAGCATCTGGAAAGCCGTAACCCTATCCCACCCTTCTACTTTAAGAAAGTAACTGTTTCTCTCATTAGAAGACACGTGCAAGATCCTGCGTAAGTCACGGCATAGCGGTGACTCTCTTGACTTAAAATTCCTTGCTCTTACCCTTGACAAAGTTATAATTCCAATCACGAGGATTTTCAACCTTTCACTAAGGCTCTCCCAATTCCCTCTTCTTTGGAAGTCAGCACAAGTTATCCCAGTCCACAAATCTGGTGATCGTACCTTACATACCAGCTATAGACCCATCTCAATCCTCTTCCCACTGTCCAAAGTTCTGGAGCACAGTCGCGGATCAATTAATCGACTACTTGGAAAAATACTCCATACAAAGCCCTGAACAGCACGGTTTTCGGAAAGGGCATAGCACCACCACTGCCTTCCTAGAATTTACTGGGTTCATTCACCAGGCACTTGATCAAGGGAACCCTGTTGGTGCAGCCTTCATTGACCTAACAAAGGCATTTGATACTGTCTGTCACCCACTGCTATTACAATAACTAACCTGCACTGGACTGTCAAATGATGCGATGCTGTGGTTCAAAAAATTATCTGGAGAATTGCTCTCAATGTGTAAAAATCGCAAATGTCATCTCTGACCGGCAGAGTGTTCACTCTGGCGTGTCACAAGTATCCATCCTTGGCCCACTCCTTTTCAGTATCTTTGTAAACAACCTTCCACTCCACTGCCACCAGCGTATGCTATTGTATGCAGACGATGCTGTCATCTTTGCAGCCAACCCAACCCCACCCTTCTTGAGCAACATCTCCAAAGTGGTTTTGAAGACATTGATAAATGGTTCTCTACCCAGAAGCTAGTTCTGAATTATAAAAAAACAAAAGTAATAATGTTCAGCATGAATCACAGCAAGTTTAAATCCCATGCCCTCAATATCAAAAATCAACTGGGGGTCTCTCTTGAAGTAGTGGAGCACTTCAAGTATTTAGGGGTTACCCCTTGATAATCACTGTCACAACCCCACTCAGCAGGTCAGGCCCTCTGCTCCCACAGTGCCAACCTCCAAGCGTAGTATTGTGAACAGTTAACAGAACAGGGTAACCCTCCTGTCTGTTTTGTGGGTTCGAATCAAACTTTGGTCTCAAGTTCTGGAGCGATTCAAACTGTGAACCTCCTGCTAGCATACCCAAGGTACAGGCTCAGATAATTCTGCTCTTCGGGGGCCAGATATCTTTCACCTATGGGCACCTAACCAGGTGTACAAAATGAACCCTTAAAAACTCTATGAAAGACCTCACAATAACCGCTTACCTTTTCTCAGTTTGGTAAAAACCAGTAAGCTTTGTACAGTGTCAGCTTTAACCATATATGCTTCCCTTGTCAAAGAAAGAATTTCAAAGGCATATCAGGTAGTCTCTAAAAGTAGAGGTTTACTTAAAATAGATAAAAATATAAAACGTAAAACACAGAACCATATATCACAAAACATACAGGGCCAGATATTCAAAGCTTTGCCTCTGGGTTAAGTTAACACTGCCTGGTGTGCAAACCTAGCCTGGAGCACAAAGCAAGCTATATTCAAAAGGAATAGCCCAGGGCAGACAGCATCTGAATATAGCATGGGAATGAGGCCATGCAAACTGGGCTGGGAGTGCAGAGCAAACGCAGCCCTGGAATAAGACAGCACTGAATACAGCAACCAGGAAGTGCAAGCCACAACAACAACACAGTGTACAGTGACGTGAGGGTAGGTAGAGAGGAACTATGTGGCCAATGTGTGTTTTGGCAAATGCATGGGCACAGTACAGCTGCAGGCAGCAGCACACATGAAAAAACAGTAATCAAAACTGTATAATACTCCTTGAACTGTTAGCGCCGCGCTGCTTTAGCGCAGAGCTAAGCGGTTTGCTCGGTGCAAACACATTAGCCCCGTGCTAAATTTTGCCATATTCAAAAGTGACATGCAAACGAGCCTACTTAGATAGTCTCTGGGCAAACAGCCACATTAGCATCTCATCATGCCCTGATTTGCATGCAGTTTGCACAGCGTTACTGCAGGGTCCCACAGCTCCACCTGTAGGTCAGTCTGGAGGTACAGGGGCTGGCTAGGTCCAACTGCAGCTCCACCTGTAGGTCAGTCAGGCAGTGCATGATGATAGCTGCAGGCTTCATGTAAACAGTACAGCACAGCATATCATATCATACTCCAGGGGACAACACAGCATAGGCACAGGTGGTGGTAGTGCTGCATGCAACCTTCACACTGTAGGTCATGCTACAGTGAACAGCAGACACTACAGTAGCAAGAGGGCTGATAGTGTGAGGGACATGACACTGCCTATGGTATGTAGGGCAGTGATGACCACTGCACTGTACACAGTGACAGGCACAGCTTGCAGGTAATTACTGACAGTGGACAGTACTATCATGCTGTTGTGTGATCCACAGATGCTGCACCTGTGGCATGGGATGCACACAGTGTCATGTACATGGCCGGCAGTGTGTGCTGTGACATATGTACAGTTGTGTGGTAGGTGGCTGGGGGGGGCATGTAGGATCCGACAGGCACACAGGTGGTGGCATAATCCCACGACAGGCCCATGTGCACTGAGCGAAGTGTCCCAGCCTTGTGGTCACACCTGGGCTGTGGTGAGGCTGACCACCCATACACCTTCCCCTCACTGGCCACCATGCCCACAGAGCTGCATGTGTGTGCTGGCATCTGTTACGCACCACAGACATATGGTCTGCAGGTGTGTGCTATATGGCCACACTACCATGCTGTCCCCTGTGGGTCAGATCACCCCTCACTGTCTGTGCTTGGCTCGGACTGGTGGCAGCTGATGGCATCATGGTGGTGCCATCAGTGAGCAGCTTGTGTCCTCCATGTCTGGGAGTTTCTAAGTGTCATACTCGTATGTTAGGGCAGCACAAGCCGCACTAATGCTGAGATAGCACCACTCAAAGCACTCAAAGCTGTTTGCCCAGGGTTAAGACTAGCGTTTCCTGGGCGGTAAATTGTACCACGCTATGGGTCGCGCTATGTCACACTAAATACCTTAGCGCGGTGCTAGTCGCTGAATATCTCATAGCGAATTTATTCATGTTCACTATGCCCCTTGCATATCATTATGCTTAGCCTGGTGCTACTGCTGTTTGCCCGCGCTAGTTGGCCTTTTAAATATGGCAGACCCGCACTAATCCTGTGCTATTCCCCCGCAAACTGTTTGCGGACCGTGCAAAGCTTTGAATATCTGGCCCACAAACTTTTAAAACAATAAGGTTTAAAAAGTGCAAATTCCTACCATTAATACACTTAGACCTGTCTACCTAATGTATTCTTATCTTCTTATAGTGCTGTAGATGTTTCTTTTTTCAGAGTCCAAACGTGTGTCTTAGTGGGAAACAGAATACTGTTTTAAAACTGGCTTTGCCAACCTCTTTGCATGAGGTCACCTAGCTCCTCCCTGTCAGAACATAAAAAACTATACACCCAGGATGTCTTATCAATCAGGATGTAAATTAATTAAGTGACATGTCAGCAAAACTCATTTCACAAATTATGACACTCTTTAAATAACATCCCCTCTTTGATCTCAAGTAGCTGTTCTTCCCAGGACACATCAAAGAATCTTTTATGACTTTGCACTAAAGCGTCATAACCTGCTGTCTTCCTCTAAACATTATAAAAGTTTATGATTTCCCATCCTAGCAGCTGGCAAGCTACAATTAAGCTAGATAAACAGGAGATCCTAATTTAGGTCTCTTATAGCCTGTAATTATCTCCTGGCCTTCCAGGTAACATCTTGTAGCTAAAACCTGGGGGGGCGGGTGTGGGTCATTACAAAGGCAGTTTCAGCATGTCTCATGACAGACGCTCAATAACACATTTTTATATTACAAAAAATCATAGATTAATCAGAACCAGTTGTCTGAGTGTCACAATTCCTCCCCACCTAGACTGAATTTGGGGGCTCTATCCCCTGCATGGGTTGAGCTTCCCAAATCAGTTCACTCCTCATAGACATGAGACAAACCATCTGAGTTCTGATTTTTCGCTCCAGCCCTATGTAGAATTGTCATGTCATACCCTTGTAAAGCAAGACTCCATTTTAGCAATCTACCATTGTACTTTCCTATCTGCGTCAGCCAAACCAGGGGGTTGTGGTCAGTCTGTACCACAAAATGCTGCCCATACAAGTATGGCTCTAACTTCTTTAAGGCCCACACTATGACAAGGCACTCCTTTTCCACAGTGGAGTATGCCTGCTCCCTGGGAAGTAACTTCTTACTCAGATACGCTACAGGGTGATCTTTCCCTTGGCTGGATGTCAGACTCAGTACTGCCCCAATACCCATATCTGAGGTGTCGGTCTGAACTATAAAGGGTCTGCTATAGTCAGGACTTGTCAAAACAGGAGCACTGCACAGTGCCTCCTTCAGTCTGGTTAAGGCTTCTTCACAGGCTGCTCCCCAGGTAATTTTCTTTGGCATCCTTTTCTTTACCAGGTCAGATAGGGGAGCAGCCAGGGCACTGTAATTGGGTACAGATTTTCTATAGTACCCTGCTGTCCCAAGAAAATTCCTGACCTGCTTCTGTGTTTCTGGTCTGGGCCATGCCTGGATTACCTCTATTTTTATTTGGTTAGGACGGAGCTGTCCCTGGCCTACCACATGCCCCGAGGTATGCCACTTCTCCCATGGCCACCTGGCACTTCCTGGCTTTGACAGTGAGCCCGCTGTCTGTATTCTGCCCAGGACTTCCCTAAGGTGGGATAGGTGTTTCTCCCAGCTGGTACTAAAGATTGCAGTATCATCCAGGTACGCCACGGCATACTCCTCCGGACCATTTAACACCTGGTTCACCAACCTTTGGAAAGTGGTCGGGGCATTCTTCATTCCAAAAGGCATTACTTTAAATTAAAATAAGCCTATCAGGGTGATTGAAGGCTGACCTCTCCCTAGTTCTGTCTGTCAACTCTACCTGCCAATACCCTTTGGTCAGGTCAGTGGTCGTAAGGTATGTCGCCCCTCCCAACTTGTCCAGGAGTTCATCTGTCCGGGGCATCGGGTGGGTGTCTGACTTCGTGACTGCATTCAGTCCACGATAGTCCACACAGAAATGAGTAGAGCCATCTGGCTTGGGCACAAGGACTACGGGTGAAGCCCAGGGGCTGTGGGATCTCTGGATTACCCCTAAATCCAGCATCTCCTCCACTTCCCTCCTAATGTCCTTTTGGACAGCCTCTGACACCCAATATGCTGTCCGCTGTATGGGCGTCCATGTCCCTGTCTCCACATCGTGAGTCGCTAAGGGGGTTAATCCAGGCTTGGTGCTAAATAATGGGGCAAAGTCTGCTAAAACCTCCCTTACTTTCTGGATCTGGTCCGGGGTCAGCTGGGGAGACAATTTAACTGCCTCCACAGAGGACTTCCACTTACTTTCTTCCAGCAAGTTCAGAAGGGGGTCTCCTTTGTCCATCCCCTCCCCAGGACTACACACTGCAAACACCATGCCAGCCCTATTTGCATATGGCTTCATCATGTTGACATAGTACATCCTTTCTGTCTGTCATCGGTCAGGTAACTCTACAATATAGTTCACGTCATTTACCTTCCTAACCACTTTGTATGGTCCTGCCCACTCAGCCTGCAGCTTGTCTTTCCAGACTGGAATAAGGACCATGACTTCCTGACCCACCATGTACGAGCGAGCTCTGGCTCTGCGGTCGTACCACACTTTTTGTTTCTATTGGGCAGCTGCCAGGTTGCTCTGGGCTGTCCCCATAAGCTCCTTCAGCCTTTCCCTAAACTTAAGGATGTAATCCACCATGGGAGTTCTCTGGGTGGCGTGCTTGCCTTCCCAGTCCTCAAAGATCAAGTGTAGGGGCCCATGTACCCGGCGTCCATGTAAGAGTTCGAAGGGGGAAAATCCTGTCAACTCTTGGGGCACCTCCCTGTATGCAAACAACAGGTGGGGAAGGTATTTCTGCCAGTCCCTCCCATGCTGTTCAGCAAACGCCCGGGGCATTGACTTCAGGGTACCATTGAATCTTTCCCCAAACCCATTGGCTTGTGGGTGATATGGTGTCTGCACCACCCCACACTTCTCCCATAAACATTTCATCAGGTCCGACATGAAGGAACCCCCTCGATCGGTGATAGCCTCCTGCGGAAATCCAACACGGGAGAAAATCCCAAGTAAGGCATCTGCCACTTTGTCTATTCTCAGTGAGGATAGGGCGACTGCCTCCGGGTACCGGGTGGCATAATCCACCACAGTCCGGATGAATCTCTTCCCTGAGGAGCTGGGGGTATTTAAAGGCCCCACAATATCCATTCCCACCCTCTGGAATGGCTCCTCCACTATGGGCTATGGAATCAGGGCGGCTTGGGTTTTCTTGCCGACCTTCCCTATTTCTTGGCACCGGTGACAAGACCTGCAATACTCCTTCACCTGCTGGGTGAAGTTAGGTGAATAGAAATTCTGGGCCAACTGCTGCATAATGCACATGATTCCCAGATGACCAGACAAGGGAATATCATGTGCAGTCTTGAGCAACTGCACATGGTACCCCTGGGGAATGACAAGCTGCCTGCCTAACACCCCTCCCTCTGTCTGCACAGCCTGAGTATACATCAGTCTATTTTCCCAATAAACCTTATGTCTGCCGTCACCTCCCTGTACCCCAGCAGAGTCTGCCCAAGCCCTCTGCTTCTCTAGACTAGGGTCACTTCTCTGAGCAGCGGCAAACCCCTCATACATTCCCAAGGCATGGAACAGGTCCCCTTCAGTTGTTAAACTGGGGTCCCTAGCACTAGTGTCAGGGCACTCAGGATCACTGTCAATCCCAACCCTCTGACAATGGGTCACCCCTCCCTCTTCGGAGTAACCCTCTGTAGCTGTGTGGTTACTTGCTACTGGGGAAATTTCTACCCCCTTTTTGTTAGTCTCCATATCAGGAGACAAAGGCTGGGGAACCATCCTCCCAGTGGTCTCCACAATGGCTTCTGTGAGGTCCCGGGGACTACAATTTTCCCTTGCTGCTTGGCTATGGGTAACTACACACACCATCCCTTGTTTGAGATTGTTGCCCAGGATCACATCCATGGCTAAGGTTTTGGCTACAGCCACCTGTTGCACAGTTCTCCCTGTTTCACCCCAGTCTAGGAGCACACTAGCGAGGGGCAATGTTTTCTTTTCACTAGTAAAGTCCTGTACAGTGATGTATTTATTGGGTATAAGCTGACCCGGCTCTACTAGATCCCCCTTTACCAAGGTCAAGGATGTTCCTGTGTCCCTTAACCCTTACGTCTGTACACCATTCACCATGACTGGGTGCATGTGTTCCCTCATGTTCACTGGCATGCTTCCAGGGACACACAAACAACCCACTTCCTTCCTAGTTCCCTGTTGTGTATTGCTTGCCTTTTTGGGACACTGGCTGGCAATATGCCCAGTTTCTTTACACAACCAACATTCATTTCTTTTCTCAGAGAAATCTTTCCTCTGAAACCTGGGGCTAACTGGTTTTGGTGAAGACAGTGAGGGTTTTAGCTGCCCTGAAGGCATGCTTTTCCCTTTCTGCACTGCCCTGCCCGCCCCATTTGCTCTCAGAGCAGGTCTGCTCTTGGCATAGTGGTCCAAGAGTTCAGCAGCCTCTTGCACTGTTTTGGGGTCTCGGTTCTCCAGCCAGGTTTTCAGCTCTGCTGGGCATGCCCAGAAAAACTGTTCTAACAAAATCACATTTTCAATTTTATCAACGGAGTTTGCTTCAATTCCTTCCCACCAGCATTTTAAAAACTGATGTTATTTCGTGGCTAGCTCCTCATAGCTCATGTCAGGGCTTCTCCTGAGCTTACAGAATTTAGCTCTGTATGATTCAGAAGTTAATTCAAATTTCTTTAACAGTGCAGCTTTAAGTTTGCTGTAATCATCAACGTCCTCATTGTCCAGTTGACCCAGTGCATCCTGAGCTTTCCCGGTAAGTAGCGGGGATAGCTGGAAGCTCCAGGACTCCCTAGGAATTTTAGCCTGAATACAAACTTTTTCAAAAGAATTTAAAAAGGCATCCATATCCTCCCCCTCTTTAAATTCGGCTATCAATTTGGAATTCAATTTGTAACCCAGTCCTGTAGACCCAGTTAAACCCAAGCCACTTACCTGCTCTGGTGCCGCTGGTTGGAGTCGTAGCTTCTCCAGTTCATGTTGCCTCTAGCACTCATGCTCCTCACGGTCAGCGTCTCTCTGTTCTTGCTCTGCCTCTTGGCGTTCTCGCTCTGCCTCTTGGCATTCTCGCTCTGCCTCCTTCTGTTCTTGTTCCCTCTTCTCCTCTGCAGCTCGCTGGTGCTCAGGCTTCTCACGCTCTGCCTCCCGCTGTTCACGGTCCCTCTCCTCCTGGAACTCCAACTCCATTTTGCGCAACTCAGTTTGTAGCCTGAGTACTTCTGGATCCAGGATACTGGTGACCTTCCCCTGCTGCTGTGGCCCTTCACTGACAGTGGCCCTGTTGCCCTTCTCATTGGATCTGGACACTGCACTGGCCGCTAGCCCTGACACACTCAAGGTTCGGTCCTTTTCAGTCACTGTCTGTGACCCGATGCTTTGGGTATCTGCTACCATCAGGGCATCCATGAGGTTCTGCTTGGTGGCTTTCACCTCGAACGGACCTCTCTGTCCTCGCAGACAACTGCTTTTAAGTAGTCTACAGTGTGCCTGCTGTAGTTGGAAGCCATCTTCTTCCCTAACTATGGCTACTCTGACTTGCACTTTAGAAAAAATTAAAATGGTAGGAACTTGACTGTACACCAAGTGATATAGTTCTGTCTCCTTTTTAAAAAAGAAATCACTGCCTTTTTCTTTCTTTGCAAGTGAGCTAATGGTCTCAAGCTGACACACTGAACAATAAAAGCTTGTAATACCAAAATTATCACACCGCTGTCAACCAATCTGTCACAACCCCACTCAGCAGGTCAGGCCCTCTGCTCCCACAGTGCCAACCTCCGAGCATAGTATTGTGAACAGTTAACAGAACAGGGTAACCCTCCTGTCTGTTTTGTGGGTTCCAATCAAACTTTGGTCTCAAGGTCTGGAGGGATTCAAACTGTGAACCTCTTGCTAGCGTACCCAATGTACAGGCTCAGATAATTCTGCTCTTCGGAGGGGACAGATATCTTTTGCCTACAGGCACCTAATCAGGTGTACAAAATGAACCCTTAAAAACTCTATGAAAGACTTCAGAATAACCTCTTACCTTTTCCCAGTTTGGTAAAACCAGTAAGCTTTGTACAGCGTCAGCTTTAACCATATATGCTTCCCTTGTCAAAGAGAGAATTTCAAAGGCACACCAGGTAGTCTCTAAAAATAGAGGTTTACTTAAAATAGATAAAAATGTAAAATGTAAAACACTGAACCATATCTCTCAAAACATACAATCTTTTAAAACAATAAGGTTTAAAAAGTGCAAATTCCTACCGTTAATACACTTAGACCTGTCTACCTAATGTATTCTTGTCTTCTTATAGTGCTGTAGATTTTTCTTTTTTCAGAGTCCAAACATGTGTGTCTTACTGGAAAACGGAATACTGTTTTAAAACTGGCTTTGCCAACCTCTTTGCATGAGGTCACCTAGCTTCTCCCTGTCAGAATATAAAAAATTATACACCCAGGATGTCTTATCAATCAGGATGTAAACTAATTGACATTTCAGCAAAACTCATTTCACAAATTATGACACTCTTTAAATAACATCCCCTCTTTGATCTCAAGTAGCTCTTCTTCCCAGGACACATCAAAGAATCTTTTATGACTTCACACTAAAGTGTCATAACCTGCTCTCTTCTGCTAAATGTTATAAAAGTTTATGATTTCCCATCCTAGCAGCTGTCAAGCTACAATTTAGCTAGATAAACAGGAGATCCTAATTTAGGTCTCTTCTAGCCTATAATTATCTCCTGGTCTTCCAGGTAACACCTTGCAGCTAAAACCTGGGGCGGTGTGGGTCATTACAAAGGCTGTTTCAGCATGTCTCGTGAGAGACACTCAATAACACATTTTTATATTACAAAAAAGCATAGCTTAATCACAACCAGCTGTCTGAGTGTCACAAACACCTCTCATTTTCACAGCACATAGAGTCTGTAGCCAAGGTCATTAATATAAAACTCATGCTACTATATCATCTCAGGCGTAACTTAACCCCAGAAGCACTCAGATTTGCTGTACACAGCTCCATTCTCTCAACCATTGACTATGGTCTCATAATCTATGGATTAGCTTCCCTCTCCTCTCTTTGAAGGTTAACTGTGGCGCTTAATAAGGCCTGCAGACTCCTTACAGGCTCTGATCGCCTTACCCACACTTGTGAGCTATATGAGTAGATGGGATGGCTACAACTTGGAAATAGGATTAAGTATCAGCCCTGCCTAATAGCCAAAAAAGCACTCCTTGGCCTACTACCACTTGGGACTATGGCATTTCTGACCCCTTCCCACACCCCTAAGCACACCCATGCATCTGTTAACCAGCCTCTCCTTGTCCCCAGATGCTGGATAACTCAAGGACAGCAATCCTTCACCTACAGAGCCCCTTTATGGTTCAATTCTCTGGTCTTTGATGGCTCAACCTTGCTAAAACTAGGCCTCTTCAAGACACAGCTCAAAAAGCACCTTGTTGCTAACAGCTCCTGTGACTGCTTTGCAAAATGCCTGCAACAAAAACACCTCTTCAGGACTCAGGTGACTGGCCATGTTTGCCTGCTTTTCTATGGTTACCTTAGTTCTACATCTCTATTGATACCTTAGATCCACATCCCTACTCGCGCACTGCCCATCTCCTTATCCTATCCTAGTAATTCCCCTTGCCCTAGCTTTCCCTTGTGCTTTCCACCCCTCCCTCCCCCTCAACCTTGTTTTCCCTTCCCCCTCTTTCCTCTTCCAGCTTTTTCCCTTTCCCTACTTTCCCTACTCCCCTTTCTACTCCCCACCCCACCATGCCTCAGCAATGCTTGACATGGCCTATGGTTTGCTCCCCCTCTACCTTCTTTTACATTCTCCCTGAGCATAGCAGGACAAGGCCTCTGGCTGCTGCCCTCTACCTTCTTACTTAATCTCTCCCTGCATCTCCCTTGCTTCCTTCTAGACCCTATCACCTCTTTTTGCAATTTAAATGTGTATATATAATCATGACTGAATTTGTATTTAGAGAAATTGCTGTTTTGTTTCAGTTTAGAGTTCTTCTGTTAGTCTTCCCTCTATGTATGTAACCCTTCCAACTGATGTAGAACCTTTGTAAACGAGCCTCTACACTCAAAGGTGTCAATCCGAGACCTTAATAAAAAAATAAAATGAAAGTAGTTGCAGGTACCACAGTTCAATAGGTGGCATGACTAACTACTTGATCCTTCTGTCAATAAATGGCAGGGCTAGTTGCACTGCAAAGTGGGCTGAGAATTGTAACTGTAATTGTGGAGGCAGTGGATTTCTGAGTCTTGATGTGCCAGGCTCAGAGGTTGCTACCTGGGGAATAACTCCCTTCCAGGATTGTGGCCGGGGGACTCGAAAGTAGGGCTACAGTGGGAAGGTAAATTGCTGATATGGCATGGTGGCTGCTGGCATTGGCAAGGCTTTACTCATGTAGCTGCAGAGGAGGAATCTCTTGCCCACTACCAGCAGTGAGCACTAGTGAGTGGATGCACATGAACTGGATGGAGAGCTCTGGCTTGATACACAGTTGCAGTCAGGGTTCATGGACCATGAGGTGCAAAGAGGCTTCACATTCCATCACCCCTGAAAACTGCTGTACACAAAAATCCAAACTAGCCCCCAGAGGAGGAAGAGTTGCCCGCAGGCTAAGTTGCAATAGCAATGATGGTTGCCAGATGTTGCAAATAAAAGCAGACTCTGACCGCTGGAGGGGAGGTGAGGGAGACCTGTTCCTGGTAGGTCTCCCCCCCCTCGCGTATCGCCACGCAGAGCCGAGTCCAAGGTGCTGGAGGCTTCTGCAGCTCCGGCAGGCCTCCTCGGAGGCTGCGATATGACTCCTGCCCCTGCCCTTGTGCAGGAGACCTGTCCACCTGTGAACTTCTTGGGGTATCTACTAAATCGACTCACCAACTCCTCGTGGTCCTGGTGTGCCGGGTAAACTGCTGCAGGACTCTGAAGCTGCACTCGCTACCCACCTAATCCTGCCGGCGGACCAAACAATTTACCCTGCCTGATGTACTTTTGAATTTGGCGCCTAAAGCACCCCCACTGATTGGCCGCCCGTGAATCGTGATGCTACCTCTCTCCGATACAAAGTGAGAGGCTGAGCTTGCTACTTTTGACTTTTTTGAGACTCTGACCACTGGAGGGGGAGGCGAGGGAGACCTGTTTCTGGGAGGTCCCCCACCCCCTCACATATAGAAACATAGAAACATAGAATTTGACGGCAGATAAGGACCGCTTGGTCCACCTAGTCTGCCCATTTTCCTACCTAACAGATAAGCTGCAGATCCTAGTTAACCAACAGCTTACTTCCTCCTACCCCCCACTAGGACTGCCTTATGTCTGTCCCATGCATTCTTGAATTCCCCCACTGTTCTTGACACCACGACCTCCTCAGGAGTCTGTTCCATGCATCCACAACCCTCTCTGAGAAAAATACTCTCACATTACCTCTGAGCCGTCCCCTCTATCTTCAAATTGTGCCCTTGTTCTTGCACATCTCTTTTCTGAAAGATGCTACCTTCTTGGACTTTGTTGATTCCTTGAGGTACTTGAAAGTTTCTATGATGTCCCTCTCTCTCTTTCCTCAAGGGTATACATATTAAGCTCCTTTAGTCTTTCTTCAGATGTCTTCTGGTGCAGACCCTGCACCATTTTGGTTGCCCTCCTCTGGACAGCCTCCACTCTGTCTATGTCTTTGTGGAGATGGGGTCTCCAGAACTGCACACAGTACTCCAGATGGGGTCTCACCAACTGTCTGTACAGAGGATAACAACTTCCTGTTTTCTACTATTGATGCCTCTTCCTATGCATCCCAGTATTCCCCCATCCTTCCTTACTGCCTTCTCACATTGCTTGCCCACCTTTAGGTCATCTGATATAATTACCCCAGGTCCCTTTCCATTTTACTGTTGTCAGTATCTCACCCCCATTGTGTACTCTTCCTGGGTTTTGTTTCCCATGTGCATTACCTTGCATCTTTGCATTGAATCTGAGCTGCCATACATTTGACCATTCCTCCAACCTTGCCAAGTCCCTTCTCATCCTTTCCACTCCATCTTGTGTATCAACCCTGTTGCAGATCTTTCTGTCGCCTGCAAACATACTTTTCCTTCCAGTTCTCTGCAATGTCACTTATAAAGACATTAAAAGGACCGTCACAGTACTGAACCCTGCGTGACCCCACTAGTAACCCTCCTTTCAACTCCATTTACTACTACCCTTTAGCCCCTGCTGTCTAGCCAATTTTTATCCAGGCTACCACCTTGGGACCCAATCCAAGGCTGGCTAACTTGTATTAATCTTTGTGTGGACTGTATCAAATGCCTTGCTAAAATCTAGGTAGGCCATGTCCACAGTCCTTCCCTGGTCTGCTACTTTGGTCACTCAGTCAAAGAAATCTATTAGATTCATCTGACATGACCTTCCCATCATGAATCCATGCTGCCTTGGGTCCTGTGCCCTACTGGCCTCTAGGTACTCAACAATTCTTTCCTTCAGAAGTGATTCCATCATTTTCCCTACCACTGAGGTCAAACTAACTGGTCTATAGTTTTCTGCCTCTGTCCTGCTCCCACTTTTGTGAAGAGGAATCACATCTGCCCTCCTCCAGTCCTCAGGTACCACCCCATCCTCCCATGATTTGTTAAAGAGAGTAGTCAGCGGTGTCACTAGTTCTACCTTGTTCTTTTAGAATTCTTGGTGAATCCCATCAGGCCCCATTGCTTTGTCCACCTTCAATTTTATTAGTTCTTCAGAACCCTTTCTTCTGTAAATGGACTGGTATCGACCCCCGCCTTCAGAGTGTTTCTCTTGTTTGGTTTAGGTACTTCCTCCTCTTCCTTTGAGAATACTGAGCAGAAATATTCGCTCAGTATCCCTGCTTTTCACTGTCACCCTCTACCCACATTCCTCCCCTTTATTAAGCCTCAGTATCCCTCCTTTGGTCTTTCTTCGCTCCCTAATGTACCTATAAAAGGTCTTATCCCCCTTCTTAACAGAATTGGCTATCCTTTCCTCGGTTTGGGCTGTTGCTATTCTGACTGCCTTCCTAGACTCTTTCTGCTTTAACTGATAAAGTTCTCTGTCCTGTTCCTTCTGTGTTTCCTTATATTTCCTGAATGCTATCCTTTTCTCCTTAATCTTCCCTGCCACCTCTTTTGAGAACCATAGTGTTTTTTTCCTTCATTGTGTTTTGTTGATTTACTTTACACAAAGGCTTGTTGCCTCTGTGATGGCTATTTTGATTATTCCCCATTATTCCTCCACCCCTCCTTCTTGCCTGTTTGCTAGTGCTTTTCTGAGGCACTCTCTCATTTTCCCAAAGTCAGCCCTCCTAAAGTCCAATACTCTTGCTTTTGTATGGCTTGATTGTATGGCTGTGTTTATCGTGAACCACACTGTTTGGTGGTCGCTTGTTCCCAGATGGCTACCCACTTCTAAATCTGAGATTCTTTCTCCGTCCCCATTTGAGAGTACCAGGTCTAAGATTGCTCCTCCAGTGGGTTCCAATGTTAGCTGTCTGAGGCATGCCCCTGTAGGTATCAAGAATGACCCTGCTTTGGATGTGCTCTGCAGCAAAGCTGCTCCAGTTAACATCTGGCATAAGGTCCCCCATCAACAATATCTCCTTTTTTCTGCCATTCTAAGGAAGCCTTCTATCATTTTCTTGTCCATTCCTCCTCCTGAGATGGGGGTCTGTATACAACCCCATGCGGATTGTGGTACCATTTCCTGTCTCCAGGGTGACCCAGAGTGCCTCATCTGCTCCCTGTTTACTCTTTAGTTCTGTTGCTTTGATCCCTTCCTTTACATAGAGAGCTACTCCTCCTCCTCTTTTACCCTCCCTGTCCCTCCTGTACATTGTGTATCCTGGTATGCTGACATCCCAGTCATGGTTCTCTGTGTACCATGTTTCTGTGACTGCCACAATATCCAGGCAACCCTCTTCCATCAAGGCCACTAGTTCAGGGAGCTTGTTATACAGACTACGGGCATTGGTACTCATCACCCTCCACTTTTTGATAGCCTTACCCCTTTTAGCCCCATTCCTGTCCTTACTGCCTTTGCCTTTTTCTACATTTACCTCTGTCCTGCTCCCTAATAACTTCTCTACCTTGGTGTTTACCTCACTAATTACCATGTTTTGTGGGGAGGCTGGGATTTCCTGCTCCTATTCAGTGCCTCCCTTGACTAGTTTAAATGCTTGCCAATGAAGCATTTAAACCTCACCTAGGATCCTGGTTCTCCTCGACAGATGCAGACCATCGCACCAGTATAGGTCTGTATCCTCCAGGTGGCTCCCCAGTCCCCAATGAAGCCAAAACCCTGAGCTCCACACCAGTTTTCAACCACTCATTGAATTCCCTGGTGAGGAGTGCCCTAGCATCACCCTTGCCATAGACAGGCAGCACCTCCGAGAAGGTTACCTGATGCGCTACTTGTCAAGGCCCCTCCCAACTCTACAACCCTCTTGCACTGCTCTGATCCCATTCCTAGCCAGGTAATTTGTCCCTAGGTGGACAATGACATCCAGCTCCCTCCTCCCTCTTGCAGCTCCTCCCACGATCCTGAGGATTCTCTTCCTGTCCCTCCAAGCTGTGGCGCCAGGAAGGCACCTTACCTCCCTCTCCCCTTCCTCCCCCATTTCTACCTCCCTAATGATTGAGTCCCCCACCAGGAGTTGTTTCCTTCCCCTGTGGGGTCCCATGTCACCCTCCTGTGGGTCTCCTTTGTGAAGGTTCCCAGCATCCTCCTTGGTCTCCACTGCAGGTGCCTCCATAGAGGAACCACTATCCACCAGAAGAGTGAATGAATTGTGAGAGGTAGAGCTGGAGGATGCAACTCTGTTCCACCACCCTCTCCCTCCCTGAGCCCACCCTCGTCCAGCCTCTCCTCTTTCTTGGCAACCTCTGAGGTAGTGGCATTGGCCCTGGTGGTCCCTGGGTGGGGGAGGAGGTTTCGCGAATCCTAGTCAGGTCAGCCTGGAGACAGGCAACCTCCTCTCTCAGACCAGAGAGGTGTCTGCAAATAGGGAAGCATTGCAGTCTCCAGAATATCTCCCGGAACACTGCCGCCCCACAGCCATTGCACTGCACCACTCCTATCATGTCTTATTTTGTGTCCCCTCTCCTGTTTCTCTGTATGCTTACTCTCTCCTCTCCTTACAACTCTCACCCTTCCTGTTCTGGGACAGCAACTTCTATCTTCTTCAGTAGCCTTCTTCTTCCTTGCTCAATGTCAGCCCACCAGCAGCCGGGGAGAGGAGCTACTTTTTTCCTTTAGGTTGACAAAACCAATGTTTCTCTATGATCCTTCCTTCCTACTGCCAAACAGGAAGTTCCTTGACAGTCAAATCCAGTGGCTATAAAAGTAGAACTGGCTTAGGGTGGGTGGGATGGAGGCAATTAGTAAGAAAAAGGCTAGCAACAGGAAGTTGTAATTTGAGTCACCAGCTTTTATAGTGTCTAGCCAACCCCAATTAAGCCCTCTCTCCTCCTACTGGTTTAGTAAAGTCAGCTGATACAGTACCCTTCCCAGCACAGAACACACACTGACTTTCTTTCTTTTCTTTCTTTTTTTAACCCTAAATAAGACCCTTTCTACTTCTAATAAAGTATCTGTCTGCTTAATCTCAACAGACACTGACTCCTGCTGAGATGTAAGTGTTAAATTAATAAGAAAATGTAGCTTCTTTTAGTTAGCTGCTTTCTGCTCTACAAGCAAGGCTAGCAACATCGCCACGCAGAGCCGAGTCTGAGGTGCTGGAGGCTTCTGCAGCTCCGCCGGGCCTCCTCGGCAGCTGCCATATGATTCCTGCCCCTGTCCTTGTGCAGGAGACCTGTGAATTTCGGCCCACCCACCCAGCCCATTCCCTCCTCCCATTAAATGTCCGCATGCTCCGCCTCTAGGGTCTGACTTTCCCTATCAAGTTGAGGAGGAGGTCCTGTATTTCACTACGTGGCATAGCTTGCTTGACATCACAGCAGACCACATACTAATATATCTAACTTTGCCTGTACAAAACTGTAGCCTAGCCTTCCCTAAATTACAGCAGGTCCTCACAGCTTGAACCTGTGCTAGGGAGGTCCTGTTCAGATGTGAGCAGGCTTATTACCTACTAAAGTGCCTAGTGTGAACATACTCTGTGCCCTGGTCCTGAGCTGCCTCCCGTGTAGCAGTGCCCAAAAGATCTGATTCCTTGCTCACTGCCTAACTTGTATTTGCTCTCACTGATCTACAAATTGTGATTTTATCCCATATTTTGAGAGTTACTGTGTTACTGTACTATTTACTGTGTTACTGAGTTTATATTGTCTAACTGTACGGAAGTCCTTGCTATACTGCCCCACCTGCCTTCTATTGGAACCTGTACCTTGATTGCCTCCCTTGTCCATAGCTCCTAACTCCCCTATCTCCTTTTACCCCTCCCTGTCCCACTGCTGACCGGGTCTTAACAACAAGTTGGCCCTAGCCCTCTCCACTGATGTGGCCCTGGAATCCACACCTCCCGCCTAAGGGTAGGGAGTCCCCCATGGCACTGACAGCTGGTGTACTGCCTTCCCCTTATAGTGCCCCTGTACTTGCTGGCCTCATACTGGGGCTTACTTTGCTGCAAGTGGTCACTACTCCCTCGCTGACCATGGGGGGGCTACTGGGAGAAGTCTCTCTCCTCTGAGGTGACTGACTTCACCTTCTCAAATATCCTGGTGACTGCTAGGACCCCCTACTGTCTCACCTGCTGCCTCGACCTCAGGCGTCTACTGTACTCCACCAGAGTAAAGAGACACCTACCTAGCGTACCTTCCACAGACTTGCCTGCCGTCAGGCAGCATCTTCTCTGGCTCCTCCTTCTAATACTACTACTGGCTGGAGATATTGAAACTAACCCTGGTCCTAATAACCTGGCCTCCTCAATCCCCCCTGAATGGGGCCTGGGCAAGGGTCTGAAAATTGCTCATCTAAATATTAGGAGTCTGCTGTCCAACCTTGATGAGTTAGTCTCATGGGTCTCTCTCTACAAACCGGACATCCTCAGTGTGACTGAGACCTGGCTTAAATCCTCGATCCCAGACACAGCCTGTGCAGTCCCTGGCTACGAGTTCATTCAGCTGGACAGACCTGGGAACAAACGGGGGGAGGGGTGGCATCTTGATCTATTTCAGGAGCCATCTCAAGGTCTCCCCAGTAGCCCACCAGCCATCCAACTTGTCCCCTTTCGAGCTACTGCACGTCTTGATCTTACTTGGGAACACCAAGAAACTCCATGTGGTTTGTACTTATAATCCCCCTAAGGGCGGGCTCCCAGGTCTGACCCACCTCCTGGACTCGGTAGGTACTAGCATTGGGGACAATGAACTAATAATCATGGGGGATGTTAACCTTAACTGGGCAGATGGTAATGTGAAGCAGTTTGAACCATTACTTGCTAACCTCACCCTATCCCAACTTGTCCAGGAGCCAACCAGACGGGTGGCAAATGGATTCTCCGGCTCCCTCCTGGACTGGATCCTGTCAAATCATCCAGACAGGATCTCCTCTGCTGGAATCCTGTCTGACTCTATCTCCGACCATTCCCCGGTCTTCTGTGTATGGAAGATTCCCTCCCCAAAAATTCCTCACAAAATCATTCATATCAGAAACTTCTCCAGGTTCGATCCCGAGGCGTTTCAGGAGGACCTAAGGCACACTGACTGGTCCGGGGTGTTCGGAGCCACTGACCTTCAGTGGCTGCTACCCACTTCCTCGCCACCTTCGGTGCCCTGCAAGATAAGCATGCCCCTAAGGTCACCTGGAGGGTGAGGGGGTCCGCCCCCTATGGTTGCATGGGAATCTCCTAGCCCTAATGCAGGCCAGAGACAAATGTTGGGCCCATTTCAAAAGTTCCCTTGATCTCACAATTTACCAGCAATATAGAAATCTCAGAAACAAATGCAAAAAAGCCATCAGGGTAGCCAAAAGCAACTTCTGTAAGTCTGCCCTAATCAGCTCTGCCAGTGATCCCAGACGGTTCTGGAGAAACATAAAAACTCTTGTCAGTGGGTCCTCCCATCCGGGGGTATCTGACATGATCATTGGAGGGGTCTCCTGTAACAATCCCCACACCATAGCCAACTCCCTCAACTCACACTTCTCAGACCTATCGGCTTTCTCCGCACTCTTCCCACCTGAAGAGTGCACTTCTATCCCGTCGCCCCCTGCAGGACAGGAGGACCACCCCTCCCGGCAAGTGTTCTGTCTCAGGGCAGTGTCAGGTGAGGACATGCTGAGTCTCCTCTCTGGCCTCTCCCAGTACTCCAGCCCTGGCCTAGACAACCTGGAGCCTAAGCTTCTAAAGCTGGGTGCCTCCTATATTGCCCCCAGTTGCCCACATTTTTAATCTATCACTTGCCTTGGGGGTAATTCCTGGTATCTGGAAGGAGGCTAGGATAGTCTCTGTTTTGAAGCAGGGCAATCCCAAAATAACGGATAACTATTGTCTGATTACTATTCTATCATCGCTCAGCAAGCTCCTTGAAAAGGTTGTGGCAGTGCAACTCTCGGAGTACTTACAGGTCCATGGGCTGCTGCCCCCGGTCCAGCATGGCTTTTGCAAGGGACATAGCACTACCACAGCCCTGGTCTCTGTTACTTCTAGCATCAGAGCAAACATGGACCAGGGCAAACTCTCTGGGGCCATATTTATTGACCTGTCCAAAGCCTTCGACCTTGTCGATCACACGTTGCTCTGTACTCAGCTACGTACACTTGGCCTCTCCCCCTCTGCCATGAATTGGCTTATGGGCTACCTGCATGGAAGAATGCAGCGGACTAGATTCAACAAAGTCCTTGCCGAGCCCTTACTGGTATCCTCTGGTGTCCCCCAGGGTTCGGTATTGGGCTCCCTCCTTTTCTTCCTTTTATTAACCAACTTCCAATGGCCGTAACAAACTGCAGTGCCACCCTATATGAGGATGATCTGGTCATAATGGCCCACTCCCGGGACATTGTGACTCTCAACAAGTGCTTGTCAGAGGATTTTAATAATGTCCTGGACTGCGTAACCAAACATAAACTGGTGCTGAACCTGAAAAAATGCAGGCTGTGCTATTTGGTTCAACTGCCAAAATCAAAGCCTTGCCAGCCCCGCTGGGTGTTACCAGTCTGGATGGAACTTCCCTTCCAGTAGTGAACTCCGTCAAATACCTTGGGGTGACACTTGACCCTCAACTCGACCTGGGGAGTCATATTTTAAGTGTCTGCAGAGCAGTGAACTGTAAACTGGGCCTGGCCTACAGGGCAAAATAGAACCTCACACCTGCGGCTCGTCTGGTCCTAGCGAGAGGAGTACTCCTTCCCTCCCTCACTTATGGTCTGCACCAATTTGCTCGCACCTCTAAAACTCATCTCACTCAATGGCACATGACGTATAATAACATCTGCTACTTTGCCCTGGCTGCCCCCCCCGTCTCACCCACCATTGTGAGCTGTATGACAAACTTTGCTGGCTCTCTCCAGCTAAGTACTTGGACTTCGGGGTAGGGTGCCTCGCGGGTAAAGTGATTAGAACTGGCACTCCTCCGGGGCTGGCTCAGCTTCTACCACCTGCTGACCTCTCCCCCTACCAGCTCAGGTCCCAGGTTCCTGGGATGCTAAGAGTTCCCCCCACCCGAACCCTCATGGGGGGAGGGACTTTGCTGTATGTGCTCCTAGACTCTGGAACTCCTTTCCTGAGTATGTTCGCTCGGCCCCCTCCCATCAGTGCTTTCGCAAATCCCTATGGGGCTTCCTGAAACTAGCCTCAGCGTGTGATTGCCCCAAGCCTCCCTAATGTAGTGTCACCTGTCAACTAGATCTTAGTATTTCTCATAGGTCCTGCCTGTATTACCCTGCTTGTCCCCGGGAATTTCAACCACGTACCAGGGCACCTGACTGGGCCTAATACTGGCTAGGACTATATCGCTTGACTGTGTGTTAAAAATATGTTAAAATTGTCTATGACCTATTAACTGGTGTTTCCATGGGGATCACCACTGTTTGTCAGGAGTGTTCCACATGCCTCTGTACTCTGTATCACCCTGGATAATGTTGCTCAATGTACTTCCTTGCGATGTTCTGTTGTCACGATGTATCTGTATTTTTTCTGTACCACTCTGTATCCCTATGTTGTATTCTCCCGGGTCGTTCCTGAAAATAGGCATAATACTTGTCTAGTGTACTTACCCGGTAAACAAAAGCTAAATAAATAAATACAGATAGGGCCCACCACGGATTTCCAGGAATGGCATGGCACCAGTTGCATGGTGCAGTGCCATACCCCAGGGATATGACATGAAGCGCTAGTGCTTCAGTTGTCTACTTGACATCCACAACTACATACCTTATGGCCCCCTTGTGGGGGTGATCATGGATAACTACAGACCAGGGTAACTAGCATAGTGCAGTGTGCTACACTAGTCGTGGCACTAAGGGTTAGCTGGTATGGTTGTGATGTGTCTTTTACCAATTTGTTTGAATTGGTGGGCTCTGCTCCCCATCTCTCATGTATTTTTATTTAAAATGTGGGTAATGTGCTGGAATGAACAAACTGATGAAAGAAGCAATGCAATTATACCAGCTAACCCTAAATGACACAACTAGCATAGCCTATGGCTGTGCTAAGCTATGCTTGTTTTACAGAGGTCCACAGTCCTCCACTAATGCTCTTGTGGGCTGAGTCATTTATGAATTTCTATGTCCCTTGTGGGTCATCCCTTATGGGCTAGTGACTCCCTGAGTGCTTCAGTTTTGTTCTGTAATCTCAGGTTCCACTGTAGCTCCACTCCTACACACATTCCCCTTGCACATGCATTTATGACACTAGTTTCAAACTCCAGGAATCCCTCACTATGCTTACTGTTGCAATCAGCCTGCACGTCTGAGCTACCCCAGAGAGTGGAATTTTATGTCAATTACGGAACGATGGAATGAAATTCAAATCTCTTTCACGTGGTCGTGCTCCACCCTGCCCTCCAATGTCAGATTTATTTCTCCTCCTGAGGAAGAAGGCCTCCCCCGAAGAGGTCTCCTCATCTAGCTTCAAGTTTCCACTTTTTTGTGCCTTATTTTTCTCAGTATTTTATTTCTTTCTTTGAATCTCTACTAGTTTAGTTTAGCTTAGCTTAGTTTTCTTTGTTTTGTCATTTTTCAGTGGTATTCTCTGGTTCCCCAGCGGTCCCCAGGAACCAGAAAAAACACTTTTTGTTTGCATTTTTTTCTATTTTAACCATTCTAACTACTTTTAGTTTTACCCCTTTCTAACATTACTTTTTGTTGTTTCTTTCAGTGATTTGTAGCTGGTTTTGCTTCGGTTCTCCAGTCTCCAGGAACTGAGGTGCATTGGTTTTTCTCTATTTCTAATTGTTTAAAAAAAAAAAAGATGTTTTTCTTAGCGGTTCGTTTTTTTTCTTAGGAACCAAACCACAATCTTAATTTGTTGGTGTGGGAACTATTTTTTTGAGGTGGGGGGGGGGGCTCATATCATATTTGGCATATCTGATAAGCCCAAAAGACAAACAGGAGCTACAAGTTTTAAAAATTGTGTTAAGTGCTACAACTTCCTGGCTCTGGCGGACTGCTATGAGTTGTGTTTAAGGTGCCTGGGTTCTGATCAACTTTTTTCAGATTGTGAGATCTGCATTAAAAAAATTAGCAGACTTAATGGCTTCTTGGTCCACCTCTACATCACCTAAGCACACTGGCGAGTGCCCTTCCTCCTATAGTAAGCAGAAGAAAAAGTCTGCTAAAGATGTCCCAGAGTCTAGGGTTCCTGAAAGAGGGAACCCCGATATAAGTAAACATAAAAGGCCCTCAGAACAGGTTCTGGAAACAGTTCCTGCTAAGAAAAAACAGAAAAATATGCCACTGCCTCTCCTCCTGAAGAAAGAGGACAGAAATAAAATGCCCTCTATAGAGGACATGGCTAAGGCATGGCAGTTTCTCCAGGTCTTTCAGGCCATGGGGTCACTTATGGGCATGCCAGTTTCTCCTCTGGTTCTGGTTCCCTCCCTGGTTCCAGAGGATCAGGAGGCCGAGTTCTACTATGATGGGGAAGAAGAGGAAGGAAAGCCCATAGAGCTCGGTGTTTCTCCTGAGCAGGAATTTGGTTCTCCTCCCCAGGGCCAGGAGGATTTTCCTCACATTATGCTTTTGTGACACAGATAGTGAACACCCTCAGCCTCTCTAGCCAGGAATCTGTGGAGGATGAGGATGAAGTGGAGTTCTTAGACAGATGGGTCTAACCCCAACTAAGAAGTTGTTCCTCCCAGTGCATAAACCCCTTAAGAAGGCAACCTGTTGATTGTTGCAGACCCCACCTCCATCCCTGGCATTGACAAAAAGACTGAAAAGTATGAGCTTGACAAGCGAGATGCTGAGTACCTCTATTGCCACCCTGACCATGAAGGCGTAGTGCAGGCTGCAGCCTGTGATAAGGCTAAGGTTCCCCTCTCTACTCAGCCCCTGGACAAAGACTCCAGAAAGCTGGATAGTATGGGGAAGAAAGTTTATACTTCTACTTCTTTTCTGCTGAGGCAGGCGGCCTATATGGTTTATACTGCTTAGTACCTGAAAGCTCTCTGGAGTTCTATCCTGGTCATGAGTGACAAAGCTTTGGGGGATCTGGTGCAGGATTTAGCAGATACTGCAATATCAGCCCTGGATGCAACTAAGTACCAGTTTCATATGCCAGTAGATACCAATGACTCTGCCTTAATGGTCATAGCCCATGCAATATCGTTAAGAAGGTTTGCCTGGCTCAGGACTACAAATTTGTCCCAAGACACCCAAGCGAAGGCCATGGATTTCCCCTATGAGGGGAAACTCCTTATTTGGTCACAAGACAGAGACATACATGAAAAAGGTGGAGGTGTACAAAGCCACCTATAAAAGCAACACTGAGAAGGAAAAGGCCTCCACTTCCTATAGGTCCCATGGAAGGGGAGATAGGGATAGAGGATACTTTCCCTGCAGTCTCCTGCCTTACAACTTCTCTCAGCTGAGAAGTTTCTTCAGAGGCAGGGGCAGGAGAGGCTCCAAACATGCTGATCCAACCCCAGCATCCAAGGCTCAGCCCAAGCAAAACCCCTGACAAGTCGGTCCAGGTCACCCATTCATTGCCGGTGGGGGGAAGGCTGGCTCACTTTTTCCAGAAGTGGAAAAACATCACCACAGACAAGTGGGTCCTGGAAGTAATGAGCCAGGGGCTCACACTGTAGTTCAAAAAGTTCTCCAGACTGCAGGTTCACAGAAACGTCACACCTCCCACTCCAACAGAAAAGATCCTTCTGGAGTTAGAGGTCAAAAAGAGTCCCCCTTTCTCAGTGCGGAAAGGGCCTTTACTCAAGTTACTTCCTCACCCAGAAGAAAATTGGGGAGTGGCAACCTATTTTGGATCTCAGATATCTGAACAAACACCTGAAAAGGGAAAAGTTCTAGATGGTAACCCTGGCTGCAGTGATACCATCCCTTCAGCAAGTGGACTGGCTGGGTTCTCTGGACCTGAAAGATGCCTATTTTCATATTCCCGTCAGACCCAGCCACAGGAAGTATTTATGGTTCAGGGTAGGAACTGGTCACTACCAGTTCTCAGTCCTCCCCTTTGGTCTTTCCTGAGCTCCCAGAGTGTTCACAAAGTGCTTAGCCATGGTGGCAGCACATCTCAGAAGACAGGAAGTACAGGTTTTCTCTGACCTAGATGGCTGGCTGGTCACAAGAAATCATATCAGCAGGCCTGGGCCTTTTTCCTCCTTGCCCAGAGCAACCTGGAGGGCCTGGGGTTTCTCATAATTGCCCAACCATCCCAGACAGAGCTAGTTCAAGTGCTGGAGTTCATAGGAGCGAGTTGGATGCCCTCCGAGGGAGGCCCTTCCTGCCTCAGGACAGAAAAGGTAAACTCTTATAAATATGGCAAAGTCCTTTATCCTGGGTCAGCCCAGGCCAGCAAGAGACTTTCTCCAGCTGTTAGGCCATATGGCCTCCTCCACAGCTCTGTTGGCAGGGGCCAGATTTCAAATTAGAGAAATGAGACCCCCCTCTCAAGGCTGGTGCCTGTGACAAACTCTTTCTTAAGAGTACTGGACTGGTGGAAAGAAGAGGGCAACCTCAGGGAGGGAGTGCCCTTCCAGCAGCAGTTGCCTACAGTTGTTCTAACAACAGATGCCTCACTCTTAGGCTGGTGGGCTGTCCTGGGCGATCTGACAGTAAGTGGAGTGTGGTCCCCCTGAGAATCCCAGGAGTCTACAGTGTTTTGCTAGGTCAAAGGTTAGTCCATCCAGGTTAGGACAGACAACACTACCACCATGTATTGCTTCAACAAACAAGAAGGCATGAGATCCTCAAAGCTATTGCGGTGTTCTTATTCAACTGAGTGCTGACCACGAAGATCGCCTATCCCAGCTGCACGCCCAGCATCGCTTCAAGCAGGTGGACTGGTGAGGCAGTGCTGTGGTTCGAATGGGGTTGGGTGGATGGAGGCACCCGGTAAGGAGAGGCAGGAGACAATCTATAAGTTTGATGCCCGATGGGCTTTATTCACACCACAGGGAAAGGTAGACACAGTCGCAAGGTAAGAGGTGAACCAAACCACACAAGAACAGCAAGTAACACCCTATACCAACTCTAAAAGGTGCACCTTGGCCTAAGGTCACTATCTATTGGACTCTATAATAAACATCTTCTTAGTGATCTAAGAAACAAATTCAAATATCTATTACTCTGTCTCGTCTCATGATAATCACTGCAGTGAACAATGGATACCAGTACAATTCCCAGAGGATCGGGTGGTGTAACCACCTCTAAGAGTTCCTAAAGTTAAAGGAGGTCCAAACTTTTTCCTGCTATCTTCGTGTGCACAGCTGAAGAATGGTGTAACAATGGGGAAAAGGCAAAATGGGGCTCCTGCTTGGCGTCAAGCTACACCTGTGTGAAAACCTAGGAGAAGCTGAAAGGGGAATAGGAGAGATTTTTTAACAGACCCTGATTCTTCAGCCAACCCACTCTCCAAGGTTGCCAGAATACTCTGGCACAAGAGAAATGAACTCTGCTGAACTCTTCCTCGGCACATACCCTTGACCAGGGCTGCCAAGGATGAAGGAACTGAGATTTGTCATAGAATCCACTTGCAAGGATTGCAAAGAATGAAGATCTGCTGCAGTTTCCCTGGCACAAACCTTCGACCAAGGCTGCTAAGGATGAAGGGACAAAGACTAGCTGAAGTTTCCCCACACAAACCCTCAACCAGGGCTGCCAAGGATGAAGGAACAAGTTCTTGGTTTCGAATCCACTTGCAAAGATTGCCTAGGATGAAGGCACATTGAAGCTTCTTTGGTGAAGAATCCACAGGAGGACCACCAAGATCAAGCTGAATCCCAGAAGACAACACGGTGCAATCAAGGCAAGACAAGCAGGAAGAGTAGGATGCAGGGTGAAGATCAGAACCCTGTACTGTCCAGAACCAGGAAAGCAACAAATTGGCGGTCGTGGACACACACTGGCCACGTCGGACTCCACTTTTTGGCAAACGACTGGGAGTGATGGTTGAGGCTTCTTCTAGGACGTTCCACTTCCAGGCTGACTGAACCAAAAGAAAACCAGGAGTCGGTAGCCATGACTCACACCAGGTTACATCAACTTCAACCAATGGCGACCGACAGGGAAGGGTGATGCTGTGAAGTTCTTTGCTGGCTGAAGACTGCTTCAGTGAAAAATCAGCTGTGAACCACCCCACCAGGGGTGTTCCGGCAGAAGATTGAATCCATACACTTTGCACTAAGAACACTGGTAATTCCACTTTGCACTACACCACGCTGTTCAAGGGTTGCTAGGGCAATTGTTCATTGCAAGGGCAATTGTTTGTTGCAGGGGGCAGTTTGCCTGGAGCAGGGGCAAATTGCTAAGATCTGTAGCAATTGTTTGTTACAGGGGCGATTTGCCTGGAGCAGGGGCAAATTGCTGAGATCTGTAGCAATTGTTTGTTACGGGACAATTTACCTGGAGCAGGGGCAAATTGCTGAAATCCAGGGCAATTATTCGTAGCAGGGGCACATTGTTGAACTCCGGGGCAATTGTTCATAGCAGGGGCAGTTTGCCTGGAGCAGGGGCAGTTGTTCATAGCAGGGGCAAATAACCGAAGTCTAGGGCAATTGTTCATTGCAGGGGCAAATAACCAAAGTCTAGGGCAATTGTTCATAGCAGGGGCAAATAACTAAAGTCTAGGGCAATTGTTCATAGCAGGGGCAAATAACCACAATCATGGTCTAATATAGCCTTGGTACTTTGCAATCAATACAACATTTTAGGTACTAAGCAATACACAGTTCATCACCTGACAGTCATTCAATAGTAGTTGTGTGCTGAGTGCCCCTTGTTCTGACCCTCCACACTAGTGGGTCCCTTCAGGGACAGATTAATGGATGTGGGGGCCTTACTCCAAGTCATATTTTGGGGCCTGGGGGCCCCTAAATGCCAACATCCCACACTTATGCGGCGCCAGGCCAGCAAGGCGGCAATAAACAGATAAACATTCTAAGCTGGCGAAAACTTTACTGTCATAATCCCCCCCCCACCATAATGTGGGTAGCAAGCTAGTAGACCCTCACAAGTCTAGAAATGATTAATAGTTACCCTCACCCCCTCCTGGATAGTTTGGTTCCAGTTCACCACTGAGACATAGTAAAATGGCTAAAGGGGTGTCCCCTTCAGAGACAGTTTGCAAAAACTTTCTTTATCCACGTGCAGTTTTGGACCATTATGGAACTTTTATAGGCTGTCAATAAGGGCATGAAAAAGTTATCTGGATCACCATTTAAAAGCACCCTGTGGAATCACTGTAGGAGTCATAGTTTTACATGCAAAACATCAAATGAATCATTCTGATCAAATAAGTCATGTTATAGTTGTAATAAGTTTGTGCAGGAGCATGAAGTAGTGAAAATGTGCTATAAAATTGATAAGAAAACTGGTATTTATTCAATTTCTGGCAAAGCAATGCTGGAAACTGCAGTTCAATTTTGCACAAAATAAAGTAGCTTCTATTGGCCATATTGTTTTACACCTCACATCACAGGTTGGCTCAGCTGCTTCCACAAAGAAAGGGCTGAACTGCACATAGCACAGAACTCAGACCTAATGATCTGCTGCCCCCCCCCCCCTTCGTTGTGAACTTGACTGCTAGCCTGTGAATGTATGTATGGGACAGGGAGGGACACAGTCCAAAATAATGATACTGCTAACCTGACGAGCAGGGCACAGACTGCTGCTGCACTGATGATGATGCATGCCGCATGCGAATTAACAGAGTCGTCCACAGTCCAACTAGTCTCCAGGGCCGGTGTCCAGAAGCTCACGACGGGCGCCCTGTTCTGCAGACTGCAGTGGAGTACTCCACTGCTCCCTCCAGGCCCAGCCTCCTCCCGAGATGAGAGTCCCGACCATCGACTGTGGCGATCACCGGCGATGGAGAGTCTTAGCGACAATGAGTCGACAACGACACCCATCCCAGGGCCTGGCCTCTCTCTTTACTGCCTGGGCGGGCCCGGCCATTCAGCTTGAGACCTCCGAGTCAGACTAGCAGACAGTAAAGACCGTCATCGACGAGTCGACCGAGAGAGAGAATACAGGTGGCTGCTGCATGCTGCTGATTCCTCCTACCCTGAGTAAGCACACCTACTACTGGTACACACTGACCAATAAAATGATGTGGCGTGCAACCAACTATAGTGTTCTGGAGAGGCTCACTCATGCTCAGAGTGGGGCTGGGGGGGGCACTGCCTGGAGGCAAGGCTGGACTGGAGCAGAGGAGAAGTCAGAGAACTTGTCTTCTTTCGCATGCCGCCTGCCCACCATGCTAGTTACTCTACTCCCTGAGTAGACAGTACAGTACAACAGTTAATTAGGGGGCCCCCTCATGAGCCACGCGGCTCTACGCTATGGCGTAATTGGCGTATAGGTTAATCCGGTCATGGGTCCCTTTGGCATCAGGATCTGGCTACCCCTCTGGACTTTCCTTTGGCTGCACGCCCTTCTCACTTTGGCATCTGTTGCTCTGAGGATTACTGGCCTACTGGCCGAGCCAGAGCCCCTTTAACTAATGTGGGCCTTACGTGGCCCCTTTATTGCTTGGGCTTATTACTGCTCCCTCTTATGCTGGGGCCTTTGCTGACCCTTTAATTATCTGGGACCTAGTGTTGCCCCCTTTTTCCTCTCTGGGACCCCTGTGGCTTGCTGGGCCCCTTTAAACACCTCTGGGCCTCTTTTGCCCCTTTAATTAATTGGGGCCTGGCACCACCCCTTTTAAATCAACTGGAGCTTGTTCATAGTCTCCCTGCCAGTTTTCCTCCTAGCCCCGCCTTTACTTCTCCCCTCCTGCTCCACAATTTCAATATTTAACAAATCTTCCCTATGGGCCTTTATGGCTGGCCCCTCCCCAAGGGCGTCGCTAGCCCCAAAATATTTTAATTTTTGTTTTGACAGGCCCTCGCTCTCCTGGTCCCACAATGGCGCTTTTAGCACTGAACAGTTTTTAAACTTTTTTAATTTACTTCAAACTTTTGGGCGGTCAGCACTCTTTCTCGTGCTGCCACCTGACTCATCACCCCGGCCCGGGGTGAAGAAGCTGCTGGGAGGGAGGAGGGAGGTTCTTGCTGGCAGTGGGAGGGAACTGAAAAACAGCAACAGGCAGAGTGGAGGATTACTGGGGGCCTCGGGAGGGCCAACAGTCTCTTCGGGACATGACGCGGCTCTTCGGATGCCGCCGATGAGGGACTGAACTTTAATTAACCTTAACTTTTTTTTTTTAAACAACATGTGCCAGAAAACAACAAATGGAGCTGTACAGAGCCCACACTGGAGGGAAGGGACCATGATCTTCCTTCTTCTGTGACCGCCGGACTCAACCGCAGGACAGCAGCACTGGAGCAGCAACACAGGAGTCTTCTCTGGCTGGATGAGGGGGCACCATGACAGAGTCGACGAGACGGCTTCAACCACACCAGGTAAGCCCCTGTCTCTGTCGTACTCTGTAGGCCCCTCTCTCTCCACAGCTCAGCCCGAACTACCACAAAAATGGTTGATTCCCTTTGAAAAATGCTTGGGGTTCTAGTTCCAGAACCCCAAGCCCATGCCCACACAAACTGCCTGGAATTCAAACGGGCACCATGCGCTGTCCAGAGACATCGATCCCAGTGTGTGGGTGCCCACTAAACACTTTTTTTTTCTTTTTAGTGAAAGCCCTGCCTGATGACTCTCTTTGGGGGGGGACACTATAAGGGGCCCTAAAACACCACCCCTCATGCCCCTCAACACAATGGGGACTCCTGGGGCAGTCAAAATCCCCTCTGCTTTTCTGTGGTGCCCCCATTCTCTTACCCCCCCTTACTTTGGGGCACTACACTATGTACAGAAGCAATGAAGATCTGGAACCTGGCTTACTCCTTGGAGGTGCAGCTTTTAGCAGTCCACCTGCCAGAGAAGGACAATGCCGTGGCAGATTCCCTCAGCAGGATCAACCAGGGACATCACAAATGGACCCTGAACAAGCAGGTACTGGCCACAGTGTTCAGAAGGTGGTGCACACAAGGGATAGATCTGTTTGCTTCCAGAGAGAGTCACCAGCTCCCCCTGTTTCGCTACAGGCCTCCAGCAGTGGACTCTGTCCCAGTGGATATCCTGACTTTAGACTGGTCAGGGAGGTTCCTGTACACATTCCCTTCCTTCTCTCTTTTGCTGAGGGTGTTATTGAAACTGAGGAGCCAGCCTGCCACCATGATACTGGTGGCTCAGGATTGGGCCAGACAAGTCTGGTATTTCCTCCTCTTGGTCCTCTCCATCCAGCAGCCTATGTGCCTTCCACTGAGGCACAGTCTGTTGACCATGTCCCAGGACAGAGTCGCCTTTCTAAACCTCAGTTCACTATGCATCAGGGCATGGTTCTTGAAGAGCTAGAGTATTCTGACTTTCATCTCTCTGAGGAAGTCCTGAAAGTCCACAGTTCAAAGTGGGTCTCCTCCTAGGTATCATTAGTTCAAATGTAGATGGGGGCCAGTAGGTGAGTTTAAGTCCATGAAGAGAAATGAAAAACAGCCACTCCTCAGAACATCAATTATTAATATGTTTTATTCATATGGTACACATCCCTTTCTGCCCAACATTTCACCAAGAAAGTCCTTAGGGTCACCAGGAAGCCAGCTACTAGGAACATCTATGCTTCCAGTTGAAAAAGTTTCTGTCTGTGGAGTGCCCCTAAGCAGCTCAATCCTTTACAGGCAGACCTGCCCACACTCCTGGACTACTTGGTTCATCTTCAGTCCTTGGGCGTCAGGCCTTCAACCCTTAAGGTTCACCTAGCTGCTCTATCTGCATATCTTTTGGCAAGTAAAGAGAAAATGGTGCACACACCCTTTTCAGGAAGTTTTTTAAAGGGCTTCTGCACCTGCATCCCTCGGTTAGGAACCTGCCCCCTTGGGATTTGAACCTGTGCATAGCAAAGCTTATGGACTCCCCTTTTGAGCCCATGGCTACTGCTGATTTAAATATGTCACCTGGAAGACAATGTTCCTGGTTGCCATAACTTCTGCCAGAAGGGTGTGCCAGTTGCAAGTCCTCTGGACAGACCCAAATTACATCATCTTTTAAAGGGGCAAGGTAGTCCTAATGACTAATAGAAAGTTTCTCCCTAAGGTGGTGTCCAAGTTTCATCTAAACTTGTTCATCACCCTTCCAGTGTTCTTTACAGCAAAATCCAGCTCTGGAGAGCAGAAACTCCACAGCTGGGATGTTAAGAGGGCACTTAGTAACTACCTGGACCGCCCTAAGGATCTCAGATCTTCCCACTCAGAGCTGTTCCTCACATATGGTGAAGTGAAAAAGGGTAGGGCAGCCTCCAAGAGAACTATTGCTCTCTGGATAGTCTTTTGCGTATAGTTCTGTTACAGCAAAGCTGGCAAGCTACCACCACAAGGCCTCAGGGCACACTCCACGTGTGGCACCTCTGCCTCTGTGGTAGCTGCAATGGATGGCCCCTTGCTAAAAATTTGTAAAGCAGCTACCTGGAAAACAGTACACACCTTTACAAAACACTACTTTCTGGATGTGCAGTCCAGAAGGGATGCCAGATTTGGCACTGCTGTCTTGTAGAATCTTTTCCCTAAATAGATTCTGTACCTAGCCTCTCAAAGTACTGTTTTGTAGTTTCCATACATAAGTATAGTGAGGGATTCCTGGGGTTTGAAGAAAGAATTACTTACCACAGTAATATTCTTTCTTTCAAGGGATTCCTCACTGTGCTTAACACACCCTCCCTACCTCCCCTTCCAGAACCTGGAAAGGTTCTCCAAGAATTAGTTTTTGTTTAAGTCTTCAATTTTGCTTGAACATTACTTTCTGCATTGCCTACAATCAGTTTTGACTGTTTTTGTTGCATAATTTAGTTTGCTATAGCTTGTTCTGTGGGACCAGTCTTCTGGGGTTTTTCATTTTTATGTTTGCTTGCACGCATGTGCAAGAAACGTAGTGCCATCATCCGAGTTTTCGGAGGTGTGTCACCCCCTCTTCCAATTCAGTCAGTATGTTGGCAGGCACGGCCCCAGTCTGCCAATGCATGCTGGAGCTGTCTATGACAGCTCCAAAATGCAGTGGCGTACAGTTGAAAGGGGGAGCTACGCTTCAGTGAGCAGCGATCAGATATTGCCTGCTCCTGCGCAGCCCCCTACACACACACACACACACACACACACACAAACACACGCACGCATACTGTGTGCTACCTCCCGCACACACTGTATAGCCAGCGGGGTGTAATCCCCTGTCGGCTGTGCTGCGCTCCGCCTCCCAAAGTCTTCCCACATGCCACGCTGGGTGCCCACCACAGTGACAACTCATGGTACAGCTGACGGGGTGCCCAATCCCCATCGGCTCCACTGTCCTCCCCCAGAGTAGGGTGCCACGCTGGGAGCCCACCCAGCGTGGCATAGATGCTGTGTCCGGCGGGGTGCCCAACTCCTCCGCCTCCATGCCCCCAACCAGCCATCCTTGTGCCACGCTGGGAGCCCCAGCGTGGCAAACGTCCCATGTCGCTCATTAAAAACAAAAAACACTTTATAAAGAAAAACGGTCCCACGCAGTCTCCCTGCCACCCCACAACCCGCACTCCACCCACTGCGCACCCTGCCTCCCCACATCCCTCACCCATACTTACTTCCTGAGTCCGCGCGACGATCTTCGTGGACCGGGAACACGCCTGCACTTTCAAAGCCGACTCATGAACTGAGGAAATGCCGTAAGCTGTATAATGGATAGATAGGGTTTTTTCAACTTTGTTGCATATTTGAGGTATTTTTGGATTTTGCACCAAATTTTCAACATAGGGTTTTGGGACCCTTCATGAATGCTGTCACTGTCATGGCGTTATTCGTTCAAGGGTGATTTCGCAGTCACTGCAACGAAATCACCTTTTGGGACCGACTAACGAAACGACACTGCCAGTGTTCATAAGGTGGGCTCTCAAGAAGCCTATTTTGAAAATTTGGTGGAAAAATTCCAAAAAATGACTGTTTTACGAGCGTGTGTTGCGCAGTTCCTACGCACGCTTGTAAGTTCGCGAATTTTCAATATTTCCACTCCAGATTTTCAATATTGCCATTTTACCACACCTTCTTATGAGGAGTACAGCTGTCATTTTTCACATCTCACCCAAAACGTGTTTCCGCCCATGTAGCGCACAATGGGGCAGTTGGTGTGCGAAATCAATGTTTGGGACAAATTAAGAAAATCACAGTGACACTGTTCATGAGCAGAGGTATTAAATTGGCTATGTTCAAAATTTGGTGAAAAAATTCCAAAAAATTACTTTTACGAGCGTGCGTTTTACAGTTCCTACGCATGCTCATAAGTTCGCGAATTTTCAATATTTTCACTCCAGATTTTCAACATTGCCATTTTACCACACCTTCTTATGAGCAGCACAGCTGTCATTTTTCACATCTCACCCAAAACATGTTTCCGCCCATGTAGTGCACAATGGCGCAGTCGGTGTGCGAAATCAATGTACGGGACAAATTAAGAAAATCACAGTGACACTGTTCATGAGCAGAGGTCTTAAAATGGCTATGTTGAAAATTTGGTGAAAAAATTCCAAAACATGACTGTTTTACGAGCGTGCGTTGCGCAGTTCCTACGCATGCTCATAAGTTCGCGAATTTTCAATATTTTCACTCCAGATTTTCAACATTGCCATTTTACCACACCTCCTTATGAGCAGTAGAGCTGTCATTTTCACATCTTGCCAATGTATTTACCCATGAAGCGCATAAATATAGTCGATAAAGCAAATCAATGATAGATACATTAAGAAAATCACAGTAATGCTGTTCATGAGCAGAGGTCTTAAAATGGCTATGTTGAAAATTTGGTGAAAAATTCTAAAATGACTGTTTTACGAGAGTGCGTATGCAGTTCCTATGCATGCTCGTAAGTTTGCGAATTTAATATTTTCACTCAGATTTTCAACACTGCCATTTTATTACACTTCCTTATGAACAGTACAGCTGCCATTTTCTATATGTCACCTGTGTCAGTGTTTTCAGACATGTGCGCACTCATGGTGCTGTTGGTGTGCGGAAGCAATGTTTGGGACAGATTAAGAAAATCACAGTTACACTGTTCATGAGCAGAGGTCTTAACATAGCTATGTGAAAATTTGGTGACAAAAGTCCATAAATGACTGTGTTACGAGTGAGCATTCGCGCAGTTTCCACGCACTCGTAAGTTCATGACTTTGTAATTAGTTTCAGTCCAGATTTTCACCAGTGACATTTTTCCACACTTCCTTATGAACAGTACAGCTGTCATTTTTCAACATGGTCAAGTGTGTTTCACACTTTCAGCGCAGAGATGCGTGGTTGCTGTGGGAAATCATTGTTCGGGACAGATAAAGAAAATCACAGTGACACTGTTCATGATCGGAGGCACCAAAATGCCTGAATTGACAATCTGCTGTAAAAATTCCCCAACCTAATTATATTATGGGTGTGCGTTGCACAGTTTCTATGTATGCTCGTGACTTCACCATTTTTTTAAATATTTTTACTGCAGATTTGCAACATTGCCATTTTTCACACCTCCCCATGAACAGTACAGCTGTCATTTTTTACATCCTGTTCGGAATGTTTTTGCACCTGTGGTGCTAAATGCCGTAGTCGCTGTGCACAGGCAGCTTTTGGCTAACAAACTGATATTCCCCCTGTTCATGAGGTGGGGTCACAAAAAAACCATGTTGAAAATTTGGAGTGAAAATACCAACGAATGCCTGAGGTATTAGGGTTTCCAACCATAACGCCCAACCCTGTAGAGAATGACAGGCATCAGGGGTGTGACTTGGGATTCTTGCCTGTAATGCTCATATCATTCCACACCCTGCAGCCAGTGAGAGGCATCGAGGTATGGCTTGGACTCTTCGGACCCAAAGTTCACCCCATTTTCCTATATCACACCCATCTCACCATATTTCCTAATAGAATGGGGTGCGCATAAGGGCCAAAGACCCCAAGGAACACCGTGACACTTGTCAGTGTCTGCAGGGTGGGGTGTAGTGAAATGGTGTGGCCGTTATGCCTGACGACCCAAAGGCACACTCCAATGCCTGTCACTCTCTGCAGGGTGGTGGTGGGGTTGGCTTCAGTTCAATACTTCACTGCCATTCCTATTACGCAGCTCTGTAACTTCTACACTACCACTGCCAATGCCAGCAAGCAAACATTCGGCATTGACAAATGCTTGTTTCCTTAGGTTTAGGTTAGTGAGCTTAGTGGTCACTGCTCCCCTGGCTATCGAAATAAATCTGACATTGGAGGGCAGGGTGGAGTGAGACCACGTGACAGAGGTTTGAATTTCATTCCATCATTCCCTAATTTACATAAAATTCCACTCTCCGGGGCAGCTCAGACATGCAGACTGATTGCAACAGTAAGCATAGTGAAGGATCCCTTGGAAGAAACAATATTACTATGGTAAGTAATTTTTTCCTTTTTGATGATTGTGGTCCACGTTGAGCCCAGTAACAGCTGCCACATGCCTGTGCCACCCCTGTAGAATTGTTTCTCAAAGTTCCACAGGGGCTAGGGGTGCTGTTGCATGTGGGTGGCTGTATGGGGGCCAGGAAGCATTTGTACATAGAACAGCACTTCATTAACATTCTGGCCCCCTGCCCTTTTCCCACTGCCAGTGTCATGCCCATTACGATGGCACTGGGAATGGCTTATGGCCTTGTGTATGGCACACAGGGGTGCAAGTTAGAACAGTGGCACATAGTGGTCACTTTCAGCACTTTGTGCCACTTAATTGTATCTGTGTATGGGGCTTCTGGATTCATTCGATGGAAGAAAGCAGATATAAGGAGAATCTAACTTCTTATGAGCATTTTAGCTCAGAATGGTGTTGTACATTGTCAAAATAATACTGATGTTTGCAGTGACTTAAATTGTTATTTAACGTCTGAGCACGCAAGAATAAATCAGCCACCTCAGAGATTTTATTTGTGTTTTTTTATCATATTCAACAGGATATATGTAGAGTGAACTAACAGGCATTTACATGGGTTTTACAGCCTTCTTTTGCCTAAAATGTTCATATGTATGTTCTCATATAGAGGATGTTAATACGCTATCTTAAGACTAAATAGGAACAAGTGTCAAAACAGAAAAATCTGCATCAAAGTTTTGGATATTTAATGTTTTGTTAAACAATATACTGGAACACACTTAACATGAGTTGCTTTGGGCAATATAGTATTTAGTTTGGTACCTATTGCTTTGGGTAATATAGTATTTATTTGGGACCTAATTCTATAAAAAACACTGACTTCCTGTGATAACCATTACACTTCCTTAGCTGACCATGCAGGCAAGCATGCTAGTATATTAGACTTGTAATTGAGTTACTGGTTAGGTTTCACTTCTTTCGAATATATCTTATAAATGCTTTTCTCTGTGAAACTAGCCTTACAAAAGCAGATCAAATAAGAAGAAAATCTGTAGCCCCACCTAGTGGTCATTCTTCTGTGTTTCTTCTGATGTTGAGCTTGGTTTAACCTTGCTGCTGCTGAACAGATGTTAACATATGTAGGTATTCTTTGGTTGTAATAGTGAAACTACATGTTTTTAAATAGCATCCAGGAATCCAGCTACGATAGCAGCCAGTTTCCTGCTATACTGTTATAGAGTTCTTTTGAAACTTAATGTGAAATTCTTGGTGACGTTCATGTCTTTTAAATTATATTCCTATTTTGGGTGTACCATAACTCAAGCAACAGAGATTGCGTGGCTGTTTCCTCCCTGGGCTGACTTACAGGTGTGGCAGACTGATGAGTTCTGACAAGAGCAAAACACATATCTACGTCTCCTTGCAGACTGAGCTGATGTAACCATTCTGCTTCATTGCAGTCTTCAGCTCAACTGATGTCACTGGGTTCCGAAACCGCTAAGTAGTTAAAAAATGAATATTGGGAGGGAAAAGGCTGCATTAATATGGGCCCTAAATAAGAAAAAAAATAGGAGTATTTCAAAACAAATGCACATAACAGTACACAGGAGTGATAAAACTGACTTCACACATGGCCAAACTTGGAATGATATTAAAAATGTAAACAACATAAATTTTAAATGTATTTTCCAAAAACATTTTTTCTGTCAAATCGGTTCTGGTATATCAATGCCCTGAAAGTGAAAACGTTTGCATTGATGCAATAGGATACATGTTTTCACTAAAAAAAAGGGTTTTGGCTCTAATAGTTCAAAAGTTAGCTCTTTCTAAATATAATTGATTTAAAATGGGCTAACCTTTGAACAGTCAGGGCTAGAAACATAAAAGTAAGTGTGGAGGGGCTAGAAACATTATTTTGTAAGTATGTGTGGAGGCAGGTCTGCTTTGATACATAATGTCGACACAGTATTGCATTATCAATGCACAGAAATAAATGCACAACAGTGTAGTAAAGTTCATTTTTAATGCATCTGTATTGTGAAAGTGCATATTTAGTATATAGATACATTGAAAGTGTGTTGACATAGTGTAACTACACTGACCTGACTCTAAGGGCCTGATTCTCAAAGCCCTGCGTCTGACGCAAGGTGCTTGCACCAAACAGATATGGTGCAAGGTGCACCTTGTGTCCAGGAATACTATCACGCCAATTCACAAAGGTGCATTTGGCACGACGCCGTGCCTGCCCCAAACAGGGTTTGCACCTGCCCCAAACAGGGCTTGTGCCAGCCCTGTGACATGGTGCTAGGTGGACTGCGCTGGTGCAAGCTGCAGCTTGCTATTCACAGACGGCACCCAGTGGGAGAAATTCTAAGTCCCCTTAGACCAGCCAGGGCTGGCGTAAGGGGACTTAGACATTGATCCCCTGGGTGAGCTGTCCAGTGGGTAGCGCAGCATGTCTCACCTCCCCAACCCCACCATGCCCCACAAGTGCCACATAGTGGACCCTCCATCCACCTTGTGCCCCCATAGGGCATCCAGGGCAGGAGCACCCACCCAATCCTCGATGTGCCCCTCGGCATGTTGCTAGTGCATCCCTCCAGATCCCGGTGTCCCAGTTGGTACCAGGACAAATGCCACCAGCCCTCCCACTGGTACCCTGTGCCCCCCACCCATGCAGGTAGTGTCCCCCCATCCCCAGACAGAGCAGGGGACTGGCACAGCCCTCCGCACACCTCTGCGGCCAGTCTCTATTCGGACAGACAGTGCAGCCGATGGTCCAAGGGGCTTGCGGCGAACCCTCCCATGCACCATGCATTTGCCTCATGGCTGAGGTTTCTGCAAGCATTGGGACTTAGGCGCCAGGACCCCTCCTATACCAGAATCTGGTGCAGGGTCTTTGGCACATGGGGCTTTGGCAGAAGCTGCTGTTTGCCGCAGCTTACGCTGAACGCAGCCCCCTTTGAGAATCGGGCCCTAAGCATTCATTTAGATAACGTAAGTTTCTAGCCCTAGCAGTCCAAACAACCATTTTTAAAGGTAATTTCTTTAAAAAGGGCTAACGTTTGAACCACAAGTCCTACATTTTTTTAAATGAAAACATACAGTTAGGATGACACAATCACATTATGTCGACACACTTTCAATACATTGATGTACTGAAAATGCACTTGTAGAATATTGCTGTATAAAACATATATTTTACTATTGCGCTGTGTATTTGTGTACAAATACATCAAAAGTATATCAACATTGTGTAGTTATTGTGACCTGAACTTAAGCATTCATTAGAAAAAAAATTAATTTCTAGCCATAACACTTTAAAGGTTAGCCCTTTCCAAAGGTTATTTTTTTTTTAGATCAAATCCAAAGCATTAAAAATGTACTATTTGCCCCCCATGAGGACAACTAGGCTTCATTTGTTACAAATAAAGTTCAGAAACTGCAGTTAAGCATGTTTGAATACTATTTTGTTGCCCCCTTATGTGATGGTTTTACAAAAATATCCCCCAGACTTTTTTCAAACCAGCCAGTGGAATCTTGGATTGAAACTGATGTCATTCAAGCAACAATGACATAATCTTCCTCCGGGTCCTGTCAGTTTAGTATACACAGTATATCAAATTGCCAAAAAATCAGTCTTTGTTACCAGTTTTCTGATGAGGCTTTCATTAGTGGACTTGTATCAATAAAACAAAATGGTAAATATCTGGCAATCTCCCTAGGTTGATCTCCAACTATTTGAGCACCATATGCCCCCCCCCCCCAAAAAAAACTCTCATACTCTTAAAATGTAATTTTGTTTTTCTGTACTCCTATTCCATCCCCGAATGCAGCCACCACAAACAAATCCCTCCTAATTTATTCTTTTCAGATTTACTCCCTTTGCTGAGGTTCCAAAGCACTCACAAAAAGGGCACAACTACTCCAGTACCTCTCCCCAAATGTATAATCCTACAAAAGTGTACAACTCTGTCCTGCACCTCTCTTGTAATTATTCCAACCCATGCCCACACAGTTTCTAACTCCACCTTGCACCACTTTTGTGACCTGTACCCTTTCTCCCACACATCTCCTGAAATGTATACTTACCACTGCACTTCTCAGAAAAGGTTGCATGCTTCCTTTAGTCTGCTCCCCTCACCCTCGATATCTCTAGTCCTACCTTGCACTCATTCTAATATTTGGCCACTTACCACTCACATGTCTTGCAGGGGTTGTACTCCCACCCTACCCCAACAACATTTGTATTCCATATCTACTCATCCAAGATGTGTGTCCATCTGTGCAAGTTCCAAATTTATACCATACATTCTCCTACAATGATTTGTACCCCTACTCTATGACTCCTAAAGCTTGTACCCCCCTGAACAGCTCCTCCAAACCTGCAACCTTTCATAACTTTGCCCCCAACCAAACACTAAATCCATACTACCTCCTCATTCCTTTCACAAAATTTCTGCCCCTGCACCTGAAAGATTATTAAATTGTACTCCTTCCTCACACTCTGAAAACTATTTACCCCTACCTCCATTCTCTCCAAGATGTTTACCCCTTCTCTTGTACCCCTCCCAAAATTTATTTTCATAATCCAGATTCTTACCCAAATGTTTACCCCCTTCCATGCACAAATAGCAAAATTTGCAAGACTACCAAAAGACACATCACTTCTCTTGAAATCCTCACGCAATTTACATGCCTACAATTACACCCCCTCCACATATTAGTACCCTTTGCATCACACTGCACCAAAGGTATGTATTGTACCTTTCACACACTACTCCCAAAGTCTGCACCTCAGCCGTGTGTATCGTTGTTTATAAGTGTATTATTTGATTCTTTGTATTTGTATGCATATGGAATTTTTAACATGTGCGGCGCCCAGAGCCTCCGGGATGGGTGTCTTTTATTTTATTTATTTTTTTTATATTTTACCCCTCTTTTTGTCCTCCTCGCCTTTCGTCGGGGATCCGCCTTGTCACGGTGCCCAGGAGCTCATTGCCTATGAGCCCTCGCTCCCTGGTCACTCCTGGCTTGTCCCCAGGAGGTGGGGCACGAGGCACTGTGGCAGGAATCTGCGCCATGTGACTGTAACTGCTTGGGAGAGCCCTCGGCCAGGCGGTTAATTGAAGCTTGGGGCGGACGCCATAGACACGTCCGGTGAGGAGGAATTTTTATCCCCCTATAGGCTGGGGCGGAGATGTGCAATGACGCCTGCATCTGTCCCACCCCAGTACCCCTTGACCATGCGCCGGTGCTCAGGGTGACGCACCCAGGTTCCGCTTAGGTGTCACTCTTGCACGGATGCAGAGACCCCCACCCCCATGAGAGGAGAGCAGTCCTAGGGATGTTCGAGTCAGCCTCCTCCTGGCCTAGCCCTTAAGGCAGGAGGCTCATTTCCAGAACCGGGTGGTATTTGATGCAAGCCCAGTCAACTGCTGTGCGGCGGGCGGCGTGGATGACATCTTTTAAATAAAGTGTACCTTACCTTACCTTACAGTTTAAGAAATGTGAGAGGCTGAAGTTTGTGAGGAACGCCTATTTCAGCACGGGAGCAAGTAAAAATTTTTGAAGAGTGCATGTACAAATTCCAGAAGGGGGTACAGGGTTGCAAGTATACAGTTTGGGAATGGTGCAGGGTTGCAAGTACAATTTTTGAGAGTGGTTCAGGAGTAGAAATACAAATTTTAGGAGGGTTGTAGGGGTACAGTTACAAATTTTGGAAGGTGTGCAGGGGTATTACAAATGCTGGGTATGTGCAGAGGTAAAAGCACAAATTTAGGGGGATGCAGGGGTGCAACTACAAATTTTGGGAGGGATGCAGAGGTACAAGTAGAAATTTTGGGAGGGATACAGGGTACAGGTACACATTTTGGGAGGAGTGCAGGGGTACAATTACAAATTTTGAGAGGTGTGTAGGAGTACAAGTACACATTTTGAGAGGGATGCAGGGGTGCAATTACACATTTCAGGAGGGATGCAGGAGTAGAAGTACACATTTTTGAAGGGGTGCAGGGAAACAAGTACAAATTTTGGGGGGTGCAGGGGAGCAAGTAGAAATTTGGGGAGGAGTAAAAGTAAAAATTTTGGGAAGGGTGCACAGACCGGCGGCCTCTCAAAACATCTCCCCACTTGTGCCACCTTAATTTTTATGTATGCCATGCTTAGCAGCATTGTTTTAAATGCGAAGGGGAGCTAGGCGGACTTCCTCCATCTGCCAAACATTTGTGTGGAGATGCAGGTCCTAGGCTGACCAAGTTCTCTGAGTGCAAAGTTAGCTCCAGCCTTCCCCCCATCCATGCAACTGACATCTGTTGTGAGAATTAACTCTGAGGAAGTTCCAGTGGACCCCTTGCCCAGATCCTGCACATCCACTCACCAACTCAGGGAGTGATGAAGCTGAGAGGTGAAGGGAAAATTGGCTTGATAATCCTCTGATGAGGGATCCCAGGCCATCAGCAAACCCATTTGAATAGGCCACATATGGAAGCGAGCCCACAAGTTAAATCTATCACTGCCTGTCATGAGGCCAAGAAACCGCAGTAGATCGAGGGTAGATGCCGTTGACTGTGTCCTGAGCCACTGGACTTCTGTCAATAAGATCTCCTTCCAGAAAGGCAAGAAAGAAAATCCTTCCCTGGTTTCATGTTGAATATTTTACCACCAGGTATTCCAAGGTCTGAGATAGCTCGAGAGAAGTCTTCTCTTGGTTCACCACCTAGCTGTGTGACTCTAGCATCTCTAGAGTCCTGAGTACCGACCTCTTGCCAGGGACAACATTGGTGCATGAATAAGCAGGTCATTCAAAAAGGATAGACATGATGCCCTTCCTGATGAAATTGAGCCACCGGGACTATCAGCACCTTCAAGGAACTGGGGGAAGGGGGGTGGGCTGATGCACGGACGAATGGAAGTGCCCTGTACTGGAAATGCTGGCCCAGTATCAAGAACATGAGATATTACAGGTAGGACTGATGGATGGGAATGTGGAGGTAGGCATCTGTCAGATGTATTGAGGCTTAAGGAGACCCCCTGGCCGGGCAGCCCAGGTGATTGACCTCAGGGACTCCATCTTAAAAAGTTTGTGGTGCACAAACTTGTTTAGGTGCTTCAAAACCAGAATGGGCCTGAACTCCCCCCACAACTTCTTAGGAACTATTAAATAGATTCAATAGGACCCCTCACATTGTTTGCTTAGTGGGACCTGTACGAAGGCCCTGAATGAATGAGGGGATCAGGGGATCTGACAACGCCTGGGCTGTGTGACATCCTTGGAAACTGGGGTGGAAGAAATCATCCCCTAATAAGGTGTCTAACATTGTTTTTGGCCCATATTGAGAAAATCTCCTATAGTCTTCTGCTAAGGACAAGGAGTCAGGGATGGGCCCACGTGCCTTTCCTGCGAGGCACCAGGCTTTTGGTGCTGGGCCAACTGCACAGTGCCTGGCAAGGGCTCCTCTGATACTGTAACCTTGTTACCTGAGTAGGCCCCTCTATTCTTTGGAGCCAAAATTCCAAAGGAATGGAACCCCCCCCCAGAACTGTCTGCACCGACCGTTACCTTGACCCCTTTGGGTTACGGTAGTCTTGCACTGTTGTTTGACACTGGAGATAGCCTTTCTTACTCCATAGCCTTTAAAATAGTGTCCAGGTTGGAATCAAACCATAAGCCTCCCTCAAGGGGAGGTTAAATAGCTTAGCTTATGAAGCTTGATCAGTGACCAAGCCACATAGCCCTCATGGCCGAAAATAATGAAGTAGGCTGAGCAGGCTGATATGCGCAATTCTCCATTGTATGACCACCTAGAAAGGTGGAGGCCATGGCCATCAATTGCAAAATGCTCACACCTTCAGAGATAGGCAGAGCGAAACTTGCCTGAGTAGTGACCAATATGTTTAAGGCTCTGGCAACAATAAAAGAAGCATAAGACATATAAGTGTTTGTGCTGATAGAGCCCAAACCCCTCCTGCATGCAGTGTCCACTCACTTGACATGAGAGTCTGCTAGGGCTAGAGAGCCTTTGATAGGCAGGGTGGTGTTTTTTAACAGAAATACAAATGACCTTGTCTTTCAGCGGAGGAACTTCCCACCTGCAAGATCTTTTCCTTAAAAAATGGAAGATCCATGACATTGGTTGGGAAGATACTTTCTAAGATCCATACCTGCCCATTGTTGCTCAATAATTTTGGTCACATAGTAGCTGAAAAGGATGCAGACAGAGTCTGATTGACATCCACTGTCTACAGGGACTATAACTCCTGAGCTGTAAGGAACTACATTCCTCAGCTATCCAAAAAAGACAAGGACTTATTATCAAACAGGGGAGGAAAGGAATCCCTGACATGGACTCTGTCCACTCCCTTTCTTCTTCATCCTTCACAAAGGGAGGGGAATGTCCTTCTCATCTGAGAGCCATTTAAGAAAAAAATTTATTTAATTTAAGGTCAGGAACTTCCCCAAGATCCCTATAATCCTCATCCTGGCCTTCTAAGAAGGCAGAGTCAGGGTCTGCTTGCACATCTGTTATCACAGCCTAAGCTCTCTGCGTTGCACCTGGACATGCCTGTGTGTGCCTCCCCTGACCTGAGGGGCCTGACTGGGGTTGAGTGTGTCTGCTGGGATGTCCTGCAGGACATCGGGGCCCAAGCTCACTCAGGAGCCACAAAGGTGATTTCTGGCACTTATACTTGCCGCTGCCAACTGAAGAACCTGGTGCTCCCCCTCCCCAGGCCAGAGGGCTGGTTGGGGGGTCTGTGTGCTGAGCAACACAACGAGGGCAAAAGGAACCCATGGGAGAGGGCCTCATCACCTTTTTGCGGGTCTTACTTTGTTTCATGATTAATCATCTCCAATGAGTCATGCTGCAAGAAAGAGATATAATTGCATGCCAAGTAACAATTGTGAGGTAAAATATATTATAAAATGGGCAAGAAAAATCTTGTAAGCTGATTGGTCAGTCCGGGGGTTTAGCCGTGTGTAAATCTAACAACAAACACACAGCTTAAGTCCCAGCTGACCTCTGTCTGCCTCATAACAGCCACGCAGCATCTCAGCAAGGGTCCGAACGTTTGCGTGGTTAGAAACCAGCATTTGTTTGAAACATTTAAATAGCAAGTGTCAATGGTATTGTTCATAAAAAATGAAATAATACCACAGCCTCTGAGTTCATTGTGAGCCTAAGTCAAGGTTTAGAAAAATGGAAAGTACCTGTTTTCAATTAATCAGTGGTTCCCTTGATGAGTTTCTGTGAGTAGCTGAAATTGTGGGCTCCAATCGAGAAGGCATATCAGCGGACATCACAAGCCCAGAAATTATCCTCTAATGATCACTGCAGATGATGGAGCAACAGTAGTAGTAGTTGAAATAGGCATACAAAATAATATCAGAAGTTGCTCAGCTCTAGTGAACAGCATTGGACAGGTTTTCGAAATCCTACTTCCTGTTTCGCAGTATCCAGCCCTCCTCAGTGGCAGCGTGAGTGATGACGCAGTGATTACTCTTCCCACATAGGCTCACCCAACAGCAGCTGGCTAGACCGGGGGAACACCCTCAATAAATATGCAGGCTCCACCTGAGGTAAGGCCAGCTCCGCCCTCTGCCAGCGCAGTAAGTATTTTACATGTTAGTGGGGCGGGACTCTTCGACTAGTGCAAACACACCCACATGCTGATCTCCATGCTCAATGCTTTAATCTGCAATGTATAAATGTAGAAAAAAAAAGAAAATGAAGCAGAACTCTTCTCACATCACACATGAGCAATGCAGTACAATAGCAGGGGCACACACTTACCTCGATCTTGAATCCTTTTGCTGCAATAAATAAACTTACACAAAAAAGGAAATGCAGCAGCAGTTAAACAGAACAGTGATCAGAGGACATACAATAGCAGAGCAGTACTGTAGCATGCCCACAAGTTTATGTAGTCTATGATTCCTTTTTGAGTTTCTGAGACTATTTCTTTTGCATAGGTGGATAGACACATTTCTGAAAATGTATTAAAATAAAAGAAAATATTGGTTTATCACATATTATTACTGCAGTTTTTCTTTGATTTATTTTATAATAGCAGTAATGCAGTCCAGGGGGTGTGTTGCTGTGAGATTTACACACACCTCAGGGTGGTTTACAGCACTCGGCCTGTGGCTCATGCCACACCACACCCAAGGTGTTTGTAAATCTCACAACAACACACCTCATATCATGCATTATTGCTTAAATAATTAGCCCTTATATCTGGATATAGCTTTGCTGGGCTAAACAAACTCTCCACTGAGCTGTAGGGAGTAATTAGCATGCCAAATAATGCTAAATAGGCATGCGCACTCACTAGCGGGTGCACACAGGACATGAGCGTGCTTGCGTGGGCGTGTGCGCACCCATGGGCATGCAAGCGCAATAGCACACTGCAATTAATAGGCTATTGTGCTGCGCTAACATGCTGTGCCCTGCACAATGTGCGCAGCACAGGTGCACGTGAAAACAAAGGCGGGAAAATGGCCTGAAGGAGTGTACCCCCAACTGTTAATGGCGGCCTTGCAAAAAAAAAAAAAACAGAAGTCTGTGGAGAAAAAACTCAAAACCTCTGAGGAACACCAAAAATTTTAATTAACTGAGGAAACAAACAAGGAATACAAAACCTGAAGCTGTGGGGGGCAACGCCAAAGCAGAAGGAACCCCACAGAGACCCTACACTCCCAGAAATAAATGAAAAACCTGTGGCACTTTTTTTTTTAAATGGAGACCATTAAAAAACAAAAGACCAAAACAGAGTGAGCATCAGGAAGTGGTGCTTCTATACTAACATAGAATTCAAAAAAAAAAACTTTGAAAAGTAGAGCACACACACCTCTGATACAAGGGCACAGGTCTATAAACAACTTTTATTCAGAAGTATCACAAAAAAGCCATATCACCTGACGCGTTTCGGATGATTACTGCATCCTTTCTCAAAGGTTAAACCCCTTAAAGTGAACTTTCCCTTAAATACTCATACCAATTAACTAACAATGACATCACTGATTTAATCACCAAATTGTTAAAACAGTTACTGAACTTATATAAATATAAATTGGTTTATATAAATAGCAACTATATTATAAAGACTCAAATATTTAACATAAAAATCATACAAGACAAGAAGGAGGAGGGGAAGAAGGGACGAATTAAATTATTAATTCAGAATTATATACAATACCAACATATTTGATTCCAAAACTGTGCTCCATTCTTAGCCATTTTATAATAGATTAGTGTCATCAGGCACCTCAAAGAATACATAAAGCAGTGTACCAGACGTCACTATTATTTTTCCTTTCTTTTACTAGCAGAAGAAAACCTAATAACAATGTAAAAAGGAAAGTAAAAAACAAATACATACTTGCACTAAAAAAGAAAATATATATATAAACAATCATAATTACTACTATGGTTATAACATTATACATATATATCCAAATACCTTTAATCCTTCATTTAACAATCAAAATATTCAATAACAAAAACTTAAAAGCAAGAAGGGGGGAAGGGTTTGAAAACATCACTCCAGCACAGGTATTATAACTTAATAATAACAGCCTTTCAAATCAATAATTCCCACTCAGTTAACTATTGCAACTCTTTCTTTAGTCATTTCTGCATCTTTTTGTTTATGGAAAGGTTTTAATTCAAATCCAGTATTTAATCCTTTGTTTTTAGTAGCGTTCAGGTTGATGATCCAGAATGCTTCCCTTTTTAATAAAAGGTCATCAAAATCACCCCCCTCGTGGTTTGCGATAAACATTTGTCTATACCCACAAAGTGAAACTCGTGTGTTTCATCATTCTTTGCCATAACTACATGAGCAGCTGCTGGCATATGTTAAATCCTTTTTCGATAGCTTTTAAATGTTCCTTCACTCGGATTTTAAAATTACGCTTGCTTTTCCAATGTAAAAGCTATTACAGCTACACTGCCATATATATTAAACCTTCTGTGTTGCAGGTGGTTAACTGTCTAATATTAAAAATCCGTTCCGTATTGCTACAAGTGAATTCTTTACATCTTTAAATCACCGGGCAAACTTTGCAATTTTTACAAGGGTAACAACCCACTACATCTTTATTTAACCACGTGTCAGTCTCTCTAGTCGTATCAATGAAGTGGCTATGCATAAGTCTATCTCCTAAGGTGTTAGCTCGTCTGTATGCCATTCTCGGTGGTGTGTCAGTAACCTCTCTTAAACCTGTGTCACTAGATAAAACCTTCCAATGATTTTTAATAATGTTCTCTATCTCTCTAGCTTGTGTCGAGAAAGTAGTCACAAAATTAAACCTTTCTCCTTGACTCTCCTGCAACGTAACTTTTTTGCTTAACAATTCTACTCTATCTGTCCTTTCAGCATATTCTCTACCTGTTTTTATGCACTTCTCACTGTAACCTGTTAATTTTAACTGTCTGGTTAACTCTTCTGCTCCTTCTTCGAATCCCTCCACTTCACTACAGTTGCGACGAGTTCTCAAAAACTGACCTTTCGGAATATTATCTACTGTATGTCTCAGATGGCAACTTTCTGCCCGTAATATCGTGTTGCCATCAGTGGGTTTCCTATAAATTACAGTTTTTAATTTTGAATTGCCCTCTTTATAGATTTTAGATCCAAAAAGCAAATACTCTCTTGAGACGCAGTATAAGTGAATTTCAAATTGGTGTTAGTGCTTTCCAAAAAAGCAACAAACTGTGCTAATTCTTCTAAAGTGTCTCTCCAAATAAAAAATAAATCATCAATATATCATTTCCAAACGCTAATTTTGTCCCTATATTTATTATTAACTGGATTTAATACCATATCATTCTCCCAAACCCCCATATATAAATTAGCTATAGTTGGAGCACATGTAGCCCCCATTGCGGTCCCTTTAATTTGTAAAAACATCTCTTTATTAAACAAAAAAACATTGTCCTTTAACACATACTCCAACAATTTCAAAATGAAAGCTGTATTGGGTGTTTCTGTTTGGTGTCTCTGATTTAAGAAACTAGCCGCTGCATCAAGGGCACCTTCATGTGGGATGTTTGAGTATAACGCTTCAACATCCATTGTCACCAAATAGTCTGCATCGTTAAGATTCATATCTTGTACAAGTCATAATACATCAGAAGTATCTTTTAAGTATGATGGTAAGGAGACAGCAAATGAATTTAAATGAAAATCTACAAACTGTGATAAACTTTCAGTTAACGAACCTATGCCGCTGACTATTGGTCTGCCTGGTGGATTAAACAAGGTCTTATGTATTTTGGGCAACAAATAAAATGTGGCCCTAACAGTTTTTTCTGTTATCAAAAACTGTAACTCTTTCTGAGTAATTTCCCCCTTATGTGCAGCTTCTTTTACAAACTCATCGATACTGCTTTTGAATTCAGCTGTGGGATCATAACTTAATTTCTTATAAAAGTTACTGTCTTTTAGTTGTCTTTCAGCTTCTCGTATATAATCCTTTTTATTCAAAATGACAACACAGCCACCTTTATCAGCTCTTTTAATTTCTATCAAAGTGTCATTCTGCAGAGTTTGTAATGCTTCTCGTTCTTCTTTGCTTAAATTGTTATAACCAAACACTGGGGGATCATTGAATAACTGTTCCAAATCATTTTCTACCAACTGTTTAAATACTTTAACAGCTGGACAGAGTGGCGGGTTAAATGTTGATATAGGTCTAAAAGTATCTTTATTGTTCTTGATTGCCACATTTTCCATTGAGGTATGTTTAGTAGAAAAAAAAGTTTTTAAATTCAAATTCCTGCGTGCAATGTTTAAATCCACCATCATCTGAAACTTGCTTGCAGATGTCGTGGGTACAAACCCCAAACCTTTACTTAAAACCCGCTTCTCTGTATTTGTCAATACATGATCTGAAAGATTGATTACCTGTTTTTCTGTCTCCTTCACCATCGCCTGTTCCTGCTGTACTTGCTCCGTGTAAATTGTCGTCCTCTGCGTCCTCCTCGCCCTCCCTCCTCTCCGCGTTCTCCGTATCTTGCTGTTTGTTCGCCATGACCCTCTTCTCTTCTGGCTTGAAATCTCGGGCTTCTTCGCGGTACATACGGAGGTGCTGGCTCTTGCCTCTCTCGCTGAAAATGGTGCTGATTAACCTCTTCTTCTATTTCAGATTCAATCGCATTGCTGAAATCAAAAGACACCTGTCTTTTGTTTTTTAAAATTCCGTGTGGATTATTTTTCCAATTGAAGACTCTGTCATTTGCATAGTCATTCCTATCTCTAATAAACTTGATCTGTTTTGCTGTTTTCAGTTCATTGTCCAATTTATTTATAGCATCTTTTAATTTGTTATTCAAGCCTTCAAAATTTGCATCATTTTTGTGTTGTAAAACCTCTATCTCCTTCTCTTTAATTTCCTCTTTCAACGTCTCCTCTCTTTCTTTACTATATTTAATAATTAATGTCACTAATTTAAAACTTGCTTCCATTAGAATTTCTTCCCAAGCCTTCATAAATTCTTCATTTTCTGTTCCACAGGCTGGATTTTTCACCAGCCTCAGCCCTCTTGGGATACGCTGTACTGCTATATAAGCCTCCATGTTTACTGTATTCCAAAACGTTTTTCTCCATTGCAAAGTCACTTTTTCTAACTCACGAAAGGCTAATAGCAGGGAATGTCCATCAGGTGTATAATTGACATTGTGGCTGTTTTCCAATAAAAAAGGATTGTTAGTCACTTCAGTCTCCAATAAATCTTTCATGTACCTCATCGGTCCTGGATCTTCTGAAAAAATTACATTTGGTGTATTTTCCAACGACATGGTAAAAAACAGTTTAAAAACCAATATGTGCTCCTAAGGAGAGGTTTTACGCTTGGAAAAATGTTTCTCCTACTGCAACCTATGCTCCAAACTCCCTCAATAATTTCCAACAAAAGACCAAAACGGAGTGAGCATCAGGAAGTGGTGCTTCTATACTAACATAGAATTCGAAAAAAAAAACTTTGAAAAGTAGAGCACACACACCTCTGATACAAGGGCACAGGTCTATAAACAACTTTTATTGAGAAGTATCACAAAAAAGCCATATCACCTGACGTGTTTCGGATGATTACTGCATCCTTTCTCAAAGGTTAAACCCCTTAAAGTGAACATTCCCTTAAATACTCATACCAATTAACTAACAATGACATCACTGATTTAATCACCAATTTGTTAAAACAGTTACTGAACTTATATAAATATAAATCGATTTATATAAATAGCAACTATATTATAAAGACTCAAATATTTAACATAAAAATCATACAAGACAAGAAGGAGGAGGGGAAGAAGGGACAAATTAAATTATTAATTCAGAATTATATACAATACCAACATATTTGATTCCAAAACTGTGCTCCATTCTTAGCCATTTTATAATAGATTAGTGTCATCAGGCACCTCAAAGAATACATAAAGCAGTGTACCAGATGTCACTATTATTTTTCATTTTCTTTTACTAGCACAGAAGAAAACCTTAATAACAATGTAAAAAGGGAAAGTAAAAAAACAAATACATACTTGCACTAAAAAGAAAAATATATATATAAACAATCATAATTACTACTATGGTTATAACATTATACATATATATCCAAATACCTTTAATCCTTCATTTAACAATCAAAATATTCAATAACAAAAACTTAAAAGCAAGAAGGGGGGGGAAGGGTTTTGAAAAAACATCACTCCAGCACAGGTATTATAACTTAATAATAACAGCCTTTCAAATCAATAAGTCCCCACTCAGTTAACTATTGCAACTCTTTCTTTAGTCATTTCTTCATTCTTTTTTGTTTAAGGAAAGGTTTTAATTCAAATCCAGTATTTAATCCTTTGTTTTTAGTAGCGTTCAGGTTGATGATCCAGAATGCTTCCCTTTTTAATAAAAGGTCATCAAAATCACCCCCTCGTGGTTTGCGATAAACTTTGTCTATACCCACAAAGTGAAACTCGTGTGTTTCATCATTCTTTGCCATAACTACATGAGCAGCTGTGGCATATGTTAAATCCTTTTTCTTGATAGCTTTTAAATGTTCCTTCACTCGGATATTAAAATTACGTTTCGTTTTTCCAATGTAAAAGCTATTACAGCTACACACTGCCATATATATTAAACCTTCTGTGTTGCAGGTGATTAACTGTCTAATATTAAAAATCCGTTCCGTATTGCTACAAGTGAATTCTTTACGTCTTTCAATCACTGGGCAAACTTTGCAATTTTTACAAGGGTAACAACCCACTACATCTTTATTTAACCACGTGTCAGTCTCTCTAGTCATATCAATGAAGTGGCTATGCATAAGTCTATCTCCTAAGGTGTTAGCTCATCTCTATGCCATTCTTGGTGGTGTGTCAGTAATCTCTCTTAAACCTGTGTCACTAAATAAAACCTTCCAATGATTTTTAATAATGTTCTCTATCTCTCTAGCTTGTGTCGAGAAAGTAGTCACAAAATTAAACCTTTCTCCTTGACTCTCCTGCAACGTAACTTTTTTGCTTAACAATTCTACTCTATCTGTCCTTTTAGCATATTCTCTACCTGTTTTTATGCACTTCTCACTGTAACCTGTTAATTTTAACCACCTGGTTAACTCTTCTGCTCCTTCTTCGAATCCCTCCACTTCACTACAGTTGCGACGAGTTCTCAAAAACTGACCTTTCGGAATATTATCTACTGTATGTCTCGGATGGCAACTTTCTGCCCGTAATATCGTGTTGCCATCAGTGGGTTTCCTATAAATTACAGTTTTTAATTTTGAATTGCCCTCTTTATAGATTTTCAGATCCAAAAAGCAAATACTCTCTTGAGATGCAGTATAAGTGAATTTCAAATTGCTGTTAGTGCGTTCCAAAAAAGCAACAAACTGTGCTAATTCTTCTAAAGTGTCTCTCCCTTCCTCCCTCCCCCCTTCTTGCTTTTAAGTTTTTGTTATCGAATATTTTGATTGTGAAATGAAGGATTAAAGGTATTTGGATATATATGTATAATGTTATAACCATAGTAGTAATTATGATTGTTTATATATATATTTTCCTTTTTTTAGTGCAAGTATGTATTTGTTTTTTTATTTTCCCTTTTTACATTGTTATTAAGGTTTTCTTCTGTGCTAGTAAAAGAAAAGGAAAAATAATAGTGACATCTGGTACACTGCTTTATGTATTCTTTGCGGTGCCTGATGACACTAATCTATTATAAAATGGCTAAGAAAGGAGCACAGTTTTGGAATCAAATATGTTGGTATTGTATATAATTCTGAATTAAGAATTTAATTTGTCCCTTCTTCCCCTCCTCCTTCTTGTCTTGTATGATTTTATGTTAAATATTTGAGTCTTTATAATATAGTTGCTATTTATATAAATCAATTTATATTTATATAAGTTCAGTAACTTTTAACAAATTGGTGATTAAATCAGTGATGTCATTGTTAGTTAATTGGTATGAGTATTTAAGGGAATGTTCACTTTAAGGGGTTTAACCTTTGAGAAAGGATGCAGTAATCATCCAAAACGCGTCAGGTGATATGGCTTTTTTGTGATACTTCTGAATAAAAGTTGTTTATAGACCTGTGCCCTTGTATCAGAGGTGTGTGTGCTCTATTTTTCAAAGTTTTTTTTTTTTACCATTAAAAAACATTCTAACAAAGCAGAAATGGCTCCCAATTGACACAGGGAAATGGGAAAAGGCAGATTATTCAATTTGAAAGCCGCAGCTTAACAGGCAGAATATTAATTTAGGGGTGCTCCCTGAAAACAGACAGCCCCAACCTGCTATGCAGAATTCCAGCCCCAAAGAAGTCTTGAAATCTTGAGAGAAGATAAAAGTAGCTCTGTCCCCTTCAAATGGCACAACTTAACTGGAGAGTTGCTGCTGCTTGGAATCCTGATGTGCCCAACACTCTAAAGCTTGTGCTGTGCCTAAAGCTTGTGCTGTGCCATTTCCCCTGGTAGGGGTACACAATACCCAGTTGTTTTGATTACCCATTGACAATGTGGAGCGCTACAGAAAAGTACAAATTTTGGGAGGGTACAAGTACAAATTTTGGGAGGGGGTGCAGGGGTGCAAGTACTCATTTTGGAAGGCATACAGGGGTACAAGTACAAATTTTGGGAGGGGTGCAGGGGTATGAGTACAAATTTTGGGAAGGGTGCAGGGGTACAAGTACAACTTTTGGGAGGGTGCAAGTACAAATTGTGGAAGGGATGCAGGGGAACAAATACACATTTTGGGAAGGGTGCAGGGGTACAAGTCCAAATTTTGGGAGAGGTGCAGAAGTACAAGTACAAATTTTAGGAAGGGTACAAGTACAAATTTTAGGAAGGGTACAAGTACAAATTTTGGGCGGGTGCAAGTACAAATTTTGGGAGGGGTGCAGGGGAACAAGTACAAATTTTGTGAAGGGTGCAGGGGTACAAGTACAAATTTTGGGACGGTTCAGGGGTACAAGTACAAAGTTTGGTAGGGGTACAGGTACACATTGCAGGAGGGGTGCAGGGGTACAAGTACAAATTTTGGGAAGGGTGCAGGGGTACAAGTGCACATTTTGGTAGGGGTGCAGGTATGCATTTTGGGAGGGTTGCAGCGGTACATGTACAAATTTTGGGAGGTGTGTAGGGGTACATGTACACATTTCAGGAGGGGTGCAGGTGTACAAGTACAAATTTTGGGAGGTGTGCAGGGGTACAAGTACAGATTTTGGGAGGGGTGCAGGGGTACAGGTAAAAATTTTGAAAGGGGTGCAGGGGTATAAGTACATATTTTGGGAAGGGTGCAGGGGTACAACTGCAAATTTTGGGAGGGGTGCAGGTATGCATTTTGGGAGGGTTGTAGGGGTGCAAGTACAAATTTTGGGAGGGGTGCAGGGTACAAGTACAAATTTTGGAAGAGGTGTAGGGGTACAAGTACACATTTTGGGAGGGATGCAGGAGTACAAGTACACATTTTGGGAGGGGTGCAGGGGTATAAGTACAAATTGTGGGAGGGGTACAGGGGTACAAGTACACATTTTGGGAGGGTGCAAGTACAAATTTTGGGAGGGGTGCAGGGGAACAAGTACAAATTTTGTGAAGGGTGCAGGGGTACAAGTAAAAATTTTGGGAGGGTTCAGGGGTACAAGTACAAATTTTGGTAGGGGTACAGGTACACATTGCAGGAGGAGTGCAGGGGTACAAGTACAAATTTTGGGAGTTGTGTAGGGGGTACAAGTACACATTTCAGGAGAGGTACAGGTGTACAAGTACAAATTTTGGGATGTTTGCAGGGATACAAGTACAAATTTTGGGAGGGGTGCAGGGTACAGGTACAAATTTTGGAAGAGGTGTAGGGGTACAAGTACACATTTCAGGAGGGATGCAGGAGTACAAGTACCAATTTTGGGAAGGGTGCAGGGGTATAAGTACAAATTGTGGGAGGGGTACAGGGGTACAAGTACAAATTTTGGGAAGGGTGCAGGGGTAAAAGTACAAATTTTGGGAAGTGTACAGGGGTACAAGTACATATTTTGGGAAGGGTGCAGGGGTACAAGTACTCATTTTGGGAGGATGCAAATACAAATTTTGAGAGGGTTGTAGGGAACAAGTACACATTTTGGGAAGGGTACAGGGGTACAAGTACAAATTTTGGGAGAGGTGCAGAAGTACAAGTATCAATTTTGGGAAGGGTGCAGGGGTATAAGTACAAATTGTGAAAGGGGTGTAGGGGTACAAGTACAAATTTTGGGAAGGGTGCTGGGTACAAGTACAAATTTTGGGAAGGGTGCAGGGGTACAAGTGAACATTTTGGGAGCGGTGCAGGGGTATAAGTACACATTTTGGGAGGGGTGTATGGGTACAAGTACACATTTCAGGAGGGATGCAGGAGTACAGGTACAAATTTTGGGAGGGTTGCTGGGGTGCAAGTACAACTTTTGGGAGGGGTTAAGGGGTACAAGTACACATTTTAGGAGGTGAACAGGGGTACATGTAGACATTTTTTGGAAGGGTGCAGGGATACAAGTACACATTTTGGGAGGGGTGCGGGGGTATAGTTAAAATTTTTGGGAGGGCGAATGGGTACAATTACAAACTTTGGAAGGTGTGCAGAGGTACAGTTAGAAATTTTGGGTACGTGCAGAGGTACAAGTAAAAATTTTGGGAGGGATACAGGGGTACAGTTTCACATTTTGGGGTAGGAACAGGGGTGCAAGTACAAAGTTTGGGAGGGATGCCAAGGGCAAGTACGATTTGGGGGAGTGAGTCAGTGGTACACGTACAAATTTCAGGATGGGTGTAAGGGTACGAGTGCAAACTTTGGGTGTAGAAGTTCAAATTTCAGAAGAGCTACAGAGGTGCAAGTGCAACTTTTGGGAGTGGTGTAGTTACAGATTTGGAGAGGGATGCAAGTGGTGTACATTTGGAGGAGTGCAGGAGTAGTTGCACACATATGGTGGTGTGAGCTAAAAAACTGATTTTGAAAGGGGACATAGAAGATGGGTTCATATTTGGAAGGATGCAGGAATAAAAGTGGAAATTTTGAGAAAGGAGGGGCAAATGTAAAAATATTGTGAAGGATTACAAGAGCAGCAGTACAAGTAAGCAATAATACCTGACAGGTTGGGCGGTATAGGGCAATACTGGACTGCCGAGGGCGTAATGAGGCCCGACGCCCATGGAAGGTCCGGCATAGCCCATACTGCCCACCCTGGAGGGTATTATTGCACTTAGAAAATGGGCCACCATACCATATGTATTTAAAGAAATATATTTTTATGTTTAAATGTTAAAAGTCTTACCTATTTGATTTCTTTTATAATAAAATAGTTCCTCCACCTTTACTTAAGAACTTTTGTGCTAGGTTGTAACTTTTAAGCAGGTTGCCATGGTTACTCCCCCCACCCACCGAGAGGGATTAAGTTAAAAACCCTTTTCTATAACTGTTGTTTTTTTAATATTCATTCGTTTGTTGGGGTTTTTGTTGTCAATTTGGTAGCCATACATAGTAAGCGTGATCTTGATCTCTATCTGACCACAGTAGCAAAAAAAAACTTCGAGAAGCGCGGTTTACATAGAAGAGTAAAGGTGATTTTAAGTACTGCGTGGATGCTGGTGGCATATGATGGGTATGCAAGGCACTGGAAGTCCACGTTGGAGAGAGATGGAGAGGGGACACTTAGTTATATGACAGCAAGCAGTTTTCTGCATTGTTTGTGGTTTCTGCCGTTTTTGTGAGTGATTCGTTTATCTGCAGGGAAACAGCGCAGAGGCACGGGGGCATAGCTTGAGCCACACTAGCCTACCACAGTGAGGTATTGCTGTAAAAAAAAAAAATATATTAATTTTGTTTGTGGTGTTTCTCTGTTTTAGGGAGTGGGAATTCAGTCAGCATGAGCAGGTCAGAGTAACGCTAATTACCGACATGCCAGCCTAGCGCTACTGCTTTCAGTTGTAACAGCCATTTTGTAAGGGGAAAATGTAAACACTTTAACTGTGTTTGAAAAAAGAAATGAATGGCAGTGAAGTTGGGATAGATTTGTTTAGGGTTGATTCGGCAATGGCAGTTGCTCTGTGTGTGTTAGCGGAAGATGAGAGCAACTGGGAAGTGGCGCATGCGATTAGCTGGCAAAGTTGATTTCATTTTCTTTCAGCACTACAACTTTGTGGAGAACAAAAAAGAAAGTTTTTTTTTTATTGCTTGCTTACCTACTGGCCCCTATCGTAGCTCGCCAGTGATCCTCGCACGTGATCATGGTAGTTGTGGAGGAGGAGTCATGTCATCGGAGCAGACTGGGATTTGTAAGTTGTGGGTCTGATTCTGTTTGCCGACAGGCAAGACTGAGTGAGCCATGGCAGACAAGACAAAAAAAAAAAAAAGAAAAAGAGAGACTGTTTTAAAACCTGGGAATCAGGTACAAATTTCATTTGGTACTGGCTGTTGTCTTAACTATGGAGTAAGTGAGTGTGTGTGTGTGTGTGTGTGTGTGTGTGTGTGTGTATGTGTGGAGAGGGGTAGTCACTCCCGCTAAGCGATGAAAAAAATGGCGGTAATTTGAAACTGTGTGCCCAGTGCTTCGGCCAATGATGAAGCAGGCTGGGCACAAGGATACTCATCTGGGCATGAGGCAGGTTTGGGCTGGGGCTTTTTATTTGGTGGGCATCTATTGAAAGTTAATGTACCCCTCTGGAAGGGATACCAGCCATACAGATGCCTCCAAATAAAAGGCCCATTTTCTAATTTCTGGTAGTAGAACCCATTACAGGGAGATGCATAATATGGAGAGTGTTGTAGAACCTCAGCAAATGGGATGAAGAAAAATACAACTACATTTAGGTTAGTAAGGAAAATGGGTGGACAATTATATGACCTGAGGATGTTTGGACACCCCTTCTCTTGTTTAATACTGTCCCCACATTTTTACTGATTAGTCTGTGAAAGTTACTAGCTATTTAATATCTTATAGTACATTTAATCCTGTTTGAAGTGACAATTGATTTTTTGCCATTTCAAAATCTGATGTACTGTGTGCATACTAAGCTGCCAGGACCTTGATGAAAATGATGTAATTCATGCTTAAATGACATCATTGTTCACCCAAGATTCCACCAACTGGTCTGAAAAAGTTTCAGGGACCGTCAAGGTCTCAGTGGGCCTACCCGGTTACCTTTCTGCAAAGCCAATAAATAAGAGAGGCAATAAAATGGCATTTATATATACAGTATTGCAATTCCTGCAGTTTATTTGTTATACATAAGGCCTGATTGTCTTTGTTCTAGCAAAATGGGTTAATTTTAAAAAAAAAACTTTGCATTTCATAGTGAGATACAAATTCAGTAGGCAGTTAAGCCTTTTAATGAACTCGCCACCCATGACTTCATGGATGGAAATCATATTTTTTGTTTCCCATTTAGTGGTCTAGCCTTTGTTTAAAACTTGTTATAGTTTTACTTTCAACTGTCTGTTGTGGGATTTTTAAAAATTGCTAACTTTTGAACTGTAAGGGCAAGAAACATAATTAAAAAAAAAATGAAAGCATGTAGCCAGCTCAGTATAGTCACATCCGTTGACAGACTTCATGCTTCACAACAGAGGAACACAAGTCAATATAGTAAAAAAAATTTTTTATCAACATGATAAATGTGGATTTTCAGTATATGGATACATTGAAAGTATATTATCAAAAATGTTCAGTTCTTGCACTGACTTCAAACTTTTATTTAAAAAAAAAAAATTATGTTCCTAGCCCAAATGGTTCCAAAAATATACCTCTCTATGGATAGTCATTTGTGAAGGTTTAACTTTACAAACATAAGGAAAATGAGCTTATTGTGTGTTTTTTTAAATTAAAACTTGAAGTCTGTTCGAAGTGGCTGCGTCCTGTCAATACTGTTTCCACATGTTTATACATACTGATATACATCAGAACACTTACAGTATCATTATAATTTTGTTTTACTTAAAATGAGTAAGCACACTTAAAATGTACAAAAAAATGTCCAATTTCTCCTGATGGCGGTAGACTACACTTGTTACTGTATTAGAAGCTGCATTGGAAGATACTAGTGGGATTCCATCAAGGAGAATTACATTTTTTTTAGTTGTGTTATAGGTTTATACAATATAGGGATCTTCTTTGAGGGTATCCCATTAGGGCCAAAATATGTTGGATTGTAAGCCATCAGTATCAGAACCTCATGAGAAACGTCTGGCAGTGGGCCACCCAAAGTCAACATGCCTATGCACATGTTGTTGGTGCACATCGTCTACATAATATAGGTGGCCCAACTACTTCCGTTCTTTTTCTCTCGCTGTTGAGAGAGAGAGAGAGAGATAGAGAGGGAATGTCGAACCAGTGAAAGTTGTGTTTTTGTTGCAGAATTTTGCCACTGAAATATAGTTTTCTCTCATTCTCTGGTAACTACTCCTTCAGGAAAATTTGTCCACTGGAGTATGTCAGCAACAAATAAAGTGCTTTTTCACTTTCTTCGGTGCAGAAAGTGGATTTATTATGAGGACAAACATGAATTGGGCTTTTGTTGTTTTGGTCTAGCCCAAGACATTAAAAACTGACATATCTGCCAACATTTCAGTCGGGCTACACAGAGATACAGGTGAAACGCTAAGGAACACTTTTGCAAAACATGGGCAAAGGTACTGTTGTGCACATCAAGTTGATGTTTCAGCCAACTCTGGCTAAACTTAAAACATCAGCAACTGGAAAGGGGGTACAAAATGAAGTGGGTCACCAGGTTGGAGTCTTCCCCATCAATGATGGAGAGTTGCCAGGGCAGGCAGGAGTTTGGCTGCTCGTCGTCAGTGAGTCGATGTCATTTCCTCAGCCATCAGTGATCTAGATTCCCACTTTCACGAAGGGATGGCAAGTCTAAGGATTCATCCAGTATGGCAGTGAGACAGGTAGTTCAGCCTCTGTAAGCCCCAAACCCCATTCTGCTGAAGATCCAGTTTCAAAGGTACTACAGTCTCTCACTTACACTTTGGGGACTGACTCAATGAGTACTGTCTTGTCGATGCTGGCGAGAATGGTGCCGTTACCATCCCAAGTGCTGTTCTGGTAGACTTCTCCAATATAATAAGGATATTTTTGAATCAGGGTGATTCTTAACCACTTCCTCAATGCTACCTGCTGGAACTGCTGTGGCTCTGGTGGCCTTTGCCCCCCTCTGTTGGAGGAGGAGGAGGAGGGTAAAGGAGTATAATCTTGACCTCCTGGAAGATGAGGAGGATGGGGAGAGGATGATCCTTATATTTTCCACATGCTGGAGCTTGAAGGGTCTGCTGAATCCACTGTGTACCTGGGCAGTGAGGAAATGGTCCCATACTGGCCACATTCTCTTCATGGGAATCCTATATTCCTGGCCTTAATGAAGCAGATCCAGAAGACTTAACATTTTTTTCCTGGAAGAATATAATTCTTTAAAAAAAATCCATGTGATTTTACAGAAGTGGAATGTGCCTCCTCAGTGGTTATCCCTTTCACTAATACTGCTGTGGAAGATGCTAACCTGACTGCCTGACACAGGCCTGGTACCCTGCTGACCATCGCTTGGGAAGCAGACAAACATTATATGGCTCTTAGGGATAAAACGTTTTACTTCATCCTGCCTGAAACTGACTCAGTGGTGATTATGTCTGCACATGACATGTATTGGGCTTACTTGTACTAAAAATGGGATTGGGGGGCTAGCCATCAGGGACTGCTGTATATTTTACATGTATAAGTGCTGCCTAATGAGGAACAGAATGCTAACAGAATAGCAACATTCATGGAGATGCTATTAGATATATGATAGAAACAAGCTGCTATTCTAAATACTGCTGCACTGTATGATGCTCTTCTGTTCAGCAGTGTTGTCATAATGTATGTAATATTTGTATGTTTATGTATGCTATTTATATACTAATTTGTTGTACTGACTCTATGGTTTGACAAATAAATTGACTACGGGTAGTGGAGGCATGGGTGACCACTGGCAGGCTGCAGCACATGTGTCCTCCTGCCTAGGAAGTGCTCTGCAGGTGGTGCAAGTTCTCTAAATCCTTCCAGAGGACTCATGTCTAAGTACTGTTAGATCAGCCCTGGCTGGTTTAACTGTACTTAGAAGTGTGTCCTCTGGGAGGGTTTTGAGAATCCTGAATTAGGGGGATATGGCAGTTTGTGTCTGCTGCAAGCCCCCTAGCATCATGCCGCAGCTCATTTTGTGCCGCAAACCCCTTTTGGTGAACACAGCCTGCATTTGATGCTGGCTGCTTATGAGAATTACTCCCAGTGCATCTTTTGGCTCAAGTCGCACTGCACCATTCCTTGTGGCGCAAGCCCCTTGCGTCAGTCGGTGAAGTTGTGAGAATTGAGCCCAAGGTGTTTAGGTGGTTTTGTGATAGAAATTGTAAAAAGTTATAAAAGTAAAAAAAAAAAGAAAAAAATGTAAACTGTGCCCCTCTTTTCAATGGATGAACATCGGGGGAAATAATCGATACTACAGTCTGGTCAGCATTAAACGTTAAAGAAACTTCATTGCTACTGAGTTGATAATTAACTGTCTGAACTCAGTAATAAGAGGGTTGAAGCATGCAGTTCAATGGTTTGTCCTGCCAAATAGCCTATGCATCAAATTATTTTCTGTGATATTTTAAATATATTAATATTCATACATTACATTAATATACAAATCCAACCCTTAAAAACCCCAAACTAAAATACGAAACTACCTAAAAGCAACTCATTAAACAATGAGGTACCAACGCATTACAATTAAATTTTAATGTTGATTGTACAATGCTGTCCTGTTCAATCAAAAAAATAAATGGATTTCACATGTGAGAATATATTTCTGTGCATGCTTAGTGTGGCCAAAATGAGAGAAATAAATTTTTGAGCATGCCCAGTGACCAACTTCATTTACCATGTTTATGTTACTAAAAATAACATGTTTATTTTGGCAAATATACTGTAGGTGCCATTATTTTATATTTCCCTATAAACTTCAATTAAAGCTGTACACCTCCAATTAGAAGTGTATACCTTTGGAGGGACACCTATACACTATGGGAAGAAGCTGTATACATCTGGAGGGACAATTGTATATCATGAGAAAATGTTGTATACCTCCAGAGGGACACCTGACACCATACGGAAGAGCCCCCTAAGCACACCCCTGAACTCAGTCCTGAGACTGACGGCTGAAGGGATCCACAAAAAGAAGTGAATCTGTACAGAGGTGTACAAACACAAGAATGATTGGGGAACAGACAACCCCCCCCCAATTATACTCACCAGCAGCTATATCTCTTGACACGCCACATCTTTCCTCAACTGTTAAGTCCTGTGTCTTCCTGCCAGCTTCTCTCTTGATGCTGTAGTTGCCTCCTCCACTATGCCCTCCACACTGCCAACACTTTGCATACTGCTCCTGGCTACACACGCCACATACTCCAGTGATAGATGCTGCTCCTGACTGCAGAATCCACAAACATGACGCCACATGTGCTTCTGACCACAGACTGCACTCCCAACCACAAATATTGCTTCAAACCCCCCAGTCAAACCACAGTGTCATCAGTGAACTAAGGGACGACTGACCCCAGACATGTACTGTATTTAGGGGAACCCTACACTATGGAAATGCATAAGGGCCAGATTAGTGCCCCAACCCAAAAGGCCAGTATAGTACAGAAATATGGGGAGCCCAAAATAGTCAAACCAAACCCAAGAACAATCTGGAAACCAACTAGACTACATAGTTTAGGTAAAAACAGCAAACATCCTAATGTATTATATTTCTATAAAACAAATGATGGATAAGTGTGGTACTGTATACAAGGATATATGCCCATATTAGGAGGCTATTCAGATAATAAAGCCAGCCCCTCCTTCGGACGTGTGTCTTTATTATGTGTTTAGCCCCCTTGAAGTTTATATTTCCTTCTATGCCACACTTACATATCATTTATTGTCTGTCTGTCTCTGTGTATCTGTCTGTCTATCTATCTATCTGACAATACATACCTTCCACAGACAGCATGGCTTCCAGATATCCCCTCTCCTCCTCCCCCACTCTTCCTTCACCTCACTCCCCTCCACTACTGCCACTACCCCTCCCACTTTCCCTCTTAACCACTCCCACATCCCCCACTACTTCTGTCCTCACCTCCCTCCCTCCCTTCCCTATCCCAGTCATTGCCTTTCCAACTCCAGTCCTTTGCCTCTTTTCTCCTCTTCTTCCAACCTTTTCTCATCCTTCTTTCCTCCGCTCCCCATCTCCCTACCCCACCCCTCCTTCTCCTCTCCCTCACCACTCTATCTCTCACCCACCTATTGCTCCACCTAATTATTGCTCATTTGTCACCCTGCCCTGTTCCTGAGCTACAGCCAGGGAGTGCTGGAACATCACGCTCCCAATATTATCAACTGTACAGTTTAATTATGCCTAAAATGAGATTGTATATTTTGTACATTGTCATGTCTTTTTGTATTACTGTCTTTCTGCTGTATTTTGTACTTATCCCCTTCCCCCCTCCCCATGAAGCATCTGGAAACAAGCTTTATGGCTCAGTATGTCTTGTATGTCTTTCCTGGTAAATAAATAAATACCTTACATCATGTTGTCTTATAGTCAATACCCTCAGAGAATCTAGGTATATGTTTCTTTCTTTGCTCGTCCTACTGACTCTGTTAATGTTAATAACCTTGCAGCTGACTTGCAGCCTATTTCAGATCTCATGCCTGGCTCCGGTGGATGTTGAGTTCTCTTAGTTCAGATCTCAGCTGAACACTACTTTCTGGTAGGAAACATTCCACCCACCTACTCCCTGAAGTGGAAGCATTTCATTGAATGACATCAGGCAACACCTCCTGGTTATTTGCCCTTTACTGGAGGGACTGCGATGGTTTGCAGTCTCAACTGAGGTCTCAGCTATTCTACTTGCTGTTGGAAAACCTTTCACCACACACACACCTACTCCCTGAAGTGGAAGCGTTTAGGTGTGTGGTGTCAGGCAGCATCCCTGGACCCCTTCACTTGGCCTGTACAAGGGGTACTGGACTACCTCCTGACTATCACAGTCTGGATTGCAGTATTCTTTGGTGAGGTTCACTTGTTAACCATTTTCAGTTCTCCATGCCCCTACCTGAGACAGGACTGTGACCCAGCTGGCTGTGGTCCAAAAGGTCCTGAAAGGTCTCTGGCATGTGGCCCCTCTGGAGAGCAGGTTTGTTCTGGTTTGGGGCCTGAATCTTGTGCTCAAATCTCAAACTAGAACCCCTTTTGAGTCTGCATCTTCTAGTAACATGAAGTATCTGTCCTGGAAGGCTTTATTCCATGTCACTATTGCCTCAGCCAAGAGTGTGCCTAAACTGTAGACCTTGGTTCATGAACCCCATTTTGTGGTTTTTAGAGGGACAGGGTAGCACTGTGTACTCATCCCAAATTCTAGCATATGGTAGTGTCTGATTTCATGTTGAAACATAGAAACATAGAATTTGACGGCAGATAAGGACCGCTTGGCCCACCTAGTCTGCCCTTTTCCTACCTAACAGATAAGCTGCAGCTCCTAGTTAACCAACACTTACTTCCTCCTGCCCCCCACTAGGACTGCCTTATGTCTGTCCCATATATTCTTGAATTCCCCGACTGTTCTTGACTCTACAACCTCCTCAGGGAGGCTGTTCCATGCATCCACAACCCTCTCCATGAAAAAATACTTCCTCACATTACCTCTGAGCCGTCCACCCTCTATCTTCAAATTGTGCCCCCTTGTTCTTGCACATCTCTTTTTCTGAAAGATACTACCCTCTTGGACTTTGTTGATTCCCTTGAGGTACTTGAAAGTTTCTATCATGTCCCCTCTCTCCCTTCTTTCCTCATGGGTATACATATTAAGCTCATTTAGTCTTTCTTTGTATGTCTTCTGGTGCAGACCCTGCACCATTTTGGTTGCCCTCCTCTGGACAACCTCCACTCTGTCTATGTCTTTGTGGAGATGGGGTCTCCAGAACTGCACACAGTACTCCAGTTGGGGTCTCACCAACTGTCTGTATAGAGGGATAACAACTTCCTGTTTTCTACTATTGATGCCTCTCCCTATGCATCCCAGTATCCCCCCAGCCTTCCTTACTGCCTTCTCACTTTGCTTGCCCACCTTTAGGTCATCTGATATAATTACCCCCAGGTCCCTTTCCATTTTTACTGTTGTCAGTATCTCACCCCCCCATTGTGTACTCTTCCCCTGGGTTTTTGTTTCCCAGGTGCATTACCTGAATCAGTCCTTTGCTTTGTCTGTGTTCTTTTCTTACCCTCAGAACCCAGGGGAAGTGATGTTGCATTTTCTGGATGTCCACAGGATTCTTTGATACTATGTGGACAACATCAGCTGGACAACTAATTGATTGGTCATTTTTAAACTCAATTCCAGATCCGGACTGTGCAGAGGACTTTTTTGCTGACAGTTGTTACCAGTTCAGAACCACATGTACCGGTTGTGTAAGTTAAAGAGTTAGGGGTGCAGAAAATGGTTGGTTTACGGATGCTATTAAAACACATATTAGGTTATGAGAGCAGGCATGATCAGATTATAAACACTCACCTTCAATCCTGTTCTTGAGTGCCTATAGGACCCCTCAAAATTAAGTCAGTAGAATGGTGACAGTAGCAAAAAAAGATTATAGGGCTAAATTCAATACTGGTCTATCAGATTCAAAAAGTTTCTGGAGTACTGTTAATTCCCTATTGTTTTCTAAGCAAAAGTCTGCAGTTAAGGTATTAAAGGTGAATGATCAAGAGATAACTGACCCCTTTTCGATTGTTAATATGTTACATTTTCAGACTTATCTTGTTATACCTCATGCTCGTCTTCAAGATCAAATGGTGTTCAGGATTCAGTTGCTCTATCGCTTGATCATCCACCTTTCTACTTTCGTAAGGTTTCTAGAACTGAAGTTCTTAGATTGGTGGGTGTTTTACCAGATGAGTTTGGAGATTGTGGAGGTGGGCTGGATGGTCATTTTGTCAAACTTGCATTCTCTTAAGTGGCCGGCCCTCTTTCCATTATTTTTAATTTGTGTTTAACTACTGGTGTTTTTCCGTCCGCAAGGAAGTGTACAAAGGTGGTCCCAATTCTCAAGAAGTTCGGTGCTGTACTGGCAGAGGATTTTAGGCCAGTCTCTATTTTAAACCCACTAAGCAAAATCTTGGATAATCGGTTTCAAACTAGGTTACACACTACTTAGAGACTTATGATTTAATATGTCCTCAGCAGCATGGACATTGAAGGAATCATGGGAAGAGTACTGCCTGTGTCAGGCTCATGAATTCCATCCCGTGTGGGTTTGAGCAAGGAGTTATAACAGGGGCAGTGTTCTTGGACCTGACCAGGGCATTTGATTTAATAGATCATTCCCTCCTTAATGTCAAACTTGGTGAAATGGGATTTTTCACGGGGGTGGTAAACCGGTTTTACAATTATTTGACAGAGCATTCCCAGGTTATTTATGTTAATTCTGTCTAGTCTAATGCTTGTAAACTCAAATGAGGGATTCCACAGAGGTCCATATTGGGACCCCTATTGTTTTCACTTTTCATTAACTATCTCCCCACTTTGTGTAACTCTTGTGCAGTGCTCCTATATGCGGATGATTTAATTGTTTTCCATCAAGCTAGGGCAATAGGCCAATTGACTTTGTCTCTGGAAGCTGACTTCCAGAAGATCTGCACATGATTCATATTGTATTCTATGGTCTTAAATGTTAAAAATAAACAAAATCGATGTTGTTTGGTTCTCCTTTCATGATGAAAAATAATTTTAGTTTACAGGTTCAAGATTTAAGTGGGACAAAAATTGAACAAGTGTCTGAATTTAAATATTTAGGTGTTCTTCTTGATTCGAGTTTGTCATTTTCATCTCAAGTGACCACAGACAGCAGAACTGTTAACAGTAAACTGGGTATTTTGTATAAGTTAAGAAAATATTTTTCATTTGCAACTCGATATTCAATTGTGGTAGGTTCATTGTCATCTCATTTAGATTAAAATGCTAGTCTCTATTTTAATCTCTGTGTTAAAGAAAGTGATGTTTTTTTCGTAGCATATATAGGGGATATACAACAGCCTGACTCAAAATATGCAATTTATTTTCAGGTGTGAGGGGGCAGGACCATAGCTCATGATTGGCAGAGCCACGAGTGAATTAAGAAAGACCTGACCAACTCACAAGTGAAGATAACGTGCCTATTTTGAGTCAGGCTATTGTATATTTGATATATACAGCAGTAGTTTGCAAGTTATAGCATTTAAATCTGCAGTTTATGTTGCTGCTCTGCTTTGATTTTAACTGCTTGCTTCAGTGCTGCACTAGGCATTGTGATGTCATCAGTGTTGTAGAAGCTGCTTTCTGATTGGTTCAGTATTCCACTGTAATGACAGTAACTTAAGATATCCATTGGGACAACAGTAACAATGATATTTTTTGATATTTTGCTGTTACTGATGTCACCAACTAAGATATAGAGGATAATGGCTGGGGATCAGGTGATAACCACGCTGTAATCACCTCGAGTGGTTGCTAGGGCAACATAGTAAACCTCGAGAGCGCAGCTCAAGAGGTTTACGGTAGCCCTAGCAACCACGAGAGGTGATTTCAGTGTGGTTGTCACCCGATCACCAGCCATCATCTTTTATAGTGTATGGTCAAAAAAACACTGTTTGCATTCTATGTGTGAGAATTATGGAACTCTGGTGCATTCTTTTTAGTTTTGCCACTGTTTGGAAGTTCCGAAGTGTGGTTAACAACTTTTAAAATTCTAAACAGTGCATAACAAAGCTGTGTAACTGCTGATTATGGTGGTTAATAGGCACTTACCATACATTATATCTTTTTTATCTTGTCATTTTCACCAGCACTCCTGTTGTATATAATAACATATGTTGCTTTGTATTGGGTTCTTTTTCATGTATGCGTCACTGTTTATTATGTTCTCAGTTGGGGTGATTGTCTCTGGGTAGTAAATTTGCTTACTATTTAGGAAGCCAGATTTTTCAAGCAATTCTCAGCAAGTCACATTTCCCACTTCAAGACCTTATTAATGTTCGAACTCCAGTACCAAGTTTACGTTCAGCCATCTGGTATTTTTCTAAGCATCCCATTTTGTAAATCTAAAATGGATTCACATTATTTCTCCACAGCAGCTCCATTTTTTTGGAATGCACTTCCTGGTATGTTATGAACTGCCATGTCTTTACGGGTGTTTAAATCAATGTTGAAAGAATATTTATTGTCTAAGGATGCTTACTGACAGTATGTTTCAATCAGTGCTGTGTTTTTCTTATATGTTTTTAGTTATTGTTTGTATTGTATTTGATATGTATATTGTTGTATGTATCTTGACTCTGTGTCGGGTCGGGCCTGAAAAAAGGTTCTTTACCCAATGCTCTTACCCGGTTAACACATTTAAAATAAGATAAATAAATTATTGGCTGTGCCCAGTTCTCTAAGCTGTTTATTTCTTTTGGCTCTGGCAGCAGGGGAAAACCTGTCTATAAACAGTGCCTCTCCAAATGGATCTCCTCCTGCATCTTGTTCTGTTACAGACAGACAGGACAGGACCCATCAAATGCTGTTACGGGTCATGCCACATGGGGAATGACAGCATTAGTAGCCTGTTTTTTATCTGTTTCACCTGCTGACATTTGCAGGGCTGCAACCTGGCACATGAGTCACACTTTTACTAAGAATTACAGCCTCGATTTGGTCTCCTGTAGGAGGGTGGGACTTGGGTTTGCTGTTTAACACGACCTTTTCTCCTAAGGAGCCAGTCTGCTGTTTTTACCAGCACCTGGTTGAGGCTGGTGCTGCTTGGTAATTATCCAATGTATTATGACTCTATGGAGAGACCCTCAATGAAGATAGGTTAATTACTTACCAGTAACAGTAGATTTAGGGAGGCAGCATAGCGAAGTGGTTTAATGCTCTGAGCTGCAAATCTGGTGACATCCAGCAGACCAGACCTGGGTTTGAGTCCTACAGCTTCCACTAGCATACTGTGTGACCCTGAGCAAGTCACTTAACTTACCTGTGTTCCCAGGTCACACCTGTAAAAAAGCTTTCACTTTGTGTGCTACTCCTGGTTAAACAACTAAAAAAAAAAATCTTCAAGAGTATCTCCACAGGGCAATAACCTTTCTACCCACAGTTCATCTAGTATGGTAGACCCTTTTTTCAGCTTCTTGGCATGGCATTGCATAAGTGAGTCTACCACTTTCATCACACTGCTATGTGTTGGGCAGTATTTGATTGCCCCCCCCCGCCTATCTGTGCATGACTGGTGGTGGAGACTGCAATCCTGTTTTTGGTGGATGTGTTAGAACTCTGCTCACTGACTGTGGGAAACTGAAGTTTCTTTGGTGGTCTAGTGGATCTCCAACCCCCTATTGCTCAGTTGGTGACCCATAGAAAGTTCCCTGGTGTCCAGCGATCTCCCACCCCTAATCACTGTTTCCCATATATATCTTTATATTCCCTGGTGTCCAGGTGTCCTCCCCCCCCCCGAGCTCTAGATGCAAGGGAATAGAACTACAATACCCAGTATGGGTGCCCCAGCACACTGTGCCGGCATCCTAATGAGCCCCTATTGGGCATTCTAATGGCCCCATAGCACCATGCATGCCTAATGGGTTTATTGGCATGCTAGGGATGAATATGATCCACAGTAGCCCTGGCTCTATCCCATTTGGGCAGTACTGTCTCCAGTGGGCCTCTCTTGTTAGTCATATTCAGCCCTGGGCTATGTCAGCATAGCACATAGTCACTGTGTGCTGGCTAGCCCCATATTCAGATGGTTAGTGTGCTCCTGTCAAGCATGCTGTCTGAATATCACCACTGAGATGGCCATGAGCTAACTGTTGCGCAGTGCTCCTGGCTGTGCAGCACAAACAGCTGGCTCTAAATACGCGGGGCCCAAGATGCCTTAGATGTAATCATGTTCTTCAAATCCATTTTGGTAAACATTTAGACCAAAAAAGAATGAGTTAAAGTTTATCATTCATGCTAGGATATTCCACCCCCTCCCCGTGTGTATACCGCGAAAGGATTCTCATTTTAATAAAAACTTGTATAAGTCTTCCCCCAGGACCTAAAACCACCTTCTCTACTCCAACAAATTCAAATTCATGTTCTCTCCCCTGTTTTTATCATGTTGTGCCAAAGTACTCATCTTGCTTTCTTTTTCAGTATCATTCATATGTTCCCCTATCCTTATTTTGAACCTTCTTATTGCTTTACCAATGTAGAAGCACCCGCAGGTGTACACTGTCCTATATACCCTGCATTAGTACTGCAGTTTATAAACTTGCAAATCTCCCCTGAAAGCATTGATAATGATCCCAGAACACTGAAGTAATGCAAATCATCACAAGAAATACTACCTAAGTGATACATTTCCTAACTCATAGAATTTTGCCCACTATTCACAACAACCCCAACCCCAGTGGAATAATAGATTGCAACCACTGGAAATAGAGGCTATATTAGACTGCTCACATAGTCCTAGGACTTCAAAGGAAGTAATGAATACATAAAGATATCCAGGCTATAAAGCCACATAGCAAAGGAACTATACCTTAGTAACTTGAAGTTTATGTTGCATGCTTGTAGTTTATCTCCAGTACACATTGTAAAGGCAACCTAGACCTGTAACAACAACATATGATAAGTACCACTGAGCCCAAACACTTATTTCATGTCGATTCCAGTGGGCTTGGAGTACACAGAATGTCTCCCAGTGGGCTGTGGGGTGTACAACCCAAAGAAAGAAGTGCATAGGAGCCCTGAGGGAGGCATCCAAAAGCTACTTGTTGAATCATAGTTTCCCACTAGATTTGAAGGATCAGTATCTCAAATAGATATGAATCCAGGTTGATTATGGTAACTTGGGTATGCCTCAACAGCCGTTCTTAGACCCACTGTTGCACCATACCTATCTCTAAGAGTTGTGGGTTGCACACCCTGAAGACCTGGACATTTGTTGACCTCAATGCAGGATTCTCTTTTTACCAGGAATAAAATAGGTTTCTCCTGCAACTAGGGCAGGGGCCTATTGGCCCTGTAGCGACCTAGATCTAGATACATTACAAGTACAGTAGCCACACAGGGACCCTACGGGTCCTATATACCTAAGGTCCAGACTGGACAAATGGCAGCCCATCTGAGGATGTCAGCACATCACTGGATTGTGTAACACAAGGAAGCAACCTGGTCCAGGCTGATAGACTCATAGCATGTCCAGATGTACCTTATTCGGCTGGTGGTTCTACTGGCCTGACTGAAACTAAAACCCTGACACAGGCAGACAGATCAAATACAAAGTCTTATAATGATGAGCATGATATAAGATAACTCACTTTAACTATGCTGCTTATGGAATGTAAACAATGATAGTGCCTACCTGGTCAGAACAGCACAACATCAACGGCACATGTAAGAACAGTGCTGTTAGAAGATCGTATCATGGACAGCGACAGGGGTAGAATAATGAAATGCAGTTACCGCAACCCCTGTAGCTGACACTTCTCAGGGAGTGACTGAACAGCAGTAAAAAGGGTTGGAAAAAGTTGGAAGCTGACTGAGCTGCTCCCATGGTGAAGAGGGCTAAGGCATAGAGCAGCTTGGCCAGCAGAATTCTGGAGACCAGGGTTCTGGTCCTGGTCTCCAATCTCTTATTATAAGATGGGTTTCCCAAAATGTTTTACAAGTCCCATCTCACAGTAACCCCCCCCCCCGAGTTTCACTTTTCCCCCACAATCCAACTCCCTTTCGGAGTTGAGTATTTTAGTAACGGAGGGTGTGGGTGGCAGAGCCATTAGTCATAAATTTAATATTTTGTTTTGAGTTCATGGTAGCAGTCCTTGGTGTGTGTTTGGACCGATAACGTGGATTTGTGTGTTTTCAGTGGGCGCTGCTATTGCGGGTGCCGTTGTTGCAGCAGTGTTTTGGACAGTGTTGTTATTGTGTTCGCACTTCAAACCTAGTGCCTAATAGTGTATGCTATGTTTGTCATGTACATGTTCCTGTTGATAAAAATCAATAAAATCTGTCATAAAAAATAAAGTTGCAAATGTGATCATTTTTACTAGTTACTGGATGTCCAAAAATGGTTGTTTTTCTTACCATGTTACAATATTTGCAGTGGCCACCCTGATGGCATTCTGCTGGAAATGGATGTGGTAACCATGTGATTCGAGTGGTACGGCATGTGGTTAGGAGGTCTGGTAACTATGTACAGCTGTACAGTACTAATCAATTTCTAATGTTGTTAGTACGTCTGTATATCAACTTTACAAAAGAGAACAGCACCAGCCACCAAATTAGATTGCAAAACAACGCACATTGACTTTATTAAAATGCTTATAATTACAAAAGAAAACTCATGATACGTGCCGCAAGGGAGGCGCCACCCAGTTCCGTAAGACCAGTTTTGCACATGCATGCTTCATCAAAAACGGCCAGACTGCTGTACTGTGTGGTCTTACACAGTGTAAAAGTTTAAGTGGCATTGTTTACATTACAAACAATGCAAACAGACACTGAAAACAACCAATGCAAATTCATACTGCCACTGATAAAATCATTCTTCAATCAGTACATAAATATATCTTGCTATCAGTAGTTTATTTGATTATCTTATCAGATTAAGATGGAGGAGTATAGTACTTTATTTATTTATTGAAATTGTTTCACCAGGATGGCACACTGAACAAAAAGATGCTCGTCTCCAGGTGCGGCCTGGGGGGTGAGGGTACAGTGGGAGATAACTCGCAGGTTATCAAGAGTTACATATGTGAGGAAAAACAGTAGAACATAGCTGAGCACAGTTACAGCAATACAGTAGTCAGATTCAGTTGAAGAGTTTACAGAGAAAGTTTCAGTTATGCAGTTGCAGGACACAATTGTGTGTTGGACTAGGGACGAGACAAACAGTACAGTTCAACAACAACACTAGGCAGGCATAGATTATATTACAGAATGGGATAGTATTGGATAGATGAGGTGTGACACTGAGTGGAGAAATGTGAGGATCAGGCAGTAGCAAGGAGTGTTTAGGACAGGGTAAAGCCCGTGTACTAGAAGTGCTGAAGTTGGTATAGATAAGCCAGCTTCCATAGCGTAAGCTAGGTGCCGCTGGTCAGGCAGTTTGGGGGGGGGGGACAAAGGGGAAACCTTGTGTTTTAAGTGCAGGAGCAATTTACCGAGAGGTAGTTTGCTAGTGCTAAAGACAAGGAGTGGGTAGAGGAGGAGTGGTGAATTTGGGGACGGAGTTCATTCCAGAATATGGTGAAGCGGTAGGAGAAGGCAGATTGTCCAATAGTGGTTTTCCGCCTAGGGATTTGAAGCTTCCGATCATCGAGGGAGCTGGGGTAAGTAAGGTAGAGAGGTATGAGGGCAGGGCGTCATGCCAGAATTTGTCTATGAATTTAGCGCAGTGCTGAAGGCAACAGTTTTTGAGGGAAGGGTGTGCGAGGGCATGGTAGAGGTTGCAGTGATGGGTGCAGGGGATGGCATCGAGGGCAAAGTGACAGAAGGCATGGAAAAGTGAGTCCAGTCTGGCTAAGATAGATTTGGGAGCGGCACTGTATACTATGTCGCAGTAGTCAAAAGAGGGGGAGGATCATCTTATGCACTAGCTCACGCCTGGCCATGGGAGGGAGGCAGTTGCGGTTCCTGTAAAGGGCTCTGAGTTTGGGGTGCAGTTTTTTTGTGATGGCATCAATGTGGTCGGAGAAGGACAGGTGACGGTCGAGCCAAACCCCGAGGTAGTGGAAGGAAGGGACGTCCTCCAGTACTGTCCCATCAAGGGTGTAGAAGGTAGGGAGGGAAGGAAGCCTGGTTAGATGTTGTCGAGTGCTGAAGGTCATGGTGGTAGTTTTGTTCACATTGAAAGAGAGCTGGTGAGAGCTAAACCATAACTGTACCTTGTTGAAATCAGCCTGGAGGTTGGCTGTTACCTCTTCTTGGGAGTAGCCCGAGGCAAAAAGGACAGTATCGTCTGCGTACATTTGAATAGACCTGGATGAGCACACTAGAGGGAGGTTATTTAAAAAGATGGAGAACAGGATTGGGCCAAGTACTGATCCCTGGGGTACTCTGGTGGCTATAGGGAGGGGTGAAGAGGTGACGTCGTCGATTCTAACTGATTGAGTTCTGTTAGCGAGGTAGGCTTTGAACGAATTGGTAGCTGAGCCAGCTAGGCCCGCTTCCGAGAGACATTGAAGTAGCAGAGGGTGGGAGACTGTATCGAAAGCTTTGGCAAGGTCTATGAAAATGGCCGAGGTGATCAACCCTTTGTCCATGCCTGAGAGGATGGAATACATGTTCAGTTAGTTTAGAAAAGAAGTTCTCACACTTTGTCATAGTGAGCCTCCCCCAAGCCTTGGAAAAGATCTTGAGCCTTCCCCTAATATAGAAATAATTTTGGGCCTCCCCATAGTTAGAACATAGTTTGCACATTACAGGAATGATACAATGAAGTGCAGTTGAGTAGTTGTTTATTCTCATTTTATTGAACTTATTATTCTCCCTCTCTATAACCCCCCCTCCCCAGGTCAGCCTATTCACTCCACACTTCTGACTTTTGGACTCTATTTACCCCTCGTTGCAATACCTCTATGAGTCAGAGTGTTTTCTTTGTCAGTTTTACCCTGCTCTTAAACACCTTCTCAGGGACCATTTTGCTCCCTCCTGCTCTTGCTCCTAGTTTCTCTCTGCTTAGCCTTTGTATTTGTGCTTTTCTGCAGCCAGTATAATGGGTCAGTTGTTACCTTATTCCTATTCATTTGTATTACAGGTATTTTGAATTTTGTTTTGCACAGTTTCCAAGAATTGTATTTCCCCCATGTCATACCAGGAAACAAGTGTTTGTTGAGTGTATCTTTCCTGGTAACCATTTGGTACATAAATTCGCATGCCATTAATCACTTTCACTTTGCTGTATCCTTTCACACAAAGCATCCATAACTTGACATTTAAATATAGCACATTTTAAGGCTTGCTTGAGCCTCCCCTGGAACTGGTTGGGGCCTGCCCTAGGAGGCTGGCCTCACCATTTGAAAAACCCTGGTTTAGATAGAGTCCACAAATCAGACACAGCAGAAGTCCTTAAAATTTTGTCTGAATACCACACTGCTGCCAGTGTTTTTCAGACCACTGTGACTCTGCAATAAGATTTAAAAATGCATAAGTAGGCATAGCAGTAGAGCACATATAGAAAAATCTAGTTTTAAATACAGTTCAATTAATGCTTGAAAGAAGTCTACTAGTTCAGACAGGGGTCCTGATGTCTTAATTTTCTTTTAAAAATGGGGCCACATCAAAAGTGTAATTCAAGCCAAGGGGCCTTAATGCCCCAGCTGATACATCCAAACTGCTTCTCTACATACAAGTCTGTTATCTACGTCTGCTCCCCTGGGTTCCATCCTTACCTTTTGTATACTAGTGAAGCCTAGTTCCTTCACCTCCCATGTCCAAAATGTGTTTAACTAAAGCATTTTCACTATCCCTTTCCGGATATTTAGTTTTACGTACATTAAAAGGCATTACATTTATACCTGGCCAGATGAATTACTCCTGAACCTGAATAGTTGATAAGCTGCATAATGTTATAGGTTTTCTCTGCATTTAATAGATCCTGGGGGAGCTATACAGTAGTTTTATGCAGTTGAGAAGGACCCACCCCCATGTGCGCCATGATTCAGAGAAGGTACTGTATCCCTATATGACGGAGTCAAATGCCTTCTCAAAGTCCACAACTACGGCCACTGCTGGCTTTGTAGATTTGTTTGAAAGCCTGAACAGTGTGTTAGTTTCCACAGCCTCGATGGATAGGCCGATCCACATGTCAACCAATTGGTGTTTAGTAGTGCTTTCTAATGTTTCCACTTATCCCCCCCCAAAAAAAATTAGAGGGACTGTCCTTTGGTTCTGCTTGCACTCACCACCCTGAACATCTGTGTATACTCCACCATGTTCATCCAGTTTAGCATTTGAAAAACCATGATATTGTCCCCTCTCCGTCTTCTCTTTTCTAGGCTAAATAATCTGAGAACGGTATGTCCAGTCTGTCCTTGTAGCTCTTGCCTCGTAAACTACTAATCTACCATGTAGCCTTGTGCTGAACCCTCCTGACCTCTTCAGTGCTTTTTATTTATTTTATTTTTATTTAAACATTTGGTGACTGGGAGAGGCACACTGAGCCGAAGCTCATTTTCAGGTGTGACCTGGGGGAGAGGGGAAAATTGGAGTACAAAGACAGAATAATTTACTAAGTTATTTACAAGGTAGTTTCAAGTTATTTACAAGTTAAAAGTTATTTACAAGTTTAAATATACTGAAATACAAATAGATCCGGTTGAATTTGACACAGTTCAGGTTGCGATATGTCCAGAGGGATATGTCCATCATTGTACAGGTGCTAAACAAAACACTGAGTATATAAAACATAGCATGAATATTTCAGATGAGTGAGGACGATGAGAGGAGGAGTGGTGAATTCAGAGTGCATGGTCCAGCGGGAACAGGAAGAGGTGACAGACTCACCTATGACAGAGACAAGAAGGAGGTGTTAGAAGGCGAAGTTGTTTCTTCCATGCAAGGTAAGAGGGGGAGTTTCTAATGGGGGGGGAGGTAATTTGTTCCACAGAGTGGGGAACCGGAAGGAAAAGGCAGGTTTGTCAGAGGATGAGAATGGATGAGGTATGCTGAAAGATCTTTCATTTCTGTGTCTCAGTATGAACGGTGTGTCAGAGGCCAGTGAGAGACTATCCACTAGGTAAGGGGGAAGCAATTCGAACCAGAATTTGGATATAAGGCTTAGCGAGTGGATATGGCATCTGTGGGACAGTGGAGCTATCCCCAGGAGGGAGTATAGATCGCAATGATACATTCTTGTGGGTGAGTTGGTGGCAAAGCAGCAGAAAGAATTCAGGAGGATGTCAATCTTGGATAAGGTGGATGCAGAGACAGGGCAGTAGACCACGTCAGCATAATCAAAAATGGCGATGATCATTTTAGTTACTATTTGACGTCTGGCAGGAAGTGGGAGGGAGCATCTGTGCTGGTAAAGCATACCAAGTTTGGGGCATAATTTTGAGACGGTTGCATCTATGTGAGGTGTGAAAGATAAGTGGGGGTCTAGCCAAACCCCCAGGTACTTGTATTTGCTAACCTGGTCAAGAGGGGTACCATCCAGAGAAGTGATAGGGGGAGGAGGGAGGATCTGGTAATTTTCTGCGCTGTGCCAAAAAGTATGTGTAGTGCTCCAGAGTCCTGGTGCCCTCCAACTATGGGCAGCCAGGTGCTTTGGGGCTGGGGAGACAGGAAGGTGCCCAGGATGTAGGGAGGCCCCCTAGTTAGGTACCCCCTACCCCCAAAACATGAAGCCCCAGCAGGGCTTCATTTTAAAAATAAAAGATTTTCTCTGCTTGTTTTTCCCTGCCTGCAGCTTCTTTAGAAACCCCCCCAGTTACCTCGCACCAGGCACCTGCTTGCATGGGCCCGGTCATGAAGGCATGCAGGCAGGAATGGGCTCAAGAAGATTCCAAGACAGAATTCTCAGCCTTTTTGAATGGTAACAGCTGTTCGGTGTATAGTCCGTTGTTGGCAGAAAGTGAGCAGCAGTAAGTGGGAGGGAGCGCTAGGCCAGCTGGGGCTAGGTAAATGGAAGGGACTTACCTAAAGTCCTGGGGTCCCTTCCGATGTCCCGGCTGGTCCTCAGCCAATTGCTCCCTCTCCTCTGTAAGTGGTGGCAGTGTTGTCAGGCTGTCCCGGTTCCACGGTGGCGGTATAGGTGTGTCGGGAGGAGCGGCAGGTCCAGGCCGTCCCCTCCATCTGTGTCCGGCCGCAAATTGGTTCCATGGGAGGGGCGGCAAGCAGCAATGCCAGGCCAGCCCCTCCACCCAAAAGTCCCACAGAGGTTTGCCGGGAGGGGCAGCAGGTCCATGCTGTCCCCTCCATTTGCAGCAGCTGCAAAAGTTCTTTGGTAGGGCTGGCGGCAGTAAAGATAGGTCGGTCCCTCCATTCAGCTCACAGCATAGTCCTGAGGTAAATGGTCATTGGGAGGGGTGGTGGCAGCAGATGAGAGCCATCCCCTCCACCAGTAGCCCAGCAGTGGTTCTGTCGGGAGGGGCAGCAGGTCCAGGCTATCCTCTTCATCTAGCAGTAGGAGGTTCGTTCAGAGGGGTGGCGGCAGCAAAGGTAGGATGTCCCCTCCGGCTCCAGTAAAGGCACTTAGGAGGAGGTGGATCCAGGCCTCCCAGCACCAGCAATGGTCTGGCCCAGAAACCGATGGAGGGTGACAGGGTGAGTGGCTGCAGCACTGTGGTCAAGTGCTGGCCACCGGGAACAGAAAGAATTTGTTTTTTTAATTAAATCTTCAGTGCTTCCAGGCACCAGCAGCAATAATTGTTGGGACAAAGGTCAAGGCCCCACGGGGCAGGTCAACAAAGGGCTCTGTAGAGCCAGTGAAATGTAGGGGTGGGCTAGACCCCGAGCAAAGGACTGCCCACGGAGCGGAGAAAGAAAGGATCCCTTAAGCCAAATGACTATGGATGTGTGTGTGTGTGTGTGTGTGTGTGTGTGTGTGTGTGTAAGTCCCGAGGAAAGACCGCCCATGGGGCAGAGCTATAAGAGCCCCATAGGCAGTGAGAGAAGGGACTGGGAAAATGTAAGCTTGATTGACTGCCTGTATGTACAGTGGTCTAAAAGGGGCAAAGCAGTCCCACTCAAGCTAAAATGGCAACGACTGGGCCCTCCAGCCTAGAAAGGGGCCAGGAACTATGCAAATGATGGCAACTGTTATCCAATGCCTACAAATGGAATTTTATTGTGGCTTATGCTAAATTTAAAGGAGCAGAGCAAGTGCAAGGCTCCATTGAGCCAGGAACTGTAACCAAATAACTGTTTGCACAGATGTGGATTAATGCTTGCCAGCCAACAATAGTCACCAAAAGATAGTGCCATTGTGATTTACCTTTATTGATATTTTCTAAACTGTTTTATGTGTACATAGAGTGTCTTAGTACAGATTGCTAGAAATAAAGATACAGACACAGGGTTTTAAATAAAATGTTTATTGTGCCGCCACCCTTCAGCCTGCGTGTGATCCCAGGTGCCCTGACCCTGTTTTCCCTGACCAGCTGACATGTCCCTGTTTGTCCTTTTGTCCCGGCAGTCCATGTAGGAGCTGTGGCTGGGTGATCTTGTGTCCCAGCAGTCCATGTAGGGGCTGTGGCTGGGTGGAAATGTGGCAGACCTTTTCCTGGAGGGGTCATTTCCAGTGGTCTTTAGAGACCTTTGTGCCGATGGCCGACACCACCTCAGAATAGTCCTGGCCTATGTCCTGTTGTATGTTTTCCCTGCCCCAGGCAGCTGGTTCCCGGTCTTGCTTCCTTTCCCTTTTTCCCTGGTAGACATGCAAGGGTGGCTGGCATAGGATATATACAACTGATTCATCACATAGGAGGTAAAGTTCTAAATTTAGTACTGTTCTAGTTGTAGAGTTTTAGAGTGTAGATATTTAGGATAATGTTATTGTATAGTTGTGCTTAATAAACTTTTACATTGTTTCTTGCATTCAAGCCAGCTTCACGCCTCTCCTTGTGTTCCCAGTAGTGATATTTGAACTTGGGCCCCTTTCCCCAAAATTTCCCCTGACACCCGCTGGCCGGGTGTCACACAAAAATCCACCTCCGGGTGGTTGGCATAGTCAGATTACTTTGTGTTTTCCCATTCCAATTTGTAGCTGGGGTGGATCTGTGTCCTGACCCGACCAGGCCATTTAGAGAGTGGTTGGCATCAAGAGCAAACCCTCATCCATTACACATGGACACAGTTTTGGAGGTGTCGAGTTTTAGCTGGTTAAGCAGGAACCATTTTTGAATGTTGTTGAAATCACATTGGAGGGTAGCTTGAGCTTCTTGAGTCGATGGGCCAAAGGTAAAGAGGACAGTGTAATCCGCATACATACATGTATATGCTGGATTTAGTTCAAGAGGAGGGGAGGTCATTTATGAAGAGGGTGAAGAGGATAGGGCCGAGGACTGATCCTTGTGGGATGCCTGCAAGGATGGGAAGGGGAGAGGAAGACACGTCAGCGATTCTGACAGATTGTGACCTGTTGGAGAGGTAGGAGTTGAACCAACATAAGCTGATAGGAGCAAGGCCTGCCACTTCAAGTTTTTGCAGGAGGAGGGGGATGGGATACAGAATCAAAAGCCTTGGCCAGGTCAACAAAGACCACAGCGATAAGGAGGCCTCAATCAGAGGCAGTGTGGATGTGGTTAGTGACACGTAGGAGCAATGAGATAGTGGAATACTGTTTCCTGAAACCTGACTGGTGAGGGGATAGAAGGCTGTTTGTGGTGAGGTATTCCGTCAGCCTGGAATGTGCCAATGATTCCTGGAGCTTTGCAAGAGCAGGGAGGAGGGAGATGGGCGTGTAATTTCCAGCTGAAGAGGGATCCCCGCCCTTATGAAGAGGAATGACTGAGGCAGGTTTTCTGGCCTGTGGGACCATACCCATGGAAAAGGAGAGGTTGAGGAGATGGGTTAGTGGTTTAGTTATTGTGGGAGCAGAGATCTTCAGGAGTTTGGGGTGAATACCTTTTAGTAATGCGGTGACCAGAACTGGACACAATTTTCCAGGTGTAATAAACCATGGCCTTGTATAGGTGGAGGATCACCTCTTGACCTGCTCCATACCCTACTCCTAATGTATCCCCCTTTGCATTTGCTTTCTTGACTGGCATCACTCTGACTTTCTTACTACAGCTTGTAGTCTACAATTACTCCTAGATCCTTTTCTTTGATTGTGCTGTCCAGTGTTGCATCACATGGTGTATGTGTGACCCAGACTCCTCTCCCCTAAGTACACTGCACTTCCCCACATTAAACCTAAGACCCTATTTCTTAGCCCATGTCTCTAATTTATGCTGATCCTCCCATAGTGCATCCCCTTCCTTTGCTGTGCCCACCCTTCTTGCTGATTTAGATTCTTCAGCAAACTTCAGCAGCCTGTTCCTGTGCCCTCCTCCTGCTCATTAAAAATAAATAATTAAAAGAAAAATGTCCCAAGGTATTCACTTCGTTCATCCCTCCACTCAGAATGGTGATGATCCTCCACCACTCTCTGCTTCCTGATTGTCATACAATTCATTATCCACCTCTTGTATGTTTTGTGGCTTCCATATTGTGCTGCACTCTTCAGATGTTTTTCCATTCAGTCTAGTGCTAGTGGTCTTGCTTCAGTCCAGACTGACTACACCCTCTGCCCAACGCCTATCCACCTCCCTAGTTACCTCTTCGAAGTGCAGGTCAGCAGATTGTGGCAGAATGGGTGGAAAAGATGGACCATAAGCCATTTCTGTCACCACACTACTATGTTACTGTGTTCATCTGACCAACCGCTCCATGTGTTTTTGTCCTACACACCCCAGGGCATGATCTGCAATGGCCTACCGACCAGCCAAACAGACTAGACATGCCCCACCCTCTTAAGTTGCTTGCCTGGCATAAACACACACACGCACACACACACACACACACACTGGATATTGGTGCTTTCACATCAGCATCAAATGTATATGTCATGGTCATTGGTCAGCAGTAGAGAGCACCTTGGAGCATGGTTCTAGCTCATACCCCATCTCACTTCTTAAGTAGTCAGGAGCAGGGGGTAGTCCTGCAGTGGCTGGAGCTTCCCTTCTTCCCTGAAGCAGAAGGCATCTGAAACACATGCTGACCATTCCTGTGCTGCCCAGTCTCTTATCCATGTTTGGTAATTCAACCCAGGCTGCTGGTGCTGAAAGCAAAGTGTTTGCTACTTGGACAATGACTGGCCTCTTATAGCATGTCATTTATAAGGGACTTATTGTCCATTGTTGATAAACTTATGCATGGGATAGACATAAAGGAATTCTGGAGGTCAGGGGTAAGGGGCAACAGACTTCTAGGAAAACATAATCTGAACTTACAAGCTCAAATGAGCAGACTGGGTGGGCCATAGGCCCTTATCTGCTGACACTGTCTATGTATCTATGTATCTATGTACTGTCTCCTAGCTAGGAAGAGCTATTCCTTGTTCTCCAGTCTAACTGATTCATTTTGCCAGACTTCACCATTTTTTATGTTCAAAGAACAGGAATTCATCAATGAGATGCTTTATAGATTCCATCAGTCTGCAGGAGTGTGCTACCCCACAAATAGAACCTTATGCAAATTTTAGAATGTAGAATACATGTTCAAACTCTGCACTGTGATCATGCTCCCTCTGCTGTTCTAATGTCAGATTTAATCTATTTCACAGATCTCTCTCTCCATTGAGCCACATCATGGAACTGTAAGCTGTCAGGGTCAGGACCACTCAGAAACATTTTGCAGGCTGGGGTGCCCACGTCGATGCACCATATTATCACCTATATAATGTTGGCATCCCCAGTATGCCTCAGTTCTTTCTGCCGCTGTGAACTACTCATCAGTTTACTGCTGCTGAAGAATACTGTTGAACTTTTGCAAGTATTGTGTTTTGCTGTTGCTATATACTTTTGTTTGTTATTTTAAATATATTTTATGCCACAAATGGACAAAGAACAGTTCTTCTGCTATTGCTGTTGTGGCAATGTTAATATTTATAAAGACAATGACCACTCCATTCGTATCTGCTGCCTTGGTACAAACCACAATGTTACAGCATGTAAAATCTGCCTAGGCTGTAACCAGGCAACCAGGAGATGTCACAAGAAAGCTTTATGAAAACTTTCTACTTAGCCAAGAAATGGAGAAACAGGCTGTGGTGAGGGGACTTCACCGTTGTCACCCGCTCCTGTTTCTGGCTCACCGTCAGCCCATCGTTCTCTGCTGTCATCGGTGACCCATGCTGATTAGTCAAAGTGAAAAGACCAGTTATGAAAGTCAGTGGATAAACACCACCATGCAGACAAAGAGAAGCTCAGAAAGGAAAAATAAACTTCTCCTTACTGTTCCTGTTCATCACTTAGGTGAGTAAGTCAGTTGAAAATGATGGGACCCCAGCTACAGCCATGGGTCCTGCTGCCCTCTGACTGTCTTACAAACACCAAGGTCGGGGTCCAGTGTCTGATCATCCTCCCCAATCTGGGATTCTTATCTTTGATGACCCCTTCAGGCTCTACCAATGCACAGGCATTGTACCAAACTGTGTTGGAGCTGTTTCCATGCACACTGCTGGTGCCATTGACATCTACATCATCGATGCCTCCAGCTGGTCCATCATTGGTTTTCCAGTTGACACTTTCATCTTCTATCCCTGCTTCAAGGCTGGGTTCAGATGGTCTGTCATTGATGGAACGTCCATCATCAGCACCTCTTCCAGTTCCTCCTCCTGTGGTTGACTCAGTGCCTGTAATGGTAGACATTGACAACAAGCTGGAATATAATTCCGGAGTATATGGAAGAAGAGGAAGAATCCATGGAAGATGAAGAGGAGATAATAGATGTGGTTGGATCAAGCTCCTCTGTGTCCTCCTGCTCTAAAGGGAGTGCAGTGAATACACCCAGATCTCTTTCTGAGTATGCCTCTTTTCAGGCCTTCCTTAAACCGTACAGGCCAAATTGGGGTTCCAAGCTGAGGAAGAGGATTCTTCCAAAATAAATATGAGTTCTTGGAAGTCTTAGCTTCTTCTACAATAATTATCCCTTCAGTACACTCAGCTTTAGAGGATGCTTTGTTGACTGCCTGGCATAGGCCTGCAAAACTGTCTGCTGTTTCTAGAAAGGCAAATAAACAATATCCTGCCCTACTGCTAAAGCCATATTATTCATCACAGCCTGAAACAGACTCTGTGATAATAGTGCCCGCTCATGATAGATCTAAAGTGCCCAAATGCTTGAGCTCACTGACCCCCAGACAAGGAGTCACAAAAGTTGGATGTCATGGGTAAGAGGACATTTGCCTCAGCTACCCTTGACCTAAGGATTGCAAACTATCAGGCATACATGATCAAATATCAGAATTGCCTGTGGAAGACTGTGATCACTTTGGCTGAAAAAAATGCCTGCAGGCCAGGACAAAGTTTTGGCTCACCAAACAATTGCTAATGGGCAAGAGGCTGGTAGGCATCTACTAAGATCAGCCTACGATGCTTCTTTTTTTTTTTTAAACTTTCTTTATTTTCAAGTTTTTCATACTTCCATACATACACACAACCTACGCCTACGATGTTTCTAGTGCTGCTGCCGGAACTGCTGCCTTAGGAATCCACATTAAGTGCCACTCCTACCTTTGAGTGGCTGGTTTTTCCTCTAATGTGCAACAATCAGTAATGAATGCTCCTTGCATGGGAAAGCAGCTATTTGAAAATGATGTTGAAAATACTTTAAGGGATCTGCAGACTTCAAGAATGACTCTCGGGTCCCTGCATACTTTCAACCCCAAACCCAATGAAAGGGGTCATGGTTCTTTTCGTAGGCCCTGTGCCCATTCTGGGAGGTTTATTCAAGAGGCCATGGCCATGGATCACAGCGGCCTCCGTCCTCTACCTCCCAGGCCACAAACCTGCCCCATGATGTCCATGCAAGATTTACAAAAGGTCAGACCATTGCTGAAATCCTTGCTGCTGCTGGTCCCTTCTGACTCCCCTCACTTGCCATGCCTCACTGCCTCAAGAGATTTTGGTGGGAGGCCATATCTCCCTCTTTCCAGAAAAATGGAGGGACATCACAACAGATGCCTGGGTTCTGGAGGTGGTTCAGCAAGGTGATAGATAGATAGATAGATAGATAGATAGATACATACATACTTACGTATGTACATACTTGATTTGATTGAAAGATTGCGAGCGGGACGGTTGCATCGTGCTGAGCTCCAGTGCACCCTCAACCACCCATCACTGTTCTTTCGTAACTTACTTTATGTATTTCTGTTTAAAAGGAAATAAATAATTAATCGATTTTTACTTAGCCAAAGAATGCTTTTAAAAAAAAAATGGTTTCACCCAGCTTTATTTTCTAAACTGCTTGCAGGTGGTTCGCGGAGGTACTGCTGCCAAAGGAAAGAGATGCTGACAGCAACAAAACCAGGTCAGATGAATAAGTATTTTCTTGAACAAGATCTAAGAAAAAAAAAGAGGAAAAATGAGTGCGGATTAATGACTGTGGCTTGCTCTCTCTTTACTTTAAGAACTAAGAATGAAAACAAATAGGCTATCAATACTGCCAGTTCACTAGCCCCTGGAAAAGCTAATAAAATAATTAAATAACTTTAAAAGGACAGTGACTCTGTAATCTTTTACCAGACAGTATGGATTGTGAGAATATGGAATACCAGGTCACCCAGTCGGCTAGCAATATACGCTCCATGTCAGAGAGAAACATCTTCAAAAGTCATTCAAAGAGGCCCTTCTCAGAAGTGAGCATTTACAGTGATGATAGTTTAGAAAACTCTGACCACTCGACACAGCCCTTGACAGTTGCTCATTTTGATCTTATGATGTCTGAGATGGCTACCATTAAAATAACTGCTTTGGGCATGTCTGACAGTTTGAAACAGCTAAGACAAGAAACAGATGAACACAAATTAAGAATTAATGATGCTGAGACCTGCATAAGCAGTATGGAGGACAAGGTTAAAAAAGATATCAGGGAGGGTATTCTAAATGCAAAATGAATCAGTAAATTGGAAGCAAAGGTGGAAGACTTAGAGAGCAGGAGTAGCAGAAATAATTTGAGAGTGTTTGGTCTGAGAGAAGGTTTGGAGAGCAAATGATCCACTGTTTTTTATTAATAAACTTCTCATAACCATTGCTGGTCCTTCTCCTGACTGTGCTCGCTATGTTATTGAAAGAGCCCACAGGTTATTAAAGTCAGCCCCCGATCCCAACACCAGATCTAGATCATTTGTTTTTAAATTTTTATACTTCCAGCACAAGGTTCATGTGCAAAGAATGCTTTGAGACAAGCAGGTGATAGATTTCCAAGGCTGTAAAATTTAAATATTTAATGCTCTACCTCCTAAAGTTATCAAGAAAAGGGATGCCTTCTATCCAATCAAAAAAACTCAGAGAGGCTAATTTGAAATATAGCTTGCTTTACCCCACAATACTGAGCATGTGGACTACAGATGGTATTAAAGATTATAACAGTTATGTAGCTGCTACCAGTGGTCTAAAGAAGGACTTCCCATTCTAAATGCATTTACAACATGGTCCCATAACAAGCAGTAAATAATTGTAGTTGTAAAAAATGAAATGCCTGGGGAAGAGTGGTAGCAGATAACACTAGAGGTACTAGGCCACCTCACTCCACACCGGTGACCCGGGTTTGGTGACGGACTCGGGCGGCCGGGGATCGGGAGGGAGAGAGAGATTGAATGCCCAGCAGCAGCAGCTCTCCCTCTCTGGGGAACTGTGGTGCGTCTGTTCCACTGCTATATCACCACCTCCTGGCTGAACCTGGGATTGGTGCTGTGAGTCAGGACACTCAATGGGATGGGCAGTATCAGCCAAGAGCCCTGTGATGAGTTGTGTCTCAAAGCGTGTCTCCTGATTGGCTCTCCTTGTGTGCTGATGACTGCGGGGTATGGGCTTACCAGAAAAATGGAAAATGGAGCCCGTCACTCCTAGGTGGTGACACTTCCTGTGCCGGATCACATCACCAGTGATCACTGGGGGCAGACTCCATTGTATCCACCTGCTCCACCGTTGTTTGGGGGATGGTAAGGGGCATCCTTCCCTCACCCCACCAGGGGGACCTAAGATCTATGAGCAGGAGGATCATTCTAGGAGCAGACTCCAGTGGCACCAAGGGACGAAGTGAGGGCTTGAGGGGCTCTGAATGAGTGGAGAACGGTGCTAGTAAGGTGGATAAAAAGAAAAAAAAGAGATACTAGGCAAGGTTGTCAGCTGTCACCTCTACTCTTTAACCTCACAATAGATACACTTATTAGGAAACTGTCATGTGAAGAAGGGATTTAGGGCATCGCTATTTAAGAAAAAAAAATCTCATATCCCTTTGTACTGATGACATCCTCATATCGTTTCAGGATCCAAAGAACTCTATTCCCAAAATACTGGCTATAGTAAATTGTTTTGGTAAGATATCAGGTTATAAGCTGAACAAAGACAAGTCCGTCTTTCTTCCCTTAAATAGGAAATGTAATGTGGAAGACATAACCGATTTAGGGATAAAGTGGGAAAAAGAAAAGATAGACTATCTAGGCACCAAATTATATAAAACAGCAGAGAAAACCCTTACTAATAACCTAAAGGAACTCAAAATAAATATACTCAATAGTCTAGCAAAATGGAACTGCTTGTCTTTGGCCTTCTGGGGCAGGATGGAAGCAATTAATATGATCATCCTTCCCAAGGCACTATATGTCTTCCAAATGCTCCCTTTCTTTATACCCCCAAATGGTTCTTGGACTTGCAAAGTAACATCAATACATTTCTCTGGAGTTATAAAGAAGTAGAATGGCCCACAATAGATTAACAAGACTTAAAGGTAATGGTGGTCTTACATTTCTAGAGTTTTACTTTTACTGCTTGGCATGCAGAATGTCTCAATCTGTGAACTGGCTTAGTATATCTAGGATTGACAGAGAGTCCCCTGAATGGCTGATCATAAAGAAAACCCTTAGGGAGGACCCAAGGCCTTAATACATCGACTTTGCTTTTTGCCAAACCACTGAAGGCCTTGCGGAACAAGGTTATGTCGGATTGTATAAGACTTATATTTGTCTGGCAAAAGCTCCTAAATATGAACATTAAGAATTCTACTCTGCAGCCTTTATGGGGTAACCCCAACATTTTACATAATGGCAGAACTATTGACTTTCAAGAATGGCATGCTAAAGGTATAGTTAACGTCAAAGACTTAGTTAAGAATAACAGTTTGAGGACATTCACTGAGCTGGTTCATGATTATAACATACCTTTTCAAGACCTGGATAAATTTGATTTGTTGTCAAATAGTATACTAACCTTTTACAGAGATGATTTATCAAAGGCTCAGACAACTGAGAACACAAAGGTCTTTCTTACTTGTTCCCAGTTACATCCCTCCTTGTTAAATTTTTGTACAATATTGATTCAATGTGTAAGAGATATAGATCAGGAAAACATTAGATGGTGATTACATTCATTAGGAAATAATACAGAGAATTGGAACTGGGCTAACATATGGACGAGCTCATTGAAAACCTTTAAATCCGTTAATATGACAATGGTTCAATTCAAATCTCTGCATAATTTGTATTACACACTCTCACATCTTCATAAATGGGCATTCTAGCTGCATCTAGCTGTAATAACTGTAAAGAACAAAATGCTAATCTGATTCATATGTTTTGGGAGTGTGCGGGTATCCAAAGCTTATGGAGAAGTGTCTCCCAACTACCTGGAGACATTTCCTGGCTAAAAGACAAACTGAATTTGAAAACTTGTCTCATAGGCCATTTTGATGTACTCAGAAATTGGTCAAAGGAGGAGAGATACACCATTCATCTTATTTTGGCACCTACTAAAAACATAATTCTTGGCAACTGGTTAGAGGATAAACCTCTTACCATAAAGGAATGGAAGAATGAGTGTCTAGAAATCCTATGACTAGAAAGACTTGCCCACTTTATGATGCATCAGGCACATATATTTGAATCACAGTGGGGTACAATGTGTAGATTTTTTGCACATCTGTAAAGGTTCAATTGGCCATCTTTATTTATAAAGCCTACTTTGACTGACACTACCCTTGTTTGTCTACCAGGTAGTGAGCTCTTTACTATGCATATAAATACTTTGACCCTGTTCTCTTCTCTTTCTTTTCTTTCCTTTCTCTATTTTCTTGTATGAGAATTAGCTAGTTAAGTTTACTACTGTTATAAGGGGATAGTTCAACATTCTAAGAGTTTATAAAATGTTTACATTTTAAGTCAAGGTACTGAATGACCTGATGCAAAATACTCATGTAGACTATCATGTTACTGTACATGTACTGCTTATCGGGTAATCTCCTAGAATGGTTGAAGTCACCTTTAGAAGTATTAGTTATTTATTTGTGGTTGATAATTATAACCTATGGATGATGTAATATTTGCTATATATGTAAGACCAACTTTTAGTTGTATAATATGTCTTGTGTCATATTTTAAAGTCAATAAAATTTTATTGACAAAAAAAAAAGATGGCTACTTTAATTATAAAGTGCCCCTTCCCGGGGGCTCAGAGTGCTGTACAATTTTAAAACAACATCATCAAACCACTTCAGTAATCACTGCAGAGTAAAATAAAACAGTTAATATATCTATCTACCTTAAAATAGGACAGTCAGTAGGTCATATGATTTTCTAATTATGTTATATAGTATCAAATGCCTGGCAAAATAAAAATGTCTTCAGCCCTTTCTTAAAGGTTTCCACCAAGGGTGCCTCCCTCCGGTAGCCTGGCAGTGAGTTCCACAGGGCTGGTGAGGCAATACAGAAAGCCCTATCCCCAGACTGCTGCAACCTAGCCCTGGGGACCACCAGGAGGTGGCCCTTGGCAGAACGGAGAGAACGAGCCGGGCAGTGAGGAACCAGCAGGTCTTGCAGGTAGTCTGGTCCCCAGCTGCGTAGGGCTTTATAGGTCAGTAATCCAACCTTGAAGTCAATCTTCCACCTTACTGGCAGCCAGTGCAGCCCGCATAGAACAGGTGTGATGTGGTCAGATCTCAATGCACCCATTAACAGCCTTGCTGCCATGTTCTGCACCAGCTGCAAATGGCAGATATTGCCTCCAGATGTCCCCCAGGTACAGAGCATTGCAGTAATCCAACTCAGACATGAAGGCATGCACTAGGGTGGCCAGGTCATCAGCTGGTATCAGGGCTCAGATCTGGGCAACATTCTTCAGATGGTAAAAGCCACTTTGGATGATGGCCGACACCTGAGCATCAAGTGTCAAGCCTTCATCTAGAACCATGCCCAGATCCCAAACCCGAATAGAGGCGATCAAGGGAGCATCTCTCAGTCTCAAACCAGGATCATTTCCCAGCCCTCTTCCATTACAATGATCAAGATCCACCACCAGCACCTCCATCTTGTCTGGGTTGAGGTGTAACAAGTTTTGAGTCATCCAACTCTGGATCTCGGCCAGGCAGGTGTTAAAGACAGAGGTTGCCATCTGGTTTCCAAGCACAGAGGACAGGTATAGCTGGTATCATTAGCATAGCAATGAAAACCCAGCCCATACTGCCTGATAACGTCTCCAAAGGGCAGCATATACATTGAGAGCAACAGAGGAGATAGGACCAAACCTTGTGGAACTCCACAGTGCAGAGGCATCAGGCTAGATGAGGATAACCCCATCGCCACCCTCTACACTATGCTCGTGAAGTAGGACCTAAATCTGCTGATGACATTGCCATTTGGTCCACACCTGTACTGCAATCAATCCAGTAACAACTCATGGTCCATGGTGTTAAATGCCGCCGAGAGATCCAGAAGAACAAGAATGGTACGTTCTCTTCTATCTCTCGCTATTAGAAGATCATTCAGCACATTCACCAAGGCAATCTCCATGCTATGCCCAGGTCTAAACTGAGACTGGAAGCACTCAGAAGTGGCAGAGGAAGTGAGATGGGCCTTAAGCTGAACAGCCACCACTTTTTCTAAAACGTTTCCTAAGAATGGGAGGTTTGAGACCGGTCTGTAGTTGGTGAGACATTTCCGGGTCCATGGAGGATTTCTTCTAAAAGGGTCTCACAAAGGCCTCTTTCAATGCTGCTGGAAAGACCCTACTCCTCAAGGAACTCTGGATGATCTCAACAACCACAGGGCCAATGAGATCCAGACAACCAACCAAAAGGTGGGTTGGACCTGGGTCTAGCTCACACTAGGTTGGACGCAGTCTCAAGACTATCTCAGGGTTTTAAATAATTGATTAGCAGTTTTTTTCTTGGGACAATGCTAACTGTACAGAAATTATTTATATAGATTTTCTAGAAGTGTTATGTTTGTTAAACACAGTGAAGCAAGTGCTATGCATTTTCACAATGTTTTAGCACTTTGATGAGCAAAACTCTAATCAATTTTTGGAGTTAAATAAATCCCTGTATCTCAACTACCTCAACCACTCCAACTGGATCAAACTCATCCCACTCAAGAGGGGTGTCCCAGCACACCATCAGTCCAGTCCCACAAGCTCTTTGAGGAACACTGGAGGAGATCTCAGTCCTGATAGAAGACACTTTGTCGGCAAAGAACAGAGCAAACTGATTGCACCTCATGCTTGAACTAGCTCCTCCAGTATGGAGACAGGTTGGGTGCAACAGCTTGTCTACTGTACAGAAAAGCTGAGCCAGTCTGTTCCTTGCCACAGCAATCTCCCCAGACATACCCTACAGCTCCTTACTGTTCCTCCAGTTAGTCCCCCATTACCAAACTGGTATCCTCTGGGACATCTTGCTCTTCTGCTGGAGGATGTTCAATCCCTCATCTGCAAAAGGATTGTAGAAGTGGTAGCAGCAGCAGAAATGAACCAAGCTCTTTACACCCAATGCTTTATGGTTCCAAAGTGGAAAGGGGATTTAAAGCCTGTCTTAGATCTGTGGGACCTGAACAAGTACATAGAATACAAGAAGTTCAGTATTGTGTCTCTTCCATCCCTGTTGCCTTTTCTGTTAAAAAGGGACTAGATGGTTGTGCCGGACATGAAGGATGCTTAGCTAAATGTAAAGATCAGAAAAATCTCACAGAAAGTATCTGAGTTTCATGCTTTAGGGCTCTCGCCATCAATTTTGTTTATTGCCCTTTGGCTTATGTTCTGTACCACGTCTTTATGAAAATATTTTCTACTGTTGCAGAGGCCCTCCTGTCCCATACATAGATGATTGGCTGTTAAAGGCCCCATCCCAGAAAGTGATAATGTACACACTGTTTCTGACCAGACAACTGTTTGACTAACTGGGCATTTTGGTCAACGAGCCAAAGTCAGTCCTTACCCCCTGCCAACACCTCCAATACATTGGGGTCATTTTAGACACGAGTCTGGGTCGGGCGTTTCTACCCTCGGAGCATGCTGCGGCACTAGTGGCTCAGGTACAGCTGTTGACCTTCACCAATTATGTGTTGGTCCATTGCCTCCTAAGACTAATCAGTGTGATGGCCACTGCAATCCTGACAGTTCCACTGGCCCACCTCCATGTGAGACTCTCACAATGGTTTCTTTGGGCACAAAGAGCTCAGAATACAGATGAGTTGGAGTGCTTCCTTCAGGTCACTCCTCCTGTTTGTAATTTCCTCCTCTGGTGGCTGGACAGATCCATCCTGGAGAAAGGGTAGCCATTCCTGCCCGCCATTCCACCAGCTGATAATCATGACCGCAAATGCCTCAGGGAAGGGTTGGGGGCTCATTTGGGCCCTTTCTGGACTGAGGGCCAATGGAGTCCTCTGGATATGATGCTTCGCCACAACACTCTGGAGATGAGGTCTGTTCTACATGGCCTGCAGACCTTTGCCACCCTCTTTCCAGGGAATTAGCTGTTGAGTCACACAAACAGTATGTCAGTGATGTACTACAGCAATCAACAAGGTGGAGTTTATTCACATGTTCTCTGCAGAGAAACAATAAGAGTTTGGCATTAGGTTGTAGAACATGACATATTCCTACAAGCGGTGTTCCCAGAGACCCTGAACACACATGCTGATCACCTCAGTCAATCCAATGTCCTCTGCCACAAATGGGAACTCTTGGACTCTGTCATGGATGGCCTATTAAAAAAATGGGGTTGTCTGGACATAGACCTGTTTGCATCTCCATACAATGCAAAACTGCCTTATTTTTGCTCGCTTGCCCCAGGGCCTGGAGTTTTTTGGTGAGACACATTGTCCCCCTCTTGGAAAGGGAGGTTTCTGTATGCTTTTCCCCATTCCCTGTCATACAGAGGGTTCTTTTGAAACTGTGGATCAAGCATGGCACCCTGATTCTGGTGGTCCCTCACTGGCTCAGACAAAGTTGGTTTCCACTTCTCCAACAATTGGCGGTAGAACCTCCTGTCCCCCCACTCCCCTGGTGTGCTAGACTTCTGACACAGGTGTAAGGTGCTCTGGTGTACCCAGATCTTCAATCCTTGCACCTTCACACATGGCTACTGAGAACATAGTGCTGACCTGTTTCAGGGTTTCCCCAGTGGAAACTGATGTGCTCTTGGTAGCTAGAAAGCTATCTACCTGGTACACTTATTCAAAAAATTGAAATGTTTTACTGTATGGTGTACTGGGCATGCACAAAATCCCTTTACATGTCCAGGTACTAAAATTCTAGATTACCTACTGTCCCTCTAGGACTCAGGACTGGGTTATTCCTCCATAAGGGTCCACATGGCTGCTTTGTCAGCCTTTCTTGCCCTATCTGAGGGTGAGACAGTGGCCCAGGTAGAGGTTTCCCAGAGATTCCTAAGGGGCATCCTCCTTTAGCACTCCCCGGTCCGAGATCCTGTTCTGGTGTGGGACTTTAATTTGGCTTTAGAGACCCTCACTGCACCTTCCTTTGAGCTTGTGGCTACTTAAAAACTGAAACATAGAATTTGATGGCAGGTAAGGACTGATTGGCCCACCCAGTCTGCCCATTCTCCCTACCTACTGCAAAAGCCGCAGATCCTACTTTGGCTTTACCTCCTCTTTTGTATCATTAGGGTTCCCCTATGTCTACTCCATGCATTTTCTAATTCCCCCACTGAATCTGCCCCCACCACCTCCACTGGGAGACTGTTCCATGCATAGACCACCCTTTCTGTGAAGAAGTACTTCCTCACATTGCCCCTTAGTCTATCCCCTTCCAGTCTCATGTCATGCCTCCTTGTTCTTGAACATCTCCTTTTCTGAAAGATGCTACCCTCCTGTACCTTACTCATGCCCTTTAGGTATTTGAAAGTCTCTATCATATCTCCCTTCTCTCTCTCCTCTCCTCCAGAGTATACATATTGAGCTCCTCCAGTCTCTCCTCATATGTCCTTTGGTGCAGCTCTGCACCTTTTTTGTTGCCCTTCTTTGAACTACCTCTACTCTGTCTATATCCTTATGGAGATGCAGCCTCCAGAACTGGACACAGTACTCCAAATGAGGTATCACCAATGATTTGTACAGTGGCATCACCACCTCCGCTCTTCTGCTGGTGATACCTTTCCCTATGCACCCCAGCATCCCACTGACTCTCCCCACAGCCTTGGCACATTGTTTGGTCACCTTTAGGTCATCAGATATGATTACCTCCAGATCCCTTTCCTGTTTGGTGGACATTAGTAACTCCCCCCCATCATGTAATCCTCCCCTGGGTTGCTGCATCCCAAGTGCATGATTTTTCACTTCACATTTAATCTTAGCTGCCACACTCTTGACCATTCCTCTGGTTCAGCTAGGTCCCTCCTCATTTTTTCCACCCCTCCCAGAGTATCCTATTACAGATCTTAGTTATTATCTGCAAAGAGGCATACTTTCCCTTTCAGCCCCTTCACAATGTGACTTAAGACCTTAAACAGGACTGGTCCCAGAACTGATCCCTGTGGCACCCCGCTGGTCACCCTCCCTTCCTCAGATTGAGCTCTGTTTACCGCCACCCTCTGTGTTCTATCCCTCAGCCAATTTCTAACCCAGTTTTGTGAGCCAATCCCAGGCTGCCCAGCTTGTTCACAAACCTCCTGTGACAGGGTGACCCCTGTCATAGCGGACACCCCTGGGATAAATTGAAACCCCTTCCCCAAGCAGTTTATATGTTTTGTATAATGTCCAACATGCTGGTTGGCTGGTTATAAATTAAGTGCTGAAGTGCTTATAAAGCTTTCTGTGCATATTAACCTAAAACAAAACTAAGAGTATAGTTAGAAAATGAGAGGGCAGTTTTAATATAATAATAATAATAAAAGTTTGTGTCTGTTTTTTCTAGATGTTAGCCCTCTTCTAAGATATATTTTGCAGCAGATAGCATGAGGTAATGTGACCCTGCAGGACAGTTTAGGAGTGCACAGAATATTCCGACCTCGGCTCTGACCTTTCCAATGTTGTAAACAAGTTCTTGTGTGCTCCAGGTGGCTGCCAAATAACTTCTCTATGGAGCAACAGTGGCCCCTAGTGGCTAATTTTATGTTATGTCTGCTGTTAATCTAAAGGTAGTGGAAAATCTTTCCAGCTTCTAGTGAGTTTATAAAAAGCCCTACCTCAGTGCTGAGAGAGGATAGATAGGGTGGTCAGTTGAATACTGACTGAGGAAGGAGAAAGACCTCCTGGTAGTGTACGCTTTTACACTGTTAGGCTGAAGAAAAGCCTTAGAAACTGTTGAAACTAAGCAGTTATCTGACTTACCATTTTGCTTTCTGTATGTTTTACTTGATAAAAAATAAAATGACAAATGCACTTCTGCATTTTTTATGCACCTGACTTGTGGTCTGCCTGAAATTGTGCTATCCTATAACCAAGTCCGGTGACACCTCTTATGTGGAATGGTGTTGAATGCCTTGCTGAAATCCAGGTAGGCAATATCCACCGCTCCACCCTGATCCACTCCCCTGGTCACCCAGTCAAAGAAATGTATCAGATTTGTTTGACATGACTTTCTTGCTGTGAATCCATGCTGCCATGGATCCTGTGCTCTGCTGGATTCAAGGTGTTCCACAATCCTTTCTTTTAGCAGTGATTCCATAATTTTCACCACCACCGAATTCAGGCTAACTGGTCCAGCCTCCTCCCTGCTTCCACTTTTGTGGAAAGGGACTACGTCTGCCCTCCTCCAGTCCTCTGGAACCACTCCCGTATTCAGTGATTTGTTGAACAGGGCTGCCAGTGGTGCCGTCAGCACCTCCCTTATCTCCTTTTATATTCTTAGATGTATCCTGACTGGTCTGATTGCCTTGTCCACTTTCAGTTTTGTGAGTTCCTTAAGGACTTTCTCCTCCATAAATGTGCTGGTGTCCACCTCCCTCCCATTCCTGTTGCTTACCTTGATCCCTCCCCTTCCCCTTCTTCAGTGAATACTGAACAAAAATATTTGTTCAGGACTGATGCTTTTCCAGGTCTCCTTCCACACACTCCCTTTCTTACCATTTAAGCCTTACAATCCCCCCATGTCTTTCTCTTTTCACCAACATACCTAGAAAAATTCTTGTCCCCTTTCTTTAAAAGCTTTGCTATTTTTCCTCTGTATGTGCCTTTGTGCTCATGACTGCTTTCCGTGCTTCCCTTTGCTTATCCAGATACACTACCCTGTCTTCCTCCTTCTCTGTTTCCTTGTATTTCCAGAAAGCCATCTTTTTGGCCCTTACCTTTCAGCCACTTTCTTTGAGAACCATAGTGGTTTTCTTTTTCTTTTGTCTCTGTTTATTTGCCTAATGCAAAGGTTTGTAAGTATGGCTCCTTTTAGATGGGCTCACTACTCCTCAACTTCCCCCCATTCCTCCCCCTCTGCTAGGGCTTTCCTGTGACATACCCCCGTCTTAGCGAAATCTGCCCTCCTAAGTCTAGGACCCTCACTTTCATGTGGCATGACTCTGCTACAGTGCTCATATTGAACCACACTGTGTGATGCTACTTGTGAGATGTGCTTTCTCTGTTTGAAGACATTGTTTCTAGTGGTTATGATGTCTGCTCGTCACATCATGGAGTTGTAGGCTCTGGTCTCAGATCCTCTGTTTATTATTTTTCACAAGGTTAGGTTTGCATTACGCACCAATCCTCATGTTCTTCCAAGGGTTGTGTTTGCAAGAACATTAAATCAGACCATAGACCTTCCTCTTTACTTTTCCTCTCCCACAGATAGTGGGGAACATTGTTTACATATGCTGGGCGTCTGCAGTATGCTGCGTTGGTACCTGGATTGTACTAAGGATTGTAGAAAATCCTCTCAAATGTTTATTTTGCACCCTGAATGGTGGACTCCCTGACTTCTAAAGAAGGCCTGTCCAAATGACTGGGCATGTTCCTACTCATTCCACCTGAGGGGTGGCTACCTCAGTGGCTTGTTTTCAGAATGTGTCCACTGCTGACATTTGTGCTGCTGCCACTTGGAATACTGTTCATACATTCACTAAACACTACAGTCTGGGCATTGTCTCTCATAGATGTGCTGGCTTTGACCTTAATGTTCTACAAGGCCTTCTCACTTAGTAGCAGTAGGTCCTGCAATCCCCCATCAGTGCTTTGTACTGCTTGGGAGATGTTCCATGATGTGGCTCAATGGAGGGCAATATCCTCGAGGAAGATGGAATAGTTACCTACCGTAACAGTAGATATTTGAGAGAATCTTCCCCAATGAGCCATAGTTCTCCCTCCTACCTCCCCCCCATGTCAGGTGAGGGATGACTATGCCTCTTGCTGTACAATGCTGTTTTCTCCTTTGATGCCTTTCTGGCATCTGTACTTAGGTTTCCATATCCTCTCCTCTGTTCCTGGTTTGGTCCTGGTTGCTTCGGACCCTGTTGGTCTGATGATCCTCCGAGCTTATCTTCGGGGGGAAGTGAGGCATGCTGGGAATGCCAACGTGGTGCATCAACATGGGCAGCCCCAGCTTGCAAAAAGTTTCTTTGTGGTCCTGATGCTGACGGCTTTCAGTTCCATGATGTGGGTCAATGGAGGAGATTCTCAAGTATCTACTGTTATGGTAGGTAACTATTCTTTTCTCTGCTTGAAGAGAGCAGTCACCCCAAAGTCATTGCCAGTCTTTCAGTCTTCATTTAAGTTAAATCTTTGACTGTTGTTGTTATTTTGTTTTAAAAAGAGTTAGGTTATGATTACTCTGCGTTAGTTAGGGTATTTATTTTAATAATTTTATATTGTTTTGTGGTTTCCCCAGTTCCTGATTGACTCCTGGGAACTGAAGAAGGTGGTTTGACAGTGTGGTTCCTGTCTAAGGGAACCAACCAGATTTTTGTGTAAAAATCTTTGTTTTGCAGTGTTACTCATATTTAAAGCAGTTTCATATATTTCTTAAAGGGGAACTATCTGCTCCCCAGAAGCAAAGAATGGAGACCCATAGGTACCCCTTAGCAAAAACACACAACAGTTGGATTTTTTAAGAACGTACATGCCTGTAATATTTATTTTTATCTGACTGATCCTGTGACTCCCCAGCTAGCCATTACTGACAACTACTGCTCCCAGAGTCCTCCGCAGCCAGTCCTTTGATATGCATGCTGGGCTAATCTGTGGGGACTCCTGTATGGTAGTGCATATAAGAGAGAGGTTTAAAGTGTATACAGCACATTATCATGCTTCTATTTCCACTGCCGATCAGTTGAGGAAGGTGCACTGGTACTGGTATTAGAAGCACGATAACACTCTGCGTAAATGTTAAACTTTTCTCTTATACATACTGGCATATAGAAGTCCCCCGGGCTTAACCCACTGTCTGCATCATTAAAGGGGGCTGGCCACAGTGGACTTTGGGGGATTCTGGCAGTGGTAGTTGACGGTAATGGCTGGGGGGAGGTCACAGGATCTAACAGGTAAAATGTTACATTACAGGCATGTAAGTTCTTAAAACAATCCAACTGTTGTGTGTTTTTGCTATGGGTCTCACTTGTTTGCTTCTAGGGACCTGAGAGTTCCCTTTAAAAAGGAGGCAGTATAGCATAAGGGTTAAGGGCACTGAGCTACAAACCTGGAGACCAGGGTTGAATCCATCAGCCCACACTTGCATACTGTGTGACCCTGAGCAAGTCACTTAACTTCCCTGTGCTCCCAGGTTGCACCTGGAAGCAAGCTCTGACTTAGTGTGCCTTTCCTGGTTAAACAATTTCCCTTTCTCAAAAGATATTTTTGATTTACCACTTTTGTGACTGGGAACAGAATACTTCATTTTACAGGTCCTATCAGTATTTGGCATGACTGATGGTATCCTGTCAAAATGGCAACTGAGATTGAGCGACTCAAATATAAGCAACTCATTCTCAGCGCCTGTGTTGTGGGCCACCCTGAAAGGGTAGCGACAGGAAAGTGCAGGGCGAGAGGAACAGTGACAGGATACCAGAAGGTATCTGTAAGGTATGTGGGGGATGGCAAGAGGGGAAACCACCGAGCTGGCCTAGTGGCATGGTGGTTAGTGTGGCTGGCTGTGGTGGAGTGGGTGCAGGGTTCAGGGCTGGGGTGGAGCACAATATTTTGTGCTTTTCTGTGCCTGTTTTTTTTAACTTTTGTTCTGGTTACCCCCTCCCTGACATGCACCCTTCCCCCCCCGGAGTTTGTTATTTTAGTAAGGTGGGGTGTGGGGGGCAAAGCCTCCCAGATAAACACTTAAGTGTGTTTTTGTCTCTGCGAATGTACATCACCGTTCTTGTTTTCGGTGATGTACATTTGCCAAGGGCGATCGCCGTTATCACATAGAACCATGACTGACAGACCCAAAAAGAGAACAGAATCTTCAGGTTTTAAACATTGTATTAAGTGATTTCAGCTCCAGGCAAAGGCAGGCAACTACGAGCTTTGTCTAAGTGCCTGGGTCCAGATCACGACTTTATTAATTGTGAACTTTGTTAGATTTTGGATTTTGTACTATAATATTAGACCTGAGGCATTGCTTACAATTTTAGATTTCCCAATAATACCATAAGACCAAAAATAAGAATCAAATAAAAGTACAATTTTATTCTGAGGGTTCAAGAATTCAGGCAAACATACACCGATGTTTCAATGTAACATTTCTATTCCTGGACCTTACATTGCAGCATATGCAGACATAGAGCATAACATACATTTTTATATTTGCATCTAAATTGCCCTATCATCTACACTTAACAGATGTAATCCTGAATTAAATATTCATACTTATACCCGGGTCAAAATGTCTGAGACTTCATGACATTTTCATAATGCTGGGCTCCATGTGACAAGGAAGAGATAAAACCTCTCAGCTTATATTCACTAAAGTTTGCCTACCTGGTGCAGACAAGATGCTTTTTTCATGAGAACCAAGCTTGATCAGCATTCTATTAGCTAACAATTTCTTGCCCAAAACATGTTTGGACTAGGTTGTTATGACGTTACACTTAGTATGACATGCAGGACCTTGCATCCATAGAAACATAGACTTTGATGGCAAATAAAGACCACTTGGCCCACCTAGTTTTCCCATTTCCCTACCTACTGGATAAACTGCAGATCCTAGTTAACCAACAGCCTGCTTCTTCCTACCCCCCCACCAGAATTGCCTTATGTCTATCCCATGCATTCTTGAATTCCCCCACTGTTTTTGAACCCATGACCTCCTCAGGAAGGCCATTCCATATGTCCACCACCCATTCTGTGAAAAAATACTTCCTCACATTATCCCTGAGCCATCCCCCCTCTATCTTCAAATTGTGCCCCCTTGTTCTTGCACATCTCTTTTTCAGAAATATACTACTCTCTTGGACTTTGTTGATTCCCTTGAGGTACTTGAAAGTTTCTATCATGTCTCCCCTTCCCTTCTTTCCTCAAGGGTATACATATTAAGCTCCTTTAGTCTCTCTTTGTATGTCTTCTGGTGCAGACCCAGCACCATTTTGGTTGCCCTCCTCTAGACAGCCTCCACTCTATGACTTTGCGGAGACAGGGTCTCCAGAACTGCACACAGTACTCCAGATGGGGTCTCACCAACTGTCTGTACAGAGGGATGACAACTTCCTGTTTTCTACTGTTGATGCCTCTCCCTATGCATCCCAGTATCCCCCCAGCCCTCCTTACTGGTTCTCACATTGCTTGCCCACCTTTAGGTCATCTGATATAATTACCCCCAGGTCCCTTTCCATTTTTGTTGTTGTCGGTATCTCACCCCCCATTGTGTACTCTTCACCTGGGTTTTTGTTTCCCAGGTGCATTACCTTGCACTTCTTTGCGTTGAATCTAAGCTGCCATACCTCCAACCTTGCCAAGTCCCTTCTCATCCTTTCCACTCCATCTTGTGTATCAACCCTGTTGCATATATTTGTGTCGTCTACAAAGAGGTATACTTTTCCTTCCAGTCCCTCTGCAATGTCACTTATAAAGACATTAAAAAGGACCAGACTCAGCACTGAATCATGTGGTACCCTGCTAGGAACCCCCCTTTCTTTGGATTGGACTCCATTTACTATTACCCTCTGTGTCCTGTTGTCCAGCCAATTTTTTACATAGGCTACCACCCTGGGACCCACTTCCAGACTGAATAATTTGTTTATTAATCTTTTGTGTGGGACTGTGTCAAATGCCTAGCTAAAGTCTAGGTTGACCAAGTCCACAGCCCCTCTCTGGTCTACTACTTTGGCCACCCAGTCAAAGAAATCTATTAGATGCATCTGACATGACCTTCCCACTGTGAATCCATGCTGCTTTGGGTCCTGTGGCCCATCGGCCTTTAGCTACTCAACAGTTCTTTCTTTCAGAAGTGATTCCATCATTTTCCCTACCACTGAGGTCAAGCTAACAGGTCTGTAGTTTCCTGCCTCTGCTTTGCTCCCACTTTTGTGAAGGGGAATCACATCTACCCTCTTTCAGTCCTTAGGTACCACACCATCCTCCCATGATTTGTTAAAAAGGGTAGTTAGTGGTGTCACTAGTTCTCCCCTTAGTTATTTTGGAATGCTGGGGTAAATCCCGTCAGGTCCATATTGCTTTGTCCACCTTCAGTTTTAGGAGTTCTTTCAGAAAGCTTTCTTCTGTGACAGGACTGGTATTGACCCCCCCCCCATCCAGAGTGCTTCTATTGATTGGATTAGGTACCTTCCCTTCCTCTTCTTTTGTGAATACTGAACAGAAGTATTCATTCAGTATCCCTGCTTTTTCACTGTGCCTCTCTGCCCAACCACCCTCTCCTTTATTAAGCTTCACTGTCCCTCTCTTAGTCTTTCTTCTCTCCCTAATGTACCTATAAAAGGTTTTATCCCCCTTCTTAACTGAGTTGGCTATCTTTTCCTCGGTTTGGGCCTTTACTATTCTGACTGCCTTCCCCACTTCCTTCTGCTTTAACTGGTACAGTTCTCTGTCCTGCTCCTTCTTTGTTTCCTTATACTTCCTGAATGCTATCTTTTTCTCCCTAACCTTCCCTGCCACCTCTTTTGAGAACCATAGTGGTTTTTTTTCGTTTTGATTTATTTGCTTTCCACAAAGGCTTGTTGCCTCTGTGATGGCAGTTTTGAAGTTTCCCCATTGTTCCTCCACCCCTTCTTCTTGCCTGTTTGCTAGTGCTTTTCTGAGGCACTCTCCCATTTTGACAAAGTCAGCCCTCCTAAAATCCAGTATCCTCACTTTTGTATGACTTGATTCTGCGGCTGTGTTTATTATGAACCACACTGTTTGGTGGTAACTTGTTCCCAGATGGCTACCCACTTCAAGATCAGAGATCCTCTCTCCATCCCCATTTGAGGGTACCAGGTCTAAGATTGCTCCCTCCTGAGTGGGTTCTAACACTAGCTGTCTGAGGCATGCCCCCTGTAGGGCATTGAGAATGACCCTGCTCTTGGATGTAGCTGCAGCAAAGGTGCTCCAGTTAACATCTGGCATATTCAGGTCTCCCATCAACAATATCTCCCCTTTTTATGCCATCCTAAGGATGCCTTTTATCATTTCCTTGTCCATTTCCTCCCCCTGAGGTGGGGGTCTGTATACAACCCCTGTGGGGATTGTGGTGCCATTTCCGGTCTCCATGGTGACCCACAGTGCCTCCTCTCCTACCTGTTTACTATTTAGTTCTGTTGCTTTGATCTCTTCCCTTATGTAGAGAGCTACTACTCCTCCTCCTCCTCCTCCTCCTCTTCTACCCTCCATGTCCCTCCTGTAGATTGTGTACCCTGGTATGTTGACATCCCAGTCATGGTTCTTTGTGTACTATGTTTCTGTGACTGCCACGATATCCAGGTGTCCCTCTTCCATCAAGGCCACCAGTTCAGGGAGCTTGTTACCTAGACTATGGGCATTGGTACTCATTACCCTCCATTTTTTGATGGCCTTACCCCTTTTTGCCCCATCCCTGTCCTTACTGCCTTTGCCTTTTTCTTCATTTACCCCTGCCCTTCTCCCTATCGACTTCTCTATCTTGGTGTTTACCTCACTAACTACCCTGATATTTTGGGGGGGGGGCTAGGATTTCCCTTCTCCTTTTCAGTGTCTCCTCCCTTGGCTAGTTTAAATGCTTGCCAATGAAGCATTTAAATCTATCACCTAGGATCCTGGTTCCCCTTCTGGACAGATGCAGACCATGATGCCAGTATTGACCTGCATCCCTCCAGGTGGACCCCTAGTCCCCAGTGAAGCCAAAACCCTGAGCTCTGCACCAGTTTTTCAACCATTGATTGAATCCCATGGTGCAGAGCACCCTAGCCTCACCCATGCCATAGACAGGCAGCACCTCCGAGAAGGTTACCGTATGTGCTACTTGTCTAAGGCCCCTCCCCAACTCCATGAACTCTTCCTGCACTGCTCTGATCCCTTTCCCAGTCAGATCATTTGTCCCTAGGTTTACAATGACATCCAGCTCCCTCCCCATGCAGCTGCTCCCGCGATCCTGAGGATTCGCTCCCTGTCCCTCCAAGCCAAGGCAGTTTCCTTACCTCCGTCTCCCCCTCCCCCAGTTTTACCCTCCTAACAATGGAGTTCTCCACCAGGAGTTGTTTCCTTCCCCTGTGGGGTCCCATGCCACCCTCCTGTGGGTCTCCTTTGTGGAGGTTCCCAGCATCCTCCTTGTTCTCCACTGCAGGTGCCTCCACAGAGGAACCACACTCTGCCAGAAAGGAGAGGAGAGGTACAACTGGAGGGATGCACCTCTGTTCCACCACCCTCTCCCTCTCCCTCTCTGAGCCAACTGTGGTCCAACAGCTCCTCTTTCTTGGCAACCTCTGAGGCAGCAGCGGGGGCCCTGGTGGTCCCTAGGTGGGAGAGGAGGTCCCCCAAATCCTGGCCAACTCACCATGGAGATGAGCAACCTCCTCCCTCAGCACAGAGAGGTGCCTGCAGATGGGACAACACTGCATCCTCCAGAATGTCTCCCGGAAGACTGCTGCTCCACGGCCACTGCACTGCACCACTCCCATCATGTCTTATTTGTGGCCTCTCAACTGTTTTGTATGCTTACTCTTTCCTCTCTCTGTTTATTTTTTTTTGTTTTATTTCTTTTCTCCCTACTTTCCTACTGCCTTTGTGCCCTTAAAACTCCTGCTCTTCCTGTTCTGGGACAGGAAGTTCCTGTATTCTTCAATAGTCTCCTTGCTTGCTCAGAGTGAGACCTCCAGCAGCTGGGGGGGGAGGATGGAGAGCTACTCTTTTTCTTCTAGGATTGTGAGTCTTTTGTACCTCTGTGATCACTCCCTTCCTGCTCTCAAACAGGAAGTTCCTATTGTCAGTCAAATGCTGTGCCTATAAAAGTGGAACTGGCTAAGGGGGGGGGTGGAGGAGAGGGAGGGCTATATAGTCCCAGAAGAGTAGTAACGTTCTAACAGCACCTCCTTCCTCTTGTTGTTCTTTGCCAAAAGCTATCTAGGGCAGTTTTAAATCCAAACACCTGGCTTCCTGCTGCCTAAGCCACTCCCCCTAATTCATAGTTCCCTTCTTCACCTAGCTAACTTCACAGATAATAGTTCCCTTCTCCCAATGCAGACAAACACACTAGCTTTTGTTTTTGTTTGTTTGTTTGTTTTACTCTAAATTGAAGGTCCCAGTAGTAGAGTTCTAGTTCTTAAGTCCCAGTAGATTAGTAAAGTTCTAACAGCACCTCCTTCCTCTTGCTAGCCTATCTCCCTAAAGCTAGACACCAGGTGGCTACGCTTACACAAATAGTCAGCAGAATAATACATGAGAAGTAGAGGCTCTATGTCAAATGGGTGAGTCAAAAAGTACAAGTGCAACAAGGGCAAAATCAAATACGGCGACGGTAATTTCAGTGAGCGCTATAATGGCGACAACATGCTCATACTAATAATATGCTCAAGATAATAAACATCCATAATTTACTGTTTAATTGTGAAGCTTAGCTACACAGTGTTTATAGACACTCTGTGCTTATGAATCTAACTAATAATATGCTCACCAACAAACTTTATAAAAGGTTTTGCCCTAAAACGCAAAAGGAAAGGGATTGAAAAAGAATAATTTATGACTTCTCAGTCTGCCTCTATGTCATCAAATAATAATAAAAAAAGCTCAGAAGGAGTTCCTAATGATGGTGGAAAATATGCATCAGAGGGTTCTTTTCCTCATAAGCAGCAGTCCCTGTCAAAAGGGACAGATAAAACAAATAAAGTTGCTCAGCTATCACACAGGCATGGAAAGAATGGAAAAGATATCCTGTTGTTTGACGGGGGAACCCTGATTCTAGTGATGATTAAAAAATACAAATAAAGGCACCTCAGAGCAGGTGCTGGAACCAGTGCATGCCAAGAAAAAAAAAACACATCTATGCCACTCCTGCAAAGGAAAAAGAGCAGGCTGTGGATGAAAAACAAATTCCCTCAACAGATGACATGACTAAAATGCTGCAGTTTTTCAAAGCCTTTCAGACTATGGGAAACTTGTACAATGTGCTTGGCTCTTCCCCTGGATCTGGTCCCAGATTACTTGCCTGTGAAGGAGGAGGATGTGTATTACAAAGAGGAGGAAGGTGAACCTATAGAACCTGATGGTTCACCTGACTCAAGAGTTTGGTTCACCTCCTAGGTTTGCAGAGGATTACAGCTCACATTCCACATTCATCAAACAGATGTTGGAACACCCTCAACATCTGCTATCATGAAACAGAGGAGGATGAAGAGGAAATGGAGTCCATGGACATGATGGGGCTAGTCCCCACAAGGAGACTACTAGTCTCCATCCACATATCCCTCCAAAAGGTCACATCAAAAATCATGCCAGCACCCAATTCAGCTGGTGGTATTGGTAAAAAAGTAAAAAAAAAAAAAAGTATCAGGTGGACAAATGGGTGGGATACCTGTATGCCAACCATGATCATGAAGGAGTGATACATGCAGCTGCTTGGGAGAAGGCCAAGGTGTCTCAGTGTGCACAGCCTCCAGAAAAGGATTCCAGGAACTGGAATGGCAAAAAATGTGTACACAACAACTTCCTTGCTCCTTAGGCAGGCAGCTTATGTGGCATACACAGCCCATATGGGAAAGCACTGTGACATACATTGTTGTAACTAACTGATAAGGTAGAAAGTGAGTTGGAAGAAGATCTGGCTGCCATGGCAAAGTCAGCCCTGGATGCCTCTAAATATTAGTTCACATGGCTGTAGACACTAAACTGTGCTTCATGAGTCTTGACTCATGCAGTGGCATTGAGGAGGTTTGCCTGGCTAATGACTATTATCCTTAGGTTAAGGTTTGTGTTATCCCAGCAATGGTCGACAGCACATCAGTTTACCTGTTTTCTGCAGGATTCCAGGGGGGTATGTAACGTTCTTCATCAACTTGTTGCTGAATACATACTAAGATTCATACTAAGATTGCATTAGGAGCTAGGGAGCGGTGAAGCTCATAATTGCTTCTATTTTTTAATAATACTCAAAAGCTGGATGTGTTATATAGAGAATAATAGATAGGGAAGTGTGTATTACAAGGCTATAATACCATTGAGAGGTTCCTATGTCCCCAGAACCTCGAGATGGTATTGTAGCCTTGAAATACACACTTCCCTATTTATTATTTTTTTTTAATATATGGATCTGAGAAGTTTTACTATTCTGTGGCAATGCAGTGCTAAAGAGGCAGGTTGCTGTAGTGTGACTTCATGTATCTTTAAACGGAGGTGCTTGGCAGGCATTGCCATGGATGCCAGAATGTAGAGACACCTCTGAAACACACAGCATGTGTTTCTATTGGTTCTGCTTTGCTGTCTTCAAAAATTTTATGGGGAAAATGGCGGTGTCTTTATGCGAACGGTCTGTGCGAGTGAGCGGTCTAGTCAGAAGCTCGTAGGAAGCATGGAGGAGAGAAGATGGAGGTTAGCTGCTTCCTTTTCATAGTATGTGTCCACAGGTTCAGTGTTTTGTGTTTTGGATGGCGGGGAGTCAGTTTTACAGTCTGCGAAAGTTATACTAAGAGCCGGCTCCCGCTCTGCACGAATTCTTGCGCCTGCACTTTGGTGTTTTCGTGATAATACTATCGTTCAGGTACCAAACGATGGTATTACCACATCTGAACGATAGTATTATCACTCATTCACTGTGCTATTATCACTGTGGGAGCAAGTATATTACCGAGAAATTTTCATATGCTTTAGAATAGTATTAATTTCACAATCCATATATTAAAATAAATTTGTCCAACTGTTTCTTAAAAATCTTTTTTGAGGTACTGATAATAACACATCTAGTGAAGATATCAAGTGCAAGTGCTTTAGTACCCTTCCGGCCATCAGGGCACCCATCAGAAGGTGCCCATCATTAGGGTGCCACAAAGGGAAATTCGCCATCCCTTCCCCAAGGTCCACCCGCTGGAGTTAGAATAATTAGAAAGGGGGAGGAATGGGCCCAAAAAAGAGGGGACGATGAACTCAGGACTTGGCGCCCTAATGACCGGGCATGTCCCGACGGGCACGTTCCAACAGTGGAACTACTTTAGTACACACTAAACTTAGAAACAGGATTCAAAGAGTCTTAACTGTTACCTTTTTAAATTGCTGGTTACTGCTTTTGAAATACTCAAATCTTTGTCCTTAAACCATTCCATTATGTACACTAAAACCTAGCTATCAAAAGTTTGAACCCACTGAGACTGTGAGCTGGGAGGGAGTATTGAGAGGAATAGCCTTTAATAATGAAAGGGAATTGGTTTCTCATTGCCTTACTTGCAGGTGCTTGGATGTCAGGGTACTTTTCAGCCCATTTTGCTCAAACAGTTTTGAACTGTTTGCATGTTTTGTACCAAATATGTACAGACTGTCATCCATGGTCATGCTGCTCATGGCCAAAATTGAAAGTATCTGCACTCAGTGAAATTATCGGACTGCCCTTCTATACTGTAACAAGGAATGATGAGATTGGTATTCCTTGTAATAAAATGGGTAGTAAAAAAGTCAAACCCTAATTGGTCACATGGCATCACCTGACCATTGATTAAATCCCTTATTTAATCAACACTTCGACAGCCAGAACTACTTCCCATAACCAGTATTTCTCCCTAGAGAGGGAATTTCAAAATATAAAGGTGGCCATTACACCCCCCCCCAAACACTCGATATCATTGAAGCCTGTCAAAAATGAATGATATGGATATCAGCTAGCTTCAATCTTTTTGGCCACTTAGCACTGAACCAGTGGTTAGAAGAGCATTTTATAGATGCTGAACCTCCCACAAAGAAAATGAAAAGTGAATTAAACGAAACAGCCGCAGAAAATATGAGTAGGCACATTGTGATCGTGATCTTCTTGATCAAAAGAAAGATGGAAAAAAACACACAGAAGAGCACAGCCTAGGCTGTCAAAGTGTTTGAAGACTGACTGAGCAGTGTAGTATATACATGGATATGTGGCTGTAGTTTATGCATATGGATATTTGTAGTCCTAAGGTAGAAGTTCCTGTCATGCTCAGTGGGTTTTTTTATGTGTATGTCCAGTAATGTGTGACCACTATCTCTGAGAAGAAATAAAGATGGCTACTGAACATACCTGCTGTCTCTGAGTCTCCCTGCACAGGACCCCACAACATATTACATGTAGTACAAATAAAACAGTAAATTACAGGGAAATCTCAGCAGAAAACCTGTCTGCAGTGCTCCGGGAGTTCTATGCCGCCATTCATGGCTGCGAGGGAAAACAATATACAGTCAGCAGCCTCCTCTGTTTAAGAGCTGAACTGAATCGTTTTTTAACTAACACAGACAATAAGAGAGTCTTTAACATCACCAGTGATCCGGTTTTCAAATTGGCCAACAATGTGTTTGTGGCAATCCTAAAACAGTTCCGAAAAGATGGCAATGCAGAGCGACCCACCACCCACCAATAAGCCACACCAACCAAGTAAAGCATCATCAATCCAAAGTACTGTCACCTGATACTACTCCTGGGTTACTGCGCTATCTGTGGTTTGAAGTAGAACTAGGACTGGCAGATCGCAGCCATGAAGGAATCTGACATCTCAGACATGACTCCTTTACTATAAAAACTGATAACCAGGGTAAAGAATACCTCACCATGACATTTAATGCCCATGCCAAAAATCGCAATAACAACAAAATGAATGAAGGAAGCCAGTGTGATTTATTGTTTGCTGACCCTAGGAACCCTAATTGCCCAGTACAGCTGAACAAGTAATACATCAGTAAGTGCCCCCCAAATGCCTCATCCCTCTACCTTCACCCCGAATGACTTCCACAATTTGTTCTGCACCGACACCAGTACTGGTACAGCCTAGAACCCATGGGAGTGCACTTCCTCCGAGACCAAATGGCCAAAATTTCAAAAGAAGCTGAACTATCACAGCGGTACACAAATCATTCGATATGAAGTACTGATGTACAAATCTTAACAGAGGCAGGCTTGGCTTTTCGAGAGATAATGAGCATCACTGGGCACTGTTGCAAAAGAAGCCTAAAAAACTACTAGACCGCCTCAAATGCTGACTGAGAAAAGTGGAGCAAACTGCTAAGCAGTGCGGGGAAGTCACCAGCAAACAAAAAATATCCCCCCACAAGCCACAGTCCAGCTGACTAGCAATTGTTGGCAGAAAAGCTATGATTTTTCCTCCAGCAGTTCATCCACCCCACAGCCTCCAGTACTGCTGCAAGCCAGGAGTTCCTCAGAGCCACAAACCCGAACGGGAATGACTCGATCCAAAGAAGCCGCAGTCAGTGACGTCACTGAACTGGAACCAGAACAGCAATCAAACCTTCCTGCAGCATGACCCAATGGAACCTGCAACATTACTGTACTGGCCACATCCGAACCAAACAAGAACACTGCAGAAACGGAGATAATGTTCCCTGGCTTCAATATGAAACACTTTACTATACATAGACTGGTAAACTTCAACTACTACAACAGATAAATGTTGTACAATGTGCTGATACCAATAAGTTAAGACTCAATGCTGTAGTTTAAAAGTTACTAGTTCAAAGTTTAAAACTAAGTTTAGTTGAAGAGTTTAAACAGTTAGAACATCAGAACTACTTTCTCTGGTGGAAAAATACACAATAAATATTATACTTTTGAGCCTTAAAAAAGCAGTTTAGTGGATTTTTTTTACAGTAAAAATTATAATCCGTTTTATAAGTGCAATAACCCACTCCAGGGCATGGGGTTATGGAGAATTAATACACTTCCCAGCTGCTGTGAGGGCACTTGACCTGCAGCCTTATACCTCACAATGCACCCGGGGCATGCATTAATTCCCCTAACCCCATGCCCTGTTGTGGGTTATTGCTTACTTGTAACATTTCTGATGTACCTCTTCTGTACTCAGAATCAAGTGTCATACTTGGTATGTTTGTTTCTTTTTTTCATAAGATGAATAAAGTTAAAAAAAGGCTACCATCCTCTCCTGGGAGACTCAGGCTAAAGCCTTTGACTTCCCCTTTGAGGGAAACGCTATTTGGTGGCAAAACAGGCATATATGAAAAAGTGGATGAATACAAGGCTATTTTTAAGAGTAATACTGAGAAAGAAAAGGCCTTACTTCATATAGGCCTTATAGAAAGGGAGGCAGGGGCAGGGGTTAGTACCCCAGACCCCTATGCCGTATTTGAATACCAACCTCAGAGAGGTTACTACATAGGCGGGAGGTGCTCCAGGTGTGCTGCAGCACCAGCCCAAAAGCCACAGCCCAAAAAAAAAAAAACCTGACAATTCTGTCCAAGTTGCCAGTCAACCATGGCCAGTGGTGGTGGGGGGGGGGAGAGGCTGACCCACTGCTTCTAGGAATGGGTAGAAATTACCACAGACAAGTGCGTCTTAGAAGTAATGAGTCAGGGACCGTCCCTGCCATTCCAAAGGTTTCCAAAATTGCAGAGACCAAAAAACTTCCCAGCTTATTCACCAACAGAAAAAATTCTGTTTGAACTGGAAGTAAGGAAACTACTGCAGGCAAAAGCAATAGAAAAGATTCCTACCCCACAGCTGGGCAAGGGTCTGTTTTCAAGATACTTCCTGACCCACAAGAAAAGTGGGGAATGGCGACCTATTTTAGACTTACGATATCTGAACAAACATATAAAAAAGAAAATTTCAAGATGGTAACACTGGGCACAGTGATACCATCTCTACAGTCAAGGGATTGGTTGGGGTCACTGGATCTGAGGGATGCCAGTTTCCACATTCCCATCAGACACAGTCACAGAAAATACCTCAGGTTCAGGCTGGGAGACTGCCAGTATCAGTTGGTAGCCCTTTCCTATAGTCTTACCGCAGCACTAAGGGTATTCACAAAGTGCCTAGCCATGGTGGAAGCTCACCTAAGAAAACAAGCTGCGGTGGCTTTTCCCTACCTAAATGACTGGCTAGTCTCAGGGAAAACAAAACAAGAGGCAATGTGCTCCATACAGCAGGTAAGCAGCACCCGAGAGAATCTGGGATTCCTAATAAGTCTGCAGAAGTCTCAAACAGAACCAGTGCAGGTGCTAGGTTCCGGGCATGTACGTGTAACCCCCTTGCAAATAGGGGTTCCAAGAAATGCCTGCATGGGCTTGCCTTAGCCCAGTCCCTCTGTCCTTCTCTCGCTGTCTCTCGGGCTTCTCCCGACTTGACCTCTAATTTATCTGGTTCCCTCAGGTCCTGCTTTGCCCTTCTGTGTGCCCCAGCCTGTAGCCTAATTGAAATCCAGCCCCTCGGGGCTTAAAACGCTGACCGCGATCTCTTGCTGCAAAAGTGCTGCCTCCAGGGCAGCAGGAATTGTGTTGGCATGCTAAGTGCCTTTGATGTGGAGCCGTTTGTTTTGAGGTCGCTTCGGGGACTGTGACGTGGGTCCCGGGATCCCTTCCACCTAACTGGGACCCGGTGACCATGGACAGCCTGCTGGGGGGCCGCACTGGTGAAAATTGAAAGAGTTTGACCAGGGCTCATTTAAGTATGCCAGAGAGGGGCCCCAGTCATCTGAATAAATAATAACTGTGTGCCTGGCTGCCTCCAGGGTAGCTATGTTCGGCTCTGGCCAAAAAGTAAATAATTTAAATGTTTTAAACAATGAAACTTGTTGCTGCATATTGGAATTGACTTTACATGTGAGGAGAAGTGTTTCAAAGTGTTTAAAGTTAAAATTAATGCTTTTCCCCTGGCAATTCCAGTATTTTGGGACCCGTGTGTGTCAATCTGTCAGCCACTGCAGGGGGAGCTTGTTAAGCGTAGTAGCGACAGGAAAAGTAAAAGAGCCATGTTCTTCATCTGTGCAGTGACTGCAAGTACAGCCTTTAAGCTGCAGAACTGTGGGACATTTGGGGCAAATAATTACTTCTTTCTGGCTGCACCAGGACATTTTTCAGGACTGTATCAAAGCTGCTATAAGGGACAATGGGTTAAGCAGCCATTGCCAGCATAGCAGCCAATTGGAATGCCAGCAATAGAAAGCCAGAACTTGTGGGACATTCACTGCTGCACCTCATGGGTAAGCACCCAAGTGCTCATGGGGACTTACAGAGACATCATTTTAGGTGCCAAGTCTACAACCCAATTGTGCCTCGAGTGTTTTGATTGACAGGTCCCTCAGCCACTTGGAGACATGTCACCCCATCTCTGCTACCAATCAGGAGTTGAGCTAGGAGCTCTATAAAGAGACAGTGTTGCCAGTTTGTCTGGAGATTCAGAGATTGGAGAGAGAGAAAGCAGCCAAAGCATGCTCCAGCCTGCTGGGAGCCCCCACAGGGGTGGGGGCTCAGGCCCCAGCCATGCCACCAGGCCTGGGCCACTTAATCCAAGCCCCTTCAGTCTTCAGGGGGCATTTATCATTTTTTAGTTAAAGTTTACCAGTTACAATAATTGTACTTTCTGCAACAGCTAGTCTGGAGGTTGCCAGTACTGTCCTCCAGAGGCTAGCTCTCCCTCCTACGTCAGGGAAAGTTGTGGACCGAAGATCAGATGTCCAGCAGCGGTGAGAGCGCCAACCAGACCAGATGACATCATGCAGTGGTGAGAGAGCTGAAGAAGTCTTCAGGATGCCTTCAATTGCTGAAGAAACCCATGGAAGACCTGAGTGGGTACCCTCGTACCCCCACCCCGGTGAGAGGGAGAAGCTGAGCAAGTAATCTTGGGGGCCTCAAGCCCCACTAACAGATATGTGTTGTTAATTCTAAAGTATTGGAGTTCTAAGTCTGGGCTACTAACCCCATAAGAGACTGCCTAGTTCAAGTAAATGGATGCATCTTGTCTGTGTCCCAAATGGCTAGGTTGCAGGTGCAGCAAGATGCCTAGCTAATGAATCATATAAATGTGTTGCAAGTTGTATAGCTATGGGTTCGAGTCCTGCCATAGTGGAGCTGACTGCCAATCCGCGTTTGCCACTTCATGAGACAGGAGGCCCTAGAGCATATTATGTCTGCTACCTGAAGAGAATTTACCTGTGTCTGACCAGAATTTCGTCTGAGAGTGCTTGGGATAAGTGTACAATGTCTAGACGTGCTGGGTAAGACTTTGCTTGTGAATAATGTCCTTGGTATATAGAATGTACTGGATGTGACTGCCTGTAACTAAAGTATGGGATGCTTGATAAAAGTGTCGCTGTCAACTTACTCTGGATGGATGCCTTTTGGCATATAAAGTACTGGATGTGACCGTGTTTAAATTGCATATAGGATGCTTGACAAAAGTATCACTCTCATTGCATTTGGATGGGACTTTCAAGAATTGTGCTGAATGTTCTGGATGTAAGATCTGCATAGCTTGTCCTGGAATGTTTGGAAGTCTGCAAGTGCAGGTCACTCCCTGCCTGGGTTGTAAATAGTACTCTGTAGTTTTACCAGAATCCATTTCCAAGTTGCCCCAACCCTCAAATCAATAGCCGGCCACCTCGACTAGCTGCAACTCACATCAGGCCTGCAACATCTATCTGTTTAACCAGTATGGTATGAGATTGCAGGGTTTCTGCTGTATCTGGGACTGGTACCAGTGTGGACATTAATGATAATTATGTTTAACATCTGATTTGCCAGCAGCTAAATAACCAGAGCGCTGGATGTCTTAAGTTGACTGGTATAATGTGATTTATGTATGCCTGTTAGTATGTAGCCACACAGCTGGAGGGTTCACCAGCAAAATCCAAATAACTTTGTACATTTTGTAAATAGGATAAGATGACCTCTATGCCTTCTGTTTCCTCTTCCTAGCTCCTATACTACCCCCTAAATAAATACCTTATTTGTTTGAAATTCTGGTGTGAGTACATTATTAGAGAGAGCCTTTAAATCAAAAGGTTGAAATGTGGGGAACTGTGTATTGGGGCATGTCTGGGGAAGGTTACTGGTTATCGTGGGCGGTGTAGCAGCTCAGGGGGCTACACCCAGTACCATCTCACCCACGTAAAGCACCCTGAGTGGAGGCAATACACAAAGGTTTTTAAAAATGTTATTAGCTAGCCAACCCAACTCTCTCAGTCTATTTACAGGGTAGTGCTGCAGGGGTGTAACCTGGGGATAGCGCCACCCAGGGGTTACATACGGCACAACTCGTGACGCACCCGGTCATTAGGGTGCCAAGTCCCAATGTCATGGCCCCCTGTTTTGTAGGGGCTGTACCCCCCATGCCCCCCTTCTAAATATTCCAACTCCGGGGGGGCAGACCTTGGAGAGGGGGCAGTGAATTTGGCCATGTGACACCATAATGATGGGTGCTGTGCCGCTGGCGTACACATGGCCGGAATGGCAAGTGCTATACTTCGTAGGTGCAGGGCTAGAAACCCTGCTGGGAAAAGCCCTCCTTCCATAGGAAAGGGTTTCAAACCTGATTACCAGTGCAGAATCCTTCACACTGGGCAGCCCAAGGCCTGGAAGGGATCTTCTGCAGCTACTGAGCCACATGGCCTTATTCACAATCATGGTGCCATGAGACAGATTTCAGATGAGGGGCATTCAGTACCATCTAAGAGACCACTGTTCCCAAAGTCAGACTCAGTGTGTCAAGCTAGTGCCAATCACAGAAGGCTTTGTACAAGCACTAGAGTGGTAGAAAGAGGGAAGCAACTGCAGAGAGGGCATTCCCTTGCTCCAGCAATCCCCAACAAAAGTTCTTACAACAGATGCTTCACTCCTAGGGTGGGGTGCCCACCTGGAGGATCTCACAGTAAATGGCTTCTGGAGCCCTGAGGAGACTCAGGAGCACATACATGTCCTTGAGCCCACAGCACTACTATTGGCAATGCAGTTCTTTCCCTCCCAACTATATGGTTAGTCTGTCCAAATTTGGACGGACAATACTGCTACAGTGTACTACATAAACAGGGAGGAACAAGATCCTCAAAATTGTGCTCAGAAGCTATGAGGATCTGGTTAATTCCCTGGACACAAACAATTTCTGCAGTGCATCTGCCAGGCAAGGACAGTGTGCTGGCAGACCTCCTAAACAAAATCTACCAGGGAAACCACAAGTGGACCTTGAACTAGCAAGTGCAAGCTTCAGTCTTCAGAAGATGGGGTACTCCAGAAATAGATGTTTTCCTCTTGGGAGAACAATCAGCTCCTGCATTTTTGTTGCAGGCCACCAGCCAGGGGCAGAGTCCTAGAGGAGGCCCTAGCCTTGTATTGGACAGGGAAGTTCTTATATGCCTCCCCACCATTTCCATTCATACAGATTCATACAAAGGGTGTTCATAAAGCTCAGGAGAGAGCCAGCAACAATCACTGTGATAGTCCCAGACCGGGCCAGACAAGCTTGATACTCAGTGCTACTGACTTTATCCAGCAGGATTCCAATCAACCTGCAACTGTTCCCAGACCTCAGAACACTACATCTGAGGGTGTGGTTCTTGAAAAGTTATAATTCTCTAGATTCAGTCTCTCAGAGGAGGTGCTGAGGGTGCTGAAGGTTTCCAGAAAACCAGCAACAAGGAAAGCATGTTCCTCTAAGTTGAAGAGATTCTCATAGTGGCGTACCCCAAGAAAGATAATCTCAATGCAGGCAGGGCTGTCTATAATTCTGGATTTCTTGGTACACTTACAGTCCCTAGGTTTGAGACCTTCAGCCATGAAAGTACACCTGTGAGCCATGTCAGCCTACACATCAGTAGGCAAAGACAAGTTCTTCACTTCACAACCTGTTTTAAAAGTTTTTCGATGGCCTCAACCATATATACATACAACTTTACGTGGACAATGCCATATTATACAGATCAGACAACTGCATCTCCTCCATCAAATCAGACCTTGAAAAAGACTTCTGGGCATTCGAAGCATGGTTCAAACAAAACCTACTGGTTCTCAATACCAAAAAACTAAAACCATGCTGTTCCGCCACTCCTCCTTTGACCTGTCCACCCAGCAGCCCTTTTTACCCACACCTCCACAGGCATGGCACTTGGAGGAGTGGACTCTTTTAAATATCTAGGATTAACCCTTGATGAAAATCTCTCCCTCGAAGTGCACATGCAATGAATTATCAAGTCCACACATCAAAAACTGGGCCTTCTATATTGAATTGCTCCTTACCTGACTCCTCAGTCTCAGAGAACCCTGGAGTCCGCAACATTACTCCTGTGTCTTTTTTATGGTGCCCCCCTACTTCACGCCACCACACAAAAAACCCAGGCCAAACTGAAGCAAACTTATCACTGAATCGCATGCTTCACAGCTATAATGCCTGCTTGAATGCACCACTGCGATGTCCTTCAAGCCTTAGGAAGGCCATCCTTCGTGGCCAAACCTAACCTCCCCCTATTTGCACTACCTTCAGACTCATCCCCCTTCCCTCCCCACTTATCCTTACTAGTCTGCTCACCCTGAAACCCATCCCCAGCACCCTTCACTCCTCCTACCTCCTTATGTTAGCTTCATTTAAGACCATTTTGCCATAGGCAGGAGGAGCCTTAACCTTTTTAGCACCCCAAAAATGGAACAACCTTCCTCATGGACTACTATCCTGCTCATTCCTTCCCCAGTTCAAAAAATGCTTTAAAGATCTCTTCTTTCCCCCACCAGTCTGTACCTGCTAAGTTCTCTTCACTTTCCCATTGTCACAATACCCTGCCCCGCCTTCCCTACGTCACCCTCCCTCTGGATTCCACCCCTCCTTCTGCCTACGTATTTCTTCACCCGTGACTCTTGCTATGTCTGCATTTGATTGAGACCACTGAACTTATGGACTGACTGGTATCCTCTCATCATATACCATTAATCATTTCTCATTTCTGACCATGGCACTTAATGTACCACTTAACAGCAAATACTAATCCTGCTGATTACTCTCTGTAATTAACTACTCTGTTGCTCCATTTGTTAGCATACGTCACTCTGTATATTACTCTGTGTAACAGCATACTCGTTGCTTGTACTACTGGAATTGTATTTCCCTGGGTCGCCCCTGAAAAAAGAATATGTCTGTCTCAGTTGGGCCTACCCAGTCAATAGATGGAGGCTCCTTTTGAGCCTATGGTTACAGCTGGCTTAAAATATGTCTCATGGAAAACAGCATTCCTGATTGCCATGATGTATGCCAGGAGGGTAGCTAGTGTGATTTACAGACCTCCAGCACAGGGGGAGGAGTTAGATAAGTACTTGTGGAAGCTACTTTCAAAATGGCAGAAAATGGGGAGGTGCTGCTGGTGGGGGACTTCAATCGGCTGGATGTAGATTGTAAGCTCTGCGCTGTGGCTTCAGCTAGAAGCAGGGACATCCTGGATTCCTTGCAGGGGCATTCCTCTGGCAACTAGTCAGTGAACCCACTCATCATAGGGCAATACTGGACCTGGTACTCAATAATAGGGGCAGTGTTTTAGATGTCAAGGTAGGAGGCCACCTGGGGAACAGTGATCACTATACAGTGTGATTCAGTATATGGACAGCTGTGGAACTGAACCACACAAGACCAAGAGTCCTGGACTTCAGGGGGGCAAATATTAAAAAGACGGGTGAATGCCTCAGGGATGACCTGCAGAGGGGATGACGTGGGTGAGGAGGAAGAACAGTAGGCAAAACTAAAAATGGCCACAGGGATGGCTAGAGACCTCTGCATCAAGCAAGTGAACAAAAGCAGGAGGAGAAAAAAAAGAGACCACTATGGTTCTTGAAAGGGGTGGTAGAAAAGGTAAAGGATAAACGGGCAGCATTCAGAAGGTATGAGGAGATGCAGAGGGAGGAGGATAGGGAGGTGTATCAGGGGAAACAGAGAGAAGTAAGGAAAGCAGTAAGGAGCATGAGAGCGCAAACTGAAGTGAGAATATCCCAAGCAGTGACAAAGGGGGTCAAGACATTTTGTAGGTATGTAACTGAAAGGAAGAAGACTGGGGGTGGGATTGTAAGATTAAAAAGTGAATGAGGGGACTATGCAGAGGGGGATCAGGAAAAGGCAGACATGCTGAACAAATAATTCTGTTCAGTGTTCATAGAGGAAGGAGAAGAGGAGGGGGCCACAAAAAAGTAACAGGAGCATTGGAAGAAGGGAGGTGGACACTAGTCCATTTTCAGAGGAGAACATCCTGAAGGGACTTGCTAAATCTGAACATGGACAAAGCAATGGGGTCAGATGGGGTGTATTCAAGGGTATTGAGGGAGCTCAAGGAGGTACTGACTGCACCTCTGACAATCCTGTTTAACAGCTCATTGGAAACAGGAGTGGTTCCAGAGGATTGGAGGAGGGCAGATCCCATTTCACAAAAGTGGTAGAAGGGAAGAGATGGCAATTGTAGACCAGTCAGCCTGACTTTGGTGGTTGGAAAGTTAATGGAGTCACTGCTGAAGGAAAGGCTTGTGGAATATCTTGAATCCAATTGGTTACAAGACCTGAGGCAGCATGGATTCATGGGGTAGGTCATGTCAAATTAATTTGATGAATTTCTTTGACTGGGTGACCAAGGAATTAGATCAAGATGGAGCAGTGGATGTGGCCTACCTAGATTTCAGTTAGGGCTTTCAACACCGTTCCACATAGGAGGCTAATAAAAAAGCTAGGTAGCTTAGGTGTGGGTCCAATGGTGGTAAACTGGGTAAGAAACTGGTTAGGGTCTAGGCAACAAAGGCTGGTGGTAAATGAAGTTCACTCAGAGGAAGGGAGGGTAACCAGTGGGGTGCCTCAGGGATCAGTGCTAGGACCAGTCCTTTTTAATATCTTTATAAGTTACATTGCAGAAGGGAAGGTCTGCCTCTTTGCAGATGACACCAAAATCTGCAATAGGGTTGGCACTCCAGTAGGCATGGAAAGGATGAACAGAGACCTGAGAAAACTCGAGTGGTCAAGGATATGGCAGTTGGGTTTCAACATGAACAAGTGCAAAGTAATGCACTTGCTGCACAGAAACCCAGAGGCAGAGTACAAAATGGGAGGAGTGGTAGTGATGACCACCAAGCAGGAAAGAAACTTGGGGGTGATTATATTGGATGACCTAAAGGTGGCCAGGCAGTGCGACAAGGCAGTTGGGAGGGCTAGTGGGATACTGGGGTGCATCTCTTGTTGTACAGTTTCCTGGATATAGTTCTGTTATGAAAAAACTGGTAAGATCCCCACCCATGAGGCCTGTAGGCACATTCACAAAGGGGTACCACTGCCTCTATGGCAGTCACAAGAACATCCCTTCAAAGGTATTTGTAAAGCAGCTACCTCAAAAACAGTACACACCTTCACAAAGCACTACTGTCAGGACATACAGTCCAGGAGTGATGTCAGTTTTGGAACTGCTGACTTGCAGAACCTTTTTCCTAAATAGGTTCTAGATGCATCCTCCCAAGGCACTGCTAGTGAGTCTGTCATTTGTAGGGCATCTCATTGATGGATTCCTTCTGTCTGAAGAAAGAATTATTCACCATAGAAATGTTGTTTCTTGCCAGAGGTCCATCATTAAGCTTTACAAGCCCTGACCCTGCCTCCCCTTCTAGAACCCTAAAAATAGGTTCACACAAGAATCAGTTCTCATATTAAGGTTGCTTGAGCATTACGTATTGCAGTTTCTCAACAATTTTTAAAAATGCAGTAATTTAAATTCTACAATAATTTGTCTGCCTCAGTTTAGTTTGGTTTTTCAATAAGTTTTAAGAAAATTTTAGAAATATTTTAGTAGCCATATAATTTACTTAGATTTAGTGGTCATTGCTCCCCTGGCAATAGAAACAAATCTGATGTTAGAACAGCAGGGGGAGCATGACCAGAGTACAGAGTTTGATCTTTTTTTTTTGAACTTTTTATTTATAGATTGTATGCGTATACATCACACAATATACACTGTATAGTGCCATACTATATAATTTAAACATCATTAAGAAGACATTCAGATGTGTGATCCACTATAACTGTTTGATACAAGATTAGGGGGGGAATTCCATATAGCAATATGTTATCTATTACTACAAAATTAGGTAACATATAGCCAGATACTATCAATGCCTTATATATAGCAATAAACACTTAGTGGGTTTATAAAGAGAAATGTTAACTGGACAACTTTGCCCTTGGTTGAAAATTACTCCTTTTTTACTTAAACTCAACAAATATCTCCCAGAAGGCTCCCTCAGCTCCCACTTGAGAAAACAAAAGGTCTTTATTGTCCAGGCTTACTCAAATAAGAATTCCACTGGGTAAATCCCTAAAAAAAAAAAGGGGGGGGGGAGCTTAACTTGTGTAGAAGTAAACAAGTGTCCAGTAATATTATCCAAACAAAGAGTTATTTTGAGCCTTTAAACATAGGTTCAGATCTGGTATGATATATACAAATTATTTCCACAAAAAAAAAGCCTTGAAACTGCAAAGCTTTCAAACAGCCAGCAAGTAATTATAGTTTAAGCAAAAACAAAGAAAACTAAACTCAGTCTCACTTAGCCCAGTCATTCCAGGTGTCTTCCAATTCTGAATCTGAGGATGGGTCTCTCTCTTGTACTGCCTTTTCGAGTTCCAGCTTCTCGACCAGTTTAATGGCCTCCCTAGGCTCCGTATAAATGTAGGCCCACCTCCCAACCATGACATGGAGTCAGGTTGGCATAAATAAATTAGTGGGGACATCCATGGCCTGAAACTGCTTTCTCACCCCATCAAATGTCTTCCTTTTCATATGGGTGGAGTAGGAGAGGTCCGGGGAAAAAAAGGATCTTCAAGCCATCAACCTCAACGCTACGCTGCTGTTGGGCTGCATGGAGAATACGATCTCACACTGTTACTGAAGAGGTGAGCAGCATTATAGTACGTGCCCCTTCTGTAGGCCCCGATCTCTGGACATTAACTCTGTAGGCTCTCACAATTAGGCCATGTAATTCCAGTCCAAGAGTCTCCAGCAACCAGGTGCATAAATATGCAGGTAGGTCCTCTCCTTCTGTACCCTCCGGTAGCCCAAGAATTCGGACGTTTGCAGCACGCATTAGATTCTCCAAATGCTCTAATCAGGATCGGAGCAACACTTGCTCCTTCACACAAGTAGAAGCTGTAGCTTGCGCTCGCTGCGAAGATTTTTCAGCATCATGCACGGTCTCCAACAAGCCATCCAGCTTCTGTTCAACTGTGAGCAAAAGGGCATTATATCTGTCCATTTTTTCATCTATCTTTTGTACTGCTTTGGTTAAGTTCCACATTGCTGATTGCAGCGAATCCAATGTAGCCTGTCCAGAGTCTCCACTTGTAGCTTCTGATGGCAAGAGGTTTACAGGAGAGAATGGAGGTCTGGAGGCCCCGCCATGTGGGGCAAAGAAATTAGGCTTTGACTTTGTATTTTTCCTTCCCATCTTAGCAAGTATGATACCTCTGAAATCAGCTGGATACCAGGAATCCAAATATCGTAGTCAGATAAACGGATCAAGTGACAGAAATATATTTAAACTCCTTTTTCTCTCTTGAAAGATGGAGCTCTCTAGAAGTACGTCCGTTCAGCTAGATAGTTGGCCATGCCCCCACAGGGTCTGAATTTGTATTCTGCATTCTAAAATTTGCATAAAGTTCTACCTCTGGGGCAGTGCACTCCTGCTAATTAATGCCATTTGTATGTGTAATCCTCCTAGGATGTGTGCATCAGGTAGTGTACTAGGTTTACACAAGGTAAAGTTTTAAGGGTTCTGTGCTATGACCCTTTAATGGGTTAACTTGAATGCCTCTGAGGGACTGCCTGCGATTGGTGGGGAGTACCCCAGAGGGATGCCTTTCTGGCTGGTGCAGGAGCACACTGGGAGAGAGGAAGGTGGTGGTGGATGTGAGGGGAGTGGAGGTGATTATCTGCTCCAGAGTGCCATTTGTGAGGAAGCCTAAACTACCCAAATGAATGCAGTGGCAACGAGAGAGAGAGAGAGAAATCACTGGGTGGGGAAGAATCTGGTGCCATCTGGAGCCGAGGATTAAGCATCCATGAGTGGGGCTCGAACCTAAGTCGGGGGGGGAGTGAGACATAGAACAAGATGATAATGGGACTTCACATCCAAGGTGGAAATCCACCACCAGTGTTTAGAGCCCCATGGAGCTCAAGTCCATGTCTGGATTGAAGCCATGTCCAGATTGGATGGGTGTCAGGGCCTGAAGGGGATATGTGTGGCCCTATTACCGTGGCCTGGAGTACATGAATCTATGGGAAGAAGTGGAGCTGAGGGATACATGGGGACATGTCGCCCGTAGTCTGAGGGGCAGTCACCCAGGAGTAATGTTTGGAGAGCTAGTAGACAGGAGGGGACCTGCTGGCCCCGAGTTTAGAGGTCATTTGCCACAGTAGACCACAGAAAGGGTGAGAGGAGGCTGGAGAAAGGGAGTCCTCAAAGCAAAGTGAATGTCTATGCTTGATGTGAGACTACGGTGAGTATTGTGTGGGACTATATGCTGCCTATGTTTAGGAGTCATCAGCAAGATGCTCCTCAGAAGATGGACACTGAATATGAGCTTTTGGACTTTGCATGGACATTAATTTGAAGGACCCTATGGTCTACAGCCCTACTTTCCCCCAGTGGGATATTTTTTAAGCTCCGTGGAGTATCATCTTTTATTAAAGGATTCATTTCTGTTGTACTTCTCAGTTCTGCATTCGATTTGTTGCCTCTTGTGTGTTGCTGTTAGCGAAGTTTGATTTGCAGCCCTGTCCCCTGTGGAGCAATCCCGCACACCAGTTTCCAAAACTCTAAACATCAGTCATCTTTGTGTTTCTGCTGTGGTCCCCTTCCCCAGGGACAATTACCACCATACCCCTAGACATCGGGTAGGGGATGGGCTACATAAGGCTCTTTGATGGATCCTTGAGAAGAAACAACATTGCTATGGTGAACCATTGTTTCTTCTCTGACTTCACCAGGTGGAAAAAATACCCAAGTCCTTGACATTTCCAGTTTTGGAAAAAAAAAGTGTTAGTATTGATGGGGGCAAAATGAATAGTAATTTATAGGTTGGAGCCAAACTTTTTTTTTATCTATCAGTCAAAAATGATTATTTACTTCTTTCCAAACCGTTAGTATGGTCAGAATTACAGAAGGTAAATATATCCCTTTTGTCTCACTCCTTCTTTCCAAGTGCAGCTAACTGGTGGCATCTGGCGAGTTTCACAGATCTCTGTCTTCTTCCATGGAGAATTTCACTTCTACTGCGCACAGCATAAGAATCTCCAGCTAAGAGGCCAATAAATAATTTTGTAAATCTGGGTGGGCAGGTCCTTCCCTTCATCTGCCCTAATCTATATATATATATATATATATATATATATATATATATATATATTTATTTTAATCTTCTTTGCATGCTCAAAGAAATCTTTAGAATGTTATTTCCCAAGTTGTAAACAACTTTTGATGCAGATCTGTTGTTATTGTCTGGAAGAAACACAGATAACTGGACAACACATTCATTTTAATGGATTTTGCCCTTTTAATAATCCATTGGCAATAAATTATATTTTATGAAATCTAGTTCCACCTTCTCAACCTAGCCCTGAGGTCACCTTTGGAAGACTTGCTTAGGCAAGTTGAAATGTTGTGACATCGGAATATGTGCAACAGAGCCTACTCCATGTCCTGAATTATGCCTCAGTAATAACTGATGCTTCTTCTGTTTCCTTTGTTTCCAAGAAGGAAACTTTACTTAATAAAACTGGAAAATTTGTAACCATGGCACCGCATAGGACACATCATTGTAGTATATTAAATAGTCTCGACTGGTTGACTGTTCAAAATAACTGTAAATTGGCATTGTCATGTTTTATCTTTAAGATTTTGCATACTGGTTTTCCTCTATCATTCCGTGTCCTTTTGAACATCTACAAGTCTCCTTATAGCTCACGAGCTTCTCAAAAACTTCAGTTGGCCCTCCCCTTAGTACATACACACTCTGGGAAAAGGTCATTTGCCTATACTGCTGCTACAGTGTGGAACTACTTACCTGTTACTGTTAAATGTTCATCATCTAGTAGTACTTTGTCATGTATGTAATTATTTTAAAAATCTGAATGAGTGTACATGTGTAAAATGATGTGACCGATGGATTGTCTGCTTCATGTTGTGCTGTTTGTATGTTTACACTATTAACTTCAGGTCATGCCTGAAAATGGAATTTTAATATTCCAGTGCACCAATCTGTAATTACAAATAAAATGAAATGAAATAAAAATGAAATCGGGCAGTTAATCAGGCTAGCTTGGCAAGTTGAAATGTTGTGACATTGGGCAGTTCGTCAGGCTACTTTCAAATGAACGGCCTTATCCGAAGGTTTTTAACCTGCAAATAAAAAAGTTTCTCTGCACCAGAGATTGTTTTCTGGCGGTACTTGACATATCTGTGTGCTGTTATTCGTGGGACTACTGGCTGTGGATAGCTGCAAAGTGCCATGGTTGAAGCGGTGAGTGCCCTTTTGCCTATGTTTGTACTCCCTGCTGACGTTTGCACTGCATCTTATACACAGAGAGCTGTGACATAGGTTGTGTTCACTGAAAAGCCCTTTATTTGTTTTGAATATGTAATTTCCTCCTGCATATATCTCTTTACTCTGATGCAGTTTCATAATTGCTTATTGGAACAATATGTACATTATTCAGTGTCTTTCAGACTGAATTACCAACATGTATATTTAGCAGGTTATGAGGGTTGCTGCTCCTCCATGGGGGTCATGGTCATGCAGCCAAGTACCGCAACACAAAGATGTTTGTACCAACCTTCCCCTTAACCCTCCCAGTTAAGCACAATGTGTTAAAATAATTGCTGTAGCCACAGTACAAAGTCACTACATTTTCTTGTTTCTGTTAAATGTCATGCTTAGACAAAACAGCAAATGCAGCATGGTAGTACAAATGAAAACCAGAGAGAAAGCTTGTCATAGCACAAGTGAAATGACAATTCAGTCCGCCCTTGGGTGGTTGCTCTAGCCAGCTAAGTCTACTTTTCCATTGTTCTACTATGCTGCATTTGCTGTTTTGTCTAAGAATGAATTCTAACTGAAATAATAAAATGGCGTGATCCTATGTTATATAATGGATACAACAATAATTTTTATCACATGGTGCTTGACTGGTTAAAGGGAAGGTCAGGGCAACATTATATTTGTTGTTTTGCTAATTTCTATGAATTGTTATATAATGCTTGTGAAGCAATTGCTTCTGTCCTTGCCTTCTGTGACACTCTCATAAATTAGGTGCTGTACTTAAACAAGGCTATTCTGGTGTGGAAACAAAAAAAAAATGGTCTACATTACTGAATCCTTCATTGTTTGATCAGTACCAGTTTGAAGCTAGGACTTATTACAAAACATTAAAGAAACCAGAAAAAAACTGAAACTTTTTACTTGACACTCTGGGTAGTAATACAGTGCATTATGATGTATGCTCAGTCTCAGGACAGCCAAAATGTGTGCATACATCCGAAATTGCACACAGATGGAATTTATTATGTATTGTGCTGATAACAGTGTTCTCCAGTAGGGGAAGGCACATTTCCTTTTCATATGACAGCTGTTCTTTCAAATTCAGTGTGTAAAGAATATAGTAGGAATATTTATCAACATAACGCATACCAACTGATTTAAAGTTGTATTTCAAATGAGCTAGAGCCTGATCAGCAAAGCCCTACACAACCTTATGTGAGTGCATATGGAGGGCTGGGACACTCCAAGACCCCATTGCTGCCTTTGCACATCCACCAAGATTGATGCACTGTCTACCAAGTGTGGCCAACCTGATCTGTTACCCTGAGTGAGTGGTCAGGTTGGGGTTCCCAAACAGGCTATTCGCACTCTGCGGCAATCATTAGCATGAGATATACACCATGGAAATGGCCAGGAAGACGTGGTGGCTATGCAGGGGACACCACAGCAGTAAACCTTCTGCACCCTCAACCTTGATGCCCCAGACAGATTTGGCTCTGAGTGGATCCCTACATTCACATTTCCTCCAGCCTAGGGGTGAGGTGGAACTGAAGCGGACTTCATGCGAATGCCCCAAATTGACAATTTCTGTTCTGGATAAGGGGATTCAAAGTTTTTGGAATCCCTTTGACATTTCCTCACAATAATGCAGTGTTTTTTATAGTGATCATATGGTACAGCAAGCTCAGCTCTGTGAAGGTCACATGACTTGCAGTATCTAGTCAGTGATGCAGAAGATCATATTCTTCTTCCAGTGCACATGTCGTTGTGCTATTTATAGCTAAAACTTTTCAGAGGACCTATATAGGAGAGCTCTTACTGTTCAACTAAACTTATTTTTCTTCAAAGAAACACTTAGACAATTGTGTTCATTATTATCATTATAATCAGATAGCGTGTGCCTTTCAATCTGAATGCAGTAATCTCTAAGGCCAACCTCTGCTCTTGGTCCTACCTGAACTCCTGAGGTGCCATCCACCATAGAGCCTCAGCTTGCCCCCTCCGGTGGACACTGGTGGAGGGGATATACCCCAAACTTTCTATGCCTTGTTAGGTGGCACCTCTTCCGGTCAGGAAGCAGTAGCGCTGGGAGACCATCATCATCGGGTGCAGGGTGCTGTGCTTTTCTCATTTTCTGTGCTTGCCCTGTAAGAGCCATGTATGTAAGGGCTGCAAGGATACATGCACGAAAGCATGAAATCATCTTTAGCCACGAAGGCTCCTCCCACCCATGGTCACGCCACTCTCTACCGTCCCCTGCATCCAGGAGGCAGTATGGTGGAAGCAGACGAGACCCCCTCTCCCTGGGGAAGGAGAGCATCCTCTGGGATTCTCAATCCTTCCCCCTAGTGACCCAGTCTTGTTTTTGAACCTGGGTCGCTGGCTTCTTGAGTGGTAGCACTACTGTTGTGCCGATGGGCCAGCCTAGTTTAACACAAATGTTTACAGTTTTCTTTCAGCTCTTGCAGCACCAGCCAGGATGCTACGCGGTAATACTAAGGTATATCACAAAATGCTGCATTATGCTGCAAGAACAGTATAATCCAGTGACAGGTAAGCCCTTTTTTATTGCAGTATATTGTGACATATTATTTACTGCAAGTTACTGCATTGTATCATGGCTGGCTCTGCTGTACCTTATTATAATGGCCAACGACCATGGAAGAAGGTAGGGAGCCTGAGAAGGCAAGTTGCTCTGACAACAGGGTGTGTCTAGTGACCACCATTCTCTGGACAGGTGCTCTGACAATGGGCAGTCTGGCACCCAAGAGAAGGGACTGTCCTCCCGGAGATGCAAAAAGAAACAGTTGGGATCCTGCACATGCTTGTCATCAGGGCCTTTATATCATTCGGCCTCAGCTTCTTCTTCTTCTCATAAGGGAAAGAAACTTCACCAGCTGAGATCATCCTCTGGCCATTCTGCTACAAGATACCTGACTTTTTTGGTCCTGGAATCTGCATTTTCATTGCCGATGACAGTGGGTTCACCCAGGCCTGTGAGATCAGTGTCTGTCCTGGAGCCTCTCGCTGTCTGGTAGGGAGGTCTCTGTTGGGCAGTTCAGCAATTAGGCAGCTCCTGTGGAGCAATGAGTGCAGCATAAAAGTCATGCAGTGCTGTTTCTGGTGACAGCCCCTGACCCCTCTGTGTCGGCCATGCTAGGACCACCTATGGTGCTGCTTGACATAGATGTAGCCATCCATGGTGTTGGCCTCCAGGCTGGTGCTGCTGGTGCCATCACTGACATTTGCCCCACTTTTAGTGTCACCTCTATTCCTACCAGGGATAGGGCAGCCATGGTGCTGTTGCCAGATACTTTGGTGCCAGCTGGATCATCTACCAGACACAGAGGCAAAACAAGAGATGCTGCTAGCTGTTAAACAAGGTACTGACTCTAACAGCCCCAGCTTAAATCTGTGGATGCCTTTGATGTAGCAGCTTGCTCTACGGCTGCATGTATTTGCATCAGGCAACACACATGGCTGTGGACTGCTGACTTCACCCAGACATCCAGTAAGAGATCATGAATGTGCCATTTGACTGCACTTATTTATTTGGACAGCAGGTGGAATGGTCTCATAAAAAGGGAGCAGTCAGCACCAATGGCCCTATATTCAAGTATGTGGCTGGTCCAAATGTGCACTTTGTGTGCAAAAACATTTTGGTTTACTTACTGTTTACTGTAGATTGTATCAGACTAATTTTGCTTAGTTCTAGGCTGACATCTGTTACTACAAATCCCAGAATTCCCCTGCAACTGATGTCAGAGCAGTAGGCAATAGTGGGAAATTCAATAGCCTGCAGTGCATGTTAGAGGTTATATAAGCTCTGCTCATTTGTGTGCTGATCCCGCTGTCCTCCCTGGATTAAGTACAGTCACAAAGGACTGTATTTTGCTCCTGGAGAAAAGCAGACCTGGAAAATATCTGAGTGGAGATAATAAAATCTCTAACATGCACTGCCGGCTATTTGAATCTCTTACTGCTTCCTATTGCTCTTTTGTCAGCAGCAGGGGATTCAGTGCTTCGTTGTAATAGAACAGCCTAGAATGGAGCAAAATTGGTCTGTCACAATCTACTGTATTACAATGAACAGTAAGTAAACTAAAATGTTTCTGCACACAAAATGCACATTGGGACCAGACCCACACTTGAATGTAGGACACTTTGTGCTGACAGTTCCCCTTTAGGGAATCTAATGAAACTAGAATGATTCTTAAGACTTCCACTCCAGCCCCCTGTAACCCAAAGAGGGGCAGTGGATGTGGCACATTTCACAACAAGCAGTTCTTTTGTAGCAGGGGAGCCCAGAACAATAAAACACAGCCTCCCCAACCCCAAAAGAAACTGCAACCGAATGCATCAAAGGCACTCAGTGCCACCATCTGAAGCTGTGGCCCTGGTTCCACTTCAGCTAGCTGAGGAAGACCTCTCCTACCCAATAGGGAGGCACCTGGCCATTTTTTACCATCAGTAGGAATCCATCCTCATGGACAAGTGGGTCCTCAGGATTATCTAAGAAGGGTACTCATTAGAGTTTACAGAAACTCCTCTGGACTATCCTCCCAGAAGGCAACTTCCCTTGTCAGCTCACATGTCAGAGCTTCTGGTACAGGAGACTGCAGACCTTCTGAGCAACAGGGCAGTGGAAATAACGCCAGAGTCAGAACAGACTACAAGGTTCTACACCCAGTACTTCCTGGTACCCAAGAAAAAAAGGAGGCATGCTCCTCATTCTTGATCTCAGAAATCTGAACAAGTACATGGATCAAAAAAAATTCAAGACAATTTCTCTGGGCTGTCTTTCCCTACCTGAAGCAACAGGACTGACTAGCCTCTCTGGATATGCAAGACACATATCAGCACATACTGGTGTACCCCAAACATCATACTGGTTCTGTGGTTTGGTTCTGTGTGCAGGGGCAACACTACCACTTCAGAGTTCTACCCTTTGGGCTTTCCTCGGTGCTGTAAGTCTCTTCAAGGGCTTCATAGTACTTACAGCACAGCTCAGAAAGCTGGGACTGCAAATCGTCCCATATCTAGATGGCTGGCTAATCTCAACCGCATTCAAACAGGACACAGAGCAGGCAGTGCCCACTGTCTCTCAGTTCCTAACGTCCATGAGAGTCCTGCTGAACCACTCAATGTCTCAACTGGAACCCTCCTAGGAGGTATTATTCATGGGACTTGTTCTGGGCACAACCCGGGCTTAGGCTTTCCTCCCAGAAAACAGACTTGAGGCAGTTTTGCAGATGGTATGCTGCATCATGGAATGGAAGACTATGCAACCCCATTCCATGCAACACATGCCTGGCTTAACTGCCTCCTCAGTGTTCACAGTGCCTCTGGCATGGCTGCTCATGAGGACAACCCAGTGGATACTCATTACATAGTGGTCACAAACATCACACCTTCAAAACCATCCCATCCAGGTGACCAAGCCTCTCATGTGGTGCCTGATATAGTGGTCAGTGGAGGACAATCTCCTCCAGGGCTTCTCCTTCTCCCTCTCCCCACCAAAGCCAGAGGTGATACCATGGAAGTCTCCCTGTTGGGGTGGGCAGATTATTGGCAGGGCCTTCAGACACAGGGTGTCTGGGACCCATCAGAAACACATCTCCCCATTAGTATGCTGGAGATACAAGCAATTCTGTACAGTTTGAGAGCCCTAGTGGACATAGTCAGCTGAAAGACAGTTCTTCTCTAGACAGACAAGTCTATCACGCACTACAGTATATCAACAAGCGAGGAGGAGCACACTCTTACCCTCTTTGCAGAGAGTGCTGAGAGTGTGGGAATAGTGCCTAGAACAGGGACTAATGAACCAAGCAATCTGTCTGCAAGGGGCCAAGAACACTCTGCCAGATAAGATGTCAAACAGAGGTCAGTGCTTGCAAATGGACACTAGTGAGATCGCAACTTGATGAGTGGGGCACCCCAGATGTGGACATTTTTACATGCTCACTCAATATCAAACTGTTTCAATTCTGCTGTAGGAGTCCAGAACATGGCATTTTCTGTCAGGTTGCAATCAGACTGCCATGGCAAAATCTGTTTCTGTATGCATTCCCGCCAATCCCTCTCTTCCAGAGAGTGCTGTTCAAACTGGAGGCGCACAGGGCAAGATGATTCTAGAGGCCTCATGCTGGCCTCAGCAGATATAGTTTCCTCTCTTTAATCAACTTTCAGCCAGCAAACTGAGGATCCCACCGCTCAGGATGGACTTGTTAACTCAGGGTCAGCTGGTCCATCTCAACCTGCTCCCCATTCATCTCCAGGTCTGACTCCTGAATAGATAGAAGTGAACATGTGAAAGCTATCTAAGAGTGTGTCTGAGATACTTTTGACCAGATGTATGCCTTCCACCAGGAAGACATACACAGCCAAATGGAAAAACGTTTCCATTTGGTGCTCCAAAACCTCAATGGAGCTTTTCAGGTGTCCACCTGATAAGGTTCTGAAGTACTTACTGGACCTTTCCAATGCTGGTCTACAGTATTCGACAGTTAAGGTCCAGCTATATGCTATTTCAGCATACTGTGAACCTGTGGGTACCATCTACCTAGCACAGCTTATATTGTTTAAGAGGTTCTTCGAAGGGTATTTTGCACATAAAGCCTCCCATCTGGAAGTCAGTAGCTCCCAGGGATATAAACCTTGCATTGGATATGCTCACTCGCAAGCCTTTCTAGCCCATTGCAACATGCGACTTGAAGTTTTTAACTTGGAAAGCAGCATTTCTGGTGGCTATCACCTCTGCACATAGAGTATTTGAAATCCATGCTTTGGTCGCAGATCCTCTGTATACTGTTTTCCATAGATATAAGGTAGTGCTCCACATGCACACTGAGTTTTTACCTAAAGCACTGTCAGAGTTGCATCTTAATCTGGCTGTAATCCTGCCTATGTACTTTGCCAACCTCCAGAATGTAGGAGAAAGGACTCTCAACCCACTGGATGCCAAGAGGGCCTTAGGTTTCACCTAGACAGGATTAAACACTTCAGACATTCACAGCAGTCCTTTTTCTCTTTTGGCCCTAATTGTAAGGAACAACCAGTTACCATCTGCTCTCTATCATGGCCATGCGCCGACTGAGCTGTCAATTAGTGCACTGCATGAGCTGTCAATTAGCGTACTGTATACAATACATGTATACAGTACATTAATTGACAGCTCAGTCAGTGCCTGGCCATGATGGAGAGTGGAGGGCTATGCCAGGTGCCAGCTCTGGGATGGGATGTGGGGAGCGGGGTGGTGTGGCACTGCCTGCTGGGGTGGGGGTCCACTAGACCACCAGGGATGTTGGATGTTTGTTAAGAAATGGGGGTTGGGGCTGGGAGGGTCCACTAGACCACCAGGGCTGTTTTTTCTTATTTAATAATGAGGATTTGGGCTGATCGGGGGGTCTGCTAGACCACTAGTGCTGTTTTTTTCTTATTTTAATAACTGGGATCGAAGCTGATCAGGGGTCCGGTAGACTACCAGGGATGTTTCATTTTTATTTATTAATTGGGATCAGGGCTGGGGGCATGCAGTAGCCACCAGGGCCTGCTGTCCATGGTGCTATTGATGCATGACTGCCCTATGGCTTGTAGCACACCTTCCAGATGCACCGTTTGGCACAGTGCCAGGGTTGTCGCAAGTCATGGGAGTTTTCTGCCAGGACCTTACTCGATTGTGAATTGGGCACAGGGTCCCTGTCACAACAGTGGTCAGCGCAAGCTGCCTTTGGCACAGCTTGCATTGACCTTTGTGAATTGTGCCCACTGTGTTACTGGGTTTGGTGACCCTTCTTATACGGGCCACCAGGCCTATCTTGTGTCCTTAGGTTAAGTGCATATGTTACTCATTAGGATCATGCTGTTCACCTCCTTGGTAAAAAAGATACTGAGGCAGTTGGGGGTCTGGTGGTGCTGTATACTAGTGGGTGCATGTGGTGATGCACATGCAACACCTACCATGTTACCGCCCCTAACCAGAAAAAGTTCTGGCTCCCATGGGTCCTGGCACCTCTGGCACAGGCTCACAAATGATAATCAATGGTGAAGATATTCTGGAAGTGAAGTGTAACCCCCCTGCAAATGGGGGTTCCCAAAAGTCTTCCAGGAGCTTGCCTGAATGCTCCAAGTCTGGCCGGTGTTCGGCGTCTGAGCTGTTTAAATGTGGTTCCAAGTGAGTGCTATTTGAGCCTTCATGTACTGTCTCTTTAAGAGCTGTCTGCTTGCAAACTTAATTAGTTTGTATGGGGGGACTGTGTGTTCTAATGACTGAATCCGGCCCGGGCTGCTGTCAATTCGCTCTGTTTCTGCCGTTGCTACATGTGCAGAGGGAGCCTTGTTGAAAGATATAACTGTTTGCCAGAAATCATTTAGGGTGACTGAGAAAATGTAGTTTGTCTAACCTGTCTTCATTTCAGCATGAACTATTTCAGTGTAGCTCTTTCATTTTGGTCCTGAATAGCTGACTTGGACCAATCAGGATGATAGGAAGACCCTAAAATGGAGCCTGTGGACTAATCGGAACTTGGACTTTCAATTTTGAGCCTGCCTCAAGGGGATTGTATGGGCAGTGACTCTGGGAAATGTAGTTTTAACCTTTGTGCCTTTTTTCCACCAACAGAGGGTGTCTTATTGCGAATGACAGCCGAACCAGCCAACAGAATGGTGTGGAGCTAAAGGAAATGCCCTGCTCTGTGACTGGAAAGATTAGATCAGTTGTGACTGAAGAGAGAAGGAGCTCTGTGCTTCTGCACTGTATAGTTTTGCGCGGGAAGCGTGTGTGAGGCCCTGAGTTTCGGTCTGCAGCCTTTGTGAGTGCCAATTTGGACTGAATCCAAGTTGTGAGGAGAAAGAAGCACCAGAAGTGTGGAAACCAGGCTCACCCTGTAGAAGACTGGAGAAATTGCTGAATCGCGCTTGGTCTGTCAGGAACTGAAGCTGCTGTGTGTGCTCCCGGGTATTTTGCAGTAATTGCAATTGGGATCGAGGAGCAGCCTGCCTGGTATAGTACTTTCCTTTTACATATGAATGTGCGTAGTGCTTATGGGGAATCATTATTTCCAATCCCCAGTGCTGTGTGCTGTGTGTTGAAGCTGGATGCAAACCCCAGCTTGTCTCGGACTAAATCCGTTTGCTATCAACTGCAGTGGGGTCCAGTCACGAGGACTTTGTCTCCATACCTTGTTGTTCTGGCAATCCAGAAGAACATCCACCATCTGGTTCTCTGCTTGGGTATTGTGAGTACAAGTCAGGGTATTCCCCTGTAGCCTGTTTTCAATCACAAGTGTGTCATCTAACTCTTGTTGTTTCACTGCTTCATGGACTGAGCCATCCGGCTCCGGATTACAATTGGGTGTTGTGCATATATTTTCTTCTACAGGGCCCTATCCATCTGCACCTGCCGGCCAACCCTGGGCAACGGATCTGGCTAGCCCCCCAACCTGGGCACCCAGAGTGTGACTTTTCAGACCCTGTATGTGTGCACAGTACTGTGATTTAATGCCACCAATTAACCTGACTCCCCCCTCCCGTGTTACTGTCCCCTAAATAAATCAGATTTGTTGTTGTTATACTATATACTGTCTGTGGTGTTGGTGCTTATGGAAACAGTATTGTATTTTGCTGTGCATGTTGTTTAACTTTATTTTACAGGGGGTCCTCAGAGATGTGCTGCAGAATCAGTCTCGAGGGTAAGTGGTACTTTATGAGTGTACAGTGTGTATACGTGGAGTATTGGAGCTGTAACTCCTGTGTACTGAGTGAGCCACTAGAGGGAACCAAAGGGGGTCATGGTGTCCCAGAGGGCTGTGATCAAGCTAGTTGAACCATTACAAACCCTGACCTCTGGGTGGAGGCACCCGCCATAGAACCTAGGCCCCTCAACCTGTCAGTAGTCAAGCAGGCAGGGGTAGTAGCCCTTGGGGTAGCGAAACCTGGGGGTTACAGAAGAATTATGGTAAATATGTAATTTTAATTTTCTGGTGGTTATCACCTCAACAGAGAGGGCCAGTAAATTGCAAACACTCTTCTTAGACCCAAACTTTCTAATTTGCCTTAATAATAAGGTGAAACTCAGAGGGAATGCAGAGTTTCTACCCAAAGTAGTAACATCTTTTCATTCAAAACTATCTTTATCATTACCTGTATCTTTATTGAAGCGTTACTCAGAGTTGAGGAAAAATGCCTGTTTAGATGTTGAGAGCTCTCAGTTACTACAAATTAAAAACAGAGGAAATCTGCGGCACTGCTAATCAATTGTTCGTAACATATGGTGAAGTGGGTATGGGTTCTCCATTCTCAAAAAGGATTGCAGCTCAGCTTAGTGGGTTGTTTCATGTATTTCCTTCTGCTCTTCCAAAGCAGGAATGTAAATTTTGATTAAGTTAAAAGCTTACTCCACAGCAGCCACAGCAGCCACACAGAATGCTGTAGAGTAGCCACCCGGTCCTCAGCACACACGTTTACATCCCTATGTAGTCTGAATATCCTTACAAGAATGGATGCTAGGGTCGGGATGTCTGGCCTTCAGAATCTTGTCCCAAAATAGTCTCAGAGAAACATCCTCCCTACTACCACCAGGAGTCTGCCATTTGTGAGGGTAGGCGTGGCATGTCTCCTTCCTGTTGTTAGAAGAAAAGGTTACTCACCATAGTAACAGCAGTTGTTGTAATGGATGAAACATGCTGCTCTCACAAACCCATCCCAACCTCCTTTTCTTATACATTGGAGGGAAATGATTCCTCAGAAACAGTTGTGTTAAGTTTGATGCTTGAGCTTGTAAAAGATTGTTCTTAAAACATTTTCTATCAGAGCATAGATTGTTTATTTTAAAAACATGTATTTTCATCAGGGTGATGTCTGCTCCTGTTGTCTCTTCAACTACTGATCTTGTGGGTATAGGCAGCAGGGGGTGTGTGATCATTACATGGAGTGCTTTGAAAGTGTCAGAATACCATCTGTCTCTTGTATAACCACACTGTGCCAGATGCTGCCATTTGTGAGGATAGCAGGTTTCATCCTTTAAAGGAACTACAGTTACTACAGTGGTTAACCCTTTTTTTTCATGCAATGTTCACTCGATTTTGCCATTTGCGTGAAATTGGCAAACAAATGTTTTTTGCAAAAAAATTGTGATTTTTCCTCCCACAAAAATAAAAGTTTTATAAGCCCTAATTTTAGGAGATCAGCAAGATCAAATCAACACAGCAGTGCTGGTCATACCTCTCAACCTCCTGCCTCATAAATTAGGGACAAGGCTTAAAAAAATCAGGGACAAAGGACCAAAATCAGGGACACATCTTCAAAATTGGTGATATCCACTCAGGAAGCTGGTAGAATAAGGGGCTTAGTGTAAAATGCATTTTCCAAGGAAGAACAAGTCTGTAAATTTAATGTTTGACATTATTTTGTGCTTACAACCCCCACTGATTGGTCCCAGAAACACAATTTTTAGGAGGGACAGAGTAAAATTTTGAGGCAAAATCAGGGACGTCCCTGAAAATCAGAGACAGTTGAGAGGTATGGTGCTGGTGGTGATGGCAGTGCCAGTGGTGGTGACCACGAGCAAGGCCACTGGTTTCTAGTTTTTAACAGAAAACCCAGTAAAATTCTGGAATTTAGACTTTCTGCACACCAGTAAATTCAAAAGACTTTCTCAGGTGACACAATTTGGTCTGGGGGATGCATTAATGGGACTGGTAACGGTGCTATACCAAGTGCTGGTCAATGGGTCTGCTACTAATAAATTCTCCTTTTATAGGAGAACACACCAGAGTTGCCACCTGCCCCCCCCCCTTTTGGCTTTGGCCATAGAGCCATTGGTGATCTGTGTCCATGGTACCCCGGAGATAATGGGTGTGCAGGCAAAGTCAGGGAGGGTACATAAGGTCCCCCTATATGCAGATGACTTGCTCCTGAATATTACTGAACCTTATCGGTCCATGCCTGTATTGCTCCGGGTGATTTTGGCGTTCACTGCCTTTTCTGGCTACAAACTTAACCTGGCAAAGTCAGAATTGTTGTCCTTGGGCTGGGGATGGGGGGAGGAGGTAGCACTTGGGGGCTTCAGGAGGTGTCTACATCATTCAGATAATTAGGGATCCAGGTCGGTAGGGACTTGAGCTCCTTATACCGCCTGAATTATACCCGTCTGGCGAATACAATATTGGGGGACCTGGGGAGGTGGAGCACACTACCTATATCTTGGTTAGGATGCATCAACCTAATAAAAAAGAATGTCCTCCCAAGGATACTGCACACTATGCAGATGCACCCAATGGGACCTATGAAGGTGGACTTGAAACATCTAGACAGGGCTTTTCCTACTTTCTGGTGGCAGGGGAAGCGCCCCCGGATGAGCCTCCAGCATCTTAGGGCAGATGTTTCCAAGGGAGGGTTAAATTTCCTTGACTTAAAAAGTTATTAAACTGTGATCCAACATAAATACATTTCTGATTGGGTGAATAGACCCTTGGTGGCTGGATTTGGAGGAAGTAGGATCCCTGGGTCGCTCGTCTGAGTATCTCTCCAGGAAAGGCCACCAAGTGTACTCACGACTGTTCACAACTCCCTAGTGGTGTGTGTTCTGGAGGCTTGGGGCTGCATCAAGTGCTGAAGGGGCACACTGGAGGATGAGACACTACTGATTCCAGTCACGGGGAACCCCTTCTTCCTCCCTAGTTTATCTGATGGGAGATATAAGGAATGGGAGACCCAGGGGGTGGGATGTCTGGGTAATTTTCATAAATGGGAGGCATTGCACTCCTTTGTGGACCTGCAGGAGGATACAGGCCTGTCACATGTGCACTTCTTTCACCATTTGCAGATCGGGGCTTTCTGGAGGGGACTGAATAGAGACCCAGCTGATGTGTCCCCTCTGGCCCCAGTTGAACAACTGATCTGTGCCACCAGAAGAGATCCCAGGGAAATTACTAGGAAAACGGTAAAGCAGGATAGACAATTTGTACCAGATCTTACACTGAAGAATATGGGAATGGGATCTAGGCATAACTATCCGGGAAGAGGACTGGGGGTTATTGCTACAGTCCCATATGGTCATATTGATCTGCAATAAATACAAGGAATTGCAGTTTAAGTTTATACATAGTCTTTACTGCCTTCCCCAGGTTGTCCATAAATACCACCCAATGATCTCTTCCCTCTGTGGTAGATGTCAGGCTGAGATTGGCACATATCTACACTACTTTAGGGCATGCCCGGTGCTGCAAGCCTTCTGGAGAGCAGTTGTCAATAAGATTTCAGCTATGGCAGGAATGCCCATTGGCTGTGACACCTGTTGCCCTACTCTTTGGGGTAGAAGACTATGTGGAGGAGGGATGGGAGATGCTTCCCCATTGGATTCGGGTGCTGTTGGTTCTTGTACGATACTGTGTTCTGAACATCTTGGTGTTGTGCTAGGCATCCACGATCCAAGCCTGGAAGAATCTGATGGTGCAGGCCCTGGCTATGGAACATCTATACTTCATATTGAAGGAGAGGGAGGACCATTTTGTTAATACTTGGGAACCCTCCTTGACTTCACTAACACCAACCGAGGCCCAAGCCCTAAGGAAGGGGATGGCTTAACCCTCCCCGATTGAGAGTGGGGCCGTAGACTCTGGGATTGTGGAGTCCCTTTTTTCCCCCCAGTTACTCCCTTCACCCATTCAGTGTTGCACGGTTGGTCCCCGCTCCCCTGGGATGCTCACCTATTTACTATGATGTAACATCATGAATGTATGTCTTCTCTCCTTCTCTTTTTTTACAGCGGACATAAATCAACTTTATTTTGAACTTTTGACTTTCTCACTTACCACTCATGAAATATATATATACATATATATATATATATATATATATATATATATATATATAGATAGATAGATAGATAATGGACTTTATGATGGACTTATTACTGCATGATTGTGACTTGTGTTTGATTGTTTGTACTGATCCTTGTTTGTGGTTGTTTGTACTGATGTGTTTTGTTTGACCTTTGAAAATCAATAAAAAGATTATACCAAAAAAAAAAATTCTCAGTATTTGGCATTTCATACCAGATCAGTGGATCTACAGAACTTCTCTGGCTCTCTACATTACATGTCCTGTGTTGAGGATATAGCCATGTGTGTAGACCAGGACTGGGTGCGGAAGGGGCATGCATCCCTCTTCATGGATGCCCTGGAGGGCCCCAGTGGTGTGCAACCTTCATGTAGGGGGGCACTCCATGGCTTCTCCCTGCCTTCCACACATGCTGAAGGGCAGGAAGCCTTCTAAAGATTGGGCCCTAAGTGGCAGTTGCGGGATTCACACTCAGATCTCCAAGTTTACAGCTCTGCATTCTAACCACTAGGCCAACCTGCCAAACAATAAGTTGCAGTTCTTTGTCCTGTCAAATGGTAAACTGATCAAATTTTGTTTTTTGAACAAGTGCAGAAAGCCACTATTATGTTCTTGTAAGGTTTCCTTTCTTATAGGTACAGGGCAGTTGCAGTCTTTTAATAGCCCTATTATGGCAATTATTGGCCATAATATATTTCTTAATTCCATGATGACTACTGAACCTTTTAATATTTCTGTTAATATTTCCTTTTCTCTTTCCGTTGCTTTCCCTTCTCTTTAATTTTCTGAGTTCTTTGCCTTTTTCAATACTCATTCTCTCACTTTCACTTGGTTTGAATATATTTCTTTACTTACTTTTCTCCCTTACTACTGTCATTTATTTATTTATTTATTTTAAAAAAACATAATTATAGGAAAGGTATGATGAGATACAAATTCTTGTTTACAGAACATAATGAGTCAAAAAAAGTCAAAAGTGTGGGCAACAATAAATTGTTATTGTCGGAACCAAAGTTGCTTATTGTTCATTCTAACTTCCTGAAAAACCACTACAGCTGGCATTGGCAGGACTCACGTCACATAACATTCCAGCAAAAAACATTGAATATCAGGACATTCCATTCTGTTTCATGAAAACTTGATTTTTGCCTTTTAAACTTCATCTGTAATTCCTTTTTTTCCTGTCATGAGGTGATGTGGCATCAGACTTATTATCATGGCAACAGGTAGTGATATCAAGCACAGAGGATTATAACTTCATAACAAGTATATGCAACATGAACAGATAAAGTCTGCCTGCAATACTGTCACTGAGACCACTCTTACGGTTGTTAGAGTGGTCTCACATGCAGTGGCGGAGGAGTGCACCAAAAAGTGGGGGGTCAGAATTGCATAGAACACTTCAGCCTGGGGGCACTCTTCAATTCAATGTCTGACCCTTCAGCTACAAAAGTGAGGGATCATCTGATCCCACCGGCTATGTCGTGCATTCTTAGGGTATGAGAACTGTAAACTGATGGCGGAGGGTTTTGATACCCTAAAAGTGTAAGTTAGACCACTCTTACAACTGTAAGAGTGAGCTTGGTGTCAGTATTAATATATAATTGATCGAGATTGATCAATAACATATTAAAATAAAAAAAAAAACTGCCCTGAACATGTCCATTTCCAGGGCAGCTGCAAGTGAGACACTCTTCACAGAATGAAAGTGTCTCACATGCAAAGGAAAGGAGCACTCCAATTGGCCAGGAGCACTCCCTCAATCTGTAATGAGAGAAACAGATTCTGTTTTAATAAAAATATATTAAAAAGGGAAGGTCCTGAATTGTCATTTTGGAGGAAATTTAGTATAGCTGAGTTCTGCTGATAGCAGCTGTGATTTTCTTTGCTGGAAACTGACGGATCTGTTTTAATTGTTTCTGTTTATGATCTGATTCTTTCTCTTCATTAGCACTAACTGTTTTACACCTTTCTCCTATAGGAATGGGCAAGCCATTTCCAGGTTTGGTTGAAATGCTATCAACTGGAACCAAAAACAAGGTTAGAAAATAGTCTTGCATCCAAACCTTTTTAAGAGGAAAAATATTTGTATTCCTCTCACCTTCTGAGAGTGCATTTTTCTGATTTCCCCCCTCTAGGCATGATTTAATGATGTGAAGATCTGGCTTCTTAATGAGCTTCTGTCACCTCTGTGAAAACCTTGAAGAACATAATATTTTAATACAATAATGGCCACATTTAATATATTTCTTGTATTTTCTTTACTAATAAAGACATGTATACTTTATCTTTATGTCATAGCATTATTCTGCTTTTTAAAACTTACCAGAAGTAATAATTCTTTGCTTGTGACATCATAACCATTTCCATGGCAATAGATTGCAATGTCACATGCAGATGATCATAATCTTCTAGCTAACTGTTCCTCAAAACCTGAGATTTGGCTCAAAAACCTATCCCCTTCTCTGAGAACTCATTATTCAGTATGTTCCAGAAATTATTGTGTGTTGCATCATCTTTAGCTTCCACACCAGATCTTTGAACATCCCTCAGACTACCTCACTTGTGTATAATTTGCATATGCTGAACCTGCAGCGAAACCTTTACAGCAAACGTGTTGATGCCGACAACATCGATAGATTGCTGCAAAGTCTGCCTGGGACCTCGGCACTCTTTTCCCCGGTCCTGCACCCCCTCACCCGAATCAACTCTGACTCAGAGTTGATAAGTTGATAATCCTTAGGTCCGGGGGGGGGGGACAGTGCCCCCCCAAATGGGGGGTTCAGGGCCAAAGCCTCCCCTAACAAATAGACAGGTTTCCAGATGGATTTATGCTAACCGCAATTTGTAGTCAACATAAATCCATCACTGTAATGTCAGTTGACAAAATATTTGTCAAACCGGCGTTGTAGAGCCTATAATTTGTACCCACAGAAAAAAAATACAGGCTAGTCTCTTCTGCTTTTCTCACTAGTGTTGCTACTGTTTGCTTCCCCTTTATTTTCTATTTTCTTACTACAAGATTTACTGCCTATAAACCAAAATGTAGTATAGTCTTCAGCTGCCTGCTTTCCATTGTCACAGCGCCACAGGCTGACAACTGACTTAAAACACTTTACCAATGCTGCCACTAGTCTGTTGCAAATTTGCCACTGGGTTGTTCCTTTATCGGACTTTATGCCCTCATTTAGTGCCAGGCCACTTGACATCCTGCAGGATATTCACTCCAGGTAGTCCTGCATGTGCTTTGCAGCAGAAGCAATCTTACTTTAATTTGGAAGTATAAGCAGTCTCACTTTAATTTGGTACATGCTCTCAGAGATGGCACACAGAGTTGTAAGTAAATAAACTTCCTATTCCTATTCCTTCTCAAAACAATGCACAGTTACAGATGGATTAAATATAAAATATTTAAAGGGGAATATCAATTCACAAAAAAAATCACCACATTATTGTGGCACTCTTCCCAGTTAACAGTTTAAGTGCTATACATATTTCTTTGCATATGTGGTTATTTATGCATCTTTATACTTATTTGATTGATCCTGCCCACCCCTCAGCCAACATTAAAGGGACATTGTCAGGTTTTTGTGTTATTTTTTTCCACCTCGCAGTCCTGATGCCTTTAGCTTCTCATATTCATGTGGAAAGCACACCTGGCACCCGATTGCCTTAAGATACCAAAAAAAGCTTTTTTTAATGCAGCATTACTTTATGGCGAACCGACTAATTCTCTCCTCCACCTTCAGCATGGCATGTTCACAGGTGTGCATGGCACCGGAGTGCCCTTAGGCTCGTTCATGACCACTTTCGTTTTTTTAAAAGGCATGTGAGTTTACTGCTAAATATAAACCTACAGAGATCACTAAGCTTGACAATGTAGCTGTTATGGTGAAACGAGTAGTATAAGTAAAGGAAAAAGCACTTTGAAAAGTGAAGCTGGGAACCTGGGTATGTGCAGTGCTTGCACTGCTGTGCATGCCCAGGTTCCTGGCTTCACTTTTCAAAGTGCTTTTTCTTTTACTTATACCACTCGTTTCACTGTAACAGCTACATCATGCTTAATGATCTCTGTAGGTTTATATTTAGCAGTAAACTCATATGCCTTCTCAAAAAACAAAAGCGGTCATGAATGAACCTACAGGCACTCTGGCACCATGCACACTTGTGAACGTGCCACGCTGCAGGCGGGGGGGGGGGGCAGAGAATTAGTTAGTCTGGCAAAAAGTAATGCTGCATTAAAAAAAGGTTTTTCGGTATCTTGTGGCAATCGGGTGCCAGGTGTGCTTTCAATATGAATATGAGAAGCTAAAGGCACCAGGATTGTAAGGTGGAAAAAATAGCACAATAACCTGACAGTGTCCCTTTAAGTAAAGTCATCAATCTATGTGCCATCCAGAATCAACCACGGGTAACATCAAAGCTGGAATCAGATGCAGAGATTTAATTAGCTATTGGAGCCGTTACTAGCTCTGTTTTGATTGCCACGAGTCCTGCTGCTCTTTCGAGACTATGGCTCATGCAAGACAGTATACAAACAACAAATGGGGTTAAACAATACACACTAGAGAAATCAAACAAAAGTATTGCAAGTGACAGAATGACAGACCAGAGAAGACTAAACTGAATGTCTATTTGGTTTCCCACACAGGTTTTCTTGAACTGGACTTTGTACACAGGTTACATTTCCCAACTGGATCACACAGCAAGTTGTGGAAAAGACCTTTCTCTTGTATGCAGGGTAGTACAACAGTCACTAAGCACTGTCCTTCATTATTACAGGTATCTCTCTCTCTCTCTCTCTCTGTCTCTCTCTGATCCCAGACCTGACTGATCCACTAAGAGATTCATCATCCCATGACAAAATACATTGAGCTCCCTTGATTCTACAGGCCTGGCCCATACCAGTTCCCTGAGTAATACCCCTACTACAAACAGATACTTAATGTCTTCTAAGAGGCTACTGCCTCTCCTCTTGTTTTGGTTTCTTAAAGGTTGCATACCTTTAATTTGTTTGACTTCTAGGTCTATGATATGCATCTAAAAGAAATTAAGCTTTTCATTAATATTCAAGACAGGGAGCAACCGAGATTTCAAAAACTGAATGGCCAAACACAAGTACATGCTGTTCAGGACAAATTGGTATCCATGGCCAGCTGGTTTTAGGCATATTTGGTCAAAATGTTTGAATCCAAATGAGGGCCTAGGCCTTTAGTCTACGGCCTGGCTACTCCCATGAAAGAGTCATAGCTAAACTGACTGACTCACTGGAGGTGGTCATTTAAACTGCACTACAGCCAGAGCCTTTTCATAGTCTAACACAAGCTCTGTTTAAAGACTGTTGCTTTAATTACTTTAGGACTAATCATTGTGTCATTGGAGTTATCATCCCACAGCCAGCCACATGAGATGGGGAATATTCAGATTAATTAAGAGGGTTAAGCATTTGCTGCCTTAAACCTCCAATAGAATATGACACGCAGATAAACACTAATACTTAACAGAGAAAAAACAGAAGTGTGTTTACATCTGTGAGGAGGAATCTGTCACACCTTGATTTCCTTACTTCTTCTATCTGCCTTACTCCCATGTTACTCTACTTAGGGCTGAAGAATTATTACCTTTCACTGTTAGTTTCATACGAACATACGAAAATGCCAGCAGAAACAGGCCATTTAGGTCTATCTACTATGCTTGAGTGTGCAGCTCTCAGATGAATTTATGGGAGCTACCCCTTCCCCATTCCACACAGAGTCTTCCTCCTTCTCCCTCCCATCCCCCACTCATCTTCCCACCCATTAGGACTCTCCTTTTCACTCTGTCCCAACCCCTTTTAAAACTGTCCACTGTTTTTGATGGTACTACTTACTCCAGCAGTTCATTCCACTTGGACACTACTCTTTCTGTGAAAAGTGCCTTCTCATTTCCCTTTTGAATGTTCCTCCCACTAATTTAAGACTGTGCCTGCCTAGTGGACCCATTCCCTGAGATTGAAGATGCCTTCCAAACTAACCTTGTTTATACCTTTAAGGTACTTGAAGGTTTTGATCCTGTCCCCTACATCCTTTTGTCCTCCAGGGAATATATGTTGAGGACAGGGGCCTCCCCTCATAGGGTTTGTCCTGCTGGACCTGGATCATCTTGATTTCCTTTACTGCACTCCCTCAGTAAACAGATGTCCTTTTTCAGATACGGGCACTGAACTGGACACTGTACTCCAAGGGTGGTCTCACCAAGGACCTGTACAATGGCAGAATGATCTCCCCTTTCCTGGAGGTGATTCTGCTGGTGATGTATCCCAACACCCTGATGGCTTTGGTTGCTGCTTTACGGCAATGTCCAGGAAACAGAAAAAAGCAGGAGCACAAGGATTGTGTGGTGCTGTATATTCAAAGCAGTCAGTACATACAAATAAGCACCCACACAGCTTAAGGAACAAAGACAAAATGCTATAAAAAATATATAATAGCGTTTAATATCGAAAAAGTGCAACAAATACAAACAGGAGAAAAAACGGACAAATTAACATTTCACCTAGACTCTGCTAGGCTTCATCAGAATAAAACAGTGCCTAAATTCTATACCATTTAAATATAATTTCATGTGCTACCATGTGACAAGAATGAGCCAATCACCATCATAAATATTGTTAAATTCATTAACCCATTCATGGTTAACCTTTCAAATCAAATGGTAATATATAGACAATATCAAATACATGCTTAAAATACAATTAAACAACATATATATATATACAAATAAACTATTACAGTAAGTTCAAAATATCTACCCATTGGCCCTTGTTACCATATCACTGACCTTATATGTACTTTATATTTTATTTTTTAAGTGAAAATATTATTCTATTGGCAAGTAGCCAATCACTTATTGGCCCATATGGCATATCACCAATCTTATGTATATATCATAATCTAAAGTAAATATTTATTTATTTATTTGGCCGGAGAGTTACCCCATGCTATTCTTTTGGCCAATTTGCCAAGATGGCCATAGGCACAAAAAGTGTATAAAATGAACTTACAGGCACTCATTTTAAACACTCATGGCATTAAGTGGCTATGATAATTGCCTGCTCAATTCAAGATGAATAATAATAATAATAATAATGATAAGGGGAACCGTCATTATATAGAAAACAACAAAAAATAGATAAAGGAACAACCATTTGCTTTAACTTTTATATTTTTGCAAGAATGCTGAGAGATCTATGTTATCATTAAGTCCCTTACCAGTACATGCTCCTAATGAAAAGATCCAAAAACTTTCTCTCTGGCCTATTTTCTTATTGATATCACCTCCCCGGGGACCCATTTTGACTAGTTCCAAACCAAAAAACTTAAAAGTATGTTTGTGTGAATGATTGATTAGCATGTGTTTGACAATGGCATAATTTGTATCACCCTTGTCAACTGCTCTAACATGCTCACCAATTCTAACCTTAAATTTCCGTATAGTTCTACCAACATAATATGCTCCACATTCACACAATAGCAAATAAACCACCCCAGTACTATTACAAGTAATTAAGCCATTAGTTGCTATTACTTTTCCTGAAATTGGGTGTAATATACTTTTGCTATTGTGTATATAGCCACAATAGATGCAGTTACCACATCTATATGTGCCCATCGGTTTGGAAGCCAAAAGGAGCCTGTTTCATTTCATGATCACTTTCAGTACAGTTGGACACTACATGACCTCTAACACTCTTACGTTTACGAAAAATGACTTTCGGTCCCCTATCTACTATTTCTTTAATCTGGGTTCCAACTGCAAAATGGGCCAGTTGTTTGTAACAATATTTCTAATTCGATCAGCCCGACTAGAGAAGTCAGTAACAAAGGGACACTCAAATTCCTTCCTTTCATTGGTCTCCCTGGATTTATATTGCAACACTTGATTCCTGTCCATAGCATCCACCTGTTGAATAGCAGATGCAATGTTATGGTAGCTGTAGCCTCTTTCTATAAACCTACGTATTTGTTCCTTTTTGTTCCTATCATATTCATGTGATTCAGTACAATTTCTTAACGTCCTAATTAGTTGTCCCTTAGGTATATTATGGCGAGTATGATGGGGGTGACAACTCTCAAACCTCAATAAACTATTTCTATCTGTAGTCTTCTGAAACAAAGTAGTACACCCCCCACCATCTTTATATAGTTTTAGGTCAAGAAAATTAATGCTAACTTTGTTAAGTTCAAACTGGTATTTTAGATGACTAGTGTCCTCCATCCACTTTACAAATAAGGCAAACTCATCACATGATCCTTTCCATATAATAAGAATGTCATCTATAAAGCGTCACCACAAATCCAGATAATTAATATATGGATTCGTGGCAGCGCCGTACAGGTGATCAAGTTCCCACTTGCCAACAAATAAGTTGGCATAGCTAGGTGCCATTGCTGTACCCATAGCAGTACCTCGTATTTGGTGATATAATTGTCCCTGAAACAAAAAATATTCATCTGAAGGACACATTCCGCCAACTGTACAAGAAAAAGAGTAGGTACCCTTACACATTCTTTCTCATTCCTCCTATCCAAAAAATAGGAAAGGGCCTCCAATCCTTCTTTGTGTGGAATCATAGTATAAAGGGAATTAACATCAATAACTGCAAAAGACCAATCAGACTCCATGCTTAAATCCTCAACTATCTGAACAACCTGAGTAGAATCTCTAAGAAATGATCTCATTTGTCTAACTATAGGTTGTAAGAAGGCATCTAGGAACAAGGAGACAGGTTCTGTTAACCAACCTTTGCCTGAAACTATTTGCCTCCCTGGTGGTTGTACCAAACTCTTATGGATTTTAGGTAATGCATATATCGTGGGTGTTACTGGACAATTAACTATCATAGTCCTATACTCAATATCTGAGATATATCCCTTCAAAAAACCTTCATTCAGTACACCATCCAACCTATTTTTGAATTTCTTAACCACTCCTTGTGAAATCTTCTTATAAGATGACTCATCATTAATTAATCTGTTAACCTCCACGATATAATCTCTGGTATTAAGTACTACTACTGCTCCCCCTTTATCAGTGGGTTTAATTGTCAAGGACTTATTTTCACTTAACATTTTTAAAGCAGCCCGTTCATTTTTAGTGCAATTGTCCCAGGATTTATAACTTTTTTCATTCTGTAATCGTTGTAAATCAAGTTCACATTTTTTTATAAATGTTGAAACAACAGGATTCATAGGAGGACAGTATTCAGACCTAGACTGAAGTTTTGATATATCATTCTGTTCTCCCAGATTACTTTCATCATGATCATGAATACATTTAAATGTAAGATTCCTCCCTAATTTGTGTAAATCAACACACACATTGAAAAAGTTAATATCAGCTGTGGGACAAAATGAAAGCCCTTTACTTAATACAGCAATTTCACTTGTTGTTAAACTGTGGTTAGATAAATTAACTACAGCCACCATGCTATCAGGAATATTTTGAAAGGCAGTTAATTCATGAAAAAGATTTACATTGTCATGAACATCATTAGTTACAGCATGTCTATCCACATTCAAGGTCACATCACCAGGCTTGTTTGTACTATTCGTGTCCAAACAATCAAAACGCTGTTCAATACCCACTTCAGATGTAAAATTAATGGTTTTACATATACTATCACGACCAACATCGGAATCGCTAGTATGTTCAAAATGAGAATAATTTTCGTTGTTAGACAAAGACACAGAAATTACTTTATTCAAAGAATTACATACTAATACTTGTTCTTGTTTCTTTTTCCACGCTGCCCCCCTCGCCCCTCTTGGAACTGAACTGTTTGAAAGCGAGTGCGGCGTTGTCACGGACTGTGCCCTGGTCTCCTGGTTGCAAATAGGAGATAGTCCCACTACTGATTCCCCCATAGATCCATTGACCAATATTTCCAATTCAACAGTATCAGAGGGGCCCGTGGTATAATCCAGTATAGTATTGTTGATAGAGTCATTGGAAGAGTTACTTCCTTTCTTCAAAATGGATCACAATTCAGATTTTTTTGGGTCTGGCCAATTAAAGACTCTGTCATTAAGATAGTAATTTTCATCCCTGATAAATTTCCTTTGCTTTTGTTTTTTAATCTTGGCATCATATTTTGTAACTTTGTCCAGCAACAATTTATTTAACATATCCCATTCTGAAACGTCAACATGTTCTTTCAATAAAGTTTCAACTTCCCCAATCTGTACAGTTAATTCTTCCCTCACTGGTCGAGCGAATTCCAAAATAAGTTCAATATTCTTAAATGAGGTTGATTCCATATTTTGATGCTATCTTTTCATAAACTCTACATTATCAGTTCCATAGGAGGGCTTTTGTGTGATACGAAGCCCCCGTGGAATTCTTCTAACCTGAAGATAAGCTTTCAGGGTCTGTTTGTGCCAGAACATGCGTCGTCCCTTTAATACTAACTTCTCAAGTTTGAGAAACAAAGATTTAATATCAAACTCACCACCACCTTGCGGTATATGGTCTCTGGTCCCCAAAAGAAGATTCTCACCATCCTGTGCCATGAACACAAAATCTGCAAAGCCTCCCACAAGAACGCCATCATGCATGCCGAGTATTGGAGCGTGTTGCACATCCCCCGATCTCTCCTCGGCGTGAGCCATCACGTGACAGAGTCCGATTCACAAAAGCTTCCTCTGGAGTCTTGCACACACTTAAATAGTACCGCTTCGATTCCAAGGTAATATGTCCTCAAATAGTCGTAGGCAAAAGATGTGGCGTTCCAATATATGTAAAAATGCTGCACTTGCATCAGATTGCATCCCAACATAAACACCACATTTATCGTTGACAAATATGTGGTTTCTTAAGCTTTCACGGCAAATGCAGATATAGCTAACCTGTGCTCCATAGCAAATAAATAACCAGGAAACAGAAAAAAGCAGGAGCACCAGGATTGTGTGGTGCTGTATATTCAAAGCAGTCAGTACATACAAATAAGCACCCACACAGCTTAAGGAACAAAGACAAAACGCTATAAAAAATATATAATAGTGTTTAATATCGAAAAAGTGCAACAAATACAAACAGGAGAAAAAACGGACAAATTAACGTTTCACCTAGACTCTGCTAGGCTTCATCAGAATAAAACAGTGCCTAGAATTCTATACCATTTAAATATAATTTCATTGCTACCATAGTGACAAGAATGAGCCAATCACCATCATAAATATTGTTAAATTCATTAACCCATTCAGTTAACCTTTCAAATCAAATGGTAATATATAGACAATATCAAATACATGCTTAAAATAATCAATTAGACAACATATATATATATATATATATATATATATATATATATATATATATATAATACAAATAAACTATTACAGTAAGTTCAAAATATCTACCCATTGGCCCTTGTTACCATATCACTGACCTATACGTACTTCATATTTTATTTTTAAGTGAAAATATTATTCTAATGGCAAGTAGCCAATCACTTATTAGCCCTATATATATCACCAATCTTATGTATATATCATAATCTAAAGTAAATATTTATTTATTTATTTGTGAAGATTTACCATGCTATTCTTTTGGCCAATTTGCCAAGATGGCCATAGGCACAAAAAGTGTATAAAATGAACTTACAGGCACTCATTTTAAACACTCATGGCATTAAGTGGCTATGATAATTGCCTACTCAATTCAAGATGAAGAATAATAATAATAATAATGATAAGGGGAACCGTCATTATATAGAAAACAACAAAAAATAGATAAAGGAACAACCATTTGCTTTAACTTTTATATTTTCACAAGAATGCTGAGAGATCTATGTTATCATTAAGTCCCTTACCAGTACATGCTCCTAATGAAAAGATCCAAAAACTTTCTCTCTGGCCTATTTTCTTATTGATATCACCTCCCGAGGACCCATTTTGACTAGTTCCAAACCAAAAACTTAAAAGTATGTTTGTGTGAATGATTGATTAGCATGTGTTTGACAATGGCATAATTTGTATCACCCTTGTCAACTGCTCTACATGCTCACCAATTCTAACCTTAAATTTCCGTATAGTTCTACCAACATAATATGCTCCACATTCACACAATAGCAAATAAACCACCCCAGTGCTATTACAAGTAATTAAGCTATTAGTTGCTATTACTTTTCCTGAAATTGGGTGTAATATACTTTTGCTATTGTGTATATAGCCACAATAGGTGCAGTTACCACATCTATATGTGCCCATCGGTTTGGAAGCTAAAAGAGCCTGTTTCATTTCATGATCACTTTCAGTACAGTTGGACGCTACATGACCTCTAATACTCTTACATTTACGAAAAATGACTTTCGGTCCCCTATCTACTATTTCCTTTAATCTGGGTTCCAACTGCAAAATGGGCCAGTTGTTTGTAACAATATTTCTAATTCGATCAGCCCGACTAGAGAAGTCAGTAACAAAGGACACTCAAATTCCTTCCTTTCATTGGTCTCCCTGGATTTATATTGCAACACTTGATTCCTGTCCATAGCATCCACCTGTTGAATAGCAGATGCAATGTTATAGTAGCTGTAGCCTCTTTCTATAAAACCTACGTATTTGTTCCTTTTTGTTCCTATCATATTCATGTGATTCAGTACAATTTCTTAATGTCCTAATTAGGTACCTTTACACATTCTAACTAATTAAGGAGACCAATGAAGGAAGGAGATTTGAGTGTCTTTATTTTTGACTTCTCCTAGTAGACTGATGAATTAGAAATATTTCACGTTCACAATATTTGCTACTCTTTCAGCAGCACAGATTGATGTGTCTAGTTAATTTCATGGCACCACAGAGAACAGAATGCACAGTCTCACACAACATTTTGGCATTCTTAGTATAATAGTATTAAAGTTGTGAGGATTCAACACTGACAGGAGGATGGGGGCAAATTAATTGAAATGCTCTTAACCATGACTGGCAGGGAAAGGAATCTGGGGCTGGGTGTTTGTGATTGAAAACTAGGCTGTGGATCTGAGACCACATCGACACACAGGGGAGATAGCGTGCTTTCATTAACATCTAATTAGCATTTTGGTTTCCTTACAGATTCCAACAGCACTCTGTCTTCTGGCTGTTATGTTCTCGTTTTCCTTATCTGTCTCACCTGCCAATGGAATGGCTATCCTGTTCTAATGACTATTTTTACACATACTGTACACTTTTAGGTTCTATGTAGGCTTAACAGTAACATAGCTAAGGGTTAAAATCAATATATTACATGAAAATTAATGTTTTGCTACTGTTTCTTTTTTCCTTTGATTTTCCCTCTGCGTCCCTTTCCCCGACTTTGATGATGGGATTGTGGACTGCACTCCTTCCTTCCTTCAGTTAGGTTGAAAGACACTCATCTGCCTCCATAGATAACGCCAATACTTATCTTTGCTCACTCAGTAGGGATGCAGAGATTCTGGGCAGCCCTGTCCTCCCTCCCTGAAAACAGAAGGCCTTACCTCTGTGATTCATGACAAAAATACATATAATAACAGGCATTTAGATAGTTATACAGGATGAAAATTATAACTACAGCTATGATATGCCTAAGATGAGGATATTTCTGATATCTTTCACTTAGGAGTATGGTTGATAGCTCGAACCTAGCTGCATCATAGCATTCTGCCCATCATGTCTGCATGCACACATGTCCCAGTGCAGCTTAACCACAGGCCCTATCCCTTGATCCAACACATACCCACCCCGTTTATCAAATGGTATGATGTACTGCCTGTTTTTTAAATTAATGTCTGTGCATCTAAAACTTAATCATGCTACCTGAGATAAACTGTGTGTGAATGGTGTGAACCTATGTATGAGTGTTGGATGGCAGGTAAGACATGCAGTTTGTTGCCATTTCTTTATGTGCGTACAGTTTCCTAGAATGCATAATCATGCACAACAAGGAACATAAAGGTTTACAAAATAAACTGTAAAATCTAGAACATTTCTAACAAACAAAATAAGAATTATAAAGCAGATATGACATGGACATCTAACAAAACAACAGTAAGACAAAAGTTTTAAAAATCTATTGTATACATCAAATTAGACGATGGGCTACCTGTGATATCCAACATATCTATTTATTTATTGATTGATTGATTGATTTGTTGAATTTTGCTGACTGGTAGGCCCACTTGAACTAGTGTCCATTTTTCGGGGACCTGGATTTAATTACATTGAGAGATAAGGAAACAAGACTTTTACAATCATACATAAAAAAAGACTTTTGCTATCATACATAAAACATTGGGTTACTATCATCGATGATACTTGTTACATACATTCTAAGTTTCATAGAACAGCTATAATCACATTTGTATTACAACAAGAGCCTAACATCATAGGACATAGCCCAATGGGGTAGTTTGCTAGGAAGGCTACATGTACGTGGTTTGGTGATAAATGAAGAAATGTGCAAGGGGGAGACAAGTTCAACATAGACAGGTTACACGCCAGTTGTGAAGTCTTTAGCCCTTTCTTGAAGCCCTCAAAGGAGGAGCATTATTGGCGGGTGGGCCGGAGTTTGTTCCACACTTGAGGGGTGATAGAGGTAAAGGATCTTTGCCCTGCAGTAGTTCTCATCCTGGGAACTTCTAGTAGTAAATTGTCAGAGGTGCATAGAGTCCTTCTCTGAGGCTTCACAAGCAATACATTCCTTAGGCTACGGCAAGCAAACTAAGCAGGGGATAGTCAAATCTATCCTCTAGCGAGGACCAGTTGAGCAATTTTAAAACAGTACAGTGGTGCTCTCTGGGTGGAGACACCATTTCAAATTGACCAGTTGTATAGTACATAGCTCTGAGTTTTTGAAGTTCAGAATTCCTGACAGTTCTAAGGATCAGGGCACCATATAACAGTGTAGGCAGTAGGGCACAGTCAGCAATCACTAGTTTAGACCCTCTGGTGAGAAACTTGTTGCGGCGGTACAGCAATCCAGTTTTTTGGGAGAAGAGATTTTGCTTAATGTTCTACATGCAGCTTTAGTGTAAATTCTTGATCAAGATATACGCACAGGTATTTGATTGGCTCAACTACTTCAGTTGAGGACCCTTGACGTGTACTGATAGCAAGCAGCTTTTGATGGGCTGTTCCTACGTGCCTGGAGCCAAACAGAATAGCCTTTTTTTCAAGTTTAGGACTAGGTTGTTGACCATAAACCATGCTTCCAATTCTTTAAAGTCCTGTGAGAGCTAGCAATTTAGACTGGTTATGTCTGTGGAGCTTCCACAGAGTACAGCATCACTGGCATATAGCAGGAGGCTTGACCCTCCATAGTTTCTTAGCATGTCATTGATGAAAAGAGAGAATAGCAGTGGTCTGAGTATGGATTACTGTGGGACATCATCGGTAATTAGACATATTCCTGATTGGGCCCCATTCCATTTTATGGCCTGCATCTGGTTTGTCAGGTAGCCAGATATCCACCAGTGAGCTAGGGTGTCAAGACCCAGTTGCTCCAGCTTAGTCAGGAGAAAGCTGTGGTTGACCAGGTCAAATGCTTTAGTGAAGTCAATGAAGACTGTGCCAGTTCTCTTCCCCTGATCCATGGAGCTGAAGATATTCATAGTCAACCTTACCAAAGCTGTGTCAGTGTCATGGTGTTTCCTAAAGCCATGGTGCCTATAGGGTGGTAGGCCCCACTGTTCAACATGCTCCTGTAGCTGGTTATAAATTCATCTCTCCTGCACTTTGGCCAGTAAGCTGAGGATAGAGATAGGTCAGTAGTTTTCCACTGTTGCTTTAGAACCCCATTATGGATTGGTACAACTACGGTCACCTTCCATTTCGAGGATCTTTCCTTCTAGAAGGGCTCTATTGAAAACATTTCAAGTGGGGTTACAATGACTGGTGTAACCAACCTTAAGATATCTGTTACTTATGCTGCTTTACCCTGTTGATCTCACTCATGACTTGGTCACTCATGACCTCAGGGATCAAGCAGCACTTGTAAAAGAAATTTTTGATATCACTGGTAGCCCTATGTCATATTCCCTATTTATCTGACATGGGAATCGCACAATAGTTACAAAATCAATTGCTGCTTTTATAATACTTGTATGTAATGTGTTTTATGCTGTTTTAATTTAGCATGTATTGCATCAAAACATTGGCCTAGCATGCTTCTGTTGGCATTTAGAGTACATACAGATGTACGAATATACAATGAAGCCAGCAGAATAAGGCGATTAGATCTATCTAGTTTGCTCATTGTGCAGGGTCCTTAGCAAAAGTTGCTGAACCGCCCCCCTCCATCCAAGTGCAAGGTTTGTATTGCAGGTTTGTAAGCATTTGCAAATAACAGCAGATACTCAGTTGCCTTACTGAAATTGTTGGAACTGGGTGCACCCCACTTCATGCTCTTGCCAATAATGGTAAAAGTATTTAGGAAATTAGTATTTTATTTTCGATTCTCAGTGTACAATATGAGACAGCAGACTCTCAGTGTGGGACCATGGGCTCCTGGGTGATAAAATGAGGAACATTCCTCCTAATGTGGGCAAAACAGCCTTGAAAACAGCCAAAACATACTCATTCTGCCCCCTCCCCAAATATCTTTTGAGAAGTTTGTCATTTCTTTCTCACGTCCGGATTCTGACATGCAGTCAGCAACCTTATCTTTAGGAATGTTTCAGTAGTGCTCCATGCAGCGCCACCCTGTTGGAAAGGGGCAGGCATAGTTTCTTTGAATCAGGAATCAAATACTGTAACAAAGAAATATCCAGATGACTCTCTCAGATGCTGTACTTCATATGACTATCCCTTCTCAATAAAAAGTAACATTCAGTCCACCAGGTCTTCTTTCAAATTATACATAGCATAAAGAACAAGCATTTGTCAATGCCGAATGTTGCTTGCTTCTATGTGCTGTTTAGGATGTTGAAGTCATTGAATGCAAATATTGAAAATTTACTGAACTTCTGACGTCTTTAGGAACCAGCATAACGACGGCTCAGAAACAGTCATTTTAGGAATTTTTTTACTGAATTTTTTCAACATAGCCATTTTAAGACCTCTGCTCATGAACAGTGTCACTGTGATTTTGTTAATGTGTCCCATACATTGAGTTTGCACAACAAGCGCCCATTGTGCGCCACATGGCGGAAACACGCTTTGGGCAGGATGTGAAAATGACAGCTGTACTGCTCATAAGGAGGTGTGGTAAAATGGCAATGTTGAAAATCTGTAGTGGAAATATTGAAAATTCGCAAACCTACGAGCGTGCGTGGGAACTGTGCAACGCACACTCGTAAAACAGTCATTTTTAGGAATTTTTTCACCAAATTTTCAACATAGCCATTTTAAGACCTCTGCTAATGAACAGTGACACTGTGATTTTCTTAATGTGTTCCATACATTGATTTCGCATACCGACTGCGCCATTGTGCGCTACATGGGCGGAAACACGTTTTGGGTGAGATGTGAAAATGACAGCTGTACTACTCATAAGAAGGTGTGATAAAATGGCAATGTTGAAAATCTGGAGTGAAAATATTGAAATTTCGCGAACTTATGAGCCCTGAGTAGGAACTGCTGGCATACGCTCGTAAAACAGTCATTTTTGGAATTTTGGCACCAAATTTCAATACTAGGGTTTAGGACCCCTTCCTCATGAATGATGTCACTGTCATGGTGGTATTCAGGCCTGAGGGTGATTTCGCAGTCACTGCACAGTCACTGCTGAAATCACCCTTCGGCCCGAATAACGCCATGACAGTGACATCATTCATGGAGAAGGGTCCCAAAACCCCATGTTGAAAATTTGCAAAATTCCCAAAATGCCTGAGATATGCAACAGTTGAAACCCCTATCTAGCCCATTATACAGCTTACCGGCATTTCCTCAGTTCGCGGTCGGCTTTGAAGAGTGCAGGCGTGTTCCCGGTCCACCTAAGATCGCCGCCGGAGTCCGGAGGTAAGTATGGGGTGGGGGGTGGGGAGGCTGGTGCGCAGTGGGTGGGTGCGGGTTGTTGGAGGGGTCGAGACGCCTGGGACCGTTTTCGTTTTCAGGAAAAAAAAAGACGTACGTGGGACGTTTACACTGGGGTGGGCTCCAGCATGGCACGAGGACATTGGGGGCGTTCAGCCGGCGGTGGATGAGCACCCCGTCGGCCATGAAGTTATTGCCACACTGGGGTGGGCTCGGCGTGTGGCACAAGGGCGGGGCGTTCAGCGGCGGAGGATTAGGTACCCGCTGGCCAAAGGATTGACTGTTTGCCACGCTGGGTGGGCTCCCAGTGTGGCACCTGCTACTGGGGGCAGGGACGCAGCTCAGCCGACGGGATTGGGCACCCGGCGGCTATACAGTGCGCGAGGGGGAGCAGACGGCAGCCGTAAGGGGAGCCGCGCGTAAGCAGCCGATATCTTATTGGTGCTCACTGAAGCATAGCTCCCTTTCAATCAGAGTGTTACTGCATTTGGAGCGTAAGGTAGACAGCTCCAAAATGCATTGGCTTACAGGGCCGCTACCACAGCACACTGACTGAATTGAGGAGGAGGTGACACACCTCCGAAATCTCCGATGATGGCACTATGTTTCTTGCACATGCATGCAAGCAACATAAAAATGACTGTATGCATAATTTATTTTTATAGATCCTTCCTGAGAAGACCTATGGTTGAAACATTGATTCTGACTTTATTTTCTATCTTCAGTGTGTATTTTGTTTTTTTGTAGCTGTTTAACCAGGAGTAGCACACTGTTGAAATCTTATTTACAGGTGCCACTCATTTAATCCAACCCTTTGTTTTGTTGTAACAGAAATGTTGTACTGTTGCCATGGATTAGAGGACTCATATAGGACAAGAAAACCATCCCTATCAGAGACTTCATAACGCACTAGATTTCACATGTGATATACTTATTAAAGTGTTCACATAACCTTAGTTATATAGGAATGACAGCAAGTACGTTGTTTTTTTTTGTAGCTTAAAGTTCATTGAAAGTTTTCTCTATAGGCCAGGAGATGATCTTATACATCACAACAATTAACAAGCATTTGTTAATGCCGAATGTTGTCTCGCTGGCATTGGCAGTGCAGGAGTTAGAGATGCATAATAGGAATGGCAGTGAAGTATTGAAGTGATGCTAACCCCACCACCACCTGCAGAGACTGACAGGCATTGGGGTGTGCCTTTGGTCATTAGCCAGAACACTCATGCCATTTAACATCCTCTGCCTGTAGACACTGACAAGTGTCGTGGTGTGCTTTGGGCTCTTGGGCCTTATACTTACCCCATTCCATAAGGAAATACACTGAGATGGGTGCAATGTAGGAGAATGGGGTGTACGTTAGGCTGAAGACTCAGGGCACACCTCGATGCCTGTGACTGGCTGCAGGGTGAGGCGGGGGTGGAATGGCGTGAACATTACAGCCAATGATCCCAAGTCACACCCTGATGCCTGTCAGTCTCTACAAGATGGGGTGTTACAGTTGGAAACTCTAACGACGTAATGCTTGTTGGTATTTTCACTCCAAATCTTCAACATGGGATTTTTGTGACCCCACCTCATGAAGAGCGGCACTATCAGTTTGTTAGCCGAAAGGTGGTTTTGCACAGCGACTATGCCATTTGGCAACACAGGCACGCAAACACATTTGGGGCAGGGTGTGAAAAATGACAACTGTATTGTTCATGAGGAGGCATAAACAAATAGCAACGTTGAAAATCTGGAGTGAAAATATGCAAAATTGGTGAAGTCATGAGCAGGCATAGAAACAGCACAATACACGTCCGTAACCCAATTATTTTTGTTTTTTTTTAACCACATTTTCAACATAGGCATTTTGAGACCTCCCGTCATGAACAGTGGTGCTGTGATTTTGTTAATGCGTCCCAAAAGTTGATTTCCCACAGCGACCACGCAATTGTGCACCACAGATGAGAAAACACATTTTGGGCAAGATGTGAAAAATGACAGCTGTACTGTTCATAGGGAGATGTGAAAAAATGACAGTGTTGAAAATCTGGCATGAAAATATTGCAAATTTGCAAAGTTACAAGGGTGCGTGGAAACTGCGTAACGCATGCTTGTAACACAGTTATTTTATGGACTTCCATCATCAAATTTTCAACATAGGCATTTTAGAACCTCTGCTCATGAAAAGTGCCACTGTCATTTTCTTAATCTGTCCCTAGAAGTGATCTCCACAGCGACTACGCTATTCTGTGCCAGAAGTGTGAAAACACATTTCGCCAGGATATGTAAAATGACAGCTGTACTGTTCATAAGGAGGTGTAGCAAATGCCAATGTTGAAAATCTGGAGGAAATATTACAAATTCACAAAGTTACGAGCATGCATGGATACTGTGCACGCCAGAACAGTCATTTTTGATTTTTTCATCAAATTTGCAACATAGAGTTTTGAGAGCCCACCTCATGAACAGTGACACTGTTGTTTCATTAATCATTCCCAAAGGTGATGCCACTGAGGGACTGCAAAATTACCATTCAGGACCAAATAACACCATGACAGTGATGGAATTCTATGAGGAGGGGTCCCAATAACCCCATGTGGAAAATTTGTGCAAAATTACCCAAAATGCTTGAGATATGCACCAAAGTTGAAAAACCCTATTTATGCCATTATACAGCTTACCGGCATTTCTTCAGTTCGCAGTCGGCTATGAAGAGAACAGACATGTTCCTGGTCCACCAAAGATTGTCGCACCAGACTCCGGAGGTAAGTATGGGGTGAGGGGGGTGTTGGGAGGCAGGGCACACAGAGGGTGGGCGCGGGCTGAGAGAGGGTAGAAGAGACCACAAGGGATCGTTTTTTCTTTACAGGTAAAAAGACAATGATGGTCTGTTTTCTTTTTGCAGGTGTTTGTTTGGTACCCTGGGTGGGCCCCAGTGTACCACTTACATAATGAGGAGGGGGCAGCAGCCAATGGGGATTAGGCCCCCATCGGCACAGAAACGGTGGGACGGCAAGATGCCAAGGGGATTGGCACCGGCACACAGGACACATCAGGTGCTGAGGACATTATGCCGATGGGGAGTGGGCCTCCGTCATCAAACTAAACTAGGGCAGGAGGACTGAAGCCAACAGGATTGGGCCCCCCATCAGCAAGGAAAGACTGTTGGGGTGCATGATGCCGAAGGGATTGGGCACCCCTGGCACACACTTGGAAAGGAGGGCATCATGCCGATGGGGGAGGGCTCTGTCGGCAATAAATGGTGGCAGCAGTCAGTGCCGCCATGTTTACTGAAGTGCACCACCAGGAAAGGCACATCGGGAGGCATGTTATTGTGCTGCTGTGTGACAAGCTTGGCTCTCTTTGCAGCAGCACGTTTCTTAGATCTGGTGGCCACTTTATGTATTGCAGGTGACAGCACCTGCAGCTGGCTTATTGGGGAATGAGGGACGCACCTACTGATGCGTGCCCTGCATTCGTCCACAGTGACCACACCTCCAAATCTGCTACTACTGTAATGAGACATTAAACCGAGGTCCCATCTGCCTGGATTGGTGGTAGTTCAGGTGGATGTTAAAAGATCCCATGGCATTTATCAAAAAGAGTAGTGTCCTGGCTAAATTTCCTCATTCACTAAAAATACCACCAACAGCTTAATCTGATTCAAGGTCAGTTGTCATTCATCTGCATTCCTCTCCGAGTCGTGCCTGAAAATAGGCAGCATTTGTCTAGTGCACTTACCCGGTCAACAAAACGAAATAAAATAAATAAATAACTAAATAAATAAATAGTATATGGTTAGGGTTTGTTGTGGATGGAAAACGACGGTTTTCCAAATCCTGTTGGACAGTTCAAAGAAAAGTTGTTGTATCACCATTCTGACATCACATCGATAGTACAACAACTTTTAAGACACGCCCTGAAATTTGATTGGTGCAATCTATGCTCTCACAGAAAAATTGAAAAACATGGCGACGCCGACTTCGCCGTAGAAAGTGCTGAGCTACACACTGCTGTAGTCTGACATGGTCAGGAACCCTCGCCGTGATTTATAAAAATAAAGTAAACCATTTTTTTTGTCATAAAAGAAAAATGAAGAGAGCAGCCACAGGAGTTCGTAGCCGCCACACAACAGTTCTTCTCCCTGACACGGTCGGAGTCTCTGCAAGCCATACTGAGAGGGATAGATTGGAGAGGCTGTAGTGGGAGTGAGCATGAGTGAGAGCATCTGCAGAAAAATGCTGTAGGTAAAAAAAAAAAGAATGGGTTTTCTCTATCTTTGAATGGGCAACCATATACTATATAAAATAGTAGGTGGGTGACCATCCACAACGAAGGCAATGTTTCCATCAAGGCAGTTGATGACATCATACAGACCTCTCGAGCTTTGCAACCATATACTATATAAAATAGTAGGTGGGTGACCATCCACAACGAAGGCAATGTTTCCATCAAGGCAGTTGATGACATCATACAGACCTCTCGAGCTTTACAACCATATACTATATAAAATAGTAGGTGGGTGACCATCCACAACGAAGGCAATGTTTCCATCAAGGCAGTTGATGACATCATACAGACCTCTCGAGCTTTGCAACCATATACTATATAAAATAGTAGGTGGGTGACCATCCACAACGAAGGCAATGTTTCCATCAAGGCAGTTGATGACATCATACAGACCTCTCGAGCTTCGCTCTCGAGGTCTGTATGATGTCATCAACTCCCTCGATGGAAACACAGCCTTGTTGTGGATGGTCATCCATCCACTATTCTATATATGTTGGCTGGTGCACAAGCATGAGCCAACATAAAAAGAAGTATAGCAGAGACATGACAATGCACAATGCCACTGCTAGTATAGACTCTGTAATAAAGTATAGTTAACTGCCCATTGTCTAAAAAACATACTGCTGTAGTTTTCTGGTTCAACATGGTGCTGTCTGGTGAACAAGACGTAAGTTAAATATGAGAATCTCTGAACATAAAAGTTGTAGTTGGAGAAAAGATGTAAACTCACCTGTAGTAAGACGTGATGGAGAGATCACACTCAATACCACAACTTATTGTTTGCAGTGTATATGCTGCCGTTAGGAGTGATTATTAAGCGGTATGGCTTGAATTTTCACTGTTATGCAGATGATACTCAGCTATACATGTCTTTTGTCCCTGAACAAGATGATGCTGTCTCAGTGCTCAACAGCTGTCTGACTGAAATCCAGGCCTGGATGAATATGAGGTGTTGGCTGTGAACCCGGGTTGTCGTGGAGGTGGGTGTGTTAGCAGGTTCACCTTCAGGCTTGTGGCTTGGAGGTGTCCAGCTAGCTACCTCATACTGGGCATGAACCTGGGAGTTATGTTTGATGACTGTCTGACCTTGAAATCACAGGTGTCAGCAGTTGTTAAAACTTTTTACCATCTGAGAAATATCACCGGTAAAACATCTGGTTCCTCCCGATGATCTTCCAATGTTGGTTCATGCCTTCATTACCTCCCGCCTTGACTACTGCAATGCCCTTTACCTAGGGCTGTCGGGGGGCTGATATCACCGCTGAAGCTGGTGCAGAACGCAGTTGCCAGGCTGTTGACTGGTGTTTCAAGAGCCAGTCATGTCATGCCTGTGCCCGCGGTCTGCACTGGCTGTTGATTATGTGGCAATCACCTTAAGGTTGCTTGCTAACCTATAAGGCCCTATATGACCAGGGACCAAGTTACCTGAAAGATCTCCTTGTCCCTACTGTCCCTCCCATCCTCTCTGATCCACCGATGAGGGATTGCTGCAGGTTCCCAGGGTACGCTTAGCAGACATCGAGCAAGGGCATTTAGCTTTCTTGCTCCATCCTTGTGGAACTCTCTACTCATTGGGTACTAGATTGCCTAACCATCCAGAGTTTTAAAACTGCCTTAAAAATTTATCTTTTTAACCTAGCTTTTGTTGATTGATGTGGTTATTTTTTATGTGATTTTATATTGTTCTTCGCTGGAATTTATATGTTGTTTATAATAATTTATTCTATCTTATGGATTTTATTGTACAGGTGCTTTGGTTTTAGAAAGGCGCCTTTTTATAAATAAAACTGATTATGATGATGAACTTAGATTCCTGGGTATAGAACAAGTAAAAATGTCAAAAAGCTGGGGAGACTGAGAAAAGCTCCTGCTCACACATGAGGCTAGATGGCTAGCTAGAATGGAAATGACAAACCCAAAATATGGGTTAAATGAGGAATTAGATTGGTTAGCCCTCATCTAGTTAGATGGGATAGTTTTCATGAGGGTAATTCTGTAATTTGTTCATTTTATAGTTGCTCCATCTTTCCTCTTAACTTGTAGCACTGGTTCTGCCTCGAGCCCCACTTTTTCCCATCCTCCACTACCATTTATTATGGTTGAGAGATATAACTATAGTTATGGAATGGTGCTTTTTTGAATGGAGTGGGTACTGTATGAGAGGAGGGTAAAACTCAGCTACATAGGGTCATTGAGGGATATATGTATGATTTTATTTTTACTTAAAATGAGAAATGAAGAGATATCCATAAATCTCTGTCTGAGCAAGAGAGGTGTACATCCACGAATGTTTGGCAGAGTTGTTACAGAATTAATGTATCTTGGACTTGCAGCTGATTTAGACATAGTCTTAAAATAATTTGCCAATTTGAAACATTCTGCATTTGTTAGTCTTAAGTTTAAACACTTTGTACAAATGATGTCATTACGTTGTGATGTCATGACGTACAGAGAGCAGGCACCAGTTTCAAACAGTTCAAAAGGAAACAGAAACATGTTAGGAATTGCTGGCAGCTATCACACTGGAATGTTGAGAATCACAAGGTGAGTGTGTGATGAAGGAAGCAGTTTGTCAAATGCTGGGTATATTTAGCGTTTTTAACACTTTTTTATATTAACTTTTTATATTAAGGGATGAAAAAGCACTAGCTCACCCCAAGCATGAACTGAAGAATAGAGTTCTGGGCAGAAATTAGAAAGGTATATTTAAAGGGCACTGTCAGTCCCTCCTTAATTTTTCCAGGTATTTCCAACGTGTCTGCACTCCCTGTAGCACTCTGTCTTGCGATTCATTTGACATGCAGCTATGTAGTCCCCAAATAATATTTGCTTTTATTCATTTTATTGAAAAACAAAATCCTGTCGGTCTGCTCCTATTTTTTGCACCTGATGCACATTTGTAGATGACACTGAAGCACCAGAAGGCTCATGCCCTATTTTATCAGAGTTCAGCTAAACAGTTTCCAATAGTAGAAAGCAAGCTGAACTCAGGAAAATACTTCTTTTTTTTAAACAAGTGCTCTAACCTAGGTAAATCAGGGCTCGACTTTAAGACCATGATTTTCCAAAGTTAGAGTGCTAGTTTGAAAAAAATGAAATATTTTCCAGAGTTGTTGCTTTCTACTATTAAAACTTGTGTTTAGCTGAACTCGCGTAAATTTGTACACGAGCCTTCCGGCGCTTCAGTGCCATTTACAAATGTTAGCATTCTTTAGCATTGGGCGTGGATAATACGACCAGAAAAACAAGGTTTTATTTGCATAGGACAGACAGTGTCTCTTTAAAGCAAAATCAATCAATCAATCAATCAAGTCTTTATTTAACCAGACGTTCATCGTTGAGCAGAAGCTCATTTGCAAGATGGACCTGGGTGGAGAAAGAACAATTGTACATACAGGTCAACATAGGTATTTACAAGGCAATACAGATAATACTGTTTACACAGAGGAAGAAAAAGAAGTTCATATGTACTTAGAATTATACAGATATTGTACAGATTACAGGGTATTTACATACATAGAAGTGTCTATAGGAAGATAAAGCAGGTTATCTAAGGTTGCAGAAGGAAGTAACGGAAGAAAAAAAAAATATATACACCAGGTAGAGGCGAAGGTGGGGGAAGGGAGGGAGGTAGGGGAAGAAAGGCTAGGAGGGCACGGTGCACAGAGAGGAGTTGGTAAAATGGGATGTAGAGAAGGTGGATGGAGAAAAGGAGTATGTGTGAGCCCCGGGATTGAATGCTATAAAGTATGGGGCATGGTAGGATGTCACAACCCAGAGGTAGTGAGCTCCTATCCGAGGTTGGGAAAGGAAGGATAAGGGGATGGATGGTCCTAGTGTTGATAAGACAGGGGGATAAGAGAGAGAACAACTAGGCTTGTGAGGAGCAAGCTGGGGGGTCAGTACTTAAAACTGGGTCTAGGCGTGACTATATACCAGTGCAGACACCGGTACTGGGTCTGAGTGAGTGAAGCAGTTACATACTTCTCTGATTGTATGGAACTAAAGTGTCTTGAAGGCATTTATACCAATTAGAGTGCTTAATTTGAGGGTTTTTCGTAGATCATTCCATAAGGTAGGTAGCAAGGTTTATGGCTGCCCTGTCAAGCGGGATTTTGCTTTGGGTACTTTAAGTGTAATAGCTGAGAACTTCTTAATGCATATTTCCCAATTATACTCAGGGAAGACAGCAGGAGATATAGTAAGCAGCTTAGAGATGGCTCTATAGGTCCAGAGAGCGGCATTTGTGGCGCCTGAACTTTAGTGATGTCCACCCCACTGCCGCATATATAGGGTGCAGTGACGCGTGTCGGGGAAGTCCCATTATAAACCCCAGTGCTCGATATGGTAGAGTATGTCCAGTTTAGCCATGTACTAGTTGGGGCATTGGCTGTAGAGGAAATCAGCGTAATCAACCAATGATAGGAAAATGGATTGGACCAGTTGTTTCTTGGCATCTCTGGTGAGAAATTGGTTGATTCTAAAAACAGCCAAACCTTTGCCAAGTCGTTTTAGCAAGTCCTCGATATGTTCAATGAAGGAGAGTCTTTGGTTTATCAAGCTCCCAGATACTTGAATTTTGTAACAAATTCTAGTTTTCACCTAGAACTGTGGTAATTTGGGAACTGTCCCACTGGACACAGGGTTAGCTGTATGGATGAAAGGGGAGAGGACCATCGCTTTAGTTTTTTGGCGTTAAGGATTAGCTTTTTTTTGAGGAGTTGGCTTTGCAAAAGTTTGAATTCTGACTGTAGGTCATTGCAGGCAACTTCAGGTGTTGGGCGACTCACATAGAGAACTGTATCATCTGCAAACAGATGGATGTTGACTTCTTTTATACAGTAGTCAATGTTATTAATGTAGATTGCAAAAAGTAAGGGCCCTAATATAGAACCTTGAGGTACCCCTCTTTGCAAAGTTTTTAAGGGGGACAGTCCTCCTTCGGCTTTAACTTGTTGAAGGTGCCCTGTAAGATAGTCAGTAAACCAGCGCAGAGAGGAGGGGTCCACACCTATGGTTTGAAGGGAGGAGAGGAGCAGACTATGGTCGATGGTGTCGAAAGCCTTGCTTAGATCAAGGAAAACAGCACAAATAAAGTTTTTGCTCTCAAGATTACGCTGCCAGTCATTAGTAACTTTGGCAAGGGCTGAGATAGTGCTATGTTTAGCTCTGAATCCGGACTGCATAGGGTTTAGCAGTTCCCTAGACTCAAGGTGAGTCCTCAGCTGTGCATTTACAATTTTCTCTAGGAGCTTGGACAGGACCGGAAGGAGAGAAATTGGCCTGTAGTTATTGAGATCGCCAGGGTCACCTGATTTGAACAGTGGTATGACATGTGCTGTCTTCCATATTGGTGGTAAGGTGCCCTGAGACAGGGATAAGTTAAAAAGGTGGGTGATGGGTATTGCTAGTACGTGGTAGGCAATTTTTAGGAAGTAAGGGTCAAGAGTGTCGGCCCCAGCACTTTTCTAGTATCCAACTGGAAGCAAGAGGTCCTCTACCTCTTTCAGTGAGGCAGGTTGAGCGAGAAAGGCGGCAAAGCTATCGGAGTTTCAGGCAGTTGGCTGGCAGTCTGGGAGCGGTATGTTTGCAGGAGTTATCAAATGCCATGCCTGCAGTAGCAAAGTGGTTATTGAATGCGCCAAGTATATCCATCTTTCGGTTATAGTCGAGTTGCTGGGAGGTAATCTTGGTCGGGAGTGAATTTCCTGGGAGTGGCCTAGCAGATCATTGATTGTGTTGCAGAGCTTGATTGGGCTCTTTGTGGCAGAGTCGAGTTCAGATTTGAAGAAGGTGGCCTTCGATTCTCTGATTGGTTTGGTACATAAATTTCGTAGTCTCCTGAACTGGTTCCAATCCTCTGCAGTGTTCAGTCTACGAGCTTTTTCCAGAGCTTATCTCTTTCTAGAAGCAAGGACTTGATCTGAGGGGTAAACCATTTACAGGTGTTGGTCCTAGTTCGAACTTTAATCAGGGGAGCATACTTATTAAGAGCCCTTGATGGAATGTCATGGAAGATATTGTAAGCTGACATAATCATTTTGGCCAGGTAGAAATCTTGCCACTGAGAAGAGTACTTAAGCTCGTTTAGGTAGGCATTTTCATTGAAGTTGCGCCTGGATCTCTTCATAGAGAACTTGCTGATGGGTGCTGGGTTGTTGGTGGATCTTACTCCCACAATAAAACAATGGTCGCTGGCGTCTGAGAAGAAGACATCAGCGAGGGAGAAGAGATGAGGTTTGCTCACCATTAGCACATCCAAAAGTGTACTTTTACTGGGGTTCTTCACGTTTGGGCATGTTGGTTCAGTAATAAGTTGCATCAGCCCATGTTCATCACAGAAGGATGCAAGGGGGGCAGCTGTGTTAGAGAGCCAGTCAAAGTTGAGGTCTCCTAAAATAATAGTTTCTGGCAGCCCCTGTCCCAACTTTGTCACTTAGACATACTTAACATACTAACATCACCAAACTAAGTTACCATACTAACATCACCAAACTAAGTTAAACAGCAGTTAAAGCACGTGAGTTGCTGTCTTTTTTTAAAGGGATGTACCAAACAAACAAAAGTTTTTCTTATTTCAAGAAACTTGGCTAAAAAGATAGGTAAAATTATATTTATGGTGTTATGTGAGTCAAACATTAAATAGTTGGGTTTAAAACAACGTAATTTAATGTTTTATGTAGCTGCCAGTTACAAAGGTGAATATCAAGGAATTAAAGCTATGCTTAACACAAGAGACAGTTTGAATAGGTGATTGTGATTTTGATTTTTTTAATAGCTTTGGTTAAGAATGATAATATTGTGAATATAAGATTTCAGGCCAAGGCTTTTTTTGGATAATCCGTGATTGACTGATTGGTTGGTTAGTTGACTGATTGATTGAATATACAGCTCATTATTATATAGTAAGTACTGATTTTAGTTGGGAATATATTATATAAATATATATAGAGAGAGAGAGAGGGAGAGATTTTTAGTCATATTTCCTGAAGAAGCTGCATCAAACAAGAGCAGTGAAGTGTTAAAAATATATATGACTGACTGAACTGGCCCAGTGGCGCTGAGGGTTGAGGCGCTGGACACTACACCTCAAGCAATGCTCGTGACCCAGGTTCGGGAGTGAACTCGGGTTGCCAGGGGTTGGCAGGGGCAGGAGAGGATTGAGCAGCCAGAGGACTGCTCTCCTCTCCTGGGGGTGGGTGGGTGCACATGCAGCAGTATCAGTGGCTCCTGATGGTGGCCAGGGGCATCACAACTTGTGGCCTGCTCTTTTGTGGTTGTGGGTGCAGCACATGCCCTACGCACGGGTACAGGAGTGTGCCCGTCACATGCAGGGCATCATTGCATGCCCACACCCCTGGGGGCAACAGTAAACAGGGAAAAGTCCTGGCACCCAGACAGTCGAAGGTGGGGCCAAGGATGGCTACCGCGCCCACAGCTGGCTCCTGCCTGGCTCTCTCTCTGCATCTCTCCTCCACTCCCCGGCCACCCTTCTAGATTATAGAAAGAGAGCTGGAGGAGTTAATGGCGGTCCCACCCTGGGGTGCTCAGAGTTGGGGGGGTGGTTGGTAGAGTTGGAGGGGAGCTCCCAGGAGCAGTGAGCCAGGCTCAGGGTGGCCTCAGGTGGGGTGGGAAACAGGCCACCCTACCCCCCACTGAAGAGAGATCCAAGGGGCCAGTGAGGAGGAGGAGGGAAAAACAGAGTTAAAAAAAATATATGACTGGGCTGCTTAAATACTGACATACTAACTTACTAAAATGCCAGCAGAATAGACCTAATGATCTTTTGTGTCTGCTCATTTGGTCAGCCCCCACCCTGGGACCTAACCTTGCTGCCCCCATCTCCCTCTCTGGCTTCTCCCTTCCCAGTCCTGGTGCACAGGACTTTGCTTCCAGAACCCTTCCCCTGTACCTGTCCCACCCCCTCTTGAAACCCCTCCACCGTCTCTGCCTCCACCAGCCCCTTGGGCAGCACATTCCGTGGCTCCACCACCCTCTCAGTGAATTAGCACCTCATCCTTTCTCCCTGAATCTCCCCCCTCCAGCTTGCACCCATGCCCTCTAGTTGCCCCCCTCCTTCCTTCGGAGTACCCTGACTGCTCTTCCCCTATTTACCCCTTCATGTACCTGAAGACCTCTATCATGTCCTCCTGGTCCCTTCTCTCTTCCAATGTGTACATATTTAGCTCTTGAGCCTCTCCCATAGGTCCTGTCCCCGAGCCCAGATCATTTTGGTCACCCTCCTCTGCACCCTCTCCAGGAGTTCTATGTCCCTCTTTAAGTGTGGCCTCCAAAACTGTACTCAGTACTCAAGGTGCAGCCTCACCAAGCAGTTATACAGAGGGAGTATCACTTCCCTCCTTCTGGAGGTGATACCCCTAGCAATGCATCCCAGCATCCTGTTGGCTTTGGCCGCTGCCCTCCTACAAGTCTCAGAGTTGTTCATCTTGACATCCACCACCACTCCCAGGTCCCTCTCAGCCATTGAGACTTGTAGCATTCCCCCAGGGTGTACACTTGGCCTGGGTTTCTGGCTCCCAGGTGCAGTACCTTGCATTTCCTGCATTGAACCTCAGCTTCTTTCTAGACCACTTTTCTAGAGCCTCCAGGTCCCCTGTAGGGCCACTCTCCCTCCTCCCCAACCACCACCACCCCCAGTTTTGATTCATCCACAAAGAAACTCATCTCACTCCTGATACCCTTCCTTATGTCAGAGACGTAGGCGTTGAACAGGAGGGGCCCAAGCACTGATCCCTGAGGGACCCCACTAATGACCCTCCTTGGAGATGAGACTATCCCACCAACCATGACCCTCTCCTGGAGCCAATTTCCTATCCATCTTGATCATCTGGTTCCCAACCCCCATTTCTCCCAGCTTATCCAACAGGCCCCCGTGAGGAACAGAGTCAAACGCCTTGCTCAAGTCAAGAAAGAGGACGTCCACTGGTCTATCCAAGTCCAAGGCACTCATCACCCAGTCATAGAACTCCACAAGGTTTGTCTGACATGATTTCCCCAGGATGAATTCATGCTGTCTATCGTCCAGGCACCCCAACTTTTCCAGGTCCCCCTAGCCTCTCCCTGAGAATGTCCTCCATCACCTTGCCCACCACCAATGTCAGGCTGACGGGCCTGTATTTCCCTGCAACCTCTCTTGATCCCCTCTTGTGGATAGGCACTATATGTGCCACCTTCCATGTCCTGGGGCACCCACCCTGTCCTCAGAGAGATGCTGAAAAGTTCCACCAGGGGTTTCACCAGGACATCCACCAGTGCCTTCAGCACTCTGGGATGTAATTTATCCAGCCCTGGTGCTTTCTCTGTCTTAAGGGACCCGAGGGCTTCCCTCACTCTCTCTGCCATGATTTCACCTCCGCTACCTCATCCCTCTGCTTTGCCTTCCCCTGCCTGCCAGTGATGGCCCCTAACCCGCTGATCGTAGGGACCCTCCTCAGTTTCACCTGCCTCTTCCCATGTATGAAGCAGCCTCATTTTCCTTGGTGGAAAACTGAGGTGAAGTACTCATTTAGTACCTCAGCCTGCTCCTCCGGTCTTGTGCCCATCCTTCCCCTGTTTTAATATCTAATCTGCCCTTCACCCTTCATTTTTCCCCAATGTATCTAAAGAACCCTTGTTCCTCTCTCCTAATTTCCCTGGCCAGATTCTGCTCCTTCCTTGCCTTAGCTGCCCTCACCACTCTAGCAGCCCTTCTGGCCATCAGCTCATATTCCCCTCAATCCCTTTCACTCTAAGAGCACTTGAAATGCCTATAAGATGCTTTCTTTCCCCTCACCACCTCCTGAACCTCCCTGTTCCACCAGCAGGGTTTACGGGCCCTACCGCATTTTCATCTTACTCTTGTACAGGTGCTGGTAGCATCCTTCACCCCCCCCGATGATTTCCCTCCTACTGTCAGCGTCCATATTTGGCCCAATCTCATCCAAATGCTTCTTAAGGATCCTTCCCATTTCCTTGAAATCCGCCCCCCTGAAGTCAGTTACCTCGGTCTTTGTGCAGCCTTCTACCCCTCCTAGGTCCAGGCAGAACCAGACCGTGGCATGGTCACTCCCCGTCAATGGGTCCCTTACCTCCAGGCCCCCAATCTGGTCACTGTCTGCCAGGACCATATCCAGTATCTGCACCTTCCTGGTCGGTTCCCCACCTGCTGAGTTAGGAACACATCCTGAAAGACATTCAACAACCTCTGTTCCCTGGCCACTGAGGATGTCATAGTCTCCCAGTCCATTCCTGGCATGTTTAAGTCCCCCAACACCACCACCCTTCCCCTGCCCAAACTGCAGTGTCTCCCCACCTCTGCCACCAGACTCTCCTCCAGCTCCTCCGCCAGCGTGGGGGGTCTATACACCACTCCTATTTTTACTCTCTTGCCCCCCCTTGTTATTATGGTGACCCAAATTGCCTCCACAGTTCCCTCCGCCTCCTCCACTCCTCCTATGCCAATGCAGTTTTTGACTATTATTGCTACCCCTTCTCCCTTTCCTCCTCCCTGTCCTTCCTGAACATGGTGTAACCCTCCAGGTTCAGGTCCCAGTCGTGCCCTACGGTGGCCCAGGTCTCAGTGATCATGCCACATCCACCTCTCACTCAGTTAGCATCACCTGGAACTCAGGCATTTTATTGCCCAAGCTCCTGGCATTTAGCAGGACTACCTTCCACCCTTTCCGTATACTTCCATTTCCCCTGCTCGCGTTCCCATGGGGATTCCGTCTACCCCCAGTCAGCACCTTACCAGTCGGCCTTTTCCCACATTCCTCCAGCTCCACAGGGGGGTGGAGACAGATTCCCTCCTTTATCACACCCCCCAACAGCCTCTTCCTCCATCCCTCTCACCTTCACAAGTTTAAACCCCACCTTTCATCAACAAACCCCTTTATTTTCAACTTAAGGATTTCCTTCCCTTCCAAAGTGAGATGGAGCCTATCTCTAGCATATAGCCCCTTATCCTCCCAGATCTCCCCCTATCAACCCATACCGTCTGGCCCCACACCACTCCCTGAGCCACTGGTTTATCTCCCTAATCATCCTCTTGTGTTCCCCCACTAGCCATTGGCACCGGCAGGATTTCAGAGAAGGAAATCGCACATCCTATGTCATGGCAGACCCTAGCAAGCTCCCTGAACCTTGCCTGTATCTCTAGCCCACTATTTCCCTCAATGTCATTGGTACCCAGGTGGACTAGTATGTCGGGGAACCTCCACAATCCTTTGCCAGCTGATGTACCTCATGCTTAGCCCTGTGCCATTAGTCCAGGGAAGAATTTTGCTCTAACCGGCAGGCTTCCCCTCCCACCCCATTTGATACCCCTGATCAGCTGGAATCACCCAACAGGAGCACTCTGACCGCCCCTTTTCCTCCATTTCCCCTTTCATGTCCCTCATCCTTTCTACTGGCCCCTCCCTCAGCCGACTCCTTGCTCTTCCCCTATTGGTGCCACCTGCCACCCCTGCTTATTCGCTGGCCACCCCCTCCCCTCCGATCCTATGCCTCTTCTCCTCCTCCCGAGTATCCTTCTGTACCCGCTGACCCCCATCACTGCTTATGACTGGTCCTTCCCCCATCTGCTATACTTGCCTGGCTCATCCTCCCTTCCTTCCCGTCTCCGTTCAGCCCCTCCTTGCCTGTCATTCTCCCCTGGCCTAAACCCTCAGCTCTCTTTACTGTATCCTCCTTTACTTCTGGTCCCTCTCCTGCCCTTTCCTCCCAACTGGTCCTTCTCCTTGCACTTTCCTCCCTCTACCCCCTCCTCCTCCTCCTGCTCTGATCCCCGCTCCCCCATTTTCCTGTGTTCCAAGTTCCCCATTCTTCCTGCTATCCGGCCCTGCCTCCTGCCCCCCACTCCCTTTCCATCTCTAACCAACCCTGTCATGGCTACATCACCCCCCTCATCCTCAAGCAGAAGAAGAGAATGGAAGCAGTTACTGAGCTTAAGGTCCGATCCACCTCCCCCCATTGCTTCTTTCTGGCCAGCCCCAGCCATCTGCCTACTTCCCTAAGAATGTCCTCCCTTTGGCCCCCCTCTGTGAGGGTCCCCAGATACCTGCCTGCTTCCCTGGTAGTGTCTTCCTTTTGGTCCCTCTGTCAGGGTCCCTATGTGACCCCAGAGTACTCTCCTGCACTCCTTTCCCTATGCCCCCACCCCTAGTGCTTGGTGCAACCCCGTGGAAGAGCCCCTGCCCTATTCCTCAATCATACCTCCCCCCTCCCTCCAGCTGTCTCCTAATCCCCTCAACCTCCTCCCTAAGCTGTGCCAGCTGGTAGCACTCTGGGCAACCACCAAACTTCCAAGCCCAGTCCAGTATCATGGTCAGCCCACACCCTGTGTACTCCACCACCCTCCCAAAGATGCTGGCCCTAATGACGTGTGGTCCCATCCCCCTCCAAGTTGATTTCCTTGGGTGAACCACCAGGTTCCCCACTAGTCTAAGATACATCCCTATCCACTAATCAGGTCACCCACTAATCCTAGATACAGTCCCACAGTAAACAGGTACCCCGTTACTAGGTGCAGTACTACAGTAAACATATAGGGAAGTGTAAACTCCCTAAGCTCCTCTCTCCCAGCCATTAAACCCAACCCCCAGTGGCTAGAACTACAAGAGCTGCACCTAAAGCCTTTTCCTCCAATTGCAGGGCAAAATAAGAAGATACTTTGCTGACATTTAGTGAGCGGTGTCACATTACTGAAGTTCTTGTTGGTATTGTTTTAGCCTGCTATGCAGTATAGATGCCTCCCAGTCTTCTTCTGTTTTACTTGCTTCTTGAAAAAGAGCATACTCAGTCAGATCAAGTGCAAAAATAAGCAGTCATAATATTTAAATGAGTGAAGAAGACATTGCATTAATGATCACTGTGGAACTGAAAATCATAATTCGATGGCAGGTAGTTACATCCAGTCAGAAAAGATTGGTTCAGGACATCTACTGTACATACAGTAGCTTTCTAGCCACCAGCGTATAAAAGGAAAGTGAATGAGAAACACTGGCGTTGCTATGAATGCCCAATTCAAGGAGACATAATCACCTACTTTGAGGGGTTGACCAGGGAGTTGGACTGGGACAGTGTCATACACATATTTATTTATTGTTTGTTTATTTATTGAATTTTGTTGACCATGTAGGCCCACTGAGGACTAGAAGTCTCTTTTCAGAGGTGACCGGGTGGGGGGGAATACAGATAGTAACCAATTGAAACTGAACCAGATTAAGCTGTTGGTGGTATTTTTAGTGAATGGGAAATTTGGCAAGGGCACTGGGGAAATTACTTATGCTGCTGTAGGGGGAGCTGCTGCCCATCGTCCATAATGGCCAGTTTAATCGGTGAGCCGATGAAGGTGGACGTGGAGGAGACTGGGGGTTTGGTCTCTCCCCTGGTCTCTAGTGTACCAGAGACTGAAATATTCTTTGATGCTGCTGCCCCTCCTGAGGGACAGAATATCCCAGCTGACCTACCCCCACATAAGAGACAAGTAGCATCTGGGACCCTTAAGATTACAGAGGAAAACTTTGTTGACAAAATGGCTGAGGAAACTGACCAAATAATACAAGAGGAAGAAAGGTGCTTTTAAGAGAAATGTGCTTTATTACAAAATGCAAGAGAAAATTGTGAAAAACAAGCTGTCATGCAGCACCTGGCTGAAGGCCTCCCTGACAATACAACCAGCTGTAGAAGTAGTCAATTGACAACTGCAGTCACATCTGGACAACTGGTCTCTCAGGTACAACTTTCAAATATTGCATATCAGACCACATTTAACAACCAAGAGAATGCCACTATTTTTACGTTTTCGTCTCGGCAAAATGAGTATTCAAGGAAAAGCAGAAATGAGCGGCCGGTCATCCGTCTCCCTGGGGTTTCCTTCCTAAAAAATCCTTGGCCAGTAACTACAGAGACACAAAGTACGTGTCTTTCAGACAAAACAAATAAGGCTGATTACTTATCGACTGAGCAGGTAGAGGGAGAGTTGAAAGGAAAACCCAAGCAAGGCACTTTTGATGCGAGGGTGCAGCAAAGCAATCAGCATGAGGCAACAATACTCCCACTGTCACAGGGAGGCATGGATTCACTGCCAGATGAAAGTGAGACACATAGTTGGAGGTAGTAGGAATCCAGAGCCAGGAATGGCAAATACAGAGGATGTTACCCATGGCTAAGGCTCTCCATGATGACCTGAACCTCCCTGTACCTGACACAATGGAAACATCACAGAAGGAACCACTAGACAAGGAGATTTCTGAACAAAAAACTGTTCTCCTCAAAATTTTATCCAGGCATGAAACAAGCCACAAATGTAGATCTAAGGACTTAAGGACGAAAAGAGACAATGTGATGCTCTCACATAGAAACATCCCTGTTGGGACTCTACCTCCTGAGAACAAGGTACCAAACAATGTACCTGTAACTAAATTTCTGCCACCGGACTCAGCAGCAACTGCCATTCGAACTGCTTTTGGCATCACAAACCCTACAGAGGCTGAAAAACCTTGGTTGGACTATGCCCTTAAGGGGTCAGGATGGACCCAAGATCAAGAAGGGAAGTGGGTTCCAGACCCAGCATGGAACCCCTCTTTATTTTCACAATCAGAGACACCTCAATGGCACCCACCAGGAGGTACACATCTACTTGGGAAATAACCCCTCCCTACTGACATTATGGATAGTGATCTGCCAGTCTCTAAGACAATACCTCTCATGCGTTCATCCACTGAACATGGCTCTGGACTATCTGATCCTAGTAACCCTAAACAAGACACTATGACGCTGCCTTCCACTGCAACATCAGACCAGGTCACTATTTCTACACCCAAATCAAGACCCTTGGGCGCTACCAATTCAACAGGTCTGAGGTCACTACCCTCAGAACAAGATCCTCCTTTGGAATAAACACAAAGACCCTTGCTCTCAGGCTTGTTCAAAGCAATAAATCTGATCCCTTACCAGAAGACATGCAGTTAGACTGAAGTATAAGTATAAGGAGTCCTGGACCACGTCCAGATCATCAATATGTGGACAAGACCCTTATTAAAGACTCTTTACTTTTCTACCAGTGGGCGTGTTGTATTTATTCATATATCAGGGAGGATACATTTGACATCAGCTTCGCTCAGCTTACTTGCTAGGAATAGCCATCTCGTAAACTTGGACTTGCACTATTCAGGGGTCCTGACCAAGTCGAGCGAAAAGTCCTTGAAGTAATACTAATTCATCTTGTCCTTCCATTCTCGCTACCAATCTACATAGCTGGGATATACTGCCGACCTGGTACACTAGCTTCTGTCATCGACCTCCTCAAGCAAATCTCCTACCTAACCATGACAGAACTCTACATTATGGGTGATCTTAACCACAATTTGCTAGCTCCTGCCCTCAACAAAACCAGGACTGAAATTTCTGCCTAAACCTCTCACAAATCATTACTGAGCCCACCGGCTCAACTAAAATCTGGTAGCCACTCGCTCATTGACTGGGTACTTACCACACACCCACTGGGTGAAACAAGCCAGTATTCTTCCTGGCTCCCTCAACAACCACCATGTAACCTTCTTAGTGCGTAAAATCCCCACCCAAAATCCCCATTAAATTTGTGGTCCAACGCTCCTATGAATCCCTCAATCTAGCCCTGTATTAGATGACCTTGCGCTAGCAAACTGGGCCCCTGCCCCCCTCTCGATCTCCATTGATGATGCCTTCCTACACTTTAAAAACACATTCCTCAGTGTCTAGAACACATCGCCCCACTGTGTCATATAAGAGTATGAAATCACCTACCTTGGATCACTCAAGAACTGACTGCATGTCCAAATCGCATGGGACAAAGCCTGGAAAAACGAAAAATCCTCATGCCTCACAACACCTTCCATACCACATACTCCGTAATGCACCAGAGCCACTCATCTTGCAAAAGCAGAGTACTTCAGCAGCTCCCTCGAGCCAAACCTAAATAAACCCTCAAAATTCTGGAAGGTCATTCATTCCTTTTCACCCCACCAGCTGCCAATCCCACTCAATGCTGAATGTTAATTACTCTCTCCTATCAGAGCCCAGAGCAGTCGCCACTAAGTTCAATGTGTACTTCTCCACTTGTGCTGCCACCTCCTCTCTTCCCTGCCCAACACTACACCTCTCACAGCACTACAGACATAAAGACCCAGACTAGGCCTTGCTCCTTTTCCTTCAAAGATATCTCTACAACTGAGGCCCTAGATGCATTACTTTCTCAACCCTTCAAAAGGCAAATACCCAGATGGATTAGACCCCAAACTTCTATACCGCTCGCCCCCATGCAACTCCGCTGCCAAACTCCTAAACTAATCATTTGCTGCTGCTGTCCCCATGCATGGAAGCACACCATTATCATCCCTCTGCCAAAAGGAGGTGCCCCTACCTCCCTTCTAACTATCGCCCTCCTCTCCTCCTCCAGCCCTAGCAAACTACAAGAGCACCTTGTGCTCACCAACTTACCTCCTTCCTCACTAACTCCAAATTCTTCACGCCATTCCAGACTGGCTTCAGGAAGGGACACTCCACCACCTCCTCCCTGATAAGGCTTACAGACACTATCCTGACAGGCATGGGCAGTGGACTAATCACCTCAGCCGTTTTTGTTGACCTTGCAAAATCCCTCGATACCGTCTCCCACCCCATACTGCCCTAGAGTTTTGCTGAATCAGGCCTCTCTGTCACAGCCACAAACTGATTCAGATCATACCTCCCTGATAGAACTCAGTCCGTTACAGTCTCAAATGCGATCTCCACCCTCCTTCCCTTAACTACCAAATGTCCCATAGGTGTCGGTTCTTGGTCCCATTCTGTTCTCTATATTCCTAAACAACCTGCCACTCATCTGCTCTACTTCCTCAATCCACATGTATGCAGGTGATACTGTACTCTACTCATCGGGCTCCGCCCTGATGTGGTACAATCAGACCTTCAAGCTGACTTCAACAAGGTACAGCAATGGTTTAGCTCACACCAGCTCTCCCTAAATGCAAAAAAACCTGTCACTATGACCTTCAGCACATGACGATGCCTGGCCAGACTCCCCTCTCTTCCCTACTTCACCACCCTGGATAGCCAAAAATTTGAAGACGTCTCCTCATTCTGTTACTTGGGGGTCTGGCTCGACAGCCATCTCTCCTTCTTTGACCACATCGATGCTATCTCAAAAAAAATACTCCCCATGCTCAGTGCACTGTATAGGAACTGCAGTAGCCTCCCTCCCAGAGTCCAACATGAACTGGTCCTAAAGATGATACTGCCCTCCATTGACTACTGGGACATTGTATACAGTGCAGCCCCTAAGTCCATCCTATCTAAACTGGACACACTTTATAATGCCTTCTGCCGCTTTGCTCGCAATGCCTCTCCCCTCACCCACCACTGCGACCTCTACTGAGCCTTGGCACTACCGTCCCTTGAAAACTGCCACATCTCTCACTGTGCTAAATTTGTCTCCAACCTATGACTCAGGTCCATCCCCTCCTACCTTGCCACCGTGCTCACAGAAGCCCCACCCCCTTCCCATCATCTTAGATCCAGTGACTCCCACCAACTTTCAGTCCCTAGGCAGAAGACCTCTGCCAGTCAAGCTGCCTTCTCACACCGGCTACTCAAGCTCTGGAACGCCCTCCCACTGCAAATTCGGCACTCCTTCTCTTCCTACTCTCTGTCTACCACCCTAGCAAACTTCCTTACTACAAATGGCTCCTGTCCCTGAACCTGCCATGCCCCACTATCCCCTCCCCAATGCCTGACCAGCGGCCTTAGCTTTGCTATGGAAGCTGGCATATAACTCCAACTTTGCACTTATGTCCTGGACCTATTTTTCCCTATGTACTCTGTATAACTGTGATATATGTCCTCAGTTGTTTACAGCTGTTACTACTGTGCTAACTTACATTGTCTGCTGCTTCTTGTCACAAAAATTGTTATTTGATGCTATAATATCCTAAGCATTCAATGTGTACTGCTTGTATATTCGTGCAATCGTGTATCCTTATGCTGCTTTTTATTTGCTTCTGCTAACTGTTCACTTGATAACCTGTGTGTTATCATATCCATGTGAAAACCCCCCAGGTCACACCGGGAGATGAGCATCTTGTTGCTCAGTGTGCCTTTCCTGGTGAAACAATTGCAATAAATAAATAAACTTTTCTGGACAAAATATAATCAGTTGAAAACTTCTCCATTGTGGACCCCTTTTATGGCCACCCCCCTCACAAACCTCTTGTCAAAACCATTACCACCATGTTCTGAAATAGAGTGTCCCAGTGGGAGATATTTATCATTGGCTCCAACAGAAATGCGAAGTATTAAGTGCACCAGAGGCCGTTTTAGATGGGGAGCAATTTTGGACTGGGGGTTGGCGTTTTAAAGTAGAATTGCGACAAATGGAAGAAGGTATAATACACATCCCTGACTGTTTTTTGGGGGGACGGGACCAAGGGGTTTGCTTCTATCCTGGGCAGCCGAAAGCATGCCACCAGTGTGGATCATGAGCACATCTCTCGAATGTCTGTGACAAACTACAGTGTGGCATGTGTATGAAGTTGGTCATTCCAGTTACCAGCATACTAACCTTTCCAGATGTAATCTATCGAAGAATCAGGACACTTGTATCAAGAATGCCCATGGGCATCGGCAAATAAAACTCAAAACTTGGATCCAGATGATCTAATCAATAAAGGACAAGCTGAAAGACCATCAGACTCAGATCATCACACTCATCCCCCCCAACCACAATCACCAACAAAGGTTGCCAGTATCATAGACTCTAACCCTCCCAAGGATGTGATTGTTATCGCAGACTCTCAACTTACTAAAGCATCAGAGAACGTTGCTACACCCCCCACTCTCTTAACTCCGGTATGTTATGCAGACACTTCAGGAAACATACCAACCACAGGGCAACCAGATGAATTACCTCCTCCTCAGGACCCTGCCCCACTAAATAGAAGATCATCTCGAAGGCACAAAAAAGAAGATATTATTCCACCTGTTGACACAGAAAATCTGTTTGGGGAACTAGCCTCCTCCAGTTGGGGGGAATCAGAAATGGAGGAAGACTTACACGACACAATGGATGTGGATAATGTTCTACCACAACTCCCTGAAAAAATTTATATGGGAAAGAAAAAAAGAAAAAGAGATGACTTTATAACTTCTAGCTGATATGGATAACACCACCGTGGCATCTTTAAATTGTCATAGCTAAATTAATACTAGGAAGAGGAAAGCTGTATTTCAACTGCTACATGATTTAAAATTTGATATTCTTTTGCTACAAGAGACATGGATGGTCTCTGCTTCTCAACATACACTTTTTTGGTCAGAATGGCCCTAGGGGCTGTCTTTTGGGGTTGATAGGGCTGATGGGTTAGGGATCCTCTTTTTAGGAACGAGGTTTACACTATTCCGACTACTAGACCCCATACCGGGGAGGGTTTTAATCTTGGATGGATAATGGGATAGACTTCCATGTTGAGTGATAACTGTATATGGCCCTCAAACGAAGGCTAATAGGGTCACATTATTAGACACATTACAACCCTACTTAGCTGCTGCTAAAGTGGTCATAACGGGGGGAGATTTCAATTGTAGTATACAGGTTCCAAAAGGGCACACCTCCTCATCCAGGATATATTGTGATTCCTTGGCACTGAGGTGGTGTATAAATGTAGCTGAACTGCTGAATTGTAATGACCATATCAGAAACCTATCTTACTTTACTTACAAAAGGGCTTAGTTTACCACAGTTATGGATTACATGTTTGTATTCAAACATTTGGCGTTCAGACATACTAAACTCTCTCCTATTGAATTTTCAGATCACCAGATGATCATTACATCTTTAGGTACAGAATCTACACACCCTGTTACAACATCTCAATGGAAACTAAATGCTTGCAGCCTTTCTGACCCACACATTCAATCCTCCATCAGACAGGTGCTAGCATCCCGAGAATCAGTTATAGATTTGTATGACAATATAGGGGATTGGTGGGAACAAACTAAGAAAGATATTCAGATGTGTTTCCAACATAGAGGAAAACATAAGTCCCGAACTCAGTATTTCAGGTACCTTCAGGTAGGGGCTTGATAGCTGTGCAATTTAATTACTTGTAGAAAGATCTAGTAAGTCGGGGCAGTGGCTTAGTTAGAAGGAAGCTAGATATAAACACTGCCTTAGAAAGATTCTGCCAGAAGCTTGGCAGAAGACACCAGGAGGAAGTAGGCCTGTGTGACTGGACTTCTCTACTGGGACTAAAGAAGTAGAACTCTTCTACTGAGACCTTTAATTTAGGGTAAAAAACAAACAAACAAAGAAAAAAAATAGTGTGTTTGTCTGAGTTAGCTGTAGTGAATGGTTGTCTGAACAGTTATCTAGGCGTAAATCTCATGTGGCTGAAGGGGCTTGATAGCTGTGCAATTTAATTACTTGAAGAAAGATCTAGTACGTAGGGGGAGTGACTTAGCTAGAAGGAAGCTAGATGTAAACACTGCCTTAGAAAGATTCTGCCAGAAGCTTGGCAGAAGACACCAGGAGGAAGGAGTGCGATGTGACTGGACTTCTCTACTGGGACTATATTGCCCTCTTTCCCTCCCCTCCACCCCCTACCCAAAGCTAGTTCTACTTTTATACTCACAGGATTTGACTGACAACAGGAACTTCCTGGTTGGGAGCAGGAAGTGAGTGATCACAGAGCCACCAAAGACGCACCATCCTAGAAGGGCAAGAGCAGCTCTCCGGCCCCCTCTAGCTGCTGGAGGTCTGCCTCTGAGCAAGTAAGGGGTCTACTGAGAAATATAGGATCTTCTTGTCTCAGAACTGGACAATCAGGAGCTTGAAAGGCACAGTAACAGTAAGTAAGTAGAGAGAGAGAGAGAGAAGGAAGGAAAAAACAAACAAAAAAAAACACAGGAAAGAGTAAGAATTCCAAACAATAGTGAAGGGGCCAGAAATAAGACATGATGGGAGTGGTGCAGTGCAGTGGCTGTGGAGCAGCAGTCTTCCGGGAGACATTCTGGAGGATGTGGTGTTGTCCCATCAGCAGGCACCTCTCTGGGCTGAGGGAGGAGGTTGCTCATCTCCAGGCTGATTTGGCCAGGATTTGTGGGATCTCCTCTTCCATCCAGGGACCACCAGGACCACTGCCACTGCCTCAGAGGTTGCCAAGAAAGAGAAGTGGTTGGACCACAGTGGGTTCAGGGAGGGTGAGGGTGGTGGAACAGAGGTGCATCCCTCCAGTTGTATCTCTCCACAATTCCTATGCCATTCTGGCAAAGCATGGTTCCTCTATGGAGGCACCCACAGTGGAGACCAAGGAAGATGCTGGGAACCTCCACAAAGGAGACCCACAGGAGGGTGGCATGGGACCCCACAGGAAGGAAACAACCCTTGGTGGGGGACTCCATTGTTAGGAAGGTAGAACTGGGGAGGAAGGGAGGAGGAGGTAGGTGCCTGCCTGGCACCATGGCTTGAGGGACAGGAGCAAATCCTCAGGATTGCCAGAGCAGCTGCACAGGAAGGAGCTGGATGTTATTGTCCACCTAGGGACAAATGACCTGGCTAGGAAAGGATCAGAGCAGTGCAGAAAGAGTTTTTGGAATTGGAGAGGGCCTTAGGCAAGTAGCATGCAGTAACCTTCTCGGAGGTGCTGCCTGTCTATGGTGTAGGAGAAGCTAGGGTGCTCCACACCATGGGATTCAATCAGTGGTTGAAAAACTGGTGCAGAGCTTAGGGATTTGGCTTCATTGGGGACTGGAGATCCACCTGGAGTGATGCAAGCCTATACTGGCATGATGGGCTGCATCTGTCCAGGAGGGGAACCAGGATCCTAGGTGATAGGTTTAAATGCTTCATTGGCAAGCATTTAAACTAGCCAAGGGAGGCACTGAAAAGGAGCAGGAAATCCTAGCCTCCCAAAAAAGTCACGGTAAGTGTGGTAAACCCAACACACAGAAATGTCGATAGGGAGAAGGGAAGGGTTAAATGGAGAAAGTGACAGAGGCAAGAAGGACAGGGATGGGGCAAAAAGGAGTAAGGCCATCAGGAAATGGAGGGTAATGAGTACCAAATCCTGTAGTCTGGGCAACAAGCTCCCTGAACTGGTGGCCTTGATGGAAGAGGGATGCCTGGATATCATAGCAGTCACAGAAACATGGTATACAGAGAACCATGACTGGAATGTTAACATACCAGGGTACACAACCTACAGGAGAGACAGGGAGGGGAGAAGAGGGGGGAGGAGTAGCTCTCTATGTAAAGGAAGGGATAAAAGCAAATGAACAAAAGAGTAAACAGGGAGGAGAGGAGGCACTGTGGGTCACCTTGGAGACTGGAAATGGCACCACAATCTGCACAGGGGTTGTGTACTGACCCCCATGTCAGGCGGAGGGAATGGACAAGGATATGATAGAAGGCATTCTTAAGATGGCAGAGAAAAAGGGAGATATTGTTGATGGGAGACCTGAATATGCCAGATGTTAACTGGAGCACAGTTGCTGCAGCCACATCCAAGAGCAAGGCCATTCTCGATGCCCTACAGGTGGCAAGCCTCAGACAGCTAGTTTCAGAACCCACTCATGAGGGAGCAATCTTAGACTTCATACTCTCAAATGGGGACAGTGAGAGGATCTCAGATCTAGAAGTGGGTTGCCATCTGGGAACAAGTTACCATCAAACAGTGTGGTTCACGTTAAACTCAGCTACAGAGTCAAGCCATACAAAAGTGAGGGTACTGGACTTCAGGAGGGCTGACTTTGGCAAGATGGGAGAGTGCCTCAGAAAAGCACTAGCAAACCAGCTAGAAGAAGGGGTGGAGCAACAATGGGGAATCATCAAAACTGCCATCACAGAGGCAACAAGCCTTTGTGTAAAAGCAAATAAATCAAAACGAAAAAAAAAGCCACTGTGGTTCTCAAAAGAGGTAGTGGAAAGTCAGGGAGAAAAAGACAGCATTCAGGAAGTATGAGGAAACACAGAAGGAGCAGGACAGAGAGCTGTACCAGTTAAGGCAGAAGGAAGCAGGAGGGAAGTCAGAATAGCAAAGGCCCAAACTGAGGAAAAGATAGCCAACTCGGTTAGAAGGGATAAATCCTTTTATAGGTACATCAGGGGCGATAGAAAAGACAAAGGGAGGGATAGTGAGGCTGAATAGAATGAGCGGTGGGGGCAGAGGGGACAGTGAAAAGCAGGATACTGAACGAATATTTCTGCTCAGTATTCACAAAAGAGGAGGAGGTACCAAATCCAATTAACAGAAGCACTCTTGATAGGGGATCGATCACAGTCCTTTCACAGAAGAAAGGGTTCTGAAAGAACTCCTAAAACTGAAGGTGGACAAAGCAATGAGGCCTGATGGAATTCACCCCAGAATTCTAAAAGAATTAAGGGGAGAACTAGTGAAACCACTGACTACCCTTTTAACAAATCATGGGAGGATGGTGTGGTACCTGAGGACTGGAGGAAGGTGGATGTGATTCCCCTTCACAAAAGTGGGACCAAGACAGAGGCAGGAAACTACAGACCTGTCAGTTTGACCTCTGTGGTAGGGAAAGTGATGGAATCACTTCTGAAGGAAAGAATTGTTGAGTACCTAGAGGCCAGTTGGGCACAGGACCCAAGGCAGCATGGGTCCACAGTGGGAAGGTCATGTCAGACAAATCTAATTGATTTCTTTGACTGGGTGACCAAAGTAGTAGACCAGGGAGGGGCTGTGGACATGGCCTACCTAGACTTTAGCAAGGCATTGGACACAGTCCCACACAAAAGATTAATAGTCAAATTAACCAGCCTGGGAGTGGGCCCCAGGGTGGTAGCTAAGTAAAACATTGGCTGGACAACTGACACAGAAGGTAATTGTAAATGGAGTCCACTCTGAAGAAAGAGGGTTACTAGTGGGTACTGCAGGGTTCAGTATTGGGTCCAGTCCTTTTTAATGTCTTTATAAGTGACATTGCAGAGGGACTGGAAGGAAAAGTATGCCTCTTTGCAGATGACACAAAGATCTGCAACAGGGTTGATACACAAGGAGGCGTGGTAAGGATGAGAAGGGACTTGGCAAGGTTGGAGGAATGGTCAGAAGCATGGCAGCTAGGATTCGATGCAAAGAAGTGCAAAATAATGCACCTGGAAACAAAAACCCAGGGGAAGATTACACAATGGGGAGGTAGTAACAACAACAAAAAAGGAAAGGGACCTGGGGGTAATCATATCAGATAACCTTAAGGTTAACAAGCAATGTGAGAAGGCATTAGGGAGGGCTGGGGGTATACTGGGATGCATAGGGAGAGGTATCACCAGCAGAAAACAGGAAGTTGTTATCCCTCTGTACAGACAGTTGGTGAGACCCCATCTAGAGTATTGCACCCAGTTCTGGAGACTCCATTTCATAAGAACATAGTCATGATAGAGGCAGTCCAGAGGAGGGCAACTAAAATGGTGCAGGGTCTGCAAGAGAAGCCATATGAGGAGAGACTAAAGGAGCTTAATATGTATACCCTTGAGGAAAGAAGGGAGAGGGGGACATGATAGAAACTTTTAAGTACCTCAGTGGAATCAACAAAGTCCAAGAGGGTAGCATCTTTCAGAAAAAGAGACGTGCAAGAACAAGGGGACACAGTTTAAAGATAGAGGGGGGCTCAGGGGCAATGTGAGGAAGTATTTTTTCACAGAGAGGGTACTGATGCATGGAACAGCCTTCCTGAGGAGGTTGTGGGGTCTAAAACTGTGGGAGAATTCAAGAATGCATGGGACAGACATAAGGCAATTCTTGTGGGGGTAGGAAGAAATAGACTGTTGGTTAACTAGGATCTGCGGCTTATCCTGTAGGTAGAGAAATGGGCAGACTAGGCAGGCCAAGCAGTCCTTATCTGCCATCAAAGTCTATGTTTCTATGTTTCTTACCTTTAAAAAGCAGCTTCAACACCTTTTTTCACTAACATCCACATCAGGGAATAAATTAAGAGTCCCAAATACAGGCAGTACAATCAGAAATGAAACAACTGTAATATGATAGGGCAACCTCTTGACAAGCTGGGCTCTCATACGGCACTCAAAAAAAAAACATTCGCCGACCTCTGCGCAGCCTGTAAAACAAAACGACAGGGTGCTTCTTTTTCTTCTTTGCGGAATAAGAATGGATTTTTAGTGACCTTATAGACATAATTCAGTATTCCCAGTGACAAGAAGACTCACAGGAAGAGACAAATGAAAAACACTTAGATCACACTACTTATATAAACTCAATGCCACACATTAGTAACAGATGATATTTCCCGGTTGTCCACATTCATTACTACTCAGGAAATATCAGAGGTAGTCAATCTAGGAAGTTGGGAGCAGCCCCAGGATTAGATGGGTTACCTTTTGAATTCTATAAAGCTTTCAATAAGAATTATCCTTATGTTTGGCATCGGTATTTGGTTTTTCTTTCAGCAAAATTCAGTTCCAAGTCATTTTCTAAAAGCCTTTTGATTTATTCATACAAATCAGGAGATAGGAACCTTCTCCAGAACTGGAGACAGATAAGTCTCCTTAATGCTGATTTCAAAATTTTGTCCCAAATTCTTCATCTCCGTTTACAATTGATAGCCCCAGATCATTCATCCTCTTCAATTTTGTAGCCTACCAGATAGGTCAATATTTCACCCTGTTATTGTCTAATGTGAGTTATAGGAATTTTACCAGAAATCACAAAGCACAGAGTAAATCATTACTCTCGATCAGCAGAAGCGTTTGACAGAATGAATCATACATTTTTATTTTCCATTCTACAGGCCTACAGTATCCCCAAGAACTTTATTTCAAAAATTAAAATGCTATACAGTCAAGCTTCTTATAGTCTCCTCGTATCGAAGGTAAAATGGGTCCTGTGTATAAAATCCGGGAGGGAGTTCATCAAGGCTTCCCCCTGAGCCCTTCACTTTATATATTTTCCCTCAACCCGCTGATAGGACGGATCATAGACAACCCCCGCGTCCAGGGCCTGTCAGGAGGATTAGCAGGAGATGAAGTAAAGATTTTAGCCTATGCAGATGACACTTGTTTAACCCTTAAAAATAGTAGTAGCATTATGGAAGTTCATCAAGAACTACAACTTTTTTCACAGGTGTCTCCTGCTAAGCTCCTGCTAATCCTCCTCTTTGCAGTCTACATTAACAACATCAATGACCCCCATCAAAAAGCCAACATCCACTTATTAGCGGATGACACTGTACTGTGCCAGGTGGGTCCCATGCGGAAGCAGCCTGTGAAGACCTCCAAGCTGAATTTAACCTTCTACAATACCAGCTCATAAACAAAAGCTTTTGCTCAATGAGAAAAAAACAAAAGCCATGCTCTTCTCCCCCTCCTTGCATGCAGCAATTCCTGCTGGGGGGGGGGCTATCCCACAAATTACCACTGTTCTTGGAGAAACACTAGAGTATGTAGCTAAATTCAAATATCTGGGAGTTTGGCTCGATCATAAACTTTCCTTCACCGACCATCTCAAAGAACTACAGAAGAAACTAAGGCAAAGATTAGGACTATTCTACAGAATTAACCACCTGCTCACAAAGGAGGCCAAGATTCAGCTGGTTCAAGCTACCTTCCTATCTTTAATAGATTACGCGGACCTGCTCTACAGCCACTGCACTGCCTCTGCACTGGTTAAGTTGGACACCCTCTACCACAGAGCTATCAGGTTCATTACTGGGCTTCCACTTTCCACACACCACTGCTCCCTGTACTTATTGTTAGGCTGGACTTCCGTTCATTATAGAAGGAATAGAAATGCAAGCCCTATGGGCCTTCAGAGCAGTGACCAACAAGCTCCCCTCATATGTCTCAGATTATATTCCCGGAGTGTATTATGCACCTACGCTTAAGAGCTATTCCCTAATTGCCTCAAGTTCCAAGGGTCAAAACTCATTTCAACAAAGCTGCTCTAAGTTTCTCTTTACCCACATTGTGGAATGGTTTACAAAGGAACTTAAAGCTGAGCTGCCCTGTTAGCCTGAATATCTTCAAGGCACTCTATGATCGCTAAATGAAAGCACCTTGCAAATGTTTTTCTCACTGCTAGCCCACTAATTCTGTAACTCCCCTTTCCATCCTGATATAGCCACGTTTCTACCTGGTTCTCACTCTTTCCCTATTAACTCTTCCTGCTTCACCCACCTTCCCTGTCTGCTCCAGCCTGGCTAAATCCTACCCCATCCATAGTAGTGTCCCAATTATCTACCCCTCCTCCGTCATTATCATAATAAACAAGTACACGACAGCCATTGTCGCTTTCTGTGGTTTTAGCCCAATTTTTCCCACAGTCGTCGGTACTATATCCCTCCTTTTCTTTACCTCACTAACCTGCCACCCCATACATGGCTTCTTTCCCCTATATGTGTAGTTGCCGGCTGCCTCACTCAAAAGATCTCTGCTTACAACCCCTGTATGCCTATGGTTGATTGTACATCTGCTGACTTCTTCAATTGTAAAATAATGCTGTTTTTTTTTTATTTCAACCTTGTACTGTACTGTATACACTGTATATACTTTTTCTTCCTTGTATATTATTGCTTTTTGTATACCTGCTTCTGTACTGTACTTTGATGTATTCATGACCAGGTACACCTTGCAAATGAGCCTTGCTCAATGGTGCCCGCCTGGATAAATAAAGATTTTGATTGATTGATTGATTGAGTTGAATTTAGACAAATGTAAAGTTGTCCCAATAGGTAGGGTTATGGAACCCCCTCCTTCTGTAAACAGTACTGAGACAATAGGTGACTTCCCAGTGGTGTCTGGCCCGGTGAAAATCCTAGGGGTTACCTTTGGAGCACAAAATATGGGACTCATGGACTGGGAAAAATCGCTTCAGGGGTGAGAGGCAAAAGTAGACATTTGGAAGGGGTGGAAACTTTCTAAGCAGAAAAGAATCCATAACATAAAACAGTTTTTTTTTGATTCCCAGCTTAATATATATATATTGGTACAATTTTTCCCTTAACAATAAGTTTAGAAACCCAACTTTATAGTGTATTCTTTCGCATGTTATGGGGTAGTCACCTAAATCCACTTAAACGGGGGTATATGTACCTACCATGCTGCCAGGAGGCCTAGTCATGATAGATCTTGTGGTCTTCTTCCACTCCCTGTTTTGGTTTCACTCTATCAAAATACCATGTCAAATTCAATTGTTAATCTCTGGTTAAGGAACAACTGGCAAACGTATTTATCAAAATCTGAAGAAGCCTCAACAAGAGTCTCAAAATACTTGTTGATACCCGAATCAATGAAACCCACTGTTCAAAAGCTTCATAAGTGGAATATTCAAAGGTCCTTCTTAGAAAACTCTTCCCATAAATGACTGTATCAACATGTTCTGGACACAGCAGGTCCCACACAAGCAGATTTTAAGTATTGTAGACCCAACAAATGGGATCAAGTAATTTCACTTTTAAATGAGCATCAGATACCAGAACATATGTGGGAAATTATTTGGCTTAGTGCATATGGAAAACTAAATGTGAGAGGGAATAACAAGCACAAACCTCTGGAGGAGAGATCATGCCCCTTCCTGGGTTGTGATGCCCCGGAAGAAACCATGGAGCATTTTGCCCTTGAATGTTCCTTTTCCCAGAATTTATGGAGTTTTTTTGCCCAGGCATGGAATCTCCCATGGCTACAAAATCTCCCTTATGAAACTTTAATATTGTGGGATTATACCGCGAGATTAAAGAAATACTATAAAGGGACTTTGTGTTTTTTGCTATATTAAAATTTTATTTGTGGAATGCCAGAACACAATGGGTCTTTAGGAAGTAAAGGATGCCTTATACAGTCTTCAAGGTCATCTGTGAAAATGCTCTTAGAAAGATTTATGATAAGGTACTTACAATATATAATACTCAGCTGGTTAAATCATGGTGGAGAGGCTTCTCCTTTTTTATTAAATTTAAATAGAACTAGACAGATCAAATGGCTCTAAGCACGTTTAGCAGAAGGAACTGGATGATTACACTCTATTGAATACTTTTGTTCTCTTTTCTTCATGAGACTATTGTGGTAGACTCTTTTTTCTCTTTTAGGTACACATTGTATTAGTTATTCATGAATGTGTTTTCATTTTGTATATTTGTTATAATTTTTTGTTTTGTCTATTGGTGTTTTTGATGTACTTTGGATATGGTATTGTTTCCTTCAACAAAAACTCCCCTACTCTTTTCAAGAAGGTCCACCTGAACAACCACAAGAACAGGCAGAAGGGACCTCAGTTTAATACCTCATCTAAAAGACAGCACCTCAGGAGTGCAGCATCCCCCTCATGCTGTACCACAGTGTCAGTATTGGGATTAACCCCCAAGTGCCTGGACTTGGGCTAGAACCCACAACCATTCAATCTTCCAGCCTCAGAGGGGAGTGTGCAACCTGCTGAGCCACTGACACTGCTAATAATCTATCTGGATTTCAGAAAGCCTTTGAAACTGTAGCACATGACAAGTTTCTGGGCAAAGTACACCAGTGTGGCATAAATAAGACATACATAAGGTGCATTTCTAACTGGCTTGGGGCAGGAAGCAGAGGTTGTGGTGAATGGGCACTGCTCTAAATGGAGAGGGTGCTCAGTAATATCATTCAACTGATGGGGAGCTACTGATGTTCAACATTTTCATCAAGGATGTGGAAGCTGGGGTCTCAGCTGACTGCTAAATCTGCAGAAGATGCAAAAATACCAAGGGGTGAGACTCCCTTGAGGATGAGGACAGACTTCAAGACAATGTAAACAAGCTGGAGTATTAGTCAACCTCCATGAGTCTCAGATTCATTACTGCCAAATGCAAGGTGCTGCACTTGTGGAGGAAAAATAGAGGTGGGACCAATACACTGTGTGAACTCCTCTTGCTGCAGTGGAGGATGAAAATGACATGATGGACATAATAAACAAGAGGGTGCAAGCATAACAAGCAGTGTCTGGCCACGTTCAGTGCATTTAAAGGGACCAGCAGAGCTAGGGAAACAATCCTGTTATTTCCAAGGCCCTGGTCAGGCCTCATCAGGAGTACTATGTGCATTCTAGGTACCTCAACATTAAAAGGGCATTGAGGCCGCCAAAAAGGTGAAATGCAATGCCACCAAAATGGTAAGGGGAATGAGGGACTGTGACGTTATCCATCCCACAGAAGTAAATGACATATCTTTAGATAGATATAAATATATAAGCAATAATCCACAACAGGGTATAGGATTATTGGCAGTTAATCCACACCCCGGGTACATTGTGAGGCACGTGGCCACAGGCTGGTGCTGTTTGACCAACTGGGTTTCTTTTTTCACCACCCATGCTATAATTATATATATATATATATATATATATATATATATTTATTTATTTATTTATTATAGGGCACAATGGTGCCCTATAGTTATAGTTGGTGCAGCACTTCAATGTTAAATCTCAATTTTCCACCTTAATAATTTTGGAATTTTTGATGAAATTGCCCAACAATTGGTATGTGCTGTCATTTTGTCAGTGTTGCAAGGTATGGAAAATTTCATGACAGTAGCTTTTACAGTTTTTGAGATATAAAGTGGTCAAAAAGCTAAAAATTGACTTTTTTCCCATAGGATAACATGGGATTTTTTTGCCCTAATCTACAGCACACACAGAATTACATTTTTATCTGAATTTTTTAGGGATGATGGGGTGTGTGCCAAGTGTGTACCTTTGGATTGTTTGGTGAAAAAATATATTACCATTTTTGAATTATAACAATTTTTGTGATAGATGCAAGACAGGCTGTTTAAAGGGCAAATAACATTTACTGTTCAAACTGTACTGTTTGAATAGTAGATGGCCATTTACTGTTCAAACTTTACTGTTCGAACAGTAAATGGTATTTACCATTCAAATGTCAGGGCTGGCAATATAGCCTAGAGGTTAGAGTAATGAGCTGTGAACAAGCTTGGTACATCCAGCAGACCAGACCTGGGTTTGATTCTCACAACCTCTCCTTGCATACTGTGTGACTCTGAGCAAGTCACTTAACTGCCCAGTGCTCCCAGGTCACCCCTAAAACAGGCACTTGTGCCTAGTAGGCCTACCTGGTTGCAAAAATAAAAATTTACCATTCGAGCAGTGAAATACCATTTACAGTTCAAACTTTACTGTTGAATTTTACTGTCTGAATGGTAAATAACCATTTATTGTTCGAACAGTAAATAAACATTTGTCATTTCTTAACAAAAAAAACAGTTTGGAATTTGGGGCTGAAATTTTCAAGGTACAAAGGGCATGCTCCACAGATATGCCTTTTGGTGGTTTGGTGAAAAAATATCACTGCACCACATAGTTACAAGACTTTGAAGTTTTCCATAAGATAGCACTGTAATGGTTGGGGTACCTTTCAGCAGCTATATCCCGAAAATGCTTTGAGATACGGATTTTCTATGAAATGCAGCTTAGTACACCTTTAAGTGTACTAAGCAGTTATGTATGTTTCCAACCCTTCTTTACAACTGTGGGAGAATTTTTTTATGAATGGGGCTAAGGTGCCTGTGATGCTGTGCCATTATGGACTGAGCACTCCATCAGGGAGATGAGGGTTAATTACAATGTCTCTACACCAATGGATAGATGGTAGTGCAGGGCCCATAGGGCCCCTGTGCTCCCACATGAAAAATAATGACAATTACAATATGCATGCATAGGAGCACAGGACCTGGAGGGCCCTGTGGTCCCCTAACATACTATGGACTAATGGAGTGCAGGCCCACAACCAAATAAGAGTAACATTACACTTTCTAAAACAGTAAAGAAATTCATTGCAAAAAAACTATGTTAATGCATCAGTTAGGGTTGTTATTAAAGTGTCAAAAGCTAGGAAATTCGATGTTAAGGTTTCCAATCCTAACTTCCACCGCCCCACAAGCAGCAAAGGACAAGACCACACAAATAACCACAGACAGCCATCATCAGGTAAGACAAAAAACATACGTTTTTTGTTGCAAATGGAAATCCACGATACTAGTGTGTGCCTGGAACATCCTCCCAGTGTAGGTGATGGGGGCAAAAATGGTAACAGGATTCAAGAATGCATGGGGTAGGCATAAGGGGACCTTAGTGGTAAGGAAAGGGTTTGAGCCGAAGATCAAGTAGGGTCTGCAGTGTTATAGTAGGTAGTTAATTGGCCGACTAGGTGGGCAAAGCAGTCCTTTTAGCCCTTTTATAGTCTCGCATAGCCATGGACACCGTAAAACATACATACAATGGATGGCCTACACGTCTACATCTACAGGTGTAATACATACATACCGACCTCTGGGTGCAGAAGTGCAGATGCCACAAAATCCATGACATGAAAAGTGCAGCAGTATATTTGTCTGCAGAAGCAAAGTTTCTTTAGGTTCCTGTGTCTCTTCAGAGGTTTCCTATATGCAAGGGGTCTGCTGTTCTGGAGCCAGAAGTTGGTGTATGTCTTATACCTCTGGTTGAAGACACACAGGACCCTCTTTGCTACAAAAAGGCTGGCCCCACAGGGACATAGAGAAAAGAAGTCTTGTAATTTGGATATAGTGGGTTTGTATCTGGCAGGAGGGTCCTGTGCTTCTCTATACAGAAGCAGTGTGGTGATTTCAGTATAGAAACACAGAAACATATAATTTAACAGCAGATAAGGACTGCTTTGTCCACCTAGTCTGCCATTTTTCTACCTACTGTAACACCACTGACCCTACTTGAACTCTGGCTCCCCCCCTTTCCTTACCACTAAGGTTCCTTTATGCTTACCCCATGCATTAATGAATCCTGCCACCATTTTCGGCCCACCACATACGCTGGGAGGATGTTCCAGGCATCCACCAGTATCGTGAATTCCTATCTGCAGCAACAAGTGAGTGTGTATATTTTGCAGCTGGGTCTGGTACAAAATCCCGACACTTATAATCCTGACATATAAAAGCCCGACTCCTAAATCCCATCACGCTCAGAATCCCGCAATACAATTTGCCGACTCTTGTTATCCCAACACTGCTCTTTGCGGTCAAATGTTTTACAGGCATACACATCATTAATGCGTATGAGCAACCCTTGGCCAGCAGCAGGGAGAAAACAAAAGTAAAGAAAGCACCGAGCCACACAGTTTCCCTGCCAGTAGTCCAAACAGTCAGACCATCATAAAGTCGGAAAAGCCAAGTGGCATGCCTCTGGCACCCAAATGTAGCAGCCCTAATTGGGGCAATAAGGAGAGAAAGCCGGACTGGTGGCTAGGTATGAGTGGAAGAGGAAAAATTGAAACTGATGCACAGATAGCAGTGTTATTTAAAAAGTAGCCTCCTGTGACCCAGCTCCCACAGCTGCCATCTCCAACTCACACGTAAAGTTTACAGTACCATTACAGCATATTCATCAACTGTGTAGGAGTTGCTGTCTGACCATTGGTTGCTGAAGATGCGGCTTGTTTAGCTGTAGAGACAGGGCTACTCCTTGACAGGGAATGTGTTGTAGTGGGTGGGCCTCTACTATGACTGCTGCCCAGGACATGGTGAGTACCTCAGGGTGGATTGTAGAGACAATCTCGTCATACTGGTTTGGAGGAGACCGTTCAAGCTGCTATAGCCCTCTGCAAGGTGTTTCAGCTAGGACAGAGGAGCTGGAGTGCAGAGGTGCATATCTGTTCACCACAGATTCACTTTCATCCTTCCTGCTGTAGCTAGATGAACAATGTGGTTGTAAGGGTTTCTGCCCTGATGGTTCGGCTGTCTTTGCCGGGGAAAATGCATTACAGTGAGACTATTTTTTTTATGTAACAGTAGAAATAAGGGGTTGCAATCAGAGGCAGCAGTGTAGGGATTACTAGAGTTGGTAAATTGTTGAAAAGGTACTGTAAACGTCTTCCTTTACTTTTGTTTTCTCCCTGCTGCCAGATGGGGACTGCACATACTCAATGATGATGTGTGTGCCTGTAAAATGTTTGACCTCAAACAGCAGTGTCAGGATTACAAGAGTTGACAAATTGTATGGCAGGATTCTGAACATGATGGGATATAGAGTCAGGCTTTTGTTTGTTGGGATTATAAGTGTCAAGATTTCATACAGATCCCTTGCAGTTTGCATTCCGCAGATATAAATCCAAGAAGGTGGCACATCAGTGCTACTGCATTTGTGTCATCTGAAAACAGTTGTATGTTGCTTGTCTTACCTGATGATGGCTGTCTGTTCAAGTTTATGTTCAAGTTCAAGTTTATTGCAGGAAAACTCCATTGAGCAAGCTCATTCACAAGGAGGTCCTGTGACATAAACACTTAAAGTACAAACACAGATAGGTAATAACAGTACAGACATGAAATGCACGTTACATGATACAGGCTGGATATACATACAAGGGTACCACATAGGGTGACCGCAGGTGGTAAACACTGATATGAGACAGGGAAGCGACTTTCAGGTTGCATACTGATAAATGAAACATGATGACTGGTGTGTGCAATACATATACAGTATTTTGGCAGCTAGAACAAACAACAGTCTACAACTGATATGGGGGGGAGGAGTGATTTGATAGAGTAGCAGTGGAGCGTAAGCAAAGATAAAGCCAGGAGTAGAAGGGGAAGGGAAAGCAGTTAATATGACAAATCAATTATACCTTACCAGTAGATAAATATGGCACACATGGGGAAGGAAGAGACTTAATGACAGTTACAGGTGTCTTTTATTTTGGCAGAACTTAGTGATTTGTAGAAGTTTATTGAAACTACGCTAGTTAGTTTCAGTATGGTTTATATTGGTTCCAAATGGAGGGAAGGGCATATGCAATATACGTTTACCAAAGGAAGTCCGCTCCTTGGTATGTCAAGCATAATAAAAGTCAGATTTTCTTAACGAGTATGCACTATGTGAGATACTAATAAGGGAAGAGAGATAGCTTGGCAATTTCTGCAGGAGCAGTTTAAGAGTCCATAGCCCAGCATGGACCAGGCATCTAGTAGTAAGGGATGTCCAACCAACAGCTGCATATAAGTCACAGTGGTGCGAACGGTAAGGGGAGTTGGTAATGAACCGTAACACACGGTGATAAAGGATGTCCAGTTTACTTAGATTTGCAAGAGTGGTGGAGGAATAGATTACATCGCCATAGTCGAGTAGGGGGAGAAGAAAAAATTACTCACCTTAGTAATTGCTTTTCTTCTCATGGAGTCTTGCTATATTATAACATAGCAGTCAGCCACTGCAGCTGAACTGCCCGAGAGGAAGGAGTTAACTCCAGAGGATCTGGAGTTCTACAGCAGCGGCTGTGCCCAAAACTCTATCTGGCAGTTCAAATGAAACTGTCAGATCTTTCACGAAGCTAACATCAAAGGACGGAAAGTCTGTGTGGAAAAACTACACTAGCCCATGGCTACCTACTAGTAGTAATAACAACAATATAAACAACAAAGAAACACCCAGAGCCATAATAACAAAATTGATGGTATTATGGTTCGCTTTTACCAACCTTGACAAGCACATATGACCCCTTCCCCAAGACCCAAGTCTAGGAAGGGGCAATATAAATAACCTAAATGAAACAATCTAGATCCCTCACCCAAAGGAAAGAGGGTAAGGGGATAACTACAATGGCATGACACAGTGCTTGCACCAATTCGCCACCTACCCAAGTAGAAGTTCTGAGAGAGGGCAGGAGGAGGTGGTTATAATATAGCAAGACTCCATGAGAAGAAAAGCAATTACTAAGGTGAGTAATTTTTTCTTCAAACACCATGAAGTCTTGCTATATTATAACAATAGCAGATTACACAGCAGTACCTCCATGGAGGAGGGTCAGAACCTACTTAGGAAATAGGCTCTGAAGCACAGCTGTGCCAAACCGAGCATCTCTCCTGGACTGGACATCCAGGGAATAATGCTTGGTAAAGGTGTGAACTGTCTTCCAGGTAGCAGCTTGACAAATCTCCAGAATGGGAATGTCTCTAGCAGCTGCTAGAGACGCAGCTGTACCCCTGGTGGAGGGGCCTCAATCCTGAGGGGGTACTCTACCCAGTTTCTGATAACAGAATTGATACAAGAAACAATCCACCTTGCAATTGTTCTCTTAGTGGCAGGTTTCCTTGCCAACCTCGCCATAGGTAAGAAAGAGTTGGAGGACTCGAACCTATGACCTCTGGTGCTCTAAATAGTAGCTAAGGCTCTTTTGACATCCAAGCTGTGCAGTCTCCTCTCACCTGAGGAAGAATGCTCAGTGAAAAATACTGGGAGAGAGATAGATTGATTCAGGTGGAAATCAGAAACCACCTTAGGCAAAACTTTCTATTAGTCCTAAGGACTACCTTATCTCTGTGGAAAGAGATAAAATCTTCTTCCACTGACAGGGCCTGTAACTCACTTATGCCTGGCAGAGGTGATAGCTACTAGGAAAACGGTTTTCCAAGTTAAATACTTGAGCTCTGCTGAAGACAGAGGCTCAAAGGGGTTGCATTAACTCTGAGCAATGCAAATATTCAGGTCTGGGCGGAGCTGGTTCCGAAAAGGAGGGTTAGTATAAGTAACCCTTTAAAAACTTGGAGAACACAGGGTGAGAAGAAAGGAGGCAGGTTTCCTGCTGACACAAAAAGCAGAGACAGCTGCCAGATGAACCTTCAGGGTAGCTGGTCTAAGGCCTAGGGAATTCAGATGGACCAAATAGTCCAGTAGAATGGGAAGATCAGCAGATTCTGGGATAATCTGCCTCTCAGAGCACCAGAAGGAAAACCTCTTCCACTTAGAATTATAAGTGGCCCTAGTGGAAGAGCTTCTTGAAGCCTTTAAAATATCCATGACACCTTGAGAAGGTGTAAGTCAGCAAATTCTAGCTCCTCAAGAGCCAAGCCTTGAGGTGGAGGGATTTGAGGTCCGGATACCACACTCTCCCCTGTGCACAAGCCAGTAAGTCGTGGACTCTGGGCAGGCTCAGGGCAGGGTGGACTGCCAAGGACAGGAGCAGAGGGTACCAGGGCTGTCTGGCCCAATCTGGGGCAATCAGAATCATTCTGCAAGGTTGAGATCTGATTTTTACTAGTACCCTGAAAAGGAGAGGAAAGGGAGGAAAGGCATACAGGAACTTCCCTTTCCAGTCCAACAGAAAGGCGTCCAGAGGGACTGAGCCCAGTACTGGAGGCCTGCAACAGAAAAGAGGAAGTTGGTGGTTGTCTGGGGCTGCGAAAAGATCTATCTGAGGAGTGCCCCATCTGGCAAAGACAGACCCCAGCACTTGTGGATTCAGAGCCCATTCGTGATGGCCCTGAGAAATCCTGCTGAGGCGTCATGGGACATTGTCCTTCCCTGGGAGATGAACACGCTATCAGGGAGGTGTTCAGGGAGTAAGCCAGAGACCACAACTTCATTGCTTCGGTGCACAAGGCTGAAGACCGAGTGCCCCTTGCTTGTTGATGTACCACATTGTGGTGGTATTGTCTGTCCTGACTTGAACCACTTTGTTCTGGACAGAATCTGAAAACACCGAAGAGCTAAAAAAGACAGCTCTGAGTTCCAAAAGATTGATGTGGAGCAGAGTTCCTGAGGAGACCACACCCCTGAGTGGCAAGGTCCCAGGTGAGCCCCCACCCTAACAGGGAGGCATCCGTGGTGAGGGTGAGGGAGTGAGAAATGGAATGAAGGAACCCCTGTCTTAAATTGCTCTGGACCTGCCACCAGTGGAGGGCTAGGATCAGAGTTTGAGTAACTGGGACCAACTTGGTGAGGGGCCTTCCTTTGAGACCAATAGGCCCTCAAATGGAACTGAATGTCCCTCATCTGGAATCTTGCTCCTGCACGACAGCTGTGGAAGCAGCCATGTGCCCGAGGAGTTGCAGAAAATGCCTTGCTGGTGAGACCCACTGGGAGTAAGGAGGATGCCAGGGTGATGAGTCTGTCCACCCTTTCCGAGGGAAGAAAAGCCCTGGCTAACCTTGTGTTCAATTCTGCACCTATGAAAGTTAGGACCTGAACTGGTTCCAGAACAGACTTTGGTAAGTTTAGCAGGAATCCCAGGAAGTGAGAAGCTGCTGGGTGACTTGCAGAGTGGGATTTCACCTGACCTGGAGACTGACCCACAATGAGCCAGTCGTCCAGGTGGGAAGCCTAGCAACCCCTTGCCTTCTTAAGTGAGCCACTACTACAGCGAGACATTTTGTGAATACCTCATGAGCAGAGAAGGCCGAAGGGCATTGCCCTGAACTGGTAGTGGCCTGAGGCAGTCTGAACCTGAGGTACTTTCGGTGAGAAGGCCTGATCAGAACATGAAAATAGGCATCCTTGAGGTCCAGGAAGCTAGCCAGTCCCCTGGCCTTAGGGAAAGCAATATCATTGCCAGAGTCAACATTTTGAACTTTGGTTTCAACAGATGCTTGTTCAAAATCTTAAATCTAGAATGGGCTGCATTCTCCTGTCTTTTGGGGTAAGAAAGTATCTTGAATAAAGCCCCTTGCCCTGATGGCAGGAGGAACCCTTTCCACTGCTTTGCAGTCCAGAAGAGAAAACCTCTGCTTCCAAAGCAAGGGCTTCTGAAGGATTTGCAGGTGGAAAATGCCTGGCTCTCATCTTTGGAAAGTGTTTGAAGCTGAGAACCAGACCCTGGCCTATTACCTCCAGAACCCATCTGTCCGTAGTTAGGGACAGCCAGTTCCGGCTGAAATAGGCCAACCTGCCCCCCACTGGTACAGGAGAATCGGCCCTGGGCACCCCATCAGGGTGCCTGCTTAGCAGCAGCCTTAGGCTGAGGGGAGAGGGACGGCCCACTTGTGCCTGCGCTACCCCTGCCTCTGAAGAAACCCTCTCATGAGACAGCAGAGAGGCTTGAAATTGGTAAGAGGCCTGAAAAGGGCCTGCCCCTACCTCTTGGGAGCATGCCTTTGTGGCATGGCATGCTTCTCCTTAGCCTGGGCACTTTTGTAGGTAGTTCTGTATTCATCCATCTTTTCATATAGTTTTCTGTTTGCTCCCCAAACAGAGAATTTCCACTACAGGAAAATCCATAGCCTTTGACTGGGTATCTAGGGACAGATTAGTGCATCTGAGCCATGCCAACCTACGGAAAGCTACAGAAGTGGCCATGACCCTAGAGAAAACATCATTAACATCAACAGCAGTATGAAATTGAACTTTAGAGGCTTCAATGCCATCAGCAGCCACCTGTTCAACTCACTAGCCAGCTGGCCATGGGCCTGCTTGGCTAACTACACTCTGTGTCCCACCTAGATTTCTGATATCTAGCCACATAAGCCATATAATTTGCCTGCCTGAGTCCCAAAGAAGCTGCCATATACTGTTTCTTCACCATGGCATCAATCTTCCTGGAATCCTTATCAGGAGGATGTGAGGCCAGAGGAATATTAGCCTTGTCACAGGCTGCAGCTTGTACCACACTACATGACTACACTGCTCAGTAAGGAAGTCTGTATCCGAGCCTGACAAAGTATACCTTCTGTCCATTTTTTTATCTACAGGAGGGACAGAATGAGGATTTTTTAAAATCTTTGTTGTTTGCTTCCTAAATGACTTATGCAAAGGAATAGACAACCTCCTAGACTCTGGAATATCCATCATTTCCACATAATCAGGCTCCTCTTGCTCATCCACAGCCTCCTCTAAAGGAAGCTGGAGGGTTTCTGCAACCTTTTTGTAAAAAATAAAGAAAGAAGGGGACTCAGACAGAATAGGAGGAGATTCTAAAGGTCTGTCTGGAGAAATGTCCGGTTCAATGGGCACGTCCAGACCCTCCCAGCCACACATATATTGATCAAATTCCTCCTCCCCCTCCTGTGGTTCATAAAAATCCTCAACTTCAAAATCCTGAACCACTGGGACTGAACGAACCAACCTTTTACCAACTGTTGGTGGTTCTACAGATCCCTGAGACAGTGACTGGACAATCTGAATGGCTTTAGCTATCTCTGCAGCAGTTGGAGACACAATTTTGGACTCCAGATCTACTGATTTCCTTGTCTTTTTACTTGGGACTGGTTCCCCTGAACCAGCCTTCCTTTTGCCCGAGGAAGTCTCGCCCTGGTCAGAGGGCACTCCCTCTGGTCCAGTGGGTACTGGACCGGGCTGGCCATCCGGGTCAGCGGACTTTTTGGCCTCTCGTTCCCTGAGCCGGCCCAATCTCTTCTCCAGGGTGGCTGCAGGGAAATCTTTACACACCTGGCAGTCTGACAGGAGGTGGTCAGCCCCCAGACAATAAACACAAGTGGTGTGTGGGTCAGCCTTGGCAAAGGCGTCCCCACAGACATCACAGTGTTGAAACCCAGTGGGCCGGGTTTTTCTTTTGGGTTTCTCAGACATAATGCCAGCCTAACCAAAACTTGCCCTTTTGATGGCAGTGCCAGGCAAGACACCCTTATCGGTTCCCTAACCGTATCACGGTATTTGAAAAAACGTTATAATTCCGTTTTTTTAGAACCGATAAGAACTGGGAACCGCACTCTAAAACCCACTGTACACTTTTAAAATGCAGAAAAACTAACCGATCGGTTCAAAACCGAACCGATAATTAATTTCCACACAGACTTAAATTTTAGTACTTACGGTTTACCAGATAGAGCTTTAAAACCGAAATGCGGTAAAAATAATGACTTTTGTCGGTTCAAATGAACGAAAATACTCGCTTGAACGAGAATGAACCGAGCTGAAGGGCTGATCTCGGGCGACTGTTCAGTGAAGCGGATAAAGAATCTGACAGTTTCATTTGAAACTGCCAGATAGAGCTTTGGGCACAGCGCCCTCGCGCTGTAGAACTCCAGATCCTCTGGAGTTAACTCCTTCCTCTCCGGGGCAGTTCAGCTGCAGTGGCTGACTGCTATTGTTATAATATAGCAAGACTTCATTGTGTTTGAAAAGTGACCTGTACAAGCTTGCTTCGAGTTTCAAGGGGGAAAAGGAGCCTATTTCTGTAGAAGAAACCTAACCTTACTTTTAACCTTCTAGAGACATCTTCGACGTGGTCACTGAAAGATAATTTATTGTCGATCAGATACCTAGATATTTAAATTTAGTTTACAACTTCCAAGAGCTCGTTTAGCGTGGTGACAATGAAGTCTTGGGCAAGGGTATTGGGGGCCTGTGACAGCACTCAAGAGAATATCATCGCTTTAGTCTTCTTAGCATTGAGCAGAAGCTTTGCCTTTATTAGGTTATGCTCAAGTTGTGCGAAGTCCGCACAGCACTCCCTTGACTTCAGATAACGATGAGCCAGAAGTATACAACACAGTATCATCTGCAAAAAAGTGCAGGTTGGCCATAGATATGTTAGCATCTAAGTCATTAATGTACAGAGAAAACAAGATAGGGCCTAAGATGGATCCTTGGGGGACTCCTCTTGCAACTGGCAAGGCAGCAGAAAAAAAGCCTTCCGCCTTTACTTTTTGGAATCTTCCAGTTAGGTAGCTAGAGAACACTGGGTGGTATGGTATGTGGCACCCAACTTTGCAAGGCAATTGACTAATAGTTTGTGATCAACAGTATCAAAAGCTTTGCTGAGGTCCAAAAAGACTGCACCAGTTACCTTCTTAGCATCTGTAGCAGAGATCCAATCATTGGTTACTTTTGCTAGTACAGTGATTGTGCTATGATTAGCCCGGAAGCCAGATTGAGCTGGGTTAATGAGAGAGAAGGTTTCAAGTGAGATTTTAACTAGAATATGGATCAGTTTTTCGAGAACTTTAGAAAGGATAGGCAATATGGAGATAGGCCTATGGTTGTTTACATCGCATGGGTCACCAGATTTAAATAGAGGAGGATATGTGCTGATTTCCAGCAGGACGGCACAGTAGCAGATGTAATGGAAAGATTGAAGATGTGGAAGGTGGGGCAGTGAGATGGGCGTAGCCTAACCTTAGGAAAAAGGGTTCCAAGCCATCGTCCCCTGCGCATTTTTTGGTGTCTAAGTTAAGAAGAGAATCTTCTACTTCTTAATAAGTTATCTCGTGCAGTTGGAAGGGGTTGGGTGCAGGACTAGATGTGGCGGAAGGGGTATGCTGGCTCACCGCAGCACCAGCATAAGGTGACGAGTCAAAAGCTAATCCAGCTGTAGCAAAGTGGGAGTTAAGTTCCTCCAGGATTAGGGACTTGTTTTCCACAATCTTGCCACTTGCAACTATCTTTGCTAGGACAGAGGGCCATGGGCCGTCCTTCTATAGCTTTGATAGTCTTCCATATTTTATGAGGGTTACCTTTAGCTTGTTCGAGAGTAGAAATATAATAGTTAGCTTTAGCAGAGCAAAGTTTTTTCACACAGTTATTCCTGGCTGTTCTAAAGGCCTGCCAATCCGAAGATTCTTTGGAATGTCTAGCTTTAGCCCAGAGCTTATCTCGAGCTATAAGGGCTGCCTTGAGATCCGAGGTGAACCAGGGGTTGGAATTGTTCCGTACCCTTACTTTGATGAAAGGGGCATGCTTATTTATTATTGTAGTGAGTTTGTCATTAAGGATGCAAGCTGCCTTGTTGACATCTTTGGCTAGGTAAAGATCTTGCCATCTGATCATGCTCAGGTCAGATAGGAAGTTTACTGCACTGAATTTGCGAAAGGATCTTTTTGTTATAAAGATGGGTTGCGGACGGGCCTTAATTTGAGATCTTATGCAAGCAACAATTCCATGATCACTCATGTCATTGTGAAACACTGCCAAATGAGATATTTTGTGTGGATGGGTGGTTAGTACCACATCTAGAATGGAACTGTTGGCAGTATTTAGAGTATTGTTCTAGTAGGTTCACTGACTAATTGCCCAAGACCTAGCTCGTCACAAAGGGATTTGAGGCCGCGTGATTTAGGTGACAGCCAGTCCATATTTAGATCTCCTAGAAATATTGTTTCAGTTTTTGCATCTACGAACATGGATTTCAAAAGATTAAGGACTTCATTACCACCAGACGGGGGTCTATAGCCACCTAGGATAGTGATACATTCTGAGGAGGAGAGATGAAGACTCAGCGAAACTAACTCAAATTCCTTGGCTAGAGATTTGCAACTAATATTGGTGACCAAGTACTTAGACCAAATACTGTCTGTGGTTGCTTGTGTGGTCTTGTCCTTTTGCTGCTTGCCTGCCCTAATCCTCACCCCATTCTCTTATGCTGTGGCTGCCCAGCTTATTTAGCAATGGAATATGGTGAAGCGTTAGAGGAGATATCTAATCCACCCCGATCCCTCTTCATCTGGGCAGGGTGGGTGGGTGGGTGTGGGCTGTTAGGTTGGAAACCGTAACGCCACATTTCCCTACTTTTGTGGCTTTAACCTTAACTGATACATTAACAAAGTTTTTTGCAATTTATTTCCTTACTTTTTGAGATAGTATAATAATACCTTTATTTTACTGCGGGAACGCATGATCCTTTGGACCATGCACACCTATCCCTCCACAGATGCGCATATGTATCTAGCTGTTGAAACACAGGGGCCTCTGTGCCCTGCACTTCCATCCATCAAGTTATGAGCAGGCATAGCAAAATTGAAACAAATAGTTATAACTGTGCCATCTTAAATAATGTTTACCCGGAATGTTCAACATAACCTTCTTATCACCTCACCACATGTACCCAGTACAGAAAATTTTCAAACCTCCATTGAAATGTAATTACATACGAACATACGAAGAAGTCAGCGGAAGAAGGCCATTTGGTCTATCAAGTCTACTCATGCTGCAGGGTCCACAGCTTGAGCTACTATCCCTGCCCCCCTCCACTCCTCCCATCCTCCCTACCCATGACCCTTACCCTCCCCATACCTGTCCCAGCCTATCTTAAAGTTGCCCACTGTCTTCAATGAGATTACCTCTTCTGGCAGTGCATTCCAAGTGTCCAACACCCTCTCTGTGAAGAAGTGCTTCCTGACCTCCCTTCTAAACCTCCCATCCTCCAGCTTAAGACTGTGCCCCCTCGTGTTATGGTTGCCACTCAGCTTAAAGAGACGCTCCTTATCAACCTTATTTATCCATTTCAAGTAATTCTGCACAACTGTAATGTCATTCTGCACCACAGGTGCAGAAAAACATTTTTGGCAGGATTTGAAAACTGACAGCTGTACTGTTCATGAGGTGGTGTGAAAAAATGGTAATGCTGAAAATTTGGAGTGAAAATATGATAAATTGCCAAAGTTACACATGTACTGCATTAAAAATTGCAATGACAGTGCATAACTCTGCCATTTTAGGTATTTTTGCCCAAATGTTCAACATGGAATTTTTGTGACACCACCTCATGAACACTGGTACTGTTATTTTGTTACTCAGTCCTGAAAGGTGATTTCACACAGTGACTGCACCATTCTTCACCACAGGTGTGAAAACACATTTCAGGCAGGATGTGAGAAATGACAGCTGTACTGTTCATGAGGTGGTGTAACGGGTATGTTAAAAAATCTGGAGTGAAAATATTGTAAATTACCAAAGTTATGCACCTGCATAGAAACTGCACAATGCACGCTTGTAACGTGCCCATTTTTAGGGATTTTTTAATCAAATTTGCAACATGAGCTTTTTGGGACCCCCACCTCATGAGCACTGGCACTGTCATTTTGTTAATCAGTCCTGAAATGTGATTCCGCACAGTGACTGCAAAATCACCTTTTGGGACCGATTACCAAGATGTCAGTGACAGTGTTCATGAAGTGGGGTCCTAAGAACCCCATGTTGAAAATTTGGTGCACAAAGGTCAAACAATGGCCAAGATATCAACATAAGTTGAAAACGCCATTGACAGCTATTATACGGCGCTTACCTTGATTCTTCAGTTTGCAGCTGGGCTTTGAAGAGTGCAGACCTGTCCTAGTACAAAGGAGATGACAGCGCCAACCTCTGGAGGTAAGTATGGGTAATGGGGGGTACAGGGAGGTAGGTGCACAGAGGGAGGGTGGGGATGGTGGAGGGGGATGGAAGGGACGATGAGGGATGGTTTTATTTCTTTCAGGGATATTTATATTTTAAACAGATTTTGTGACACTCAGGTTGAGCTCCCCAGTGTCCCATATTACTGGGGGTGTCAAGGGTTAAATACCGACACAGGGATTGGGCCCTCCAATGTCGGCACATCTGTGGAGCTATGGGAGCAGGGGTTATCCAACACCAGGAGTGGGCATCTCGGTGTTAGAATATTTTATAAATGAAAAAAATACAGGGGACAGCAAAAAAAAAATGAGCAGGGAAAGCAATCAGAAGGTGGGGGCCACTAGACATCAGGAAATTATTTTTGGATGCACATCGGGGAGTGAGGGGTTAAACTAGACACCAGGGAAAATGGGACTGAAGGCTCCTCTCGCTAAGCTGGGAACCTGGAATTTTGGGTGCCCAGAAAAGGCACTTCTGGCAGTTATTTTAAAAACCAAATGCCAGAATCTAGCTAAATGGGCCCCATTTAGCTAGGTTCTGGTGTTTGTTATTTAAAATGACAACAGTTTTATGTATTTTACACACTTCTTAGTTGGTGGGAGGGAAAAAACAAGATGGTGGCTGGCAACCAAGGATTTTTCTCACAAAGAGGCATTCCAAATCTCGTGAAGGAGGAATGCTCTTGCGGCACTCTATCCTTCTTCGTGAGACAAAATCCTTCTTCGCAAAAAAGACCTCTATCCTAGAAATGGAAGTTCAACAAAGTCCCATAGAATAAAATGGGAACTAATAAACTTAATAACTTTGCAACAAATTAATAGTATTGCACAAAATTTTCACTGTCTGTTCTACTACCAAAAGTTCTTTATACCCTACAAAAATCATGCAGAAATTCCATACTGTCTGGCTGCAAGACAATGAGGTAAAAAGTGAAAAAATGGGTGGTTGTTCACTTTTTTCCACTATCCGGATCTCAGAATTTGCACATCTGACCAGACCAAAACTTGCCATATCAAGAGATCTGCCCCACAGAACACCGCATACCAATTTTTTTGCAAATCCATTGATCAGTTGTGAAGTTTTTAAAGTGCTAAATTTCCAAGTTTAACATAGAAACTGCTGCTCAACCCTAACTATAGAGGCGCTGTCATGCCTCTATAATACAGTATATATATATATTTTTTTTTAATTGCAAAAAACTTAATTAATGCATCAGTTAGGGTTGTTACTAAAGCAACAAAAGTAGGGAAATATGACATTAGGGTTTACAACCCTAATGCCCTACCCCCCACTGTGCAGATAACGATAGGCATCTGGGTGCCTTGAGGTCATCAGTCCCAATGCTCACCCCATTCCATATGTAAATTTCATTTTCATTTTCATTTATTTATTTTTATATTGGTAAGTCTGTGGGACAGGCCCATTTTCACAAATGACCAGTTTGTACAAAAACATGCATACAAAATTTAAAACAATAACAAGGTATAAATATACATTACAAATAACATTTACAGTTTGAGTTTTCTAACAAAGTTTTTCTTAGTTCAGACTTGAAAATAGGCTGAGATGGTAGAGTATAGGAGAATGGAGTGAGCATTAGGGGTGACAACCCCAAGACACCCCCCCATGCCTGTCAGTGTCTGCAAGGTGGGTTGGGGTGTTAGGGTTGCAAACCCTAATGCCATATTTCCCTACTTTTGTGGCTTTAGTAACAACCCTAACTGATGCATTAACAAAGTTGTTTGCAATGAATTTCCTTACTTTTTCAGATAGTTTACGTGCATCCTTACTTGGTTGTGGGAGAGCAGGGCTCCTCCATAACTGTGCTCCATGATTTTCCTTATTTTACTGTGGTACTGCAGGGTCCTTCAGATCCTGTGCACCCATCCCTCCATAGATGCATGACCAAATTGTCAGCACAGACATCTTATTACCCCAGCACATGTACCAACTAGACAACATTTTCAAATCCCCACCAAAACATAACTCTCCAACTGCAACACCATTTTGCACCACATGTGTGAAAACAAATGGAGAGGATTAGAAAAATGACAGCTGTGACATACATGAAACTGGGTAATAATAATAATACTATGTTGAAAATCTGGGGTCAAAATATTTTACATTTCTGCAGTTACGAGTGGGCATACCGAAATTGCAATGAATGGTCATAGGTTTGGCATTTTTTCATATTTTAACCCCAAATGTTGAACATCTTCTTCTTATGACCCCACCTCATCAACCCCATAGTTAGAAATTTTGAAATCTGTGTCAAAACGCCATTCTGCACCACAGAAGCGAAAACACATTTTGGGCAGGATGTGAAAGATGACAGCTGTACTGTTCATGAGGTGGTGTGAAAAAATGGCTATGTTGAAAATTTGTAGTCAAAATATAGAAAATTACCAAAGTTATGTAAGTGCGTAGAAAACATTTCAATGATTGCTCGTAACTTGGCCATTTTGAAACATTCTTTTTTTGACACCACAGGCTATTCTTACCTGAACACTGGCACTGTAATTTTGTTAATCAGTCCCAAAATGATTTTGCACGACCACAAAATCACCTTCCAGGCATAATTAAGGAAATGACAGTCACAGTGTTCACGAGGTGGGGTCCCAAAAAGTCCATGTTGAAAATATGGTGAATAAATACATAAAAATGGCAAATATATCAATGTAAGTTGAAAACACCATTAAAAGCCATTACACGGCACTTACCTTACTTACTCAGTTGGCGGTTTGGCTTTGAAGAGGTGACGTGTTCCAGTCCACAGAAGATGACAGCAGACAACCTCCGGTGGTAAGTATAGGGCAAGATGGGGAGTTGGGTGGTGGGTGCACAGTGGAAGGGGAGGAATGGGGGAGAGGATGTCAGGGACAACGGGGGACCTTTTTTATATTTTTCAGGTTTAATAATCAAAAAGACGGGGGACTGATTTCTTTACTTACAGGTTTGGAAAAGAAAGATATTTCAGGATTCCCAGTGTCCCACACTACTTGAGGAGGCATATACTCATCAGGACACTGGGAGTGGCCTCCCCAGTGTCCCACACTTCTAAGGGGAGAGACATGACTAGGGACACTGGGATGGGCTCCCAAGTGTTCCATACTGGTGGGGGGGTTGATGCATTTTCAGGACACTGAGTGGGCTCTCCAGTGTCCCAGACTGCTGGGGGGGATACAGGACATGGGACACAGAGAGTGGACTCCCCAGTGTCTCACACTGCTTGGGGGGAGATACATCTCTGGGGACACATGGAGCAGGCTCCCCAGTATCTCACACTACTGGAGAAGAGGGGTGCTCCTTGCAGCTCGGCTGTCAATCATAGGTATGTATAGCTGCAAGTGCATAGGTAATGTCCAAAAGTGTGGTATGTGTGAAAATAACCTTTTTTCGCACATACCACATTTTCAAACATTAACCATGCACTTGCAGCCAAGCATGAATACCATTGACATATTTCATAAATGGAGAGAAACCAGCACAACAACTGTAGTTTTCCAGTGGTGCAGAGGACCAGGAACAAGGACAGAACATTCTAGGGTCCTAGGTTCGAGTCCAGTCTCTCTATATTTTTTCCACCTTCATTCTAGGTGGAAAAAAATATAGGGAGACTGGCTTTGAACCCAGGACCCTTGGGCATTCCAGCCCCATGCCTTGCCCTCTGTGCCACTGGGGAACCACAACTGTTCAGGTGTTTTTCCTCTATTTATGAAATATGTCAATCAAGTGGATATTTCATTTTTGGAAATGTAGTACAGTATGTGCAAAAATTTGCACATACCACATTTTTGAACATGAAATATCCAGTTGAGAGAACACAACCATACTGTCCCAGTCAACAAAAAATGATACTGCACGTTCTCCAAATGTAAGTATAGGACAATGGGGGTGTGGGGTGGTGGGTGCTCAATGGAATGGTGAGGATGGGGAGTAGTATGGTGGGGATGATGAGGGACCACTTTCTTTATTTCAGGGAAAGAAAAAGACGTTGGGGATGGTCTTCTTTACAGGAACATGAAAAATTTGGGGACACTGGGAGTGGGCTCCCCAGTGTCTCACACTGCTGAGGAGGGCTTCCATTGCCAACATGGAGATTAGGCACCCCGATGCAGGGCAAAAAAGAAAGTGACAGGAGGGAGGGGGCATCTTACACCAGGACTGAGCATCCTGGTGTCAGATAATATTAAATAAATGATGACAATAGGAGGGTGGGGGGGTGCCACTAGACACCAGCATTAGTGGTCAATGATCGGTGGGTGGGGGTGCCAGTAGACAACTGGGAAAAGGGCAGGCTACAGACAAACCTGCAGCTGACAGCACGAGTCCAGCCATGGCTGCAGGAGTCAAGAAAATCCCACTGTTCTCATACAGAGAACGGAGGAGAAGTGGTCCTCTCGCTAAACTTGGCACCAGAGATTTCGGTGCCCAAGAAATGTATTTCTGGCCACAGTCAACAAAAAAAAAGACATCAGAATATAGCTAAATGTGTCGTATTAAATTCATTCTCACATATTTCCTCCAATTTTGAATGTCTTGCTAACGGCAAAACAAGATGGCGGACACAACAGAGCTCTGAGAAAGTACAGCAAGCTCTATGTGACCCTACATGTGAAAAGACAGTAAGTTTTGCAAAAACAAAATGGCTGTATGTGACCCTCCATGAAAAAAAGTGTGCGAAAAACTACATTATTTATGCAAATAATAGCTTGCAAAAACCAAAAAACTTTCATGCCTGACATATAAATTTTCCCATAGGAAATAATGGGAAATTTACAATTTTAATAACTTTTGAATGGATTAAATATTTTTTCACCAAACCTTCAAAAGGCACATTTGTGAGCCAAAGACTTTCTACTCTGAAACTTTCAGACCACAGTCTAAAGTCATTTCTGAGATACGGGTGGACAAAGAAATGGCAAAAATGTGGTAAATTTAGGATGTTTTGATGCTCTGTATCTCAAAAACCATACAATGGATTCACACAAAATTTGGCAGATCATGAGAGCTATCCATAGAAATTATGCTTGCCAAATTGCGTGCTCATCCATTTAATGGTTCCAAAGTTATTAAGGTACAAATATTCAGGTTTAACATAGAAGTCTGCACTCATCCCTAACAATATTGGCGCTACTGCACCAGTATTTTATTTGTATATAACATATTAATATATGTATGACTACAGTTGTCTCTTATGAGATAAGAGGTTATCTCATGCTGGTTTTGTGAGGACCACGAAGCAAAGCTGAGTGGTTCTGTCGGCCCAAACCAGCATGAGATAACCTTCTTATCTTGTAAGAGACAACCGTAACTATACGTATTAAATATAGGTTAAAGTATGGGGTGCAGTGTGTTATGACAATTTAACACACTCCCGAGTTGTTGGAGGGCACATATACCCCGAGGGCGAAGCCCAAAGAATTTATGATAGCCATCCAACAACAAGGGTGTGTGTTAAATTCAAGTTAAACACACTGCACCCCATATTGTATTTTGTTTTATATAATTCAAGGGGTTCCATTTTTTCTTCTCACTGAGAGATCTGAAGAAGAATAAAATAGACAGTCTTACCTTGCGTCATATATTTTCTTTATTTAGTAGACAGAGGGCCAGATATTAAAAACTTTGTTCCGGGGTTAAATTAGCATTGCCTGGTGGGCAAAGTTAGCCCAGAGCACAAAGCAAGTTATATTCAAAAGGAATAGCCCAGGGCAAACAGCCTCTGAATATAGCATGGGAATGAGGCCGGGCAAACTGGGCTGGGAGTGCAGGGCAAAGATAGCCCTGTAATATGACAGCTCTGAATATAGCAACCAGGAAGTGCAGACCACAACAACAACACAGTGCACAGCGATGTGAAGGTAGGTAGAGGCGACCTATGTGGCCAACGTGTGTTCCAGCAAATGCATGGACCCAGTACAGCTGCAGGGAGTAGCCTATGGAACAGTACAGTGTGCAAAACAGTATAATATTCCCTGATCTGTTTGCGCGGAGCTAACACGTTTGCACGGGATTAGCACAGAGCTAAGCTGTTTGCCCAGTGCAAACACGTTTACCCCGGCGCTAAACTTTGCCATATTCAAAAGTGACATGCAAACGAGCCTACTTAGGTAGTCTCTGGGCAAACAGCCACATTAGCATCTCATAATGCCCTGATTTGCATGCAGTTTGCCCAGCATTACTGCAAGGTCCCACAGCTCCACCTGTAGGCCAGTCTGCAAGTACAGGGGCTGGCCCGGTCCGACCGCAGCTCCACCTGTAGGTCAGTCAGGCAGTGCATCATGATAGCTGCAGGCTACATGTAAACAGTACAGCACAGCATATCATATCATACCACAAGGGACAACACAGCATAGGCACAGATGGTGGTGGTGCTGCATGCAACCGTCACACTGTAGGTCATGCTACAGTGCACAGCAGACACTACAGTAGCAAGGGGGCCGGTAGTGGGCCGGTAGTGTGAGGGACACGGCAATGCATATGGTATGTAGGGCAGTGATGACCACTGCACTGTACACAGTGACAGGCCCAGCTTGCAGGTGATTACTGACAGTGGACAGTACTGTTACGCTGTTGTGTGATCCACAGATGCTGCACCCGTGGCATGGGATGCTCACAGTGACATAACCATGGCTGGCTGTGTGTGCTGTGGCATCTGTACAGTATGTGTATGTGGCTGGGGGCACAAGATCCAACAGGCACACAGGTGGTGGGGTATTCCCACTCCTGGCCCATGTGCACTGCATGATGTGTCCCAGCCTTGTGACCACACCTGGGCTGTGGTGAGGTCTGACCACCGTACACCCTCTCCTCAATGACCACCATGCCCACAGTGCTGCATGTGTGTGCTGGCATCTGTTGGTCACCACAGACGTATGGTCTGCAGGTGTGTGCTATATGGCCACACTACTATGATGTCCCCTGTGGGCCAGATCACCCCTTACTGCCTGGCATGGCTGGGACTGGTGGCAGCTGTTGGGATCATGATGGAGCCATCAGTGAGCAGCATGTGTCCTCCATGTCTGGCATTTTCTAAGTGTCATACTCGTATGTTAGAGTCGCATAAGCCACACAAATCCCACGCAAACACCACGCAAAGTACCAATGTCATGCAAAGCTGTTTGCCTAGGGTTAAGACCAGCTTTTCCTGGGCGGTAATTTGTACCGTGCTAAGGTTGTGCTAAGTGTCAAACTCTTAGTGCGTCACTAGCCGATGAATATCCCATAGCACCTGTATTCATGTTCAGTGTGCCCTTGCATATAATTATGGTTTGCCCGGTGCTAATGCGATTTACGTGCACTATTTGGCCTTTGAATACAGTGAACCAGCCGCTAATCCTGTGCTAAACTCCAGAAGAGGTTTGCGCACCACGCAAAGCTTTGAACATCTGGGCCAGAGTACTTTGTAACAGGTAAAAATATTAAATTAACTGTTAGAAAGTGTTAGAACTGCAATTTCATTAACTTTAACTGCAATTCAAAGAAGAAAAAACATCCGTTTGAATCTTTCGGCTGGCTGGTTTTTTTTTTTCTTTACGTTGCTACGTGTTGCCTGACAGTGGAGTCTTGTGATCTGCAGAGGGAGGGGGAGAGGTGAAAGAACATTTTTTTTTACAGGTAGTGGGTGGAAAGAAGAAAATGTGCTCTAGTTTTACAGTGGCTGATGAGGTAAGTGTTTATGTGTATTTGTGAGGCAAAGTGTTTTTGAAAGTCTCAAGCCGCACTGCACTTTTGATTGGAAGCAGGTGTGTGAGTGCTGTAACACCTACTCAGGTGTTACGGTATTTAATACACGATTTTGTCAATATGAAAAAATGTAACCCATTAATTATATATACAATAATGCATGGGGGTGAGTGCATAATGAGAAATTATGTGCACCCGAGGTGTGGGATGCTACATAAACCCCGAGGGCGAAGCCCAAGGGGTTTATATGAGCATCCCACACTGAGGGTGCACATAATTTCTCAATTATGCACTCACCCCCATGCATTTTTATGTGTAATTGCTGGCTTCTGTTTTCTCGCCAGAAAGAGGAATAAAATGAGTTGTAGTACAGTATGTTGGTAAGAATGTTTTTATTTAAGTAAGCATTTCAAACATTTTTTTTTAATCCCCTTGGTAAAATTAGTAGAGATTTTTAAAAAACAGGTACTTTTAGGCAAGTGAAGCGTAAAGCGCTTTAAAATAAACTATGTAAATATAAGTTACTCTTTTGAGAAGGAAACAGGAAGCAGTTGGGATGTGGGACGCGAAACAATTATTTAAAGAAAGGTTTTCAGTTGTATAGTAAATCTGGTTTAGAAATGTTCTCTTTTGTGCACATAAAGTCTGTAAATTCTTTTGGGTTTAGTATTTTGAAACTTTTTTCTTTTTTTTCCGATCGTGGTTTCCATGGCAATATTGTAATTAGGTAGGCATGACAAGTCCTGTACATTCCTGTGGAAATTAGAGAGAGAGAGAACAAGTGTTTGGGGCCCGTGTGCATTATAGTACAAGAGGTACTGTTTCTTATTCTGAAAATTGTGTATTTTACTGTTTGAGCTTCGTACGTTTGGTACTCGCATCGGTATTGCCTCAGGTGTTTCTGTGGTGATTTTGAGTAGTTGGTCAGTGCTCTGTTCTGCAGCGCGAGGGAACAGAAGGAGCTGGTGGCGCGTATTCGCCGTTATAACTTGCAGGTTATAACGGTGAATTATAACCTGCTCCTTCTATGGGAAAAAACGGAACCCATTAATTATTATATTATAAAGCACTGGAACTGCTTCAAGGCCAAAAGATCAGTGATTTTTGTGAAAATGTTCATTTTATTTGTGCCCATTTTTCTGGTCTCCCCCGCTATTTCATGTGTAGTGCTACGTTCAATGAGCGGTGCAATGGTGGTCGTGTATTCACGGTGGCAAGTCTGACTTTGGAAAAACACTTTTAGTTGTTTTGAACTTTTGTAGTATGTTTTATATTGTGTATTTGGTGGCAGTATGTTTTTGATTTTGGATGTCAAAGCAGCATCGCTTCTGTGGTGGCAGTGGGGAGGAATCGTGGATTAAAGCTTTCAATTGTTTTAATGTTATGGCAACATCTTTGAGGTTTGCCAACAGCATTAACGGAACAGCGGTTTTACTACAGATAAATGTTTCTGCTTCTGTACAGAGATTTTTAATCATGACCCGTCTTTCAACAAATTCCGCTGTGGCAGCTCCAACAAGAACTACTGTGAGAAGCCAGAGTCGCTGCAGCAGGTATCAGTTGACTGAAGAACCGCGAGGCAGCAACTGTACACTCAATAAGAGGTACAGTAATGCTGCACTCTGGTTGTGGAGACAGTTCTACTGCTTTATAAATATATGTATTACAGGTGCCAGTCGCCTCTAAAGTTAGGGGTTGAGTAGGCACTTTGATGTTAAACTCAAAATTTTGCACTTTAATAACTTTGCAACCATTCAATGGATTTGCACAAAATTTGGTATACACTGTCCTGTGGTGTAGATCTCCTGATGTAATAAGTTACATTCTGGTCGGATGTGCATTCTCTGAGTTACAGAGAGGTGAAAAAAACATGTTTCCGCTCATTGACTTTGCTGGAATTTTTCTTTGAACTTGCCTACAGCCCATACCGTTTGTTTGGTCTTAAATTTACAGAGCAGACAGGGACTACCCCACAGATGTGCCTTTTGCTGGTCTGGTGAAAAAAATAATAAGCAGTGTTTAAGTTATCGCAATTTTAAAATTAGAAAAAATCATTTCTGAACATGCTCAGTAAGCACTACAATATAGCTGTATGAAACAAAGAAGGAATCCTGCTTCATATGGGAAAATTCCTTCTTCATCTTGTTTTCAGTTTTGCCTGAAAATTCAAATTTGAAAACCTCCCAAAATTATATTCTGGGAGGAACCAACATGTAGCTTGCTTATTGGGACCGCTTAGGCGCATTCTGCACTTTACTGCTTGAAAATGTCCTTAAAATGTGTTTTACTTTTCATTTAAATTATTATTTTGTATCAGCATCATAATGCTAAGATCTTAGTTCATATGATGAGATACTTAACTAGGATCCTACTTGTGAGCCAAAACTCCCAGAATATTTATTTTAAAAGAAAAAAAAATGTTTCTTCTGACATCGGGGTGCCTAATCCCCATGTCAGCACTAGATGCCACTGTCCCAATTGAATAAAACATTCTCCCACATTGTCAACATCGGGGTGCCCAATCCCAATGTCTGCAGTAGCCCCCCCAAGGTGGGACACTGGGGAGCCCACTCCCAGTGTCCCTGTCCCAGTTATGTCATCCCCCAAACACCACCAGTACTGTTGGACATGGGGAGCCCACCCCCTGTGTCCCGAAATGTTTACTTTTATATACCTGAAAAAATAAAACAGTCCCCTGACGTCTTTTTTTACCCTGTAAAAAAGAAAACTGTCCCTCATCATCTCCCTGTCCTCATCCCCATCCCCACCCTCCCACTGAGCAAACCCCACCCCACACACACACCTCTTACCCTATACTTTACCACCAGGGATCCTTCTCTGTCATCTTCTGTGGACCAGGACATGTCTGCACTCTTCAAAGCCAACCGCGAATCTCGAAGAATCAAGGTGGTGCCATATAATAGCTGTCAATGGCGCTTTTGAACTTATGTTGCTATACTAACATACTAGCATACTAAAAGCCAGCAGAATAGGCCTAGTGGTCTGTCATGTCTGCTCGGTAGCCAGCCACCTAGTGGGTGCTCGCTTTCCCACCTCCCAGTCCCCGAGAGGGTCTTCTTTGGCTTCAGTTTCCCCTTGTACCTGTCCCACCCCTTCTTGAGGCCCTCCACTATGCCCTCCTCCACCAGCCTCCCAGGCAGCACATTCCATGACTCAACCACCCTCTCAGCAAACTAATGTCTCCTACATGCCCCCTTGTAATTTCCCCCCTCCTGCTTCCACTCATACCCCCGGTTGTTCCCCACTTCTTTAGCCTGGCCATTTTTTGTTATTTTTGCACCAATTTTCAGCATGGACTTTTGGGATCCCACCTCATAAACACTGGCACTGTCATTTTGTTATCCGATACTGAAAGGTGATTTTGCTATCACTGCATGAAATCACCTTTCAGGATCAGTTAACAAAATAATAGTGCCAGTGGGTCCCAACAGCTATGTTGAACATTTGGTGAAAATACCTAAAATGCCCGAGTTACATGGAGTTGTTGAAATTTTGCTACACAGGCACGTAACTTTTGCAATTTTTAATATTTTCACTCCAAATTTTCTATATTGGCATTTTTCTCACCACCTAATGAACTGTATAGTTGTCATTTTCAGATCCTGCCTGAAATGTGTTTTCACTCCGTGGTGCAGAATAGCACTACACTGCACAAAATCACCATTTGGGACTGATAAACAAAATGACAGTGCCAGTGTTCATGAGATGGGATTCCCAAAAATATGCTGAAAATTTGGTGGCAAATCTAACAATTCCTGAGTTATATGCATCCATTGAATTTATTCAATGCACGCACGCATAACTTTGGTACTTTTCAATATTTTGATGTCAAATTTTCAACGTAGCCATTTTTTCACACCACCTCATGAACAGTACAACTGTCATTTTCCACATACTGCCCAAAATGTGTTTAAGCACCTGTGGCACAGAATGACATTGCAATTGCGCATAATTACATTTTGTCTTGCATTTCACAATTTATCTGTACCGTGGTACATGAGGTGGGGTAATAAGATGGCTATCCTGACAATTTGGTCACTGTTGTTTGACACATGGAAGTGCAGGGCCCTCCACACCTACATACATATGCGTATCTATGGAGGGAATTGGAGCGCAGGATCCAAAGGACCCTGTGCTCCCACAGTAAAATAAGGACACTATTATGCTATCTCAAAAAGTAAGGAAATTCATTTCAAAAATCTCTGTTAATGCATCAGTTAGGGTTCCTATTACAGAGACAAAAGTATGGAAATTCAGTGTTAGGGTTCCCACCCCTACCACTCCACCCCACCCTCCACTTATCAAGAAGCATCAAGGTGTGCCTTGGGGTCATCAGGCCTAACTCTTACCCCCATTCTCCTATACTGTGCCATCTCAGCTTCCTTACACATGGAATGGGGTGAGAGTTAGGGCTGACAACCCCAAGGCACACCCCGATGCCTGTTGGTGTGTGGAGGGTGGAGGGGGGGGGGGGGTAGGGGTGAGAACCTTTGACACTGAATTTCATACTTTTGTCTCTGTAATAGGACCTCTAACTGATGCATTAATGGAGTTTTTTGCAATGACGATAGATAGATAGATAGATAGATAGATAGATAGATAGATAGATAGATAGAGCGAGGGATAGATAGATAGATAGATAGATAGATAGATAGATAGATAGATAGAGGGATAGAGGGATAGAGAGAGAGAGAGCGATAGACAGACAGACAGACAGACAGACAGACAGACAGCTAGATAGATAGATAGATAGATAGATAGATAGATAGATAGATAGATAGATAGATAGAGGTATATTATACTGGTGCGGTAGTGCCAGTATAGTTAGGGTTGACCTGGCAGTTTTATGTTAAACCTCAAATTTTGCACTTTAATAACTTTGTAACCATTCAAAGGATTTGCACGAAATTTGGCACACTTTGTCGCTAGGGGCAGGGCTCTTGACTTGCCAAATGTTGTATGAATCCCTTTTGTGGTTTGTGAGCTACAGAGTGGTGAAAAAAACGCAACATGTACATGTTTTTTTTTATTTCATTCAACAGCCGTTTCTTGAAATGGCTTTTGGATGTGTCTGAAATTTCAGAGTTAAAAGACTTTGTCTTACAGATGTGCCTTTGAAGGTTTGGTGAAAAATATTAATCCATTCAAAAGTTATTCAGTTTTTAATTTGCCATTATTTCCTATGGAAAAATAGTGTGCCATGAGAAAACACTTTGTTTTTGCAGAGAGGCAGTTTTTTCAAGGACAGGCATTTTGTTGCCACAGGCAGGGTATCACATTGTTGCAGGGAGAGTTCTTCTACACCACACTGCCCCTTGATAAACACCAACAGTTATGTTTACCTAATCAAGGCCCGAAAATCATGATTCTGGCATTATTTCTTTAAAATAATGCCCAGAAATATGTTTTTCAGGGTTCAGACAATGGCAGCAATACCTGTTCCAAAATGTCACAACTTGCAGCACTGTCCTGCCACTGTTGCGGACTTATTTTATTTTTTATAACATCAAGCTTTTCTTCTGCTAATGTAAAACTGAGCTGCTGGTAACCCACTTATTAAGTTGCAGCTCTGTACTAAAAATCAGATCAGTCGATAACACTTTCAGTTGCAAATGGTCCAGTGATGTGTGCCAGTTAATGATACCATGTATGTACCCCAGTGCAGGGTCCCACCCAGTCCCGGACTGCCCACTCATTCATAAAAAACCTTTTCCATAGTGTAGGGACCTACCCCAGTCCCTGACTGCCCACTCATTCATAAAAAAAACATTTCCATAGTGTACCAACCCACCCCAGTCTCCAATCGCCCACCTATTCATAAAAAAAAAACTTTTCCATAGTGACCTTCCCATTAAGAAAATAATGTCTTCACCATAGTGTAGGGGTCCCCCAACCCCCTGCTCACTCCAGTATACACAGCCCACCCCACTCCCCCCCGCCCAGCATGTCACAACTCTAAAGCTGCTTCTGAGTACAGGTGGACAAAGAAACGGCAAAAAGTGGTAGATTTAGGATTTTTGATGCACTGTATCTCAAAAATTCTCACAACAGATTCACACTAAATTTAGCATGTCATGTGACCTACCCTAGAGATTATGCATGCCAAATTTCATGCTCATCCATTTAACAGGTCCAGTTATTAAGGTTCAAAAATTCCAGTTTAACATGGATGTTTGCACTCAACCTAACAATACTGGTGCTTATCACCAGTATTTTAGATATATATATTTTATAGTGGCACGGTAGTTACCACTATAGTTAGGAATTGAGGAGCTTATTTTCATGTTAAACCCCAAAACTTTTCCACCTTAATAACTTTGCAACCGTTTTATGGATTTGCCTGAAATTTGTGATACCTGATAAAGAACCATAGGCCTTGGGATCTGCCAAGTTTCATACTGGTCAGATATACGGCTGTGGAGTTATTAAGCATGATCTGTGCGCGCGATTACGCTTTTTCTGGAATTCTACGGTCGCGCCTACAGGTCGTACAGTTTGCGCGACCAGCCCAAAATCTTCAGGGAACATGTGGCCAGGGTCCCCGATGTGTCTTTCAAAGATTTCATGAAAAAATATTAAACGGTTCAAAAGTTATTCAAAAACAATTTCCCATTATAAGTCATTGGAAAAAGTTAACAAAAGTTCGACAGTGTCGCAAATGCACTTTTAGTGTCGCAATGACCCTGCTACTGTCGCAAATCCACCATCTTGTTTTCAGTTAGTGATCAGAAAATGCTTGGCATTTACAATTGAGACCCTCAGCAACTTATTTTTTTTGTATTCACCTAGTCGCCCTGAGGATGCTAGCCATGTCTTTATTTTGGGTAAAACACCCCAGAAATATGTTTTCAAATTTCTGGAAAAGTAGTGTCGCAAAGTAGTGTTGCACTCACGAAAGTGTCGCAAATTTTTACGAAAGCTTTACAAAGTGCGACACTACTTTGCGACACTATGCCCAAAATAACAGTAATTCTTTGGCACTCCACTGCAAAAGAACGGTTGGGAGTTTTGGGCTGAAATTTTGAGGGAACGCAGATGACATCTCACAGATGTGCTTTTCAGTGTTGTTTTAAAAAAATATTACACGGCGGCAAAGTTACGGCACTCCAAAGTTGACTTTTTTCCCATAGGATAACATTACGGCGCCCGACGCATTACAGAAATCCTTTGGCACCCTGCTGCAAAATAACAGTTTGGTCTTTTTCCTGAAATTTGAGGAAGACAGCCAACAGCCCACAGATATGCCTTTCAGTGATTTGGTGAAAATATTACACGGTGGCAAAGTTACGGCACTCCAAAGTTGACGTTTTTTCCCATAGAATAACATTACGGCGCCCGATGCATTACAGAAATCCTTTGGATCCCTGCTGCAAAATAACGGTTTGGTCTTTTTTCCTGAAATTTGTAGAGAAGACAGCCAACAGACCACAGATGTGCCTTTCAGTGGTTTGGTGAAAAAACATTACAGGGAGGCAAAGTTATGGCACTCCGAACTTTTCTTTTTTCCCCATAGGATAACATTACGGCGTCACGTGCCTTTCAGGGCCCATGTCTCAGAAATGGTGCAGATATGGACTTTTCGTCAGAAAAATTCTTAGCCCCGTTAGCCAGGACAGTTGTAAACAATATGACTTTAAATTTTTTTTCACGTCAGACGGTTCCTGAGATATAACGATTTAGTATTCCAAGTTCTCATTTTCTGCCGATACTCATTATTATGCATACATTATTTGTACTCACTGTCTTTCTCTATGCAGGTTTTGGGGAAAACCAGCCTGTGTGCTTACATTACTGTTACTGTTGCCCTTTCCGCTTGTGGTTCCGTACTCGTTTCACTTACCGTTGACGTCTGCGCCACCATGTGCGTTATCCTTTGCGTTTTCATTTGCGCTTGCATTTCTGTTACTTTTTTGCCATTTCTGTCTACAGTACTGTTTATCTTTCTGTTTCACTTTACGTTACCATGCCCATTGACATTTCTGTTTGCAGGCACCATGTTACTATGTGTCAACACATCACGTGGCAGACCGTTCCTGCCTACGCCACTGTGTGCGTTACCCTTTCTGTTCTCATTCACACTTGTGTTACCATGTGCACCACTGTTAGCATTTCTGTTTGTGTTGTCCCTGTTAGTATGCCACAAGACATCATGTGGCTGGAGGCGGGGTCTACCGCTGCATTACATTCACTATTTCGTTATCATTCTAAAAGAAGGAAATTATAGGAAAATCCATTTATGCATTAGTTAGGTTGATCCAGTACAAAGTGAAATTGTTGTTGTTGAAACCCCTCAACTCGCACCCTCACCGCATTGGGTGCATTGGATCGTGGGTCCTAACTCTCACCCCATTCTCCTATACTTCTGCTGCTTTACATGTCATGGGTGAGAGTTAGGGCTGATGATCCCAATGCACACCCCAATGCTGGTTGGGGTGGGCGGGGGTCCAAGGGGGTTTTCAACCCAACAGCGAGTTTCTACTTTGTCATTGTGGAACAACCCTAACTAATGCATTAAATGGAGTTTTTTGCCTCTAATATATATATATATATATATATGACTGCACCTGAAGTTAGAGTTGAGTAGGCACTTCAATGTTAAACTCAAAATGTTGCACTTTAATAACTTTGTAACCATTCAATGGATTTGCACAAAATTTGGTATGCACTGTCCTGTGGGTAGGTCTCCTGATGTGACAAGTTACATTCCAGTCGATGTGTGGTCTCCAATTATGGAGAGGTGAAAAACATGTTTTCTCATTGACTGCTGGAATTTTTCTTTTGAACTTGCCTAGAACCCAGACCATTTGTTTGTTTGGTCTGAAATTTATAGGGCAGAAAGGGACTACCTGATAGATGTGCCTTTTGCTAGTCTGGTGAAAACATAATAAGCAGTTTTTAAGTTATCACAATTAAAACATTTAAAAAAATCATTTCTGAGCATGCTCAGTAAGCATTACATTATACCTGTATGAAACGAAGAAGGAATCCTGCTTCATATGGGAAAATTCCTTCTTCATCTCGTTTTCAGTTTTGCCTGAAAAAGTTTGCACTCAACCCTAACAATACTGGCAGTACCGCACCAGTATTTTATATATACCGTGTGTGTATATATATATATATATATATATTATAGTGGCGCGGTCGCACCACTATAGTTAGGGTTCAGCGTCAGTTACATACTAAAGTCAAAAGTTTGGGCATTAATAACTTTGGACCCGTTCAACAGATTTGCTTGACATTTGGTATGTGTGGTCGGGCATGGTACATCTCTTGACTTGCCAAATTGCATTTCAGTCAGACTTACAGTTTTTATACGATAAGTGCTGAAAATGCAAAATTATCCATTTTGAGGCAGCTTTTGGGATTTTGGATGTGCCCCTGAATGGCCGTTGTGTGGTGTGCTATTCTGTGAGATGGCTCATTTGAAAGAGCTTTGCTGGCTGAACATGCTGCCTTTATTTGGTGAAAAATATTAAGGCATTCAAAAGTTATGCCACTTTTAAGTTCCCATTATAAGTCATGTGAAAATTTATATGTATGTTTTGCGAACAAAAAATGGGGTTCTGGCCATCTGGTCAAGCTTGGCGATCAAAGAATTTGCAGCCTCGCAGTTCAAGAATCTTTGTCCCCGAGAATTTTTCAAATTCTTTGATCGCGAGGTCCACCATCTTGTTTTCAGTTTTCCAATCAGAAAAACACAAATATCTCGGCTCAGGGGTCACTTCTGAAGTAAAACTTGGATGGGTTTTATTCAGGGGACCCCAATCTATCGAGCCATGGCTTTGGTTTTATTCAAATTGGTCCAAAAATAGAGTTTTGAGCTTTTGAAATCTTCATTCGCGGCTCGCTAATGATCTTTGATCGGGAGCCTGCAAAATCTTTGATGAGAGATTCTTTGATCACGATCTTGCATCACGAGCAAGGGACGAGATGGCCAGATTTTTAAATAGATTTCTGTAGCCCAGTGGTGCCCTAGAAAGTTATATGAGGGTGGGTTTTGCTCAGGGGGCTTCGTTCTGCCCCATGTGAATAAAAAAACATACGTTTTCATTATCCCTGGTAGCCTAGCAGCCCCTTCCCTCCCTCCCGATCATGATAATATACATAAAGATCTCTGTATCCCTGGTAGTCTAGTGGCCCCCAATGTGTATTTTATTAATATCTCATTATTTTATCCCTGGTAGTCTAGTGCCCCTATGTGTATGTATTTATATTTGTTGTTTATATCCCTGAAGTCTAGTGCCCCGATGTATATGTAATTATTATTATTTATATCCTGATAGTCTAGAGTTTCTCAGTCATAATACTGAAAAGATAAGCATTTAGAGCTTTTTAGAAGTTAGTTTCTTTTATTTGTGCTGTGCTAGCTACAATCTTGGCATTTTCTCATTCTTCCTGAAGCCGGGATATTGGTACAGCTCATTTCGCTTCCACTGCTGAAGCTGTTACTTGTAGTGTTATTTAGCATTCATCCCAAGAAGCACTCTGAAATTATTTCTTGAGTGCCTCTTGGAATTAGTGCTCGTACATACATACAGTCGGTGGCTGGCTGTGGAGGTGAGAGGGTGGGCTGTGCCAGTCACCAGCTGGGGAAGGGTGGGGGGATGCTGGGTGGGCTGGCACAGCTGGGTGGGGGCCACTAGACTACCTGGAAATAGCAAATGCTTATCTTTTCCATTATGATGGGGTGCCACTAGACTACCAGGATATGAATAATAATAATACTTTACATACAGATTGAGGCCAATAGACTACCAGAGATACAGAGATCTTTATGTATATTATCATGATCAGGGGGGAGGGGACCGCTAGACTACCAAGGATAATGAAAACTTATGTTTTTTTATTCACATGGGGCAGAATGAAGCCCCCTGAGTAAAATCCACCCTCATATAACTTTGTAGGGCCCCTGTGGGCTACAGAAATCTATTTAAAAATCTGGCCATCTCATCCCTCGCTCTTTGTTCGCGAGTGAGCAATTTCTTTGATCGCGAGCCTGCAAATTCTTTTGATCACGTAGATTCTTTAATCGCGATCGTCATCACGAGTGAGGATAAGATGGACAGATAAATAAATCAATTTTCTCAGCACACGGGTGTCCTAGGAAGACAAATGAGGGTGGGTTTTACTCAGGGACTTTGCTTTTATCGAACCATTGCGGTGGTATACCTCAATTCCATCAATTTTTGGATTTATAAGATTTTTAATTCTTTGTTTGTGAGCCTGCAAATTCTTTGATCGTGAGCCTGCAAATTCTTTGATCATGAGATTCTTTGATCATCATCTTTGATCGTGACATAGGGACAAGATGGCCAGATTTTATGTAATGGAATAGATAGGGAAATTTTACCAGTGTTTAACATTCAATATCTCGGAAACAGTTTTGTCTTTTTACTTGAAATTTGGAGGGTGTTTATGTCATGTCCTGTAGATGTGAATTATGGTGTTTATGTCAGAGAAAAAATTTTTATGGAGATATTGCATGACGATTTTCATGGTTATGGACAGTGTTTTGCTTGTGGTGGTGGGTTTAGAAATTGATAGGATACCTAGCCTTAGTGTCATGGATGTAGTTTTCAGTCATTGTGTGTTAAATGTCAACAAGTGCGGAACTGTGCCAGTCTGATGAATGAAAATCTCATACCTTAAAATGTTATATCTTGGACACGGTTTGGTCTTTTCACTTAAAATTTGAGGGTGTTGATGGCTTGTCCTGTGGATGTAAACTGCAGTGTTTCCATGTTGGAAAATATTTTTTTGGCAGAGACATGACGTGGTGCAGTTTACGTTCTGCAGACAGCGTTTTGCTTGTGGTGGTGGCTTGAAATTGATAGGATACCTAGCCTTAGTGTCATGGATGTAGTTTTCAGTCATTGTGTGTGTTAAATGTCAACAGGTGCAGAACTGTGCCACTCTGATGAATGCAAATTTCAAATTTTGACATGTCATATCTTGGACATGGTTTGGTCTTTTTACTTGAAATTTGGAGGGTGTTGACGCATGTCCTGTAGATGTTAATAGAGGTGTTTACATGTCAGACAATATATTTTTTGTGGAGATATTGTATGGCACAGTTTACATTTTGTGGACAGCATTTTCTATTGTTCTACTGGATTAACATTTGTTTGGTGGCTGGCCTTGCTGTTGTGAATGTACTTTTTAGTCATTGGGTGTGTAATGTGACCTGGCACTTACAAGTTGGTGGGAGCGCAGTAAGGAAATTCTTTGCAAAAAACTTTGTTAATGCATCAGTTATGGTTCTTCTACAGTGAAAAAAGTGGGTAAATTTGATTTTAGGTTCTCACCTTGTACCTCACCCCACCCTGCCCCCACCAACAGGCATCAAGGTAAGCATTGGGGTCATCGACCTAACTCTCACCCCATCCCATGTGTAAACAAGCTGAGGTGGTGCAGTGTAGGAGAATGGGGTGAGAGTTAGAAGGATCTCTATAATCCACACCCCAAATGCCTGTTGGTGGGGGCAGGGTGGGGGTATGTGTGCCAGGGTGGGAACCCTAAAATTGAATTTCCTCATGTTTTTCACTGTAGAAGAACCCTAACTGATGCATTAACAAAGTTTTTTTGCATAGAATATATATATATATACACACACACACAAACACATATATATTGCATATGAGTGTATATATATATATATATATATATATATACTGTGTATATATATATATATATATATAGTCTCATAAAATCTACACATCTGACCTTATTTACAGATGGAATGGGGTTAGTGTTAGGCTTAAGAAGCCCAAGGCACAATCCATACCTGCTCTCCTGCCCAATTTGGGAGGGTGGGGTGTTAGGGAAACTCTAACACCTCATTTCCCAACATTTGCTGCTTTGACCCTAATTGGAGCATTAACAAAGTGGTTTGCGACTTATATATATTATAGGGACATAGTCGTGCCCCTATATTTAGGGTTGAGTAGGCACTTTAATATTAAGCCCCAATGTTTGCACTTTAATAACTTTGCAACCATTCAACGGACTGGCATGAAATCTTTCATGCACAGTTTTGTGGGCTAGATCTCTGGATGTGCCAAGTTTTGTTCTGGTCAGATGTGTTTGTTCCGAGTTAAGATAATGCAAAAGTGAGTTTTGTAAGTTTTTTCCCATTGGTTCTGTTGGGACTTCATCCCACGCCTGTAGCGCCTAGACAGTTTGGAATTTTTGCATGAAGTTTTCAGGGTAGAAGGGGTCTGGCCACAGATGTGTCTTTTGCTGGTTGGTGGAAAAATATTAATCCATTCCTAGTTATTTAATTTTAAGAAATAATTATTTCTTCGCATTGGTATCCTTTTTCATGAGGGAAAAATCCTTTTCTGTTTGCCACCGTCTTGTTTTCCATTTTTCCATAAAAGGTCACATTTTAAAAAGCACAAAAATGACATTCTTGGGAATAACCAACAGATGTAGCTTGGTTATCGGGACCCCCTTAGCTGGATTCTGAACTTAACTGTTCGAGAAATACCCTTCATATGTTTTTTTTAAGTTTATAAATCCTTTTTCATATCACGTGACACAAAAAAAGATTCTTTTTCATATCACGAGTAATGAAAAAGGATTTTTTTTCGTGAAGGAAAAATCCTTTCCTTGGTGTCTAGAGGCACCGCCCCCACACACCCTCCAAAGGCCTTCCCCATTATTGTAATCATTTTCCCGTGTGTTTAGTGGCACCCTCCCACACTCCAATTACCATCTCCATTCTTATGATGATTTTCCCTGGTGTCTATTGGCACCCCACACCCTCCCTTCCTTGTCTCTGAAATAAAGAAAATGGACCCTCACTGAACTGACCTTCCCCAACATCCCACTCAGCATCTACCACCCCACACACCCTCACACACCTGAACAGCTCCCCAATCTATGCACTCCAGAAACATACACACCTAGTGGGTGAGCTTTAAGATTTATAACCCCAGGGAAGACTGCACCCCTGATTTGTTGTAGGGGTGAGGGCAGGGTTTTAGGTTGGAACCCCAAAATCACATTTCCTACATTTTTCACTATAGTCTCAACCCAAAGTGTTGCATTAATGTGTTTTTCTAAGAATACACACACACATATATATATATATATATATATATATATATACATATATATATATATACATATATATATATGTTGAGTAGCAGTTTAATGTCAAACCCCAAATTTTGCATGTTAATAACTTTGCAATCGTTCAATGGATTTGCACGAAATTTGAATACACAGTCTTGGATGGTAGATGTTTTGATTTGCAAGTTGTGTTTTGATCAGATTTGTGGGTTTTGTGCAGCAAAGGGTCAAAATGCATTTTAGCTCTTTTGGCAAATGTCAGGGTCATTTATACACATTGCGCTGCGTGCACTCTCTTTGGCATTTTGGCCTGAACTTTTCAGGGTAGAAAGAGATTATCCTAAGGAACAATCCAGCATTGGTTTGAAGAAATATTAATCCGTTCCAAAGTTATTACATTTAGAAATGTTGGGTTCTGAGCATGCTCAGTTCAGTCTTTGGGAGAGATACACAGTTTCGATCAAGGATTCCTGGTCGTGAATGGCTGGTGAAGATGGATTGCAAAGAGGTATTCAGAAATCTTTTGAAATCCCTCTTCACGAGAAAATTCCATCTTCGTCAGCTGCCATTTTGTTTTCTCGCTTAGCGAGGAGAGAAAACAAAATGTTGTAATGCCTCACATTTTTGGTTTTTTTAGCTGAAAAAAAAGAAAACAGTCCCCCAACATCTTTTTTTCAATGCAGAATCCTGCATCAAACTGCCCCACTATGGTCCACCAACATCGGGGTGCCCAATCCCCATGTCGGCATATATCCCCCCTCCACTACTGTGGCACACTGGGAGCCCACCAAAGTGTGCCAAAATACTTTTATATTTAATTTATGATTCTGACATTGGGATGCTCACTCCCAGTGTCAGATGCCTCCCCTCAAGCAAGTATATATCTATTGCCGACACTGGGGTGCCCAATCCCAGTGTCAGCATGTATCCCCCCTCCACTAATGTGGCACACTGGGAGCCCACCCTAGTGTGCCCAAATGTGCTTTTTAAAAAAAATGTTAAATAAAGAAAACTGTCCCCGATGTCTTTTTTTACCTGAAAAAAAAGAAAATGGTCCCTCGTCTTGACCCTCCCTCTGCACACCCACCTCCTCTTACCCCCACATTACCCTATACTTACCTCCGGAGGTCAGGCGCTGTCATCTTCTGAGGACCTGGACACGTCTGCACTCTTCAAAGCTGAATTGCAAACTGAAGAATCAAGGTAAGAGCCATACAATGGCAGACAAATGGGGTTTTCAACTTATGTTGATATCGCAGCCATTTTTAGAATTTTGCTCAAAATTCTGAGACCCTACTCTCATGAATACTGGCACTGTCATTTTGTTACTTGTCTCCCAAAAGGTAATATTGCAGTCACTGTGCGGAATCACCCTTTGCAACCAATTAACAAAATGACAGTGCTACTGTTCATGAGGTGGTACCAAAAAAGCCCATGTTGCAAATTTGGTGAAAAATCACTGCATTAAGAGTGCACTGCACAGTTTTTATGCACGCTCATAACTTCACCAATTTTTAATACTTTCACCCAGATTTTCAACATTGCCATTTTTTCACATCTCCTTATGAACAGTATGGCTGTCATTTTCACATCCTGCCCAAAATGTGTTTTCACACCTGTGGCATAGAATGGTGCGGTCACTGTGCAAAATCAACTTTCAGGATGGATTAACAAAATCACAGTGCCACTTTCATGAGGGAGATCCGAAAAGCCCATGTTGAAAATCTGGTGAAAAAATTCCAAAAAATTACCATGTTACAAGCGTACGTTGTGCAGTTTCTACGCAGGCTCATAACCGCCAATATTTTATACTTTCAGTCCAGATTTTCAACAGTACCATTTTTTCACACCACCTCATGCAGCTGTAATTTTTCAAATCCTGACAAAAATTTGTTCACACCTGTGGTGCAAAAAAGCATTACAGTTGGCAGAATTACACTGCAACAGGAATTTGAAAGTTTTCATACAGGGTACAGCAGTGTGGTGATAAGAAGGTTATGTTGAATATTTGGGTGAAAATTATTTAAGATGGCACAGTTATAACTATTTGTTGCAATTTCTATTCCTGTTCATAATTTAATGTAGCACAGGGCCAGAGACCCTGTGTTTCCACAACTAGATACATATGTGCATCTGTGCAGGGATGGGAGTGCAGGTCCAAAGGACCCTGGCTCCTACAGTAAAATAAAGATTCTATTATACTATCTCAAAAAGTGAGGAAATAAATTGCAAAACGTCATTAATGCTTCAGTGTGGGTTTGGAAGTGACAAGTAGGGAAATAAGATGTTAGGGTTGAGCCCTTACAACCCCTATCTAACCCCACTAGTCACCCCACACCCAACTCTCCACAGACCAACAGGCATTGAGGTGTGCCTTGGGATCATCAGACCTAACTCTCACCCCATTCTCCTATACTGAACCATGTCAAATTTCTTAAACATGGAATAGGATGAAAGTTAGGCCTGATGACTCCAAGGCACACCCCGATGCCTGTTGGTCTGTAGAGGGTGGTGTGGGCCGGGCTGATGGGGTTGGATGGGGAGTGTTAGGGGCTCAGTCCTAATGTCTCATTTCCCTACTTTTGTCGCTTCATCCCTAACTGATGCTTATATATATATATATATATGCATATATATATATTTGCTATAATTATTTTAGGATTGGTTTCTTTGGTTTCTGTGTGTTCAAATGTGTATAACTGCTAATCAAACTGAATATTCCACATCTTATGTGGCAAGTTGGAGTACTTGAAAGGCATTCTATCAATGTAGCCTGTGTTAGACATTCATGACCCAAACATGAAGACTCCAAAATAGGTTTTAATGAATAGCGAAGTTGCTATGTAGCCTAATGAAATGCACAGCTTTATTGCTTTAAGAGGCCTGTTGTTTATCTAAAGGTCATATACCTTTAAGGTATGCAACCTTCGAGGAACTCCTATTGGATAGCAGGAGGGTCTGCTTCACTCTAGAGGTGCTCTGTATGGTCAGACCATGTGACTTCTCGTGTAACAGGAGGGCATTACTCAAATGGCAAAGCTGGCAAATTTGTGAGAAAGGAAACCTTAATCCCAAAATGCTTGGCTACTTGAAAGGCAGCCAGACCTAGAGTAAAGAGAAGGAAAGAGCTGTGTTATAGCTGTCCATTCCTGCAACTAACTGTGGCCTGTCTTAATTCCCACGTAGCCTTTGAGAAGTAAAGTTACGTGTAAAATTATTTTCAAGAAACTTGAGTGGTAAGAGAAACTTAGAAGTTAGTTCAGTTTAGTCTTTTTTTCTGAGTTTTTCATTTTCTATCGTTGAATACTTGTTTATTTTGATTTCTCTAGTGTGTTCTGTATTTCCCCTTTTGTAGTCTGGAAATATTGTATTCTATGTAAATATTAAACATCTAAGATTTAATTCATCGATACTCTACAATGTTTTTAAATGGTATATGTAACTTACTTTACTGGCAACTCTGTGTTCCATCTCTGAGATCATGTACTGAGTTACAGTGATACTGCTTCTAATACAGGAGCACGTTCAGGAGTGCATGAGTCAGTCTGGGGTTACTATGTCGAGGCTTTGTACATGTAACCCCTAGGTAGCGCTACCCCAAGAGCTACTACCCCTGCTTTGTGGGCCCATACAAGGTTGAGGGGCCTCAGTTCCCAAGATTTACTTTAAACTGGTTCTTACCCAAGATATTACATTTGTGCAGTGCCTCCACCCAGAGTTTAGCTTTAAGTGGGCTAGAATAGGACCTGGTACAACCCTCTGGGATGCTGTACCTACCCACATTACTATAAACCACCCCAGGCATGACCCGATAACATTTCCCCACATTTGATACATTTTACCCTTTACTGACTGAATACTAATAATATGCTCATGACACAGGTATTTGCAAAACAAATAAGTTTATTTACTGGGGAGGGTTAGGATGTGTGAAAAAGGGATAGAGGTTATGCTATATACAGTAATTACATGAAGTTTGATTGGTTTTGATTTGATTTGGTTGGGTTTAAGACAGTTTACATCTTAAATCAGATATTAATCACATTTCCCACCAACCTCTAGAATAACCAGATCCCTGACTACCTAACTGGCTACAATAAATCAGTTAACACGGTTATCATTAAATACCCACACTGATACCAGTCCCACATTTAGTACAAGACTTCAATGCCAACCTTAACCTGAGTACCCAGTAACCATAGTCCATAAATGGTGCAGGCCTTATGGATGGTGCAGCTGTAAATTGGCCAGCTAGTTAGAAAGATTAAGTATTATGCTTGGAAGATCAAACCTTTGAAACTATTTACAATTTCTTTGGTTGGGGCAGGGGAGGCCCTGCATTACCCACAGTAGACTTTTGCATAGGCAGGTTGAAATTAAGTGCTTTCAGCGAGTGGGCACTATCCCCGGAGGTTAAACTGCAGGCAAGCCAACAGCCAGGTCCGCCTAAACTGACTGCAAAGATTTTAAAGCTTGATGATGAAAACAACACTTTAACTCCTGAAGGCTGAGCCCTTCTTCTAGGCTGAGAACACTTGCGGCATAACCAGACCGTTTAGATTTCATTTAGCACATTTATATTCCTCAAGTTTACATCCAGCACATGTATCCATTTAGAGCCATTCATTCAATCTGAGTGTAACCCCTAGATGGCGCTATCTCTAGGGTTACTACCCCTGCCTGTACTTCTGACCACAGATTGAGGGGCCTGGATTCAATATTATGGTGCCTCCACCCAGAGTAACAATAGTGGGGGTATCTACCTAACCTAGCATAGCCCACTGGGAAGCTATAACCACCCACAAGCCGGCCTAGTGATCCAATATCTTGTAACAAGAAATAACCCTTTGCAGTGGTTGACACACAGTCAGCAATGAACACCAATAATATGCACCCACCCCTTGCACTTACCACCAGGGACTGGTCTTCAGCAACTCCCCTGGAACCCCCTGTAAAGGCATGGTTAGAAAGGCAATCATACACTTTCAATTACCCCAGCTAAGAATATGCTCATAAGCCAGTTTAAACATGAAACAACAAATCAGGTTTAAAGGGAACGTGAACAAGGATGGGGGCATCAATCTAGAAGAATGATTGCTTTACTGATTTGAATCAGGTTACTAGGCATGCACTTTAGTCCCAAAATAAACAAACAGTCTGACAACACTGGGTACCCAGAATGTTATACTGGCTGGCCAGGATCGGTGCTCGAAGGTGACCAGCATTGCAGCTGGTGTTGGGGTCCTTGATGGAAAGAAAGGCAGTTAACATGCACAAACAAGACTCCGGTTATTTATAATTGTGGCCAGTTGGCCCAGTCCTTTGTAACCCTGTAACACTGAAGCAATCAGATGGTGCCTCAAAATGATTAGAAGAAATGTTGCAGGGAGCTACCCTGAGTTTACTTACAACACCAGTTGGTTGGAATTGTCCTGGCGATATGAAGACCTGCTGCTGATTACCGAAGAGTATGGGGAAGCTGGGCCAGCATGACACACCTCCGCTTCATGGCCTTTCCCTCCAGGTGACTGCAACCTGCGATTTCTTGCTGTGCAGGGGCTGGATCCCCAAGCTGGTCTCTCGCCGAGAAAGCAGTTGCTGGTGCAGAAATAGTCAGCGGCCGAGGCTGGTGTAGGCTCAAGGCTGAATAAACACTTCTCACAAAGTTTAGTTTGTTTGCTGGTGAAGGCCTCTAACTGGCTAACAGTTTAGTGACTGGCAAAAAGACCTCAACCCACATAAACATTCAGCACATTTAACAGAAACAGCATTAACTTTTCTAACTCTCAATTAGGTTTCAGGCTGGTTGCTACTGCAGTCAATTCACTGAGCAAACATCTTAATTCAACAAGGCAGTCTCTCACCACAGTTCTTAGGCCGAATACTTTACAGAAGCTTCTTTCGGGTCCAATAACTCGAGCTGCACTTCTCAAAATCTCAGAGCCTGCTGCCGCAGTTAAATGTCACTTTTCGGATTAGGCCAATTACTGCTATAAGGCAGTCCAAATGCTAGAGAAGTAGCAGGGAGGCAAGTCAGGCCTTTCCCCGCTGATTCTCCTCTGCTCCTTCCTTAGAGCACCCTCTCAAAAGCTCGAGCTGCTCACTCTCCAAACTCTAACTCCAGCTGCCACTCAGTCTCCTTTCAGTTCCGAGATTCGTCCAGTTTTCCTGCAATCCGTTGGCTTGGGAGTTGTCACCACAGTTCTGGTAATCCCATTAGTTAGTTTAGGCATCTAATCTCCAAAACTACAAGAACTGCAGTTTTTCTTCCCACAAGGCACTTGAACTATGGACCACTCAAGGTCCCCTGTGTCTCATTGGTCCAAACTCTGGAAGTCCCAGACCAAACATGGTGGCGTTCATTTGGATAAACAAACTTCAAGAAGGCAGGTTAAAACAAACACTCTAATTTAAACATAACAACAAGTTAGAAGTAAATATTGACAGTACTAGTTGAGCTTTAAACACTCGGACCCAGAACAGACCATTTACTATACACACACTGGCTACTGACTTAAAGGGACACGCTTGGAGGCACATCATGGCACTCTCACGCAAATCAATAGGATTAAACAAATGACCATGGATTTACTATCTATGCAGGATGTCTGCCTGGCAGTGGGCAGATATGTATCCCAGGAAAACACTTAAGGTAAAACCCCAATTTGTAGGGGGGGTTACATGGGGACATTGTTTTACTTTCTCTAGCACATTTATATTTCTCAAGTTTACACTCAGCACATTTATCCATTTAGAACGTTCGTCCATTCCCAGGACATCTTTTCACTTTTTCTCCTGAAGCAAACCGCGCTCTTGGCAATAAAGGTTTACATTAGCTCACTGGGCTCTTTCAATTTAACTGGCAATTCAGACACATTTATACATTAACTGGACCATCCATGGTCACTTAACTAATAAGGGTCCACCCTCTCTGAGCATTTGAACAGATGCAGGATGCAGACAAGCAAACAGTTTCAAACAGTTCTCTATGGGCTTTGCTGCCCCATTAGCTGCTCCTTTAGTTGCACTTGGCAGAAACAATTCTACTCACTCAGACATCCTCACAGCAATGGCTCTCCTTCATCTGAGGTTCCTGAAGATGTCAGCACTCTCATTATTGAGGCAGGTTCAGCTGTCTCACAGCTGGCTTGGCATGAGGTTACAGGACCCACATTTTTCCTAAATGTTGAAAGGCTTCAGCTAGCCCCTGGAGGACATTTTCTGGCAACCCCCAGGATAGCAGGTTCTGCTTTAGGCAGCCACTGATTTCTTTTTAATTTCTCTTTTTCCTCCTGCACAGCTCCCCAGGCTCCTTACTGGGACTCCCAATGGGGTCTGCCCCACTCCTGCCACCTACCTGAGCCATCCAGCTGCCCCACAGAGTTGCAGCTATAGCCCCCAGTGAGGACAAGGTGGGCCTCCTACACCATGAACTGTTGCATTTTGTTGGACTCCAGAACCGACCAGGCAGGCGGGAGCCATGAGGGGTCTGCCCGGGAGTCCATCTACTTGGAGCCTGGAGAGTTCTTTTCTGGTGTTCCACAGACATGGTGAGTACCCTGACATCAAGGTGCATAGTGCCGATGTCCGTGACGTCCAGCCCTTGCTTCAAGCTCGCATGCTGTGCCCCAGGCTCTCCGCCTGGGGTCAGACATGCACCAAGATGCTGCCCCCCCAGAGAAGATGAACTGTCCCTGGGACACTCAAGCCTTTCTCCCCTGCCAGCCTTCCAGTTCCCCAGGCTTGCTCCTGAACCTGCTGCAGTGCCGCAAGTGGAAATCCAACCACTGCACTAAGGGCTGGCCTTGCAGCCACCGATTTCTGTTGGCAAAGAGAAACCTCTTTCCCCATGTGGAGGGGTTGCATTGGATCGCTAAGCTCATTTGGTTTGCTGAGGGCCTGAGCCCCCACCCTGTAGGAGGCTCCCACTGAATCTGCTCTAATCTCCTTGAACAGCCAGGAATATTGTCTTTTATGGGGCTCTCCTGAGGCTCCCATTGACTGAAGTTATTTGCTGCTCTTGCTATGACTGTCTGAAGTGCTTATCAATCACAAAAATGAATTGCTTATAAAGCCTCCTCGATGTACTACAGGCTCTTTGTTTTGGCTGCCTGAATTTAGTCCCTGCAGTTCCCCATAAGCACTGGGTAGTTTCCATGAGCTTTGGCAAAGTCCCACAAGTCCTGGCTTAAAATCCCAGCTTTCCGATTGGATTTGTTACTCAGTAACGGCTGCTAAACACACAGTTCCTGAAGCAGATTTAGCATAGTCCTATATAAAGTCCTGGTGCAGCCAGAACAGTTATTATATTTGCTCATTTGCCCCACAGTTTAATAGCCACATGTGTGCCCTTAAGATCACTGCCCAGATTAGACCTGTGTATTCAGTTCTGAGCCTGTCGCTGCTGCCAATATTTAATGTCTCTAGTCTGCAGCAGGCAAGCTGTTTATCTGAGTCCCAACATAATCTGGTGCAGCCAGGATTAAGTATTTATTTATTTAATGTTTTTTCCCCCTTTAAACATTTGCTCCTTAATGTCCTGGTCAGCTGCTGCTGTTTTATTTATTTGCACTTTTGTTTCATTGCAGCAGCCACCTAAAATAGTGTTTCCTGAGGGCAAAGGAATCTCATTAATATTTATTAGGACTGGGCTGGGCTCATTAATATTCAAGAGCCCCAACCAATAGCGCTGTGGATCTTTTTAAAGAATTAAGAAGAGGGCTCTTTTGGCCCTCGCTAGGTCACCGATCCCTCACTCTGCCTAACGCAGGGACTGGGACTGCAACACTCTGCCACTGGACCGCAAACCAAGCGGGTCAGGAGATCAAAGGCAGCAGCTTGTACTCATGATCCCTGTGGCACCAGAGTGCTAAAGAGAACAGTGGGAGGTGCAGATTAGTTCTGAAGCTCGAAATGGGCTGAGATTACACTGGGGTTGTTTTGGGGCAAAGGCACCAGACGGATTTGGGTTGGAGCAGGGACCCGAACTGGAGAGAAATCAGCAGGCAGCCAGGAGGCACTCCAGGAAATGGGAGCAGACAGGAAGCGGGCATCAAGGTAAGCCCCAAATTGGGGGCTACATACAAAATGAGAAATGCATAAGTGGGGATAAGAAACAAGTAGCCCAATGGTAAATGTGTAACAGGCTGGCAGCAGCATTGGTGAAATGTGTTAAGTCAATTGTCAGTCTGGGGTAATGTGACAGGGACAAAATCTATGCGGACAGGCTGGTGGCTTTTAACATGGTCACTTGTAGAAAAGGAGGTCTTCCACATAATCAAGGGTAGCAACAAGATCAAACAGACCAAGATCTGGTGTCCTCCAGCAGTAGACAAGAAGAAATCCTAAAGCTGAGAGGTGTTAAATTCAGGTGAAATTTTAAGACTAATGTCTTCTCCTAGAGGGTTGTGAACCTGGGGATAGCCTACCAGTGGAGACAATGAACATGAAGACAGAACAAGCCATCGAGGTAAATCTGGACATATTTTTGCTTACCATGGGACTTGCAGAGTACAGTGGTCAGTAGAGTGGGTACAGAATCCTTATAAATTAGTACATGTTGTGCAGCGTACCAGTCCATGAATGCTTATAAAGCAGAGAACAGGCATGATGGACCTAGAGTCCCTTCTGATCTTAAGTTGCTATGTTACTTTGTTATTGTATTTACAATTAATTTGGAGTCCAGAACCAGATTTGGAATCCAGAACCAGAGGAAGACAACACTGATTATAGTCAGAGGAGGTACCACTAAATGGGCTGTACTATTAGACCCAAAAGGCCACTAGGATTGGGCCACCCTGTCAACTGCCAGATCTACCACAAGAATAGGCCACCAGCAGTTGTAAGGGGACAGCCAGACCCACTACAGCCATAAGATCCACTGAGACAATAAGTAATGGCAAGGTTTAATTTCAAGTTTGCTTTCTCTGTATTGTGCCCTTCTGCCAAGTGCTCAGAGTGCATTACTGAGGTGAAAACCATTAAGACTTGACACTTACAAAGAATCTAACAAAGCAAAGGAAAACAAAGTACATGTAAAAAATTGTAAATACCTGTCTTGGGAAACAGCAAAAAATGTAAAGATATTAAAAAATAAAAAATGGCCTGGTGTGGTGGTGCTAGCTTGTGTGGCATTGCTCCATCACGTAAGAGACCTGAGGCTGTGTTTCACTCCTGACTCCCCGCCTTAGGCCAATGGGGCCTTGAACACATTACACAGGCATCATGCTTCAGCCCTGGGGAGAAGGAGCGGTACATCCCACTCTAACAACACCTCCTCTAATGAGGAGCAGGTCTAGCACTGATGTTGTGGGTGACCATACAACACCGGCAATCCCACTGACCAGGGGACGTGCACTGAGGTGTGTTATAGGCAGTTTTTGAGGGAGGTGAGAAAGTCAAAACAACTGCCTACAGCCATACCCACCCTGAATGTGCCCGATCTCATCTAATCTCAGAAAAAAGAAAGTCAAAACAACTAGGAGAAAATCCCAATAAGGGTTGCAGGATGAAGAAACCAACATCTGCCCACCGTGAATGGCATAGAAGTCTGGTGCTCTCCATTCCATCATCACAGACTAAGGATGATCCTCAGTGGTGAGCAGGTGTGGGCCATGCTGTTGGGGACTCACCATGTGGAGGCAATCCACGGAGAAATCAGACAATGAAGCAGCTCTGGATGAGTCGTACTGAGTGTGTTTCGGGGCAATGCAGGCCTAGGAGCCAAACTGTAACACAATTAGTGATGAGAATAAAGAGAAAACCAAAAAATTCAATACATTTGAAATAAGTTAAAACAAGTGTGGCTGGGAACAGGAGAACAACTTTTACTTTTTATGCTGGCGCGCCTGCGTAGCCAATATCTTGTGGTAGTGGAGGTACGGTCGCTGATGGACGAATGCAGGGCTCGCACCAGTAGGTGCATCCCTCATTCCCCAATCAGCCTGCATGCCAGTGCCACACCACTCGAGTGAGCACATGTAAGGAAAGGTCCACTGAAATGCGAGCAAAGCTCATCACACGCAGAGGACCTTCCTACGTGCTTCGCCAGCTACAAACATGGTGGCACAGTGGCCGCTAAACTGCCAACTTCGGGGGTGCCCAATCCCCCGGTCGGCTTACCCTGCCCCTCATGTATGTGCCGACAGGGGGCCCACTCCCCATCAGCATAATGTGTCCCCCCCTCCTTTTTGCTTGCTGAGGAGCCCAATCTTCTCGGCTCATCGCCCTCCCACTTTTGTTGTTGCAGCGGGGTGCCCAATCCCGTCTGCATTTTTCCTCCCCTTTCCCACTTTAATGCTGATGGGGAGCCCACTCCCTGTCGGTATGATGTCCCCCACTCCTATGTGCCACCAAGGTTGCCCAATCCCCTCAGCTACTGTATCCCCCGCCAAAAACACCTGTAAAAAAAAGTCCGTGATCTGATTTTTTAACACCTGTAAACAGAAAACGGTCCCTCAGATTCTCCCTACCCCTTCCCACCACCCGCACCCACCCACTGCGCACCCTGCCTCCTCCCCTCACCCTCACCCCATACTTACCTCCGGAGCTCAGCACAACGATCTTCGGTGGACCAGGAACACATCTGCACTCTTCAAAGCCGACCGTGAACTGAGGAAATGCCGGTAAGCTCTATAATGGAATAAATAGGGTTTTTTTTCAACTCTGATGCATGTCTCGGGCATTTTTTGGAATGTTTGCACCAAATTTTCAACATGAGGTTTTTGGGACCCCTCCTCATGAATTCTGGCACTATTATGATGTTAATCAGTCCCAAAAGGTGATTTCACAGTCACTGCATGGAATCACCTTTCAGGACCGATTAACATAAGGACAGTGGAGCATTCATGAGGTGGGCTCTCAAAAAGCCTATGTTGCAAATTTGGTGGAACAAATCCAAAAAATGGCTGTTTTACAAGCGTGCGTTGCGGAGTTGCTACGCACGCTCGTAACTTCATAAATTCGCAATAATTTCATGCCAGATTTTCAACATTGTCATTTTTCTATACCTCCTTGTGAACAGTACAGCTGTCATTTTTCACATCCTGGCCGAAATGTGTTTCTGCACTTCTGGCGCACAATAGCGCGGACGTTGTGGGAAATCAGCATTTCGGGCTGATTATTAAAATAACAGTGACACTGTTCATGAGCAGAGGTCCTAAAATGCCTATGTTGAAAATTTGGTGATGATACTCCATAAAATGACTGTGTTACGACCGTGCGTTGCGCAGTTTGCACACATGCTAGTAACGTTGTGCATTTGTAATATTTTCACTCTGGATTTTCACCATTGGCATTTTTCTACACCTCTTGATGAACAGTACAGCTGTCATTTTACATATCCTGTCTGAAATGTGTTTTCGCACATCTGGCAGAATAGCACGGTTGCTGTGCGAAATCACTTTTTGGGACAGTTTGAGGAAATGACACTGTACATGAGCAGAGGTGCTAAAATGCCTATGTTGAAAATTTGGTGCCGAAAGTCCATAAAATGACTGTGTTACAAGCGTGCATTGTGCATTTCCAGCATCTTTGTAACTTCACAAATTTGCACATTTACCTGCCACATTTCAACACTGCCATTTTTTTTACACCTCCTTATGAACAGTACAGCTGTCATTTTTCACATCCTGCCCAAAATGTGTTTCCACACTGCACTACCAAAGCCAATGTCAGCGCGACAACATTCAGCATTGACAAATGCTTGTTAATTCTAGGGGTGGAGTTGAACTTAAAGTCCAACTACACATCACTAACAACTGTAATATTCAGTATGTTTATACCTCTGATACACTACACAGTCAAGCTACTCAAGTCAGCTCATGCCACAAACACAACTCCACGTAATTCACATTTCAATTCATGTTAAACTTGCCTTGAAGAGTTTTGTTTACTTTTAATTTAAATTTGAGACATTCAGCTGAACCTCAAACTGAATACTGAATCTCCCAATTGAACTAGTTGTTTAAGGGGTGGTGTGAGTCAAATAGGTATGTGCTGGTAGTAGGTTGAGGTGGGACTTGGGATAATAAGGACCTATATGCACCGGACAGACTACATTTAAGCAGAGAGGGCCCCAGGGTCCGAAAGGAAAAGCTGGAGAAACACATGCCAACAAATTTTAATTTCAACTGATGGGGGTTAATAGGGTGCTGCAACTGTAGTCACCAGGTGCAGGAGACCAATGGGCCTCTCCCATTAAGTCAATAGAAGGAAGCAAGAATGAAGAGCAGGGGTGACAGAGAGGTATGGGGAGAGAAAAGGGCTGGTCAGTGGTAATGGTGTACAAGAGTCATGGTGGAAGGTGGTGTCATTAAATGCAAGGAGCCTGGAAAACAAGGCGGCAGGTCTCCAGGCACTGATGGCTGAGAGAGAGGTGGATATAGCAGCTATCACAGAGATGTGGGCCACCCAGAACCATGACTGGGACCTTTGATCCCTGGGTATAGAATTTACAGGAAGGACAGAGAGATGGGGAGGGGGAGGAGTAGCTATATTCATGAGAGAATGGATCACGGCACCAGGGAGGAGGGGCTGAGAGTAAGCCTGAAGTCTTGTGGGTTCAGTTTCAGACCACCAAGGGGAGAAAGGTTAGAATGGGGGTGGTATAGTGACCACCTTCACAGGATGAGGAGCTGGACAGAGCGTTGGGGGAGCAGATTAGAATGATATCTGGTAGAGGAAGCATAGTCATAACAGGTGATTTCAACCTAGCTGGAGTGGACTGGAGGACCCCAGCTACTTCCTGCTCCAGGGAACAGGTCCTTCTGGAGTTCCGGATAGTTCCTGGGCAGGAGTCACAGAGCCTACCAAGGATGGAGCCATACTGGACCTAGTACTGTCCAGATGGTAAGCATGTCCAGGAAATAAAGGTGGAAGACCCTCTTGAAGGCAGCGATCACTGCACAGCATGGTTCTACCTAAATCTGAGCAAAAAATAGCCAGAACTAATACAAGGGTAGTGAACTTTAGGAAGGCTGACTTTGGAAAGATGGGTGAAATTCTAGAGGACATCTTGCCAAAATCAGTCCGGAGATAGAAGTGGAGCAGAAATGGTCCATTATAAAGATGGGTCTGATTGAGGTCACTAATATGTGTAGCAAGGCCCAGAGTAAGAAAGCCAGAATCAAAAAACCAAGCCAGTGGCAGCAAAAGGGAAGGAAAAGAGAGCAGCCTTCCATAAGTACAAACATACTCTGAAGGGTGCAGGCAGGGAGGTTTACTCAGTGAAGTCAAGAGAGGCAAGCAGAGTGGTCAGGGCAGCAAAGGACACGAGGGAGCCAAAACTAGCTCAGGGGATAAAGTAGGGGAAAATGACTTTTTCAAGCACATTATGGATAAAATGAGTATCAAGGATGGGCTTGTTAGATTAAAGCAAGAGGGGGAATGGGCGTAAAGTAGTGAGGGACAAGTGGAGGTACGGAATGAGTACTTCAGCTCAGTTTTCACTAGGGAGAAAGATGGACCTGTGCCACAGGGAAAATAGGGGTTTGGAAGGGAAGGGGGTGAAACAGATGGAGCAATTCAGGAGGACAAGGTTTTAAAAGGTCTTAGGGCCCTTAGGGTGGGCAAAGCTCCTGGACTAGATGGAATGCACCTGAGAGTTCCAAGGAAGTTGGTGAAAGTCCTGGCTAGCCTCCAGCAGATCTGTTTAACACCTCGGTAGAGACAGGGTGTGTGCCTCAGGACTGAAGAATGACACTCATGGCGTCTCCACAAGAGCGGACCCAGGGACGAACTAGTAACTACAGACCAGTCAGCCTTACCTCCATTGTAGGCAAATTGAGACCCTACTGAAGGAGGGACTAGTGGATTTTCTGGAGGTTAATGGTCTGCAGGATGAAAGGCAACATGGGTTTGTCTTAAGAAGACCCTGCCAGACCAGGCTGATAGACCTTTTTGATTGGGTCACAAGGAGAATGGACAGGGGCTGGGCAGTTGATGTCCTGTATCTGGACTTCAGCAAAGTCTTCGACTCTGTGCCTCATAGAAAACTGCTCAGTAAGCTGCAGAACCTGGGAGCTCAGGCAAAGCTGGCAGTGTGGATCAAGAGTCGGCTACAAGATAGAAACCAGAGGGTAGTAGTGGTTGGAACTCTCAAAGCCTATGACTGTAACCAGTAGGGTCCCACAGGGCTTGGTGCTTGGTTCAGTGTTGTTTAATGTCTTTATTAGTGACATAGTGGATGGTATCAAAGGTAAAATTTGTCTATTCACAGATGACACTAAGCTTTGTGGGAGAGTGGACACAGAAAAGGGGAGACAAGAGCTCAGGGAGGACCTGGCTAGGCTTGAAAAGTGGTTGGATATCTGGCAACTGAGGTTCAACACCAAGAAGTGCAAGGTCATGCACCTGGGAGCTAAGAACCCAGGGACTAGTTATTGGCTGGGAGGGTAAGGTGTCCCATTCTGAGGAAGAAAAGGACCTAGGGTAATCATCATCACAAGGGACCTGAAGCACTCTGCACATTGCCATAAATACATACAAATAAGCACCCACACAGCTTAAGGAACAAAGACAAAATGCTATAAAAATATATAATAGCGTTTAATATCGAAAAAGTGCAACAAATACAAACAGGAGAAAAAACGGACAAATTAACGTTTCACCCAGACTCTGCTAGGCTTCATCAGAATAAAACAGTGCCTAAATTCTATACCATTTAAACATAATTTCATGTGCTACCATGTGACAAGAATGAGCCAATCACCATCATAAATATTATTAAATTCATTAACCCATTCATGGTTAACCTTTTAGATCAAATGGTAATATATAGACAATATCAAATACATGCTTAAAATACAATTAAACAACATAAATATATACATATACAAATAAACTATTACAGTAAGTTCAAAATATCTACCCATTGGCACCTTGTTACCATATCACTGACCTTATATGTACTTTATATTTTATTTTTTAAGTGAAAATATTATTCTATTGGCAAGTAGCCAATCACTTATTGGCCCATATGGCCATATCACCAATCTTATGTATATATCATAATCTAAAGTAAATATTTATTTATTTATTTGGCGGAGATTTACCCCATGCTATTCTTTTGGCCAATTTGCCAAGATGGCCATAGGCACAAAAAGTGTATAAATGAACTTACAGGCACTCATTTAAACACTCATGGCATTAAGTGGCTATGATAATTGCCTACTCAATTCAAGATGAAGAATAATAATAATAATAATGATAAAGGAACCGTCATTATATAGAAAACAACAAAAATAGATAAAGGAACAACCATTTGCTTTAACTTTTATATTTTTTAAGAATGCTGAGATCTATGTTATCATTAAGTCCCTTACCAGTACATGCTCCAATGAAAAGATCCAAAACTTTCTCTCTGGCCTATTCTTATTGATATCACCTCCCGGGACCCATTTTGACTAGTTCAAACCAAAAACTTAAAAGTATGTTTGTGTGAATGATTGATTAGCATGTGTTTGACAATGGCATAATTTGTATCACCCTTGTCAACTGCTCTAACATGCTCACCAATTCTAACCTAAATTACCGTATAGTTCTACCAACATAATATGCTCCACATTCAACAGAGGCATGCAGCACTAACAGGTGGTTGGGGAAGAGGGAGAAGGGAGGGACAGAGTTGAAGAGGGATCCATGAGGAGGAGTCTCTCTTGGAGAGAAAGCTAGGGTATTGAGTCATGTCAGAAATTCACCAGTAGGTCCACCGTGGGGGTGTCATAGAAACATAGACTTTGACAGCAGATGAGGACCGCTTGGCTCACCTAGTCTGCCCATTCTCTGCCTATTGAATAAGCTGCAGATCCTAGTTAACCAATAGCCTACTTCTTCCTACCCCCACCAGAATTGCCTTATGTCTGTCCCATGTATTCTTGAATTCCCCCACTGTTTTTGACCCCATGACCTCCTCAGGAAGGCGTCATACTTGTATGGGTGTTGGGCTCACGAGAGGGTCTAAAATAGGACAGTGCTGCCTGATCATGGGCAAGGACTTGGACACAGAGGTCAATGTCCTGTAGTAGTCCAATTAGTAGGGCACTTAGCATTGGTAGAAAGTGAGGTTTCATTTTGTTACGATGGATCATCGAGCTGTGTTTAGAGGGAGATGGTTTTGGGGAGAGTATTGAGATCAGATGCCCAAGTCAAGTGAACAAGTGGTGTGGGATAGATCCAACAGGACAGGGTGCATAAAGTGGGTAGTTCCAGTATTAATTCAGGCATCTTCACTTTGATTCAGGTATAACTGTAGCACCTGTGCTTTGTGTTAGGCAGTAGTGAGTAGGGTTACCACCTTTAAGAAGCCCAAAGTGGACATTTCTTACAAACATGATTTTTGCAGGACAATATTTAACCTCAGCCAATGCAATAGACTTTTTCTCAAATAATCAAACTTAAGACTTAAGTGTTGCAGTTTTTCAGGAGTTCCTGGTGTTTCTACCATTTAAGGTGTTTTAGTTAAGGTACTATAGTTTTTGCAACATTTAGAGGAAAGTCTGAAAATATTTTTCAACTATAATGTCAGGACAGGTAGTATTTTTCATGTTTTTCTCAGGACACAGCTGTCCAAATCAGGACTGTCCTCAGAAAATAGGGACAGGTGGTAACCCTAATAGTGAGGTTGGAACTAGTATGGTTGTGCTACAGGTGATTGTTCCCAGCTGAACTTGGTCAGAGCTATTTTGTGTGCTGGTGGAGGACGCTACCATGTGTCATTAGGGTGGGGAGGGTGGATTGTAGCAATACAGCAATGGATCGGAACTCCACTGATTGGTTCACAAACGGTCCCTGTCTCTATGTAACCAACACCAGCTGAGGGTGGCAGAAACTTCTACACCGATTCTGAGTGGGGACAGAAGGTAGGAGCAAAAAGGGGAAATTTGATCTGGGCAGCTGAGAAAGACGGTGTTTAGTATTTAATTAAATAAAATGCCATAGGTGGAGCAGGTGATGATGATTGGTGTGGTGGGGGAAATAGCTGGGAGAAGGGAATAAAGTGTGATGGGCGACTCTGGGTGGGTGGCTTACACCACTGTGCACCCTAGCTGGTAGTGGTGAGAAACAGTCAGTGGCTGTTCGCCGACGGAAATCCAGAGAGTCTGTGAGTATAGTAATGGTGACAAACACCAAAAACAGTGTGGTTTAAAGTACCTGAGATCCTTCTGTAGTAGCGATAGGCAGGCGGGCGGGCCGGGGCTGCAGATGGTGCCTTCATGACCTCCCAGTGATCTTGGGCGAAGTGGTCTGTGGAGGTATTTGAGGAAGGACAGAATAAAACAAGGTAGGTGAGGGGCAGTCTGAGGATTACAGCAAAGGTCAGGTTACCAGAAACGGCTAAGTCACACCCTAAAAGATGGAGATGCAGGGGGAAATGTGAGCCACCTGGAAAGAGACTGAGAACAGAATAGGTAAGGCGGGGTGAGAAGTGCTGAGTGTGGTGAGCAGGACAGTGAGAAAAAGGGTTTAGCATAGAAGACCAAAGTTGTGACAGAGGCAGGCTCACCAGGAGCTGAGCAAACAAGCAAAAATACAGGAGAGAGCAATTTAAGCAAGGAGCACTTCTTGGCAAGGAAGGGAGAAACAGGCTTATCACAATAATCTTAAAATGAAAGCAATATAATGCAGGTCTACACAGTGTAACTGTCAAAGTCATGCAAATAAAATGCAGAATATCACAGTGAATCTATCAGATATATTCCAAATGTACTGAATTGAGCCAATCTGAAAAAACTTTAATAAAACAAGTTAAAAAAAAAAAGCCCACATTACATAGCCGTATAGACGTTTATAGGGACGTGGCTATGTTGTTCAATCCACACTTTGTGACAGGTTCCTTGCCATTTTAAATCTTGCCAGAAGGTCTTCAGGCTGGCTCCTCCCACCCACCCACCCAGGTGGTAAAACCTCGGCTCTGGCCCATGACACCAGATCTTCCTTACCGCTTGGAAGCGCAGGTTCCCTCCTTAGCGCTCTGCGTTTTAAGGCCTGGATCATAATTCAGAAGTACCAAAAATCATTTTAAAGTTTTCTAGACTTATGTCTTCATCTTCCCTCACAGCTGCGATGGACAGATCCAATCCCGGCTTCCGTCAGTGTCCTTGCGGGCAGAAAATGTCCCGGAATGATCCGCACTCCACGTGTGCTTATTGCCTGGGTCTTGCTCATGATCCGCAGGCCCTGCGATCTTTGCAAGTCTTTCACGGCTTTGGTTCTGGAGGACCTCGCTGCCCAACTACAACTAGGACATCCCGAGAAACGGTACCCGCCGGTGAAGTTGAAGGAGGGTCTGGGCGTGTCTGTGGCTGCGGGGTCTGAGGAGCAGCTGGAGCAGTTGATTGCCTCGAGGAGGAGGCAGCTCAGGCCGCATCATCTTCCTCCTTGGCGTTTAGCCCGCTCTCCTTGGGCTCCTCCTACACTGCTTCTTTCAAGGAGCTTTGCCAGTCCCTCTCCATGAAGGGAGAAGGACCATTGGGACACTCGAGTAGTTTGAAGAAAAAAGAACCAAAAGGTAAGTCCCACCGTCGACATTCGTGGGAGCGGGAAAGATCCCCTTCCCCGTACCGTTGACTCTCAACTTTGGCCGAGGTTGTGGCTAAGGCCATCGCTTCAGTGTCTCTGTCAGGTCAGTCAGCTGAGACACCGGGCATTCTGCCGAGATATTTCTCGACCCGTTGGACGGGTGTTCCACTGGAGAAGCCCAGTTCTAGGGACATTGATATGTTGTTCATCCACACTTATTGGCAGATATCCTTGCCGCTTTAAATCTTGCGGAAGGTCTTCAAGCTGGCTCCTCCACCCACCGGTGGTCAAACTCTCGTCTCCGCCCATGGCCATAGATCTTCCTTACCGCTTGGAAGCTCAGGTTCCTCCTTAACGCCTCCTGATAAGACTGGTTCCTACTTCTTCGTTTACCCGAAATTACTTTTGGTTTTCAAGACTTGGTCATTTATTTCCTCGCGCTGTGATGGACAAATCGACTCCCAGTTTTGGAGGTGCCCATGCGGCAGAAGATGTCTCGGACGGATCCGCACTCCACGCATGCCTACTGCTTGGGCCTTGAGCACGACCCGAGGCTTGTGACCTGTGCTCTCTTTTCGGCCATCGTCCTGGAAGACCGTGTCGTCTGCTTGAACTCTTGGGCGCCTAAAACGTTATCCTCCGGTAAAGTCAAGGGAGGCCCGTTGGCGGCTCACGCGGGCGGGCTTGGCGGAACAGCTCGAGCAGATGATCGCCTCGAGGAGGAGGCGCGAGGCCGCATCTTCGCTCTTCCTTGGCCGCGCCTTTATCCCGCCTCCATGGATCCTCCTATTCAGCTTCTTTTAAGGAGTTTGTCTGCCCCTCCACTAAGGGAGAGGGACCAACATCTTCAGGGCCTTTCTCGGTCAAAGAAGGACCACAAGGTAAGTCCTCCGCCGATGCTCTTGGGAGCAGGAGAGGTCCGGTCTCTCCTCGAGTAGTCGCATCATTGACTTCAGTTGATCCTTCGGCTTCGCCACTGGCTTCTGGTGTCCCCGCCAGGTCAGTTGACTGAGACTCCTGTCGACGCAGTCGAGATTTTTCTCGACCTGGCCGGACGGGCTGTCGACTGGTGAAGCCGAAACCCTCACTCCCGGTTCCCCCGAGGTGGTTGAGGTGTCCATGGATTCTGCCCGTGCCTCCGGTTCCGGAGTACATGGTTGAGCCTCCTAGCCGAGGGAATGCGGGTTCTCTCGCCTACCTCTGAACCCTCCTCGAAAAGCCGAGGTTCGCGGTCTCGGTCTTGGACTTCTTCAGTCCAGCCGATCCCGCCTTATAGGCGGTCTCGGTCTCGGCATCAACTGGCGGCGGGATCGCCGGCTCGTCCTCCTCCTCAGACGGGGAGGCTTCGCGCACGTTGCCATTGACGTATACAGGACCCCATGTGGCAACAGCTTCTTCTGTCCGGAGCAAGCCGATGTCGCCGCCTTTCCCCGGCACAAGTATTGTCACTGAGCGGCCGGGCAACCCCTCGCCTTAGCCGAGGTGCCTGCTTCCAGGCCTGTTGCTGGCCGAAACCGGCTGCCCACGATTCGGTGGAACCTCCGCCTCACAGCCGTTGTTTGGGACCCCGACCAAGAATTCTCGGTCGGCCCAGGGTCTGCCCCATAGGCTGTCTGTCACCCTCACTCCCGATCGCCCTCGGCAGGTGGAGGGTGGCTCAGGCCCAAGGCAGCTTTTTGCGGACTCCTCTGAATCCGACGACGATTCCTCCCTGTTCTCCAGGCGGGTGGGCTTGGGGTCCTCAGGAGGTCAGTCACTGGACGATAGCCCTTCGTCCTTCATAGGTTTGCTTAGGCTCATCTCGAATCCACGGGATGCAGCTCGAGTTCGTATCCGTTGGGCCAAGTATCCTCATGGAAATATTGACAGAGGGATTCCTCCTACGGAGGATTTCTCCGTGGCCGAGGCCATTGTAGGCCCGGCCTTGGAGCTCTGGCAGCGTCCTGCTTCCTGCCCTCGCCTTCAGCCAGGATGGCGAGGAAGTATGCGGTCCCTACCGGTTCCCTGTCCGGTTTCTCGGAACACCCCTCAGCCGAGGGGTTGGTTACCGACAGTGTCTTCCGGCGTGCCGGAAATGCCAGGGACGTAGACAAACCTCCCGACAACGAGTCCAAGAAGTTGGACTAAGCCGGGCGAAAAGTCTATGCTGCTTCCTCCCTTGGCCTGCGTCAGGCCAGCTCGGCCGTGCTGATGGCACATTTCTCTCACGCCCTGTTGGGCTCCCTGGACCAGGTAGTCCCTCATCTCCCGGCTGACCTGCAGACCACGGTTAAGCAGGTGCGGGACCAAGGCAGGGCAGTGGCCAAGCAGCAACTTCAGACTGCTTTGGACATAGGTGACTCATGCGCCAGGTCAGTCGCGGCCGCAGTGGCTATGCGCCGTCGGGCATGGCTGAGGATGTCCACCTTCACAGCGGATACCCAGCACAAGTTGGTGGATGTCCCCTTCCTGGGGACCAACCTCTTCGGCCCTGGAGTGGAAGGTCACCTCCAGAGGATCGAAAAGTCCAATGCCACTCTGGACTCTGTCTCATCCGCTCAGAGGGACAAGGGCCGCGAACCCCAACCTCAGCCCTTTCGTCCGTCTCGCGCCATGGGCGTCGGCCGAGCACCATGAGGGCTAGCAGGCTCGCGCTTGGCATCCCAAACCCAAGCCCGCGGCTTCCTCCTCCAGGAAGCAGGGAGGTAAAGGCCCAGGTGGTCCCTCGGCCGGTCCCTCCTCCAAGCCTGCTCAGTGACGGGTTGAGGGGTGCCACCCCCAACCTTGTCACATCACCCCAGGTTCCCCCCATGGGGGGGACGGCTTCGCCACTTTCTTTCCGACTGGTCCGCTATCACCACAGACCGGTGGGTGTTGGAAGTGGTGGGGAAGGGCCTGCCTCTGGAGTTCGAGCAGGCCCCGCCCTTCAGAGCCATTGCGCCCCGGGGGGCCTCGGGGTCCGCAGCCTCACTGTCGGCTCGCCGAGCCGACATCGCTCTGCTTCTCGAGAAGGAGGTGATCAGAGAGGTGGTGGACCCTCCCTCAGACCCGGGGTTTGTGTCCAGGTACTTCCTGGTTCTAAAACGGACGGGGGGCTGGCGCCCCATTCTCGACCTGCACGACCTAAACAAGTTCCTAAGGTCTTGGACCTTCAGGATGGTCACTCTGGCTCAGATAATGCCATCCTTGGAACGCGGCATGTGGTTCTGCTCTCTGGACCTGCAGGACGAGTTTTTTCACGTCCCTATCCGTCCGTCTCACCAGAGATTCCTTCGCTTTCGAGCGGAAGGATCCCTTTACGAGTTCCGAGCCATGCCCTTCGGCCTGTCTCTTGCTCCCAGGGTCTTCACCAAATGCATGGCAGTGGTGACCGCATTCCTGCGGCGCCAAGGGGTCCGGGTGTACCCTTACCTGGATGATTGGCTGATAGCAGCCCCCTCCAGACAAGAGGTGGAGCGGTCCAGAGATCTGGCCCTCCAGGTTTGCTCTCAGATCGGCCTCCTCATCAATGAGGCCAAGTCGGAACTCGAACCGAAGCATGTGATTCTCTTCATCAGGGCAGAGCTTGACTCTCTTCGAGCCAGAGCACGGCTCCCGGCGGACAGGGCCGAGGTTCTTTCCTCCTTTGCCCGATCATTTCTGGTTGGGCAATTGCGCCCTGCCCGGGACTTCCTGCGCCTCCTGGGTCTCATGGCGGCCTGCACCAGCGTGGTCCGTTGGGCCCGCTGGAACATGCGCCCTTCAATGGGGTTGGCCAGCCAGTGGTCTCAACGCTTCGATCCATTGGACCAGCTAGTGACGGTGACCCAGGGGATGTGGAACGCTCTCCAGTGGTGGATCGTTCCAGCTCATCTGCAGGAGGGCATCCCGTTTGTCCGCCCGAGCAGCGGTTCTCTATCGACCACGCCTCTCTGATGGGTTGGGGGTGCCCATCTGGGAGCACAGAGTGCACGCCTCTGGTCCCCGCGGGAGTCCCGATGCCATATCAACCTGCTGGGGCTCCAAGCGGTTCGCCTAGCTCTCACCGCCCTCGCTCCGTTTCTACGGGGTCAAGTGGTTCAGGTCCAGACAGACTATACCACGACCATGTACTACCTAAACCGCCAGGGCGGGACGCGCTCCATGCCTCTGTGCAAGGAAGCTCTCCGCATTTGGTCACTCGTGCGCAGCCTGGAGGCGGATCTCCTAGCCATTCATGTGGCAGGAGCTTCCAACACCCTGGCCGATGCCCTAAGCTGGATAGGGGCTGTGTCCCACGAGTGGTCTCTCCTGCCGGAGGTAGTACAAGATCTGTTCTCCCATTGGGGCACACCTCAGGTGGATCTGTTTGCCTCCAAGGAGAACGCGAAGCTGAGGCTGTTCCATGCCCCCCCCTCAGCAGGGCTCGCTGCAGGGGGATGCCTTCTCAAGGCCATGGACCCCGGGCCTCTTCTACGCCATTCCCCCATTTCCCTTGATCCACAAGGTGCTTCTCTAGGCGAGGAGGGACAAGGCGCAGGTGATTCTGGTAGCCCCAGACTGGCCCCGCCAATGCTGGTATCCAGATCTCCTCAGCCTCAGCTCCAGGCTCCCGAGGCAGCTTCCAGCTCGCCCGGACCTGCTTTCAGTCAATCAGGGGAAGGTGTTCCATCCGGACCTTCAATCCCTGCACCCGACGGCCTGGTTCCTGAGCGGCTAGAGTTCCAGGCCTTGGGTCTTTCCGACAAGGTCCTCAATGTAGTTGAGGCGTCCCGTAAGGAGTCGACCGGGAAATGCTATGCCTTCAAATGGAAGAGGTTTTCCATTTGGTGTCAGGGCAAGGGCCTGGACCCTTCCTCCTGTTCCTTGGCAAGCATCTTGGACTATTTATGGAACCCTTTCTCAGCAAGGGCTTAGGTCGACGACCCTAAGGTTGCACCTGGCAGCCATCTCTGCTTACCGGGCGCGGGCCAGGAAGCAGTCAGTGGCGCAGGAGAAGGTGGTCTGGCGCTTTTTCAAAGGCCTTGATCACATTTCCCCTCCGATGCGAGAACCTCCACCTCTGTGGGATCTACTGCTGGTACTGGCAAAGCTCATGGGCAAGCCATTTGAACCAGTGCACAGGTGTGATCTCTCTCACCTGTCGTGGAAGACCGCCTTCTTGGTGGCTATTACGTCAGCCAGAAGGATGGGAGAGCTCCAGGCGCTTTCATAGAGTCTCCTTACCTGGTCTTCCACAGGGACAAGGTTGTCCTGCGCCCCCACTCGAAATTCCTTCCGAAGGTGGTGTCGGAGTTTCACCTTAACCAGGTGTTGACTCTGCCGGTGTTCTACCCCAATCACACCTCGGAGGCAGAATATAGGCTCCATACTCTGGACCCTAGAAGGGCGCTCGCTTACTATAAGGAGCGCACGGCTGAAATTCGGGGAGAGGTTCGCCACCTGTTTGTCACCTACGCTGAAGCCGCACCTGGCAGACCTGCAGCAAAGTGGACGATAAGCAGGTGGGTCACCTCCTGCATAGATCTCTGCTATAGGTTGGCAGGCATGGAGCCTCCCAGAGGGATAAGAGCTCATTCTACCCGCCATACTGCTGCATCGGTGGCTGCTTCCAGGGACGCCCTATCCAGGAAATCTGCAGGCTGCTACCTGGAAGTCAGCACACCTTCATCACCCACTACCACATCGACCTTGAGTCACGCCGGGATGCTGGTTTTGGGGCCTCGGTTCTCAGTCTCTTTTCCCTAAGTAGGGGTGTCGTCTTGCCTCCTCCTCCCGGAGAACTGCTAGGAGTCTGCCAATAAGTGTGGATGAACAACATATCCATGTCCCTAGAAATACAGGTTACTCACCTGTAACAGGAGTTCTAGGAATGGTATATGTTGTTCATCCACACGACTCCACGATCTCCCGGCCTGATGCACAACCTGAGCTTCCAGCGGGCCAGATCTGGCGTCATGGGGCGGAGCCGAGAGTTTTACCACCCGGGTGGGTGGGAGGAGCCAGCTTGAAGACCTTCCGGCAAGATTTAAAGCGGCAAGGATACCTGCCAATAAGTGTGGATGAACAACATATACCATTCCTAGAACTCCTGTTGCAGGTGAGTAACCTGTATTTCTTCTTCACCGGTTCCCCCTGTGGTAACCGAGGACTTGCCCGTGCCTCTTGTGCTGAAGTCCCTGGTCAAGGACCCTGAACCGAGGGATGAGCGGGTTTCCCCTGTCCCCTCTTTGACCCACCCTCGGCTACCCTGAAGGTCTCGGTCCTCTTTCATGTTGGGTAGATCCCGCCGACATTGGCGGTCTCGGCACCATGGAAAGCGGCATCGCCGCTCGTCCTCTTCAGAGATGGCTCAACGATAGTAACGCCCGGCGCTACGAGGACATGATGTGTAACTCTTGTTGGCGGTAACAAGCCGGCTCGTCGCCTTCTTGACCATTAAGTGGCTGTTGCCCAGCCGACGAAGCAACCCTCACAGTAGTTGAGGCCGACCCGGCACCGTTGTTCTTCGAAACCGCTGCTCTGACCACTGTGGTGGAACCACCGCCTACTCAACGAAGACTGAGGCCCCACCAAGGATTCTCAGTCAGGTCAGGCTTGCCTCACAGGTTGTCGGTCACCCTCACTCCCGATCGGCCTCGGCAGGTGGAGGGTGGCTCAGGCGCTCGGCAGCTGTTCGCGGACTCCTCAGAGTCTGACGACTCCTCCCTGTACTCAGGCCCCTTGACCTGGAATCTGCAGGAGGTCAGTCGGTGGGCGAGCCCATCCTCGTTCTTGGAAATACTTCAGCTCATCTCAGAGTCCACTGAGATGCAGCTCGAATCAGACAGAAACGGGCCATGTATCCCCTCATGGAGATACTGGACCGAGGAGATTCCCCTATGGAGGCCTTCCCTGTGGCTGAAGCCATTGTTGCCCCGGCCCTGGAGTTATGGCAGCAACCTGCATCTTGTCCTGTGCCTTCGGCCAGGATGGCTCGTAAGTATGCGGTCCCCCACTGGTTCACTCTTCGGTTTCTCGGAGCACCCTTCTGCAGAGGGACTGGTGACCGATAGTGTTTTCCGCCGTTCCGGGAACGCTAGGGATGTGGACAAACCGCCCAATAAAGAATCCAGAAAGCTGGACTACTCTGGGCAGAAGGTTTATGCTGCTTCCTCCCTAAGCCTTCGACAGGTTAGCTCGGCTGTGCTGATGGCACATTTTTCAGACACCCTTATGGGTTCCCTGGATGAGGTGATTCCTCATCTCCCTACTGACCTTCAGACAACGGTCAAGAGGGCGGGATCAGGGAGGGCAGTGGCCAAACAACAGCTCCAAACTTCTTTGGCTATCAGTGACTCTTGTGCCTGGTCAGCAGCGGCCGTAGAGCCATGCCGCAGAGTTTGGCTGCGATCTCCACCTTCAAGAAGCTGGCAGACATTCCTTCCTGGGCAATGACTTGTTTGGGCCAGGGTGGAAGGCCATCTCAAGAGGATCGAGAAGTCCAGTGCCACTTTGGACTCTGTCACATCTGCCCAGAAGGACAAAGGCCGCCAGCAGCAGCATAAACCTTTCGCCCTGTGGCACAACAGGGCCAGCAGGCTTACACTTGGTGCCCCAAGGCCAAGTCTGCCACTTCCTCCAGTAAGAAGCCTGGAGGAAGGGTCCAGGCGGCCCTCGCCGGCCCTTCCTCCAAGCCTGCCCAGTGATGGGTTAAGGGTGTCGCCCAACCTAGTCACTCCTCCCAGGTTTCCCCTGTGGGGACAGCTCCGCCACTTCCTTTCCGCCTGGTCCGCTATCACCACGTACTGTTGGGTGCTGGAAGTGGTTGGCAGGGGTCTGCCTCTGGAATTTGAGCAGTCTCCTTCCTATTGGGCCATTGCCCCATGGGGGGCTTCGGGCTCCGCAGCCTCTCCGTTGGCTCGTCAGGCCGACATTGCTCTACTCCTCCAGAAGGAGGTGATCAGCGAGGTGGCGGATCCTCCTCCAGACCCTGGGTTTGAGTCCAGGTACTTGCTGGTCCCAAAGCGAATGGAGGGCTGGCGCCCCATTTTAGACTTGCACGACCTGAACAAGTTCCTAAGGCTGCGCACCTTCAGGATGGTCACTCTGGCTCAGATCATTCCATCCTTGGAACTAGGCATGGGGTTCTGCTCCCTGGATCTCCAGGACACATTCTTTCACGTCCCAATCCGTCCGTCTCATCAGCGATTCCTTCGCTTCAGAGCAGAGGGATCTCTTTACGCGTTCTGGGCCATGCCCTTCGGCCTCTCTCCAGCTCCCAAGGTCTTCACCAAATGCATGGCAGTGGTGACCGCTTACCTGGACGACTGGCTGATTGCAACCCACTCCAGGTTGGAGGTGGAGCAGTTCAGGGATCTGTCCCTCCAGGTCTGCTCTCAGTTAGGCCTCCTGATCAACGAGGCCAAATCAGAACTCATGCCATCGCAGATGATTCATTTCATAGGGGCAGAGCTCAACTCTCTTCGAGCCAGATCTCAGTTCCCGGCAGACAGGGCCGAGGTGCTTTCCTCCTTTGTCCAGTCATTTCTGGTTGGGCAGTTACGCCCTGCCTGGGACTTCCTGCGCCTTCTGGGCCTCATGGCGACCTGCACCAGCGTGGTCTGTTGGGCCTGTTGGCATATGCACCCCTGCAATGGGGGCTGGCCAGCTAGTGGTCACAGCGCCTGGTCCTTTGGACCAGCCGTGACAGTAACCCAGAAGATGTGGGATGACCTGCAGTGGTGGCTTGTCCCAGGTCATCTGCCGGAGGGTATCCCGTTTGTCCACTCCGAGTCAATGGTCACTCTAATGACCAGCGCCTCTCTGATGGGTTGGGGTGCCCATCTGGATCTCCGGGCCCATGGCCTCTTGTTCCTCAGGAGTCTTGATGCCACATCAACCTGCTAGAGCTTCGAGCGGTTCGACTAGCACTCACTGTCTTCACTCCATTTGTACAGGGTCAGGTGGTTCAGGTCCAGATGGACAACACCACAACCATGTACTATCTCAACCGTCAGGGCAGGATGCACTCCTTGCCTCTGTGCAAGGAAGCTCTCTGCATTTGGTCTCTTGTGATCAGCCTGGAGGCGGATCTCCTAGCCATCCATGTGGCAGGAGCCTTCAACAGTCTGGCCGATGCCCTCAGCCGGATAGGTGCTGCATCTCACGAGTGGTCTCTCCTGCTGGAGGTAGTGCAGAACCTGTTCTCCCATTGGGGCACCCCTCAGGTGGACCTGTTCACCTCCAGGGAGAATGCGAAGCTGAGGCTGTTTCATGCCGGCCCCCCTCAGCAGGGCTTGCTGCAGGGGGGATGCCTTCTCGAGGCCGTGGACCCCGGGCCTCTTTTATGCCTTCCCTCCATTTCCCTTGTTCCGCAGGGTGCTTCTCAAGGTGAGGAGGGACAAGGTGCAGGTGATTTTGGTAGCCCCAGACTGGCCTCACTGGTTCTGGGACCCAAATCTTCTCAGCCTCAGCTCCAGGCTCCCGAGGCGGCTTCCAGCCCGCCTGGACCTGATCTCAGTTGACAAGGGGAAGGTTCTCCACCCAGACCTTTAATCTCTGCACCTGACGGCCTGGTTCCTGAGCGGCTAGAGTTCCAGGCCTTGGGTCTTTACGACGAGGTCTTCAACGTTGTTGAGGCGTCCCGTAATGCTATGCCTTCAAATGGAAGAGATTCTCCATTTGGTGTCAGGACAAAGGGTTGGACCCCTCTTCCTGTCCATTGGCTAGTATTTTGGACTACCTATGGTCCCTTTCTCAGTTAGGGCTTCAGTCGACGACCCTTAAGGTGCACCTGGCAGCCATCTCTGCTTACCGGGCACGGGCCAGCAAGCAGTCGGTGGCACAGGAGAAGGTAGCCGGGCACTTTTTCAAAGGCCTAGACCACATATCCCCTCTGGTGCGAGAACTTCCACCTCCATGGGATCTACTGCTGGTATTTGGCTCTGGGCAAGCCATTCGAACCGATGCACGGGTGTGACATCTCTCACCTGTCGTGGAAGATCACCTTCTTGGTGGCTATTATGTCAGCCAGAAGAATGGGAGAGCTTCAGGCGCTTTCCATCGAGCATCCCTACCTGGTCTTCCACAGGGACAAGGTTGTCCTTCGCCCCCACCCGAATTTCCTTTCAAAGGTGGTGTGGGAGTTTCACCTTAACCAGGTGTTGACTCTGCCGGTGTTTTACCCCAATTACACCTCGGAGGCCGAATATAGGTTCCATTCCTTGGACCCTAGAAGGGCACTCGCTTTATTATAAGGAGCAGACGGCTGAAGTTCGGGGAGAGGTTCGCCAGCTGTTTGTCACCTACGCTGAAGCCGCACCTGGCAGACCTGCAGCCAAGCGGATGATAAGCAGGTGGGTCACCTCCTGCATAGATCTCTGCTATAGGTTGGTGGGCATGCAGCCTCCCAAAGGGATAAGAGCTCATTCTACCCGCCATACCGCTGCTTCGGTGGCTGCTTCTAGGGACGTCCCTATCCCAGGAAATCTGCAGGGCTGCTACCTGGAAGTCAGCACACACCTTTATTTCCCATTACCACATTGACTTAGAGTCATGCTGGGATGCTGGTTTTGGGATCTTTGTTCTCCAGTCCTTATTTCCCAAGTAGGGGGTGCGTGCCTTGCCTCCCTTCTCCCGGAGAACTGCTAGAAGTCTGCCACAAGGTGTAGATTGAACAACATATCCACGTCCCTAGAAATACAGGTTACTCACCTGTAGGTGGGTGGGAGGAACCAGCTTGAAGACCTTCTGGCAAGGTTTAAAGCGGCAAGGAACCTGCCAGAAAGTGTGGATGAACAACATATACCACTCTTAGAACTCCTGTTACAGGTGAGTAACCTGTATTTTCAAGCTACTGCAGGTAAATATTATGACAGGGGGAATAGATATGGTGGATACTCTATTGTAAAATGGGGAACACATATGGTGAGCACTCTACCATGGATTAATTCAGAAAGAACCATCATGTACAGGAAACTAAAATGAGGAAGAGATGTGGTGCATACTGTACCATGGATTACTTGAGAATTAATCCATGGCCACCTGATGGAGTGTCTCCAATCGAGCACAACCCTTTCTCTTCCCCATGTTACAGAAGCACATAAGATACAGCTTAGCTCAGTGAAGCTAACAAGTTCAAGCAGTAGGGTACAGATATTCACAGTGAAGTCTGAGCACTGCAAAATAAAAGTAGTGAGTAGAAATGAGTAGGGAATATGTAGCAGCGGGGAAGGGGAATATCTTCATGAACTAAGGAGTCGCTCAGAAACAAATAACATATGCATGCTAGGGCTCCAGTGCATGTGTGCATGCATACAGTTGCCATTAACCACACAGAACCGTCAGAGGTATCTGCCCTCCCCTCCTGCTCTGCCTGCACTTTCACCTGTGGTCACCAAGGTGGCAGGGCTGTGGCAGAAACTGGCTTCCACATTCCCTAGAGAACATCGACTGGGACGCTCAACACATGAGCCATGTTTCGACACACACTGTAAGTCTGAACAGCAACATGCGCTGTTTCTGTTTGCTGTGATAAGTAAGCAGTAAGACACAGCAGGGTGTAGGGTATGGTTTGTTTGATAAATGCACGCCCGAGGGGTGTAATGAGTAAGAGGTGATTGCGCCAGGTGCCATGAGCACCTGGGAAATGTGTTATCAAACATTAGCCCACATCCCCGAATGTCTTATTGCTCTTATGAAATCATTCCCTAAGTTAATATTTTAAGACTAAAAAAGAACAAAAAAAGAAGCTGGCTGGCCCAGTGGTGCTGAGGGTTGAGGTGCCAGACACCACACCTCGCACTATGCTGGTGACCTGGGCTCGGGAGTGAGCTCTGTTTGTCGGGGGTCAGCCGGGGAGAAGAGGATTGAGCATCCGGAATAGGGAGGGTGGGCTAGTGACTCCCCAGCAGCAGTGACTCCCAGTGGAGGGGTCGTTCAGGTATGGGGTAGAGGTGACAGCAAATGCTCATGAGAGGGGTGCGGGAGTGCGCTCGTCCCGCGCTGGACTTCATTGCATGTCATTACCTCCGGGGAAATCACATTCACACATGAAAAGAGGATAACTCGACCTCCTGCGTAGATGAAGATGACTGCACCACCCCCACTGCTTGATCCCACCCACCCAGTCCCTGCTATCCTCTGACCTCTGGCCTGCCTGTGGTCGCTAGATTCAAGGACCACCAGAGTATGGTGGTGGCTCCACTTTGGGGTGTGCCAGGGGCAGCATACATGCAGACAGGGTCCGGGGGCTTGGAGAACGGAGGGGGAGAGACTTGGGATGGGAGGATCTCGGGCTGGGTGGGACAAGCTGTACGTCTGAGGGAATCTTGGGTGATGATGATCAGGAGGGAAAAAGATGGTTAAAAAAATGCAAGAAGCTTGTAAAAATGGGTTTTTGATTGGTTTTCATGTAAAATAGTTGGTCTATTAGAATGTTATGTATTTGTTGTGTAGAACTGCTTGGTTGCCACCACAGGGCACCTGTACTGTGGTCATTTTGCAGGTTGCAGAGAAATCCCCCATAAATTAGGTTAGCTCCACCCCCTACTGTATCTTTGTGTACTCTCCTTCCCAGCACCACCAGTATAGCTTGCTGTTGATGTAAAAAAAAAATTTTTTAATCACAAACTCCCTCCATTCATTACGAGCTTTCAGCGGCTTTGGGCAGTTGACTTGTGGTTTCACCGAATGGAGTGCGTGATAGAGCTGGCCGTGTCTGAAGGAGCATGATGTAAGCTGTATTTTTTGAAAAACAAATCCTGGGAGAAATGTTTTATTTTGGGGTGACACAGCGCTGGTGCTATTATACAGTGCTTTCATGGCTTGAGGGTTAGCAGAGAGTGTGCAGGTGGCCTGGGTGGCAAGGACAGGGCGTACACTGTGCCATGGACTTGGGATGAGCAGCGATTGGCATTGGAGCTGATTCACTCTATAACTGTGGATCATAGGCCTACAAAAAAAAGAGATGGTTTCAAATATTTTTACATAAATTTACTGTTTGATGGGTGTGGGGAGTTGCTCAGAAGTGCTAATAATGTTTCTCTACACGTAATGCATGTAAAGTTTATTAACTGACATGGCGGTCTGCATTTTTCTTTTTCTAAACTTTCCGGGAGGTTTGGCTGTCGGGGTGGGCTGCATCCTGATGCCCCAAAAGACGTTCCAGTCACAGAATTGTCATTCTGTAAGGACATGGCTTAGGGTGGCTCTGGACCAATCGGAATGCAGGATTTTCGACCATTTTATTAGCAATAAAACACCATAATACTACAGGTTGCAGGTGATACTTTTGTCTTTGTCAAAGAAACTGATATGTAGTCTTAGAAATAGTTTGTAGAGTACTGGTAGGCTTCAACTCTCAAAAACATGAAAACATGCAAATATTTCTGTTATGTGTGATTCACAGATTGTCCTGTGACCCCTGACACCCCAAATAGTGAAGCTCGAACATCTGCAAACAACAGCAGGTTGATGGCTATGAAAAACAGCTTGATATAGAACTAAAGGTGAAGCAGGGGCGGAGAACATGATCCACATGTACTCCAATGGATCTTCAAAGGTAGGCAGGAATTATTTTTTTAAGTTTTGTTGACCGGTAAGTGCTCTAGACAAATCCTGCCTATTTTCAGGCACGATCTGGGGAGGGGATACAGATGAATGCCAACTGACCTTGAACCAGATGAAGCTGTTGGTGGTATTTTTAGTGAATAATTGACATGTACACGTGACCTTTTCCTTTTCAGGTTTTGCAACTAACCTAAAACCAATACAAGTTTTTTATGCTCTGTGACTTCAAGGCAGAAATAGCAACAGAACAGAAACTTTGATCGGCAAAGAGCCTTTTATTATTGCAGAATGTGTTCTGTAATTAGAAACTAAATGCTTAGAAATTGAGATTTTGGGGAACTTTTGTGCATCTGATCTCTTCTGAAGCCAACTGTGAATTGTATTGCTGCGTACCAGAAAATCCTTTCAGTACAAGTAACTTTGTCACGGGCCTACGCGTACTTTTGTGTGCACATTTTATTTGTTAAATTTTGTCACGATTGTTTTGTTTGTAGTGTTTTTTTTTTTATCAACTCTGTTTGTTCTCCTCGGGCAGCTAGGAATATACCCCACATCGGTTTGCTGGTCCCTGCAAGGATCCTGGACATCATGCTGCTAGTCATCCAGGTTTTTTGTTTTCTGCGTGTGGTTTTCCTTGCCCCCACCTTGACAGGCGTGGGCGCAGTGACATCCACACGTGGCCAGGTGAACTTCCGTCATCCCCTATCCCAATGTGCAAGTGTCTGCCACCTCTGCCAGTCCGCCTCAGTACTGCTCCCAGGCTCACCTACCTCAGCCATTGCTAGGTAGGTGTTGGGTGCCAGATCCTCCCACCCTGGAGAAGTTGAGCAGTCCAATGGATGCTCAGACTGCACCCCTTGCCAGCCTCTGGCAACACTGGGTCTGCTTCCCAACCCGGTCGCCGGTGTCGCAGTGGTAGCACTTCTGCTGTGCAGAGGGGCCAGCTGTTTGTAGGTTTTTAAGGTGTCTTGATTCCCATGGGAGCAGATATAGAAACCTTTCCCCCCAGAATGACATAAAACGTTTCTGCCTTGCTTGTAATAAAGCATTAGCAGATGTCAGAGCATGTGCTCTGCTCTGGATATTGATACCCATTCAGTCTGTTCAACCACCTGAGGTGTGTGAGGATCTCAGAATGACACATGAAATTTTGTGTTTTATTGTAATTCTGAAATAGCCCACAGGGTGTGGTGTGTGTGTGTGTGGTGGGGGGGGCTGATTAAAATACAAAATGAAACTGAAAATGTTTATTGGTTTATTATTCAAAACATTCTTTAAAGGAGAACCACATTTAATGTGCAAGTCTGTATTTTGTAAAAAAAAAAAAAAAAAAAAATGATTTTCAAATCCTGGTTCACATTCTGTTCATAACAATTTACTGGCTTTTCAGGTAATTCAGTAAGGGTGTCTGATTTTCATGCTGTTGGTAAGGGCCATTTTAGAATTACATGATGTATGTCCTTTCTGAGATCTTGCATTGTTGCCACAATGCGTCTGTGTTCTACTGTAGAACAAAAGGACATAAACTACATCATAGTGTACTAAAATGGTACTTACCACACATTTGTAAACTAAATACACAAACTCTGGTTACTAAAATATCAGTAACAATGGAAGAACATAAGTGGAACCAATACTTAAAAATAGAAAGGTTTTACTGGAAAAATAACTTACTGGGTCAGTGCAATTCTCCGTTAAAAAACCTTGGATGTCACGCAGGGAGACTTTGGAAAAACAATGTTTAGGCACATTACAGCTTAGATTTCACACATTTCTGTGTATTTCCCTTCTCTCATTTTCAACTTTGCATATCAGCATGAAAACAGGATTATTGTCCCTTGGACATCAGGAGGTCTGGCTGCTTGTACACAACTAATAATCTTCTGTTTATGACATCATAATCATTGCCGCAGCAACTAACTGTGATGTGCCAGCAAGTAGAGGGCTCTGATATCAGTTGTAGGCCAGCATCCAGAGCAGATTGAAGTGTGGCTGACAGTGATCCCCTTCCATGTTGGTATACCTAGGTAAAATGAGTGCCTTTAAGGAAAGTCAAGATTGGATGGGCACCAGCTGGCTTTAATGTGAATTCCACAAAGACGGAGGTGCTGTCGGTGGAACCAGGCTGGTGTGGTTTAGTAATGAGGGATATTGGTGTCATGCTGCTATCTTTGAATGACACCATGCTAGGAGTTGTGGACAGGGTAAGAAATCTGGGGGTTATTGTGGAATGTAAGCTGACACTCGAGGGAGGCTCTTGCAGCAGGCCAACACCGATCAGACTAAGCTGTCAGGCGCCAGGACCACACAGAAACTTTCTAGCTAGCAGTGTACCATGGGGGACCACCCACCGCCGACATCACCCTCTGATGTCAGCCTATCCTTTAAAGGCTGGCGGCCCCCACACCCTCCTCAGTTCTTTCCCAATATCGACCCACACACCGTCAGACCACTGAAACTGCCAGAGCTACAGCTCGATCACCATGTCTGGTGCTTGCCGCTTTCTTATTTTTACCTTCTCTTTTATTTTATTTATTTAAAATTTGGTAACCGGGAAAGACACACTGAGCTGAGCTGAGGCTCGTTTCCAGGTGCTACCCAGGGTAAGGAACACAGAATAATACAGTTATACATGATGAGAACAAGAAGACAAAATCATTGATGATGAAATCAGGTATTGGAGAATATTGGTAAGACAACAGCAGTCATGACTCTCTTTAGTTTTAACATCAAGTTTTCGGTGTTACCAGATTAAGGTTTATGTCTTCTCAGTCTGCCTCATCTTCTGACTGCTCCACTAAGTGTGCCAGTGGCAAACAAATTCCAGAAAAGGACAGGTAGCCAGCTTGCATCCTGTGCTTAGGCCATCTGTGACACCAAAGTCTGCCTACAAATTTAACCAGGCCACATGGAGACAGGCGCCTGGAAATTCTGGATAGCCATCTCATCAAGCAAAGCTCGTCATAATGGAACAGGAGCTGCAGGCCAGGGAGCTCTTTGGTCACTAGCCCAGACTTCTGGGGCTTTCTCTTCCTCTCAGTCCCAGGAAAAGTCTAGCAGGAAGCACAAGCATGGGGTCAAAGACCAGGACTGAGGCTGGTCCACTTTCCGCTCGCAGTCTCCTCATAAATCTTTGACCGCATCTGAGTCTTCCTCCTATGGGAGGTTGGCCTCCTCAGCCCCGCCAGCCCTTACTCCCACAGGGCTACTGGTGGCCCCACCACCCACACTTATCTCCGTGGTGGGCGGTGACTGTTCAGGGCAGGGAACCTTTTCTCCAGCACCCCAGCTCCTGATGCTCAGAACCCTGACTTGTGCAGACTGTCTGCCAGGAGCCTCGACCGGTGTGGGTGCGATGGGTGCTGACTCTTCTGCCATGGCTGGCCCTGGTGCTGCCCGCATCAGTCCTCTCTACGGGGGCTGCCGCCAGTCCTTGTAGGCAGTGCAGCTGATAGTCTGTCCCAAAGCCTGGTTTTGCCTCACCCTTCGCCAGGGAGGTCTCTATCCCCTCCGACTCCAGTCTCTACTCTCCCAGTGCCAGTGGATACTGCTTCTCCCAGGCTTTCCTGGCGGTGCCTGTACTGCCTCAGCTACAGCCCATGGTCCCACTGCTGGCCCTGCAGCCTATGCCTGTCGGGCCAAAGCCGGCCCTGCCTGACCCAACACTGCCTTTTCCATACCCAGCACCAGCCTACCCCTGTCCTTCTATAACTACCCTCCACTGGTGGATTATCATGCTCTCCTTACCTTTTGGTGGTCTTGCATGCAGAAGCAGAATCCCACCCCTGCGTGTCCAGCCCTCGCATCCCCTCGGTGCCCCGGATCACCATCCCCTGGACCCAGTCCTAGTGAACCACGCACTCCAGGGAACAAGCCCGACGCCAGTTCCAGTGGTCACAGGACGGTGTCTGCCAGCCAGAGTGAGCAGATAGGAGAATGAAGATGACTCTGATTACACAGGGTCTTCCTCTCTTCATGGGGATTCGTCCTCGAGGATGAAGAAGCCAGTAATGGGTTCTCAAGTCCCATCCTGATGATCCCTCTTTTATGGGCATTAAGAGCACATTCAGGCCACCATGGGCTGGGGACTGAGGAACAGGACCCGGAGCAACAAGCTGGCGGTCTGTTTGCTGCAGCCCATGCTCTCCCTTGGTGGTTCTGCCTTCGTTGACTCCTATGAGGATGTCACCAAGGCGGCCTGGAATCATCCTTCTTTGATGCCAGCAGTACCTAAGAAGGCTGGTCGACTTTACCACGCCCCCACTGGTAAACTATTTTAAGGGGGAGACAACCTAAAGTTGGCTCTTTGGTCATCAGTGCGGCACATGACTGCACCAAAAAATGTAAACACCTCAGCTCCCTCCTCCCTGACAGGGAGTCTAGACAGCTGGATCACCTGGGCAGGTGGGTCTTTGCCTCTTCCACCCTGGCCATCTGGGCCATTAACTATGTGGCCTATATGGTACAGTACCAGAATGTCCTTTGGTACTAGGTCAGGGAGTTGGTTCAGACTTTGCCAGATGACCCCTTTAAGAAACAGCTAGCCCAGGTTCCCAAGACTGCCTGTGATGTGGTTGATGCCTCGGGCAGAGGAGCAGCTGCTGGCATCAGTTGCCAGCGCCACTCTTGGCTCCGAGTGTCTGGATGTGCATCTGATGTGCAGTCCATCATCTTGGACGTCCCCTTTTGGGGTTCTGTCCTTTTCGTGGGAGATGTCCGGGATTTGACCTCCTTCTTCAGGAGTCAGGCCGGGTTCTCCTCTCCTCTCCATCCACTCCTTATATCATAGTCAGCCTAAATCTAGTCAGCTGCTGCCCTTTCGCTGCTCCTCTTGGTCAAGGTAAATGAAAACTATGTCAGCCCCTGCTATAGTCGCCACCAGGGCTTCTTGAGCGGCCACTACTGCCCTCCCAGCGCCTGCTCCCACCTCCTGACTCCTTGTTGCCCATCCCCCCCCAAGAAGAGATTCTGGGGGAGGCAGTCGGGGGTCAGTTCTCCCTCCAACTTGGAGGGTGGTGAGGAATGACCTCAGACACTTGGGTACTGCATCTCATAGAGCACCGCCACACTCTGCAACTCCTAGTGTGGCCCCCCGAAAATTCTCCGGGCATTTCTTTTACCCCAGCTCATGTGCATCCTGTCTGGGAGGAAATTCAGGCCCTTCTTAAAAAAAAAAAAAAAAAAAAAGCCATAGAGCCTGTCCCTCCGGCTCAGTGGGGCAGGGGATTCTACTCCCACTTCTTTCTGGTCCCCAAGAAGACGGGGTATCTCCAGCCCATCCTGGACCTGAGCAACCTGAATCTGTTCATAGAGAACAAATGCTTCCAGTTGGTCACCCTTCAATGTTTGTTGCCCCTCCTTCATGGGGAGGGGGAGACTGTCTCTGTTCCTTGCAGATGCAGGATGCGTATCTGCATATTAAACTTTTCCCTCTTCATTGACGCTTCCTCCGCTTCCATTTCCAGGGAGCCCATTTCCAGTTCCGGGCTCTTCCCTTTGGCCAGTCCTCAGCACCCAGTGTCTTTACCAAGTGTCTGGCAGTGGTAGTGGCTGCCTTGAGGTGGCAGGGCTTTTACTTGTTCCCTTCCTGGACGGTTGGCTCCTGGCGGCCCCGACAATGCCTTGTCCAGACTCTGGATCATACCTTCTGTCTTTTCCAGGTTTTGGTTGTCACCATCAACAGACCAAAGTCCTGGTTGATTCCCTGCTAGCGCCTCCAGTATCTAGGGCGGTCCTGGACATGGCCCAATGCATGGCCTTCTTGCCCATGGACAGAGCGGAACACCTGATGGATTAGACCTGCCTGGTTTCCTCCAGCCGACAGGTCCCAGCCAGGGTGTTCCTGCGCCTCCTGGGCCACATGGCAGCAGCCATTGCCATGGTCCCCCTCACCCGGCTGTACATGAGGATACCTCAGTGGAAGTTGAGGGTCCTGTGGGACCAACACATGGGCAACCTCGACCAGCTGGTGCGTGGTCTCTAATCTAGTCAAAAGAATCCTGTTGTGGTGGCTGGGCCGACCAGTCTGCTTCGAGGCGTTCCTTTGCTATCTCGGCTTCTTGTTGGATCCTCATGACAGATACCTTGGGTCTAGGCTGGGGAGCTCACCTGGGCGCTCACCAGACCCAGGGCACCTGGACAGACATTGAACAGGGTCTCCACATCAATTTCCTGGAAATGCTTGCAGTTCTTTATGCTCTTCAGGCCTTCCAGACTCATCTCCTCCCGGGTCTGCTCTTGGTTCAGATGGACAACATGTGCGTGGTTTATTACATAAACAAGCAGGGGTACTCCTACCCCCTGTGCAGGGAGGTGATAACATACTAATTGCCAGCAGATGCAGCCTTACAGTCTATTGAGTCTGCTCGAACCTCAGATCCCTAGTTGGGTGCCGAGGCCCTCCCACCCCCACCCCACCCCTGTTCCAGAAACCCTTATCATCCATCCCCACCCCCTGGGCCAGGCCATCATCTGATACATCCGCTTTCTGTGTCTGTCCCACCTCTCTGAAGCCCTCCACTGTGGATCTCTGAACCAGCTCTCCAGGCAGCGCATTCAAGGGTCCACCACCCTCTCAGTGAAAAACCTCCTCCTCTTCTCCCCCTCACCTTCCACCTTCCAACTTCAAACCATGCCCTCTGGTGATACCTCCTGCTTTAGTCTAAAGATCCCTCCATGTTTTACCCTATTTATTCCCTTGACGTATTTGAAGACCTCCAATCATGTCCCCTGTCTCTCTCTCCTCCAATGAAAACAGGCAGAGCTCCTCAAATCTGTCCTCATACGTCAAATCCCCTAGTCCTCGTATCATCTTAGTTGCCCTCCTCTGTACCCTCTCCAGGAGCTGTATGTCCCTCTTCAAGTGTGATCTCCAGTGCTGTACACAGTACTCAAGGTGTGGTCTAACCAGTCCATTGTACAGTGGCAGAATCACTTCCCTGCTCCTAGAGGTGATCCCCCTTACGATGCATCCCAACATCCTGTTTGCCTTGCTAGCCACTCTCCTGCACTGCTCAGAGTTATTCATATATGCATCCATCATGACCCCTAGGTCTTTTTCCCCTGTTGAGACCTCCAGTGCCTCCCCTCCCAGGGTGTACCTGTGTTTAGGGTTTCCCTGCCCAAGATGTAACACCTTGCATTTGGTGATATTGAAATTTGATTTCCATGTGTGAGCCCAGCTTTCCAGGGTGTCCAGGTCCCGTTGCAGGGCCAACCTCCCCTCTTCCCCCTCAACTACTGCTCCCATCTTGGAGTCATCAGCGAAGAGACTCATTTCACACCCATACCCTCGCTGATGTCCGATATGTATGCATTAAACAGGATCGGACCCAGGACCGAGCCCTGCGGTACCACACTACCGACCTCTCTAGGGTTCGAGAGCTCCCCACCGACCACTACTCTCTGGGTATGTCCAGCTAGCCAGTTTTCAATCCATCTAACCATCAAAGGGCCTACTCCCAACCCCGTCAGTTTCTCCACCAGACCATTGTGGGGGACAGAGTCAAACACCTTGCCGAAGTCCAAGAATAATAAATACATCCACAGGCTTTCCCCTGTCCAGTTCTGATGTTACCCATTCGTAGAAATCCACAAGATTGGTTTGACATAATCTACCTGGCACAAACCCATGTTGCTGACTATCCAGACCTCCCACCTCCTCCAAGTACACCCCCAATCGTTCCTTTAGTGTACTCTCCATTAATTTTCCCACCACCGAGGTCAAACTGATGGGTCTACAGTTACCTGGTACTTCCCTCGATCCCCCCCTTTATGGATTGGCACCACATGTGCCTATCGCCAATCCCTAAGTACCCTCCCTGTCTTAAGCGACCTGTTGAAGAGCTCCACCAGGGGTGCAGCCAGTATGCCCACCATTTCCCGTAGTACTCTCAGATGAATGCCATCCGACCCAGGAGATTTATCTTTCTTTAGGGCCTTGAGGGCTACCCACACTCTTTTGGTGGAGACAGCATTATCTGTCCCCTCCACCTTACTGGTCTTTTTGTCCTTATCCTGATGTGACACCCCTGGGGTACCTCTTGCTCCTTTTCTGTTGCTCCCCTGATCCCACTCACTACCGCTTCTATCCCCATCGTGCCTTGCTTTGTAGATGTCCCGTCCCCCTCCCTAGTGAACATGGAGTTGAAGTACTCGTTTAATACCTCTGCCTGGTCCCTCACCTCTTCCACCCACCCTCCTTCTGATCTCAATCTGTCGAGATGGCCCTTAGTTTTTCTCCGCTTCCCAATGTACCGGAAGAACCCTTTTTCAAACAACTTGAAGTCTTGCTGTATTCTGACCAGTGCAGTTAGCCCCAGCCTTTAAATTGTCCTGGAGAACAAAGAGTTAACATTTCTATGCAGAGCATAGAATGCTGAGCTCGAGCTCGGTTGATGTCTCTGTCTGTTTCCCTTTGAACGCTAACTGTCAGATTCTTTACTCCGCCTCACTGATCAGTCGCTCCGGAGATTTCTCCTGCAGCTTGGTTCGAAAGTCGGTTTAAATGTCGCTTTTTTCGTCGGTTTCTAACCGAAAAAGTTTCCCTCATAGTCGATTCAGTCTCTGTCTGTGGTACTGTGAGTACTAGATAGGTTTTGTACTGTGTTTCTATGTGGAACTTGTAAAAAGTGTGGATCGGTTCAGCCGAACCGATCATTTGTTTAATTCTTGTGTAACTTCAGTGTGTGGTTACCGGTTCTTATCGGTTCTTAAAAAAAAAAAAAAACGTGTTTTGAAACTTTTTCAAGACCCATTGACACGGTTAGGAACTGATAAGTGAGTCTTGCCTTCATGTTGCCGAAAAAGGGTAAGTTTGGTTAGGTTGGCTATGTCTGAGAAACCCAAGAAAAAACGGGCCCACTGTGTTTCAGCACTGCAGTGAGTGTGGGGAGGTCTTTGCTAAGGCCGATCCCCACACCACCTGTGTTTATTGTCTGGGGTTTGACCACTTCGATTCAGACTGCCAAATTTGCAAAAATTTTCCCACATCTACCCTTGAGAAGAGATTAGGTAGACTGAGGGAAAAGGAGGCTGAAAGTCCGCTGACCCGGATGGCCAGCCTGGTTCGTTCCGACCCAACCAGAAGGAGTGCCCTCTAACCAGGGCGCTATTTTCGGGCAAAGGAGAGCTGATCCTGAGGGTCGGTTCGACTAAAGAAAGTACAAAGAAAAAATCATCTGGTTCTAGGGACATGGATATGTTGTTCATCACACTCATTGGCAGTATCCTTGCCGCTTTAAATCTTGCCGGAAGGTCTTCAAGCTTGCTCCTCCCACCCACCCGGGTGGTATAACTCTCGGCTCCGCCCCATGACGCCAGATCTTCCTTACCGCTTGGAAGCTCAGGTTCCCTCCTAACGCTCTGCGTTTGTGACTGGTTCCTATTTCTCCGTTTGCTTGGTTTAAAAATAATATTTTGCAAAAGACTTCAGTCTTCGATCCCTGCATGACTGCGATGGATGCATCGACTCCAGTTTCGGAGATGCCCATGCGGGCAGAAAGATGTCTCAGACGGATCCACACTCCCACGTGTGTCTACTACTTAGGCCTTGAGCACGACCACGCGGGCTTAGAGCCTGTGCTCATCTTTCACCGACCCTCGTCCTCAGCCATGCTGCCCGGTGCAACTGGGCACGTCCCGGCGTTTCCCTCGGTGAGGTCAAGGAGGCCCGGTTGGCGGTGTCAGCAGCGTGAGCTCGGCGGATCGCTTCGGCGGGATGGTGCCCTCGAAGAGGAAGGCGGCGCGGGCCGTATCTTCCTCGGCCGCGGCATTTATCCCTCTCTCTCTGGGTTCTTCCTACACGGCTTCCTTTAAGGAGCTTTGTCTGTCCCTTTCCACTAAAGGAGAAGGGCCTGCGTCTGCTGGACCTTTTCTCGGTCCAAAGAGGACAGGTAAGTCCTCCGTCGGCGCTCTTGGGAGGCGGGAAGGTCCCTCTCCCGGACGTCGACCGTCGGCTTGATCCGACCGCTTCGGCTTGGCCACTGGCCTCCTGGTGTCCCGTCAGGTCAGTTGACGAGACTTCCACTGATGAAGTCGAGATTTTCTCGACCCATTGGACGGGCTGTCGCCTTCCCAGCGGCCGAGATTCCCTCTCCCGGTTCCCCGGAGGAGTTGAGGATCCCGTGGGCTCGGCTGTGCCGGGTTCCGGAGCCCTCGGATGGACCTTCCGAGGCCGGCGGGAGGTCGGTTCCCGCCGACACCTCCCTGCACCGACCTCAGTGAAATTCCGGGACTCTCGTCTCGGGTTCGGACCTCTTCGCGGTCCAGCGCTCCTACCTAGGCGGTCTCGGTCTCGCATCATGAGTGTGCAGCGTCGCGCTCGTCCCTCGTCCTCCTCCTCGGATGAGGGGAGGTTCGGGCGTAATATGGGTCGTCGGTGCGAGGACCTTATGTTTCAACAGCTCCTCCTGGCCGGGAATAAGCCACTCGGCGCCTTTCCCGCCATTAAGTGGTTGTCACCGGCAACGCCGACACAACCCCGACTCTGCCCGAGGAGCTCATGCCCAGGCCGGTTGTTTGCCAAAACCAGCTGCTCCACTGATTGCGGTGGAACCTCCGCCTCCACAGCCACCAATTGGGGCTCCGACCATGATTCTCGGTCGGCTAAGGGTTTACCCCATCGGCTGTCAGTTGCCTCACTCCCGACCGACCTCGGCAGGTGAAGGGTGGCTCAGGCCAGAGGCAGCTCTTGCGAGGACTCTTCCCGAGTCCAAGATGATTCCTCCTTCTTCTCCAGCGACTGGACTTGGAGTCTTCAGGGGCGTCAGCCAATGGACGATAGCCCGTCGTCCTTCCTAGGACTGCTTCGGCTCATCTCGGAGTCTACCGGGATGGAGCTCGAACCCGTTTCCAAACGGGCCAGGTATCCCCTCACGGAGATTCTGGACCGAGGGGATTCTCCGACGGAGGCCTTTCCGGTGGCCGAGGCTTGCTAGTGTCCAGCACTGGAACTTTGGCAGCGCCTCTGCTTCCTGCCCTGCGCCCGGGCCAGGATGGCCAGGAAGTATGCGGTCCCTACTGTTCTTGTCCGAGCTGAACACCCTCTGCTGAGTGGTTGGTTACCACAGCTGTCCTGCCACGGCAACGCCAGGGATGTGGACAAATCCTCCTGACAAGGAGTCCAAGAAATTGACCATGTCGGGCGCAGTAAAAGTCTACGCTTATGCCCTTCGGGTTTCGGGCCAGGCCAGTCTTCGGCCGTCCTCACATGGCATTTTTCTCATGCCCTGTTGGGCTCCTGGATGAGGTCATCCTCATCTTCCCTCCGATCTGCAGACTACGGTTACAGGTGCGGACCAGGGCAGGGTAGTGGCCAAACAGTGCTCCAGACTGTTTTTGGATGGGGACCTTATGTGCCAGATCGGTGGCGTGCTGCAGTGGCTATGTCGGGCGGGCTTTCTGGCTGAGGATATCCACCTTACTGGATACCCAGCACAAAGCTGCTGGATGTTCCTTTTGGGGACTGACCTCTTCGCCCTGGGGTGGAAGGTCACCTGCAGGGATTGATAAGTCCAATGCCACCTTGGCCTCGGTTCTCTTCCGCCCAGAAGGACAAGGCCGCAAACCACAGCCTAAGCCCTTTAGGTCCTTCTGTGTGCCCCGGCGCGCCCGGCCCAACAGCGTCAGGGCCAGCAGGCTCGGCCTTGGCATCCCAAACCCAAACGCGGCTTCCTCTAACGGAGGAGGGAGGGAAGGGGCCCAGGAGGTCCCTGTCGGGTCCCTCCAAGCCTGCCCAGTGACGGGCTGAGGGGTGTCGCCCCTATCCCGTTACCTTACTTCCCTGGGTCCCCCTGCGGGGACTGCCCTACTTTCGAGTTCGCCTGGTCCGGCTGTTACCACGTGACAGGTGGGTCTTGAGGTGGTGGGAAGAGGCCTGCCTCTGGAATTGGATGCACCCCCCCTTCAGAGCTGCACGCCTCGGGGGCTTCGGGATCCCCAGCTCACTGGCGGCTCGACGCCGACATCACCTCCTCCTCCAGAAGGAGGTGGTAAGAGAGGTAGGATCTCCTTCAGACCCAGGGTTTGTGTCCAGGTACTCCTGGTTCCAACGGACGGGGCTGGCGCCCATTCTCGACCTACACGACCTGGGGCCCGTTCCTAAGGTCTCAACCTTCAGGATGGTCATCTGTGCTCAGATAATACCATCCTTGAATGCGCGCGTGAGTTCTGTTTCTGGACTTGTGTACGTTTTTTTCACGTCCCCTATCCGTCTGCCTCACCAGAGATTCCTTCGCTTCGAGCGGAAGGATCTCTTGAGTTCAAGCCATGCCTTCGGCTTGTCTCCAGCTCCCAGGGTCTTCACCAAATGCATGGCAGTGGTGACAGCATTCCTCTTGTGCGCCAGGTCGGTGTGCCCTTACCTGGGCGACTGGCTGATAGCAGCTCCCTCCAGGAAGGAGGCGGGTGGTCCAGAGATCTGGCCCTCCAGGTCTGCTCTCAACTGGGCCTCCTTGTCACTAGGCCAAGTCGGAACTCGAGCGAAGCAGGTGATTTTATTATTCATCGGGCGCAGCTCGAGCTCTCTTCCCGAGCCAGGCCTTGGCTCCAGCCGGACAGGGCGAGGTTCTTTCACTCCTTTGCCCGATCATTTCTGGTTGAGCAGTGCGCCCTGCCAGGACTTCCTGCGCCTCCTGGGTCTCATGGCGGCCTGTACCAGCGTGGTCCGTTGGGCCGCTGGAACATCGTCCCTTCAGTGGGACTGGCCAGCCAGTGGTCGCGCGCTGCATCCCTTGGACCAGCATGTCGGTGACACAGGGATGTGGAATGCTCTCCAGTGGTGGACCCGTTCCAGATCAGTTGCAGGAGGGCATCCGTTCGTCCGCCCAGGCAAGCGGTCTCTCTGTCGGCCGATGCCTCTCTGATGGGTTAGGGTTGCCCATCTGGGGAACACCGGGCTCAGCCTCTGGTCCCCAGCAGAGTCGATGCTTACATCAACCTGCTGGAGCTCCGGCGGTCCGCCTAGCTCTCGCCTTTGCTCCGTTCCGGGGTCAAGTGGTCCGGTCCAGGCGGACAATACCACGACCATGTACTATCTAAACCGCCCAGGCAGGGCGCTCCATGCTTCTATGCAAGGGCTCTCTCGCGTTGGTCACTCGTCATGGCCTGGAGCGGATCTCCTGGCCATTCACGTGGCAGGGCCTCCCAACACCCTGGCCGATGCCCTGAGCCTGATAGGGGCTGCATCCACAGTGGTCTCTCCCTGCGGAGGTAGTACAGCATCTGTTCTCCCTTCTGGGCCACCCTCAGGTGGACCTGTTTGCCTCCACGGAGACAGCAGGCTGAGTCTGTTCCATGCCCCCCCTCAGCAGGGCTCGCTGCAGGGATGCCTTCTCGAGGCAATGGACCCAGGCTCTTTACGCCTTTCCCATTTCCCTTGATCCACAAGGTGCTTCTCAAGGCAGGAGGGACAAGGCGCAGGTGATTCTGATAGCCCAGACTGGCCTGCGCAGTTCTGGTACCAGATCTCCTCAGTCTCAGCTCCAGGACTCGGGAGGCTTTCAGCTGCTTGGGACCTGCTCTCAGTCAATCAGGGAAGGTGTTCCATCGGACCTTCAATCCCTCCAACCTGGCGGCCTGGTCTTGGCTAGAGTTCCAGGCTTTGGTCTTTCTCCGACGAGGTCCTCAATGTAGTTGAGGCGTCTCCGTAAGGAGTCGACCAGAAAATGCTATATGCCTTCAAATGGAAGGTTTTCCATTTGGTGTCAGAACAAGGGCTTGGACCCTTCCTCCTGTTCTTGTCAAGCATCTTGGACTATTTATGGTCCCTTTCTAGTCAAGGGCTTGAGTCGGCGACCTAAGGGTGCACCTGGCAGCCATCTCTGCTTACGGGCGGGCGGGAGGCAGTCGGTGGCGCAGAGAAGGTGGTCTGGCGCTTTTCAAAGGCCTTGATCACATTTCCTCCAGTGCAGGAACCCCCACCTCCGTGGGATCTACTGCTAATACTGGCAAAGCTCATGGGCAAGCCATTCGAACCTATGCACAGGTGTGCTCTCTCTCAGCCTGTAGGTGGGAGCCGCCTTCTTGGTGGCTATCACGTCAGCCAGAAGGATGGGAGAGCTCGAGCGCTTTCCAGCCAGTCTCACACCTGGTCTTCCACAGGGACAAGGTTGTCCTGCGCCCCACCGAAATTCCTTCCAGGTGGTGTTGAGTTTCACCTTAACCAGGTGTTGACTCTGCGGTGTTCTACCCCAATCACACTCGGAGGCATGAATATGGCTCCATACTCTGGATCTCTAGAAGGGCGCGCTTATTATAAGGAGCGACGGTTGAAATTGGGGAGAGGTTCGCCAGCTGTTTGTCACCCACGCTGAAGCCGCATCTGCAGACCTGCAGCCAAGCGGGGCGATAAGCAGGTGGGTAACCTCCTGCATGAATCTCTGCTATAAGTTAAGCGGGCATGGAGCCTCCAGAGACAGAGCTCATTCGCCCGCCATACTGCTGCGCGGTGGCTGCTTCCAGGGCGTCCCTATCCAGAAATCTGCAGGGCTGCTACCTGGAAGTCAGCAAACACCTTCATTACCCACTACCACATCGACCTTGAGTCACGCCGGGATGCTGGTTTTGGGGCCTCGGTTCTCAGTCTCTCTTTCCCAAGTAATGATATGTAGAGGTGTCGTCTTGCCTCCCTCTCCGGAGAACTGCTAGGAGTCTGCCAATGGTGTGGGATGTACAACATATCCATGTCCTAGAAATACAGGTTACTCACCTGTAACAGGAGTTCTAGGAATGGTATATGTTGTTCATCCACACGACTCCACCCGACCTCCCGGCTCGACGCACAACCTGAGCTTCCAGCGGCCAGATCTGGCGTCATGGGGCGGGCAGAGTTATACCACCCGGTGGGTGGGAGGAGCAAGCTTGAAGACCTTCCGGCAAGATTTAAAGCGGCAAGGATACTGCCAATGAGTGTGGATGAACAACATATACCATTCCTAGAACTCCTGTTACAGGTGAGTAACCTGTATTTTAGATCCACAAGTCCATGTTCCAACCGCCGAAGAAATGGCCAGAGCGATTCATATTGTGGAATCACTTCGTCCGTTTCCGACCGATCTGGTACCTTTTGGCAGGGGCTCAGTTTGGTCGGTTCCCCCGGTTCACGATTATACTTTTGAAGAATTTTATAACCCGGAGTTTGAGGAGGAAGGGGAGTTTGAAGATGATGATGGTGATGATGAAAGTCTAGATGTGCCTGTGGAACTGGACATCTCCCCAGACAGACCTTCAAGTGTATCCCCTCCTAGGCTTTCTGAGTCCCCTTCCCACTTTATGTTCTACAGGAAGGTGGCTGAGACCCTCCAGCTTCCTAATGAAGAGGCAATGGAGGATCAGGAGGAGCCTGATTATGTAGAAATGATGGACATCCCAGAGTCCAGGAGACTGTCTGTTCTCCTTCACAAATCTTTTGGGAAACAGACACAAAAAATTCTGAAGTCTCCCAATTCTGTACCTCCTGTGGACAGAAGAATGGACAAGAGGTATACACTCTCAGGCTCAGAAACAGAGTTTTTATATCAGCAATGCAGCCAAGTTGGGTTGTGCAGGCTGCTGCCTGTGATAAGGCAAGCATTCTCTTGGCTTCACACCCCCCAGACAAAGGCTCTAGGAAGGTTGGTGCCATGGCAAAAAAGCTGTACGTGGCATTTTCCCTGGGACTCAGACAGGCAAATTATATGGCCTATACAGCTAGGTACCAGAAGTCCAGGTGGGACACTGTACTGGCACTGGCTAAACAGGCCTCCCCCCAGCTAGCCAAGGAGCTGGAGGCGGTGGCTGCAGATGGGATTGAGGCATCTAAAGTTCAGTTTCATGCTGCTGTAGACTCTAATGATGTGTCATCAAGAGTCATGGCTATATCTGTGACTGTTCGGAGAATGGCTTGGCTCAGATGTACTAGCCTCTCGCAGGACACCCAGGCTAAGGCCATGGATTTTCCTGTAGTGGGTAATTCTCTGTTTGGGGAGCAGACAGAGAATTACATGAAGAAAATGGATGAATACAGGACCACTTACAGGAGTGCTCAGGCCAAGGAGAGGCAGGCAGCTCCTCAAAGGCAGCAGTCTAGGGGCAGGGGCATGCCGTTTCAAAGGCCCTTTTACCAAGCACAGGCCTCTTCTTCCTTTTCACAGAGGGGGTTCTTCAGAGGGAGAGGCAGAAGGGGAATGAGCAGGGCTGCATCCACTCCTCGGCCAAAGGCCCCTGCCAAGCAGACTCCCTGATGAGCCTGCCCAGGTCGACTCTCTTATTCCAGTAGGGAGCAGGCTGGCTTACTTTGTCCAGGACTGGATGTCTATTACATCAGACAAGTGGGTCCTGGAGTAGTAGTCAGGGACTGGTTCTCAGCTTCAGAAAATTTCCAAAGATGAGAGCAGATCTTTCCACCTGCAAATCTCTCGAAACCCTTGTCCTAGAGGCAGAGGTTTCTGTCTTCTAGCATTAAGAGCCATAGAGAGAGAGTACCTACCCTACACTGGGGCAAAGGACTGTACTCCAGGTACTTCTGACCCCACAAAGACAGGGGAGTGGTTACCATCCTAGACCTAAGATATCTGAACAAACATCTTTTAAAACCAAAGTTCAAGATGGTAACTCTGGGAATAATCCTTCCCTCTTCTAAGGCCAGGGACTGGTTAGCCTCCCTGGACCTCAAAGATGCCTACTTTCACATTCCTTCAAGTGCTCCCACAGAAAGTACCACAGGTTCAAGTTGCCCTCAGGCCACTATCGGTTCAAAGCAATGCCCTTTGGTCTAACCTCAGCCCCAAGGGTTTTCACAAAGTGCCTGGCAGTAGTAGTTGCCTTTCTAAGAAGGCAAAAGATTTCCATTTTTCCATATCTGGACAATTGGCTAATAGTGGGCCAGTCTCCAGACCAAGTCAAGTCTCACCTGCAAGTGACCCAGCAAGTGCTCACTTCTCTAGGATTTCTTCTCAGCCTTCCAAAGTCAGTTCTCGAGGCTGTCCAGCTTCTTACCTTTATAGGGGCAGAGCTGGATACGGTCAAAGCAAGAGTCTTTCTTCCCCTGGACAGGGCAAGAGTTCTTATAGAGCTGGCTTCTTCCTTCTGCCTTCAGGTGTCCTGACCAGCAAGGCATTTCCTTCAACTCTTGGGCCACATGGCAGCCTCTACAGCAGTGGTCCAAGGTGCAAGATTCCTGATGAGGGACATTCAGTTCCATCTGAGGGCCTTTTGGTCCCAAAAGAAGGATCCCTTACCAGACTGATTCCAGTGGCTCAGACCCTGATCCAAGGCCTTCAATGGTGGCAGGAACAGGACAGTTTAAGGCAAGGGGTTCCATTTGCCACTCAGTCTCATTCAGTGGTCCTTACTACGGATGCTTCTCTTGTGGGCTGGGGAGCCCATCTGGGGGCCCTCACTGCCCAGGGACTGTGGTCCACTCAGGAATCTCTTCTCCATATCAGTCTCCTAGAACTCAGGGCAGTTTTTCTGGCCCTGCAAGCCTCTCTCAGTCAGTACAGAACAAGGTGGTTCAGGTCAGAACAGACAACACCACCACCATGTGGTACATCAACCAGCAGGGAGGCACTTGGTCCTCTGGCCTTGTGCACAGAAGCCATGAAGTTGTGGTCCTGGCGTATTCCTACAAACCTGTCTGATAGCAATTCCATCTTCCAGGGGAGGACACTGTGCTAGCAGATGCACTGAGCAGGATCTCAGGGGCCATCACGAATGGTCCCTGGACCTCTGGTATTGAAGGTGATTTTTTCAAGGTGGGCGCCTCGAGATGGATCTTTTGCAGCCCCAGACAATCACCAACTTCCTCTCTTTGTTGCAGACCCCAGTCTTGGGCTTAGTCCCCTGGATGCTTTGGTTCTGAACTGGGAAGGGAAATTTCTGTATGCTTTCCCTCCCTTCCCCCTTCTGTTCAGAGTTTTAGTCAAGATAAGGTCACAACCTTGCAAAGTGATTCTGATTGCTCCAGACTGGGCCAGACAGCCCTGGTACCCCCTGTTGCTGTCCCTAGCAGTCCATCTTCCCCTGTCTCTTCCCAGGAATTACAACCTGTTAACCTCCTCTCAGGGAAGGATTTGATACCCCAGTCTTCAGTCTCTCAATCTCAAGGCATGGCTCTTGAAGAGTTAGAGTTTGCAGATTTACATTTGTCTCAGTGGGTTCTGGATATTCTCAGAGCTTCTCAAAGCCTCCACCAGAAAGACTTATAACTCCAAATGGAAGAGATTCAGCATTTGGTGTTCTAAGAAGCATATTTCTCCAGACACTGCTGAGTTGCCTACAGTTCTGGACTATATGGTCCATCTTAATGGCCTAGGCCTCAGACCAGCTACTCTCAAGTTGCACTTGTCAGCTGTTTCTGCTTTTCTGTCAGTAGGGAAGTCTTCCTCACTATCATGTTATCCTATATTCTGTAAATTTTTTAAGCGATTGCTTCATACCAGTCCTCCCTTTAGAGACCCTACCCCTGCCTGGGATTTAAATGTTTGCATTGCTCAACTTATGCAACCTCCTTTTACACCTGTGTCCTCAGCAGAGCCTAAGTACTTGACTTGGAAACTGTGTTTTGGTAGCCATTACCTCTGCCAGACGTATCTGTGAACTTCAAGCCCTGTCAGTGGAACCTGATTTTATCTCCTTTCAAAGAGATAAAGTGGTCCTTAGAACCAATAGAAGGTTCTTGCTCAAATTGGTTTCAGACTTCCACTTGAATCAGTCTGTCTCTTCCTGTTTTCTTCACTGATCATTCTTCCTCAGGAGAGAGGAGGCTACACAGTTTAGATGTTAAAAGAGCCCTTAGCTACTACATAGAGCGTACCAAGGGTCACAGATATGACTCCCTCTAGTTGTTCCTCACTTATGGAGAAGTGGGAAAGGGCAAACCTGCCACCAAGAGAACTATTGCCAGGTGGATTGTGTCTTGTATATAATTCTGCTATGAGAAATTGGGAAAGATTCCACCCTCAGGCCTGAGGGCTCACTCTACAAGAGGTACATCTACTGCCAGGGATATTCCTCTCTTAGAAATTTGTCAAGCAGCCAGCTGGAAGACAGTCCATGCCTTTACCAAGCATTACTCTCTGGATATCCAGGCTAGGAGTGATGCTCGGTTTGGCATAGCAGTACTTCAGAGCCTATTCCCAAAGTAGGTTCTGTCCCTCCTCCATGGAGGTACTGCTTGGTAGTCTGCATTAGTCAGAATACAGCAAGACTTCATGTTGTTTGAAGAAAAAATTACTCACCTTAGTAATTATGTTTCTTCTATTGGAGTCTTGCTGTATTCTGAGACCCCCCCGCCTCCTCTCTCAGAATCTGGTTTTTAGGAAGTGGATAGGCAGGTGCAGTGTTGCACCTCAAGGGTGATCCTTTACACCCTTTGCTTTTTGTTTGGGTGTTTCTCTTGTTATTATTCTTATTTAAAGGAATTTTTTGTTTTGGGTTTCCTGACTTGAGTCTTCCCTTGGGAATCCAAAACTTTTTGTTGCCAGTTGGCTAGTAAAAAGTTTACAATTTCCACATAGAATAGCTAGTGAGTTTTTGCTCGTAAGAATCTGACAGATTTCAAAGGGAAACAGGCAGAGACATCAACCGAGCTCGAGCTCAACATTCTGTGCTCTGCATAGAAAGTTAACCCTTTGTTCTCCAGGCAGTTTAAAGGCTTGGGCTAACTGCATTAGTTAGAATAGAGCAAGACTCCAATAGAAGAATCATGATTAATAAGGTGAGTAATTTTTTCTTACTGTTCTCCCACTATGCATTCACTTGTCTATACTGTCTTTAACTGTCTACCTATGTTCCCCCCTCCCCCAGGACGCATCTGAAATCGAGCAGTAAACTGCTCAGTATGCCTTTCCTGGTAAAATGCTTAAAGGTGATAGGAAACTGTTTTACACCACTGGATGCCATCCAGTTGTTCTTTTATTGGCTACCCAGTATTCTGATGTGTTTTTGACCTTTTTTGTTACATTAATAATCTAATTCTGTTGCCTTTTTAACTGCCCTGAATACCTCTATCCTCAGCAGTTGCTGCTTTCTCTTTTCATACTGCTTGAACATTCTGTGACATCAGAAACTCCCATTCTAGGCCATTCAGACGAATAGCATGGAATGGGAGTTATTGATGTCATAGAATGTCTTAGAAATATGAAAATCAAGAGCAGTAGCTGGTAAGGAGAGTGAAACTCTATGTAAGTTTGATGGCACCCCAAAGCTAGATTATTTATGTATCAGAAAATCATTAAAGTTTATCAGAATACATAACTGGCATAGAAAGGAAGATGGAAGGGCAGTTAACTATATAAACATAATTTCCTATCTCCTTTAAATAAATACATAAATAATAAATGTGGACAGTGCTGTAGTTGAAAAGTAAGGTGCCGAAACTGAGATATTCAGTGAATTGTAAGATTTAAAAGATAATAGAAGGTGGGATACGATATTCAGGAATGTGGTGTGATAATTGGGGAATGGGAAGGGCCTAGTGTTCTGCACCAGCTGTGGGGGTGGCAGTCTACTGAGAAACTCTGTGTAAGATCGATTACTACCCAAATTGCAGGAGACTTGCACCACTCATTGAGGAGCTTGCTAGAATGAATACTGAATTCAGTCTGTTTTGTAGCAGTGCCAAATGGGCAAAGTACACCAATGATCCAAATTGAGGGATATAGAGTAGTCAGAAAGGGGGATGGGATACAGTGTATCCCTGTGGAAACTGGTGCAAATTCTGTAACAGTAACAGGAAATGGTTTTACTCCCTTGGATAATTCCATCTGCTCCATATCTCCCTACAGGGAAACTGTATCTATTACCTCACAGGCAATTAGGACAGCCCTATAGTGCACCCTCTGATGAAACTGAAGTGTCGGCGGAAAACAATAAGGATGCTAATAATAGGGGACTCCATTGTCAGGTGGATGAGAGTAGTGTGTGGATCAGAGTGGTAGGGGGAATCGGATGTCGCCCGAGGGCTTCGATAGGATGGGGTATGTGTAGGATTGAGGGGGTTGTTAAGGGAATAAAGGGTAGTGGAGGGGTAGATGTAATTGTACATATAGATACTAACAGTCTAGATAGTAGTATTTTAGAAAAGGTGAAGGACATTTAGGGAGCTAGGCAGGAAACTCAGTATGGTTGCAACCTCAGTTGCTTTTTCTAAAGTTCTACCAATATGGTTTAAAGGAGAGGCTAGATTTCTTCTTCTTACCGCTTTAATAAATGGTTAAAGTAGCCAGGAATAGGGATTTGGTTTAGTGGGTGACTGGAGGCACTTCTAGATTGCCCAAAGGCTGTTGCTGAGGAATGGCCTAAACCCTGCTGGGGAGGACCATGGCCTTGGCCCAAATGTTTGATGCCTTCGTCAATAGCCATTTCAACTAAAAGGGTTGGGGGGGGGAGCTGAAATTTGGGATTACTATTAGCCAAGGGTGATCAAGTGAGCAGTCCACCTTTAAATATTAAAAGGCAAGTGTTATCAAGGTAGAGGGTAAAATCAGTAAGGGAATTGTAGATGGTGTGGGACCATCGTGTGTAAAAGGAGACATTTATGGGGTGAACACCAACACTTTGCTAGAGAAGGAAGCTAAAACTAAAACAAAAAAATGGATTTTGGGAAATGTGCCTAACAGAAGGGATGAGGTAGAATAAAAATAGGCATAGTACAGGAGCAGAGGGAAGTAAGCAACAGGGCTGCATGTAACTCAACAAAAATAATATAATTTTGGGAATGAAGGAGACCACAGGGTCAGTCAAGGAGGCTAAAGGGCCTACGACACAGTTGGAGAAGGGGCAAAAAAGTCTGGGGACAGCAAACACAAGTCACAATGGGTTAGAAACATGAAAGCAGTGTGCATTAATGCCAGGAGCCTGTGGACAAAAATAAAGGTCCTACAAGCAGCAATAACAGAAACCAACTTATGTTTGATGGCTTTAACAGAGACATGGGGGTGATACGTCAAGATGTTCTGGTCTATCCACTCCATGACAACTCGCACCGGACTGTTGGCCCTGCACAGTTTGTTCTCGAATTCACCCCTGGAATTTATTTTATTAAATTAATAAAGGGTGGGGGGGGGATTGTCCAGGAACAGTTTGTACTGGGGTTGATTAATGCCAGAGCTCATAGTACGGCACGAATTGTCACATAGCACACTGACTGGAGCGAATTGACATGTAGCCGACACATGGGCTGCTCAGTGACTGGGAACCATCATTCCCTGGCTGTTAACTATTTAGGAAGGATAGGGGGTTGGGGAAGAAAGGGGGAGTGGTTTTATATGTGAGGGATAGCATAAACATTACATAAGGATGGGGTGGAGTACATGATATGGAAGTATTGTGGGTTTAGTTAGTCCCATCAGTGGGGAGAGTTATCGGGGTAGGTGTGGTACGTAGACAGCCTTTGCAGAATGAGGAGGCAGACAAGACTATGGCTGAGGAGATCGTAAGGGGGGTAACTGAGGTTGGTGAGGTGCTAATAGTAGTGGACTTTAATGTGCCTGGTGTGGACTGGAGTGCCCCAATACTACAAGGTGGGAAAAATCAAGTAATCAGGTGGCCAGTGACCACTAAATGAGTGGTTTGGCTACCAGTTTTGTTTTTCTGTTGTATTTTCTTCTTCTGTGGAGCTGGCAGGTGGCTCGACCCTCCCTTGGAGGGCTTGTACTCTGGCCTGCCCCCCACGGTGGAGCTGGGGTGAGGTGGCCAACTTTCTCCTCCCAGTACACACAAATCCACAACCGGGGTGGTTGGTGCAAGTCGAGCCAGGCATCATGGAGCCTGCCAGCCCAATGTTCCTGTGTTTTCCTCCCCTCCATTGCTCAAGACACACATGTGCGTGTGAGGCACACACACACACTGCCACCCACAAAGCCCACCCTTTGTATCCCTCCCTGTCCTGCACTACTCCTCAGGCCTCCACTTAGGAGCAGTTGTTCGGTGGGAACAGCAACCTCCCACCTGGGTGAGGAGAGCAGTCCTCCAGACGCTAATTCATCACCCCCACCTGACCCTGGCAACGCGAACACGGGTCGCCGCTGTGGAGCGAGGTGTGCGCCAGCGCCAACCCTCAGTGCTACTGGGCTGGCTTGGCTACCAGATTTTGAAAGTCATTGGTTGATTGTATCTGTCCATGAAATTATTTTTGAGCCCGATTGCTTGCCTGCCCGTGAAATTATTTTGGGCCCTTAATAATGCTGGTTACTAAAATTATTGATTTGGCTACCAAACTTGGAAAGCTAGTGGCCAAACTCCCCACCAGCTCACAAACTGATTTGTCCCACCATGCAGCAGCAACAAGTGCAAAGAATCAAATGCGACAGAGTCCTTACAAGAAGCCTTTCTCGTACAGATGATGGAGGAGCCTACATTGGAGTGAGGATTGCAGATTCAGTACTCATAAACCGTAACAGCACTGGGAAAGTTTCAGTTTGTGTACCTTTGGGATCCATCGACCACCAGACCACGTGATTCAAAATAAGTCTGAAGATGGAAAGAAAGTCGTCAGTAACACAAGTAGTAGGCTGCAAGAGGGTTGATTTTAACAGGATGTGATATATACTCAGAAATAGGCTGGGGGAGGTAGGGGAAGCATTGGGGGTTGGTAGTAGATGGGATCTAATTAAACATAGGATATTGGAAGCTACGAGTCTCTGTTAGGACAGTGGATACAGATAGGAGAAGACCCTTGTGGTTAGCAAAGGCAGAGCGAGAGAAAGGCATGTCTTGAAAATCTGCAAGGAGAGACAGAGGAAGACAAGGAGGTGTGCCAAGACAAAATGAGGGAGGCCAGCATAAGGATGAAAAGAGCAAAATCAGGGGCAGAGTTAGGAAAAGCAGAGGGAATAAAGAGGGGGCTTAAGACATGTGTTCACTATATTACAGAAAAATGCAAATCCAAGGATGGGATAGTTAGATTGAGAAGAGGAGGAGAAGGTGAAGGCAGAAATACTTGGTGTTTAGGCCGGCCCGCCGGCGCAGCGGTGGGATTTCCGCTTGCGACGCCAGCGACCCGGGTTCGGGAACGGACTCGGGTCGCTGAGGGTCGGCTGGGGAGAAGGATAGAGCGTCCTATGGACTGCTCTCCCTTCTCGGGGAGATGGGGAGGTGCTGTCTGCGCGCTCCTGGTGGAGACCAGGTGCAGCAACTACCGACCTCAACAAGTGTGTATCGGGCGGGGCAGGGACGCCCGCGCATTGCACGCCCCCGCCCTGAAAAAGGGCAGGGAGAAATGCCGCCGCCCTTGATGAAGCCGGGTCACAGCTTTCAATTAGCCCTCAGGCCAGCCCTCCGATCTAGTCCGATGCCTGCGCTATGTGTCCCCAGTGCCGCAGCCCCACCTTGGGGGTAAGCCACGGGTATCGGAAGGCGCGAGGATCATGTGGGGTGGAAGCGTGACTGCAGAAGGTTCCCGGCTACCGGCGGCAGGGGTATAAAGAATAAATAGAAAAAAAAAAAAGAAATACTTGGTGTTTTTGTTACGCATTAGTGGTAGAGGACAAGGGCGGTCTACTAAAATGTGTATTACGGTCCAAAGAGAGGGGGACGTTGGGATCAACCTGGAACCAGTCACTGAGGAAAATCTGTCTGACAAATATTTACATCAGTGGATCTGGATGGGATGTACCCTAGAATTCTATAGGAAATGGTGAAGGAGCTGGCAGCACCCTTCGTGGATCTGTTTAATAGCTCACTTGGGTAATGCCAGAGGATTGGGGAACAGCAGCTGTGGTACCCTTGAATAAACATGAGAAGAGGGATGAGCCAAGTAACTGTAGACCTGTAAGTCTGACATTCATTGTTTGTGAGATGCTGGGGCCCATTATAAAGTAGCAACTAGTGTATTTGCTGGAGGCAAATGAGTTACAGGGCAAAGGCAGCATAGGTTCGGTAATGGTGGGAGTTTCATATGAACCTGATAGTATTTGTCAACGGTGCCATGAAGGTGACTGATACATCACATCCACTGCCTGGGATTTTATCTGGACATTAGTAAAGTAGTCTGTCGCGTGTGAAAAGCTAATGAGAAAATGAATGGACTCAGAGGTGGAAACAAAATTACTGGGTTGTCAAAAGCTGGCTGAGAGGAAGAATACACACAGTTATCACGAAACAGGAATTTTCAGAGGATAGAAAGGTCAGTAGTGGGCTTTCACAGGGGTTGGCTTTGGGCCTTGTTCTTTTTAGTATTTTCATCTGCGACATTGGGGAGGCATTCAGAGAAAGATCTGCCTCTTTGCAGATGACAGAAAATCTGTTGAAGAGTGGACAATAAAGAGAGTAGGGTAGTGAAGAATGAGTTGGAAAAGTTGGAGAAAAGGTCCAAGGTCTGGCAGCTAAAATTTAAAGAAAAAATCTAAGGTAATGCACACTGGGACCAGGCTCTTGTGATTCGTATAGAATTACATCATTTAAATGTTGATATTCCATCCACAAATTCATGCATATCAAACTAAAGAAACATTCGCTGTGCTCTAGCATCCATTGCATTAACATGTTTCTCAGAATCTGATATTCAAAACCTAATACCAGCAAATTAAAACTGGTATTCCGCACCCATGTTTGTGTGCTCAAAACACCAAATGAATGTAAAATTGGAGCCCTGAACAGAGTACATGATTGGGGGGGGGGGGTGGAAGAAACTTCTGAGGGGAGATACCTGAGGCCCAATATTCAAAAGTTTGCTCTGTGGGCAAAGTGATTGCATACCTTTTGCCTTGGGTTTGCACTGGTGCACAGCATTCAAAGGGGTCGGGAGTGGATGCTAAACAGGATAGCACGTGTGCAAGGGTTTGGTGTGAAAAATGAGGGGTGGGGACATGAACATGGGCACAGTGCAATAGTCAGCCTGTCACCACTGCGCAAAAAGAATAGCACCAGCCACATTGCGCAGTGCAGTTACTGGCGAAAAAAGCCGACGTACTACGAACATACGTAATTTGCCAGCAGATAAAGTCCTAGCGGTCTATCAAGTCTGCTTGAATGTGCAGCTAGCACCCCTTATTCTGCAGCTGCCCATCCCTTCCACCCTTCCCCTCCATTGACCCTCCCCCTTGTCCTGTCCCAGCCCCAGCGGCTGACCCTACGGGCTGGCGGAGACACTGCAGCCAACAACTAAGTTGGTGGCGGTGTCTAGTGGCACCCCACCCTCTGAATCCCATCCTTGTAAAAGCAGAAGCATTCCTGGTGTCCGTGGCACCTCCGCCCTCTGATCCCTGCCCCATTAGGAAAAATCAGTCTCTCAATCCCCGTCCCCGTTAAGTAAACATGAGTCCCTGGTGTCTAATAGCACCCTCTCATCCCCATCTCTGTGTTATACTAATATTCCGTGGTGTCAAGTGGCACTCTCCATCCTCTGCCTCGACCAGATATATTAAATATTCCCTGGCATGTAGTTGCACCCTGCCCACTGATCCTCATCCCTGTACAAGCAACAGCTGTCCCGAGACAAGCAGCCCCCGCACTGCTGGCATGGAGCAACCCACCCTGCTGCCCCCCCTTACCAGTTTTGCAGGTGTCACAACCAGCACGGTGACTGGCACAGCCCTCCTCTACCACCTTGGCTGGCCTCTGTATGGACTCAGAGGGAGAGCACATCTTCTGTACTGTAGTGAGCGTGACAGCCCTCCTCCACCTCTCTGGCTAGCCACCATATGGACTGACAGGAAGCACGCATCCTCTGAACTGTAAATGAAGTGCATTATGCATGCTCCCTTTATAGTACAGAGGACATGCTCTTCCTGTTGGTCCGCCAAGAAAGGCCAGCCAAAGTGGTGAGAGGAGGGCTGCGCCGGTTGTCAGATATGATCTACAGCACCAGTGAAACTGGTACGGAGAGGGGGTGGCAAGGGTTGCTCGTGCCAGCGTGCATGGGGGCTGCTAGATGCTAGGGACAGCTTACGCTTGTACAGGGATAGGGATTGAGGGTAAAAGCCACTAGATGCAAGGGAATATTTAATATAGTTCAGGGCCGGGAGCAAAGGACTGGGGGCACTGGACACTAGGAATAATTAATATAATATGGGGATGGAATCGAGGACGGGGTGCCACTGGACACCAGGGAATATTTAATATGATATGGGGATGGAATCGAGGGCGGGGGTTCCACTGGACACCAGGGAATATTTAATATAATATGGGGGTGGAATCGGAGGGCGGGGGTGCCACTGGACACCAGGGAATATTTAATATAATATGGGAACAGGGATTGAAGGGTAGAGGTACCACTGGACACTAGGGACTTAGGTACTCCTGCACTGGAACGGGCGATTGGAGTTGGGAAGGGGGTGTTGCAGGGGCACAAACCCTTAGCGCCTTGCATGCCCTAAGGGCTCATTTGCATGGTGCCGGCTGTATACTGTACCAGGGGCTCCTAGTGCTAACAGATGTGGGGGTGTAGTTCCATGTATTTTGGTATGGGCTGCATACAGACCAGATCCATGTCGGGGTTGCACTTTCGACTTTGTGCTGCCCTGAGATGGCCCTATATTCAGTCAGATAGTGCTGGTGCGCTATCTGACTGACTATTGCATCCTTGGGTTTGTGGGCAAGCACTTTGCAAATATTTGTGCTCTGCGTTGTCCCTTTTCCAATATGGGGTCCCTGGTGTGATAGTTACAGACAACATGAAACATTCAGCACAATATGAGTGCAGTAGGGAGGGAAGTGTAATTCTGGGGTGCATAGGTAGAACAGCAGAATAAGGGAGGTGATTCTGACCCTAAATAGATTCCTGGGGTGGCTAAATAGGGAGTACTGCATGCAGTAGTGGAGTTCACATTTGAGGAGGGACAGTGATGTGTCTGAGGCAGTGCAGAGACGGGTTACCAAGATGATTCAGGATCCGCAAGTAATGATACATTTTTGCTAGAGCTTTTTGCAGTTTTTCATATTGTTATTTGTCATTTCGTGTTGTATTTATATTTCTTATTACACAGAGTTAGTTAAATGATCAATGCTCTTTAGCTATAAATCTGCCAGTGGAATGTCAGAGGGAGCATGACCACACTGCAGTTCGATCTTTAACATTCCTAAGTTCAGCCTCCTGGGCAATGCATCAAGTCGAGATGCTGCTTTTGTATGACTCACAAATAAACCCACTTGAAGAAAACATCATTACTACGGCAAGTCCTTTTTTCTTCCTTGCCACTGGAAGTTCTTCAGATTTGCATGGGGAAGGGAGCATTTCCAGTACAGAGTGCTCCCTTTCAGCCTGGAATCACTGAGAGTTTCTGCCAATATCGTTGTGGATTTAGTGGCCCGATTCTGGGAGCCTGGGACTCAGAGGGGGAGATACATTCAGCTCTAATGTGGCAGCTTTTGAGGTCGAATTTCTGTAAAGGATTGTTGGAAACAGCATCAAATCATAATTCAGACAGATGTGAGGCTCTGCGGCTGATGATCCTCAAAGGGGTCCAGATGAACTGAAGGATAGTGGTTATGGCAAGAGAGGTCCAAAGGATCAATATCCTGTAAAACTGGGGCATCTGGAAGGCTGTACTGGCAAGCTCTTTTACTGTTAGAGAGATACGAGAATCTGAGCAGTGATGAAGGGAATGAAGCTTTCACTACAGCGGGCAGAACGGAACCTTCTGGATCTTAAGGCTCTGCCCCTCCCCAGAAAGGACAAAAGTAATAGACTGGTTCTGCAGAGAGAAGTCTCACTAAAGGAATTATAGCTGCACCTGGAAATATTCTGAATGATAATGTAAGAATGAGGAAGTTGAGTGTTGTGGGAGATAGATACAGTGTCATTCCCATGTTTGGGGATTATATGCCTTTCTTCCAGTCTAGCTTTTGGGTTGAGTTCTTAAAAGGTTTGTAGAGCAGAATAATTCTGGTAGCATCTTTCTGGTTGAGATGTCTCTGGTTCTAGGAGCTCATAGAGGTATCCAGCCACCCTCATGGTCATTACTTAGAGGGAGTATGTCTTGATTTTAGGTACACTAGTACACTCGCCATTGGACAGACTCAAACTTGGTGCATAAAGGTTTAACAGGACAAATTTAGCTTTCTGAATACTCTCAGGAGTTGGTTTCTTCCCTGTTGCAAGCTAGGAAAGGCACCACTTTGAGAGTGTGAAGGCTCTCCATTGACTGGAATTCCAGAGATTCTGGAGTTCCTACAGAATGGCATGGACAAGAATTTGGCACCCTTTATAGCTGAGGGCAGACTTGTGCTCTGTCATAATTTGCTACTTAAAATAATAAATGAGCCTATCGGGGGGCATCGTCCTCTCATTCTCTGCCTGATGGTGGTGACCCTGAATAGACCAAGAGTGAAACAGAGTTGCTCCCTGGATTCTTAATCTGATTTTTGTCAGGTTACTAGAATTGTTATTTGAGCACTGGTATCTGTGGACCCGCATTCCTTACCTTAAAAGTGTTTTTGCTGTTGGCAGTCTCATCAATGAGAAATTTTAGTGACTCGAGCGTAGTCTCCTGTAGAGAATCATATTGTGTCTTTATGCCAGACTGAGTTGTACTAAGAACCCATCTGGAATTTATTCACATCTATCAGAAGCTGATCCTTCTCTGTTTCTGCCCTAATCTCAAGGGTGAAAAGGAGTGTGAATTGCATTCCTTGGATTTTCAAAGGATGCTCAATTATTACTTGATCAGAACAGAGGAGTTTCATACGTTTTCAGCTCTTTGTTCTTTTCTAGGAGAGAGCAGAAGGTAAGAAGGCCTCTTCTTCCACTGTACCTAAGTAGTAAAAAGGAGATTACAAAGGTGTACATGTCTGCAGACTGACGACCACCAGAGTCCCTGTAAGGTCATTCATCTAGGGTTAGGGCTACTGTGTAGGAAAAGATTTGTGGAGCAGCCACATGGTCTTCGATGTACACATTTACAAAGCATTATTGGCTAACCCTGCATGCTTCTGTAGACAAGACTTTTGGTAGAAGTTTTGCAAGCTCCAGTACTCCAGAGAGGTCTAAGGTGCATCAAGATGTGGATAACTACGTTTTACAGCTTTTGCCAATGTTGAATCTCCCATCCTTGGTTGCTGTTTCACAGCTGTCATGAAAATGTTTCTCTGCCTGGTGTGTCCCAAGGGTTACAGCTGCTATAGATGGAAGTATATTGGTATGACAGGGAATGGAGAATTTCATACTTGGAAATTTGGTTTCCTGGAGTATCCTGTATCATTTCATCCACATCCCTCCCTTGTTTGTTACTGAGAATTTACTTACTATAATAGCAGATCTTCCACAGAGTGGTCTCTTGCAGTGGGTAATACTTTTGGGTATCCAACAGATGTTGCTGTGGTGCACAGCAGCTCTTCTAGCAGTCTTTTCCAGGGACCACCCACACATGACATCAGCTTCCTGTTTCCTATATAAGTGTGGGTGATCCCTGGTATCCTCAATTCTTTTTTTGCCGTCTTCAGCTCACATGCAGCAGCTGGAACAACTTCTGAAAACAGCAGTCATTGATGAGAAACAACATAGAAGATTCTACGAACAAGGGGCTCGCTCAACAAGAGCTCCCTCATCTACTGATCTACATTTCTGGACACACATAGAGCAGGAGTACTTCTCCTCACCCTCTATGCTCCTCTTCCTCATCGACAGCCACCAAACCCTCGACGATGCATCTGTAATTTAATTGACGGCCCATAACTGTCAAAATCCTCATCGACGGCTACCACCATCGACGATGCATCTGTATCCTCATTGACGGCCATAGCCGTCAATTTCCTCATGACGGCTACCACCATCGACTATGCATCTATAATTTCATTGACTGCCCATAACTGTCAACATGCTCATTGGCGACTACCGTCGCTGATGCATCTGTATTCACATCGATAGCCATAACCGTCCTTATTCATCGTTGGCTACCACCGTCGATGATGCATCTATATTTTCATTGACTGTCATACCCGTCAGTATCCTCATTGATGGCTACCACCATCGACAGTGCATCTCTATTATCATTGACGGCCACCACCACCAACGATGCATCCATATTCTCATCGACGGCCTTATCCGTCGACTGTGCATCTATATTCTCATTGACTGACATCCCATCAATGATGCATCCCTGTTTCTCGTCGACAGTTGTCCCCTGTCGACAGTGCATCATTATTCTGCCTTCTCATTGATGGGACATTTTCACTCCCTCGTCAACAATGCTTAAAACAACCAACACTATAAAAAGGCAGTACATAAATAACCCTTTCTGGGTTCCATTTGAGTCACAGAGTGGGAGAGATCCTCCTCAACCTCTGTACTTCACACCTCATCAACGGCCACCGCTTCTGGTGTCCCTCGGTCGATGGCACACCCTCATACTCCTTCTTAGTAAGATGGGGCTTCATAAAAATCCAGTGGCTTATACCATGTGTTCTACCCTCCACCATCTTAGGTGGATAATCATAGGGGTCAGGCGGACAGAGATCGGAACCCTGGACTTTACCACCCAGGGGCAAGGCCTGCTCAGGCTGCACGTCTACTCCCCTCCATCAACTCCTCCTCCTTCACAGAAGGAACTGGACGTCTCCACTGTAGTATGACACATCTTGCATGCCATATGGCAGTCCCAGCCCTCCGATTCAAGGGGGCAGGGTGACCCTCCACGATCTCCTACTCTTCCGCCTAAGAATTTTCATGATGACTGGATCCATTACCACCCTGGTCACTTCCTCCTTATATGGAAGACTATTTTCAGATGAACAAGTGCTCCCAGTTGACCTCACCAGTGACCTTGAACAGAAGATTTCAGGTGCTGAAATTTCTTCCTCAGTCTCCTTTTTTCTCGGAAATCTCTTCTTTGGATAAGGGCCTGCCTCGCATCTGCAGCACCCCCTCCTGCTGACCCTTCATTTCACGAAATGATGATACAAATACAGAAAGACATGGGATTCTCTACCACAAAAACATGAAAAAATAAGGATATGGCAGAATACCTTGGTCTGACAGAGGAGCCCATCTTGGTGGTTTCCCCACTAAGTCAAACTTACTAGAATACCATGCCGGCTGCTTGACATCAGCCTCCGGCTATCTTCAACTGTTCCCTGTAAGGTGGAGCATATTTATCAAGCTCCTTTGGTTCATCCTTTCCTTCAAGCTATCCCGGAAGTGGACTTTGTCCTGCCTTTCATGATCGCATGAGCTCCTTACCACCTGATAAAGAATCCCAAAGACTTATCTTTCTGGAAAAACAGGTCTTTTTCTCCAGTACCATGAATATCAGAATCCTATATTATATGGGTCATATGATTAAATACCAACACACCCTTGGGTCATCTGCCATTGAGACCATCAGTCACTTCCTCCGTCACCAGAATGGGTGTAATTATTTGCTGTTATGTCAACTAGCATTGCTACTTCCCATCACCTACCCAGGTCAGAATATGATGCCATAGATACCTCAGCCCGACTGTCAGCTATTGGAATTTATTTGTGATGCCACACCTGGCTCTGCTTTTCAGGCTTTACGCTTGTTGTACAACATAAAGTAGCTAATGCCCCTTTTAACGGGTCCCAAGTTATTTCGGGCCAGGTACTCAAACTTTACTGGATGACTTACAGGCATCAGGTAGAACTCTACGACGGTTCATGGCATGTACAACTTATACAGATATAACCTGCCTATATACTCAATCCTCTTCCTACTCTGAAAGAGGCTGAAGTATAGAGATATCAGTACAAGCGGCTATAGAAGTCTTACTCAACCCACAAAAGGCAACACCTCAGCTGCCCATGGCTCCGCCCCTACCTCCCTAGGAGAGCTGGGCAGCCCAATACCCAATGACTCACTAGGGTCTTTTCCCACCCTCTCGTGACACCAGCCTCTGAGGCTGTGGGCAGTAATTTTGACCTCTAGAGGCCGGATGAACGATCACTTCAGATGAATGGGTAGTCCAGATTATACAGAGCGGTCATACTCTGGAATTTATCTCCAAAGATCATATACCTATCCTTCAAGAGAACTTGAGGGCTCTACAGGTGACATAGGCCATTTCTCCAGTATCCCCCTCACAACATCAAAAGGGATTCCACTCCCACTTCTTTCGGGTACCCAAACAAACTGGTGTTCTTGGTCCGATACTGGACCTCAGAAAATGAAACCTTTCCATCCAGTACAAACAGTTTCGCATGATAACCTTGACTTCCATCATGCCAGTACTGAAACAGGGAGATTGGCTTTGTATCCTAGATATGAAGGGTGCCCACCTGCATATCCCTATCCATCCTGCTCATTGCAGTTTTCTTCGTTTCTGCCTGCTAGGTTAACATTACCAGTTGTAAACACTCCAGTTTGGCCTCTCCTCGGCCCCGAGTATGTTCACCACATACCTAGAGGTAGTTGCAGCAGCTTTAAGAAGGAAAGGGCACTTTATCTTCCCATATCTAGATAGCTGACCAATCAAAGCAGAACAGCTTTTCTTACCTAGAGGCTACCCTGCATATATTTTCACACTCTAGGGATCACAGTCAATTGGCCAAAGTCCAACCTGACCCTGACTCGGTCTCCAATACATTGGAGCCATCCTAGATACAGTCTCAGCCAGAACTTACCGTCCATCCATCCGGCGGGCCACACCCTTGTCTCTGGCATCACGCATACAGACTCAGAAAGTAGTCACAGCTAGACAACTGCTATACCTGCTGGGTCACATGGTCGCTGCCATTCCTACGGTAGCACTCTCCTGTCTTCATATGAAACCTGTTCAGTGAACCCTCCAGAATCAGTGGTCTCAAAGAACAAGAAAAATTTGAAGGCATGTTCAGAGTTGCTCCCTCTCTGAAGTCAGCTCTGACTTGATGGTCAGTCGAAACCAGTTTATGACAAGGAATGCCTTTTGAGTCCCTCCCTCCCACACAGACGTTCACCACAGATGCTTCTCTGGCAGGATGGAGTGCACACCTGGGTCCTTATCAGACACAGGGTGAGTGGACCACTTCTCTTCCTCAGCCTCACATCAGTCTCCTAGAACTGAGGGCATTCTGCTTAGCCCTTCCGGCATTCCAACCTCTTATGACTCTGAACCCGTTGCTGATCCAATCAGACAACACTGCAGTGGTGTTCTACCTCAGCAAGCAAGGAGGTGCTCCAGTCTTCAACCTCTTGACTCAAAATTAAGGTACTTTGTTACATCCCAACCTGAAGGCTCTTCACCTTCACACTTGGCTCCTGAGAATGCGTTCATGGCCAGATTACAAGTATCCTCTCCTCTTGCCAATATTCTCTTGGCCTCACGTGAGCCAGCAGCCAGGGAAACATATTTCTTCAAATGGAACCGCTTTTCCATATGGTCTGCCTCTCGATCTTTGGACCCTTACTCTTGTCTACTGACAAAGGTTCTGGACTACCTGGCCCCACTATCCGAGTCTGATTTAAGTTACTCTTTCATCAGAGTCCACTTGGCCGCCATCTTGGCTTTCCATGAACCACTAGATGGCAGGTTACTGTACTAACATCATCTAGCTAAGATGTTTTTGAAAGGAATGTTACATATTAAACCACCTATTAGAAGACCCACTCTTCTGTGGGATCTCAATTTTGTGATAGAAAAATTGACCCTTGAACCCTTTGAGCCAGCGGCCAGTTGTGAACTTTGTTTTCTTTCATGGAAAACCCTATTTCTCGTGGCTGTCATTTCCGCTTGATGTATTTCTGAGCTTCACGCCCTCATGTGTAAAGAACCTTATTTAATTTTCCACAAAGACAGATTGGTCCTTCGTACCAACCCTTCCTTCCTTCCTAAAGTATTCTCCGAACATACTTTAAATCAGTTCTTGGAGCTTCCGGTCTACTATCCTGACTACTCCCACTCAGGGTGAACATCTATTACATATGTTAGATGTCCATCATATACTACACTACTATACTAATCGGACACAGTTGATTAGAAAGACATCTCAACTGTTCATCTCTTTTGCCCTGGGTCATGATGGCCTCCCGATTGCTAAACGTACTCCTTCATCCTGGTTGGCAAATTGTATTACATTTTGTTACAAGAAATACAACAAGCCTTTACCTGGACCTGTCCAAGCCCATTCCACTAGAGCTATGGCCACTACTGTGGCTTACTTTAAAGGAGACTCCATTTCAGATATCTGCAGTGCAGCTCCTTGGTTCATGATTCATACATTCACAAGGCATTACAATTTGAATATTGCCTCACAATGTAGGACTGCCTTGGCCATGCAGTCCTACAAGATCTTCTATCATAACTGTCCTCCCACATGGACATTACTGCTTGGGATTCATCCCAAAGTATTACCTACTGCAAGAGACCTCTGTGGAAGATAGTACAGTTACGTAAAAACTTACTGTAACAGTAGATCTTTGAGGAGTGTCTCTTGTAGGTTTTGTTCCTGCCCTCCGTCCCCCTCCTTCTAAGAGAGAAAACTCTGGTCCAGTGGGTTGAACCCTTTATACTCGGCTTCTCTCAGTCCTCCTGCAGTTGAACCGCGGGGAACTGAGGATACCAGGGACCACCCACACTTATATAGGAAACAGGAAGCTGATGTCATGTGTGGGTGGTGCCTGAAAAAGACTGATAGAAGAGCTGCCATGTGCCACAGCAACCTCTGCTGGATACCCAAAAGTATTACCTCATGCAAGAAACACTCCTCGAAGATCTACTGTTACGGTAAGTTTTTACGTAACTGTACTTTCTAGTAGGATGCAGTTTAGTACAGATCTTAACTTTCAAAAAAAGTAAATTTTTTTTTTTGAGATTTTTAAATATACCTTCTGAAGTTTTGGTTACGTGTTTGCTTAGCAATAGATATGTGATGTTTAAGCAGGAACAGTAAGCTATAAACTGGGAGAGTCCCACCTACCTGTCAAGTCTCCTTAGGGTGTGCCTCTGGTTCCAACATAGATGGATGTTCCCAAGAGTTACAGCTGTTGAGATTGGAAGGATATGTGATCACAGCAGGAAACCACAGTTTCAGGTATGAAATTCTTCATTCTAGGGACATGGATATGTTGTTCATCCACACTGTCTGGTAGGTATCCTTGCCGCTTTAATTCTTGCCGGAAGGTCTTCAAGCTGGCTCCTCCCACCCACCCGGGTGGTAAAACTCTCGGCTCCGCCCCATGACGCCAGATCTTCCTTACCGCTTGGAAGCTCAGGTTCCCTCCTTAGTGCTCTGCGTTTTAGACTGAATCCTAATTCTTCGGTTCGTCCGAAATTGATTTTGAAGTTTTCTAAACTTCGGTCTTCTTCTTCCCTCACGGCTGCGATGGACAAATCTGTTCCCGGCTTTCGGAGGTGCCCTTGCGGGCAGAAAATGTCCAGGACAGATCCGCACTCCACGTGTGTCTACTGCTTAGGCCTAGACCACGACCCGCAGGCTTGCGAGTTGTGCCGTTCTTTCTCGGCCAATGTCCTGGATGATCGCGCTGCCCGTTTGAAGCTCGGGTGCCCCGAGAAACGTTTTCCGCCGGTTAAATCCAAAGAGGCTAGTTGGGCGGTTTCCGCGGCGGCTGGCTCGGCTGAGCAGCTCGAGCAGATGATCGCCCTCGAGGAGGAGGTGGCTCAGGCCGCATCTTCTTCCTCCTCGGCCGCGGCATTTATCCCGCTCTCTCTGAGTTCCTCGTATACAGCTTTGTTCAAGGAGCTTTGCCGGTTCCTTTTCACGAAAGGAGAGGGGCCCTCGGGACATTCTTCTTGGTCCAAGAAAAGGGAATCGAAAGGTAAGTCCCATCGTCAGCGTTTATGGGAGCGGGATAGGTCCCCCAACCCCGGGCTGCCGACCGTCGACTTCGGTCAAGGTTGTGGCTGAGGCCACTGGCTTCATGGTGCCCCCGTCAGGCCAGCCTGCTGAGACTCCCATCGACGAAGTCGAGATTTTTCTCGATCTGTTAGACAGGCTGTCGACAACCCTACTTCACCGGTTCCCCCGGTGGATACCGAAGATCTGCCTGCTCCTGCGGGACCGCAGTCCCCGGTTAAAGTTCCCGAGCCGAGGGAAGAGCGGTATCCCCGCCTTCCCAGACCCACCCCTCTGTCCCCCGAGGGTCTCGGTCTCGACCTCTTCGTCCAGCCGTTCCTCACGACATTGGCGGTCTCGGTCTCATATCGAAGTAAGCGGCGATGCCATTCTGCCTCGTCCTTCTCCTCAGGTGAGGAGAGGCTACGGCGCAAGTTGCGCCGGTGCTACGAGGATCTTATATGGCAGCAGTTGCTGTTATCCGGGCCTAAGCCGACCCCGGCCATCAAGTGGCTGTCGCCGGAACGGCCAAGCAACCACCATTCCAGTCGAGTTGCTCGCCCAGGGCTGGTTGCTGCGAAACCAGCTGGTCCAATCGAATGTGGTGGAACCTCCGGCTTCTGAATAAACCAAAGTCGGGGGCACTGACCAAGAATTTTGGTCGGGTCATGGCCTGCCCGAAGGTTGTCGGTCACCCTCACTCCTGACTGTCCTCGGCAGGTGGAGGGTGGCTCAGGCCGAGGCAGCTTTCAGACTCTTCGGAACTGATGACGATTCCTCCTGTTCTCCAGGCAGTGCGATCTGAGTCCTCCGGGGCCAGTCAGTGATGATAGCCCATCGCCCTTCTTGGGTCTGCTTCGACTCATCTCGGAGTCCACCGATGCAGCTCGAGCTCATATCCAAATGGGCCGAGTATCCCTGACGGAGATTCTGGACCGAGGGGATTCTCCCACGGAGGCCTTTCCGTGGCTGAGGCCATTGTCAGTCCAGCCTTGGAGCTTTGGCGCGCCTGCTTCCTGTCCTGCTACCGGCCAGGATGGCCAGGAAGTATGCGGTCCCTCACCGGCTCTTGTCTGCTCGGAACACCCTCTGCTGAGGGGCTAGATTACCACAGCTGCCCGGTGTTCCGTAACGCTGGATGTGGTCAAGCCCCCAACAAGGAGTCCAAAAGCTGGACTTTGCCGGGCGCAAGGTGTACGCTGCGTCCCTCCTCGCCTCCGACAGGCCAGCTCGCCATGCTGATGGCACACCTCTCACGCCTCATGGGCTCCCTGGATGAGGTCGTTCCTCATCTCCCACCTGACCTGCAGACCACGGTCCGCCAGGTGCGGACCAGGGTAGGGCGGTGGCGAAGCAGCAGCTCCAGACTGCTCTGGACATAGGTAATTCCTGTGCCAGGTCAGTAGCGGCCGCAGTGGCCATGCGATGCAGGGCGTGGCTGAGGATTTCCACCTTCACGGCGGATACCCAGCACAAGTTGGCGGACGTCCCCTTCTTGGGGACTGACCTCTTCGGCGCTGGAGTGGAGGGACACCTCCAGCGGATCGAGAAGTCCAATGCCACTCTGGACTCGGTCACCTCCGCCCAGAGGGACAAAGGCCACCGTCAGCAGCAGAAGTCCTTTCGTCCTTCGGTCCCTGCTCCTCGACTGGCCCAGCAGCACCAGCAACAGGGCCAGCAGGCTCGCGCATGGTGGCCCAAGCCTAAGCCGACGGCTTCCTCCAACAGGAAGCAAGGAGGTAAAGGCCCGGGAGGTCCCTCGGCCGGTTCTTCCTCCAGGTCTGCCCAGTGACGGGTTGAGGGGTGCCGCCCCCAACTTCATCACTCCCCCCTGGGATCCCCCCGTGAGGGGATGGCTCAGCCACTTCCTTTCTGCCTGGTCTGCTATCACCATGGACCGCTGGGTGTTGGAGGTGGTAGGAAAAGGCCTGCCTCTGGAGTTCGAGTAGGTTCCGCCTTTTCGAGCTGTCACTCCTCGGGGGGCCACGGGGTCCGCAGCCTTGCTGTCGGCCCGCCGGGCCAATATTACCCTGCTCCTCGAAAAAGAGGTAATCAGGAAGGTGGCGGATCCTCCTCCAGATCCGGGGTTTGTGTCCAGGTACTTCCTGGTCCCAAAACGGATGGGGGGCTGGTGCCCCATTCTCGATCTGCATGACCTGAACAAGTTCCTAAGGTCTCGGACCTTCAGGATGTTCACTCTGGCTCAGATAATCCCATCCTTGGAACAAGGCATGTGGTTCTGCTCCCTGGACCTCCAGGATGCGTTCTTTCACGTCCCAATCCATCTGTCCCATCAGAGGTTCCTCTGCTTCAGAGTGGAGGGATCCCTATACGAGTTCCGGGCCATGCCCTTCGGCCTCTCCCTAGCTCCCAGGGTCTTCACCAAATGCATGGCAGTGGTGACAGCATTCCTGCGGTGCCGAGGGGTCCGGGTGTACCCTTACCTGGACGATTGGCTGATAGCAGCCCCCTCCAGACCGGAGGCGGAGCGGTCCAGAGATCTGGCCCTCCAGGTTTGCTCTCAGGTTGGCCTCCTCATCAACGAGGCCAAGTCGGAACTCGTGCCAAAGCAGGTGATTCCGCTCATCGGGCAGAGCTCGACTTTCGCGAGCCAGAGCACTGCTCCCCGCGGACAGGGCCGAGGTTCTTTCCTCCTTTGCCCAATCATTTCTGGTTGGGCACTTGCACCCTGCCCAGGACTTCCTGCGCCCTGGTGGCCTGCACCAGCGTGGCCGTTGGTACATGCATCCCCTTCAATGGGGACTGGCCAGCCAATGGTCACAACACCGCGATCTGTTGGACTGGCCCGTGACAGTGACCCAGGAAATGTGGAACGCTCTCCAATGGTGGATCATTCCAGCACATCTGCAGGAGGGTATCCCGTTCGTCCACCCCGAGCCGACGGTCTCTCTCTCGACCGACGCATCTCTGATGGGTTAGGGTGCCCATCTGGGGGAACACCGAGCGCACGGCCTCTGGTCCCCTCGGGAGTCCTGATGCCACATCAACCTGCTGGAGCTCCGAGCGGTCTGTCTAGCTCTCACTGCCTTCGCTCCGTTTCTACTGGGTCAAGTGGTTCAGGTCCAGACGGACAACACCACGACCATGTACTATCTGAACCGCCAGGGCGGGACGCGCTCCTTGCTGTTATGCAAGGAAGCTCTCCGCATTTGGTCCCTAGTGCGCAGCCTGGAGGCAGATCTCCTAGCCATTCACGTGGCAGGAGCCTCCAACACCCTGGCCGATGCCCTAAGCCGGATAGGGGCTGCGTCTCACGAGTGGTCTCTCCTGCCGGAGGTAGTACAAGATCTCTTCTCCCACTGGGGCGCCTCAGGTGGACCTGTTTGCCTCAGGAGAATGCGGTTGAGTCTGTTCTATGCCCGCCTCAGCAGGGCTCGCTGCAGGGGATGCCTTCTCGAGGCCTGACCCCAGGCCTCTTCTACGCCTTTCCCCCATTTCCCTTGATCCACAAGGTGCTTCTCAAGGTGAGGAGGGACAAGGCGCAGGTGATTCTGGTAGCCCCAGACTGGCCCCGCCAGTTTTGGTATCCAGATCTCCTCAGCCTCAGCTCCAGGCTCCCGAGCGGCTTCCAGCCTGCCCGGACCTGATCTCAGTCAACCAGGGGATTCCGGACCTTCAAACCCTGCACCTGATGGCCTGGTTCCTGAGTGACTAGAGTTCCAGGCTTTGGGTCTTTCCGACGAGGTCCTCAACGTCGTTGAGGCGTCCCGTAAGGAGTCAACCAGGAAATGCTATGCCTTCAAATGGAAGAGGTTTTCCATTTGTGTCAGGGAAGGGCTTGGACCCCTTCCGACTTCCTTGGCAAGCATTCTGGACTACCTGTGGTCCCTTTCTCAGCAAGGGCTTCGGGCAACGACCCTTAAGGTGCACCTGGCAGCCATCTCTGCTTACCGGGCATGGGCCGGCAAGCAGTCAGTGGCACAGGAGAAGGTGGTCGGGCACTTTTTCAAAGGCCTTGACCACATTTCCCCTCCGGTGCGAGAACCTCCACCTCCGTGGGATCTACTGCTGGTATTGGCTAAGCTCATGGACAAGGCATTCGAACCAATGCACAGGTGTGATCTTTCACACCTGTCATGGAAGACCGCCTTCTTGGTGGCTATCACGTCAGCCAGAAGGATGGGAGAGCTCCAGGCGCTTTCCATCGAGTCTCCCTACCTGGTCTTCCACAGGGACAAGGTTGTCCTGCGCCCCCACCCAAAATTCCTCCCAAAGGTGGTGTTGCAGTTTCACCTTAACCAGGTGTTGACTCTGCGGTGTTCTACCCCAATCTACACCTCGGAGGCAGTATAGGCTCCAACTTTGGACCTAGGCAGCGGTGGCTTACAAGGGAGCGGATGGCTGAAGTTCGGGAGAGGTTTGCCGCTGTTTGTCACCTACGCTGAAGCCGCATCTGGCAGACCTGCAGCAAAGCAGACGATAGGCAGGTGGATCACCTGCTGCATAGAGCTCTGCTACAGGTTGGCGGGCATGGAGCCTCCCAGAGGGATAAGAGCTCATTCTACCCGCCATACCGCTGCATCGGTAGCTGCTTCCAGGGACGTCCCTATCCAGGATATCTGCAGAGCTGCTACCTGGAAGTCAGCACATACCTTTATTACCCACTACCACATCGACCTCGAGTCATGCCAGGATGCTGGTTTTGGGGCCTCCTTTCTCCAGTCTCTCTTTCCCAAGTAAGTATTGGGGGATGTGCGTCTTGCCTCCCTCCTCCCAGAGAACTGCTAGGAGTCTGCCAGACAGTGTGGATGAACAACATATCCATGTCCCTAGAAATACAGGTTACTCACCTGTAACTGGAGTTCTAGGAATGGTATATGTTGTTCATCCACACGACCCACCCGACCTCCCTGGCTTCGACGCACAACCTGAGCTTCCAGCGGGCCAGATCTGGCGTCATGGGGCGGAGCCGAGAGTTTTACCACCCGGGTGGGTGGGAGGAGCCAGCTTGAAGACCTTCCAGCAAGAATTAAAGCGGCAAGGATACCTGCCAGACAGTGTGGATGAACAACATATACAGTACCATTCCTAGAACTCCTGTTACAGGTGAGTAACCTGTATTTTTCTCCCAGATCTCTTACTAACAGAGATAAAGCAACCTGTATGAATGTTAAGAGCCCGTCGATTTTTTTTTTTTTTTTACACAGAGGTGACTTCAGTCAGGTGAGCTTCAGAAAGGTAATATGCAAACATTACAGCTTCAGTGCAGCTTTTAGGACCATCAGCTTCTAAGCAGTTGCATTTTAGAGTCTTGTAGTTCTCATTCCTTTGCCTTTAGCTCTCGCCTTCCCCTGAGGTCATACAATACAGGACTGTTTACTTTAGAAGTAGACACTTCAGTATCTTAAACTGTAATTTGAAAGATTTTCTCCGGTCATTTGCATATATTTTCATGGACCTGCATTCTCATTGGGATGCTAGTCTGGGGACTCTGTCATCATGAGCTTATTTCATCAGTTTTTGGTAGTAATATTTTTATTGTAATTTTATCATTTCAGGTACATACATACATGCACCAAATAAGGATTTTGAGACAATATTAAAATATAATAAACAGTTTGTCCCCAGCAACATTACTTAGAGAATTTATTTTCACTAACTTTAAAAATAATTTTAAAGTGATTTTGTGCACTACAAAATTAAATGGATTGCTTACATCTAATTCTAACCCCAGTAATACTGGTATTCATAACTTTATGTAGTCATTCTTGCAAGTAGAACTGCCCAGAGAGAATTTGGAACATATGCAAATGATGGAATCTTTGCATGAGCCACTTTTCAAATGCTGCCTTATACTAACTGCCTTTGTTCTAAACCCTCAGATTTCTCTCTCTGCCTGTCAAGTCTAGATGCTCAGAGATCCTCTCTCTCATCTTTTGTACTGAAGTAAGAAACCTTATAAAATATTATAAGTATTCCTTATATTTCATTTGCTGCCTTTTAATTTTTGTTATTTAGGTAAACCCATAGTTTTAGTGTTTAAATTGTAAGTTCTCGGTTTCTCCCGGTTCGGTATAACTGGGGGTTAAATCGAGGTTTATTTTATATTTACCGGACTTTTCTGACTAAAAATCTCCATTAGTTATGCTTAATTTTATTAAATTAATTTGTTTTAGAACCGCTAATACCGGTTCCTAGACCGATCGCCTCGGTTCATTTTATCTCGGTTTCCGGGTCGTGCAGTGGTTCTGGAACCACCTGCAACTACTAAATAAACTTAAATTTAAATATTTAATTTTAGCGGTTGAAACTGTTGTTGGCTTTACATTGAAAATGTTATAAAAAGAAACTGGTGATCCCGGTTTCAAACATTGTATTCAGTGTTGGGAAAGTTTGTTAAGTCAAACATTCTCTTGTTTTGCCTATCTGGACATGAACATTTAAAAGCAGAGTGAAATCTGCATTCAAACAACATGAAGTCTTGCTATATTATAGACATTAGCAGTTTAATCCAGCTCTAGAACTGCCCCGGAGTGAAATGGTTAAAACCATTCCAAAACAGAATTTTGGCACGAGAGCAGCTCTATCTGTGTCATTTCAAACTTGAGCTGTCAGATTCTTTACTCGCCTCAGTGAACAGTCGCCCGGAGATTTCTCCTTCTGCTCGGTTCATTTCTCGGTTTAAAAGTGTTTTCGGTTGGATTTAACCGAGAATAGTTTTATTTAACATAAAACCGTCTAGGTTCAAGCTCTATCTGTGTAACTATAAGTAAATGAGGTTTTGTCTGTGTGGAACTTGTGTTATCGGTTCGTTTTGAACCGATCAGTGGGTTTAAAACTCATTTAAAACTAAAAATTACTATTTTAGAGTATGGTTCCCGGTTCTTATCGGTTCTAAAAAACGGATTTATTACCTTTTTCCAATACCGTGACACGTGTTAGGAACCGAGCATGGTGTCTTGCCTGGCACTGCCTAAAAGGGCAAGTTTTGGTTAGGGCTGGCATTATGTCTGAGAAACCCAAAAGAAAATCCGGCCCACTGGATTTCAACACTGTGATGTTTGTGGGGAAGTCTTTGCCAAGGCTGACCCACACACCACATGTGTTTATTGTCTGGGTTTGACCACCTCCGTCAGACTGCCAGGATGAAGAATTTCCCTGCAGCCACCCTGGAAAAAGATTGGGCAGGCTCAGGGAACGAGAGGCAAAAGTCCGCTGACCCGATGGCCAGCCCGTTCGTGCCAACCGAACCAGAGGGAGTGCCTCTGACCAGGGCCATACTCCGGCAAAGAAAAGCTGGTTCTGAGGAACCAATTCCAGTAAAGAAAACAAGAAAATCAGCAGGTCTGGAGTCCAAAATTCCTTCTCCAACTGCTGCAGAGATAGCAAAAGCCATACAAATTGTCCAGTCACTGTCTCAGGGTCCGTCCGAACCACCACTATCTGGTAAAGGTCGGTTCGTCCGTCCCAGTGGTTCAGGATTATGATATTGAGGAATTTTATGAACCAGAGGAGGGGAGGAGGATTATGAACAGTATGAATGTGGTTGGAAGGTCTGGTGTGCCCATTGAACCGGACATCTCCCAGACAGACCTTTAGAATCTCCCTATGCTGTCTGAGTCCCCATCTCATTTTATGTTTTATAAAAAGTTGCTGAAACCCTCCAGCTTCTTTAGAAGAGGCTGTGGATGAGCAAGAGGAGCCTGATTTTGTAGAAATGATGGATATTCCAGAGTCTAGGAGATTGTCTATTCCTTTACATAAGTCTTTTAGGAAACAAACAATTAAAATTTTAAAAGCTCCTTATTCTGTGCCTCCTGTAGATAAAAAGATGGACAGAAGGTATACATTGTCAGGCCCTGATACAGAATTCCTTTCTCAGCAATGCAGTCATGTTGGGGTAGTTCAGGCTGCTGCCTGTGATAAAGCTAATATTCCCTTTGCTTCACATCCTCCTGACAAGGATTCCAGGAAGATTGATGCCATGGCAAAAAAACAGTATATGGCAGCCTCTCTGGGACTCAGGCAAGCAAATTATATGGCTTATGTGGCTAGGTATCAGAAATCTAGATGGGATACTGTTATGCAATTGGCCAAGCAGGCCCATGGCCAGCTGGCTAGTGAACTAGAACAGGTGGCTGCTGATGGCATTGAAGCCTCTAAGGTTCAGTTTCATGCTGCTGTGGATGTTAATGTTTCCTCTAGGTCATGGCCACATCTGTAGCTTTCGTAGGTTGGCCTGGCTCAGGTGTACTAGTTTGTCACAGGATACCCAGACTAAGGCTATGGATTTTCTGGTAGGGAAATTTCTGTTTGGAGAGAGACAGAGAATTACATGAAGAAGATGGATGAATATAGGACTACTTACAAGAGTGCCCAGGCTAAGGAGCTGCAAGCCACTCCTCAAAGGCATGCCCCAGGGGTAGGGGTAGGCCTTTTCACAGGCCTTTCCACCAGACTCAGGCCTCCTCTGCCTATGCTCAGAGGGGCTTCTTCAGAGGCAGGGCAGACGAGGGTGGTAGACCTGCTCCACCCCCAGCCTAAAGCTCCTGTGAAACAGGCACCCTGATGGGGTGCCCAGGGCGATTCTCCTGTACCAGTGGGGGGCAGGCTGGCTTACTTCAGTCAGAATTGGGCTTCTTTAACCTCAGACAAGTGGGTTCTGGAAGTAGTAAGCCAGGGTCTGGTTCTCAGCTTCAAAAAGTTTCCCAAGTTGAGAAGCAGACTTTTTCTACCTGCAAGTGCTTCAGAGACCCTCGCTTTGGAAACAGAGGTCTCATCCCTGTTAGCTCTCAGAGCAGTAGAAAGGGTTCCTCCCCTGCATCAGGGCAGGGGTCTGTATTCCAGATACTTCCTTACCCCAAAAAAGACAGGAGAATGGCGGCCCATTTTAGATCTCAGATATCTGAACAAGCATCTTTTGAAACCAAAGTTCAAAATGGTAACTCTGGCAATGATTTTACCTTCCCTAAGGCCAGGGACTGGCTAGCCTCCCTGGACCTCAAGGATGCCTATTTCCATGTCCTAATCAGAAGATCCCATCAAAGTACCTCAGATTCGAACTGCCCTCAGGTCATTACCAGTTCAGAGCAATACCCTTGGCCTTACCTCTGCTCCAAGGGTATTCACAAAGTGTCTAGCAGTGGCAGTGGCCCACTTAAGGAGGCAGAAGATTGCTGTTTTTCCCTATCTAGATGACTGGCTCATTGTAGGCCAGTCCCCAGAACAGGTAAAATCTCATCTGCAGGTCACCCAGCAGCTTCTCACCTCCCTGGGTTTTCTGCTAAACCTACCAAAGTCAGTTCTGGAACCAGTCCAGGTACTCACCTTTATAGGGGCAGAATTGGACACAAAGCTAGCCAGAGCCTTTCTTCCCCCAGAAAGGGTAAGGAATTTAGTGGCTCTGGCCTCTTCCTTCACTCTGCAGGTCTCTCAACCAGCAAGACACTTTCTGCAGCTCCTGGGGCACATGGCTGCATCCACAGCTGTTGTGCAGGGAGCCAGATTTCAGATGAGAGATATTCAGTTTCACTTGAGAACCTTTTGGTCACAGAGAAGAGACCCCCTTTCCAAGTTGGTCCCAGTGACTTCTAACCTTGATCCTAGCTCTCCAGTGGTGGCAGGATCAGAGCAATTAAGAGCGGGGTCCCTCATTTCCTCTTCTCACGACTTTGACTCTCACTACAGATGCTTCCCTTCTGGGTTGGGGAGCCCACATGGGCGACCTTTCCACTCAGGGAGTTTGGTCCCCCAGGAATCTCTGCTCCACATCAATTTGCTGGAACTCAGAGCTGTCTTTTTAGCTCTTCAAGCTTTTTCTGCATCTGTCCACGACAAGGTGATACAAGTCAGAACAAACAACACCACAACAATGTGGTACATCAACAAACGGGGGGGGGCACTTGGTCTTCGGCCTTGTGCACCGAGGCAATGAAGTTGTGGTCTCTGGCCTATTCCCTGAACACTTCGCTCATAGCAGTTCATCTTCTAGGGAAGGACAATGTCCTAGCGGATGCCCTCAGCAGGATTTCCCAGGGCCATCACGAATGGTCCCTGGATCCTCAAGTGCTGGGGATAGTTTTTGCTAGGTGGGCATCCCTCAGATAGATCTTTTGCAGCCCCAGACAATCACAAACTTCCTCTGTTCTGTTGCAGGCCTCCAGTGCTGGGCTCAGTTCCCTGGATGCCCTTCTTCTGGATTGGGAGGAAGTTCCTCTGTGCTTTCCCTTTCCTCTCCTATTCAAAGTACTAGTCAAAATCAGATCTCAGCCTTGCAGGGTGATTCTGATTGCCCCGGATTGGGCCAGGCACCCCTGGTACCCACTCCTTCTGTCTCTGACAGTCCATCTTCCCCTGTGCCTCCCAGGAATCACAATCTGTTGACTTGTGCCCAGGAAGGGTTTGGTATCCGGATCTCAATCCTCAACCTCAAGGCCTGGCTCTTGAGGAGTTAGAGTTTGCTGATTTACACCTCTCAGGGTGTTCTTGAGATCCAAAGGCTTCCAGAAAGCCTTCCACTAGGGCTACTTATAGTTCTAAATGGAAAAGATTTTCCATTTGGGTGTTGGGAAAATATTTCCCAGAATCTGCTGAATTGCCCATTTTGTTAGATTACATGGTACATCTTAATTCCTTGGGTCTCAGACCAGCTACCCTGAGAGTTCATTTGGCAGCTGTGTCTGCTTTTTGTGTCAGCAGGAAAGTCATCCCCTTTTCCTCTCATCCTGTGTTTTCCAAGTTTTTTAAGGATTACTCCATACTAATCCTCCTTTCGGAACCGCCCCTGCTTGGGACCTTAATGTTTGCATTGCCCAGTTAATGCAACCCTTTTGAACCTCTGTCTTCTGCAGAGCTTAAGTACCTAACTTGGAAAACTGTTTTTCTAGTGGCTATCACTTCTGCCAGACGATAAGTGAATTGCAAGCCTTGTCAGTGGAGACTGACTTTATTTCTTTCCACAGGGATAAGGTAGTCCTTAGGACTAATAGGAAGTTTTGCCTAAGGTGGTTTCAGATTTCCATCTTAATCAATCTATCTCCTTCCAGTATTTTTCACTGATCACTCCTCTTCAGGTGAGAGGAGGTTGCACAGCCTGGATGTTAAGAGAGCTCTTAGTTATTATATAGAGCGCACTAAAGGTCATAGGTTCGAATCCCTCCAACTTTTCCTTACCTATGGTGAAGTTGGGAAAGGCAAACCTGCTCACTAAGAGATCAATAGCCAGGTGGATTGTCTCTTGTATCCAATTTTGTTATCAGAAAGTGGGCAGAGCCCCCGGTTTGAGGGCTCATTCCCACCAGGGTACAGCCAAGGCCTCTGGCTGCTTCCAGAGATATACCCTATTAGAGATTTGCCAGGCTGCTACTTGAAAATGGTACACACTTTTACTAAGCATTACTCCCTGGATGTCCAGGCCAGGAGAGATGCTCGGTTTGCACAGCTGTTCTTCAGAGCCTATTCCCTAAGTAGGTTCTGCCCCTCCTCCATGGAGGTACTGCTGTGTTTCTGTTAATGTCTATAATATAGCAAGACTTCATGTTGTTTGAAGAAAATTACTCACCTTAGTAATGTTGTTTCTTCTAATGGAGTCTTGCTATATTATAGACCTCCCCCCCAACCTGCCCCTCTCAGAACCTCTACTTGGTGGGGTGCGGGCAACTTAGTGTGGGCACTACTTATGTCCTGTTAGCATTTTGTCCCCTTTGGGACTTTGGGGGTGTGTATGTGTACGCGTGTGTGTGTGTTTTATTATACTTATGTTCCATTTTCATATTATTGAATGGTGTTAGTATTTCTGGTCCCCTGACTTGAGTCTTGGGTGTTGGGACCATCAATGGTTGTTATTATTTAGGTAGCCATTTGGCTAGTGTAGGTTACAGCTTCCACACAGACCTTAGTGAGTTTGGCTCGTAAAGATCTGACAGTTCAAGTTTGAAATGACACAGATAGAGCTGCCTCGTGCCAAAATTCTATTTTGGAATGGTTTTAACCATTTCACTCCAGGGCAGTTCTAGAGCTGGATCAAACTGCTAATGTCTATAATATAGCAAGACTCCATTAGAAGAAACAACATTACTAAGGTGAGTAATTTTTTCTTACATGTCCTGGAAAAACTATTAAAATGCCTGGATAAGGCTTTAAAAAAAAAAAAAAAAAAAAAGTTTAACCACCTAAGGGTCCCTCCAGCTCTAACCTGCTGACACCCTAAGTTACTGTGGGTGACTCCACAGCAAATACTTTAACTGCTGCCCTGAGATGGGCATATAAGCAGTTTTTAAGAGGCTTGTTGAACCAGCTGGCTCTCTCGTTCCCTCAGTGAAATTGAAGAAAACTAAGCACACATAACCCCCTGCTGACAGCATTTTGGGGACTTCTGTGTCTGCTATAAAGCCTGCCAATTCCTTCAGAAATTGCAGGCTGTTCTGATTGGGGAAGTATTGCCAAAACTGGTCAGCACAGTTGTGTATTGCTTCCCTTGGCTATGATCACCTAAATGAATATTGTGAAATCTCTAAACTTTCCTGGGGGTGGAGTGTGGAGAAATGCCTGAAATGGCTAAAGAAAACACTTTCAGGCTTACAAGGGCTGTCTGTCTCTCAGCAGCAGACCTTTGCAAAGCAGTCTTCCTAATATTTAAAAGAAAGAATATGTAATTATTATGAAATGAAGAAGAACCTATTGGATCCGAGGTTTCCTCTGAACATGAGTTTCTCTTCCCCTACAGAACATCTGAGGATTATTCCTCATTCTTCACATTGGTGAGCAAGATTGGGCTGACACCCAGTAAAAGCTTCCCATTCCTGTGAATAAATTTTTCAGGGAAGATCCTTTAAAGATTTTATAAACTCCAAGCTCTGTCCCCCCCTCTGGATAAGAGGATGTATAAGAAATTTCAGCTGGACAGGGAGGGAACTGAAATTTATTCCCCCACCCTGTCCACCAAGGAGTGGTCAAAGTGACAGCCTGTGACAAGGCAAAGATATCCCTGGCATCCTATCCTCTTAACAAGGATTCTAGGAAAAATTGACAACATGGCTTAAAAATATTTATATTTATCAGGTGCCTTGGCCATCAGGCAGGCACACATCTCAAGCCTATGTCAATACCAAAATCAATGTGGTAGTCAGCCTCTGCTATGTCAGCCAAGGCCCAGACTCTGCCGTCAGATGATCCAGCTGAAACAGCTAAATTTGGTTTGAGAGCAGCCAAATAACAGTTCAAGTAGCTGCTGCCAGAATGCATGGCAAGTACAGGGGTTCAGAGGAGGTTTGCCTGGCTCCAAGTCACAGACCTCACTCGGGATACCCAAACCAAGGTTATAGACTTTCCAGTCGAAGGTAATTCCTCTTTGGAGAAAGATAAAGGCTTACATGAAAAGGGTGGAGATATATACTGTATATACACACATATACACACACCACAGCAAGCCCCTTTTTTTCTATTAGGCTGCGGCTGTGCCTGAGTATCAGCAGTTCCCACAGCAGGGGTATTTCTGTCACCACAGACGAGTAGTCCTGGATGTAGCGAGTGATTGTCTCCGAATTCAAATTCCTTCCACTAACAACAGTGGAAAAAAGGACTAGAAAGGTTGCAAAAAAGACCAAATAAGGGCTCTTCAGGCTCTGACCAACCAACACCCTCCAAATCTGCATGTGAAACTGCTGACTTTTACTTACACACCCCTGAGAAGGGTGATTCAGTTTAAAAAAAAAAAAAGTGGGTGAGTGGTCCAGCTGTTACTCCGGTCCCCTCCATGAAAACCAAAAAGACAAAGCATGTCAAGCATGTCAAACCCCAGGAAAAACCTAAAGGGGTTCCTGGCATTACTGTACTCAAATTATTTCCACACTCCCATAAGGGAGTCTCACAGAAAGTACTTCAGGTTCCGACTCTTATCAGGTCACTCTCTGGGGTGTACACAGGGGTTGGATCACCTTCAAAGATAAGGTGTCACACTTTCCCCTTATCTAGATGACTGGCTGATGGTGGTAGAATCGCTCCAGTAAGTGAGTCTGCAATTCACCTAAGGTCTCCTGGACTCTCTAGGGTCCTTGATAAATCTAAAGGAAGTCTGACCTTCAGCCTGCTCAAACACTCCAGTTCATAGGAGCAGAGAATTCGCCACTGGCACATTCTTGAAATCCAGGTTATAGATCAGGGCCATTCAGTGTAACCTCATGACTCAGTGTTGTCAGAGACAGGACCCTCTTTTAAAACTAATTCTAGTAACAAGGACATTGTTACAGGCCTCCAGTGGAGCAAAAGAGGGAACCAATCTAAGGCAGGGGCTTCTTCTTTTCAGCAAAGAGCCCCTATCAGTTGTCTGACAACAGATGCATCCCTACTAGAGTGAGGCTCCCATCGGGGGGGTTCACACCACCCAAGACACTTGGTCAAGTGCAGATTTACTCCTGCACATAAACTTGCAGGGGTAAAGAGTAGTGTTACTGCGCTAAAGGTCTTCATACAACTACTACAAAGGTGATACAGGTCAGAACAGACAATATCACCACAATGTATTGCATCCATAAATAGGGAGGGACAAGGTTAAGCCCTCCCTGCTCAGGACTTATGAAAATATGGAGTCTAGCATGCTCCATGGGCCCCTGCAGGATGTTCAATTGCTAGGTAGGGACACTACCTTGGCAGATACCTTGACACAGATCAACCAGTCCCATCAGGAATGGGCCTTGAATAGTCAGGTGGTGCAAGTTATCTTAAGGAGGTGGGGCATAGCAGAGGTAGGCTTGTTCGCATCCCACACAACTACCACCTGCCGCAGTACTAAGTCAATCAGAGATCCAGGACCAATCCCCCTGGATTCTCTGGTTCTGAGTAGGCCAGGGAAGTATCTGTATGCCTTCCTTCCTTCCCTTTGGCATACAGTGCATTTCTCAAGCTCGGGTCCCAGTCGGCATCAGTGGTCTTGATAACGCCAGACTGGTCCAGGCAGACATGGTTCTCTCTACTACTCTCCATGTCTGGTTCCAAACCAATACACCTTTTCTCAGGAGCACAACCAGCTAATCTCCAACCAGGAGGCTTTCGTACCCAAACCTTCGGTCACTCAAGCCCAAGTCATGCCTCTTGAGGGTCTACGGTACAGTATGCAGCCTTGCATCTTTTTCACAGTGTCTAGACATTGTATGTGGTTACAGGAAGCCCTCCATTAAGAAACTGTACACTTCAGAAGGGAAAAGGTTTACTATTGGTGTTCAGCCAGAAAACAGTTTCCAGCACATGCTGGGTCCAAGCAGTGCTTAACTAACTTACCTATTTGTATTCATTGGGCTTGCAGTCCAGCATCCTCAAAGTCCATCTAGCTGCAGTATCTGCTTCCATATTAGCTGGACAAACTGTTTTAATGGCCCCAGATCCTAGCCTCACAGAGGTTTTTTTGCGGTTTGACACATATCAGCACAGGCTGGTGTTCCAGCTGTGCTGGACTATTTTACCGATTTGCTTTCACTGGGCTTGCAGAACAGTGCCTTACAGGTCCACGTGGTCTCAGTATTTATGTACTTCTCAGTTGGACAGAATGTTTTTTCAAGCCTCAGACCCTATCGTCAAAGGGTTCTTTTAAGGCCTGGTCCATTTGCACTCCCTCACAGGGAACCAGTGCCAGCATGGGACCTAGATGTGTGCATAGTTAGGCTCAGTTTGAGCCTGTGTTTTCAGCTTATTTCAAATATCTAAAATATGTATATATTAGAGGCAAAAAGCTCTGTTTAAGGCATCAGTTAGGGTTGTTCCACAGCGACAAAAGCGAGGAAATTTGGTGTTAGGGTTGAAACCCCCCTTGGACCCCTCCAGCCCACCCCCCACCCCCACCAGCATTGGGGTGCGCATTGGGGTCGTCAGCAGTAACTCTCACCCCATCACATGTGTAAAGAAGCTGAGGAATAGGAGAATGGGGCGAGTTGGGACTCGATGACCCAGCACATCCATGTCGGTTGGGGTGGGCTGAGGGGTCCAAGGAGGTTTCAACCCCAACACCGAATTCCTTGCTTTTGTCACTGTGGAACAACGAGCATTGAAGTACTTAATTGGAAATATGTCAGCAACCGCATGACGAAAAAAATGTAAATTTCACAAAAATCATGATTTTCCTGGCTAGGTTTCTGCTGTTACGTAGCCTGCAGCTCACAACAAAAAATCTGTATCTTGCATCGCTTTCAAGATACGTAGCCCCAAAAAGGCGCGTGACTACCATGTTAGTCTATGGAAGAAAACGCCAACTTCAGAGTACCGTAATTTTGTAGCAATGCAATATTTTTCCACCAAACCACCAAAAGGCACATCTGTGAGATGTTGGCTGCGTTCCCTCCAAATTTTATCTCAAAAGACCAAACCGTTCTTTTGCAGCAGGGTGGCAAAGAACTGCTGTCATTTTGGCCATAGTCTGAAAAAGTAGTGTCGTGATTTATGAAAGCTTTCGCAAGCATTTGCGAAAGTGTCTTGCGTGCAACACTACTTTTTACAGAAATTTGAAAACCATATTTCTAGGGTGTTTCACCCCAAAATAAAGACATGGCTAGCATCCTCAGGGTCTGACTAGGTGAACACAAAAAGAATTGTGTTACTAGAGGGTCCCAAATTTAAATGGCAAGCATTTTTCTGATCACTAACTGAAAACAAAATGGAGGATATGCGACACTACTAGGGCCATTTGTGACACTAAAAAGTGCATTTGCAAAAGTGTCGAACTTTTTGTTAACTTTTCTCTTTGACTTATAATGGGAACTTGTTTTTCGAGTAACTTTTGAACCGTTTAATATTTTTTCATGAAATCTGTGAAAGGCACATTGGGGCCCCGGCCGCATGTTTCCTGAAGTTTTCGGACCAGTCACGCAAACCGTGCGACCTGTAGGCGCGAACAAAGAATTCACCAGAAAGCGTAAACACGCACGCAGATCACGCTTAATAACTCTGCAGCCATATATCCGACTGGTACGAAAGTTGGCAAATCCCAAGATGTATGGTTCTTGATCGTGTATTCCAAATTTCAGACAAATCCATTAAACGGTGGCAAAGTTATTAAGGTGCAAAATTTGACCCTTTAACCTTAAAAGGGCTCCTCAATCCTAACTATGGTAGCACTATCGTGCTACCATAATATATATACTTATATACTTTTTTGCTTGTGGTAATTTCTGCCACATGAATCAATCAGTGACCTCAAGTCTCTCTGCATTGAACAGGACCGCATTTCATTCCACAGAGACAAAATTATTCTGGAAACAAATAAGTTTCTCTTTTAAATGACTTCTGATTCCCATTTGAATCAAACCATTATACTTAAATACATAGACAGTGTCTGCAGATAAGGGCCTACAGTCAACCCAGTCTGCCCATCTTATCTGTCTTTTTCACTGAACGCTTTAGTTTTGGTGAAAAGAGTCTTCATGGTCTGGATGTCAAAGAAGCTTTTAGCTATTACTTGGTAACCACTAAAGTCCATAGGCAGGACAGAAAAACAGCTGTTCCTGACCTATGAGAATGTGGGAAAGGGTAACCCAGCATCAAAAAGATCAATTTCTTGTTGGATAGTGCTGCTTTTTCAGTTTTTGTTATTCTAAGGCTGGAAAAGAGCCCCAGCAGGGTTGAGGGCCCATTCCACAAGGGGCACAGCTGCTACTATAGCAGCTGTTGCGGATGATCCTCTAGTCAGCATCTGTAAAGCAGCTACCTGGAAACAGTACACACCTTTACAAAGCATTAATTCTCCCCAGGGGTGATGCTAGGTTTGGCACAGCAGTCCTGCAAAGTCTGTTCCCAAAATAAGGTTCTGTGCCCACCTCCAAAGGTACTGCATAGTAGTCTGCATAAAGTTATGAATACCTGAGTATTACTGGGGTTAGAAGAAAAAATTACTTACCATAGTAATCTTGTTTCTTCCAAGTGATACCAGGTATTCATAACTTTCCCTCCCTGCTTCCCTTCTGGAACCTTTGGCCTCTGCAGTCCTGAATACTGTGCTCACAGGGGTAGAAATGCTATTTCTAGCACGCATGTTGTGACTTTAATCACTACTGTTGTCTCCTCCCCTTTTTAGGCGAGCTGGACATTGAAGGGTATCCTTTCAGATGTTATGTCCTCCAGTTGGAGGCCCCTTTTTTGGGTGTTAAGGAAGTTCCTCTATTATTATTGTAATTAATAGTGCTGTTACTATGTAATTGTCATTATTACACTTAGTCCCCATGGGCCTGTCTTTCCAGGCTTCCAGGAAATCTGAGGGGTTTAGAACAAAGGCAGTTAGTATAAGGCAGCATTTGAAAAGTGGCTCATGCAAAAGATTCTATCATTTGCATATGTTCCAAATTCTCTCTGGGCAGTTCTACTTGCAAGGACGACTGCATGAAGTTATGAATACCTGAGTATCACTTGGAAGAAACAAGATTACTATGGTAAGTAATTTTTTCTTACAACTGATGCTGGTGATGGTCCCTTTTTGGAAATCTTTATTCTAGGGACATGGATATGTTGTTCATCCACACTCATTGGCAGTATCCTTGCCGCTTTAAATCTTGCCGGAAGGTCTTCAAGCTTGCTCCTCCCACCCACCCGGGTGGTATAACTCTCGGCTCCGCCCCATGACGCCAGATCTTCCTTACCGCTTGGGCTCAGGTTCCCTCCTCTAACTGCGTTTGCGACTGGTTCTATTCTCCGTTTGCGGTTAAAAATAAAATTTGCAAAAGACAGTCTTGATCCCTACGCTGACTGCGATGGACAAATCGACTCCGGTTTAGGAGATGCCCATGCGGCAGAAGATGTCTCGGGGCGGATCCACACTCCGCGTGTGTCTGCTTGAGGCCTTGGCTAGCGACCGCAGGCTTGCGACCTGTGCTCATCTTCGCCCCTCGTCCTCGAAGACGTGCTGCCCGATTACAACTGGGCCGTCCCGGAAAGCGTTCCCTCCGGTGAAGTCCAGGAGGCCCGGTTGGGCGGTGTCCATGCGAGCTCGGCGGATCGCAGCTTCAAGCGGATGGTGGCCCTCGGCGAAGAGGCGGTAGCGGGCGTATCTTCCTCGACGGCGGCATTTATCCGCTCTCTCTGAGTTTCTTCCTACACGGCTTCTTTTAAGGAGCTTTGTCTGTCCCTCTCCACTAAGGAGAAGGGCCTGCGTCTGCTGGACCTTATTCTCGGGTCCAAAAAGAGGACAAGGGTAAGTCCCTCCGTCGGCGCTCTTGGGGGTGAGAAGAGGTCCCTACTCCCGGGCCGTGTCCGTCGACCAGTCGGCGCTTCGGCTTGACCCACTGGCCTCACAGTGTCCCGTCAGGTCAGTTGACGAGACTCCCACTGATAATTCGAGATTTTCTCGACCCATTGAACAGGCTGTCGCCTTTGCTTGGCAGATTCCCCTCTCCCGGTTCCCCGGGAGAGTTGAGGATCCGTGAAGCTCGTCTGTGCCTCGGTTCCGGGCCCTCGGATGGACCTTCGAGCCGAAGGAGTGCGGTTCCGGCCGACACCTCCAGCACCGACCCGAAATCCAGGACTCTGGAGTCTCGGTCTCGGACCTCTTCGCGATTGGCCGTTCCCACCGTCTGGGCGGTCTCGATCTCGGCACCGCGGTGGCGTCGCCCTTCGTCCTCGTCCTCCTCCTCGGATGAGGGAAGCGGCGTAAGTCACGTCGGTGATACGAGGACCTTATATTTACAACAACTCCTCCTGGCGGGGAATAAGCCGACTCCGGCGCCTTCCCACCATTAAGTCTTTGTCACCGGGCAGCCGACCCCAACCCTCGACTTGTCCGAGGCCTATACCAGGCGGTTGTTCGGCCAAAACCAACTGCTCACCGATTCGGTGGAACCTCCGCCTCCACAGCCACCAATTGGGGCTCCGACCAAGGATTCTCGGTCGGCTAAAGGGTTTACCCGCCGGCTGTCAATTACCCTCACTCCCGACCGACCTCGGCGGGTGAAGGGTGAAAGCTCAGGCCAGAAGCAGCTCTTAGAGGACTCTTCCAGGCCGAAGATGATTCCTCCCTTCTTCTCCAAGCGACTGGACTTGGGTCTTCAGGAGGATCAGTCAATGGGCGATAGCCCGTCGTCCTTCCTAGGACTTCTTCGGCTCATCTCAGAGTCTACGGGATGGAGCTCGAACCCGTTCCAAGCGAGCCAGGTATCCCTCACGGAGATTCTGGACCGAGGATTCTCCGGCGGGCCTTTCCGGTGGCGAGGCCATAATGGGTCCGGCACTGGAACTTTGGCAGCGCCCTGCTTCCTGCCCTCGCCTTGACCAGGATGGCCGAAGCCCTCTTGGTCCCCTCTACGGTTCCTTGTCAGTTTTTGAGACACCCCTCTGCTGAGGGGTTAGTTTACCGACAGCGTTTTCGGCGCCCGATAGCGCCAGGGATGTGGACAAACCTCCTGACAAGGGTGAGGAATTAGTTTCACGACCGAGCGAAAAGTCTACGCTGCGTCCTCTCTCGGCGCCGTCAGGCCAGTTGACCCGTCCTCATGGCACATTTTCTCATGCCTGTTGGGCTCCCTGGATGAGTCATCCCTCATCTTCCCGCCGATCTGCAGACTACGGTTAAGCAGGTGCGGGACCAGGGCAAGGGCAGTGGCCAAACAGCAGCTCCAGACTGCTTTGGATATAGGGACTCATGTGCAGATCGGTGGACGCGGTACTATGCGTCGAGCGGGCTTAGCTGAGGATATCCACCTTTAGCCGGATACAGCACAAGTTGGCGGATGTTCCCAACACGAGGGACTGGCCTCTTGACCCTAGGGTGGAAGGTCACCTGCAGAGGATCGGGAGTCAATGCCGCATGGACCGGTCTCTTCCGCTCAGAAAGGACAAAGGACCGCCAAACCACAGCTAAGCCCTTTTCGTCCTTCTGTGCCCCAGCAGCCTCGGCCCAGCAATCCCAGGGCCAGCAGGCTCGTATGGCATCCCAAACCCAAACCGCGGCACCTCTAACAGGAGGCAGGAGAAGGGCCCAGGAGGGTCCCTCGCCGGTCCCTCCTCCAAGCCTGCCAGTGGCGGGCTGAGGTGTCGCCCCATCACCGATCACCCCCTAGGTCCCCATTAGAGAGCGGCTCCAGCACTTCCGTTCCACCTGGTCCGCTGTTACCACGGACAGGTGGGTCTTGGAGAGTGGTGGGAAGAGGCCTGCCTCTGGAATTGACAGGCACCACCCTTCAGGCCGTCGCCTCGGGAAGCTGGAATCCCAACCTCACTGGCGGCTCGTCGAGCCGACATCACTCTCCTCCTCCAGAAGGAGGTGGTAAGAGGTGGTGGACCCTCACTTCAGACCAGGGTTGTGTCCAGGTACTTCTGGTTCCGAAGCAGACGAGGGGGCTGGCGCCCCATTCATAAACCTACCACGACCTAAACAAGTTCTAAGGTCACCGACCTTCAGGATGGTCCTCTGGCTCAGATAATACCATCAGCAGGAGCAGCGTGTGGTTCTGCTCTCTGGACTTGGGGCCCAGAGCGTTTTTCCGTCCCTATCCGTCCGTCTCTGAGATTCCTTCGCTTCAGCCGGAAGGATCTCTTGAGGTTCAAGCCATGCCCTTGGGCTTGTCTCCAGCTCCAAGGGCTTCACCAAATGCATGGCAGTGGTGACAACGTCCCTCTTTGACGCGGTCGGGTGTACCCTTACCTGGGCGACTGGCTGATAGCAGCTCCCTCCGGAAGGAGGCGAGGTGGTCCAGAGATCTGGCCCTCCAGGTCTGCTCTCAACTGGGCCTCCCTTATCAGCGAGGCCAAGTCAAGACTCGAGGCGAGCAGGTGATTCTATTCATCGGGCAGGCTCGAGCTCTCTCCGAGCCAGGCGCGGCTCCCGGCGGACAGGGCCGAGGTTCTTTCCTCCTTGCCCGATCATTTCTGGTTGGGCAGTGCATGCCGGGACTTCCTGCGCCTCCTGGGTCTCTGTGGCGGCCTGTGCAGCGGTAGTCCGTTGGGCCCGCTGGAACATGCGTCCCTTCAGTGGGGACTGGCCAGCCAGTGGTCCTGGCAGCTACGATCCATTGGACCAGCTTGTGTCGGTGACACAGGGGATGTGGAAGCGCTCTCCAGTGGTGGACCGTTCCAGATCATTTGCAGGAGGGCATCCCGTTCGTCCGCCCAGGCAGCGGTCTCTCTGTCAAACCCGATGCCTCTCTGATGGGTTGGGGTGCCCATCTGGGGAGACACGGAGCCATGGCCTCTGGTCCCCGCCCGGAGTCCCATGCCACATCGCCTGCTGGAGCTCCGGCGGTCCGCCTAGCTCTCACCGCCTTTGCTCCGTTCCTCCGAGGGTCAAGTGGTCCGAGTCCAGACGGACAATACCACGACCATGTACTATCTAAACCGCCAGGGCGGGACGCCTCCATGCTTCTATGCAAGGAAGCTCTCCGCATTAGTCACTCGTCACGGCCTGGGCGGATCTCCCTAGCCATTCACGTGGCAGGGCCTCCAACACCCTGCGCGATGCCCTGAGGCGGATGAGGGCTGCATCCCACGGTGGTCTCTCCTGCAGGTAGTACAGCATCTGTTCTCCCTTGGGGCACCTCAGGTGGACCTGTTTGCCTCATGGAGAGCGAAGCTGAGTCTGTTCCATGCCCGCCCCCTCAGCAGGGCTGCGCTGCAGGGGATGCCTTCTCGAGGCAATGGACCCCGGGCCTCTTTCGCCTTTCCCCATTTCCCTTGATCACAAGGTGCTTCTCAAGGCGAGGGAGGGACAAGCGCAGGTGATTCTAATAGCCCAGACTGGCCTCGCGAGTCCGCAGTACCAGATCTCCTCAGTCTCAGCTCCAGGACTCCCGCGGCAGCTTCCAGCTCGCCGGACCTGCTCTCCGTCAATCAGGGAAGGTGTTCCATCCGGACCTTCAATCCCCTGCACCCTGGCCTGGTTCCTATGGCTAGAGTTCCAGGCCTTGGGTCTTTCAGACCGAAATTCCTACAATGTAGTTGAGCGTCCGTAAGTCGACCAGAAAATGCTATGCCTTCAAATGGAAAAAGGTTTTCCATTTGGTGTCCAGACAAGGAGCTTGGACCCTTCCTCCTGTTCCTTGGCAAGCATCTTGGACTATTCTATGGTCCCTTTCTAGTCAAGGGCTTAGGTCGGCGACCCTAAGGGTGCACCTAGCAGCCATCTCTGCTTGCAAGGCGCGGGCGAGGAAGCAGTCGGGTAGCGCAGGAGAAGGTGGTCTGGCGCTTTTTCAAGGCCTTGATCACATTTCTCAATGCGGGAACCCCACCTCCGTGGGATCTACTGCTGGTACTGGCCAACTCATGGGCAAGCCATTCGGACCTATGCACCCAGGTGTGCTCTCTCACCTGTCGTGGAAGACCCGCCTTCTTGGTGGCTATCCGTCAGCCAGAAGGATGGGAGAGCTCCAGGCGCTCCATCAGTCTCCTTACCTGAGTCTCCACAGGGACAAGAGTTGTTTCCTGCGCCCCCACCGAAATTCCTTCGAAGGGGTGGTGCGGGAGTTTCACCCTTAACCAGGTGTTGACTCTGCGGTGTTCTACCCAATCACACCTCGGAGGCGAATAGGCTCCATACTAGGACCCCTAGAGGTGCAAAGCTTATTATAAGGGCTGCGGCTGAAGTGCAGGAGAGGTTCGCCAGCTGTTTGTCACCTCGCTGAAGCCGCATCTGGCAGACCTGCAGCCAAGCCAGACGATAAGCAGGTGGGTAACCTCCTGCATAGATCTCTGCTATAAGTTGGCGGGCATGGAGCCTCCCAGAGGGATAAGAGCTCATTCTACCGCCATACTGCTATGCATGGCTGCTTCCAGGGCGTCCCTATCCAGGAAATCTGCAGGGCTGCTACCTGGAAGTCAGCAAACACCTTCATTACCCATTACCACATCGACCTTGAGTCACGCCGAGGATGCTGGTTTTGGGGCCTCCCGGTTCTCCAGTCTCTCTTTCCCAAGTAAGTATATGAAATTGTCGTCTTGCCTCCCTCCTCCGGAGAACTGCTAGGAGTCTGCCAATGAGTGTGGATGAACAACATATCCATGTCCCTAGAAATACAGGTTACTCACCTGTAACAGGAGTTCTAGGAATGGTATATGTTGTTCATCCCTCGACCAACCACCTCGGCCCGGCGCACAACCTGAGCTTCCAGCGGGCAGATCTGGCGTCATGGGCGGAGCCGAGAGTTATACCACCCGGTGGGTGGGAGGAGCAAGCTTGAAGACCTTCCGGCAAGATTTAAAGCGGCAAGGATACTGCCAATGAGTGTGGATGAACAACATATACCATTCCTAGAACTCCTGTTACAGGTGAGTAACCTGTATTTATTTTTGTGCAGCCATTATTTAACGGGAAGGGATCATAGTTTGGCCTCGACAAGGTGGTCAGCCGATCCCTTCCACTACCCTATTGATTTCCACACCTGGGCACTCAGGCACATTGACGTGCAGTAAGGGAGAGCGCGGGGGCATGCCCCATTGAAATGAGTGGGAGTATTTTTTATTACTATTTTATACCATTATGGTGGTGAGCTGGAGTTTAATGAAGGCCACCGCTTGACTAACAAGGCCCTTGTTAATCAAGCGGCTGCCTTCATTGGTCTGCAACTCACCATAATGTATAAAATAGTCAGCTGGATGTCTCCTGTACCTTTTAAAGGGGCATCCTGCATCTGAAACCCCCAGTCTGGCTTGGGACTTGGAATTTTGTTTTGGAGAAATTGACCATGCCTCCTTTGAGCCTATCGCATCTTGAGATTTGCGCTTTCCCTGTTGGAAGGCATTATTTTTAGTTGCCATTACTTCTGCTCGAAGAATTTCAGAGCTTCAGGCCCTCTGGTGCAAGGAGCCTTATTTGATTTTTCACAAAGACAGGGTGTATTTGCACACTAATCCTACGTTTTTCCCTAAGGTGGTCTCGGAGTTTACAGTCAGCCAGTCTGTTCACCTTCCTTTTTATTTTCCCGAGCATGCCAATCCAGGGGAAACACTGCTCCATATGTTAGATGTGTGCAGAACTTCGAAGTACTGCTTGCTTCGCACGAAGGAATGTAGAAAGTCAAAGCCATTGTTTGTTTCCTTCACCCCAGGCAGAGAGAGAGCCTCAGTTTCTAAGCAATGTTTATCCAAATGGTTGGCAAATTGCATTGTGTTCTGCTACAGTAAGTGTAGTAAGGAACTGCCTGGTGCTGTCAAAGCTCATTCCACAAGGGCATGGCTACCTCTGTGGCCTGTTTCCAAGGGGTCTCAGCTGCTGACATCTGTGCAGCTGTCACCTGGAGTACCATTCATAACTTTCACTAACAACTACAGTCTGGACATTGCCTCAAGAGCGTGTGCAGGTTTTGGTAGGGCTGTGCTGCAGGGTCTCCTGTCTTTTTTATTGATATATACATATACACACACTTTATGCTCCTTCATCTCCGGCTGCCCCTTCTGACCGACTCTCCCAGCCCCGCCACTCCGGAATCACTGGGACTTACCTTCCTGCCCGGTCCAGGTGCAGAGCCTGCAAAGGATCAGGGGTCATCCTGCAGCTATAGGGATTTTCCACCATTTTTTCTCCCATTCCCCGTGGCCTCCTGTCTTAAGTTTATGAAGAGCCCCCCTCCCAGACTGTCTGTTTGCACCTGTAACTGCTTGGGACCCGTTCCTATGGTGTGACCTGATAACTCCGATGAAGATGGAACAGTTACGTAAGAACTTACCATAACAGTGGATCTTCGAGGGGATCTCAGTCATCAGGTCTGCTTTCCCTCCCACCATCCCCCCTTTTTTGGGGCTCCTGTCTAGGGACTGACTATCTGGTGTATCCAGCCTCCATATAGGCCTGGGCACCTCTCTCTCTCTCTCTCTCCTGGTCCCCATGGCTCGAGCCTTGCCCCTTTAGTCTGTGGGGGGAAAGGGACTGAGGAGGAGCAGGGCCACTCCTGCCTTTATAGGGTTAATGACGCCGACTGTGTGGGTGGCCCCAGTTGTACTGCTAAAAATCTTCCATGCAGATTCCTTCATCGACGGTGAAGTTCCTATGGTGTGACCTGATGGCTGCCATCAACTCAAGATCTGCTGTTATGGTATGTTCTTGCATAACTGTACTTTCTGCAGCACAGTGCAGCAGGTGGGGGCAAGGTAAACAGGATGCTTGGGTGCACTGGGAGGGATTCAGCAGCAGAAACCAGAAAGTGATCCTCCCACTATGCAGAGCACTGGAGGGACTGCACCTGAAGTAGTGCATGAAGGTTCTGAAATCTATGCCTGTGTAAGGACTGCAGGAGGGTGGAGGCAGTACAATGAAGAGCAATTTAAGTGATTCATGGAATGTGGGAGAAGGCGATGAGGAGAGGCTGCAGGACCTTGACATGTACATATTGGAGCTAGGAGGAGAGGAGGAATGTGACAGAAACTTAGAAGTACCTCCATGTGATAAAGAGGGTGGATTTTAAAGGACTATTCACTGTAAGCACAAACGCTAGGTGCAAAGAGAATTCAATGAGACTGGCAGGAGGAGGGTTCAAAAAGGCGACCCATAAACACTAAAAGCTTGGTGGATAGGTGGAATAGAGTGCCTGAAGAGGTGGTGAAAAGCCAAGTCAGTGGGGTGTGTAGGGTAGGGTCGGGTAGGGTAGGACAAGCGCATTGCCGTAATAAGAGGGAACGGGGCAGAGGTAAAAGGTAAGTATGTCCACTGGGGCCTTTGCAGAGTAGCTAGGCAAGGTGGCCAGACTAGATGGGCTGCTGGCTGTTTTCAGCTGTCTTGTTCTGTGTAAAGTATGTATAATGGCACTTCGTCTGTGTAAGTAATTCTGTCCCAAGTGAGTTGTAACCTGTATGTAACCAAAGAAAAGAAATGAGCAGTTGCAAGTGTCCGCATACAGTCGTTTAGGGGGGTGGGGGGGCAGGACCCATCCCTCTCCCAAACATACACTCTGCACTCTCTTGTACAGTGCCCTTTTGAACTTCTGTCCCCTCCTGCACCCTTGAGAGTCTTTGAGAAGGAACATACACTCAAAAGCAGTCCAGCTTTCTTTCTAGCATCATGCTGTCTGGTTTTGACTATGCTGTCTCTTTGGACCACATGCAGAACAGGCCAGTATGTTATTGCCAGGTGGGCTTGAAGTTTCAGGATATGATTCTGTGCATCCCTCTCGGTTTGTTTTGCAGCTCATTTGTTCATCTGGAGATGCTACAGTTAACTGATTCTGTGGAGTTTTGAGTACAGGGACTGTGTTTTTCTCTAAGTTGAGTGCTGGGTAATGTGAGAGTTATTTTTCACAGAAAGGGTAGTAAATGCATGGACCAGCCTACCCAAGGAGGCAGTGGAAAGGAATACAGTGCAAGACTTCAAAAGAGCGTGGGCTAGGCACAAAGGAGTAATAGAGAGGAGTAAGAATAACATAGGCCAGTGTTCAGAATACAGACTTTTGGCAATATTAATCAGGTAGAAATAATGGTCAGACTAGATGGACCTGGTGGTCCTTATCTGCTATCAACTTCTATGGTTCTGTTTTTCTTTTTAGTTAGTGAAAGCAGCGGTATTGTTTTATGATTAAACACGACATGACTTACAGGGACCAGTCCTGTAGCATAGCGGTTCGGAAGCTGCTTTCCGTGCCAGCAAACTGGATTCGCGCCAGAGTCCGGGTCATCTCTGCAAGCCAAAAGGAGGAGGTTTGAGCATCCAACACGATGCTGTCCTTTGGGGAGTATGGGTGGAAGGATGTCTTGTGCTGGACAACCCCTGGGGCACAGTGGCAGCAGCAGTACTTCCCGGGGGGCACAGAATGGGGTTCACCATCTCTATAGGTGGACGGGGACGTAAGGAAGAAAACATGCCTGCATTTGATGGCTACCTCTGCTCCACCATCAGGTGAAGCACTGGATGTGCTACAGGGGAAAGAGAGGGCCACAGAAAGGAATGGGGGATAAGCCTGGGATTAACTTACTTTCATCACTGCATTAGCATTAGAGATCAGATGTTGCTGGAGACTGATGTACTGTCTAGGCCTGTGGAGGAAATCCAGCAAAAAAAGTGACGGTCCCCATGAATTAGACATCTGTCTCCTCAGTACTTTTATTTGTAAACAGCAACTACCTTTTTTTGATTATGGAAGATACTTCTGTTATAGCAGAACATACTGTTCTGATTTAAAGAGAATTAATGCTGTGGAGGGACTTTGCCAATTTTCAGTTGGCAAGCCTAAAATTGCTGTTCTGCATTACGTTGACTAAAACCCAACCCAAGCAACAAAGAGGTTCAGATCTGTGATGCAGAAGTTGGGATGGCAAAGTCACAGATTCCCCCACAAACACATGCGAAAGCACCCCATTTGCAAGGGGTTGCACTGGCTTCTAATACCACCCAGCCTGTACATCTACTTGAAGGGGTGGGCATGAGGGCATTCTGTGCTCCATGCTGCCCTCACCTGGTGATGTGCACCATGGTGGCTATGCAAGGGATACCCTGCATTAGCACTTGTGTGCCCTCTGAACAAAGCTGCCACCAACATTCATTGGTCCAAGTTGGTTCTCTTCCTCTTCCCTACAGGCTGTCCCTAGATTCCAGGACAACATGGAGGGCATAACTTTTGCAAACCTGGAGACCTGGGTTTGAATCCCACAGCCCCCACTTGCGTTCTGTGTGACCCTGAGAAAGTCACTTAACTTCCTTGTGCTCCCAGGTCACACCTGTAAACAAGCTTTCAGCTGTGTGCCTTCCTGGTAAAATAAAAAAAAAAAAATTTGATTGTGCTATACTGGGACTTGGCTCTGCAGTCCTTGAAGGACTGCCATATTCATAGTTCCTTACCCTGAGCAGAGCAGGTGGTTAACTTTTGTCCCAAACCAGGTATCCAATTGCCAGTGTTTGCTCTCTGTAATCCCACTCACTTGTGCAGTCCTGTGCACCTTTGTACAGAGAGGGTCTGCGACTGGATTTGGCCATGTGCGACTGAATCCTCAGGTGAAGAACCCTACAAGATCCAGCTCTGGATCGGACCCTTGGACAAGGACATCAAGTTCCAGTAGGGCAGGATCTGAGAATTTTTTCCGAATTGTTTACCCTTGAAATGAAAACATTTAATTACTTTTAAAAATGTTTTATAGACAACATGCTTTGTAAAGAAGAACCTTTTAGCACCCAGATTATTGGGCACTGTTCCCCAAAATGTAAGGGGGGAAAAGAAACATTATGTGAAAAGCACCATTAGGTCATGAAGGCACAAGCTCTGAAGAACACTTTGGGAACTAGTGATTTAATGTTTATAAAGTTATTGTTGCTTTAAAATCTCGCTGTGCAACAAAGCATCTTCTCAGTGTGGGACAAGTGAGGATCCTTGTAACGAAGGACATTTATGAGGCATGCTTACAGGTACATTTTTGAAACGCAGAACAAATATTACTCTTTTCGACTGTAGCCCCATCTAAAATGGCAACAGTAAATGTAGTTAATGCAGTATTGTGTGGGTAAATGTTTCATGTAACCCTTTAAACTGCACATTAGAAACACAGGTAAGAGCAGCTAGGGACTCTTACTATTGGATTTATGTATTGTTTGTTCACGTTTAGAACCTAGGGTAACATTCAGGCTCCAATGCACAGTGGTCTGTTCAGAAGGCTGTTAAAGGCAACAGCAAAGCCTTTCTTATAATAAAATTGTATTCCAGGGGCTGATGGCGTTTTAGGAGTTACTGACTGATCCCTTACATTCAGAATTACTCTGTTAACTCAGTACTCCATCAAGGCAAATCGAGCAATTGGGATCTTCTTTATCCCCAGTTCTGAAACTGGACAGCTTGTCATATACCTTTTTTATGTTATTCTCAGGACAGAATAAGCCTTGGCCCTTCCCACTTCATAACATTCATTCTCTGCGGCTGCTTGACTTGTTATTTAGGCCAGTTGTTCATGGATGCAAGAATGATAGGCAAGCATAGGTGACTCCACCACTACCCCCCCCCACACACACACACACTAGTCTTGGAGGGAGTTAGACATACCCACACTAAAATGACAACAAATTTACCTTCAGTGTGATTGCAAATATCAATAAAACAACAGTACTTGGATCACATATTGATAAATGTTTATAATAAGGTCCAGTGTTATGGGGTCAACATTTGAATTTCTGGTTTTAACTTTGCATATTTGCAGTGCCGCAGCAGTGTAGCGTGGGAACATAAGACTAGAGTTTGGTTTTATATAGCCTTCATACAGAATTAGAAAATGGGATAAGAAAATCCTGGGCTCTGATTGGCTGATTGCCCTGGCAAGGTGGGTGTCTTATCAGACAACTGAGACTGGTGAAAACGGCAAGCACAGCCTGTCCTTTCACAACAAAAATCATAGTGTCGATAGAATTTTAAAATTTGAATGCCAGCCATTTTTCCCCTCGCTTAGCGAGAGAATTTGTCCCGCATCTCAAAGCTGACTTCTGTCTGCTGCTGTTCATTTCTCCTCCTCTCAGTGCTGACTGCTAGAGAGAGAGAGAGAGAGAGAGAGATACACTCAGCTTTTGAGAGAACAATTGAGCATTAACTAATTTTAAAAAAAAAAGTCTGTTTCCACATTAAAATTGTGCTCACCACTACTTGAAGACACCCGCTAGCCTTAACTGCAGCCTCACGCTTGACTGAAAAAAAAACAACTTTAAGACACAAAATAAATGTTCCCCAGTTAGATTGTTGATAACATAGCTGCCTTCTTCAGATCTCCTAGCCCATCACGCCTAACTGCACAGCACCACAATTCAAATCCCGATTCCTGTACTGTAACTGCCATGCCCGATCCCTTTAAAAATACCGCATTAAACATTTCCAACGCTGTTCTTGTGCTCCAGTCCATGTTCTACCACTATCTCGCCATCAGAACCACCTTTCACCACTACCAGACTGCAGTCCGCTCCGTCCCCAGCAGTCTGCCACTTATAACACACCTCATAAATAATTTAAAAATAGAAAGGTTTGTTTTTAAACTACTAGTGCCAGCTGATCTCCTCAATTGCCTGATCCCGCCACCGGTAAGCTTAATGAGGGGGGTTACGCTGCAGTCACAGAAAGAAAGGAAAGGGAAACAAAACATTAAAAAAAAAAAAAAGTAACGCAAGTAAATTAGTGGTTCAGGAGCCAAGAAGGTACATGCTGTACACAGCAATAGAAAAACAGAACTGTAAAGGATTGCACTGCCCTCTACTGGTATATATTGATAAGGATACCAGTAGAGGGACTACTTTACTAACAAAGTAGCTATAAGTTCATTTGTAATCTTCTGTTATTTATTGCTGTTAAATATTACAAAAAAAATTTACATATAATCCATTCTCCAAGCACAATAATACCCTCCAGGGTGGGTATGGCACACGGACCTTCCAGGGGCAAGGCACTCCGCTTGCGCGCCTGGCCTTCATTACGCCCGGCAGTCTGGTATTGCCCAATACCGCCCACCCTGTTGGGTATTATTGCTTACGTATCTCAAAGCAATTTAAAGAGCAGCTGATGCCTTCAGGACAACTTTAACAAACCATAGTATTTAGATACAGTTCAGCTTGTGTTTCATGTTAGTTCTGTATTCCTCATCCCCATTAATTATTACTGAGGTCATTTGCAATAAAACAGAATCGTTGTTCCTGAAGAGTTCGTCTATCCCTGTTACTTTCTCTCTACCCTAGGTCATAATACCTGCTTGTGACATCACAGTTACCTCACAACAACATTGTGATGTCACAACAGAGAATTGTGACTTGAGGTAGAGAGTAAGCTAGAGAGGCAGAAGAACTCTAAGGAACTCATAAGGACTAAGATCATGTAGTCGGCAGATGTACTCAGTAATAAATAATGGGGAAGAGATGTGTAGTATATGGAATGCAAGCTGAATTGTACCTAATTATTATGTTTTCAAAGTTGTCTTAGAGGCATCAGGAGCCTTTAAAAGTACAGTAATGAGAATAGGTGTAATTTATTTAGTTTTTGTTGACCGGTAAGGTGACTAGACAATCCTGCCTATTTTCAGGCATGACCCGGGGAGGGGATACAGATGAATGCCAACTGCCCTTGAACCAGATTAAGCTGTTGGTGGTACCTTTAGTGAATGAGGGACATTTGGTAGGACACCGGGAAATTCCCTACTCTTTTCGATAAGTGCCATGGGATCTTTAACATCCACCTGAACTCCACTACCAATCCAAGCAGATGGGACCTCGTTTAACGCCTCATCTGAAAGACGGTAACTGTGCAAGCAGAGCAACCATTATGCCATTAGCAACATCCCTCACACTGCCTTGGACAATTGCATTAGAACCTCTTTTATTGTGATACTGAATATTGGCCAGGAAAACAAATTCACTGCTCACTCTTTTTGAAACACATTTGGCTTGGATATCTTTAACTTCCACATGTGCAGCCATCAGAAATGGACAGAAGGGTCACCTGTTAAACATCTCCTCTGAAGGACAGTAACTTCTAATAGTGTAGTCAGTACTGCTTTGCAGAGTCAGTTTTGAGTATGATCCTGAGTTTCCATTTGAGACATGAACTCTTCCTTATGTCTCGGCATGAGCACTACCAGTGATCCTCACAACACTGATAATAACTGAGCTTGCCTGCAGTTGAAGCTGCCTGTGTGTTCCTCCATGGGATACATGAGCCTGTCAAGGCTTCCCATCAGCCCCACTTGTCGCTTTCTTCCTTTTATGGGGGCATCCAAGATCAGGACTGAGCCAATCGGAGTTCCAGCGCGCAGACAGTGCCCTCACTACTCGCAGTGGGTACCCGCACTTGCAGTCCCCAGCATGAGGGCAGTTAGCAGGAGGGTGAAGTCCACGGGTGTCATCAAGGAGTGTCGACAAGTCAGCAGGCCATTCTGCCATCCACACCCATGTGTAACTAAACATGCCCTCCTCAGTGACTCTTAATGGTTTATGTCTGCCTGCTGCCTGAAAGGTTCCTCCAGTGCTGTACTGTAGTTGCTCCAAGTATTTGCTTTTCCTGTCATACCTACTGCCTTGCACACAAGTTGTTCCAGCCTAGACGGCCTTTATTTATACTCTGCTTGTCTTAAGATGTGCTGTATGCCCATCCAGTGTAAAATTGTGATCTTACTTCGAGAGGGTTTATGCAGTAGGTTTTCACATATTGGACTGCACCCCCTGGCATCAGGACCACATGGCAAACTTGTAGCTAGCAATCGACGGGGATCACCTCCCGTTGTCAGGTGATGCTACAACAGTGTGATTATAAAAGGGGCGGTCCCCCACCCACCCTCCAGTTCTTTTCCACTGGAGACCTGAAGAAAGAGAGCAGAAAAGAGGAGGATAGACTCTTGTTACCCTGAGCCCTGGAATAGACAAGAGTCCTGGGCATGGAACAAGGTAAAAACTCAGGAGCTGGGGGAAAGGTGGGTGGGAAACTATTGCAGGAACCTCTCTCGAAGATCTGCTGTTATGGTAAGTTCTTACGTAACCGCTATATCTTACTTCGAGAGGGTTCCTGCAGTAGGTCTTCACATATAGGACTGAATACCAAGCAGTCTAACATAAGAAAAGGAGTCTGAGACGAGGTTCCGGGAGGAAGAAGATGTTTGCCAACTAAGGGTCCGTTCAAGACAGAAGGTCTTGGAGAACTGCAAGGCTGAAGCCAGCTCGATGCCTAGAGGCAGTGTCCAGACTGTAATGCCTAGTGAAGGTGTGGATGGAACACCAAGTGGCCACTGCACAGATGTCCGCAGTGGACACATTCCTGAAAAAGGCAGTAGAAGTGGCCACACTCCTGGTGGAGGGGCCTTTGACTGCCCTCGAAAAGGTTTTTTCGTACTTCTGGTAAGTGTAATGAATGCAGTTAGCCAGCCACCTAGACAGTCTGTTTCGTGATCGCCTTGCCATGACACTGGGAGGCAAAGGCGACAAAAAGCTGGTTTGATTTTCGAACCTTTTTAGTCCGAGAGGTATAGTACCTCAAGATCCTGTGCACATCAGGTGTGCAGGAGATATTCTCCCCTGTTGGAGTGCTCTGGGGAAAATACCGCAATCCAACACTGTGGGTTTATAGTCATTTCCTAAACCCTTCGGAAGGAACAAAGGATTAGTATGCAGGACCACTCGGTCCCTATGGAAAATTAAATAAGGCTCTCTGCAAACTAGAGCCTGAGCGTCTTCGAGCTGAAGAATTGCAACTAAAAGAGCATTTTCCACGCTAAAAATGCATATCATACCTTGCTGCCGGTTCAAAAGGGGCAGAGTAGCTTTTCCAACATAAAATTGAGATCCCAGGGAGGAACAGGATTCCTGACTGAGGTTTTACATGAAGGATCCCTTCAGAAAAGTTTTGAAACTCTAGTTGAGTTGGGTCTTGCCCTCCACCAGAAGGTGGTAGGCCGACATCACAGAGAGATGGACCTTCAGTGAGGAGTAACTGAGGCCCAACTCTGAAAGATGCAAGAGGTACTCTAACAACTGGGAGGCCAAGCAAGAAAAGGGGTCTAAGCTTTTTTCGGAGGCCCAAATAGAAAATCTCTTCCATTTCATGGTGTAGGTGGATCTAGTGTAAAGCTTTCTAGCTTCCACTAAGATCTGAGCTGCCCCTGCAGAGACTCCATTACTAGAAATCGCTATGTCCACAGGTGCCACGCATGAAGATGGAAAGACTTGGGGCTCGGATGTACCAGGATGCCCTGCATCTGGGGCAGAAGGTTGTGAGAGAGAGGCAGAGGTACTGGGGACTCAACAGCCAGTTGTAACAGAGGAAACCATATCTGCTGAGGCGACAGAGGGGCAGTGAGGATCATGTGAGCCCCCCTCTGCATGGAGCTTCAGCAAAATCTTCTGCAATAGTGGAAAGGAAGGGAAAGTGTATAGAAACTTCCCTATCCAGGATAGAGACAGTGTGTCTCTTCAGAAAGCACCATGCCCCGGAAACGAGTGAGCAAAAGTTGGGTAGTTTTGCATTGGATGGGGAGGCGAACAGATAGAGGTCTGGTCAACCCCAATGAAGAAATGTATCTTCTACTACCACCTGCTTTAGTTCCCACTCATGAGCCCTGGTGACTGATCAGCTGAGACTGTCTGCCAGAATATTGTGAACACCCGGCACATGGACTGCTGTCAACGATAGGCCATACTGAATTGCCGAGTACCACACCTCCATCACCTCCCTGCAGAGAGGGTATGATCAGATGCCTCCCTGTTTGTTTAGATACCAGACAGTGACCATGTTGTCTGTCTGGATGAGGTGTGTTCCCGGAGTCGGAAGTGACTGGAATGCCTGGAGAGCATAGAGCAGCACTCTCATCTCCAGAATATTGATGTGCAGGTTTTCCTCCATGGGAGACCAGGAGCCTTGGGTTCTGTGGTCCCCCAGATGCGCTCCCCATCCTGAGTTCGAGGCATCCGAAGTGAGGATTTGAGAGGGAGATGAAGGGTGAAATGAGTCCCCTACCAATAGATTGGCAGGGTCCTTCCACCAGAGAAGATCCCTTTGAAGGCTGCTGGAGGCAAGGACTCTCTGGTCCATGTCGTCCAAGCGCTGATCCCGTTGGACTTGGAGAGACCATTGGGTGACCCTCATGTGTAGCCTGGGCAAAGGATCTGTGGATGTGGCTGCCACCATCAGATCCAACCGTTGAAGGACCGACCGAGCTGTGGTCCACCGAGAAGAAGCCACAAGTGTGGCTTGTGAGATTAAAGTCTCCACTCAGTCAGCTGGAAGAAAGGCCTTGATCTGGACTGTGTCCAGCACCGCTCCAATAAATTGAAGTGCTGAGAGGGTACTAGCTGGGATTTGGGGAGACTGATATAAATTCCCAGACTGGAAAAGAGGCCCAGAGTGAAGGAGAGGAATTCCTTCAGGCTGTCCGGCGAGGGGGCTGAAAAGAGCCAGTCGTCTAGGTACGGGAACACATAGATGCCCCTGTGACATAGAAACATCACAACCACCGCTAAGCACTTGGTGAAAACCCAGAGTGCTGAGGAGAGGCTAAACGGGAGGACTGTGAACTGGAAATGATCCTTCAGAAAGGAGAATCTGAGGAAGTGGCGGTGGGATGGTAGAATGGGGATATGGAGGTAAGCATCCTGCATATCCAGAGAGCACAGCCAAGTGTTTGGTAGGAGCAGGGGTAATAATCCTGAAAGTCAGCATGCAAAATCTCTTGTACCCGCAAAGAATTGAGCATGCAGAGATCTAAATGGGTCTTGAATCCCTGTCTTCTTTGGAACCAGGAAGAAGTGGAGAAACCCTTCCTACAGACTCTATAGCTGCCTTTGTAGCAGAGCCTGTATTTCCGCCTGACCAGTTGAAGTTGGCCTAACGGGTAAAAGGACCTTCCTGAGGGTTGGGAGGAGGTCCCTCCAGGAACTCTTATTGAGTGACCCTCTTTCTATGAATTGAAGAACGACGAGATCATGGTGATGGCCTTCCACTCGTCCAGGTGGAGGCCAAACTGCCCCCTCACCGTTCCTCTGGGATTCGGAGGGAGCAGAAGGAGGGAAGAGAGAGTCAGGATGGAGGGGAGGGTGCCTTTCCTCCTGAGGCGGCTTTAGAAAACTTGGCCTGAGGAGTCTGGGCACAGGAACCTGGGGCACGTTGTTTATTTTGTCACTTGCTCTGGTTCTTGTTCCACTTCTGCTGGTGGCGAAAGGACTGCTGCTGTTGTTTCTGACCAGAATGGTATATGGAGCGGACGTCCCAAAGAGACTTCCGCCTCCTGCAGCTCAGTTATAATGACTTTGGTCGTCAGCTGCCAAACAGAACTGGACCCTGAAAGAAGTGTCTAGAAGAGACAACTGAACGCCTTGTGCCAACCCCCCAGACAAAGACAGGCTGCGCCTGAGACAAATGCCAGTGGCCATTCCCCCAGCCACAGAATCAGACAGTAGCACGGAGGGCATGCTGACAGGAAGACTTGTTCATTCTGACTTTTTCCAGAGTTTATTCCTGAGCTGTTCATCAGGAATCTCCTAAAGGTCTTTCTTCAACTCTGCTAAGGAGGACTTCTGAAAGTCCACTGTGTGTGCAACATAGTTCAGGGACCTGATGGTACAGGTGAACAAGGCGTAGATTTTTCTACCGTACTGGTCCAGCTGTTCGGAGTCCTTATCCGGCTGAGAGGCACTAAGGTGTTTAGGTTGGGCCAATCTGTCATGGGCAGCTGTAATGACCATGGAGTCTGCCTTGGGTTGAGCAGACAAATGAGAGACCCCTTCCAGGGGAAAATAAGTTCGATCTGCTTTACGTGACACAGCCGGAATGGAAGAAGGCTGTTGCCAAATAGTGGACATGAGATCCTCATGTGGTCCCATCCAAGGGAGAATGGGGAGGGTATCCACACTGACCAGGTCGAGATGCTCTGCAGGTCTCTTGCATTGGGGTCCAGCTCTTGAGGCCCATCTGCAAGATTTTTGTATTGTTCTAAGTAGCTCCCCAAAGAAGGGATCCTCAGGGGAGACTCGGGACGCTTAGGTTGAGGTTCGACCTGGGAGTGAGGCTCGGACTGGTCTGTATCCGAGTCCTCATCCGACTCTGAAGATTCCGGCCTGCTGGGCAAATCAAGAACTTGGTCCCGGGATCTGAGACCCTTTGGGAGCAGAGCACCTGTGTCCCTGTCAGAAACCTGGCTAGATGGTACAGGACTAGGAGGGGCACCCTGGCAGGAGAGGTGGCCCCGACTGTGACCGGAGGTTGACCCTGCTCTAAAAGAAACTGAGTTTTCACGTCCTTCCATGCCGCAGGGATGGATTTGTGATCGCTGCGTGTGGTGGTGGTGGAGGAGGAGGAGGAGGGGGTTGGTAACTGGTACCCCATGAAGGGGGGTAGTTAAGCATCTGGTACCAATAAGGATATTGGTAGATGGTCTGACCCTGGTAGCCCAGTATAGGGTATTCTGGCATCAGGTATCCTGGCATGGGATAACCTGCGTTTACTGGATTTAACCTGGTGACGGACCTCCTGGCAGCGGGTATTGGGGGACATAGGGATTCCCCAGAACATTACCCACTGGGCCCACAGGAAGAGCAGAGGGTCCGAAGGTCCCATGGAAGGAGGGTCCATATCTTGCCCATGAAGGTCCGTTGAGGGATCCACAGTAAGGAGGGGATCCGGTGGCCATTTAGAACTTGGCGAAGGGGGGAGGTCAGGCAGGTCTCCCAACGACAGGTCAAGTAGGGTATCTGACTGGAGAGAAAGGTTGGGTACTGGTGGCAGCGAATCCCGGGGGTAGAACCCGCGGGGATGAGGGTGTACCTAAGTACACTTATCCCGGCGTCGGGGGCCACAAGGGAGCCTGACCGGAGAGAAGAGGCATCCACGCAGTCGGATTAGGAGCTGTCAGCTGGCTTACTGGATGCAGCCGGGCTGACCAGAGTATAAGTACCCAGGTCAGGCTGATCGGGCCTGGACGCCCGGCGGCGGAGCCGGAGGGTGACCTATTGGCGGTGCTTGGAGCAGAAGGCCCAGCAGAAACCTCCAAAGAGACAACCCCCCAACTGCCCGCTCACCTCGGTGGGAGGGGAGGCGTCCGGTCTGTCGGAGCGGATGAAGGCCCTACAGGTGGGGTACTCACTGAGGTGGAGGGCCCACCCTGGTCGGCGTCGGTTGTCTGGCTGGTCCGTTGCCGGTGTCTCTCCTTGTCCTTTTTCTTCTTTTTCTTTTCTGGGGGCGGCGACGATGATCTTTCTCTCGGCTCCTGAAGCTCCTTTTCCATGGAAGCCTGCCTCTGAGTTAGCAGATGGGCTTCGAGGGTCCTCTTACGGCAGGTGCGCGTGGCCTGGTTGAAGCCATGGCAGGTGGTACACTCCCAACGAGTTGTGCCTGAGCCCAGGCAGAGGACGCACTGGAGAGTGATCGCCCCTCATGACCTGCGGCTGCATTTGGAGCACTTCTTTTGGTCCGACTAGACGACATACACCGTAACGGGCAATGGATAGAAATATCTGAGATCTTTTTTAAAGAAATCGCTGAAAATACACTTAAAATGGCAGGCAACTGAATGCTGTTCTACCGCGTTTGTGAAATGAACTGAGTGAAGGCAGGAAAGAACTGGAGGATGGGCGGGGGACCGACCCTTTTATAGCTACGTTGACATCGCGTCACCTGACGACCTGCTGCCTGAAAGGTTCCTCCAGTGCTGTACTGTAGTTGCTCCAAGTATTTGTTTTTCCTGTCGTACCTGCTGCCTTCCACACATGTTGTTCCAGCCTAGATGGCCTTTATTTATACTCTGCTCATCTTGGGATGTGCTGTATGCCCATCCAGTGTAAAATTGTGTTGTTTTTATCAGTGCAGTCTTTCTACCTGTTAGGATAAGGTCAAATGTTTTGCTGCACTTTTGCCAGGTATTTGGTTTAAACTTCTTGCTGTCCCTGTGACTCTCTCCCTCCTACCCATTTTATTTCCCTTTCACCTCTCCTTCCTTTCCCTCCCATGTTCTGTTACCTCTCCCCCTTCCCTATCAGCACCCCCATTTCCTGTGCCCCATCAAAAGCTGCTTCTTCCAGGACCTCCTGGTTTCACATCAAAGTGGTCTGGATATTCCCCCATCACCTCCCCCAATCATCCTCCACTCTCTGTTCTGTAGGTATAAAGCCTCACTTAACTGTATCATTCTTCTGCTATTCCTTTTTTGTTCTAAACAATTTATCCAGTATAGCCCAGGTGAGATGCAATATTTTGTCTCCAGTATGGTCCTGCTTCTACCCATTTCTGCAGCTGGGTGGACTAGAGTATTGAGAAGTGAAGGAGCTTTCCCAGTGTCGCCATAGTGAGTATTTGGCTCTAGCTGGGTTTGAACGTGCAGTCTTCTAGTTCCCAAGCTGGTACTCGATGATACCTGTTCACCAACATCATAGACAGGGTGATTGTCTTGGAGTTGCCTTCCCAGTGATTGAGACCATCCTGTAACAGGCTCTGGAGCTTTGGCAGTATCCTGTCTGGCATCCACCACCTGGTTGGTCCACAGGTATGCGGTCCCCACAAGCACACTTTCGGGGTTCTCAGACCACCCTTTGATGGAGGTCTGTTTTCAGCTCAGGCCTTTTAGAAGTCAAAAGGCCAGGAGCATGTAGCTAAGCTGCCCAGTAAGGAATCCCAAGAAATTGGAATATGTGGCCAAGAAGGTCTATGTGGCCTCCCCGCTTGGTCTAAAGCTGGCACGTTATGCCATCATGATGGTTACCTTTGGCCATTCCCTGCTTTGATTGTTGGTTACATCCCCCCTTTGCTTCCAGATGACAAATGGGCCATTGCCCAGCAAATTCAAAACCATGGCTGCATGCTGGCTAAACACCATCTTCATAGACAGCCCAGTGGTGCTGAGGGCTGAGGCGCTGGATGCCTTACCTTGGGCTATGCCAACGACCCGTGTTTGGGAATGAGCACGGGCCACCGGGAGTTGGCAGGGGAGGAGAAGAATCGAGCGTCCGAGGGACTGCTCTCCTTTTCCAGGGAGGGGAGCCACAAGCAGTTGCGCCTACTGGCCCCTTGTGGTGACTGGGGGACAGCGCACCAATGCTTCAGAAAGGGAGTAGAGGAGGCAGACGCTTGGAGGAGTGCATGCGGACATGTGCACACTCTCTCCATAGGGCGTCTTTGCACACCTTCAAACAACATGAAGTCTTGCCATATTATGACACATGCAGTGAGTCCCAACCTTCGAACTGCTCCGGAGGTGAAAGAGTTAACTTTCCATGCCAGGCATGGAACTTTGAGCACGAGCTCGGTTGAAAGCTCTGTCTGTTGTTCTTCAAACTCAAACTGTCAGATTCTTTACTCCGCCTCACTGAACAGTCGCTCCGGAGATTTCTCCTTCTGCTCGGTTCATTTTGTCAGTTAAAGTATTAATTTTTCATTTTTTTAACCGAATTTAAACCGCAACCGGTCGGTTCAAACTCTGTCTGTGGTACCGTAAGTACTAGATAGGTTTTACATTTATTTCTGTGTGGAACTTGTAAACGGTATTATCGGTTCAGTTTGAACCGATCAGGTTGTTGAAAATTCATTGAATTCTGTCTTTTAGAGTGCGGTTCCCGGTTCTTATCGGTTATAAAAAAAACGGATTTCATTACGGTTTTTTCCACAACCCGTGACACGGTTGGGAACCGATAAGAGGGTCTTGCTTGGCGGATTGCCATAACGGAAAGTTTTGGTTAGCTGGCACTATGTCTGAGAAAACCCAAAAGAAAAAACTGGGCCTAATTGGTTTCAATACTGCAGTGTTTGTGGGGAAGCCTTTGCCAAGGCTGACCCCACACCACCTGTGTTTATTGTCTGGGTTTGACCACCTCAATGCAGACTGCCAGATTTGCAAAACTTTCCTGCAGCTACCCTGGATAAGAGAGTTGGTAGGCTCAGGGAAAGAGAGGCCAAGAAGTCCGCTGATCCGGATGGCCAGCCCGTTCGTTGTAACCGAACCGAGAGGAGTCCCTCTGACCAGGCGAGAATTCTCGGGCAAAAGGAGAACCGACTCGGAGGAGTCAGTTCCAGCAAAAGGACTAGAAAATCAGCAGGTGTGGAGCAAAAATTTCCATCTCCAACCGCTGAAGAAATAGCCAAGCGATTAAAATTGTCCAGTCGCTTTCGAAAGTTCCCGACCGAACCGCACCATCAGGTAAACGTGACGATTCGGTCGGTTCCACTGGTTCAAGAATACGTTTTAGAGGAATTTTATGAACCGGAGGAGGGGGAAGAGGAGTATGAAGAGAGTGAATGTGGATTTGAGAGTCTGGATGTGCCCATTGAACCGGACATCTCCCCAGACAGACCTTCAGGAGTGTCTCCCCCTAGGCTTTCTGAGTCCCCCTCTCATTTTATGTTTCACAAAAAAGTGGCTGAAACCCTCCAGCTCCCTGTGGAGGAAGCTGTGGATGACCAAGAGGAGCCTGACTATGTAGAAATGATGGATATCCCAGAGTCTAGGAGACTGTCTATTCTTTTGCATAAATCTTTTGGGAAACAGACAGTAAAAATTCTAAAAACTCCTCACACTATACCTCCTGTGGATAAAAGAATGGACAAGAGGTACACATTGTCAGGCTCTAATACGGAGTTCCTTACACAACAATGCAGCCATGTTGGGGTAGTGCTGCTGCAGCCTATGACAAGGCTAATATTCCTTGGTTCACACCCCTGACAAGGACTCCAGGAGGATTGATGCTATGGCAAAGAAACAGTACATGGCAGCATCCTTGGGACTCAGACAGGCAAATTATATGGCTTATGTTGCTAGATATCAGAAATCAGATGGGATACTGTTATGGCTCTAGCAAAACAGGTCCCTGGCCAGCTTGCCAGAGAGCTGGAGCAGGTGGCTGCTGATGGTATTGAGGCATCCAAGGTGCAATTCCATGCTGCAGTGGACTCTAATGATGTGTCATCAAGAGTCATGGCTACATCTGTGGCACTGCAGAATGGCTTGGCCTAGATGTACTAGCCTGTCACAGGATACCCAGACTAAGGCCATGGATTTTCCTGTTGTGGGTAATTTTCTGTTTGGGGAGCAGACAGAGAATTGCATGAAGAAAATGGATGAGTATAGGACCACTATAGGAGTGCACAGGCCAAGGAAAGGCAGGCCACTCCTCAACGGCAGCCTTCCAGGGGCAAGGGCAGACCTTTCATAGGCCTTTTACTAAGCCCAGGCCTCCTTCAGCTTATGCCCAGAGGGGTTCTTTAGAGGAGAGGCAGACGGGCACAAGCAGACCTGCTTCCACGCTCAGCCTAAAGCCCCTGCCAAGCAGGCACCCTGATGGGGTGGGCCGATTCTCCACTACTCTGAGTAGGCTGGCTTACTTTGTCCAGGACTGGAAGTCTTTAACATCAGACAAATGGGTCCTGGAAGTAGTAAGTTAGGACTGGTTCTCAGCTTCAAAAATTTCCAAAGATGAGAACCAGGGCCTTTTCACCTGCAAATCCATCAGAGGCACTTGTCAGAAACAAAAGTTTCTACCCTCCTGGCTCTCAGAGCTGTGGAAAGGGTTCCACCCCACACCAGGGCAAAGGGTTGTACTCCAGGTACTTCCTTACCCCAAAAAGACAGGAGAATGGCGGCTCATCCTGATCTCAGATACCTAAACAAGCACCTTTTAAAACCAAAATTCAAAATGGTGACTTGGAATTATTTTTATCTCTAAGGCCAGGGGACTGGCTAGAGTCCCTGGACCTCAAGGATGCCTACTTCCATGTTCTTATCAGAAGCTCCCATCGAAAGTACCTCAGATTCGAATTGCCCTCAGGCCATTACCAGTTCAGAGCAATGCCCTTCGGCCTCACCTCTGCCCGAGGGTATTCACAAAATGCCTGGCAGTAGCAGTTGCCCACTTAAGAAGGCAAAGATTGCCATCTTCCTTACCTGGACGACTGGCTCTAGTAGACCAGTCTCCAGACCAAGTCAGACTACACCTTCAGGTAACTCAGCAACTGCTCACATCTCTAGGTTTCCTCTCAGTCTTCCAAAGTCAGTTCTAGAGCCTGTCCAGCTTCTCACCTTCATAGGTGCAGAACTGAACACAGAAAAGCAGAGCCTTCCTTCCTCTGGAAAGAGCAAGGACCCTGGTCTCTCTGGCCTCCTCCTTCACCCTGCAGGTCTCTCGACCAGCAAGGCATTTTCTGCAGCTCCTGGGGCACATGGCTGCTTCTACAGCAGTGGTGCAGGGCAAGATTTCAGATGAGGGACATCCAGTTCCATTTGAGAGCCTTTTGGTCTCAAAGGAGAGACCTCTAACCAAATTGATCCCAGTGATCAACCCTGATCCAAGCCTTCAGTGGTGGCAGGACCAGAGCAATCTGAGACAAGGATCCTCACCCCTCAGTCTCACTCCTTAATCCTTACTACAGATGCATCCCTCTTGGGGTGGGGAGCTCACATGAGTGACCTCACTACCCAGGGATTGTGGTCCCCTCAGGAATCTCTGCTCCACATCAACCTGTTGGAACTCAGAGCAGTTTTTCTAGCACTTCAAGTTTTTTCCATATCTGTTCAGAACAAAGTTGTACAGGTCAGAACAGACAGCACCACTACAATGTGGTACATCAACAAGCAAGGGGGCACTCGTTCACGGCCTTGTGCACCGAAGCAATGAAGTTGTGGTCTCTGGCTTATTCCCTGAACACCTCCCTCACGGGAGTTCACCTCCCAGGCAAGGACAATGTCCTGGCAGATGCCCTCAGCAGGATTTCCCAGGGCCATCACGAATGGTCACTGGATCCCCTAGTACTGGAGGTAGTATTTGCCAGATGGGGCACCCCGCAGATAGATCTTTTTGCAGCCCCAGACAATCACCAACTTCCCCTTTTTTGTTGCAGGCCCCCAGTGTTGGGCTCAGTCCTCTGGATGCCTTCCTTCTCAGTTGGGAAGGGAAGTTTCTCTATGCTTCCCCACCTTCCCTCTTCTGTTCAAGGTGCTAGTCAAAATCTGATCTCAACCCTGCAAGATGATCCTGATTGCTCCAGATTGGGCCAGACAGCCCTGGTACCCACTCCTTATGTCCTTAGCAGTCCACCTTCCCCTGTGTCTTCCCAGGAATCACAACCTGTTAACCTGTGCTCAGGGGAGAGTTTGGTACCCAAATCTCAAATCTCTCAACCTCAAGGCCTGGCTCTTGAAGAGTTAGAGTTTGCTGACCTACACCTTTCCCAAGGTGTATTGGATATCTTGAAGGTTTCTAGGAAGCCTTCCACCAGGGCTACTTATAATTCCAAATGGAAGAGGTTTTCCATATGGTGCTCTGGCAAGCACATTTCCCCAGAATCTGCTGATGTACCCACAGTCCTGGATTATATGGTGCATTTGAATACTTTGGGGCTGAGACCAGCTACCCTAAAGGTGCACCTGGCAGCCGTGTCTGCTTTCTTATCAGCAGGTAAACCCTCTTCTCTTTCAGCTCATCCTGTATTCTCCAAGTTTTTCAAGGGATTGCTTCACACCAACCCTCCATTCAGGGACCCTGCCCCTGCCTGGGATCTTAATATTTGCATTGCCCAGCTTATGCAACCCCCTTTTGAGCCCTTGTCTTCAGCAGAGCTTAAGTACTTGACTTGGAAAACTGTATTTTTAGTAGCTATCACTTCTGCCAGGCGATAAGTGAATTACAAGCATTGTCAGTGGAGCCTGATTTTATCTCCTTTCATAGAGATAAGGTGGTCCTCAGGACTAACAGAAAGTTCTTGCCTAAGGTGGTTTCAGACTTCCACCTTAATCAATCTATGTCTCTCCCTGTGTACTTCACTGACCATTCCTCCTCTGGCAAGAGGAGACTGTACAGTTTAGATGTCAAAAGAGCCCTTAGTTAATACATAGAACGTACCAAGGGTCACAGGTTTGACTCCCTCCAACTTTTCCTCACTTATAGTGAGGTTAGTAAAGGGAAACCTGCCACTAAAAGATCCATTACCAGGTGGATTGTCTCTTGTATCCAATTTTGCTATGAAAAACTGGGTAAGGTTCCTCCCTCAGGCCTGAGGGCTCACTCTACCAGAGGTACAGCTGCGTCTCTGGCTGCTGCCAGGGACATCCCTATCCTAGAAATATGTCAAGCAGCTACCTGGAAAACAGTTCACACTTTTACCAAGCATTACTCCCTGGACATCCAGGCTAGGAGTGATGCTCGGTTTGGCACAGCTGTGCTTCAGAGCCTATTTCCTAAGTAGATCCTGTCCCTCCTCCGTGGAGGTACTGCTGTGTAGTCTGCATATGTCATAATATAGCAAGACTTCATGTTGTTTGAAGAAAAAATTACTCACCTTAGTAATGTTTCTTTTAATGGAGTCTTGCTATATTATGAAGCCCCCCCCCCCCGCCTGCCCCTCTCAGAACCTCTGCTTTTGGGATGTGGGTGGGCAGTGCAGTGTTGGCACTTAGTAGATGCCTACCTTGTTTTTCACCCCTCCTTTTTGGGGTGTTTGGCTGTTGTGTTTTTATTTTTTGGATCCCCTGACTTGAGTCTTTGTTTTGGGACTAAAAAATGTGTTCTTATATTTAGTAGCCAGTTGGCTAGTGTAAATTTACAGCTTCCACACAGAACCTTAGTGAGTTTTGCTCGTAAAGATCTGACAGTTTGAGTTTGAAGAACAACAGACAGAGCTTTCAACCGAGTTCATGCTCAAAGTTCCATGCCTGGCATGGAAAGTTAACTCTTTCACCTCCGGAGTAGTTCGAAGGTTGGGGCTCACTGCATATGTCATAATATAGCAAGACTCCATTAGAAGAAACAACATTACTAAGGTGAGTAATTTTTTCTTCTCTCCTAAGGGGAGAAAATGGAGGAAGAAAGTGTCCTGGACACGGTAGGATGACAACCGAACCCGCATGCCCGCTTCCCACGAACATGTAGTAACCTCCACACCGGATCTGTTCCGTTGGTTGAGGAATCCCCCACAATGGGGGGCAAGCTGTGGAGGAAGTGGAAGGTAAGCTGTGAGCAGGGGATGGGGCTGGGGGATCAGGCATGATGGTAAGCGACCTGGGAGGAGGATAAAGAAATTAACTGCAAAAAAAAAAAAAAAAACACCAGCTCCATACAACCTTGGACATGGACAGTTTCCTGCACCAATCTGTGGCTATCACCATGTCCATGGGCATCGGCGGTTGCATCCTTTGCCTGATTATAACTTGTTGGGCACTTGCACCCAGACTGGGATTCCCTGCAGCTTCGGGGGTTCATGGCAGCTTTGGCCATTGAGCTCGCTGGTGGATTTGCCCCCTGCAGTGGGAGTTGGGCCAGCATTGGTCTCAATGCCTAGATTCTCTGAACCCACCAGTCCTTGTGATCTAGTCGGTGTGGGATGCCATCGCAAGGTGGGTATGTCCCCAGAACTTAGAGGAAGAAGACCTGTTTGTCTGCCTGCAATCGTCTTTCATGCTGACAACAGATGTATCTCTGGTAGAGCGCATGAGTTCTGATCACCGTGGGAGTCCTGCTGCCACATCAGCCTGCTGTAGATCCTTCCAGTGCATCTGGCTCTGGTGGAGTTTGCTGCATTGATTCAGGGCCAAGTTGTTCAGGTTCAGACAGACAACAAGACCACCATGTTCTACTTGAATAGGCAGTGTGGGACGCATTCCTTTCCATTGTGTCAGGAGGCACTCTGCACCTGGTCGCTGGAGTGCAGCCTGCAGGCCGATCTTCTGGTGGTCCATGTCATGGAAGAAAACAACCAGCTGGTGGATGCTCTCAGCCAGATCACAGAGACAAAGTACGAGTGGTTTCTACATCAAGAGGTGGTTGACCACCTGATGTTCTTCGGGGGGTATCTCAGTCATCAGGTGACACCATAGGAACCTTCGCCATCAGTGAAGGGGAATCCACACAGAATATTTTCAGCAGTACAACTAGGGCTGCCCATGCCATCGACGTCAATCAACGTCACCAGCCCGATATAGGTGTAGGCGGCCCACTCCCTCCTCGGCTCTGTCCCACCGTTGACTTGCTTACATGGGTCTCTGCGGAAGCTTCATCGCAGTGTTTGCGCCTTTTTCTCCAGTACTAAACTAAATCTCTTTTTTAAGAGATTTTTCTTTTTGTTTATGTTGAGAGTCATTCCTTCCCCTACTCTTTTCCGTCGCTGCGGAAAGATTTCCTCTACAGACGAACACTCAGTCTGTGTCTGCTGTCTTGGGCTTTACCACAGTGTCTCTGACTGTGAGCTCTGCCAGAAGTTTAACCAAGCAACCCTTAGGCGACACAAGAAGGCTGACAGAAAATTAATGGAATAACAGGTAGCCAGCTCCAGGCAGGGGTCCTGCGAGGCCTCCGGCTGCCCAGTCGCTGACTGGCTCTTCCCACTCCCAGGCCTACAAGGCCTGAGACAAGTCCTTGGGGGGGGATAAGGCCTAAAAAAAAAATGTCTGGGATCACGTCCTTTCCCCCAGTGGCACTCCCATTCCCTGTCTGCATCTTCTTCTTCTTCAGCTTGCTCTTCATCAGCTGCAGCCGCTCGGATGAAGAGACCAGCTGTCCAGGTCTCTGTGCCTACAAGACCCATACCGACAGCACCTCCGCCCAGCACACAGGGTGCTTGGCTGTCGACCTCCGGGTCATCGTCTCTCCGTCTGTCGATGACTGACGATCATTGATAACTATCCCACTGAGACCTGCTCTTCTCCTCCAGGGCTACAGGCTTGTCTGGTTCCCAGGACACAGCTGAAGGGTCGTCACCTGTGCCGCCTAACTCCTCTGTCGATTTCCACTATTGATCTGAATGACGTACTTGTAAAGTACACGAATGTACTCGTTCAGCAGCTTTGTGCCTTGAATTAGGTCAGTCACAGGCCGCCGCGACCACCGTCATTACCCATTAACCTGCCCATCGACCCTGAGTGGCTCCCCACAGGCTACTGCCAGTGAATCCGATGCCAAACACAGATGAAGAGGTCGACGTCAGGGAGGAGTACCATCCTGATTTCATTCCTGACGATGAGGAGAATGAAGAGGAGGAGATGCTTATCTCAGACAAGTCCACTGCCGCCTCTGTCAGTGAGGGCTCTGTGAAACATGCTCCAAGACCCCCTCCTGAGGATGCCACATTTTTTAATGTGATGAAGCATTTGTTTTCCACAGTGGGCTTCCAGACTGAGGAAGAGGATGTCACCAGAAAGGACCTGGTAGATTTCCTGGAGATCCCGGAGTCTCCCCCTAAGATCGTTCCTCCAATGCTCCCAGCATTGAAAAGTGCAACCACAGCAGCCTGGTACAGACTAGACATGGTGCCAGCCATGCCACGCAGGGCAGAAAAACTTTACAATGCCCCTCAGGGGTCTCCCTTACTTCACTGCCCAGGCTGAAACAGACTTGGTCGTCATCAAGACAGCTCATGACCGATCTAAGGTGCCTAAACACCTTGGTTCCCTTCCCCGGACAAGGAATCCTGTAGGATTGACCTCTGAGGGGAAAAAGGGTTTATAGGGACATGAATATGATGTTATATTCACACTTTCTGGCAGTTGCCTTTCCCTTTAAGACTTCAAGCTGGCTCCTACCACCCACCCGGGTGGTAACTCCCTCGGCTCCGCCCCATCATACCAGATCTTCCTTTCCGCTGGAAGAAGTAGGTTCCCTCCTTATCGCTCCCACGTTGAGTAGGCCGTGGTGCTTAAATTTTCGGATATACTTGCAAAACTTGAACTGAAACTCATTCAAGTTTAATCTTCAGCTCGATCTTCGACTGTGATGGAGGCTAAATCATTACCCAGATTTCACCGGTGCCCGTGGGGGTAGAAGATGTCATGTACTGACCTCCACACCTCGTGCATCTACTGTCTGGGCCACGATCATGATCTTCAGGCCTGCGACTTTTGTTGGTCGTTTCACCTGATGGTCCTGGAGGACCTCACTGCCCGCCTGAAGTTGGGTTGTCCGGAGAAACGTTGTCTGCTGGTCAAATCAAAGGATGCCCATTGGGTGGTCTCCACAGTTGCAAGGTCCGGTGAGCAGTTGGAGCAACTCAAGGCCTTCAAGGAGGAGGTGGTCCAGGCCGCCGTTCAGTTCTCTTCTGCCTCGGCCTTCGTTCTGCTCTAGTTGGGCTCCACTTATTTGGCCTCCTTCAAGGAGCTGTGCCAGTCCCTCTCGACCAAGGGGCAGGGCCCTTCTGAATCGCACAGTTCCCGCTCACAGCTGTGTCACCTACGCTGAAACAGCACCTGGCAGACCTGCAGCTAAGCGGACGATTGGCAGGTGGATCACATCCTACATTGATCTCTGCTATAGGTTGGCTGGTAGGGAGCCTCCCGGAGGTCTAAGGGTTCATTCTACCCGCCATACTGCTGCGATGGTGGCTGCTTCTAGGGACATTCCTAGCCAGGAAATCTGCAGGGCTGCTACCTGGAGTCAGCACATACCTTCATGTCCCATTACCACATTGAACTGGAGTCATGCTGGGATGCTGGTTTTGGGGCCTCAGTTCTCCAGTCTCTGTTCCCGAAGTAGGGGGTGTGAGCCTTGCCTCCCTCCTCCTGGAGAACTGCTAGGAGTCTGCCAGAAAGTATGGATAGAACATCATATCCACGCCCCTAGAAACACAGGTTACTCTCCTGTAACAGTAGTTCTATAAGCAGTATATGACGTTCATCCACACGGACCCACCCGGCCTCCCCATCTTTGGCGCACACACTCTGCTTCCAGCGGGCAAGATCTGGCATCTTGGGGCAGAGTTGAGGGAGTTACCACCTGGGTCGGTGGGAGGAGCTAGCTTGAAGATGTTTCTGGCAAATCTTAAAGGGAAAGGCAACTGCCAGAATGTGTTAATGAACATCTTATACCACTCCTAGAACTACTGTTACAGGTGAGTAACCTGTGTTTATACCTCCTCCACCTTAGGCCTGAGGATTGCAAATTATCTGTCACACATGGTTAAATACCAGAATGCCAACTGGAGAAAGGGCAGAGCTGCCACTCAGGCCCCTCTTGATGGCTCCCAGAAGCAGGAATTGCTTCAGTATTTGCAGGCTGCTGAGCATGTTAGCGGACACCTCCTCAGGCACTGTACAACATGGTCGATATAGTTGCCAGGGTGGCTGACGCTGGCATATGCCTTTGTGGCACTCCTGGCTTAGAGTATCTGACTTTTGCAGCTGATGTGCAGAACGAGGGTGCTTAATGCCCCCTTCAGTGGCACTAAGCTATTCGGCTCTAATGTTCAGTATCTCATTAATGATCTATGGGCCTTAGAGTACGGCCATTAAATCAGTCCATTCCTTCTACCACATGGCAGGGGCAGAGGGTGGCCACACTACTTTCGTGGAGCAAACCAGTGGGCCCGGATTGTCTCCTGCTACCCAAGGAAAGCATAGAGCCCAAGCTCCCTTGCCCACCCCCTCCAGTGCTGGAGCGGTGGCCAATTGCCCCAGAATTTATGGACCAGCCTCGGCGGCTGACTTCACCTCAGCTTGACTCCTTGCCAGACCCCCCCTCCTCTGGTTCAGACCCAGAAGGTGCTGGTCGGAGGTTGGTTCTTCCTTCATCTGAATTAGTGGAGGACCATAACTTCAGACGGATGGATACTACAAATCATAGGAAAGGGTCACACCCTGGAGCTTATCCAGCAGTCTCCAGACACCCGTCCCCCACCCTCCAGTTATCCTCCAGCGCAAGCAGGCCATAGAACTAGTGCCCAGGCGCCAGAGGAACCAGGGGTTTTATTCCAGGTTTTTCCTGGTCCCCAGAAAGATCAGAAATCTGAGGCCCGTCTTAGATCTAAAGGAATGCAATCTCTTTGTCTAGATGTTTCGGATGGTAACTTTGCCAGGCTTGATACCCCTCCTCAGGACCAGGGACTGGCTCTGTTCACTCGACATGCAGGATGCTTACCTGCACATCTTGGTGTTTCATCCTCACAGGAGGTTTCTTCGTTTTGCCTTTCAGGGCGAGCATTATCTGTTCAAAGTGCTGCCCTTTGGTTTATCTCTGCACTGCAAGTCTTTATCAAGTACTTAGCACTGGTTGCAGCAGCTCTCAGAAGAGAGGAACTGTATGTCTTCCTTATCTGGATGATTTGCTCCTCAAGGTCCCATCCAGGAACAGCTTTTGCTGAATCCAGAGCGTACTCTCCAGCTATTCCACTCCCAGGGCATTACTGTCAACCTGCCCAAGTTGGTTCTAGTTCTGTCCCAAAGACTGTAATATGTAGGGGTAGTTCTGGATTCTGAGCAGGGAAAGGCTGTCCCATCTCAAAACAGGGAGGAGTGCCTCATCACCCAAGCTCAGGAGGTCTCTGAGTCGGTACATCCCCACCAGGGTGTACCTCAGAATGTTGGACCTGATGGCAGCGGCCATTCCCACCATTCCACTGGCCAGGCTTCGTATGCATACCATTCAGTGGACCCTCAGGGTACAGTGGGACCAACGCACGAACGAGTTGAATCAACTAGTCCTGGTCTCCTCTCCAGTACGCAAGGTACTGCAGTGGTGGGTGGAGCCCTTGGATCTGCTTCAAGGTGTTCGCTTCCAGATTTCTTCACCACATCAGATCCTAACTCATGTACTGTAATTGTATTAACTGTTATCTACCTGCCTGTTCTTGTCTATACTCGTCCATTGTCCATGACGTGGAACCTTTGTAAAAGAGCACTGTTTGCTCAAAGGTATTATCTGAAATTTTTATAAATAAATAACTGCAGATACCTCAAGTCTGGGCTGGGGAGTACACCTAGGTCCGTTCCAAACCCAGGGCTCTTGGTCCCAGTGGTAAGCTGCCCTGCATACCAGTGTCCTGGAGATGAAAGCGGTGCTCTGTGCCATGCAGACTTTTCAGGAGCACCTCGCTCCAGGCCAACTGTTGGTACAGTCGAACAATTTGAGTGTAATCTACTACATCAACAAGCAGGGCGGGGCTCACTCATACCCTCTGTGCAGGTAGGCCATGAGAGTGTGGTACTGGGCGCTGGAGCACAGTCTGACACTTTCTGCAGTTCTCGTTCCAGGAGTGCTAAACACCGGCCAACAGCCTCAGCAGGACTCAGTCCAGCATGCACAAGTGGGAGCTTCTCTCATCCGCCACAGACTTGTTCAATAGATGGGGTGGTCCAGAATTGGACCTTTTTGCATCCCCACTCAGTGCAAAACTGCCCAGTTTCTGCTTGCTGGATCCAGGGGCTGGAGTTTTCTGGTGAGACCTGTTGTCCTTCTCCTGGAGCAATAGGTTTCTGTATGCATTCCCTCCATTTCCTCCGATCCAGAGTCTGATCAAGCTGTAGATGGAGAGGGCCGCCAGCATGATTCAAGTGGATCCATTCTGGTCTCGCCAGATATGGTTCCCTTTATTTCAACAGCTGGCAGAGGAACTTCTGGTCCCTCCTCTTCTTTGCAGGAATATGCTGACCCTGGAGCAGGGGACCCTGGTCCATCCCAGCCTCAGGTCCCTTCATCTGCATGCCTGGCTCCTGAGAATGTAGCCATTGCCAGGTTGGGGTCTCTAACAGGGTGGCGGGCCTGGTGGCTGCCGGGAAGCCTTTCAACTGTGCTTCATCTCCTGGGGAAGAACTGAGGAGGGAGTGGGGCCGCCTGTGCCTGGTGATGTCTGTTGATGTCGATGGTGTGGGTGGCCGTTGTACTGCTGAAAATCTTCTGTGGATTCCCCTTCACTGAAGACGAAAGTTCCTACGGTGTAACCTGATGACTGACATCCCTTGAAGAGCTACTGTTATGGTAAGTTCTTACCTAACTGTTCTTTCTCCCACTGGGCACCCCCTGGTGAATCTGTTTGCCTCATGGGAGAACAGAAGACTGAGGCCTCTTCTATGGTCCCCCCACCCCACCCGAAACTGAGACTCTGCAGGTGGATGCCTTCTCTTGACTCTGGACCCTTGGCCTTCTGTATGCCTTCCCTCCCTTCCACCTTAGTTCACAAAGTTATGATCAAGGCCTCGAAGGACACGGCCTGGATGAGCCTGATAGCTCCAGCCTGGCTGAGACCGTTCTGGTACTCAGATCTCCTCTACCTCAGTAGCAGTACTCTGTAGAAGTTGCCTCTCCACCCGACCTGCTGATGAAACAGGGAACAGTCCTGCACTCAGACCTTCAGTCCCTGTGCCTGTCAGCCTATTACCTGAGCAGCTAGAGTTCCAGACCTTGGACGTCTCAGAAGACATCCTTCACGTTGTGGAGGCTTCCCAAAAGAAATTGCTTGCAGAACGTATGCGTTAAAGAGGTAGAGATTCTCACTTGGGTGCAAAGGGAAGCAGCTTGATCCACTTTCCAGGCCATTAGCTACCAAACTTGACTACCTTTGGTCCTTGTCTCAATCGGGACTGAGAGCCACAACTCTAAAAGTGCACTTGGTTGCGGTCTCTGCATACCAGGTGCGGGCTGATATGCTGATAGTGGCACAGGAGAAGATGGTTGGGTGCTTTTCAGCAGCCTGAATCACTTGTCCTTCCAGTGCGTAACCACTGCATTTGTGGGACGTACTGCTGGTGCAGAACAGTGCTCACAGGCAAGCCATTTGAGCCAGTGAACAAGTGCGCTCTCACACTTGTCGTGGAAGACTACCTTCTTGGTGGCCGTCATATAAGCCAGAAGGGTGGGCGAGCTCCATGTGCTCTTGGTGGAGTCTCTCTATGTGGTCTTCCACAAGGACAGGGTAGTCCTTTGCCCCAAAGTGAAATTCCATCTGAAGGACGTGCCGGAGTTCCACCTGAAACAGGTGATTAACCTCCTGGTATACTTCACTAACCCAACCTCGGATGCTGATCATAAGATCTTACTTCGAGACACAGCTCTTGCAGCAGGTTACACCATTAGGACCGAAGCCGCCAGGCGCCAGGACCCCGGAAAAATTCTAGCTAGCTAACTACTGTCGGGGACGTACGGCCGTCGGTCCAGCCTCACGTCGGCGTGGTATCAGAAGGGGGCCGGTCCCGCTAGATTCTGAAGTTTTCCTCCGCGTCGACTTAGCTACCTGACCCTTCGGTTACCAGTCTAGCGCTGACGCTGTGAATAGTTCTTTTTTGATAAAATTTCGAAAATCTTCAGAATCCTCTTCAAGCAAGATCTTGATGTCATCACCAACGGGCCATCCTTGAAATGCGCTTGGGAAAGCAGATCCCGTTCAAGGACCCCCACCGCGGCCCCTGCGTCCGGTGCCTAGGCCGAACCACGATACCGGGCCTGTCCTTCTTGCCAAGGGTTCAATAGCTGCATGCCGGATCCGGCCAGAGGGCTTTGACGCTTTCTTCTGGAGGAACAACTGAAGACCATGTCCTCAAGGGAAAGCTCCAGGGTCCACAAGCACGCGGAGAAGAGAGGAGGCCCTTCCAGGTTCCCTTCTAGGGGTTCGGAGTCCCGTAGCTCCGGTTCGAAATCTCCCCCGGCTGCAATCAAGAAACCTTCATCTCAGGAGAAATCCGCCAGGCCTTCCTCCCCTTCCAGGGCCTTGGCGAAGTCCGGGGAACGACACCATCACCACCGCAAGTCGGGTTCCCGCTCCTCGGTACCCGACGTCAGGTCTTCGTCGGTGCCTCCACGCAAGACGTTGGAGCTCACGCCTTTAAAAAGGCCTGTAGCCCAGACGCCGGCTCGACAGCCGTCGGCCGTGCGCCCTTCTTCCCTGGAGCCGCCGTCGGCCCGACGACCGACGCCGGCCATTACATCCCAGCGGACGCCGGTAGGGGGACCGACGCCCGCCCCTCCTGAAAAGAAGAAGGCCCTGTTGCCTCCGACCGACATCGGTCAGGAGCCTCTATCGGAGGAGGACCTAGAGCAGCCCGAGGACCAGACGGGCGACCCCGGTCCCGTAGGTACTCCCAGGGATCCCTCGCCATTACCAGAGCCCCCTGTGGAGCCGACGCCGGGACCCGACGACCGCCACTGCACCGGGCCGTCGTCGGGCCTCTCTCTAGTGGAGGTGAAAGATCTGTTCACCTACTGGTGGGATACCATTAAAAAAGACATGGTTCCCCCCCCTCCTCCTCCTACTCCTCCTCCTCCTCCTCCTCCTACTCCGGTTCCTGCCCCCTCGCCATCGGGGTCGGCAGGTCGTGTTCCTCCTCCCCGGGAGCCTAGAAACCCTCCCAGGGGGAGACCTGATAAACGGAGACCTCCGTCGAAATCCTCTTCTGGATCACCCAGCCCCAAGAGATCCAGGAGACGCCGACGTTCGCCTTCAACGGAGGACACGGGATCAGACTACTCCACCTCTAGATCCCCATCTCCACTCTCCATCCCTTCTCCGGACCCACGTGAGATGCCTAGATCTCCTCCGGATGATCCCTCGTTCCTTGATATTATGAGACATATACAAGAGAACATGGGATGGGATGCTGAAGACTTAGACCCGGAAAGAGTGCGACTCGCCAAATATCTTCGGCAAAAGGACCCCAAGCCTGTGGTGGTACCACCCTTGGTTGACACTTTCGTGGACGTCACCAAGGCTGCGTGGAAGCGTCCACACTCGCTCCCGGCGAGACCGAAGAAAGCTGATCGCTTGTACAAGGCTCCTAAGGACGACCAGTACTTGACGCAGCATCCTCAGGCCGATTCTCTGGTCATCACAGCCTCACATGACCGGTCACAGAGGCCACAACATTTGAGCACCCTGCCACCGGACCCAGAGTACAAACAACTGGACGCATTGGGTAGGCGCATACTTCCCGCTACCCGCGCCATCAGATCCCTGGAACTATTTAACCCATGGTTCAGTTCCAGAACACTTTGTGGGAACCTGGGTCTGGAAGCGCTGAAAGATGCCCGGGTGAGCAGAAGGAGGAGATGCTTCAGCTCCTCCGCACGGGTTCAGACGTGGGGACCCAGTGCTAAGAGCCGCTGGTGACTCCGCGGACTCATCGGCCCAGCAGCAGCTTCTGGCGTTGCCTCCGGAGACACTCTTGGTTGCGCTGTCTCGCTTTACCTCGGACGCCCAAAAGAACATCTTGACGCCTTTTGAGGGAGAAGTACTGTTTGGTAATCCCACAGAAAGATCCTTACCAAACTCCAAGAGGCAGGAAGGCGGTAAGGTCGGTTCAGGCCATGTACCCACTCTAAGCTTGGTTCCTTCAGAGGAACCAAAGCCGCTGCGGCGCCGGACGAGGCAACAGACCCACTCTGCTGCACCTCAGAGGGGCTCTGGTTTTGGAGCCCAGGGCAAACACCCGCCAGCCGAGGCCAGCGTTCTCCCAGGCAGGCCCAGCCAGCGGGTCCATCTGCCGCCACAGCCTGACTCCTTTTCCGCCCCGCCTCAGGATCAACGGGAGTTTATAGTCGGGTCGATTGCAACTTCCTGCCGGGATGGCAGGCCATTACCACCGACAGGTGGGTCTTCAGTTGGTCAGTCTAGGCCACTTTATAGAATTCGCAGGAAAGCCACCCTCGAGGCCTCCTTTGCTCTCCCGGTATCAGGGTCAGCACAAAGCCTTGATCTGGCAAGAAGTACTCACGCTACTACGAAAGGGAGCGATAGAGTACGTCCCAGAGAACCAGAGAGGACTAGGATACTATTCCCACTTCTTCCTGGTTCCCAAGAAAACAGGGGACCTCCGTCCAATCTTGGACCTCAGCGACCTCAATGTGTCGGTCACTTACAAGAGATTCCGCATGGTGACCCTTCCGGTCTTATCCCCATGCTCAAACAGGACGCCTTTTTAGCGTCTCTAGACATGCAGGATGCCTACCTGCACATCCCTATGGCTCAGGCGCACAGGAGGTTCCTGCGCTCGAAGTTTCTCGACCACCACCTTCAGTTCCGAGCCCTTCCTTTCGGACTGTCTTCCGCACCGAGGGTCTTTACCAAGTGCATGGCAGTCGTGGCAGCGTCTCTGAGGAGACAGGGCCACTACGTGTTCCCGCACCTGGACGACTGGCTTCTCATGGCGCTCTCCAGAGAGCGTTGCTTCTTGCAATCAAGAGCACCCAGGATCTGTTCGATCCCTGGGCATCCTCATAAATTACGAGAAGTCTCTCCTGGTACCGCCGCAGAAACTGCAGTTCATAGGAGCAGTTCTGGACACTGTTCGGGAAGAGCTTTCTTCCGCCGACAGAGCGGAGCGATCAGATCCCTCATAAGGGACCTATCACAGCAAGGTTGTACCTGCCAGGTCGGGTCCTTTGCTTGCTCGGACACATGGCTGCGGCCATTCCACTGTCCCTGTCGTAAGACTCCACATGCGCATACTCAGTGGATGCTCAAAGTGCAATGGGACCAAAGGCAAGACCACTTGCAGCATCCGGCCAGACCCACAATTCAGTGATTCAAGACTGGCAGTGGTGGCTAGCCCCAGGGTCGCCTCATCAGGCGCCCGTTCATTGCGCTGCGCCCGGAGGTCACCTCACCACAGATGCTTCCGGTCTTGGGTGGGGGCACACCTGGACGGGTAAGTCCCAGGACGTGGACCCAGATGGAAGCTCACCTTCACATCAACGTGCTGGAAATGAGAGCGGTCCTCTATGCCCTGCAGGCCTTTCAGTCAGTTATCCCACCGTAGCTCTTCTACTTCAGACAGACAACACGGCGGTGATGTATTACCTCAACAAACAGGAGGCGCACTCTACCCCTTTGCAGGGAGGCCATGAGAGTGGGATTGGGTAATCAGGCGCCGAATCTGATCACTGTGCACGCTCCTCGGAGTGGACAACACGGTTGCAGACGGCCTGAGTCGTTCTCAGGCCAGAGTCCACGAATGGGAACTCCTTCAAGAGGTAGCAGAGGATCTGTTTCTTCGATGGGGAACTCCAGATCTAGACTTGTTCGTCTCCCCATCCAACGCAAAACTGCCCAATTTTTGCTCGCTAGATCCAGGGCCTGGTGTTTTCTGGCGAGACGCGTTATCCCTCTCCTGGGCCAACAGATTCCTCTACGCTTTCCCTCCTTTCCCGTTGATCCAGAGAGTTCTTCTCAAACTGCGCAGGGAGCACGCAATAATGATCCTAGTGGCCCCATTTTGGCCCAGACAGATTTGGTTCCCTTTGTTGATTCAACTATCTTGGGAACCCCCGCTCCCGTTGCCGCTCAGCTCCCACTTACTGTCTCAGGAGAAGGGTTCACTTGTCCACCCGGACCTACGTTCCTTGAACCTGCATGCTTGGCTCCTAGAGACATAGCCATTTTGCGTCACGGGGTCTCGCAAGAGGTTGCAGAAGTCCTTTCTGCAGCCAGAAAGCCGGCAACGCATGCGACGTACGCCATGAAATGGCTCTGCTTAGGTATGGTCGCGAGCACGCGACCTTTCCTTAGGTTGTCCTGTGGAGTAATATTAGAATATTTGCTCTCCCTCTTTCATTCGGGTCTAGCCTACTCCTCTATTAAAGTGCACCTCTGTTATTTCGGCTTACCACCTCCCGGTGGGAAATCGTACAGTGGCTCAGGTGGACGCCTCTCGGGAATTTCTTAGGGGAGTGTTGCACCTTAGGCCTCCTATTAGAGACCCTGTGCCTCCATGGGATTTGCTTTTTGTCCTTGAACAGCTCACACTTCCCCTTTGAACCTGCCGCGGATTGCGAGCTACGTTTTCTGTCGTGGAAAACGCTGTTTTTAGTTGCTGTTACCTCGGCAAGAAGAATTTCTGAACTTCACGCTCTCATGTGCAAAGAGCCTTATTTAGTTTTCCACCGGGACAGAGTATCCCTGAGGACGAACCCTAAATTCTTGCCTAAGGTGGTTTCTTCACTCACTCTGAACCAGGATATCGACTTCCGGTCTACTTCCCGAACTACTCTAATAGAGGAGAGGCTCTGCTCCATACCCTGGATGTTCACCGCAGCCTGAGATTTTACCTCAACAGAACTCAGTCCTTTCGTAGTTCTGAGCAGCTTTTCATTTCCTTCTCTGAGAGAATGATGATGCCAATCAGTATCCAAACAGTCCCTTTCTCGCTGGCTTGTCCAGTGTATTTCTCACTGTTATGGTATCAAACAAAAGCCCCTCCCGGGTACAGTCCGGGGTCATTCCACTAGAGGGGTGGCTACTTCCTTTGCAGCGCTCAAAAATGTTTCCACTTCTGCTATATGCTGCAGCCACTTGGAGTTCTGCATACCTTTATCAGGCATTATAGTTTTGGACATCGCCTCCCCATGAAGGGCTGGTTTGGTTTGGCCAGCATTTCAGGTCTCCTGTCCTAGGTTCAGGACCTGGTTTTTATCCTTTATTTTCCTCCTCCCGGATTTTCTGGACAGCTACTGCTTGGGAATCAGTCCTATGGTGTACCTTGTTGCAAGAGCTGTGTCTCGAGTAAGATAGTACAGTTACGTAAGAACTTACCGTAACAGTAGATCTTCGAGAACAGCTCTTGCACATGCTACCCCGCCCACCTTCCCCTTGGAGGAAGCATGGCTCAGTCTTTCTGAGCAGGAATTGTTATCTTTCTGTCTTCTGACGGCGTAATCCTAGGTCTCCATTTTGATGTCAGCTCTGCAAGAAGTCTCTGGCGGAGAACTGGGAATCTGGCGGATCCGCCCCCTTTAGTTCACACGCCTGACGCCGGAGGCGAGACCGACGTCAACGGTCCCCGCCTGTAGTTAGCTAGCTAAAATTTTTCCGTGGGGTCCTGGCGCCTGGCGGCTTCGGTCCTAATGGTGTAACCTGCTGCAAGAGCTGTTCTCGAAGATCTACTGTTACGGTAAGTTCTTACGTAACTGTACTTTCCATACTCTGGACCTGCAGAGGCACTATCCTATTGTAAATAGCACACACCGTGGATTTTTGGTGAGGCTCGCCAGCTGTTTGTCACATACACTGAAGCCGTGTCTGGCAAACCAGCAGCCAAGTGTAAGATTGCCAGGTGGATCACATCCTGCATCGACCACTGCTAAAGGTTGACTGCTAGAGGGTCACCCAAAGGGGTTAAAGGGAAAGTCCACTCAACCTCATTTCTGTATACCTGTGTAGTTTGTAGCCATGAGCAGTGATTACCTTCTTCTTGCATTTCCTTAATTTCATCCTTATTTAAATATAAATGAGCTTGCTTCTCTGTTTTTCCCTGGTATGAAAACCTTTTTTCTGCCTTGCAAAGGTTGTGACCCTATTCATACAAGGTATCGTGGGAGCTGACGATGCATACGTGCACAAGCCAGCAGAAGTTATATTCTAATTCAGTTCTGTTACATATCTTGTGAAGTCTCAGTATTCTTTAAAAGCATTTTTTTCTAACTCAGATGCACTTAAAATTACAGAAAATAGCAGGGCACTTGCTATGCCTTGAAAAGTTTCATGGCCAGCAGAAGACAAGATAGGGACTGCAGAGAACAGCAACAGCACTGACAGACACGGTATAACTACTGCAGGCTTTAGCACCCAAATACCATAACATTCCAGGATGCATTACATGAGCCAGGTAATGACCTTTGCAATGGAGTCAGGCAGGCTTTCACACCAGACTTAAGTATCTTCATTTACATTTAAATCCTGATTAAATTAGAAGGGTGCAGTAGAAGTAATCCTTGCTCCTGCCTAAAAACTACACAGCTTGGCAGAATAAAAGGCTGAGTGGACCTTCCCTTAAAGGCTCATTCCAGTGGAGATACTGCTGCCTCTGCGGCTGCTGCTAGGGATGTCCCCATTGAGGAGATGTGCAGGGCTGCAGCATGGTCAAAAGCACACACCTCATCTCCTACTACCGTGTCACGTGCTGACTTGTCATGATGCTGCTTTTGGGGCCTCATTCCTGCAGTCTCTGTTCCCAAATAGAGGTGCACGCTTTGCCCTCTCCGGAGGACTTCTAAGAGTCTGCCAGAGTGTAGTAATGCACTGAATTACTGTTAGTAGCATATAAGTTACTCAGCTGTAACAGTAGTCCTCCTAAAGATATTCAGTGCATATCCACACAACCCACCTGACCTCCCTCTCAAGTGGCTTCTGGATTCCTGCTTCCAATGTACAAACATCTCATTTTAACCATTCTCTATAGATTAGACTCTCACAGCCCACCCCACTGTACTGTAGAAGTTACCCACCTCCTTGTCCCTCGTGATGATCTTTGTTTGGTCTACTGTGTTCACAGAGTTCAATGCCCTAAATTCCCTCTCAAGGTTATCCTGCTCTGGTCCTTCATGTCACTAGGTTAGTCAGTTGTGCTAGATAGCTTTCACGCCACTAATTGCATTTGGTTTTTAATGAACTGCTAACAATTCTTTTTTTTTGTTTGCCTGTGGCAAGGAACTGCCTGCCCCGAACCTGAGACCAAAAACTAATTTTTTTATCCAGTGATTAAAGAGATCTTCCTTGAAGATCTTTCCCTCCATTCAGCCATACCACGGAACTGTAAGTTTTCTGCATCAGGACCAACTGACTGGGGCCGCCCATGTTGACGTGCCTCTTTGGTACCTGTGCAACATGGGCTCCCCCAACAAACCTCAATTCTTTCTCCTGCCATCAACTGCTCGTTGGTCCACTGCTGTTGAAGAATGTTGTCTAACTTGGAAAGTTTCACTGTCAGTGCTCTCTCAAGATTGTTATTGTAAGCAGGCAAGGAACTGTTATTCTGCAGTTGCCGCTGTGGCGCTGTGAAGATATATGAAGATGGCAACCCACTCCATGTGTATTCTTTGCCTCAGCAAAGACCACAGCATTAAAAAGCCTGCTCTGCCTTCCAAGGCTTTAATCCGACAACCAGGAGACATTGCAAGAAAGCTCTGGAAGTTCATCTAAAGCTACAAGAAATGGAGAAACAGGCTGCATCGAAGGTGGCTTCACCGTCATCAGTTGCATCTGTTCCCAGTTTACCTTTGAGTCGCTGCTGCCCATGGTCAAAAGCAGCTGTCGCTAATTCATCAAAGAAAAAGGACATCTCTAACTTGGTGGAAAAGCACTGACACTCTGAGAAAGAGAAGTGTTGTTGAGACGCGCCCACTTCCCCAGAATGTTCTTGTTCACCCTAAGAAGGGGCAGGTCCACTGACAAAGATGTATCCCAGGCTGTGGCTGTGGGTCCTTCTGCCCCTCTGATCATTTCTCAGACATGAAGGTTGGGTTCTGGTGCTGGCTCGCTTCCCGTATCCAGGGGATTCGCAACCTGTTCCACCATCAGGCATAGTTTGCGTTGACAGTTTCATCAACCCCTTCAGGGCCTATTGATGCACAGCTCCTTTACTGGATGATGTTGGAGCTTTTCCAGTGACAGCTGTTGTTGCTGCTGCCGCCTGCATCGGTGACTTTGGCTATATTATCATTGATTTTGCCATCAGTGCTTCAGTTCTTGGTCCCCATCATCATGCTGGGCCCTGTGCAATGTCTGTTGATGGGTTACCCTTTGACAGTCCCTCCTTCATTATGTCCTCGTCCTGTCAACCCTCTACCGATGACAATCGACATTGACAAAGAACTGGAATATAATCCAGAATACACAGAAGCATAGGAGCCGGCCATGGATGAAAAGGAAGTAATAGATTTAGTGGCTCAAGCTTTACTGTCTCTTCCTGCTCAAAGGAGAGTGGGGAAAAACACTTCAAGATCTCCACCTGAGAATGCCTTATTTCAGGCCTTGTACTGGGGTTTCAGGCAGAGGAGGAGGGCTAGAAATATATATATATTTTTTTTTGTGGATGGCTGTCCAAGGGACAGGTGCAATATTTATTTTGACTGTCCCACAGAATTTGTACTTGTCCTGTTGATTTTGTTTACTGATTTGAAATTTCTGTTTACAGACACCAGCTAATAATAAGTGTGCCCCATGGCTGGCACAGTGCCTGAAAAGGGCTTAATAACCGATGGTACCCATTGTAAGGTGCCCTGAAAAGGGCTACTAAATATTACCCACCGGCTAGTACATGGTCCTGAAAAGAACTTAAGTGTGCTCCCAGTTCACTGCCCTGATAATTTACTTCCCCACTTGCTCAGTAGTAGCCCTGACAATGGCCCTTTAATTAATTTCCTTCTGCTCTGCTCTGACAAGTTGATCAGCTTCCTCTGCCCCCATGCAACTCCCCCTACTTAGTAACCCTGACAAAGGCTTTTTTTTTTTTAAACATAGTTTTTGCTTCTGTTGCCGATGTTGACAGCAGATATACCCATCTGGGGACCAGGTCTAGCCTCCAAACTGGTGACATGCTGACACGTCTCAGCCAAGCCCCTGATGACATTGTCTCCTTCCCTGCATTGTTATCCTTGCACTGCCACCCCTGCCCCCACAGGTGGCAGCGTCAAAGCGGAGTGACAGCCCTTCTTTCCTGGAGGAGAAGATGTGTCCCCTGGGATGTTCAGTTCTCCTCTCCCCAATCGGCCCCCAAGGACCCAGACTCATTCCCGAACCCAGGTCACTGGTGTCACAAGTGGTAGTGGTACTACTGCACCGATGGGCCGGCTCTGACAAAGGCGTTTAACCAGCTTCCCCACCTCCTGTCTCTAGAGCCCTTCCTGTCCTGACAGGGGTTTTTAAGCGATTGACTCAGTCCTTTTAAGTTCATCTCCTAATCTCTAAATACTGAGTCTTCCCCTCTTTCTGCCTTGATTGCCCTAAAAAGGGCTTTCAGATACCATTTTCTAGCCCTTACAAGGGCTTTTAATTAGCCTTATCAAGGGCCCTCTTTGTTAGCAGACAGCCCTGAAATGGGTTTTTAATCTGCATTGCAAAAACTCTGCTGCCTCTGAACAAGAGCTAGTCTTGGTCTATTACTGCAGAAACAGCACATAAAGATTTGAGGTATGCAGTGCACAAAGCCTGATGACAAGGAACACATCTGCAGTCTAGTCCTACTGTGGCACAATTTTGATTTCTGCTGCTTGATGAAACCACCAGCTGCTCAGAAGAGTCCATCATGGGATGTTGGGTTGAATGGGCATCTCTCAACACATGATATCACGATGTTGGGACACTCAAAGCCAAAACTTACAGGTGGCAGCATTTCCTGGGTCCTAATGCCCACTAATGCTTTTTCACTTGGTGCCTGTCCCAGGGACAGGCAAAGAAATGAAACTAGCTGTCCCTGAGGAAAATTGGGTATCTGGGACAGGCAGACAGGTGGTCATTTCGACCCCTGCAGAGGAGGAGGAAGATTCCGCCAAGAGAAATTGCTTGAGTTCTTGGCGGTTTCTGCCTCCTCTGTGGTTATATTTCCTCCTGTGTATTCTGTGTCAGAGGATGCCACCTTAGCTGCTTGGCATAGGCCAACTCAGTTGCCAGCAGTTCCCAGAAAGGCTGATACAATATCCAGCCCCCACCGCAAAGCCATATTATTCCTCACAGCCTGAAACAGATTCAGTATGATTGTGACTACTTATGATAAATCAAAAGCACCCAAACACATGCGTTTTCTTCCTAAGGAGTCAAGAAAGCTGGATGTGATGGTAAAGAAGACTTGCCTGTGTTTCCCTTAGTCTGACGATTACAAATTATCTGGATTACATGAAAAAAATATCAGAATAACCTGTGTAAAACAATGTCCTTCCTGGCAGATAAACTGCCAGAGGGCGAGGACAAAATATTGGCCCAGCAGACTATTGCAAATGGACAGGAAGCTGGAAGGCATCTGCTCAGGTGTGCCTGTGATGCCTTAGATACTGCTGCCAAGCCTACTTCCTCTGGTATTTGCCTTCATTGCCCCTCTTGGCTAAGGGTAGCTGGTTTTGCGTCTGATGTACAACAGTCTGTGCTGAATGCTCCCTTTAGAGGAAAGCAATTATTTGGCACTGATGTAGAAAATGTATTGAGGGATTTACAGTACTCAAAAACGACTTTCAGGTCCCTACATACTTTGAAGCCTAAAGCCAGGGGAAGGGATAGCGGATCCCTTTGTAGGCCTTTGGGGATATGGTTCCCAGAGGCCTCACCCTTCCACTGCCCAAGCAAACATACAAAAGATCAGACCATTGCTGGCACCCCTGCCACCTGTCCCACCGACCTCATTAGTGGGGAAGATCAGCATTACTGAAGGAAAGAGTAGTGGAACATCTGGTTGCCAACAGTCTACAGGGCCCAAGGCAGCATGATTTTACTGGGGGCAGGTCATACCAGACTAACCTCATTGAATTTTTCAACTGGGTGACTAGGGAGGTGGGGCTGTGGGCAGTGAACGTGGCCTACCTGGATTTCAGCGAGGCCTTTGACGCTGTGCCGCATAGAAGGCTATTAAACAAGCTGGGGAACATGGGAATGGGAAGGAAAGTGGTGCGGTGGGTGGGAAACTGGCTGGATTGTGAGACACAGAGGGTGGTGGTTAATTGCTGTCACTCCACAGAGGGAAGGGTGACCAGTGGGGTGCCACAGGGACCGGGTGCTGGGTCCAGTCCTCTTCAACATCTATATCAGTGGCATTACAGAAGACTTAGAAGGGAGAATTTGCCTGTTTGCTGATGACACAAAGCTCTGTAACAGGGTGGACACGCAGGAAGGTGTGGATAGAATGAGGAGAGATCTGCAGAAGCTTGAAGACTGGTCAAGGGAGTGGCTGTTGAGATTTAATGCAAAGAAATGCAAGATAATGCACATGGGGCACAAAACCCTGGAACAACATATCAGCTGGGGGGAGGGAAGAGATGTAGAATGCTCCAAGCAGTAAAGGGACCTGGGGGTTATCATCTCTGATGACCTCAAGGTAGGGAGTCAGTGTGACAAGGTAGCAGGTAAAGCAAACAAAATGCTGGGATGCATAGGCAGGGGTATCACCAGCAGGAAAAGGGAGGCCATGATGCCACTATACAGGACATTATTGAGGCCACACCTCAAATACAGTGTCCAGTTTCGGAGGCCTTACCTACGTAAAGACATAGACAGGGCTGAGGCAGTTCAGAGGAGGGCAACCAACATGGTGCAAAGATTACATCACAAGACCTACAAGGACAGGCTAAAATAATTAAATGTGTACTCCCTGGAGGAGAGGAGGGAGAGGGGGGGATATGATTGAGACCTATAAGTACCTAATGGGAAGAAACAAGGTGCAGGAAAATGCAATTTTGCATTGAAAAAAGGTCCTAGGACTAGGGACATGGGATGAAACTGGAGGGAGGGAGATTCGGTGGGAACATGAGGAGGTATTTCTTCACTGAGAAGGTGGTGGACAAATGGAATGCCCTGTCAGAGGAGGCATGGGGGCTGAAACGATTACATGATTTAAGAATGCATGAGATAGGCATCAGGGGAAGGGGGAACCAAGTTCTGAAGAAGTTCGAGGAAGCAAAGGTGCACAAATGGGCAGACTAGGTGGACCGTGGCCCTTATCTGTCATCAACATCTATTTATCTTGCCCTCCTTCTAGAGGAGGTTCAAACCTTCCTCAGCAGGGCTGTAGAACTCTTCCTGGTTTCAAATCAGAACCAGGGCTATTATTCCTGGTGCTTTCTGATACTAAAATGGACCTGGGATCTAAGGCCAGTACTAGACCTTTGAGAAATGAATCTGTTCTTTGAATACAAAGCAGTTTCAGATGGTTTCTCTGCAGTGTCTCCTCCCCCCTCTTACTAAAAGGGGATTGGATGGTTTCTCTAGACATGAAGGACGCTTATCTTCATGTCAGAATCAGCAAGTCACACAAGAAATCTGTGTTTCATGCTGTAGGGCTCATACTACCTATTTTGTGTCTTGTCCTTTTGTTTATGATCTGCACTGTGTGCCTTTACAAAAGCTTTTTGCAGCAGCGGCAGCTGCCCTTCGCAGGAGGGCCTCTGTGTCTTCCCTTACATAAACGAGTAGTTGTTGAAAGCCTCGTCTCCCGAAGCCATAGTCTACACACTGTTTTCGACCCAGCAGTTGTTTGACCAACTAGGTATACTGGTCAGTGCACTGAAGTCAGTCCTTGCCCCTTGCCAGAGGCTTAGATTCATATGGACAGTTATGAACACTGGGCTGGGTCAGGCATTTCTGCCTTCTGATTGTGCTACGTCACTGGTGACGCAAGCATAGCTGGTATCATCCAGTGATTGGTGGCAGCCATACTAACTGACCTACTAGCTCACCTCCACATGAGGATCCCCTCACTGGTTCCTCAGGGTGCAGTGGGCACAGCATTCAGCGAGTTGGAGTGTCTTATACAGGTGACTCCTCCTTTCTTTCGCTCTCTACTCTGGTGGTTTGACCACTTCAACCTAGGATGGAGTCCCCTGTTTCTCAGCCCATCTCCCCCTCCTGGTGATGACCACTGACTCCTCAGGTTCGGGATGGTGTGCTCATCTGGGCCTCTCTGAAGCTCAGGGCCAGTGGCCCCCTCTGGATATGGTTCTACACAGCAACACTCTGGAGATATGGGCTGTTCTGCATGACCTACAGGCCTTCACTGCCCTCCTCCCAGAGAATCAGCTGCTGATCCATACAGGCAGTATTTCGGTGATGTACTAAATCAACTGACAAGGCAGAGTACATTTGTACAGTCTCTGTAGAGAAACGATGAGAGTTTGGCATTGGGTGGTAGAATGCGACATATTTCTGTCAGCAGTGTTCCTGTCTGAAAGCACTGGTGGATCACTTCAGTCAATCCGTGCACTCTGCCATAAATGAGAACTCTGGGACTCCAGCATGAATGACCTTTTCAAAGTATGGGTCAACCAGACATAGATCTGTTTGCATCTCCATACAACACAAAACTGCCATGTTTTCTGCTTGCTCATTTTAGGATCTACAGTTTTTTAGTAAGGCGCATTGTCCAGCTCCTGGAAAGGGAGGTTTCTGTACACTTTTCCACCATTCCCTCTAATACAGAGGGTTTCGGTCAAGCTACAGGCCTAGACAGCCACCTTGATTCTGGTGACTCCTTACTGGCCAAGATATATTTGGTTCCCTCTGGTCCAGCAACTAGTAGTGGAACATTCCATCCTGCTCCCCCTGCGAGTAGTACGTCTTGTACAAGAGGAGGGTGCTGTGATGCACCTGGATTTTAGATCCTTGCACCTCCATGCCTGGCTCCTGAGGACATAGTTTTTCCGCATTTGGGGTGTCCACGGCAGTTGCTGATGTTCTGGTGGCAGCTAGGAGGCTGTCTACATAGTTAGTCTACTCATAAAAATGGAAGACATTTTATGGTTTGTTGTACTCAGCATGTCCTGGATATCTTTACATGTCGAGTTCCTAAAGTGCTGGACTACCTCTTGTCCCCTAAGGACTCAGGGGTGGCATATTCCTCTATTAAGGTCTCCCTAGCCATCGTGTCAGCTTTTCATGCCGTCACAGAGGGCAAAACAGTGACCCAGATGGAGGTTTCCCTTCCATTCCTAAGAGGTGTTATACTATTGCAACCCCTGGTCCGAGATCCATTTGCCGTGTGGGGCTTTAATTTGTTTCTAGAGACCCTTACTGTGTCTCCCTTCAAGCCTGCTGCTGCTAGTGAGCTCTGATTCCTCCCTTGGAAGGCACTGTTCCTAGTGGCTATGACATCTGCTAGACACATTTCAGAGTTGCAGGCTCTGGTTGTGGATCCTTCTTTTATTATTTATCATGAAGTTGGGGTTACATTATGCACTCAATAATCCTAATTTCCTTACAAGGATAATGTCTGCAAGAACACTAAATCAGACTGTTGACCTTCCTGTTTATTTTTTCTTCTCCCACAGGTAGTGGGGAATGTCTTACACTGGCTGTCCGGAGGATGCTTTGTTGGTACCTGGATCATACAAAGGATTGTAGAAAATCCTCACAACTGTTTGTAGCTTTTGCCCCCAGAATGGTGGGCTCTTCAATTTCAAAACAGGGCCTGTCCAAATGGCTGGCCAGTTGTATTATGTTTCGTTTCTGGAAGTGTGGTCTATGCTTACTCCACGTGTATGGTGGCTACTTCAGTGGCTTGTTTCCAAAATGTGTCCGCTGCTGATAGGTGCTGCTACCACTTAATACCATTCATACATTTACTGAACACTGCAGTCTGGACATCGTCTCTCTCGTAGATGTGCTGGCTATAACCTCAGTGTTTTGCAGGGCCTCCTTACTCAGGATCATTAGGTCCTGACGTCCTCCCTCTGTACTTGGTATTGCTTGGGAATCGTTCCATGATGTGGCTCAATGGAGGGAGATGTCCTCAAAGAAGATAGAATGGTTTACCTGCCGTAACTGTAGATCTTCGAGAGAATCTCCTCTATTGAGCCACAGCTTTCCCTCCAGTCTCTCCACTTTGTCGGGAGGCTGCTGATTGTCTTGCCTGGTCTATCAAGCTCGTTCTTCTGTGATGCCTCCTTCAGCATCTGTACTCCGATGATCCTCCGAGCTTGTCTTCAGCGGGGAGCCGAGGCATGCTATGGAAGCCCATGTTATATAGGCACTGATGAGGCACGTTGTCATGGGTGGCCCCAGCCAGCAAACATTTCCCGGTGGTCCTGTTGCTGAGAGCTTACAGTTCATGATGTGGCTCAATGGAGGAGATTCTTCTGAAGATCTACTGTTAAGGTAGGTAACTATTCTTTTATTTAATTTACAGGAACCACAATCTGTTTCCCATTTTGAAAGCCATCCGCTGAGTGCCCGCCTCAGCCCCGTCCACATTTTATTGATGTGAACTAGGGAAGGGGCTACAGGGCTATAGATACCATTGTAATGCTGCTGGGTCAGCTGAGGCCTTTAGGTTTAACTTGTACTTATTACAGGTACTTGTACATGTTAAGGGGGCAGACAGTACATGCAATGCACCCTTAACATGTACAAGTATCTTTAATAAGTACAAGTTGCACCTAAAGAACGCCACTGCCCCCAGTAGCATTATACTACTATCTATGGCCCTACAGCCCCTTCCCTACTTCATGTCATTAAAGTACTTTTTTGTGGGCGGGGCAGTGGCTGGTGCTTAGTGGCTGGCTTTCAGTATGGAAAAGAGATTGTGGTTCTTGTAAGTTATGTAACTCATTAATCGCTAGGAAAAAAAAAATCAGTTTTGGGGCTCAGTTAGGTCCTGGGGCAGGCAGCTGCTTGCCATGGGATGCCTGCCCCTAAGGTGTCAACTGCTCTTTAAACTCTTCATGTTGATATGTTGGACCTCTTGGTCTAATCTTAGAGCTCCTACCTGGCAGACAGGTCTCAGGCAGCCCTTGTAGGTGCTCCCAGCTCCCAGATATGTTTAGATGTGCCCTAGGACTCCATCTTAGGTCCCATCCTGCTCTTAATTTTTCTTTATGGCATCTCCAATGTATGTGTCTCCTCACACACTCATATTTATGCGGATGACATTGGACCTTTTGCCTGTGATCCCTCTGCCCCTGCGCTGGGTGTATAACGCCATCCTGGCTTCAACAATATCTAGCACTGATTAAGTTCCAGACAGCTCACTCTGAATACCAAGAAAATCCTCTCTATGACTTTGACGTCGGCTGTCTAAATTGCAGTACCTCCTCCTAGTCTTTATGACCCTGCATGATTCCCACTTGGGGGAATCTCCTTTTGAAATACCTACTGGGTGAATGCCCCTGTGGCCCAGTGACAGCACTGCGCTGCCGGGGAGGCAGCACACATTCAAGAGTGAAACACAGCTGTGTGGCTGGAGCCAGGCCAGGCTGAGGTAGCTACCATGTGACAGTGTACCTCAGCCGGGGGGGGGAGGGGGTCGAAGATGAGCTTTGGCACTGCAGTGGTCCAAGGAGTTGGCTCTTGCCGTAGCGGATATGCTGCATCGGTGCAAGACCAGCATAGGCTGTGCTCACATCAGCGGAGGTAGGAGTGACTAGAAAAACAGGGCAAAGCCCATAGCCATCTAAATAACTTTCTGGGCCCTTTGTTCCTCTGAATCCTAGTGCCCACCAGTACCAGATCCTAGGCTACACAGTGGCCAGCCTCGGGGAGGACGTGCTTTGGGGTGAGCCGTCAGTAGCTGGGAACCCAGGCCTGAATAGGGTATATCCATGGGACCAGGGTATGTCCCTAACAAAGATATCCATGGCCAGGGAGAAAAAGCTGTCTAACCTGGGTGGCTGGCTAGGCAGTCCTGTTGACTTCTCATGTCGTAGAGATGCCATCCATGAAAAGCTTATCCTCAGACTGAGCGCTCTCTACAGGAACAAAGCCTGTATCTACTCTCCATCCAACTGGATGTTGTAAATATTGTCCAAGCATTTGACTCTGTAAATGTGGTATATAGCCCTGCAATGTGGGGGGACATTGGCCAGACTGGAGCATCTCTTCCTCTCCTTCTGTCTGTTTGCCCCCCCCCCCCGCCTGCCTCTCTCTTTTTTATATACGTCTCTCACTACCCCTCCATTATCTCTAAATTTGGTTTTGAATCCCTTGCTTCTGCCTCAACTCCCATCTGTTTATCCCCTTTCTCTCCTCCTACCATCTAAGAATCTCTGACTCCATTCTTTCTGTTTACCCATGCTAAGACCTCTGTTGAGCAGGCTGCTTCTTTCTCTTCCTCCCACACGGTCCTGATATCTCTTCTTAATGACCATAGCTCCCACGTATGTTGTTGCATCTGACCCCCTTCCCATCATATCTCCCTCTCTGCGCCTCCATCTCTCCACCCTTTTCCCTCTTGGTCTGATTTACTCTTGCTCCTGTATGGATTTTGTTGCCTCCCCAATTAATTTTTTGCCCCAGGCCTGTTACCTCTTGGTTACCTGGGCGCAACATTCTACTGTATGTTGTATGTGGCTTTGAATTTATATATAATAACCAGACCCCCTTTATCACACTGATTATCAGTGTGATCAAATGCCACAATAACTGGTTATGGCATCATACCCAGTTATTATGATGTTTGGAGTGCTTGTGCTTGACGTTCCTTGTTGGGAATCTTGATTTTTGTGCTCATGCCCCTGCACGAGTTACGAAAAAATAAAACACAAGTGACTGTGTGCATATAAAGTTTATTTAAACACCCTTGGTATGTGATGACTGCATAAACCTCCCAAGCTTCACTCACGAGGATTATGGGTCGTCACACACCTCAAATGTTTTTAAAAGGAAAAAAAAAACTTCATAACACACAGTCACCTATGCATTATTCTCTGTATATGTTTGCACATTGTCATATTGTATCACTAGATTGTTGTTTTCTGCACTGTTTTGTACACTTAACATAGAAACATAGACTTTGACGGCAGATAAGGACCACTTGGCCCATCCAGCCTGCCCATTTCCCTACCTATTGGATAAGCTGCAGATTCTAGTTAACCAACAGTCTACTTCCTGCAACGCCCCACTATAATTGCCTTATGTATGTCCCATGCACATTTGAATTCCCCCACTGTTTTAGACCCAACAACCTCCCCAGGAAGGTGGTTCCATGCATCCACCACTCTCTCCATGAAAAAATATTACCCCTGAGCCGTCCTCCCTCTATCTTTAAATTGTGCCCCCTTGTTCTTACACATCTGTTTTTCTGAAGGATGCTACCCCTCCTGGACTTTGTTGATTCCCTTGAGGTACTTGAAAGTTTCTATCATGTCCCAACTGTCCCTTCTTTCATCAAAGGTATACATATTAAGCTCTCTCAGTCTCTCTTCATATGGTTTCTGATGCAGACCCTACACCATATTAGTTGCCCTCCTCTGGACTACTTCCATCCTGTCGATGTCCATGCGTAGATGGGGTCTCCAAAACTGCACACAGTACTCCAGATGGGGTCTCACCAACTGTCTGTACAGAGGGATAACCACTTCCCTTTTTACGTTCGCTTGCGCGCATGCGAAAGGAATGTTTTGGGAGAGTAGCACACTTGGAGGTGTGCCTCTCCCATCCAGTGCACTGCTCCCTTGAGCAGGCGTGGCGGTCCTGCACCAATGGGTGCAGAAGCTCAGTATGACAGCGGTGTTCCTCTGCTTCAAAGGAAAGCACCGCTGCCATATGGCGACGCCTCACGGCGTCCCCCACAGCGTCGCGCGCTGCCCCCAGCAGCGTCCGCATCCCACAGCTTTCCTGCCGAAACTTTGTTTGCCGGCCGGAGTGCCCAATCCTTATTGGCTCCGGCCCCCAAACCATCCTGCTGCCGCGCTGAGGCCCAACCCAGCGTGGCAGCGTTGCCCTTTGTTTCCGGCGGGGTGCCAATACGGTCGGCTCCTGAACCCCGGCGTAGGTTGCCAGCGGGGTGCACAATCCCCGTCGACTCCTCGCCCCCAGTCATCTTGGCCGCGCTGAGGCCCACCCAAGCGTGGCAAGCATCACGTCGTCGTTTTTATTTTGTAATACCTGTAAAATAAAAGCGGTCCGCGCAGCGTCTCAACCCCTCCCACAACCTGCACCCACCCTCGCATAGCCTCCCCACCCCACCCCACCCCATACTTACCTCTGGACTCCGGCGACGATCTTCGTGGACCGGGAACACGTCTGCACTCTTCAAAGGCGACTGAGGAAATGCGGTAAGCTGTGTAATGGGCTAGATAGGGGGTTTCAACTTTATTGCATATCTCAGTCATTTTTGGAATTTTTGCCAAATTTTCAACATGAGGTTTTGGGATCCTTCTCATGAATGATGTCACTGTCATGACATTATTCGGGCCCGAAGGTGATTTCGCAGGCGACTGCGCAGTCACTGCTGTCGAAATCACTCTTCAGCCTCGACAACGCCATGACAGTGACATCATTCAGAGAAGGGGTCCAAAACCCCATGTTGAAAATTTGTGGAAAATCAAAAAAATGACTGTTTTACAAGCGCATGCTGCACAGTTCCTACGCAGGCTCGTAAGCTTGCAATTTTCAATATTTTCACCCAGATTTTCAACATTGCCATTTTATCACACCTTCTTAGTGAGTTGTACAGCTGTCATTTTTCACATCTCACCCAAAGCGTGTTTCCGCCCATGTAGCGCACAATGGCGCGGTCGGTGTCATGAAATCAATGTATGGAACACATTAAGAAAATCACAGTGACACTGTTCATGAGTAGAGGTCTTAAAATGGCTATGTTGAAAATTTGCGAAAAATTCCTAAAATGACTGTTTACGACTGTGGTTGCTAGTTCCTACGCACGTCAGACATTTGCGTAATTTTCACATTTGCACCCAGATTTTCAACATTGCCATTTTACCACACCTCCTCATGAGCAGTACAGCTGTCATTTTTCACATCCTGCCCAAAGTGTGTTTCTGCCCATGTAGCGCACAATGGCGCAGTCGGTGTGCGAACTCAATGTATGGGACACATGAAGAAAATCACAGTGACACTGATCATGAGCAGAGGTCTTAAAATGGCTGTGCTGAAAATTTGGTGAAAAAATTCCTAAAAATGACTGTTTTATGAGTCTGTGTTGCGCAGTTCCTTCGCACGCTCGTAAGTTTGCAAATTTTCAATATTTTCACTCCAGATTTTCAACATTGCCATTTTACCACACTTCCTTATGAGCATTGCAGCTATCATTTTTCACATCTTGCCCAAAACGTGTTTCCGCCCATGTAGCGCACAATGGCACAGTCTGTGTGCGAAATCAATGTATGGGACACAGTAAGAAAATCACAGTGACACTGTTCATTAGCAGAGGTTTTAAAATGGCAATGTTGAAAATTTGGTGAAAAAATCCTAAAATTACTGTTTTATCGCGTGCGTTGCACAGTTCCACCTGCAGCTCATAGGTTTGCAAATTTTCAATATTTCCTCCAGATTTTCAACATTGGCATTTTACCACACTTCCTTATGAGCAGTACAGCTGTCATTTTTCATCCTGCCCAAAATGTGTTTCCGCCTATGTAGCGCACAGTGGGGGTAACAAAAAGGTCATGCTGACAATTTATTGTGCAAATACCAGCAATTGCACAGGGCGTTAGGGTAAAGCACCATACATGCCAAACACCACTGCAAATACCTGCAAGCAAACGTTCGGCATTGACAAATGATTGTTCTACTTGTGATGCCCCTTCCTATGCATCCCAGTATCCCCCTGGCTCTCCTTACTTACTTCTCACATTGCTTACCCACCTTTAGGTCATCTGATATGACTACCCCCAAGTCCCTTTCCATTTTTGTTGTTGTTAGTACCTCCCCTGCTATTATGTACTCTTCTCCTGGGTTTTTGTTTCCCAGGTGCATTACTTTGCACTTCTTTGCATTTAATCTAAGTTGCCATATGTCTGACCATTCCTCCAACCTTGCCAAGTCCCTTCTCATTCTTTCTACCCCCCTTGTGTATCAGCTCTGTTACAGATCTTTGTGTCATCTGCAAAGAGGCATACCTTTCCCTCCAGACCCTCTGCAATGTCACCTATAAAGATGTTAGAGAGGACTGGACCCAGTACTGAGCCCTGAAGTACTCCACTAGTAACCTCCCTTTCTTCGGAATGTGTTCCATTCACTGTTACCTTCTGTGTCCTGTTGTGCAGCCAGTTTGCTACTCAGGCTACCACCCTGGAACCCACTCCCAGGCTGGCTAACTTGATTATTAATCTTTTGTGCGGGACTGTGTCAGACGCCTTGCTAAAGTCTAGGTAGGCCATATCCACAGCCCCTCCTTGGTCTATTACTTTGGTCACCCAGTCAAAGAAATCCATTAGATTCGTCTGACATGACCTTCCTGCTGTAAATCCATGCTGCTTTGGGTCCTGTGCTCCGCTGGCCTCTAGGTACTCAACAGTTCTTTCTTTCAGAAGTGATTCCACCATTTTCCCCACCACTGAGGTCAAACTTACAGGTCTGTAGTTTCCTGCTTCTGCCTTGCTCCCACTTTTGTGAAGGGGAATCGCATCTGCCCTCCTCCAGTCCTCAGGTACCACCCCATCCTCCCATGATTTGTTAAAAAGTGTGGTCAGTGGTGTCACTAGGTCCTCCCTTAGTTCTTTTAGGATTCTGGGGTGAATCCCATCAGGCCCCATTGCTTTGTCCACCTTGAGTTTTAGGAGTTCTTTCAAGATTCTTTCTTCTGTAAATGGACTTGTGTCAAGCCCCCTACCCAGAGTGCTTCTATTGTCTGGTTTAAGTAACTCCTCCTCATCTTCTTTTGTGAATACTGAGCAAAAGTATTCATTCAGTATCTCTGCCTTTCACTGTCTCCCTCTGCCCACCTCCCCTCTCCTTTATTAATCTTCACTATTCTTCCCTTAACCTTTCTATGCTCCCTAATGTACCTATAAAAGGTTTTATCCCCCTTCTTAACTGAGTTGGCTATTTTTTCCTCGGTTTGGGCCTTTGCTATTTTGATTGCCTTCCCCACTTCTTTCTGCTTTAATTGATACAATTCCTGTCGTGCTCCTTCTGTGATTCCTTATACTTTTTGAATGCAGCCTTTTTCTCCTTAACCTTCCCTGCCACCTCTTTTGAAAACCATAGAGTTTCTTTACTCCGCTTTGTTTTCTTTATTTGTTTCACACAAAGGCTTGTTGCCTCTATGATGGCAGTTTTGATTTTTCTCCATTGTTCTTCCACCCCTCCTTTTTGGCTATTTGCTAGTGCATTCCTCAGGTATTCAGATGAGACATTAAACCGAGGTGCCATCTGCCTGGATTGGTGATAGTTCAGGTGGATGTTAAAGATTCCATGGCACTTATCGAAAAGAGAAGTGGAAGTTTTTATTGAACATCAACTGAACAGAAAAGAAAAACGAAAATGATACAGAGAAAAATATAAACACAAAATAATTAACAGGAAAATCAGAATCAGTTATCCAAGGTAATAGTGTCCATAATTCCAACAAAGAGTCAGACGGCAAATACTCTGCTTCTGAAAAATATATGGCCTTCAAATCATGTTCGATCCTTCGAATAATGGTAAGAAGAGGCACATCCTGATTCTGTAAATTAAACAGACAACGAGCATTCCACACATGCCATTTGATTATAACAAAAATCAAATTTAACGTATTAGTTTAGTTTATTGTTCTAGGAATTACTACCTTTGAGCCAGAGGCTCTTTTACAAAGGTTCCACATCAATTAGGTACAGTACAAAAGGTGACATAGATAACACAACAATTTGTGTTGTGTCAAGAGCAAGAAAACATATACAAATACATATCAAATCATTTGTGCAAAAGGACATGAGATATCAATAATCACATTATTATTACAAGAAAGAGGTCATGCCAGATTAGGAGAAACAAATAGGAAAAAGTCCAGAACAGAGAGGTAAGTGAAAGGTGGGGAGCAGACAATAGCAGGAGAAAAGGTTTCCCAAACATGTCTTTGTCAAATAACGGGACAGGGTGGGTAGTGAGAAAATAGGAGGTTTAATCAGGGCAGTCACAGGAGCTGGAGGTGGCAAGGTGAGAGAAAAGCCTTGATTTGAAAATACCTAGAGAGGTGGAGGCAGTAATATGAGTGCTGAGGGCATTTAGCCAGCTGGGGGCACGATAGGCAAATGATCTTTGTCCCTGAGAAGTCCGGCATCGGGGGACTTGGAGAGGCTGGTGTTCTGATCTTCTGGTAAAACAGGTGCTAGCGCTCAGGCATAACAGGTCTTGGATACAGGGTGGAGTGAGGCCCAGAGTGGATTTTTTCGCCATCAGGCAGGTAAGGTACTTTATCCGGTTTGAGAGTTGCAACCAACCTGAGTCAGCATAGAGTTCACATGTGTGGGTACGTCGGTGTGCACCAGTGAGCAACCGGCCTTATTTAGGGATGTTGTAATGCGACTAAGTGCTGTAGTAGTGGCAGATCCATATATAACTAAGCCATAATCAACGACTGAGATGATAGAGGATTGGATGGCAGTCCTCAGTGCAGAATGGGTAAGAAGCTGTCGGTTCCGATACTGAATCCCAATTCGCTGATTAATAGTTTTTGCTGTACTATCAATGTGAGTTGCAAAGGTTAGGCCTTGATCAAAGTTGATTCCAAGATATTTGAAAATTGGCACTTGTTCAAGGGTATTTCCTAGGTATGTATTAATGGTGAGTGGGACTTGCCGTTTCTTGTTTTGCGGGTTAGAGAAGAGCATGGATTTAGTTTTTTTGTGGTTTAGAACCAGCTTGTGTTCAAGGAACCACATCTCAACTTTGGAAAAAGCATGCTGAAGGTTGAGGCATAAGAGGTTCGGATCTTTATGAGTGGCAAGAATCACGGCATCGTCGGCATAGAGGATTATTTATTCAGGGCAGGATTTGGGGAGGGAGTTTAGGAAAAGGCTGAAAAGCAGGGGCCAGGATGGATCCCTGGGGAACTCCTAGGTGAACGGTTTGAGTCTGAGAGAACTCCAGCTACTTTTACAGATTGAGGCGCTGAGCAAGGTAATTTTCCAGTCACCAGGACCCTTGAGAGCCCTAGGGATAGTAGTTGTTTGATAAGTAGGCCATGGTGAACTGTATCAAATGCCTTGGTTAAGTCAATGTAGACTGCTCCAGTTAGGTTTCCTTTGTCCATGGCATTCTGGATTGCACCTGAGAATTCAAGTAGGGCAGTCGATGTGCTGTGCCCTTTCCTAAATCCATGCTGCTGAGTGCATAGGATGTTGTGCTTTTCAGGTAGTCTGAAAGTTGGTCCGCCACCAAGCGTTCAAGGGCCTTAGAGGAGTGGTGAGTATTGATATCGGGCGATAGTTACCAGGCAGTGACTTATCACCACTTTTGTGCACCGGAGTGACAACTGCAGCTTTCCATTTCCTAGGAATTGGCTGTAGCAGAGGAGAGATTGAAAATTTTGTGAGGGGAGCAGTACTTCCTCCAGAGTGAGGGACAGAAGTTTAAAGTCAATAGTGTCGCTGCTTGCTCGGGACTTAGAAATGGCCTTCTTTACATATTTATAGACTTCATGTGCCTTCACTAGTTTGAAATGGAAGGGTGGTTTGGTTGGAGAGGCAGTAATAGAAGTAGAAATTGGAGGGTCAGCATCAGTGAAGAAATCAGATGAGAGGACACCACTAAGGTCCGTGAAGGTATCATTTAGGGTGTTTGCAATGATCTCTGGGTCTAATGTAGTGGTTCCATCCACATTCATTATTGTAGGAGAGGATTTGGACTGCTGACCCATGATATTCTTTATGTTGTCCCAGAAGGATTTCCCTCGCCCCAGGAGTTGGAGGGCATTCTTGAAGTAGGAGCTCTTCATCAAGCGGATCTGTTTAGTACAGTGGTGCAGCCTGTTTATACTTTTGAATGTCCGACAGAGTGCCAGTAGCTCTTGCAGTGGCCCAGAGGTGATCCCTACTTTGAGTTGTGCCAATAGCTTGCCAGAGCCGGGGATTTTGAGTGCTTTGATTTTGCTTTTTAGTGGTGCATAGGTGTCACAGGCAGTGTTGAAAGTAGAAATAAAGTAATCAAGGGCTAGGTCAACATCTTGAGTTTTGTAAATCAAGGACCAGTCTATCTGCCTAAGACAGGTCTTGAGATGAATAAGGTTGCCATAAGGTGGACTCTGCTATAGATGGTTTTGGAGGCGGCTTATGAAACTTATTTGTCCAGGTACATATTATTGGAGAGTGATCACTGAGCGAGTCAGGGAGAACACTTACATTGGTTATATGGGTAGGGTGGCTGGTAAGTATCCAGTCAATGAGGGTGCTGGTCCCTGATTTGTAGTTTTTCCTGGTAGGGGAGTTTACCACTTGTGTTAAATTTGCTGCTAGGATAGCATCTAAGTTTGACCCTGCATCAGGAGCAAGCCAATTTATATTAAAGTCCCCAAGGAGAAGGAGTTCGATGCAGAAGGTTGTGTACCTAGAACTCGAGGACAGCCTGTAGGCGAATCAGGATCTTTTGGTGGGATATAGACAGCAGCAATCATGAGGACTTTGTTTTGGGCACCAAGTAGTATCTTGATAGGGAGGAGTTGCACTGAGGTTTCTGTGGTGGGGTAAGAACCAGGAGACAGGTGAGGTAGTCCTTTATGTAGATTGCACACCCACCACCCTCTTTGAGGTCCTATCCAGCCTGAATATCTTGTAGCCTTGTATAGAGATGGCATGATCTGGAGTATTAGGTGTCAGCCAAGTTTCGACGATGGCAAGGATATCCGGGTTGTGCTGGCTGGCAAAGATTTGAAGGGAGGCCAGTTTTGGGAGGAGACTGCAGATGTTTAAGGTAGCAATTTTGAGCCCCCCCCTCCATTTTGGCAGGCTTTGTTGTACTGTAGGAGACAGGGCCAGGATTTGAGTGGACACGTCCTGATATTAAGAGGAGGAGGAGTAGTCAATAGAATTACACTTCTGAGGCTTATGCGGCTTGGACCAGTGCAGGCGTCTAGGGACCCAGAGCAAGGAGGTTGTTAGTAATAGAGGATGATATGCCCATTTATCCTTGTTGTAGCTTGTCAGTTGCACCCAGTCGCTTGCAGATAGGTACCTGGTGGATAAGTCAGAAGCCAAAAGAATGATCAAGAGCTGAGGTCCAGAGTCACTGAAATGTTAAAATTCCTGAAGGTGATTAACTGTGCCTGCACATATGCAGGATGTGAAATCCCTTTGTCTGTATGCTTCTTTGTCATTCAAACAGGTTGCTGAAAAGCCCACATACAGATCATGGAGCAGGTCAGACGAAAGTGTGGATTCCAGCAGGACCTAGAGTCACCAAGGTTGTCAGATGTAGTTGCTTCACTTATGTTTTGCTTGGGATAGCTTCCAAAAAGTTGATTTTAAAATGAAAATAAAGATACCTGATGATGATTTTTTTGCAGAAATCCAGTCTAGGAGACTTTCACAGATGTAGTGAGCAGGAATGGTATAGTTACCACAAGCAGAAAAACATGTAAATCCACAAAAACTAAGCTACAGTCACAGACAAACACAAGCAGCCACCACACAGACCCAGGGGGCGTGGCATTGGGCGTGGTATTAATATTCCAATGAGACCAAGTGCGCGGGGAAAAACCATACATCAAATTGTCATAAGTAATGAGAGCAAACAAGGGTTCACGCTCTGGCAGCTAATAGAGTCAAAAGAAACAATAAATGTACATGAAAAAACGGTGTGAAATAGTTTCTTCTTGTTGCTGACATTCAGGTCTGGAACAAAATCTGTCCTGTAGTGATTTGTGTTTATGGTTACATTTGGCGTTGATCGTTCATGGCAGCTAAGTCAGTGCAAGTCCCACATCTTTTGGGAACCTAGAATTCTGATAAAGTGAGCAAAGCAGGGAGATGTTGCATAGGACATTTGGGAAAAACAACAATCTCCAAACATACACGGTCCACTAAATACTTATACTATGATTTTCTAGAGGCAGTTATTAGCATATGGCTAGTAATCTGCCAGTGTTTCAAATGAAAAAAACTATCCCTAACATAAGCAGAAATCTGGGGGGAATGTGTTAAAACCGTCAATTTGTTAAGTTCCCATTTATGAAACCAAGGACCACAGGATTCAAGAAACCAAGGTTCCCAACCTCGATCTTGGTTAACCAGCAGGGGTCTAATATTATGAAACAAGAAAAAACTAGTATAAAAAAAAAACAGGTTGGACCATAGCTAGGCCTCCATCCCGAATAGGGAGATAGGTGATCTGACGTTTAATGGGGTTCAGGTGGCTACCCCATAGGGCTTGAAAAAAGAGACTAAGCAATCTGGTTTCAAATTGCCGGGGAGGGAGGAAAATATAAGCCAAAAAGAGAAAAAGGGGAAGCAGAAAGGTTTTAATCATGTAAATCCTTTTTTTCTTACTCATCTGCCATGAATTCCAACGTGCAACCATAGTCTGAGCATAATCTAATTTGAAAGTCCAGTTAAGGACATCTAAAGGACCAGTACCGTATAAAATGCCCAAAATCCTAATAGGGTCATCACAAAGTCTAATGTCAACAGAAGACTCATCTACAAAGGGAACCTAATCTACGGCCACACATTTATCAAGATTAGGGGCGCCAGAAACAACCCCAAACTTGGAACAGTGCCATAATGCAGAACGCATGGGGCAACATTAGTACCATGAGACTCATATCAGTCTGCATAGGCCAACACGGAATATATGGGCTGAGGGAAGTGTGCATAATTGTTGGGGCCAATTAATAGAACGAAGTAAGGGATCCAAAAAACACATAAAAGTGGACTAAGGACAGCCCTGTCTAACCCTCTGTGTACAGGAAGCATAGGGCCCTTCCATCCATTGACCAGTGGGACAACAGTTGCAGACCAATATAGCAACCGGAGTCTAGTCAGGGTATAATCAGGTACTTTATAATATCAAGAGTAGACCATAAAAATCATGATGTACAGAATCAAAAGCCTGCCGTTGGTCCAGTGAGAATATGAAACCATGTAAAACATTAGAATTTCCACGTTCAATCATTTCTCTAAGTAAAATTAGATGGTCCTGAATACATCTCCCAGGGACACTAAGATTGTGCTGTAGAAATCACATACATGGCCAATTTAGAAAGTCTGAGGGCCAAAATTTTGGTCAATATTTTAAAATCAGTATTTAAGAGCATAAAGGTCTCCAATTGGAGCAATCTTCTATCCCTTTTTATGTAAGTAAAATAAACAACCCATGTTAAAGTCTAAAGGAAGATGTTCGCACTGTAGAATAGAATTATAAACTGTAGCCAATTCAGAACTCAGGTCAGCAGAAAACAATTTATACAGCTCACTGGAGAGACCATCCAGGCCGGTGTCACTCTTGGACGTGAAGACTTGATTACTGCTTCAATTTCATGTCTTGTATCTCAGTATCTAACATATCTACAACAGAAGAAGGTACATCAGGAAGTTGTAAAAGGAAAAGTAGTCCATTATGGATGCAGATGGAGGGCATGGGACCAAACAGTTTTTGTGTATAACAGGTAACACGGTGCCTGATATCCAAAATATCAGTGAGCTTAGTGAAACTGTCATCAAACAGCGTAGTAAAGGTTTTACTCTCTACTGTTCTCCGAATAGAAGCATATGGACATACTGCGTCACGGTACCAGAGGTCCCAAAACGCTGTTGATGCTGAACAGAAGTAGCCTTCAGAAGGTGATAATCCATCATGCGCTCCTTAAGAGTACTTATTTGGGTGGAAAAATCATGCCCAGTTTCATGAGATAAAGTAAGTAATTTTGAAGTCAAGTCTGTTAGTGTGATAAAGGAAATACAATGAATCATGATGATGTTTACTAAAATTTTAAATAAAGTTCGAGTCCAGATTTCGTATCCCGCCACCAATCCTAGGGGCATCATATATAAAAAATACAGTCTTTCGATTATGAATATTCAGTTAAGTGACTTGACAAACGTGAATCAGATAACAGGGAAGCATTCAGTTTCCAAATGCCAGGGCCAAAACGAGATGTCAAGGAAGGGCCTAAAGAAATAGATAATAAATTATGATCTGAAAATTCCGCAACTTGAATTACAGCATCAGAAAGTTGGAGGTGGGAAGAAATAAAAAAAAAAAATCAATACGGGTTGCAAGGGGGCCTTTGTGAAAAGTAGGAGTATGCCGACCTGTAAAAGATAAATATGCATCCTGTAAACCTGTGGAATGGAGCAATTGTTTCAGAAAATTCATGTCACAAAACAACTTAGTAGTCTTTGAAGTAGAAGACTTATCTTTAGTGGATAACCCACAATTGAAATCACCCCCAAAAATCACATGCATTGATGTGTATAAATAGTGAATCAGTTTCAGTAATTCAATTCTGTAGGATTTCAATTGAGGGGCGTAAATATTAATAATCCGGAAAGGGACAGAAGAAATCAAAATATCCAACAGAAGCCGACCCGGGTAGACATCCAATAGTTTAACAACAGTGACATCAGGTATACTAAATAAAATACCCAGAGAGCCCTGTCCAAAGGACCAAAAAGAGAGCCCAGAGGTCCAGGCAGGAGTGGCCCTGGAAATTTCTGGCAGAGCATGGAAACGTACATCTTGCAGAAGGATGAGACCAGCTGTCAAGCCAGATAAAAAGGAAAAAACTGCATCTCTCTTAGCATGCTTCTTTATACTGTTAACATTAACAGTATGCACTGACAGAGCAGAAGGCATGAAACGGGAAAGTGAAAACAAAAACACAAAAGTCACCTTAGCCTACCTTTCCTAGGGGTACCTTCCCTATGTTTCAGTTTTGCCTTAGCTTTCCTTTTTTGAGAACCAATATTATCAATGGGTACTTCAGTGTCCGTAGTCACATCAGGGTGGGAGGAAAGAACAGAGGACGTATCAGAGTCCGTGTTGCCTGAGGGTGGCGTAAAACCTCAAATTTATTCATATGAGTCACAGTAGAGGATTTCAGGGCCTCAGAAGAGGGAGAAGTCCCCTTCTTAGATCCTCGTGTAACTCTAACAAAAGGTTCGGGGGGTCCATGGAAGACCCAGAAATACTAGGCAAGACAGGAATAGGGACCTCTTCCAGGTAGAAATAGCAAGAGCAGAGGAAGGGGAGGGAGAGCTGTAGTAAGGTCTGTGGTTCCAAACAGGAGCAGACCGTTGTAAAGTAGAAGAGGGTCAACAAGCAGGTACAACAGGATGAGGGAGGGTGCGTTGAGGTCTAGAAAGAGTGTCAGATAAATGAGAATGTTGTGCGACAGTAATAATCAAACGTTGTTCTTCCCCATCAGCAAGAGTCCGGGGAGTTGTGAGCTGCCCAAGTACAAGTCTGGAAAGTGTGCCCCAATTCGTCACAAAGGACGCAAAGAGGTTCATCCACACATTGGGAACCTGCATGGCCAATGTTACCACAAACAGAGCATTTAATCTTGTCACAGACACTACTGATATGATTCTGAGAGCCACATCTGTAGCAAGCTTTAGGCTGGCCGGGGTAAAAAAGAACTCCCCTGTCTTTCCCAAGCATAAAGCTGTTTGGGAGATGCTGTATTCCAACCTCCGAAGTGCGAAGCATAACCCTCGTTCTCCACCCACCTGTCCAGATATTCTCAGAATCAAAGATAGCCTCTGGGTCAGAAAGGAGAGTACATCTTTGCTTTAACCAGACAGTAATATCATTAAGACTAACACCTTCGTTACGAAACAATATGTAACAGTTTTCTGAGTAGGTTTAGTTAGGAATGGCATTAAACGGTGACCATAAAGGAGAAGTTTTAAGCTCCTGATATTTTCTCCAAAACTTTTCTAAACCAGTGATAGTTTTAAAACTAATATCAAAATGAGACTCTGAAGAAACATGAATTAAGGCATGAATCTCAAAAGCAGCAAATTGCATAGAATCCTTCAAAAGAGTGCGACCTACAAAAAATCGGTCAGGAAAGTCAGGTAAGCCCCCCAAATAATGCAGCCGAACAGCATTGTGTCTTTTAGCTTGATGTACAGGGGGTTGAAAGCATGCAGCATAAGTTTTAGGGGACGAAGCAGTAGAAGTAGCAGGAACTGGATGAGACACAGGGTCCCGAAGAGTCCGTTGTTCTTGAGGCGTCGGGGAAGCAGGACCAAATTGCAAAGTTGGGTTCTGAGTCAGAAGAAGTTCAGTTGGCAAAGAAAGATCAAAAGAAGCAGCAGAGTCTTTCAAAACAGGAGAGGCCGGCAGTTTGTCAGTGTCAGGTGGCCTAGTACAGATCGGGGAAGAACCAGAACGCCAAGTCCCAACAGTAGGATCCTCTCCCACCCAGCCGCTTCCAGGGCTGACTCAACAGACCAGTCCGTGGTGTGCAAGGCATCAGGGAGAGCAGAAGCAGGCGCCTGTACAGAAGAAATTTCTGGAGAAAGCTGAGCAAGAGGTGCAGTCAGTACAGGCGGTCCGTAGCAACAGGCAAAGAATGCGGAAGTGTCAGAATCGGCGAAGAGACAGTAAAACAATCTTTTCCAGACAGTGAGTCAGTAGCAGCAGGTACAAAACCAGACTGAGGCTTAAGGGCTAACAAACGCTGTCTAGCAGTGAAATAACGCTGTTCTTCGATTTTAAGTAACATATCTACATCCATAGAAACAGGAGGAGAAGACTCACGTATATCCATAGTAGCAGGGCTAGAAGACGTTGTAAGCACAGTTTGAGGAATAAATGAAGCATCAACAGGCAAACACTGCACACAAGTATCCACAACAGCAGCAGGGGAAGTATCCAAAGGCACTGAAGAACCATATTCAGTAGATTGCAGCACAATAGGCATAGAAGATGGGGTCTCTCTCAGAACAGAGACAGGGGAAGAGACCAGCTCCACTGCCTCCAACACCTCCATGTCCTCCACAGCATGTCCAGCAGCAGCCATCTTGGTCCCACATGAAAATGGGACCCCTCTGCTAACAGGAAGCAGAGTAGGGGAATTTCCTGGTGTCCTGGCCAAATTTCTCTCATTCACTAAAAATACCACCAACAGCTTAATCTGGTTCAAGGTCAGTTGGTATTCATCTGCATCCCCCTCCCCCGGGTCGTGCCTGAAAATAGGCTGGATTTGTCTAGTGCACTTACCCGGTCAACAAAAATGAAATAAATAAATAAATTCACCCATTGTGCCAAAGTCAGCCCTTCTAACGTCCAGTATCCTTATTTTTGTATGGCTTGTCTCCATGGTTGTGCTTATTGTGAAGCACACTGTGCAGTGGTCGCTTGTTCCCAGATGTCTGCTGACTTCTAAATTTGTGATCCTCTCTCCATTTCAGAGTACCAGGTCTAGTATTGCTCCCTTCCGAGTGGGTTCCAACACTAGCTGTCTAAGGCCTGCCTCCTGCAGGGCATAGAGAATGACCCTGCTCTTGGATGTGGCTACAGTACATGTCATCCAGTTAACATCTGGCATATTCAGGTCCCCCATCAACAGTATCTCCCCTTTTTCAGCCATTTTGAGAATGTCCTCTATTGTTTTCTTGTCCATTTCTCCCTTGAGACGGGGTCTGTTTACAACCCCTGTACGGATTGTGATGCCATTCCCTGTCTCCAAGTGACCCAGAATGCCTCTTGTCCTCCCCCTTTACTTTTTAGTTCTGTAGCTTTGATCCCTTCCTTTATGTATAGAGCTACTCCACCTCCTCTTTTACCCTCTCTGTCCCTTCTGTAGACTGTGTACCCCAGTATGTTGACATCCCAGTCATGGTTCTCTGTGTACCATGTTTCTGTGATTGTCACAATATCCAATTGTTCACCTTCCGTCAGGGCTACTAGCTCAGGAAGCTTGTTTCCCAGACTACCGGCATTGGTACTCATTGCCCTCCAGTTAATGTTGGCTTTATCCTTTTTTCCCCCATCCCTGCTTTTATTGCCCTTGTCTGTTTTTCCATTTACCTCTGTTGAGCTCTGTACCTCAGTGTTTACCTTACTACGTTTTGTGGGGGGAGGCTTGAAATTTCCTGCTTCTTATCAGCACCTCCCCCCTTAGCTAGTTTAAAAGCTTGCCAAGGAAGCATTTAAACCTGTCACTTAGGAGCTTGGTTCCCTTCGCGGACAGATGCAGACCATCGTGCCAGTATAGACCTTCATCTCTCTCCAGGTGTCCCCCGAGTCCCCAGTGAAGCCAAAGCCCTGTGCTCTGCACCAGTTTTGTAACCATTCATTAAACTGCATGGTGTGCAGTACCCTAGCCTCATCCCTGCCATGGACTGGCAGCACCTCTGAGAAGGTAACCGTGCTTGTTACCTGTCTGAGGCCCCTCCCCAACTCCACAAATTCATGCTGCACTGCACTGATTCCACGCCTAGCTAGGTCATTTGTCCCAAAGTGGACAATGATATCTAGTTTCCCCTCCTGTGGTGATGTTGCTTCTGTAATCCTAAGGATTTGCTTCTTGTCCCTCCAAGCCATGGCACATGGCAGGCACCTTACTTCCCTCTCCTCTCCCTTCCCCAGTTCTACCCCCTAACAATTGAGTCCCCTATTAAAAGCTGTTTCCTTTCCCTGTGGTGTCCCTTGCCACCCTTTTGTGGGTCTCCCTTGTGGATGTCCTCAGCATTTTTCTTGGTCTCCACTAAGGGTGCCATCATAGAGGAACCTTGCAGTGCCAGACTGGCGTACGATTTGTGTAGAGGTACAGCTAGGAGGCTTCGCTGCTGTTCCACCACCAACACCCTCCCAGAACCCACTATGTTCCAACTGCTGTTCATACTTGGCAACCTCTGAGGCAGTGGTTGTGGCAGTGGTGCTCTTTGGGTGGGGGAGGCCTCCTTGGTCCTTGCCAGTTCAGCCTGGAGGTGGGCATCCTCCTCCCTCAGAGCTGATAGCTGTCTGCAAATAGGATAGCAAAGCAGTTTCCTGAATGTCTCCCCGAAAACTGCTGCCCCATAGCCAGTGCATTGCACCACGCCTATGTGGCCCTCTCTGATAATATACACTATGTAATGTATATATATATATATTTTTTTTGTGGTGTGTACTTAGCCTTTATACACTGTGCTGGGTTATTAAGAATATGACAGTTCTGCCCAAGACCTGTTGAGGAAGTGATGTCAGAACTTTGGCTATAAAGGAAATGCCATGCCGGGGATGGGTGTGGGAAGGATAGTTGGGTAGTCCAGAACCACAGGTGACTGTTAGAAACAATCAAATACACCACTGCTCCACCACCCTGGTGAGTACTGCCTTTATAATAAATAATTCAACTAACCTCCAGTAACTTATTTAAAAATAGTTTAACTATCGCAAAATCCTGCGTACCAGTAAATTATCTAAAAATAGTTTCTGTCCCAAAATCCTAGTAGTCAATCCAGCTACCCCCAAGGAACAACCAAAATGCAGTATTCAGACCCTTGTGAAGTTACTTCTAAGATGAGCAGAGTTTGCAAGCGCCTTATTCAACTCCTCAGCCACCTGTAATTTATTTAAAAATAGTTTAACTGTCAGAAAATCCTAGTAGACAATCTAGCTACCTCCAAGGGTCTTCCCAAATGCAGTATTTAAATCCTTCTGAAGTTACTCACAAGATAAACAGAGTTTGCAAGCCCCTTCTTGGTTAAACACTAAATAAACATGTAAATAAAAAGCAATTACCAACTGTTACTGTTTGTTGTATTTTATGTACACTCCATGTACACACGATATCTTTGCTTTTATTGTTCCTATCGTTTTTTCAATACTCCCGTGTCCTCTTCACCCCAGGATGCATCTGATAAGGAGCTGCTTGCAGCCAGGATGCTTTTCTGGTGAAAACCTTGTAGACATTGCTGCATAAACAGCTGAGTTCATTGATAGTTTATTGAAACTGGATGAAGAAGTACTATGTTTTCCTGTTGGTTATGAAAAGCAAAGGGCATTTTGGTGTTATGCAGTTCCTTCTGTGGTACAATTCTCTGTAGCTGCCGTTTGTATGCCTAAATGACCTGCCAACAACCAGCAGGATGGTCGAGGTTTTGCAAGTTCACAGCACAGTGAGTAGATGCAGGTATACCACGTGTTTCATTGTTTTAGAAACCTTCTCCACCACCCAAAACTATCCAACAGTATTTATTCAGATGGTAGATGTAGTTAAACCATACTGAAAAATCCAGACTCATCCTCACCCAAGGAACAAAGAATCACCGTGAGTTAAGAAAATTCATGCTTGTGGTTAGAGCACAGATTTTAGAACCAGGGGACCCAAGTTTAAATCCCACCACTGCCACCTACTCACTGTGTGACCTTGAGCAAGTGATGTATTCTCTCTGTGCTTAACGTTCTGCCTCTCTCGCTGATACCGTTATCTCACTTCCTCTCTGTGCTTGGCTGATGCCTGGTGTAACTGTTCATGGTTTATGAAGTGTTTTCCGGTACATTCAGGGGTAGAAATTAACTTTATTTAGAACTTGCACCATAGTGCATGTGACAGAAAAGTAACATGCTCCAGTCAGGTTACCTGAACTGGTAAAAAAAAAAAAAAAGATTTTGATAAAAAAAAAATTGATTCTACAAAAAAAAAATGGGTTTAATTTTTTTCTGTCTGAATTTGTCATTGCGGCCCAGAAGACCTTTAAACTTCTCACTGAATCTTGAAAATGTCTTTTTTAGTTAAAGTTGAAGACATCTGTGTGCTTCTATGCTTGCCTTGCAATGCTATCCCAAATGCTGTCCCAAACTCAATGAGGGGCACAACAGCAGAGGCGAGCATGAACTGTCAACTGTGCATGCACACTGGAGCTTGGCTACACAGTAGGTACTCTTTTTTTTTTTGTCTGGTTCCCCCCATCCTCAAACCCACTCTGCTTAACCGCCCCTATGCCAAGGCTTGCCCCCTGGGACCTGGGAGGGTGCACCCTCCCAACCGACACTATTGGCAAGCCCTGGCGACCTTCGGCCGGGCCGCACGGGAGGTGACCCCCCCCGGGTGGTAGAGATCGCCGAGGCAGTGGATGGTAGAGGTAGAGTAGGTCGCCATGCTGGGGCCAGTTTTTTTTCCATGTTTGCTTCAGCGCCCACTTGCCCCCTCAACGCGGTAGCGCCAGGCCAGCAGTACCCCCAGTCTCTGCCAGGGGTCCAGAAAGTGCCAGACACTCTTGTCTCTCCCCCGAAGGAGAGCAGTCCCCACGATGCTCAGTCCATCTCCTCGGCCACTCCTACGACTCCCGGGTCTGTTTCCGAACCTGGGTCGTCGGCGTCGCAAGCAGAAATCAAACTACTGCACTGGCGGGCCAGCTGTAGTAGGTGCTTATTATAAATGTCTCTGACTCTTCCTGGTTATTGGTGGGCACAAAACCAGCAGGAACACTCATCAACTTGGTGGGCCACGCAACATCTGATCGGGATGTCAGAACACAAGCGTGCAGCATTCCTCCCCACCAGCCCGACCTCAGAGATGTGCTGAAGCCTTCAGGGTCCTAGAACCGTACAGACTATATGCTCGACAGTGCAAGCAATGAAAAAAAAAAAACTACATGCACTGACTGGCCTGTTCCCACTTGCATAGGGAACAGGCTATATATGTTAGTTTCGACCCCTGGGTACGTTGTATATGAAAGGTGCTTTATAAAACAAATTCCTTTCCTCTCAGCATATACAAACATTCTTTAACTCCTCCCAAAAAAATGTAAAGTGGATTGTAGCCTCCTTTGGATTGACTTTTGTTTGAAGGTTTTCAGGAACTGAAAATAACAAACACTGTTCTCAATTGGCATGGGACTCGAGATTCAGGTGAAGTGACTACATGTAGCCTGCCTGTGAGAAGTGCAGAAGCAGTTTTCTACGTCGTCAGTTGAGAAATTAATGTCACCCTTGTCTGCAGACTAAGATGTTCTACTACTTATATAACAAATTTCTTTACAGCTTGTCTGTGTATTTGCTGTCTCCCCTAAGCAATCTTGCAGTTGTCTAATTATCTACTTACTGAGCATAAGAAATTGTGTTGAATATACAGCTGTTTGTATCTGATGCCATGTGCAGGATTTTGACTTTTAAAACAATATAGCCCAGTATCTTCTAAGATACAAGTCTTTTCTGTTTAAGCGTTCATTTACAGCTCATTTTTCCCCTTTTAAAATTCTATACTTTCATGAAAAACTGTTTATTCTGTAGGACCGAAAGCTGCTTGCAACCGCTCAACAGATGCTTCAGGACAGCAAGACAAAAATAGAAGTAATTAGGATGCAGATTCTTAAGGCAATCCAGACAAGTGAATTGGCGTTTGATACTACCGATGGAGTAGGTAAGAGTTATAACCATGGATACTAACCAAGTGGCTTAGAAGTATTTTGTTTGCCATCATCTGTTGTGTGACACTGTCAGTTTGAAAACCATCAATAGAAATTAATATCACATTTTGTTTTAGACCTGTCAGAAAGCCATTTTTATTATTAGGTTATTATTTATATATCAAGGGCCTTGTAAGTCAAGCGGTGGCCTTCATTAATCTCCAACTCGCCATCATAATGTATTAAACAGTAAAAAAAAATTCAGACCCATTCATTTCAATGGGGCGCGCGCCGTACTGTCCCTTGCTGTACATCATAACGTGCCTGGGCTTGGGGGCACGGAAAGCAACAGGGACATGGAAGAGATCGGCTGGCTACCTAGTCAGGGCCAAAATATGATCCCTTACCACCACCATCACTAAATAAAGGCTAACAAAACAACTTAAATTTACACAGAACAACTATCATGGACTAAAATACCACATCCTGAAGTGGTACCTTCGGTCCAAAAGTGTACTAAATGACTTTTAACTCTGTCTGAAAGCAGACTGTCGGAAATTTTTTGCTGCAATAGAGAGTTAAATAGTTGGTTTGAGAAAAGGTGCAAATTGCCCCATTGACTTAAACGGTGCATTAGCTACACTGGTTATTGTTGATTGTTCGGGTCAGTTTTCCTCTTATACGTATTAGTTCTGAATGGATTTTCATTCAAATTCCTGATGAGTTTGGATGGCCCCCTGCTAATTATAAACTTGAATATGCTTCTGAAGGAGTTGGTGTCAGTGATTCCTTACTTTATAATCTGCCACAACGACATGCTCACATACAAAGCCAAAAAAATCCTAACATTTCTGAAAACACAGTGATATAATAGATTAATTATATTTAAACAGTTAACTTCAAATAGAAATCTTTGCAACCTGAGTAAAGCAAAAGTACACATATTACAAACTATTGTATGATGAGCAGTACTGGAGGATTAAGGACCCCGCTTGCGTGAAAAAAATATTTCAATATGGTACTTACGGGGCTAGCAACTTCACGCACACACCTCCACAGACTGACATGGCATACAAAGACACACCCAACATTGTCAGCTTAGCAAAAAGCTATTTCAAACAACACCAAGTCTTGCTGTATTCTGATATATTGCAGTTAGCCCCAGCACTTGAACTGCTCTGGCAAGGAAAGAGTTAAATTCTACGCAAGGCATAGAACGTTGAACTCGAGTTCGGTTCAAACCTCTGTCTGCTGCACTTTGAAGTGTAACCGTCAGATTCTTTACTCCGCCTAACTGAACAGTCGCTCCGGAGACGACTCCTCTGCTCACGGTTGGTTAAAGTCATCGGGTTTTACCGATAAAGTCTTTGTTTTTTTGGTTCAGATCTCTGCCTGTGGTACAGTAAGTACATAGGAAGTGGACTAGATTTGAAAAACTTGTGGAAATTGTAAACTTCTTTCCATCCGGTTTGGCTGAACCAGTTGCTGTGTAGAATTTGAGTTTTTGGTTTTTTCTGTCAAGTTTAGTGTGTGGTACTGGTACTTATCGGTTTAAAAAAAAAATGTAGTTTTACATTTTTTTCAAATACCCATGACACGATTAGAAACAGATAAGAGAGTCTTGCCTGGCGGAAGCTGAGTAAAGGGTAAGTTTTTTGCTGATTTTAGGATGGCCACGTCTGAGAAAGCCAAAAGAAAAAAACGGACTGACTGGGTTTCAACACTGCAGTGTGTGTGGGGAGGCCTTTGCTAAGGCTGATCCCCACACCACTTGTGTTTATTATCTGGGGTTTGACCACCTCGATTCAGACTGCCAAATCTGCAAGAATTTCCCTAAAGCCAGCCTGGATAAAATATTGGGCAGGCTTAGGGAAAAGGAGGCTGAGAAGTCCGCTGACCTGGATGGCCAGCCTGGTTTGGTTCCGAGTGAATCAGAAGGAGTGCCCTTTGACCAGGGCAAGACTCCTTTGGGCAAAAGGAGAGCCGATTCCAAGGGATCGGTTCTGTTGAAAAGAAAAATAAAAGATAAATCAGTTGGTTCGGATCCAGAACCACATCATCTGACCGCCGAGGAATTTGCTCAAGCGATTCGCATGGTGGAATTGCTTTGTTCGGTTCTGACCAATCTGGAGCCTTCTGGCAGGCATTTGGTTTGGTTGGTTCCTCCGGTTCAAGATTATTCCCCATAAGATTTTTATGAACCAGACTTGGAGGGGGATGATGACTATGACGATGAAGGTGGTGGTGGTGATGATGATGATGCAATAGAAGGTCTGGATGAGCCCATAGAACCAGACATCTCCCCAGACAGGCCTTCTGGTGTTTCCCCTCCTAGGCTTTCTGAGTCCCCTTCCACTTTATGTTCTACAGGAAAGTGGCAGAAACCCTGCAGCTCCCATTGGAAGAAGCTGCTGAGGAACAAGAAGAGCCTGACTACGTGGAGATGATGGACATCCCAGAGTCCAAAAGATTGTCTGTACCCCTTCACAAGTCTTTTGGGAAACAGAAACAAAAGTTGTTAAAAACTCCAAATTCATTACCTCCTGTGGACAGACGGATGGACAGGAGGTACATGTTGTCAGGCTCAGGTACGGAGTACTTGTACCAGCAGTGCAGCCATGTTGGGGTCGTGCAGGCTGCAGCCTGTGATAAGGCTAACATTCCCTTGGCTTCACACACCCCAGATAAAGACTCCAGGAAGTTGGATGCCATGGCAAAGAAGCAGTACATGGCATCTTCTTTGGGACTCAGGCAGGCTAACTATATGGCCTATACAGCCAGGTACCAGAAGTTCAGGTGGGACACTGTACTGGAACTGGCTAAGCAGGCTTCTTCCCCAGCTGGCCAAGGAGCTGGGGGAGGTGGCAGCGGATGGGATTCAGGCATCAAAGATGCAATTTCATGCTGCTGTAGACTCCAGTGATGTATCATCTAAAGTCATGGCTACATCTGTGGCTCTTCAGAGACTAGCTTGGCTCAGGTTTACTAGCCTATCTCAGGATACCCAGGCTAAGGCTATGGATTTCCCTGTAGTTAATAATTCTGTGTTTGGGGAGCAGACAGAGAATTATGTGAAGATGGATGAATACAGGACCACCTATAGGAGTGCACAGGCCAAGGAAAGGCAGGCAATTCCTCAAGGGCAGCAAGCTAGGGGCAGGCCTTTTCATATGCCTTTCTACCAAGCACAGGCCTCCTCTCCTTTTTCCCAGAGGTGGTTCTTCAGAGGGAGAGGCAGAAGGGGGATGAGCAGGGCTGCATCCACCTCTCAGCCTAAGGCTCCTGCCAAGCAGACACCCTGATGTGTCAGCCGGGTCGACTCCCCTATTCCTGTAGGAGGCAAGCTGGCTTGCTACTTCCAGGACTGGAAGTCTGTTACCTCAGACAAGTGGGTCTTGGAGGTAGTAAGCCAGGGCCTGGCTGTCGGCTTCAAACAATTTCCAAAGCGGAGAGCCATATCTTTCCACCTGCAAGCATCTCCGAAACCATTGCCCTAGAGGCAGAAGTTTCATCTCTACTGGCCTTAAGGGCCATAGAGAGGGTTACTACAATCCATAGGGGCAAAGGTCTGTACTCCAGGTACTTCCTTACCCTGAAAAAAACAGGGGAGTGGCGGCCCATCCTAGACTTAAGATACCTGAACAAACATCTGTTAAAGCCAAATTTCAAAATGGTGACTCTGGGAATAATTCTTCCCTTTCTAAGGCCAGGGGACTGGCTAGCCTCCCTGGACCTAAAGGATGCCTACTTTCACATTCCCATCAGTTGCTCCCACAGAAAGTACCTCAGCCTCGAATTGCCTTCAGGCCATTCCCAGTTCAGAGCAATGCCCTTTAGTCTAACATCAGCTTCAAGGGTGTTTACAAAATGCCTAGCAGTAGTAGTGGCATTCCTAAGGAGAAAAAATATCTCCATGTTCCCATACCTGGACGACTGGCTCATAGTGGGTCAGTCTCCAGACCAAGTCAAGTCAGATTTAAATGTGACCCAGTACGTGCTCACTTTTCTAGGTTTCCTTCTCAGTCTTCCCAAGTCAGTTCTCAAGCCAGTGCAACTTTTGACCTTTATAGGGGTAGAACTGGACACTGTCAAAGCAAGAGCATTTCTCCCCCCCAAGTAAGGGTAAGGGCCATCATTGAATTAACTTCTTCCTTCCACCTTCTGGTTTCTCAACCAGCAAGGCACTTCCTTCAGATTTTAGGCCACATGGCAGCTTCCACAGCAGTGGTCCAAGGGGCCAGATTTCAGATGAGGGACATTGTTTCACCAGTGGGCTTTTTGGTCTCAGAAAAAAGACCTTCTAACCAAGCTTATTCCAATGACTCAGACCCTGATTCAGGCTCTTCAATGGTGGCAGAATCAGGACACTCTCAGGCAAGGAGTCCCATTCACCACTCAATCTCATGCAGTGGTTTTAACCACAGATGCTTCTCTCCTGGGGTGGGGAGCTCACCTGGGAACTCTCACAGCCCAGGGAGTGTGGTCCACTCAGGAGTCTCTTCTCCATATCAGTCTGCTGGAGCTCAGGGCAATTTTTCTGGCCCTGCAAGCCTTCTCAGAATTAGTACGGAATAAGGTGGTTCAGGTCAGGACAGACAACACCACCACCATATGGTACATCAGCAAGCAGGGAGGCACTTGGTCTACAGCCTTGTGCATGGAAGCCATAAAATTATGGTTCCTGGCTTATTCTCTACAGACCTCTCTGGTAGCAGTCCACCTTCCAGAAAAGGACAATGTGCTAGCAGATGCATTGAGCAGGATCTTCCAGGGCCATCACGAATGGTCCCTGGATCCTCTAGTGTTAAAATTGATTTTTTCAAGGTGGGGCACTCCAGAGATGGATCTCTGGCAGCCCCAGATAATCACCAACTTTGTCTCTTCTGTTGCAGACCCCCAGTCCTGGGCTCAGTCCCTCTGGATGCTCTGGTTCTGGATTGGGAAGGGACATTTCTGTATGCCTCCCCTCCTTTTCTTCTACTGTCCAAGGTTCTGGTCAAGATATGATCACAGTCTTGCAAAGTGATCCTCATTGCCCCAGATTGGGCCAGGCAGCTTTGGTATACCCTGTTGCTGTCCCTAGCAGTCCATCTTCCCTTTTCTCTTCCCAGGAATCGCAACCTGTTAACTTCCTCTCAGGGGAGGATCTGGTACCCCAACCTTCGGTCTCTCGATCTCAAGGCATGGCTCTTGAAGAGTTAGAGTATGCAAATTTGCATCTGTCTCAAGGGGTTCTGGACATTCTCAAAGCCTCTTGAAAACCTGCCACCAGAAAAACATATAACTCCAAATGGAAAAGATTCAGCATTTGGTGTTCCCAGAAACATATTTCCCCAGATACTACAGATTTGTCTACAGTTCTGGATTACATGGTTCATCTTAATGGCCTAGGCCTCAGACCAGCTACTCTCAAAATACACTTGTCAGCTGTTTCTGCTTTTCTGTCAGTGGGAAAGCCCTCCTCACTGGCATTTCATCCTGTTTTTCATAAATATTTCAAGGGATTGCTTCATACCAATCCCCCCTTTAGGGATCCTACTCCTGCTTGGGGACCTTAATGTTTGCATTGTTCAGCTTATGCAACCCCCTTTTTGAGCCTTTGTCTTCAGTAGAGCTCAAGTACTTGACTTGGAAAACTGTGTTCCTGGTAGCTATTACCTCTGCCAGACGTATCAATGAATTGAAAGCTCTGTCAGTGGAGCCTGATTTTATCTCATTCCATAGAGATACGGTGGTCCTTTGACCCAGTAGGAGGTTATTACCTCATTTGAACCAATCCATGTCTCTCCCTGTGTTCTTCAGTGATAATTCTGTGTCAGGAGAGAGAAGATTACACAGTTTGGATGTTAAGAGGGCACTTAGCTACTACATGGAGCATATTAAGGCACACAGGTTTGACTCTTTCCAGTTGTTCCTCACTTATAGGGAAGTGCAAACCTGCCACTTAGAGAACTATTGCCAGGTGGATTGTCTCTTTTATACAATTCTGCTATGAGAAACTAGACAAAATACCACCCTCAGGCCTGAGGGCTCATTCGACTAGAGGTACAGCTGCTTCCCTGGCTCCTGCCAGGGATATTCCCTTACTAGAGATAAGCAAAGCAGCCACTTGGAAAACGGTCCATACATTCACCAAGCATTACTCTCTGGATTGCCAGGCTAGGAGTGATGCTCGGTTTGGTACAGCAGTACTGCAGAGCCAATTCCCAAAATAGGTTCAAATCCCTCCTCCATGAAGGTACTGCTTGGTAGTCTGCAATATGTCAGAATACAGCAAGACTTCATGTTGTTTGCAGAAAAAATTACTCACCTTAGTAATTTTGTTTCTTCTAATGGAGTCTTGCTGTATTCTGACCTCCCTCCCTGCCTCCCCTCTCAGAACCTGTCTTTTGGGAAGTGCGCTGGCAGGTGTAGTGTTGCACCACAGGTGTGCTTTTGGACACTCCCTCTTTTTAGAGAGGGGAAGTGGATTATGTTGATTTTAATGGTCGTAAGTTGTTCACTACCTGGTTTTTGATTTTGGATTTCTCGACTTGAGTCTTTTGGGGATCCAAAATATTTGGTTGCCATTTGGCTAGTAAAACTTTACAATTTCCACATAGTGGGTTTAGTTAGTATTAGCTTGTTAGAATCTGATGGTTACACTTCAGAGTGCAGCAGACAGAGGTTTGAACCAAGTTCGAGCTCAATGTTCTATGCTGTGCATATAATGCAACTCTTTCCTCTCCGGAGCAGTTAAAGTGCTGGGGCTAACTGCAATATGTCAGAATACAGCAAGATTCCATTAGAAGAAACACAATTACTAAGATGAGTAATTGTCTGTTGTTGTACACAGTCTAGCCACACAATTTGAAAAAGTACAAAATGCAGTATTGCACAAGCTCAAACAGGTCTGAAAAAACAAGACTCAGCAATTCAGCATTGTATTAGTCTCTGTAAAATGTTTTTCCCAAGGTGCGAGCAGAAGCTGCAGCCAGTAATGAATTGAGTCTCTGTAAACTTTTCTGGTTTCTGTGAGCCGATAGACCTCAAAACATCTTACTGCAAACAGTGTCATGGGTTTGCTAAGTTGTCAGAGAAAGATGAAAATGGGTCTATTTCAGTCTCTGAAATAACTTTATGTGGGGGTGCTCCATCCCCCATGCCCCCACCGGTGCACCAGTGAAGCATTTGTGCCATTAAATATTATTGTTATATTTTTTTTGTATTTGGGGGGCGGTGCCCCCCACACCCTGCATTATTTTGTTTTATATTATAATAGTTTTGTAGTTATTCCGATGTACTGCTCATGGTGGGCATGTACTGTCTACCTCCGATGTTGTGGTGGGCGGAGCAGTGCTATGTGGACAGCATCTGAAAGTGATGTAATTATCCGCGAGTGCAAAAGGGATCCTTAATCCTCTGGTATCACCGTATGATGTACTGAAAAGCTATTGGTATGATCTAATATTTTTATCATGTGATTTTTAAAAATGTGCTTACAGTGCTAATTAAGAGCAGCAATTATTTTAACAAAATTGTTTTTTTTTCTAGAGCTTGATTAGACACACCAGTTATTTGCTTCTCTTTTCTTGCACCAAATTAATTGTTAGGTAAGCAGTAAGCCATGACAGGGTATGGGGTTATGGGGATATAATAACTGGGGAGCGTTTTCTCCAGTAGGGAAACCCGGTTATAATTTTGTCGTTATAACAGCAGACACACACCGGTTTCCCTTGTGTCGCGCATACGTGGCCACTGCTCTTCCACTCCTCGGTGCCGGCTGCCATTGCCCAGCACTACACAGTTAACCACACTCTGAGTCAACGGCGGTAAGTTAATTAAAAAAAAAAAAAGAAACAAACAAACAAGGGGGCTGAAGTATTTTACCTGGGCTGCTTTAAAAAACAAAGAAAAAAAACAAAAAAATTTAATGGTTTTTCTTAGGAGCCGTGGACCGCACTGAAACCTGACTAGTCCGTGGCTCCATAGGGATACCTTTATTTTATATAATTGCTGTGGTGAAGAAACACCCCCCAGCAATTATATAAAATAAAGGCTGGGTAGGGGATGTGAAACTGAATTTTACACACACCCTCGGTGTGGGATGCCTTTATAAACCCTTTGAGCTTTGCTCTCAGGTTTTATGTGGCATCCCACACCTCCAGGGGGGTGGTTGTACAGTTCTTGTTACAACCCCCTACCCAGCCATTATTCTCTGTTTAATGCATGGCTGGGTGCGTTGTGAGGCATAAAGCCGCAGGCCGAGTGTCCTTACAGCACCCCAGCCATGCATTAAGTCCCCATAACCCCATAGGGAGTGGGTTATTGCACTTGTAACATAGATTATTGTTAAACAACCAAAAATACCCAGAAAGTTTTTTTCATTGTTTAAATAGCAAAAGATATACTGTATCCTGCCACCTTGCAAAGCAGTCTCTATCAAAATAATACATGCTACACTGCTGTTATGCACATAGACATGTGACACATACACTACTGAGATGATGTGTCACATTTTTAGTGCATATCACTGTCTTCTACATTGCCTACCATGTTTACACAAGCCACCCTCCCCCCAACACCAGATCCACATAGTGAGAAATGACTGCAACTGTATACTTCAGCTCCCCGAACTGGCAGTTGACACAGTACTGCACAGAGTGAGTGAGTGGCACACCATTGGGACACTGGCCCCCACACCCATAACCAGACAGAGTGCACAGTGAGGAGCGGAAACCAGGGGATCAGTGCTCGCTGCCACAGTCTCTCTCATGCCCCACAGCGTGGTCTGTCTCTCACGCTCCTACAGCGCCGTACACAGGGACACAGGACACAAACCCGCTGCCTGGACAGACTAGGAGGCTACAGAAAGGGACGCAAGCATATGGGGGACAGAGACACATCAACTGACTACAATGACCGTTGACATTGACAGTGGGAGGAAGGGTAGGATTCACGGTCCTGCACTCAGTGGTACGAGCTGCTTGGCAGCATTCTGCTCTGCTTTGGCGGTGGAAGCAAGTGTCTTGCGTTGGGGGGGTGGCAGTGACATAGTAGCTGGGAGAGACATCAAGTGGATACTGTGGCCGCCGACACTGACGGCACAGAGGCTGGGTTTCTTGGTCCTACACTCAGTGGTTTTCTCTCTCTCTCACTACTGGCAGCTTGCGAGGGGTGGGGTGCTGCCGCTTGCTGTCTCCCCTCGCATCTCCCCTGCTGACAGCATGGATCGCTGATATGGATGCATCATTGACAGTGAAAGAGAGGGAGACCACACTCTCAGATGTCTACACTACCTGTCCTGCTCTGCCTGTCACTGTATCCATCTGTCTCTTGCTCTCTCTCTCTCTCTATCCACCACATGTCGCTGGTCACTCGGGGGGCACTTCCTCAGGGGCCGAGCTCAGGAGGTATCCAACACTTATCAGTGTCGATGCTGTGCAGTTTACTGCCAGTGATGGAAAAAGCACGAACACACATAGCTGCTTTCCTACATAACATGAAGTGCTGGTGTCAGTGTGGCTCAGTTGGTGGCACATCCGCCTCTGGACCAGAAGGTCGTGGGTTCTTGTCCCACAACAGGACTGGACTTGCACCTAAAAATCGCTGGCATCTGAGTGCAGTATTGGGGGGTGCTGTACTGCTGGGTTGTGCCATCCTTCGGATGAGACGTTAAACCGATGTCCCTTCTGCCCATCCTGGTGTTGTCCTGGTGGGTGTCCAGGTGGAAGTAAAAGAACTTAGGGCACTCTTTGCAAAGAGCAGGGAACATTCCCGGTGTCCTGGCCAACATTCCCCTTCCCATAAACCAGTTCATGCACTTATCCAGGCTGTGTGTGGGTGATGATATGCGATATGGCCGCCACCACACATTCAGTCACTTCACTAACAGTCTAGCATTGCTTGTAAAGCGCTTTGGGATGCTGTGTATGAAAAGCGCTATATAAATGCTGATTCTTCTTCTTCTGCTTCAGGAGTGGACAGCAGGATCATGCTGAGGTGGTCTCTCTGCCTCCGCACCCCCCAGCCTCTCTCGCTCCCCTGACAACGGTTCCCTGGCGCCACTTGTTTTCTCTCTGTTGCTCACTCTTGCTCACCAATGACCTATTTCCTGTCTGTGGCTCTCTGTTCAAGTCACCAGCCTCTCTCCCCACCTCTCTGTCTGTATCCCTCACCCCGTGAATATGTCTCACTCTCTGCTTCTTCCGTTGCAAGAGGCTGGCCAGGAAGGCAACTAGGGGGGTGGGGTGTTCAAAATGCGCAGTCACACCAAATGTTTTGGAATGGGGCAGTACGACCAACACAGGCAGTTACTGCTGCCACTCTTGACTCTCTCTCAGTGTCACCCATTACACTGTGATAGTGGCGGCCACCAGCGGGTGAGGCAAGGGACACAGCCCAGATCACAACTCTGTGGGGGGGCATTCTCTGAAGCCACACACTGACAGAGACATGAGCCAGCACCTCCATTCATGGGGAAACAACACTGCATTGCTGCACTGGGGGAACCACCGCTGACAACAGGTACACCGCGGTGATGAAGAATTATACACTACTTTGACAGCTGGGCTCTCTTGTTTCCCCACATGCCTTAATGGCTGCCGTTTTCCTGTGGCTCTGTCAAGCAGGGAACTAGTGCCGACAGCTGCTGCCCTGAGTCCCTTTGCGGAACCGTGCATTAAAAAAGGAATTTAATGCATGACTACACAGAGGGACTCCACTAATGGGATTGCACGGTTTCAGGTACCCATGTTGTATGCTTTTATTATTTTGCATGTAGAAACTGGGAAAATATGTTGTTTCAGGAGTTATTCAGTACTGACTGACTGTAAATTACTGAATAAAATCTAGTTACCACTGCATGAGGTAGATGTCTTTAGATTTTAGAAAATATGCTACATGGGCTGGCCTGATGGTGCTGAGGGTTGAGGCGCTAAACGCCACACCTCACGGGTGACCGAGGTTCAGATGCGAGCCTGGGCCACCAGGGGTTGGCAGGGGAGGGATAGGATTGAGCATCCAGAGGACTGCTCTCCTATCCCGAGGAGGGATCCTGGGAACCACTGCTGTGTAGCAGCCCCTGGTGACGACCGGGGGCACTACTAGAGCGGTGTCATCAAGGGGCAGAGTGCAGCAGATGTCGGCACGTAGTGCCTGATATCATTGCACGCTCTCACTCCGGAGGCGCAAATCAAGGAGGAAATTGGCAGCACAAGTCCGCGGCAGCTTGATGGCCACAGATTCACTGGCCGGCGAATGCCTGGATTAGGGGTGCGTGCCGGTATTGGTTCCTGGCCGGGTGTGGGGACATAGGGGGAGTCCCTCTCGACAGTACAGCTGCACATGCCAGCTGGGCCCGTCCACTTCGGGAGCAATGGCTGGAGGTAGGCAGGGCTGTGGCTGCAGGAAGATAAACAGAAGAAATAAAAAAAAATATATATATATGCTACATAACGATTCACTTGCAGTTCATTACAAAAATGCAAACCTTTCTTCATATTGAAAGCATATACAGGTAGCATAAACTGGATAGAAAAATATCTCTGATTGGCTGAGCGCCTCTCAGCTGTGACTAAATCCCGCAACATAGTCGCGTTGTTAAAAAAAAAAAAGAGGGGAGGTGACCAGCATCTTCACCTCCCTACATACTACTAGATAAATAAAAAAAAAAAAATTGCATCATCCACTGCAGCCGCCCCGCTAAACAACCCCCGATTCCAAACTTACACAAAGCGTTAGTACAAGTAACATCTGTGACTCGGTGGTAACTGTTACCTCCTCCTGCTCTGAGACAGACCCCAACCTGTGCCGCTGATAACGTGCACCACAGTGCTTCAAACACGGTCAGATTAGACCATTACACTGGTCTGTACTAAACAAATGCCACCTATCATGGCTCACAGCTACCCCTGTATACACCAACAAAACATCGCTGACCTCACCTGCTCCCTTGAAACTCCAGCGTGACACTTTTCCTGTCTCCTACAGGGTTATCAGCATGACAGCACAGGTACCATGCTACAGCATATCTGTGTGTGGGGAGTGGGAGCACTGACAACTACAATAACTACAGAACAGTACATAAAGCACTTGCTTTCTCCAGCATTACAGCAGCGCCACCTACTGACCTCCATTGACAAACCATGAACTTTTTTATAAGTACCCATTCACATTGCAAAATTCATTGAAAAAATATAAAAAAAAATGTTATATCTTAATTTAAATACAGATAAATCCAACTCATAATAGCAATAATGCACAACATGGTGTGGTATATCATGGGATATCGTCCCTTTTCATGTGCGTGAGGCAGTCGGCAAGCAGCCTTGTGTCTTGCAACACATCCAAGATGTGATGATATCCCAATATATACCATACCCTGTTAGTATTATTGCGTAAGTATATTTACCTAACAATTTATATGATCAGTACATGCTGCAGCAAACACTAAAAGATTTATTAGGGAGCACCGGGGATGTATAGTGAACCCCAGCAATATCCCTGCAGTTTCTGCAAAAAGTCTCTACATTTTTGGGTAATATTTTCCACAGTTGTCAGTCAGGCTGTACATAAGCTCACTCCACCAGAGATGCTGCTACCAGGTATATCCCCATGGCTTAGATATTTAGGGCTGCCATCTGGTCCAATTTGCACACATTAATTTCCCATTAGAGCATCAACCTGCATTATCATAAAGATGCTGCTTTCAGGACCTCATTCGTCCGGCCTGTTCTCGTCTAAAATATTGGGATGTGCACCTAGCCCCCTCTTCCTGTACTGTTTTGGAGTCTGTCTAACTGAGGTTAGTGAACTGAATGTAGATAGAAGAGGTTGCGTGCTTGTATCTTTTGTTCTGTTACTAGTATTAAGTTCATATTGACACACCCTCCCTTGGCCAGACTTGCTGTTTGGTTCCTGTGTTCTAGCATCCAGATCTGAGAGCTGTGAGTGCAGAGCTAGAGAATACATAAGAATGTAGGAGGAGACCAGCTTGATGATGGTTCATGACTGAGCATGCTCAGTGGTTATGGCATGATGGCTGGATGTGAACTTAAAAAAGAGCTAGTAGAAACATAGAAGTTGACTGCAGATAAGGACCACAAGTCCCATCTAGTCTGCCCATTTTTTCTACCTTATTAATGTGCCATCAGCCTTTGCTCTGTCAGTGGCCTATCTATTCATACTCATCTGTATTGCTCCCTTATGCCTATCCCATGCCTGTTTGAAGCCCTGCACTGTATTCATATCCACCACTTCCTGAGGTAGTCCATTCCATGCATCCACCACCCTTTCCGTGAAAAATAACTTCCTCACATTACCTCTTAATTGGCCTCCCTCTAATCTCATGCTGTGTCCTCTTGTCCTGTATTTTTCTTATATTGAAACATATTAGAGACTTTCACCTTGTTAATGCCCTTAAGGTGTTTGAATGTTTTGATCATATCACCTCTCTCCCTCCTTTGCTCTAGGGTATACATATTGAGTTCCATTAATCTGTTCTCATATGTTTTCTGATGCAGTCCCTGCACCATTTTGGTTGCCCTTCTCTGGACTGCCTCCATTTTGCTAATGTCCTTGTGCAGGTTCGGCCTTCAGTATTGCACGCAGTACTCCAGATGGGGCCTAACCAGTGTCTTGTAAAGAGGGATTATTACCACCCTCTTACGACTTGCGATACCCCTACTTATACAGCCCAACATCCCTCTAGCCTTACCTACTGCTTTAGTGGTCTGCTTGGATGATTTCAGGTCATCTGTGATGATGATGATGATGCCCAAGTCTCTTTCTTCCCTTGTGATGCCAGCAACTCCCCTCTCTACCTATAGGTGGCTTCATGGTTTCTCTTCCCTATGTGCATGATCTTGCACTACTTTGCGTTAAACCCCAGTTGCCAGTCTTCCGACCACTTTGCCAGTTTATCCAGATCTCTTCTCATTCTGCTCACCCCATCTGGGTCATCTACTCTGTTGCAGATCTTGGTGTCATCTGCAGACAGACAAACCTTACCCTCCAGTCCATCTGCAATGTCACTGATGAATATATTCAAGAGGACTGGCCCCTGGACTGATCCCTGAGGCACCCCACTTGTGACTTGCATCTCTTCTGATTGTATACCATTTACCACTACTCTGTGTTTTCTGCCTGCCAACCAGTTTGCCACCCAGTTGACCAACTTCTGACCCACCCCGAGCTGACCCAGCTTATTAATCAGTCTTCCATGTGGAACAGTATCGAAAGCTTTGCTGAAGTCAAGGTAGGCGACATCAGCTGCACCCCCTTGATCCACCACTCTGGTTACCCACTCAAAGAAATCTATGAGAGTAGTTTGACAGGACCTTCCTGTTGTAAACCCATGCTGTCTTTGATCCTGTGCTCCTATGGATTCCAGGTGTTGCACTATCCTTTCCTTAAGAAGTGCCTCCATAATATTGCCCACTACTGAGGTAAGACTGACTGGTCTGTAGTTCCCTCGTTATATCGAGGGACGCTGGAAAAGACTATGCTGACTGTATTGACGCTGTACTGTTGCCTCTCCCCTAAGCTGCCCATACCCTCTGGCTGCATTAATAAGTGCAGTAAACACATACTGCATACAGTATTAAACACAGTAAATTGCATTTGTAGCAGCTAATAACTGAACAATGATGGATATGCCGTATTTGACTCTCGCTCTCCATACCGCCTGAGACACAGTACAGTAGCAAACATAGACAGACAACATGGTGGCACGTTACTGGCTCATTACTAGGGATGTAAGTTTGTCATTGCAGTCATACACATCACTGACTCCATGACGTTTGATCTTTATTCAGGACTTCCATGATTTTCACTAGTGTCATCAGAATGTAGCAATGATGACAGTGCCACAACATTTACTACTGTTTACTAATGATTTCATGAACAAACAATGAGTCATTAAAACCTCATCCATGGCAAACTTATATCCCTACTCATTACTACACAGACCCTGCTCTAACTGCTGCTAAAAAATAATTACAGTATTTAAATTTAGTAATGTTAACAAATAAATGTACCTGTTATCTTGGGTCTCAGTCAGGAGATTAGGTTGCAATAGTAGGACGTCACACAGCATGTGATGCAGAACAGCAAAAAAGACAGAAATAGTCTGGCACAATGATAAAATACAGTTCACTATCAGGGGGCAAGACAAGAGCTGCAGCCTTTTCGTGAGTTAGGTTAGTCCCCAAATCTTTGTGCGTTGGGCCCAGCTTTCCCAACCGCTGCCAAACATCTCATCCCTCCTGATCGCAGCTCTATTCCTGGTAAACAAAAAAAACGCCAAACATCCCATCCACTCACCTGTGCCTCTTCCAGTAACAAAAAATCAGCACATTAAATAACTGATTAAATACAGCTGGAATAAGAAGGATATGAAGCAGAAGTGCGTGGTAGGTAGGTAGCCTGCAGGCAGAATCTGCAGGCAAAGCTCCAAGTTTAAAGAGACCATGCTCCTTTGCTAAGAACGCCCACCCACCGTACCAGAACTGCTAATATCTTTCTCTGGAGCCACGTTTCACATTCGTTATACCTGAAGATTTGCTAAAGCGGGTATGTTATAGCGAGGGAGGAGCGCTGTATTATGAAGGATGTGTGGAACAGCACTCTGACTGGCAGTTGACAAATCTCATTATAGTCCTGCCACTACATCATTAGCACTGTGGCCTCACTGATAGTGACATCACAGGTGATTGGCCTGGCAGTTACTGAGTGGTTCTTCCTGAGCAGCTGGGATGGTACAGTCAGTGAGGTCACAATGCTGATGATGTATTGAGAGGAAGGAGGCCAGGTATGTCAGTTGCCGAGCAGAGTGCTGTTTCACACATCGCATCTACTAACATCACTCCGGTAATAACAACAACAAAAAAATATAATTAACAAAAGGGAAAAAAAAACAGTACCCCAGATATAGAGGATAATGGATGGGCACCAGTTAACAACAGTGCTGTGTTCCCTTCAAGAGGTTGTCATGACAACCTAGTAAACCTTGAGAGGTTTACCATTGGAATGATAACCTTGAGAAGGGGACACAGCCGTTGTTAACTGGTGCCCATTCATTGTATATTATAGTGTACGGGCTACAGTAGAACAGCAACATAGCATTTCTTGAGTGAATTTGTCCATTACATTGGGCTGGGGTTTTGTTCAGCACCGCTCTCTTCCATGACCATCTCTCACTGCCAAGGCCGTATCTTGAAGAGCAGAGGTGTGCGGAACCCGCATACGCAAAGACGTTCATGCTGTTGTACCATCAATGTGACGTACTCAATATGGCACAACTATTTGATGTCACATCAATGGTAAAACAGCAGTGGGAACTGATCGAGTTCAGTTAACAAGAACTCTCTCCCACGCTATTTAAAAGGTAATACTTGACTGCTTTTAACAATAGTAGTAGAACTACCATTCCAAGTAAGACCCGCTTCTTTTTTTATAATGTGTAACTTGAGTTCTTCCAACTGATTATTTTTAGCTGTTGGCTGGAGTTCATCTTTCGGCTCTGTTCCTAGGGATGAATGAAGATCATTTGAGTTAAACCATCTGCAGCGTGGGGAGGCAGGTGTGACTGAAAGTCTAAATTCTTGAATCACCTTACTGTAATATCATTTTAAACCATTATCACACATTTACTGTAGTAACCAAGTTCTTTGTTTTTTATTTCTTGATATTAACACAATAAACAGCTAAATAATTTCATTTGTTTTCCCTTCTGTTATCTTGTTGAATGTTTAAGATTGCTAGGCAGGTGATTGCTTGGTCCTGATTTTTATTTGCATTTAACATGAGTATGTACTGTGTGTGCATGCTTGTCCATCATTGTGTTCCTGTGCCTACAATAGCTGAAGAGGGTGGTTTTCCAAAGAGGGAATCTTTTTTTTTTTTGAACTTTCTTTATTCACTGGGAACTAGGGCATCTCTCCAGGGTACTACTCGACTTCTGCCTCTATTCTCTGGCTGAAACCTCCTCTTCTGGGCTCTTCTGAGCTGTCTCCACTTGGTCCCCACGGTTTCTCAGCCCCGGATCACCCTGTGATCCTGGGGTGCTGCTATCTGTAATTAGAGGGACAGCCACGGAGCCGGTAGAGCTGGAGCCCAGGGAGGCAGGTCTGGCATCAGGATGTGGGCAGGTCTCTGGGCCCCCTTCTCTTCCGCTAGGCTACCTGGGTTATTTCCATATTGTTTCCTCCCAGAGCGCAGATGTGCAGTGCCGGCAGCGCACCCCACGTGAAGCCGGTTGCTGCCACCCGGCCCCCCACATAACGTCAAGTCCCTGCTACCTGTAGGGCCCCTGATCTTCTCCAGGAGCTGCAACGGAGCGGGGCTTACCCTGGATCCCACCCCTGGAGGGGAGAGCAGTTCTCTGGATGCTGGATCCCCTCCCTCCCCTGCTAACCCCCGATGACCCAAGTCTTTTCCCAAACCCAGGTCAACGGCATGGCGCAAGGTGCGGCATCCAGGGCCTCAACCCTCAGCGCTACTGGGCTGGCTCAAAGAGGGAAACTTAAGTGATACCGATACTGGTGTATATACACTTAATGTATAGAAAAGAAGAGTAATGCTTGCATCTCTATTGCTTTTTGTACAGCAAAACCAATCATAAGTCCTCTTGAACTTAGGATGGAAGAATTGCGGCATCATTTTAGGATAGAATACGCAGTAGCAGAAGGAGCGAAGAATGTCATGAAACTACTTGGATCTGGAAAAGTCGCCAGACAAGAAAGCACTTTCTGAAGTAATTTATATTACATACTGCAGTGTATATAAAATATATATAATTACTATACATAGGTGATAAGAAGTGTTGAAATAATGGTCCTTGTTTTTTTTTCGGATTTCTTTTTAACAAGGCTCAAGCAAGATTTAATGAATCAAGTCAGAAGTTGGACCTTTTAAAATTTTCATTAGAACAAAGATTAAATGAACTACCTAAAAAATCATCCCAAAAGCATTGCTATAATAGAAGAACTTTCCTTGGTGTCTTCTCCAACATTAAGTCCACGTCACAGTGTTATTTCTACACAGAACGTCTATAGTACGCTGTCAAAACCAGCAGCATTAACAGGTATGTGTGTTGGGTTTTCTAGTACAAAGTGATGGGGTTATATTTATATAGTGTATGGTAGAATGTCATGAATAGAAATCCATAACTAGAATGAAGTTGTTTTGCTGCAGTAGCTATGTCATCACAGGTGCTATGCTGCAGTAGCTGTGTAGCTGCTACAGCATAACAACATAGAACACACATGTGCATGCACATTTGAATAAGAGTCGCTGGATAGGAAGTGGCTTTGGCGGTGAGAACAGTACTGCAGGAGAGTGACGCCGATGAAATCGACAATGAATAAGGACTCAGCAAGGAAAACTAAATTTTTTTTCATAGTGATAGTGGTCCATACACTATAAAAGACAATGTATGGGCCACTATCCACAACAAGCGTGAGTAGCCATCTCGTGGTTGTCATGGCAACCAAAACCTCTCGAGGTTTAAACAGTCACCCTAGGCAACCGCTTGATGGCTACACACGCTTGTTGTGGATAATTATCCTCTATTTTTGCAGTGATATTTCAGGTATGTATATATCAGATACCGAGGCTGGGGTTCTAAAATCTTAAGAGTTAAAGCTTTTTGTCTTAGAAAACGTTTCAGAATATAATATGCAGATACTGTACCGTGTAACTTGTATGTCATTAATGTTTTATTTTTAGGTCCTCTCATACTTTATTCGTGAGTAAGTTTCCATGGAAACAGAGCCCTCGTGCTTTGGACTTCATGCATCTTCTTGTTTCCCCCCTCCTGAAATAGAAATGATCTGTGAAACCATAATCTTAACTACAGCAACAAACCAAGAACTGTGACTTTAGTGGGCGAGAAGAAGGATGAAATGAAGTCTAGCGGACAAAGATAATGTTTTCCTGCAGAAAAGCCCCCAATAAAGAATATGGGAACATTAATGAAAAAAGTATAAGTGGAATTGGGCTGGCAGTTATATTTTAAAAAAGGGTTTTCTCGCATTCTGGAAAAAATGCTTTATTCAGGATAGAACAGTAGATTTTTCAGATTTATATGTAATGTGATAGCACATTTAAGATTTGCTGTGCCTGACTAGGGTAAAAACATGAGTATAATTTTTTTTTTAAAACTCTGCTTTATTGATGGATACTTGGTTACATAGACAAGATTTCAGTGCATTACAGGCAGTGTCTCCAGTTATTTTGTCTTCAGAGAATCTTTTCTGTGTAGCACATTTTCTCCTGTTCAGCTTAAACTTAAAGGATTAAGATGAAAAGTGTAGTTTTCATAGTTCTCCATAAAAATGGCAGAACATCTTCGACAATGATAACAGCCCTTACCTCTTATAGAAAGAAGCAGATTATGCCCTTTATTTGTTTACTGTTCATAATTTCTGCACTGTAGGATAGCCACACTGTCTAGCTTTTAGGAGGGTGGGGGACAGTCACAGCAGCAAGGAGTTACTGACAGTTGATGACTAAGTACGTTGGGTGAACAAGTAAGTACGGTTGACACTGTAGATTTACAGTACTTCAGAAATTTAGGCATACACATATGTGTACATAAGCATCGGATTCAGGGGCGTTATGTGACCCATTTCTAAGGGGCTGAAGTAACACAACTGAACACACAACATTCTAGTCCTGAATAAACCTTGATGCTCGCTGGTTAAAGCCAGTGTGACAGTCTGGTTAAATCTATCTATATTTGCCTTCCTGCCTTAGATGCATAGAAACCTTTTCAAGCACAGAAAGACGTGGTTTATCTGTTCTGCTCTGTTCCTACCTGAAGTCCCCTCTGCCTACTGCTGAACATGCTGAGTTGTGTCCCATTGTAATATCACAGCCCCCCTCCCCATTTTTCAACAGCCCCTTCTGTTTGTCCCACCCTATCTTGAAGCCTGCCACAGCTTGCAGTTCCAGCATCTCGCTGGGCAGCCTATTCTGCTCGATTACCACTCTTTCCAGTAAGAAAAACTTTTCATTTGGGTATCAAAAACAAACTTTGAAATTTGAAGAACAACCTTCCTTTCTCTACAGTGGACAAGGCTGAATTAAAATCTTTAAATGCTGTATAAAATCTGGGTTAAAAGAGAGCAAATATTACGCCATACATTTTTTGTTGTTGTTAACGTTAATAGTTTCAAACTGGGCATGGCTGAACGGAGCAGGTGCAGTACTGTCCAACATTTGCTTGTTGCCTCTGGATGGTTTTCTTGCTTGGCATAATGTGCTGTTTCAGTTTTATGCTGGCAGCACCCGGAGTTGCTAGATTCTTGAGTCTTCTTAGCGGTGACCTCTGTCCTTTGCCAGCCTTTATGATATCATGAAATTGAATGGAAAGTACCTTTATACATTAAGGTCAGAAGGACTTTAGGCAGCAAGTCTGCCCTCCTGCTTTATGAGCAGCACTGAATAAGTGTGCTGTGCAAACATGCTAATGTAAAGGGGTTCCCTACCCACTCTTCTGCCCAGAGTTTCCAGTGATTCCCTTGGTAAGTGGAAATGTGTCCATGCTAACCCTGAAGTCCTGCACTGTCTTCATGTCCACTGTCTCTCTTAATGGGCTGTTCTATAGGTTTACCACTCTGTTGGAAAAGAGGTTCTTCCTAACATTGCCCCTGAATTTACCCCATTTTAACTTTGGGGATGTAACTTTCCGGAGGACACCAGCTCTCTCTTTTTGATCTTGTCAATACCCTTGAGGATGCTAAGACTGAGATCATGTCCCCTCTCAGCCTCCTTTTCTCCCTCTCCCTCTCCCATAGCGTTGGTCTCCCATACCCTGCTCATTTTGGTCGCCCTGCATTACATTCTCTCAGTGGCCATAATGTTCTTTTTAGGCACAGAGAACTTCACACTGTACTGTGGCCTGACCAAGGTCTTGTAAAGAGGAAAGATTTTTCCACTGCCCTGCTGGTTCCCCCCTTCCCCGATACACCCTAGCATTCTTCCAGACCTCTTGACAGGAGTCGCATACTGCTTGCGATGTTTTAGTCTCTTGTCTGTTGTTACCCCAGGTCATTTTTCTCCTCCATGTTAGTAAGAGGAGCTTCACACAGTCTGTAAGTCCTTCCTGTGTTTTTCCTCTCCACTTTCCAAGTTAGGTGACTTGCATTTGGTTACATTGACTCTGAGACTTCAGGAGTCTGACCAGTCTCCCAGCTTGTTTTGGTACTCCTGAAATTTATCATCATCCCGAAGGGAGTCCACTTACCTGGCCAGCTTAGTCTCATCCGCGCACTTAAACAGCCTGCAGGGGACCCCAGCTTCCTGGTCATTGATGAAGATGCTAAACAGTAGTGGCTCCAGCACCAATCTCTGAAGGAATCTGAGTATACTTCTCCACTCGGACGGAGTAGTGCCTATCCACCATTACTCTTTGCTTTCTGTCCCTAAGCCAGATAGCAATCCACCTTAAGTATGCCTTGTCTCTAGCACACTTGGGTACTTTGTGTCCAGACATTTGTCATGGGCTGTTGTCAAAGAGCTTACTGCCCTTGTCCACCTTCCTGGTCACCGTGTTGGGGAAGGTGATCAGGTTGGTTTGGCATGATCTGTACCTCGTAAAGCCATGCTGAGAGGGGGCGAAACCCTTAGCCTCAATCAAGTGCTCCATTTTTTCTTAAACAACTTAATTCTACTATAATCGTGGTTTTATTAAAAGGTCCCCTTCAAACTTACACTATTAACCCTTAGGTTGTTGACAGAATTAGACCGCGTAGGAATTCTGGACCAATATACCAGCCTGTGGCACAGCAAGGGTTAAAATTTAGCTTGTTCTAGAGTCTGATGTTGTGTTTTTGGTTCCAATCCACTGTTAGTAATTTAAAGATTTTTTTTTATCAGTTAAATTTTATTGAATTCAAATATAAGAAACATCTTACAATACACATACTAGACATGAAAATAAAGGTGACCACAGGCTCAATATAACTGAAACGATAACATAATATTATGAAACACATATCTAATCATATATTTAATCCATAACAACCAAAACCAGATAACAAGATAGATATATATAGTTTTCTAATCTAAAACAAAAAAATCCCAAAAATATGACTAGCTATTACTATTTACATAACAAAGTTCCCCGATGTACCAAGAAAGAAAGATCCAAGTCCCCTTCATTCCATATATATCTGTAGCTATTGTTAAGGCATAAAAGGACCAGAAGCAAGAAAGTTATGACTAGATTTCCATTTCAATAGGAAACTTGCTTTTGTCCCACCTTCAGATATGCCAGCCTTTCTGTTTGGAGCACTTCTAAGCATTCCTGCTTCCGATCCTTAATAGTTGGAACTCTATTATCTGTCCAGATTTTTAAAATAATATTCTTAACTGTTGCCAACATTAGAGAAAATTATGTGTTTCTGCTCCTTAGACCAAAGCCTAAATTCATCAAACTAGCCTAAAAGACAGTCTCTTAACCATGAAATAGGGCTCAAGAAATCCTTTATTTCTGATCACAGTGTATGTACTTCTGACAACCCCAGAACTTATGGATTAGATCACAGTTAGCCTCTCCATACCTGACACAATTAGTTGTGTTTTTTAATCCCATCTTGTGCAAATGTTTGGGCACGTAATACAGATTGTGCAAGGACTTAAGACTGTATCAGTTCATATCTGCTGTTTTAAAGGCCTTAGTTTCCAGTTTTCTAAGTTGCGATCTAGTGCTTGCAACCACCATCTCGTATTTTCCTTACCTAAGCCTGTTGTGCATTCCAGCAGTAAATCATAACATTTTGATATACAGGGCTACAGTTTTAAGGCAGCAATGAATGTTTTAGTGAAATTATTTATGGTGAAAACTTGAGGACCCTCTGTTGGTAACCGACACCTCTTCTATAAGTTGATTATAAAGTCTAGATCCCGTCTCACACCTCCCAAATGCTAATGAAACCATATTAATGGGTGACTTCAACATCGACTGGGCATCCCCATCCTCCTCTGTCTTCAGAGATGCTGCCCAGGCTATCGGTCTCTCCCAAATTATCACATCCCCAACGAGGCGCGACACAAGAACCGGGACATCCTCACTACTAGATCTCATCTTTACCAACAGGCCAAAAAATATTACCCAGGCTTCAGTGCTCCCTGACTCTATCAGTGACCACTCCCCGGTTATCTGCTGGTGGTCGGGCAAACTGCCCACTGCACCACCCAAAACCACATGGCACTGAAAATCAAAAGGAGGCATAAATAACCTCAAAGAATACCTAGCCAATAGTTACTGGCTTCCCTTATACAACGCAAATCAGTTGATGCGCTGTTGCCCACTTTATAGCTACCTTTAACAAAGCCTGCGATATATGCTCCCCTCACTAGGCAGGTCGTGAAAACCAGGTCTACACCATGGATGACACCCTCCTCCTAAAACTCATGCAACACAGGGACAACCTCTGGCACAGGGCCATAGACTCCCAATGCTCCCAGGACAGACAACTCTACAGGGGGCTCGAAATAAATGCACCTGGGCCACACGGCAGGCCAAGGCTGATTACTATCAGCACCCTCTCCTCCTCCTGGGAGAGATGGGAGAAAGTTCTGGAGTAACATACAAGAAATTAGGCGGAAATCACGTTCCCCACCCCTACCCAACTAAGTCTGAGCAGGGACGTTACCCAAGATCCTGCTAAAATCACTGAAGCCCTCAGTGAAACTTTCTCAGACCTCTCACATATCCTCCCGCCTAACTTCTTCCACCCCCAAACCCCCTCTACTCCACTCCTTAGAGAACAGCCCTCCCTCCCCTTTCTGGTTCCATACCATCCCTGCTCCTTAGCCAGCGTTACATCTCCAAAGCAATCGCTAACACTCGCTTCAGCAACGACTCCCTGGACCTAAAACTCATAAGGCTTACCCTTGATATCACCATAACCCATCTCACACATATCCTAAACCTCTCGCTTTGCCTCAGCCAATTCCCCACTACCTGGAAAAAAGCCGTGATCACCCCTATCTTAAAGAGCGGTGATCCCACCCTCCCCGGGAATTATAGACCAATCTCTATACTCCCTCCTCTCTCCAAAGCCCTGGAAAAAATAGTCTCAGACCAACTTACTGAGCATCTAACAAAACACAACCTGCTCAGCAAGGAACAGCATGGGTTCAGAGCTGGCCACAGCACCATCACGGCTCTCGCTGAGCTCACAACATTCATCCATGGGCGCTCGACCAAGGGTCACTAGGGGCTATCTTTATAGACTTAACTAAGGCCTTCGACATGGTCAGCCACTAATTACTCCTTCAAGTCCTGCTGCAACTAAATGTAGTCCCGAGGCCGCTGCCTGGCTAAAGGACTACCTCACAGAACGCCGCAGCAAGTAAGAATAAACTCCACCATCTCCACTCCCAAGCCTGTTCACTCCGTGTTCCACAGGGGCCAATCTTAGGCCCACTGCTTTTCACTCTCTTCCTTAATTCTCTCCCCAAAGCCTGCAGTGGTCATCTCTTACTCTATGCCCGGCCGTAGCGGTTCTCTACTGGAAACACCCCCAACCGTCGATGCTCAGCACCCTCCAGGAATACTTCCGGAGCTGGAAAATTAGTTCGTGACCACCGGCTGATCATTAATTATTCCAAAACCAAGGCCATGACCTTTGCTCACCGCCAAAGCCCGCACAGCCAGATGGCTCTTCACATTTCCAACGTGGATGGTTCCCTGCTGGAGCACGTCAATCACTTCAAATACCTGGGGGTCACCCTGGATACCTCCCTCTCCTACCACAGACATGTACGCCTCCTCTCAGCAGCAATCAACTCGAGAGTGGGTACCCTCTACAGAATCAAAAACAGTCTGCCCGCACATGCCATGCAGATAGCTGTCACATCCTCCATCCTCTCCCTAATCGATTACGGGATTGTAATCTACGGCACTGCTGATAACTCCACCCTAAGCTGCATAACCACTGCGCTAAACAAAGCATGTCGCCTTGTCTCGGGTTGTGACAGACTCACTCACACCTGCAACCTATACAAACTGACTGGCTGGCAAAATTTCCACCAAAAGTCAAGTACCACACCTGCATTCTAGCAAAAGATCCACCTCAGCTAAGCGCCCAACAGCCCTTCACCACATCATCAAACCGGCCCTCTCAGGTGACACTAGACTCACGACTTCCACATCCTTCGTGGTTCCCATGCTCGAACGCCTGCGCAGAGATCCCTCCGCCAATGTGCCCCCAATTGGCTAAACACTCTTCCGCCTCCCTCTCCCAATCCTGCAGCATCCATCTCTTCAAAGCAGGCCTAAAACCTTCCTACTGGGTAGCTCAAAATGTGAATGCTACGTTGGCCTACCTGTCTCCTCTCCCTCCCCACACACCCACACAGGGCCCTTCTGACCTTTCTAAACCCCCCATGCTCAGCCCAGGGGTCGAGGTATGGCTCCTACCTGCCCAAACCAGAGAGAGAAAAAAAAAAGTCTCTCTGCCATGATACCCACAATTACTTCAGTAATACCACTTGTTTATTATGTATTGAAAGTTGCCTTCCATTGCCTTTACTGTCATATGTCTCCACCCTCTGTAACCACCGGAGAGCTAATGTTACTAAAATGTGATTGTACATAAATCTGTAAATAATTTGTGCTTGTATATAACTTGCCTGGCCTGTTCCGTCTGTCTTCTCCAACTCGTGTTCCCTCCACCCTTTGTAACCGACGGGAGCCTTTGCAAAAGAGTCTTTGACTCAAAGGTTTGTAATTCAATTTCAGTAAATAAATAAAAATAAAAATAATATGTAAAATAACACGGAGACTGTACTAACCACATTCATGATGCGGAAGGGTAGTGAATCACCAGTTTTGGTGTGTGGAGCAGGTGAGAAGAATGAATGTCAGAGAGGGACTGAAAAGGCCATTCCAGCAGGGTACAGCTATATCCAGGTTAGTTGAAGACATGAAGGAGGACATTGAGCAGATCACTGTGAGATCTGAAATGTAGTGCTGCCAACATCGTGATCACTACCTGACTGTGGATGAAAGTAGCCAGCGATGAACATTATTTACCCGCCGAGGTAGTTAAAGGTTGTTAGCACATCCCTCTCTCCTTCTCTCATCCAGGGTGTACATATTCAGGTCCTTTAGTCTCTCCTTGTGGGTTTTTGATGCAGACCCTGTACCTCCAATGCTGCCTCCCACTCTGTCTATACCCTTCCTGAGATGTGGTCTACAGAACGGACACAGCATTCTAGGTGAGGTCATGCCTGTGATCTATACAGAGGCAACACCACCTCAGTCTTTCTGCATGTGATATCCCACCTTATGCACCCCAGCATCCCACTAGACCTGTTGACTTCCTTGCCTCACCGCCTGCCACCTTTATGTCATCAGATATGATTACTCTCAGGTCTCTTTCCTGCTTGGTAGTCATCCATATCCCTTCACCCATTTGGTGGTTCTGGCCCTTGGTTTCTGAACCCTAAGTGCATTATTTTGCATTATTGAAACCCATTTGCCATACCCTTGACCACTCCTCTAGTTTCCTCAGGTCCCTGTGTATCCTTTCCACACCCCCCTGGAGTGTCCACTCTATTGCAGATTTTGGTATCATCCACAAAGAGGCAGACTTTCCCTTTCAGCTCCTCAGCAAAAAGATATTAAAAAGGACCAGTCACAACACTGACCCTGGAGTCACCCCACTGATCATCCTCTCTTCCTCAGGATGAACTCCATTTACCACCATCCTCTGTTGCCTACCCCCTAACAAATTTCTTATTCAGTTTACCACCTTTGAGCCCACTTACCCAGCTTACTCACTAGTCTCCTGTGTAGAATGGTATTGAACACCTTACTGAAATCTAGGTAGGCCATATCTACTACTCCACTATGATGTAATTCTTTTGTCACCTAGTCAAAGAAATCTATCAGATTCATTTGATATGCCCCTCCCGTGAACTCATGCTGTCTCAGGTCTTGTAACCCATTGGATTTAAGATATTCCATAATCCTTTCCTTCAGCAACAATTCCATTATCTTTCCCTCCACTGAAGTCAGGCTGACTGATCTGTAATTGCCAGCCTCCTCCCTGCTACCACTTTTATGAAGTGGGACTACATCTGCAGTCCTCCAGAACCACTCCTCTTTGCAGTGAGCTCTTAAATAGGACTGTCAGAAGTGCAGCCAGTACCTCCATGAGCTTCCTCAGTACTCTTGGATGCACTCTGTCAGCCCCAGTACTTTGTCCACCTTCAGCTAGACATAATTCAAAGCAGCTGTGTGACAGTCTACTCCATAAAAAAATGGGTACTGGTAGAGCAAGAAGAACCGTCATGTAATACTTATGTGAATACTATATAGTGTAGTGCTTGTTCAGAAAAAAAATTGGGGAGTAGAGGCAGACACCCATTCTTAAATCTTTAATAAAAAAAACTAAATATCAGCTGGTTCTTTTAATTTTAAAAGTAGCGTGTTTATTTGTTTATGTTGTGATCATTAGTGCTCCACCAATGCTGGGTCCAGTAACGTAGTGCAGTGTACCACAGCTCATGGAACTAGAACTGCTCCATACTTCTGTGTGATTGTGTAGCCTTACTCTTAGGGACTAAAAGGGTCCTTAGTCCTTCACTCATGTCAAAAAATGAAGCGGCAGTGCTATATTTCTGAAAACATTTATGAAAATAACCTTGCTTTACCTCAGACTTTCTTTTATATAAAATGATAGAAATAATTATGGCATCTGACACACGAACAAGGGACTATTTTCTCTTCAAACCTCATATAATTTGATACTTGTTTTCTAGAAATAATAAGATGCTTAGCAATATGCCACACAGTAAAAAAAAAACAGTTTAGTTAAAAAAACTTCCACAACAAAACATTTAGGGCTGGATATTCAAACTGGCGCATTTCTGAGGCGCAGCTCTTCTGCGCATGCAATATAGTTGTTAGGAAGAGTCAAGGAGTATTCAAAGGAGTCTGGTCATTGAGCAACTCCCTTTGAATATCACCCCCAGCCACAGCCACTGTGCATGGTGCAGTGGAACTTGTGCCACCGCAAGTTGTCAGAGTGGAGCATTCAACTTGCGGTGGCGCAGTACCATTGCGCCATGCGCAAAATCACGATATTCGAAAGGTGACATGCAAATGGGGCCATAATTCATGCATGCGGGCTAGGAGGCCATTTGCATCTGATTATGGCCTCATTTGCATGCCATTAGCATGTAGGTGCACCGATCCCGAGGACTTGCGCTGGCGCCCCGCTGGGCAGCAGCAGCCATCGGGGACCGATGCACCTGCAGCCCGATCGCAGGCAGCAATGTGGCTCCCCACCTCCTCCCGCATATCCCTGGTGGTCCAGTGGACTGAAATGCCTGATCGCTGGGTGGTATGTTTAAACCCCTCCCGCTCACATCCCTGGTGGTCCAGTGGATCAAATGCCCGATTGCGGCAGAAAGTAAACGGAACTCCCCGAATATCACCCTTGTGCTCGATCATGGGCAGAAAGTAAACGGAACCCCGAATATCACCTTGTGCGATCATGTGGCAGAAAACGGAACCTCTCGAACATCACCCTTTGTGCCCGATCGGGGTGAAAGTAAACGGAACCCCCCAACATCACCCTTGTGTCCCATCACAGGCAGGTAATTGAACCTCCCCCCTGAACATCTCTCTTGGTGGTCCAGTATGAATGCCCGATCATGGCAGTAGCAATTGAACTCTCAAAAGGTCTTCTGGTGGCTATGTTCTCTAATTCTACCCACTTAATTAAGCCCCACTTCCGCCCCCGGCAGCCGGCGGCGCAGCATCCCACCCGCCGTTACTGCGTTGCTCGCCTGGTTGGGTGATTGATTCACAGGCAGAGCATGAGCTGGTGTCGCAGTAGTTCATAGTTGTATACGACAGTCCAGATTAAATCTGACTGTCATGTACGGTAGGGCTGCACGCCCATTGGCTCTTGCTCTGCACCAATGGGCGGCAGCCCTACTGGCAGTCAGTCGGGCGGCGGTGGGCGGCAGGCGGGTGAGATGCTGCCACCCGCCTGCTGCCGGGAGGGAGCGGGTGGGGGCTTCGTGGGTGGGTGGTGGGAGGACACTAGCCACCAGGGAGATGTTTTGGGGGTTCAATTTACTTACTGCCCGCGATCGGGCATTTTGGTCCACTGGACCACCAGGGATGGAACGGAGGAGGGGGAGCTACATTGATGCCCGCGATCGGGCTGGTGGGGAGTACATGATGCCCACGATCGGGCTGTGGGGGCACAGGGACTGAGTTGGGGCCAGCCACAAGTGGCAGCTGCTGTGTTGCGCCTCTGCAACACAGCAGCTCACCTGTGGGTGGCCTCGACTTGCTCTTTTTTGGCTCAAAGTCCTGCAGGCGCAGGTTGGGGTTGCGTCAGATGAATCGTACAGCCCGCTGAATGTTGGGCTGTGTAGTTTCATGCATGGTTCCTCCTCCAGTTGAGCATGCATTCATTTGCATTGCGCTGTTGCTCAGCCTGTTTTCAGTGACGCAACTGCCTCCTGCTGAATATCGCAGAATGGCGCAATTTAGGACTTGAGCATGCGCAACCCTGTTGCGCATGGTGCAACCCTTTTGAATATCTGGCCCTTAATAAAATGGATAGGGCACATCCTGCATTGTGATTGGCAAAGGCAACACGACACTTATGTTTTCACCACAGCTTAATAACCTGTGAAAAAGTTCCAGAGTCCATCTGCTCCAATATCCAATAAATGAAGGTACCACTCATATCACTTTCAGTTTTAAACTGATGTCATTTCTTTCTATTTCTGTAGCCAATTGCAAGATATGAAAAATGTCTGCCTGTTCTCTGTGAAATTCTCAATCCTAAATTACCACAAACTCAAACAAATGCTACAGGAAGAGAGTTACCATGAAGAGATAAACCTATGGCTTTATGTGTGCCACCACCTAAATTACAAAGAATGGAGGAAGCTGTAATATAAGTAATGTTCTCATCCTGTTCGAGGTAAATGAAACAAAACAATAAAGATAAGGTAAATGCCCCAAATAACAAAATGGGCAGTTGGTGTTATCACTAGCTGGGTAAATGGAAAACAGCACTTGTTTTGCTGGAAAAGTGACTTAGTTGAACATCTGACTCACATACTTGAACTATTTTATTTGGAAGCGTGAACTTCAACAAAATTGGATACTCATTTGCTAGTTATAATTTCATCCAGGCTGCTCTTAGCAGGCATATAAATAATCCTGGAAATGGTCACTCTATTAATCTAATAAGTGACCCCAGCCTTAAATCTGCCAACAATATCTTGGACAGTGTAATTAAAACCAAATGCAAAAAGAAAAAAAAATAAGACATGGCCACGTATCACTCTCCTATTTCCAAAGCAAACCTGGCAAAACTTGAAACCTCACCAGTTTTATCTCTTTAGACCATGCATGGCCTTATAAGAAATGTCTGGTATGATGTACAACTTCATATGGCATGGCATATTCAAGAGAAATTCTGTGATTTGAAACCTAACTTCTTTGTGCTAAAGAATGAAAAAGTGGGTTCCAATACATATTGTTAGCCTTTAACAAAGTGACAAAAAAAAAAGACACAAAGAGTTCAATGACCCTAACAAACAACAAATCTGTGGCTTCATTTATGGCCAGCCAAATAATCCACTATACACCATAAATAATTCCTTAAAGTACCCACAGAAACTGCCACCCAACACCAATGCCTAGCCTGTTCTACAGTATGTACCCCTGCACGCTGCCACAGGTCTTCCATGATACAGTACTGATATGGTACATGAAGGTACCAGTGGGTAAATATCAGCTAAGTATGATGATAACCTCATAATCTCAAGTGGCTGAACTTTTGATTAGTTATCTAAATTCCTCAATTTGTGCCACAGCTGTCCAACTTCCGCTCCATCATGTCCATGACAAGACATAAAGCAGAGGTCACTCTAGGAAGCTATTAGTAGATCAGCCATGCCTGAAAAAGACTTCAAAAAAAGTTTTGATGGCATTGTTTGTTAAAAGCAGGTATCGATGCTACATCAATTATACATAGGATGAGGAAAAATGTGTGGGTGGATGTCATCCTCGATTTTGACATTGAAGGTCATGTTCAAGGTCACAAAGATTAAGAGGAGTCAAAATGGGTATTTCATGAATTTCACATAGATTGACATCTCGTCATTATATCTTTCTGGAAAACTAACTTTATTATCAATTAGATATGTATATACTATGTGCTATCAACAGTTACATTTTGAATTTGCACAGGAATGTATAGCAAAATTGAACATAGAAGTGTGTTTTTTTCTCCAAATGCGTTTATTAACATTGCTTTTGTACCAGATCTTCCCTAATTACCTCTATATCTTTCTCTGAGCCTTTGTACAGTATCCTGCAACTGGAATATACAGGGATTGTACCTTTTATGATAATTACTACAGTCAGTATTGCCTTGATAGCCCCATCACTGTTCCATGCTGCCAATCATACCACCGGTCAAGATCTCATGGAGGTCTCTGGTGAAGAAAACACTGAAAACCCAAACTTCATGCTGTGGATGACAAACATGAGAATAGTGGTGATCCTGAAGGACTTCATCAGAGCTGTGAGTGATGGCAACTGGAATCTGTACCTGGAAGCACTTGCTGGGATGCTGCCATGGCTCACCATTTATGATCGCAGAAATATGCCATGTGGGGCCCTGTCTATCTAGCTGATATGAAAGGGCTTGAGAGGACAGCACCAGATGTCTGTGCTGAGTTCACTGTCCATGCAAAAGCTCATTGATGGATCCCATGTCCTACTCCCACAGGTTTGGAGCCAGTTCACTGCCTTGGAAGAGAATAAGGCCAGTCTTGCCAAGTTCCTATCCGAAATCATCATTAACAGGGGTGGAGCTCCATCAGCAGTATCAACTGGTAACAGTTGAGGCTTAACTGATCTTTCAGATGCAAGATCAACCAGGAGAGACAATATCAGCCTTGGTGGAAACCATGAAAGGCTGACATCAAGGTGATACTGCATGCATGCAAGGCAGTCAACAGAGGCTTCAAATGAGTGCTGGTCATCTCTAGAGATACAGATGTCATGCTTCTGATGGTGCTCTTTCTGTCCACAAAAACAGCCAAAACATAGGATGATACCTTGAACAGCCAGAAAATGAAGATGCTACCCAGCATATGCCATATCCGAGAGGCTTACACAGCCTATGAAGGACAACCTGCTCAGCTTCCATGCACTAACAGTCTGCAGCACAACTTCATCCTTCAGTGGCCATGGGAAGAAGTCATGCTGGAAGATGTTCCAGAAACAACCCTTCCTTGTCAGAAGAATTGGCCGTGATGGAGCTGATGCTGAAGCTGAGAAGTTTGTGTGCCATCTTTACAGCTAGGCTACAGCTCTTTGCCATGTCCAAGAAGGGTTCAGAAATGTTAACCCCAACAAGCGATGTCCTTGAACTTCTCATTGCTTGTGCCAACTACCAGGCAAATGTATGGCTACAAGCAGACCAAGAGTTGATTGAGGTCACATCTCCTGCTGACACCTCTGCCTGGAAGAAAGAGTTCACTTTCCTACAAGTTCTCTGGACAAGATTACACCCTGTTTCAGATACCCGTCTAGAAATACTGACCTGTGGTGCAAATCAAAGTGAGAGAGCTAGATACACCTGTTTTGGGAATGGCTTGAAGTGTACCACTGCCTGTGGCTTTGATGCGTCTAACTGCTGCAACCCAGCCAGCCAATAGATCTCCATACTGTAACCCAGCTGGCTAACAGACCTCCATGCATGGAAAAAAAGATAAAATTCATATGTATTGCAATTGCAGTGTGATGAACAAAGGTACACGGAAAGCGTTATGGATGCATTGCAAAAGATTTGGAACAACTACAACATGTACAACTACATTTTGAGAAAAACATACTTTTGTGTTCAATTTTGCTATACGTTCCTGTGTAAATTCTAAATTTAACTGTTGATAGCATGTAGTATATATATCTAAGTGATAATAAAGTTAATTTTTCAGAAACATGTAGAAGTAGATGTCACTTTATGTGAAATTCAGAAAATATCCATGTTGACCCCGCTTGACCTTTGTGACCTTGAAAATGACTTTCATGGTCAAAATCAAGGATGGCATCCACACATCTTTTTCTCATCTGATTGTATGTTTGATTCATCTAGCATGGATACATGCTTTTAACAAACACTGCCATCACAAGTCTGAAATAAAGTTTTGGGTGGTCTACTATATTGGCTTGCACTTCATGTGACTGTCATTCCTGGAGTCAAATGTTCTTTCAAGGAAAAATGCTGAGAATCAAACAATAAAAAAACCATTAATCATGAAGCCCTCCTACAATTCTGAGTGCTACCTCTTCTGTCCTTCTGCCACACAGTGGATAAACGTCGATCATTCAACTCAGTATTGCCTGTTCAGTGAGTGTGCCACCCAGAGGAGAACATATATCAATTGTCCCTGCAGCTCTTCAGCCTTTCAGTCAAAGTGTTGCCTATTCTGACAGTCTGCACCCTGGAGTAGTAACTATTCCAGTAATCCTGCAAACTGCTGCCTGTTTCATGCGTGCCATCTGGAGGAGAAACTGTTCCAGTCATCCTTCAGCAGTATAGCCTTTCAAAGCTCCAGTATACCTCAGTAATTAAAATAAGTCAATCTTGGAAGCAATATTTATTACTTTGCCCTCCCCATAAAGTGCAACTCAGGATCAAATATTGTTTTTAATCCCCACTCCACTTGAGAATATCCCCCTAAAGTTTACAAAGATACATTTTAAACAATAAATTTTGATTAATTGAATTTTTCATCATGTATTTTTTTCTAGTTACTGTACATGTACCCTTTCATAAATACAATAAGACATTCCAGTGTTGTGCTGTGTGAAAATAAATAAAATTCAGTCATCGAATTACTGTGATAGTTGGAATTTCACTCTGAGAAATTTTAGAATGCTGTTTGTCAATATTTGCAAAATTCTGACTTAGAACAGCAGAATGAATGTATGAAATGTGCTTGAATGTATAAAACAATAGATAGGAATTCCACAGAACTGATCACTGCACTGTGGAATAATTGCATGTATGGTGGACTGATGTATTAAACTGCAGAATGGAATTCTGCAAAACTATCATTCTGAAATTCATGTTCTGCAGTTCAACCAGAAAATTTCATGTAATCAGGTGAACAGTCACAAAACACATCCAGAGGATTCGGATTTCACCAAAGTTTAAATTTCAGAAAATGTAAAATTTGTGAAATTGTGCAACACTTTTGCAAATTCAGAATTCACAGTTTCCACCAGTACTACTCTTGGGTGGATTTTAGGCTGAGGCAAAGACACTTCCATGGGTCATAGGCCCTCCAACTGCAGCGCAGGGCCACACCACGCCCAGGCATGAGTGCATCTTAGTCTAAAGCCCACCCTACCAGTTTTTTTTGCTGACATCAATATGGGCTTGTTGTATCTGTGTAATTTAACGTACAGTGGGTCACTTGTAATACACTTACCAATTCAAACTTAACCAGAGGGTAAGCAACACTATATGTTGGGGGTGGGGCAGTGCTTAATCAAAATCTGCCCTTTAAATATTGAAATTACCTAGAATGGATGGTCTTGCATCTTCCAGTGCAGTGGCCATCAGTAAGTGAGAGAGTTTCCCAGAAAATTCTGTAACATACAGAGGTTGGTATGCCAGCAGAAATCTTGTACTGCTCTCACATTTCAGTCATGTACACAGATGATCCAACCTCCATCATTGGCTTTATTAGGCCTTTAGGCCATTTCTGGCCAGATTTCAATTCTACCCTTTGTACGCTCTCCAGGGTAATGCATGAATACTAAGAAGCCTGCAGGGATCTCATTACATTCAATATATGTAAAACAGGTTTCAGCAATAATGGATGAAACGGTTTATTAGCCACCAATAAGACATACAAAAACAGCCATGCCCAGGCTAGTGGAAAAGACCACAAAATCACTATTTGTTCTCCAATAATAAAATGTTTGACTAGGTTTCAGTACCAGGCACATTTTCCTCTTTTCTGAATGTCATTAAACAGACAGATGCCTCCTGATACTGTATACAAGCTTAGATTTTCTTTCCTGACTGACAGTTTACCCAGGACCCAGAAAAGTGATCACAGGCAATGCACAAAATCATGGTTCTGACAATCCATATCAATTAAGTTAGGGTTTAATGTAAAATAGGATTATAATACTTTAGTATATCCATAAAATATGTATATCAAAGGGTCTGTGAGGAAAACGTGTGAGTACCTCTCTCTCTATATATATATAGACAGTATATGTGTATATATATATATATATATATATATATGTAATGCCTGTGAGGATATAAAAGGGTAGATATTTGCAATATTTTCAGTGTCATGTGATCTACAGTGAGAATATCACATTAATCCTCACAGAGGTCATATATCCTCACAGTAGGTCCACAAGAGGCACTATCTGCAGTTAACTATGCCAGGGTACAAACTACACTTAAACCACCCTTCATTACAGCACCAGCCTGACCCACATGCTGGTGCAACTCTGAACCTCTTCAGTGTGAAACCAGCATTCACGCTGAGAGGTTCCTTTTTTCCACAATGAAAGTTCAACTTGTCTAACAAAACCCTCACACCCTTCCCAAAACTGAAAAGAGCAGCCAACACCTCCCTCCCTTCTCAGACATGACTTCCACTGCCTACCTCCGGCTGCCTCACAGTGCTTCTGCCAGCCAGTAACATCATCCTCTGGCGGGTGAATAGGCTGCCGATAATGGAAAGTAGGATCAATCAGATAACAAATGTAGTCAAATAAAACCATACCAAACTCTAAAATAACAAATAAGCTGGCCCAGTGATGCTGGAGGGTGAGGCGCTGGTCAATACACCTCCAAGATGCTGGCAAACCAGGATCGGGAATGAGCATGGGCCGCTGGGGTCGGCAGGGGAGAGAGGATTGAGCATCCAGAGGACTGTTCTCTCTCAGGGAGGAAGGGAGACTTGTCATCCCACTCATTGACTGCCCTCTGGGAGAGGCTGGGGAGCAGTATGGGTCAGGAGGCATGGTCCGATGTCCTTGCATCAGCAGGGGAAGGGGACTGAAAAAAAATGGTGGAAAAGAGCCTGGCAGGCTCCATGATGGTCTACCGCTCCTGAGTGCTATCCCCAGCTTCTGGATTGGGTCTCTAGGGGGAGAAGAAGCTGGCAACCTCGTTCCTGGCCCCACTGCAGGGGGGGCTATCCATGGGGAAATTACCAGGGACTGACGAGTGCAGGAGTGGTGGGACCAGAGAGAGAGTTCCTCAATCAGGAGGGCCGTAGCTGCCTGCCAGAGCTCTGGAGATAGGTAGAAACCTATGTAGAAAAAAGAAAGAAAAAATAATACATAAAACAAATGTACAGCACAGAAGCTCAGCTCCCTTGCTGTGTGGGAGCTGCTGCTGCCATATTTAGAAAACTGTTTAATCCACCACAGTAAATAGCAGGCACTCAAATGCCCTGTTAGCAACAGCTGGATGTAGGGACCCTAGCTACCTTGCTAACATCCCTATCTACTACTATGGAAACCAGGCATTGAAAAAGGCATCGCTATCACAAAAAAAATCTAAAAACCCACACAAATAAAGAAACAAATGACAAAAACAAATAAATAACAGGGCAGAGTGGCATTATATAAATGAGATATGCAATGGCATGACTGGAAATATCACTGATATTTCCCCTCATGGAATTTGACCGTGTGATGTCACTCATGGCTTTGTCACTCATGACCTCATAAGGTCACACTCCACTTGGGAAAATATCAGTGATATTTCCAATCATGCCATGGCATATCCCTCATATATAGATGTGTATTATATGTATCAGAGATATGCTTTTCTTACTGGAAATATAGTTAATATTTTTTGTTCAATTGCTGATTTACCCAATTACGCTATAAGTAATGAAGCCACAGGTCAAGTCATCAGGTCAATTGGCATGAGAACAAAGATCAACAATATTTCCAGTAGGGGTAGTATATTCCATTTATGCCATACGCCTAAAAAAGTGGACAAACATTGAATTTCCTGCCATTTTTGCTGATTATAAAAATCTAAAACATATCTATAAATTAAACATCACTCATTGTGTAGGTATGTTTTTTCTGAACAACTTTTGTGCTCAAAGTACCATGCTTTCATTTTTGTTTTAAAGTTATTTGCATTTGTTTGTTGCAAAAGTGGAAACAATTGAATTTTCTACTGTGTTTTGTTAATTATAAAACTAAAAGGTTCTATAAATGTGATATCACTCATTTGTAGCTATTTTGTGCTGCACAAATTTTGTTCATTTTTCATTTTAAGTTTTTTGCATTTGTTTGTGGAAAAAGTGAAAAGAATAAATGTTCTGCCTTTTGTTAATTATAAAAACTAAAAGGTATCTATAAATCAAACACTACTCACTTTAGGAACATAGGAAAGTGATGGCAGAAGGGGACTGCCAGCCCATCTAGTCTGCCTTTTGTCCAGCAACCTCTAAGCTTGCTGTGATTTTGTAGATATTTTTGTCCTGAAAAAATTTCATGCTGACGGTGCCATATGATCATTTTTTTATTTTAAAATTATTTGTATTTATTTATTTATACAGTCTTGGAATTAATTACCTTTTGAGCTGAGAGCTCATTTACAAAAGTTCCACATCCAGTTCAGTACAAAAGAAAAGAAAAAAAAAGTCATACAAATACAGTTGGGACTAAATAACATATCATACAAATACAATTGGGACTACAACATGCTATTGTCACAAAAGGAGAGTAAAACAAGTTTTAGCAAATAACATCATAGGTATTAATAAAATAGGATTACAATAATGCTAAAGCAGTCAGTGACTTGACTTTCTATTACTTTAAATTGAAGCATGGCGGAGAGAGGAGCGAGGAAGCAACCAAGAAGACTGTCGAGATTAGGGTTGGAGGTGGGGATGGGTGGTGCATGTAAGGGGTGAGGGGGTAGAGGGTGGTGGGTAAGAGGTGAGGTGGAGAAGAAGGGGAGGGCAGTAGGACAGGGGAGTGGAGAGGGGTAGAAGATGGCAGGAAGAGGTGGAGTGAAGAGGAAGAATTTGTTGAAAAAGTGAAAAAAACAATTCTTCTGCTGCATTTTGCTATTTATAAAAATAAATAAAGGGTAGCTATAAATGAAACACCACTCATTTTGTAGATATTTTTGTGCTGAACAAATTTTGTGATCACAGTACCATGCTATAATTTTTAATTTTTAAGTTACTTGCATTTGAATACAGTTAGCACTGCTACTGAGGTTGAACATTCTAAATGAGGATATCACTGATATATTTTGCCACACATGGACCTACAGTGAGAATAGCACTGATATTCTCACGGTAGATCCATGTGTGGTAAAAATAACACTGATATTTGCAACTTTGTATTCTCACAGGTATTGTGTATTTATATACTGTATATATACACACACACACACACACATATATATTAGAGGCAAAAAACTCTGTCTAATGCATTAGTTAGGGTTGTTCCACAGTGACAAATGTGAGGAAATTCGGTGTTAGGGTTGAAAGCCCCCTTTGGACCCCATACCCCCCAACTGGCATTGGGGTGGCGTTGGGGTTGCTGGCCCTAACTCTCACCCCATCAGATGTGTGAAGAAGCAGAGGTAGAGGAGAATGGGTGAGAGTTGGGACTGACAGCTAGCGCACGCAAATGCTGGTTATTGAGGTAAGGCGGTGAAATCAGGAGACTTTCAACCTGATCGTGTTGCTGAACAACTAACCGTTAAATCAGAGTTTGCCTCTCAATTCTGTTTTAAGAGTATATGAGAAATAGTATGATGTAATGCCGTGGGCGGGGAGTGCGGGCCCCACAGGCCCACACTCCCGCCATGTGATCTTGTCACATGCGTAACCACGGTGCCCACAAATGCAAATGGTAATGTGCATGGTGACACAAAGTTGAACAGAAAGATAAATAGTACTGTAGACAGAAATGGTTAAAATAACACAAATGCAAGTGCAAATGGAAATGCGAAGGGTAACGCAGATGGTGCCGTAGACGGGAACAGTAAGTGAAATGGTTACGGAACTGCAAGCAGAAGTGGTAAGGGTAACAGTAATGTAAGCACACAGGCTAGTTTTCCCCAAAAGCTGCATAGAGAAAGACAGTGAGTACAATGAATGTATGCATAACAATGGGTTTCGGAGCTGAAAATGAGGAGTTTGAATAGTAAATTGCTTATATCTCAGGAACCGTATGCGAAAAAAATTTAAAAGTCATATGATTTATGACTGTCCTAGCTAGTTTTGTACTTAGACTAAACATCTTTCTGACGAAGCACCTCGGTGATTCGTGACCGCTTGAGATACGGGCCCTGAAAGGCGCGACGAATGCCATAATGTTATCCTGTGGGAATAAAAGAAAAGTTTGGAGTGCCAGAAGCTTTGTCTCCCTGTAATATTTTTTCACCAAACCAGTAAAAGGCGCATCTGTGAAATGTTGGCTTTCCTCTCTCCAAATTTCAGCCCAAAAGACCAAACCGTTATTTTGCAGCAGGGCGGCAAAGGATTCCTGTAATGCGGCGGACGCTGTAATGTTATCCTATGGGAAAAAGCATCAACTTTGGAGTGCCTTAACTTTGCTGTCCTGTAATATTTTCTCACCAAAACACTAAAAGGCACATCTGTGAGATGTTTGCTGTGTTCCCTCCAAATTTCAGCCCAAAAGACCAAACCGTTCTGTTGTAGCAAGGTGCCAAAGAATTGCTGTCATTTTCACACAGCCTGGAAAAGTACTGTCAAACTTTGCGAAAGCTTTTGCAAATTCATTCAACACTGTCGCAAGTGCAAAGTGCTTTGCGAAAGTACATTTTCCAGAAATCTGAAAAACATATTTCTGGAGTGTTTTACCCCAAAATAAAGACATGCCTAGCATCATCAGGGTCCGACTAGGTGAAAACAAAAATAATTATGTTGCTGGAGGGTACCAAATTTAAATGCCAAGCATTTTTCTGATGACCAACTGAAAACAAAATGGCAGATTTGCGACAGTAAAAGGGCCATTTGCAAAAGTAAAAACTGCATTTGTGACACTGTCGAACTTTTTAACTTTTCCCATTGACTTATAATGGGAACTTGGTTTTTGAATAACTTTTGAACCGATTAATATTTTTTCACGAAATCTTCAAATGCCACATTGGGGACCCCAGCTGCACATTCCCTAAAGATTTCAGACCGGTCATGTAAACCGTGCGACCTGTAGAGACGACTAAACAATTCCAAAAAAGCGTAAATGTGCATGCAGATCTTGCTTAATAACTCCACAGCTGTATATCTGAACAATACAAAAGTTTGCAGATCCCAAGATCTATGGTTCTTGATCATGCATTCCAAATTTCAGGCAAATCTTTTGAATGGTTGCAAAGTTATTATGGTGCAATTTTAGGTTTAATATGTAAATGGCTCTCAACCTTAATTATGGTAGCACTATCGCCTATCATTATATATATATATATATATATAGAATATATAATGTATTATAGTGGCACAGTAGTGCCACTATAGTTAGGGTTGCATAGCCATTTCTATGTTAAACCTCAATATTTGCACTTCAATAACTTTTGAACCTGCTTTCTCCAATATGCCTAAAATTTGGCATGTAGAAAGATCTAGCATAGGTCTCCAAACCTGGAAATTTTCATTTCAGTCACATGTACAGTTGCAGATCCATAGTGTGCTCAAAAAGCAAATTTTCCCCATTGTTGTGAATTCTTTGTCCAGGCATAATGGACTGAAGAATGCATTTCAGTGGGTTCAGGTTGGGTAGTCTACATGTGTCCTGGGTTGCACTGGTGCCTTTTGAAGATTTGGTGAAAAAATCTTGCTCCGTTCAAAAGTTATTACATTTTCTCATGTTACATTATAGCCTATGGAAAAATGTATACGTGCACTGTGAACATTTTTGCGATCATATCTTTTGTTGTCGAGCTATCCGAAATTGTTTTTGTGCTGCTGCCATCTTGTTTTCAGTTAGCGAGAGAGAAAAAAATTGTAATTCAAAAAACAGTGCACTTTGTTAAACACCAACACTTGTGTTTACCTATTCGGGCTCTGAGGAACATGAATCTGGCATTGGATTTTCACCAGCTGGTCTAAAAATTTGTTTTTCAAATTTGTTTCACCATTTTGCCATTTTTTATTTCTTGGCAATATTTTATGTTACCGCGAAAATAATCACAATCATAAAAAAAATAACCACAGCACTATTTTTTTATGTTCGCGGTCACATTCCTATTATAGAGATAGGAGTGTCACGAGAATATTTAAAATAATCACGGTTACACTGCAGGAACACATTTTTAAATGTGTTGTTTTCCTTGTCACTTCATTGTGGCAAGGTGGATTGTGCTATTGGCCTGAAATTTTTAGAATGGCAAACTATAGTCCCACAGTTGTGCCTTTTGGTGGTTTTGTACGAAAACATTGTACAGGATCATAGTTACGGCATTCCAAAGTTCTGAAATTTTCCCATAGGATAACACTGCAGAGCCCATGATGCCTCTTGGGGCCTGTATCTCAAAAACAGTTCGAGATATGGACGTTTTGTCACAAGAATGCTTAGTCCCCCTATAGGGAGAATAAGTATAGAAGTAGGTTGGAAAGCCATGAAAACCATGACATTTGAATTTTTTTTTCTACCTTGTATGGTTACTAAGATATTTGGGAATTAGTGTTCCAATTGCTCATTTTCATGTGTATAGGCCACTATTATGCCCTCAGAGTTAGCTGTAACAGTGCTTTTTGGTGCCTGTATCTCAGAAATTATGTGAGATATAGATCAATCAATATATGTTGCAAAACCTACTCACTGTCATGATTACAATGACACTTAAATTTTTTCTAGCTGCTACGTTCCTAGATATGGGCAAATTAGTGTTACAATGATTCCTTGCCTTACAGGGCAGCTGTATGGTTCCATACTTATGTGTAGGTGATGAGGGCCTGAGGGCCCGCTTCCCACAGACACATATCTTTATTCAGAATTGCAGCTTGGTGGGTCTTGGGCCCCACTCCCACCAACACATACCATTTACTATTTCTATTACACTTTTAAAAAAAGAAAGAAAATTCTTTACAAAATTCCATTAATGCATCAGTTGGGGTTGCTTCTACTCCAACAAAAGTGTAGAAATTCCACGTTAGGGTTACCATCCCACCACCACACCCCACGCCCCTCCTCAAATCACTAATCCGCATTCCCCACCCCATCATGCGCAACACACACACACACACACACACATATGCAAGACTCATGCAACATTGTAAGACATTATACCACTCCGCACATCTGTAAGCACATAATCACAACACTGTACTAATTTCACATAACACTATGTAATGAAAAACAAGTACAGTATAATCGACTCTATACTGCCAGTGCAGTATGATGACACATTACTGCTGGCATACCTTCTTAATACAATGACACTTAGTCTGTACACATTTTCAAAATATTGATTTACATGTGTCATAATTCAACAATTGGGTAGCTGCACGTATCACTTCTAACACATAGGCATGTGGTAGCAGGACAGATAGAACTGACACATACACAGTAATTTGTAGATACTGCTCAGGTGGGAAACTGCCACCATCACATGTTGTTATGCTGCTGCATTACCTGGAAATACTCATTAATAGTATGTTATGGTTACCTTGCATGTTACAACTGTTACTTTTACATCTTACTTGTAAACTATGCTTCAAAAAATTACTTTTATTATTACCACTGTTTGTTATTAGGACTGACTCACTGTATCAGAAAAAAATGCAAACATCCAATGACTGTTGCTAGGCTCAAAGAAACTGTCATTTCTAATACCTCTATAGGCCCAGATTCTAAAGAGTTACACCTGGCGAACAGCAGTTGCGCCAAGTAGAGTGGCATATGTAGTAACTTATGCCAGCAGTTGCATCATGCGCAATTCTACAATGTGGCCTGCGACATGGCGCAGGCCACTTACACCAAACAGCAGTTACGCCAGCAGTTGCACCATAGACCCCCTGTGCCATGATGCTAGGGGGTTTATGGCAGCAGTTGCATCCCATTCTAGAAGGGCAGCCACAAAGTCCCCACCGTTGGGATTCTATAAGAACCCCTGGAGAAGAACTGGCAACGTAAGTTACACCTGCATTTAGCTGGTTTAACTTATAGCCTTCTCCAAGGGTCCTGTAGACCTGGGCCATGTGCCCTCCTCCCCATGCCCAGACCTCCTCTGTTGGTGCCTCAATGGGCGTCACACACCCCGCCCCATCCCCCCTTGGGTACGTCTCATGCCCCCACACAGTGTCTGCCCCCAGGCTGCCCACCCTGCCCCCGACTCCTTCTGCTAGCCATGCCCCACAGGGCATCCCATACCCCAGCCCCTGAATACCAGTGTAACATGTTCACAGGGCGGCACTGTCATCCCCAACCATCATCCGCAGCCGAGCCCCAGTCGACCGCACATGTGGCAAATATCCCAGAAGTTCCGGTAGTCTAGTGGCCCCACCATCAGAATATTTAAATAACTCCCACCCTGGTAGTTCAGTGCCCCCATTGCCACAGACAGTAACAACACCATGTCCCCGGTAGTTCAGTTTCCCTCACTCTCACTCAGCTACGCTAGCCATCCAGCACTTCACCCATCCCCAGCCGATGACTGGCATAGCTCACCACACCTCCAGCGCTGTTGTTAACTGAGTGTTGAGAGCTTCCAGAAGATGCGCCAGAAATTAATATCTGAGCGCAGATTCTTACAGGAGCGCCTACAGCACTCAGTCAGTGGCTGGCCGGAGGTGAGAGGTGAGCTGTGCCAGTCACCAGCTGGGGATGGGTGCAGAGGGTGCTGGGTGGGCTGACATGGCTGGGTGGGGGGTGGGGGGCCACTAGACTACCAGGGACATGGTGGTGTTGATTTCTTTTGTTGCAATTCTTGGGGAGTGTACTAGACTACCAGGGCACTGGGGGAGTTATTTAAATATTCTACATTGATCCTGGGGGCTACTAGACTACCTGGGAATTGGGGGAGTTATTTTATTATTCTGCAGTGATCAGGGGGTCCACTAGACCACCAGGGCTGCTCAGAATATTTGCCGCATATGTGGCCAGCCACTCAGGGGGTCGGGGCATGCACAGGTGGGGGGATGTCAGTGCCACCATGTGGGGTGTATTACACTGGGGATTCGGGGGCTGGGGGTATGGTATGCCCTGTGGAGCATGGTTCACACAGGGAGTTGGGGCAGGGTGGTGGGCAGCCCTTCGGGGCATATGTGTGGGGTTTCTGGAGCCACTTGGTGTAGCCAGACTCATGGACGATACTGGAGGCGGGGGGGCAGGGCTGGGCTGCCCTGTGGGGGTGGCTATTGTGGCTTGCTGGGCAGGGGGTGCACTGCACTTTCTGCGGCAATTAGGCTACAAATATGCTGGCCAGGTATGCCATCAGTGGTGTGTACCTGCCGCATGGCACAAGTTGCAGGATTCTTTGCAGAGACCCTGCCCCTTATACAATAATAGGGCGAGGGTCAATACCAAGAGCTGTTGGTAGCATGTTGCGTCACAACTCAAAGCACCCTTCTAGAATCGGGCCTTATGTGCGGATAATATACTGTGTGTTTCATCAGCTGTTAATTATTGAAATATGGGCATCTACTTAAATCTTGTTATTGATGTTTGTAATGCAAAATGCTTACTGTGAGCCATCACCACGATTTCCCAGCATGTGTGTGTACCCCAAAGCCACTTTGATGGCTGCAGAACTCATACAGTTGGTGGACTGTGATGATGCCTGTGTCTTGTGGAATGTTTGCAGAGTTGTATGTTACTTCTGTTACCTGATCCTGCTTGTTACTGGTTGGTTGTCTTGCCTTGGTCCTTCTTCATTGCATGTGTATGTGTGTGGGGTGGGAGGAAATGTGGAGTTAGGGTTTTGAGGAGGGAATGTGGGGTGGGTGGTGGGGTTGTAACCCTTATGTGGAATTTTCACACTTTTGTCGGTATGGATACAACCCTAACTGATGCATTAACGGAGTTTTTGAAAGAATATAATATATATATATATATATATATATATATACAAACACACACATATATAAATTAAATAATGCATAAGGGCAGTATATATGATGCATACCCATCGAGAGGGCTAATTAGGGCTATAAGGCCATCAGCCTGAAGGGTGAGTGGCTTTATTGCCCAAATTAGCCCCAGAGATGGGTATTATTCTGAGTGTTCCACCCTTACTCATTGTTTATTGAATATAATACATTAGGATGGTTATTGTTATGGAGATTTCATTTACAATCATGTTATGGCACCTGACGGTCTATTGCATCAAGCAGAAAATGGTGTGTAATGAGTGCAAGTTGGAGTTTGGGAAGATTTCTGGGTTTGGGAGGGTTTTGTTTAAGTGTCTTTTCTCCAGGTTCTTTTGCAGCTTGTTAATTGGTTTGGCTATCTTCCTAAAGCTGTGTTAATTGTGTAATTAGTGGTATCACTTAGGATTTAATGTAGTACGGCTGTGCACTTTTTATTAGTGCAGGTATATGCTTTTAATTGTTTGATTAGTGTGGTTATATAGCTTTAACTAGTGCAGATATATAGCTGTAATGGATTAGTGCAGGTATATAGCTATAACTGATTGATTAGTGCAGGTATACAACTTTAATTGATAGATTCGTCACAGGTATACAGGGAAATAAATGATAGCCTTTTCTATGGGGAAAGTTCCATCCATGTAGTAATATATATATATATATATATATATATATAGATATGTATGTATATATATATGGTACCTATCCATAATCACAATAAAAAGATTCACAGGACTCCAGTCTTGACTTAGCTCTTTGATGGTCGATACAAAAAGTTGCCTTACTACAAATTTCAGGGGGCCAAAAAGGAAATATACCACTAGAAAACACTGCCAGGACTAAATCATGGAGAAGTTTGTAGAGGAGCACTCAGTTTTTCTTGCAGTCTTAACACACTCAGCTGAAAATCATTTTCCCTACTCCTCTGTGTATACAGTGGTAACTGATCATCAATAACACCAAGACATTGTCCCATTCACATGATGCTCCTATGGAATCTCTAAGAAAACCTTCCAAACAACTATGCTAATAGCATTTAGTGCTCTGAACACTTTCAGAAATCTTTAAGTCTCCTCAGTACAATACAGTACAATAACACTGACTCTACAATAACAAGATTTCCTTAGAACAGAATGTTGATAAAGCTACGCCATGTGCAGTCCAGTAGTCTGTATGCAAATCACAAAATACTGGAGAAAATTCAGTAAGTAACATTCCATTACCCCATGCCTCTGAGAACAGAAAACTAAACCAAATGAACTATAGTAAAAACACAAAGCAGCACTATGGAACTGCAAGCCAAGAATAAAGAAGTCCAGTGGAAGATGAAAGCCAGAAAAGTGTTAGGAGATGCAGACAGCACCCACCTTTGTCAAGTAAATGGAAGGAGAAAAGTGAAGGAAGAAATGGGGGCGTTGAAAATATTGGGATAATAGGGTGAACCAGAGAGGGTGCCAGGTGCAAATGTTGAGATACTGAATGAATAATTTGATTCAATGTTCACCAAATTTCCCCCATGAGGTGCTCACTGAAAGGGCCCTTGATATCAAGGGTAGCCCTAATACAGCCTGTATACATCTCTCCTATCCAGGTAGTTGCCATTCTGGTGCAGATCAATCTATTTACAGTAATTCCCAAGTGACAGACCAGAAACACCTAAGGGGATAGTGGAGCTAATGGAACAATGGTGGTGCCTCTTAGAATCATCTTTCATGAATCGTCCAAGAAATGTGTGATGTTGGAGGGTTGGAAAGTGGCCAGTGTTATCCCCATATTTTGAAGGGGCAAGATCAGACCTGAGCAATTAGGGACAGCCAGCCTGACATTAGTGCCAGGCAAGGTCCTGGAATCCATTATCAGTACAAAATAATGAAGCGCTTGGTTACAACCATGATTCTTCCCTCATATCAGCATGGCATTATGAGAGACAGATCATGCTTGAGGTTGTCACCATAGAGGTGGATGGAGGCAAGGGTAGGGACATACACATACTCTTTCTGTACTTCAGCAAGTCCTTTGACTCTATGGTACATAAAAGCTTGTGGACAAAATACACCAGCGTAGTATACATACAGCATACAGAATGGGGATTTTAACTGGCTGAGGCAGAAAGCGAGAGTTATAGTGCAAGAGTACAAATACAAGTGGAGAGGGTGCTCAGTGGTGTCCTTAAGGACTGGTGCTAGAGACCCTGCTTTTCAATAGTTTCATCAACAATCTAGAAGCTTTAGTCTCCAGCAGACTGCTAAGGTTCAGAGATGCCTTTAAGTGAGCCTGGATGGTGACTACCTTATGGATTGGAAGACACTTCACAAGGACTTGAACAAGCTGGGTGATTGGTTAGACTCCTGGGCTGTAGCATGGTAAACAGTATTCAGTTCATATCAAGAGGGCTGGCATACTGCAGGGGTGAATTTAAGGGAGAATCAGTAGAGTAGGGGAAGTATTCCTTCAACTTTATGATATCTTGGTCAGGAGTGCATTTCTGTTCCTAGATTTTCCATGAATATCATGTACTTTACTATAGAAAGTGACCTTGGAGTATTCACACATATCTCAATGGATCTTCATGAAAGTCTTATGTCATTTATAAGGTTGTCCATGGTTTCTGTGGTTAAAATCTGAACCCCATGTAGTGTATTTCCATGAGGTGTACCTTTCTGTGGAGTTCATGCTGTTCCATACTTTGTACTCTCCTTTTCATGAAAAATACTAATGGAAATCCAAGACAAAACTGTAAATTCCTTCATTATTGCCATGATATCCATGGAAAATGTGTTCAAATTCTTTGTGGCTTCCAAGATCTCTGCCATTGCACAATGGTAGTTAATGGCACAATGTAAATATTCAGATATATTGTGATATATCACAGGAAACTTAATTCAGTTCAGCTGGATTTCTGAGATATCTTCCAATATATCCAGAAGATATATCATGCATTTTGTCACTAGCTCCACTGTATGTCCCTTGGAATACATGGAAGATCTAGAGAGACCATGGAAGACCTAGGAACAGGTAGACCCCTCAAAAAGGACAGAGAGCCAGTCAAGAGGGTCAGCACAGGGCATCGAACATGATCAGGAGTATCGGGGACAAAGGCTATGAGGAAAGGCTGTAGTCCTAAACATGTTCATCTTGGAGAAACGATTATTCTTGAGAAGCCAGTTTTGCAGGTTATTAAAAATCCTGTTGCAGTGTGCTAGAAAGTGTAGATATAACTTTATATTTAGTAAAAACTGCATTATCTGCAAAAGTAGGATTTCAGTGCATCTACAGGTCTGGGGTAAGTCATTATGAACAAATAAAATGATAATAGTTTGAAGATGGAACCATGGGAAACAATTATTTGCATTTTGTGAAAGATGATAAAACACTGTTTAGTTTAATCTTTACTCCTTGTCCCTCAGATAATTTGAGAACCAACCAAGAACATCAGATGACAGTCCAACAATACAGAATTTCATCAGCAATTTGTCATCATGGCTGACCAAGTCAAATGCCTTGGTCAAGTCCACACACAATGCTATGGCAATGCCACCTGAAGCTCATGCCCAATATAAATAGTCAGTGAGTCCCAGTAGTGCAGAGATAGTGCTTTGGCACAGAACATTTTTGCACTGTGGTCACCATAGTATACTTTAGGAAAAACAAAACAGCTGGTCATGTACAACTAACTCAAGCAGTTTAACTAAGAGCAGTAATATAGAGATAGGGTGGTAGTTATCAAATATAGCCATATTATCACCTTTGTGAACTGTACTATGCTGGCCTGTTTCCACACTTTATGAATAGTTTGAGTACAAAGGGAAATATTCAAAAGCTTACAGATGGGAAGAGTCAATTTGTTTCTAGGAATCGATCATCAATATGCACCCTAGTACAAGTATTGATTTTAGTTAAGTACCTAATAACCTCAGGCACAGTTAAAGATTTAAAATAAAACTGAGGCCTATTATCAGGAGTTGTATTATGCGATTCCTGATGTATGCTATGTGCTGAGGTTTGCTGATTTTTTAATGCAATCTTACCCATGCTACTAAACTAAGATTTAAAACTTTCAGCTAAAGCAAGTGGGATTTTAATAATCTTACTGCACTCCTCAAGCGAGCAGGTATTAGAGCTTGTTGCTCTACCAAGCATGGAATAACAATGGTTTGCCAGAGTTTGGCAGGATTTGACAGCCTCTCACATTGTTTCTCCTTAAAGAATTTGGCTTTGAACAATCTGATCATACTCTGGCATTTAGTGTGGAGCTCCCTATATTTAATAAGTAGGTGACAGTCTTCCACATACAGTGCTCAAAGGTATGAACAAGATCAAACAGATAGATGGAACTGATCTAATGTCCTTCAGCAGGGCAGAGGGGCACAACTGAAGCTAAGTGGTGCCAAATTCAGGAAGAATGTTAGGAGGAATTTCTTTTCCCAAGCATTGTAAACCTGTGGAACAGCCTATCAGAAGCTACAGTGGCTATGAAGACACTACAGGCCTCAAAGGTATGCCTAGATACATTTTTGCTTACAGAGGGAGTCACTGAGTACGCGGGTATGGAACCCCTATAAATTAGTATATGCTTAACAGCATACTCTTTCATACAAACTTATGAAGTGGGTGGATATGGACCTGGTAGACTATCAGTCCCTTCCAGTCTAAAATTACTATGTTACTATGAAAAATAATAGTTTACAATGTTAAGGCTCACTGATAATTGTACTGTAACAGCTGACTTACTGACCAGTCAGAGAAAAAATGATTGAAGTGGTCATCATACCTGCCAACAGTACAGGAGGAAGAGCAATTAACTGAAATCAATAAGTTGCCACTGTTTTAAATGTTTTAAGTTATTTATGATTGTGGGTGAACACAGCTGGACTTTTTTTTTATTTAAAGAGCTAGTAATGTCAGAATCATCAGTCAGAAAAAGTTATTCATTTTTTTTTTAAAGGCCAGCAGCTAACTTTTGTTCTAGAATAATTTTTCTTTTTCCTTTTACCAATTAGATGTTCTACTTGCTGTAATAGTACTAGGTAGAATATGCAAATAAGTACTCTACCTGGAAGCTGATATAGCTAATGATAATTCTCCCATGCCTTATGAACACTGTGACTTTATTCAGTATGACATCAGTAGTGCTCCATCTGGCACAAGGATGGTGACTTCTTGTGCAGTCAGGATTTCATGACCTGTGAGATCACAGTGTGGATGAGGTATAAAAAGGGAATGGAACAAAATAGGTCTACCTTCATGGAGAGTACTGCTCCACACTTTACACTTAGTGCTGTTAGGTGGGAAATCTAATTAGCAAAAGGAAAAATAAATAAATGTTTCAGTTATAATGTATCAGCTGAGTACTTTTAAGGATTGTTAGTATTTTCAGAGGGTGTTCTAGCTTGTTAAGTGTAGGTATGCTGGGCAGGATTTTTTCTTCCTATATTACATTACCTTCATTCTTTGTGGAAACATATATTTGAGACAGAGCCTAAGGTAGTCTTGACAAGAGTTGATACACACTGTAAATACATAGATGGTTGAGGATGGATAAAACATGATTCCTATCCAGCCTGCCATGTTTTACCTACATAGGTTTACTCAGTCGTCTGAAGCTTCCAATGCTGTCTTCAACATTCCACTTCTTTCTAATTACCTCCTTGCAGCAACACTATTGGGTGAGTCCAGAGACTGCACTGGCATTGATAAGGTTTTTGTTTAGTGTGCTCCATCAATCCACAACCCTTCCTGTGAAGAAATCCTTCTCTATGACTTTCTTGTAATTAACACTCTTTAATTTTAGGTTGGAACCCCTGGTGGGCATCTGCTATTTTAACTATTTATGTTAGCAAAAGAAACTCTTTGCCTCCAAACCTTTTCAAGCACCTTTATCAGAATTTCTGGAGAATCAGGAGATAGTTGCCTCTCAAACATTTTCCTGGTAAGTGCAGATTTTTTGTTTTCAGTATTAAGTAAAGTGTAAGCGTTTTAGCAGCAGTGTAGGGCAAATATGTTTGAGCAGTGACAGACAGTGAGGTAGTGTAGGAGATAGTTTTTGCTTTATAGAGTTCATTGTGTTTTCGTCCAGAGGACTTTAAATTCTCAAATACAGTCCTGCTTTAATGGTGCTGTTTTCAGTGTTTCGGTCAGAAACTAAGATGTGTGCTGACCTTGAAGAAATTTCCAGGCTTGAACTTTCGTGAGGGGAATAGTTGCCAGAGGGATAACCTAGCTGAAGAGTATAGAGCAGTCTTCTGGAGTGGCTACTGTGGAGCGCTTGAGCAAGTTGAGTGTAATTTATGCAGTTGAAGGCCACTGGTAAAGACTGAGTGGACTCTGCTGAATTGTGGGCTGAGTAGCCCTGTGTGAACTGTCTCGGAGCCCTGGCATTTCAAATCCAGGCTTGTGTATGACAAAGTGGTGGACTGGATGAATGAGATCTGGGGGGCTATTGCCCTTCTATTGTTTATTGGATTACATAAAGATTGGTGTGAGCAGAGACCATGGAAAGGTTACAACTAGCTAGCCAGTTGTAAATTCTGTGGTGGACCCCCTCTTGTTAATTTCTCCAGTGAGTACTGTGCTTTTTCAATCATATCTGGGATGGTGGAGAGAGCGCCAATCATGTATTTTGTGCCTACAGCAGCTAAGCTAGTTCTAGGGTTCTTGCACAAAGAGTGGTGAGAGTGCTTTTTCTATCTGACTTTCCCCTGCTCAGCAGTGGTGAGAACACTGCAGCAGACCGAATTTTTCTCAGTGGAAATGGACATAAAATTGTTAAAACTGTTATAACTGTTAAAACTATTTACTGGACTAGTCACCTGGACTTTAATAATCAGTTTGGATTCTCCTGTTTTGCTTGGTTTATTTTAATTTAACTTGGGTTATTTTGTAGGGTGGTATGTGAGTTAGATAGTGTATGTGTGTGTGTGGTCTGAGTGTGGTTAGGTTATTATTTTGTATTTTAGGTGAATGACGAATGCATTTATAGAGGTAGGTTTTTACTCTGTTATTGGTTTGCTTTTAGTTTTTTGTTAAGGTTATAGCAGGGATATTAAATAGTAGTTAGCTGCTGCATGATGTGCTGGAATCATAGACCCCTTTGTATTACTTATACAGCATCCCTGTTGGGTGATCTCCACCCCTTTGCCAACCTCTCTCTTCCAGCTACAGCAGGAAGGCACTGTTGGGAGGTAAGCATTAATAGGGGTTGGCAGCAGGGTGCTGTAGGTACAGTGGAGGTGAGCAGTATCGGGGTGATCAGGAGCAGGAGCCACCTTGGGGCTAAATGGAACCAGGAAAGAGGCCCAACATGTTTAGTGCCCATCTGCAGGGTTCCCACCAGACCAAGTGGGCAGGTAGCCAGTGGGCTTACAGACTCCATTCTCTTTGAGCTATGCTGTGCAATGCCAGATCGATGGGAAACAAGACAGCAATTATGGCAAGCTTGATTTCTTTGGTTGATCTGGATTTCATCACAGAGACCTGGTTGGGGGATAACACTGGGCTAGTTTTAGAGGCATCAGTCCTCGCCAGGTATTCTGTAGTGCTCTGCTATAAGGAGGGAATATGGGGGGGGGTAGGTAATCTGCTTTAGATCCAGCTTTAACTTTTCTCTGCACCCAGTGGATTTGAACTCATCTTTTGAATGTATGACAGTGCATGGGGATCCAGGTGTGGGTTGCAGGATTCTCCTGGTTTACCATCCTCCAGGGTGGGGGGGAGATTTCTGTAGGAGGTCATGGATTTCATTGTTGACAGAGTCAGAGATGGTTAATTCTGGGGGCTTCAACGCTTGGGTTGATGATGAAGCCTCACATTTTGGACATGACCTCCTCCAGTTGATGACATCACTGGGCCTAGCACAAGCAGTTGCTTCTGTGACCCATCTCCACAGTCACACCTTGGACTTGGGGTTATCACTAGGGCTTGAGGTTACGAACCTCAGGACTGATCAGGTCATTTGGTCTGATCATTGCACAGTACAGTTCTCAATTGAGGCCCTTCTGATTGTCCCTCCCGTTGAGGTGATCAGCTATCACCCTTTGAGGGATTGTCCCCAGAGGGACTTTTGGAAATGGTTGATTTGTCTGGTGTGAGTTCTGTACGTGCAGTTGGCATGGGCAAGGCAGTGGTGGCCTAATATGGCTATCTCCAGGGCGCCGATGCTATTACACCAGTCCGTATGATCCAGATCTTCTCATTTGAGAGCCCCATGGTTTGATGAGGCTCTCAAGGAGATGAAGATCAGGGGTCAAAAGTCGAAGCATTGTTGGTGGAGGACCCAGTCTGAAGAGGACAAACTGGCCTTGAGAACTCACTACCATGAGTATCAAGGGGCAATTGACCATAAGAAGGCAGAATTCCTGTCCAGGAAGATTGCTGCAGGGAAGAACAGACTGGTTCAGCTTTTTTGGACTGTAGACAGACTACTTCACCCTGTCTGTCAACAGCCGAAAAGGGCATTTTCAATTACTCTGTGCAAAGAGTTTGCTCAGTTCTTCTCTGACAGGGTGTCCGCTATTCAGTCTGGGATCTTTCCAGTTGGGTATGGATCAGTCCTGCGGTAGAGGGCCTGGTAGTGGCATGGCACTTCCTATTGTTTGGGAGGAGTTTCAGCTAGTGGACGTGGCTGAGGTCACTGAGGTGATCTCAAAGCTGCGGCCCACCTTCTGTGACTTGAACCCTGCCCTGACATGTCTCCTACTGGGATGTGCCGAAATCATTGGGCCAGGATAATCCAGTGCTCGCTCTCAGAGAGGGTTTTCCTTGATGCCTTGAAGGAGGCATTGGTGAGGCCCCTCCTGAAGAAATCATCGCTTGGCCCTGATGTCCTGGCGAATTACTGACCTATCTCCAACCCCCCATTCTTAGGAAAGGTTGTGGAGAATGTGGTGGCTCTGCAGCTCAAGACATACCTCGCAGCCTTTGACATCTATGAGCCATTCCGGTCCAGATTTAGAGCAAGACATAGCACTGAGACAGCATTGGTTTGGGTAGAAAATGACCTCCTCATGGCAAGGGATAGAGGAGATCAGTCAATTCTCATTCTCCTAGATTTCTCCTCAGCATCTGACACAGTGGACCACATTGTGCTATTGGATCGCCTTAGAGAGTATTGTGGACTTGCCGGTATTGTCATCAAATGGTCTGAGTCCTATCTCTCAAGTAGGAAGCAGTGGGTAGTGATGGGGAATTTCTCCTTCCCTGAAGCTCCTACCTTGAGGAGTTCCTCAAGGTTCGATCCTGTCACCGATGTTGTTCGTGGTGTACATGCTGCCCCTGGGAGAGCTCATTAGGCATTACAGTCTGGGTTTTCACTGCTATACAGATGATAATCAGCTGTATATGTCCTTTACCCTGGAACAAATGATGCTAAATAATCACTTTACTGAGATCCAGGACTGGCTGTCCTCTAACTGGCTGAGGCTGAACCCAAGCAAGATGAAAGGTGCGGTGATCAAGCCTGGTCATAGGTGTGATGGGATTGTCTCCAGAGAGTCAACAGGACTTTGTTCTGGGATCCACCCCATTGATGGTATCCTTTAGGGGGAGAAATCTAGGTGTCATCCTTGATGATAGGTTGACACTTGATGCTCAGGTGTCATCTGTTATCCAAAGTTGTTTTTACCACTTAAGGAATGTTGCCCAGATTAAGCCCCTAGTTCCACCTGAGGACCTGCCCTCACTGGTACACACCTTTGTTACATTCAGGTTGGACTATTGTAACACTCTTTACTTCAGGGTCAGTGTAGGGAACCTCTGCCAACTGCAGCTAGTGCAGAACACAGTGGCCAGGTTACTGACAGGCCTACCTAGGTCCTGTCACATGACCCCAGTCCTGAGAGATCTGCATTGGCTGCCTGTCAGGTGGAGGATCATCTTCAAAGTGGGCTTGCTCACTTATAAGGCCCTATATGGCTTGGGCCCCTATCTACCTGGCTGACCTCCTTATATCTGCCATCCCGGTCTGCTCCCTCCGCTCCTCCATCGATGGCCTCCTTGTAGTTCTGAGGGCCAGACTGAAAACCTCCGGTGACCGTTTGTTTGAGGTGGCCATCCCGGTCCTCTGGAACTCACTCCCTAGATATAATACTTGTTTAGTTTTTTAATTGTTTGTTAGTGTAGTTTACCCTGCTTGTTTGAGTTTGTAAGGCACTCAGAGCCTCTGGGATTAGGCACCAAATAAATAAAGTTTGCTTTACCTTACCATACCTATGTTATCTTAAATAAATCTTTGAACTACCTTGTTATTCCACGTATGTATTCTGTAAGTTTCTATCATGTCTTCCTTTCCTCTCTCTCCTAATGAATGTTTAGGATCTACATAATCTTCACCTATTTTTTTTATTTTTATTTATTTTGAAATCTTGGGTAGCACTAGTGAGCAGATGCTTATTAATTGGTTCCACATCAGTTAACAATACAGAGTGATATATAAACATTCACATACAGAATGGTTCGTAGCAAATATACAAACACATGTTATGGTACAACAATACAGAAAAGTTTATGGTTACACTATACTGAGGCATTGTACAACATATGCCCACGCCAAGGAGAGACAAAATCAGTAGATTAGACAGAGGGAGGAGAGGGGGGAGATGGAGAGGTAATGATAAGAGGAAGGGGTGGGTGGGGGTAGGAGGTGGAGGGGTAGGGAAGAGAGGTGGGGGATGTGGCAGCGCCATGCGAGAGGACAGTAGGTCAGTGAAGTGCAAGATCAGAGCTACCCAGTGGAACAGTGACAGGGTTAAGAAGTGCAAGAGGGTAAATGCAGATTACGGCAATGGGATTACTGACTTGAGGTGGGATTTAGTGGGGGCAGGCGCAGGTACCCATGGTGAAAAGGTGTTGGTGCAGTTTGTGTTTAAAAGAGCCAATCGTTGCTGCATCACAAATGTCCTGAGGTAGCGTAGTTGTCCAGAGGGGGGCCCGGTATGAGAAACCCCGCTGAGCCAAGGTAGTGCGGCACCTTGGCACATGGAATACCTGAGAGGCAGCGCTTCTTGTTTGCTTTCTGTTCCGGGAAGGGGTCAGTAGGTTCCGTACTCCTGGTGGTAGAAGGTTTAAGGAGGCTTTTTTGGCAAGGAGTCAGGTTTGGTACCGGATTCTTCCACTGAGCTGTAGCCAGCCAGCCATGGTATAGAGATCACAGGTGTGCATGAATCTAGCAGCACCTGTGAGGAGATGGCAGGCTTTATTCATTGTGGTTGAGATGCAGTGGAGGGCTGTGTCTGTTGCAGATCTGTAGATCACCAGCCCATAATCGATGAGTGAGACGACTGAGCTATTGATGGCAGTGATCAAGGCTTCGTGTGTGAGACAATGCCTGTGCTGATACAGGATCCTGATTTTGGTATCGATGGTCCTTGCAGTAATGTTGATGTGCTCAACATATGATAGGGTGGAATCGCTAGTGATGCTTAGGTGTTTGAAGTGCCGAACAAGTTCAAGAGTGGCACCCCCCAACGTTCATAATTGCAAGTGGGAAGGTTTTGTGTTTGCTTTGTGGGGTGGAGAACATCATGATCTTGGTCTTTTCATAATTCAAGACCAGTCTATGGTCCTTAAAACACTGCTCCGCAGATATAAAGCCACTTTGTAGATCCACCTCCAGATGTTCATGGTGTTGGCTGCTGGTGAATAAAACCACATCATCTGTGTAAAGGAGCATTTGACATGAGCTAGAGGTCGGGAGGATATTTAAGCAATAAGGCATGACAAGGTGTGTGTTATCGTGTAATAACGTCGCTCCTGGGGTGGGTTGAAGCACGAGGCGAAGCTGAGTGCTTCCACCACCCCAGGAGTGACGTTATTACACGATAACACACTCCTTGGAGTGCCTTATTGCAATTATACAATGGCTCGATGTTATAAAAAATAAAAAAAAAATTTAAAATGTTTTTAGTAGATTTTTTGTGTTTCTGAAGAGACAGCAGCCAACAAATCAGCCAATAAATCAATACAGTGATGTTATTGTGTAATAACATCACTGTCTGAGGCACCCACTGACCAATCAGAACACAGGAAATTTTCTTGCCATTGTATAATTAAGAATAAGATGAACAGCGGTGGTCCTAATATGGATCTTTGTGGTACACCAGATCTGACAGGTCTGCTGTCAGAGATCACATCCCCGATTCTAACCTGCTGATAGTGGTTGCTCAGGTAACTATTAAACCAGCCCAAAGTTTCAGAGGAAAGCCCAATGTCAGCCAGTTGTTTGAGGAGGAGCCCATGATGCACAGTATCAAATGCCTTTGATAGCTCAATGAATGTGGCTCCTACCAGGAAACCTTGGTCTAATGCATGGTGGATGTATCCCATAAATTCTAGCAAGGCCATGATGGTGCTTTGGCCACCCCTGAACCCATGCTGTTCAGGTCACAGTAGTTGATGGTGGCTGAGGTATTCCACAGGTTGTTCGGCCACAATCCGCTCTAGGGCATTGGAGAGCAGGGGGAGTATTGAGATTGGTCTATAGCTATTGTGCAGAGTCTGATCACTACTTTTGTGCATCGGGACAACTGTCACAGATTTCCAGTGTTGAGGGAATTGTGAGTGACAGAGCAAGAGGTTTATTATTTGTGTCAGCGGGCTAAGAGCGTCCTCAAGTACCAGACTAACAAATTGTAGGTCTAGGGAGTCCCCTCTGTGTTTTGACTTCCCTAGTACCTTTTCCAGGTATTTTCTGGCATTGGCTTCAGAGACTGCTTTGAAGTGAAATGGTGGTTGGTCATGGTGAGAAAATTGTTTCACTTGTGGGTCATTTGTGGTGAGGGGTTTGAAGAAGTTAGCAGGGAGCACGCTGCTTAGGTCTGTGAAGGAATGATTCAGGGAGTTGGCAATGAGAAGAGGATCTAAGGACAGTACCCCATCGATTATGAGCATAGCTGGAGCATTTTTTTGGGTTTTCCCAGTGATGTCACCGAGGCTGTCCCAAAAGAATTTGCTGCTATTCCACAAACTGGTGAGGGCTTTTTTGTAGTACGTTCTTTTTGCACTACGGATGGCTTTCGTTCAGTCATTTCGTGCTTGTTTGTACTATTGGATGTTTGCTGCTGAGCCATGTGTTTGTGCCACCTGCCAGAGACGATCTCTTGATGAACGTTGCTCTAGCAGATCCGGAGTAATCTAGGGTTGTAGTGTCCTTTGACCGATCTTGTTTTATTGGGGAGTGCTTATCAAAGACAAAATTGAATTTGGTTATGAAGAGGTCAAGGGCTACATCCATGTCCTTGGTTTCATACAGGTCAGACCAGACTTGGTACTTGAGGTCTGTTTTAAGTTGTTGTAGATGGTCTTTTAGGAGGACACAGCTTGATATATTTCTGGCAGGAGATTTGCTGTAGTTGTTATTCCAGGTGCATGTGACAGGAGGTGGTCACTCAGAGAGTCTGGGAGTACAGTAATATTGTTGATATGTTCAGGACAGTTAGTGAGTATCCAATCCAGCAGGGTGTTGATGCCAGTTTTGTAATTGACTTTGTTGGAGATTCTATCATTTGGGAGAAGTGGGTGGCAGACAAGGTGTCCTTCATATTGGCAGATGATGGGAAGTCACCTGGAAGTATAATTTCTGTGTTGAGGCTGAGGGTACTGATATAGTCCCTAAGGTTGCTGGTGCCAGCTGTGGTCTGTTTAGGTGGAATGTATACTGAGAGCAGTGTGAGCGCCTATTGTTTGCACCTAGGATCACTTTGATGGCCAGTGCTTGTAGGTTGTCACATATGGGGGGGCACATGCCCTGAAGATAGTCTGGTGTATATGACACAGCCACCATCTCTTTTGAGATGCAATCCTGCCTAAGCAGGGTATAGCCAGGTAGTGTGATGGCTGTATCTGGTATCTTAGGGGAAAGCCAGGATTCCACTACAGACAGCACACCCAGGTTATGTCGAGATACCCACACAATCAGGTTGTCCATCTTAGGAAGAATGCTACAGATGTTTATTGTGGCCAATCTAAGCCCAGCTGATTTTTGTGACTGTGCACTCCAGCCATGGGGAGGACCAAGGTTTGGATGTATATTGCTCGATAGTAGCAGTGGGAGAAGAAGCAGTTGAGTGAGATGGTCCAGAAGAGGTTTGTTAGTTTGGAACCATGATCTCTTGTTTGGTGGTCTTGATAATGTGGATCCAAAGTGAGTAACATATCCATGGAGGAAAGGAACTATAGGAGGGTCAGTGACTTGGTGTGATCGCTCCCAGGACATGAAGGGTTTTGCTGACTATAGCTGATCTCCTTGTGATAGGGTGAGGTCATGGATACATAGGCATTTAGTAGTACTCTCGGGTGGTAGAAATTACCTTTTTGGTTGGATGCAGTACACGGGTGTCCCAGGAGGCAAATATGATAGAGTAGGATTACACCCTGTACGATCCTGATGGCTGAAGGTGGCATTGTCGAGTACTTTGCTTGATGAGGTAATGCAATTGGTCAGTGTAAGGTAGCAGTTACTGCTTGGATTAATAGGGTTATTTTCAGAGATTATGGGTCTAGGCTGCTGATACAAATAGGGGCAGGATATTTTTAAATGGATCCAGTCGTCAGAACAGTAGTTGAGGTAGTTATGCGCCCCTTGTGGCTTGTAGTAAAGTACAATTAGCAAGTGGAAATAAATGACACTTAGTCACATGATCCCCATAAACTACAAGATACATTTAAGCCAAGGGTTGAAGATGTTTTCCTCTAGTGGTTAGAAGTTATAAGCTGCAAATGAAAAAGAAAAACGGTTTCAAATTCCAATACAAGAGCAATTAAAATGTTATAAAGTAAGGGGTGAGAAGAAAGAACAGGCAGCAGAGCAATTCAAATTCAAGCCCAGAATTCAAGCCTGTGGCCTCCCGTTGACCATGAATCATTTTTGTTGCCTTCCATTGGATATTTTCCAGCCTCTTTTTAGCCTCTTTGGCTCAGAGTTCCAACACTGTGCATATTACTCCAGGTGGCCTAACCATGGACCTGCATAGTGACAATATCACCTCCATGTTTAGGCTAGTGAAGCCCTATTAAATACACCCAGTGTCCTATTTGCCTTACACTGTGTTTCTGACACCGAGATAAAGCTTTTGCACTGCTGTGTATTACAGCAAGACCCCTATCTTCTATAAAGGGCTCCACTGTTACCTCATTCATTCTGTATTCTATTTGTGGATTTCTGTTGGCAATATGCATCACCTTACATTTTTTTTTTGCATTGTACTTTAACTGCCATTTTCCTGGCCACTGTTCAAGTCTTTCCTCATCTCTCTTCATGTTGTTTATCCCATCATCAGTGTTTACTTTTCCTAGAGCTTTATGTCATCTGCAATAGACTGACCTTGCCATGCAGTCCAACTCCAACTCCTCACCACATTGAAAAGTACTGGTCCCAGCACCAACACCTGGGGCACCCAACTCGTAACCTCCCTAGCACAGCTCACTGGGCCCTTTCAGGCAACCAGCTACCATTCCACCTTGTTATTTTATTTACAAGCCCAGATTTCTCTAGTCATAAATTAGCCTTCTGTGAGGTACTGAATCGAAGGCTTTACTATACTGGTTCCTGTCTACCATCTTTTTCACTCTGTTGAGGAAATCAGTCAAACTGATTTGTCATGATGTCTTCTTTGTAAAATGCTGTTTTCTGCACATGAGGCCATTCCCTTCCAAGAAGTCCACTATTTGATCTTTGATGATTGACTCCACAACTTTCCCACCATCAACATGAAACTCACAGGCCTATAGTTACTGGGGATGTCCCTATCCCCACTTTTATGTAGAGTGCCATATTTGCTGCCTTCCGGTCCTCGGGTACCTCCGCTGATGCTAATGATTATGTAAATATGTCTCTCTGAATAGATTGCTAGTTACTGGTTCATTTCCTTCAGTACCATTGGGTTGAATCTGTCTAGCCTGGGAGATTTGCTCACATTTCAGTCTTGTAGATCCTTCAGATCCCCTTTCTAACTACAGTTCTTCCCCACTATAGTGAACCCTCTATAATGAATTTCTGTTATAGTGCACACCTGTAATGGCTTCACTAGTTACCTACAGTGTGTAGGCATATTAACACCTCACTATGGCAAATCCAAACTACAGTATAGTAAATGAATTTACTGGCCCCAGAGGTATTTACTATAAAGAGAGATCACAGTATCTCTGTTATTTCTGCTTTTAGATAATGGCCCTATACTTTCTATTGTAACCACTGAGCTAAAACAGTCTATTAATATATTGGCAAGCAATTTAAAAGGCAAAAAATTCAATGCAAAAGTATTGAAGTAAGGGTTACTTTGAAAGGCCACTGGCAAAAAGCCAAGTTTCAAAGAAATACCAAATTCCACATACCTTACTAATGTTGATTTCTGTCAAGGAAGAAAAGAAAGTAAAAGAAGTTCTGGAATAGCCAATGACTGTGCAAGATTTATGAAACTCATTTTATTATAGTCATTCTTTCTAAAGTCAGAAACACTATATTGGAAGTTGTCCACTTACTCCCCATCACTGTTTTTAATCTGAATGTGTTATGGTCACTCTTACCTACCAGATCCTTCTTTATAATGTTTCTGATCGTGTCCTTGTTGCGCAATAAAATTATTGGGATATGTATAATTGAATATATTGCCCTTTCCCATATCATTTTCAATCCTTTCTGCTGCCCTTGATATTCTCCTTTGTACTCATTTTTCCCTTATACATCTGTAGGAAATCTTAGATATGCCTCCCTCCCTTATCCTTAGTTCTTTCCTCTACTTGCTAATCTTGTTAATCCTTGTACCCTCCCGGATCGTGCCTGAAAATAGGCATTGCTATGCCTAGTGCACCTATCCGATTACCAAAAACAAATAAATAATATCCAATTTTATTCTATGTGGCCCTGCTGATCTTGTTTGGTTCCCACTCATAAACCTTAAAAACCTTTCTTTTGTCCTTTACGTCTTAATTACTTGCTTATTGAATCAAAGTGGTTTCTTTCATTTCTTGGCCTTTTTCATAAATGTCACACATGATTGGATGGCCTCCGATTTAACATTCTTTAGTTTTGCCACTTATTCTCTACCCCCACTGTTGTGTGCAGGTCCTCCAGCTTCCTTTCTAAAGCTGGGAACAACAGTGCTGAACTTATTCTGCTCACTGCCTGCTCCCCACACTCTGTTGAGTCTGATGGTGCAATGGTCACTCTGACATATCAGTTCCTCATTAGTAATGTTTCTGACTATGTCCTGGTTGCACAATACCCATTTAATATTACATCCCATCTGATGTGATTGTGCATCTACAGTATAATGCAATTTTCTTTCACTGTATCCAGGAACCTCTGACTAATTCCTGCAGGAAATCGTGGACTTCATCACAGAGAGGGTATTGGAGTCACCCAGATGGTTGGTTCTGAGCAACTTCAAGGCCTAGATTGATGATGAACTTTCGTAATTTGGACAAGATTTCCTCCAGTCGATGGTATCACTGGGCCTTGCACAAGTGGTTACTACTGTGACACATCTACACAGTCATGCCATGGACCTAGTAGTCTCACTGGGGCTCAAGAGTAACAACCTCAAGATTGATCCGGTCAGTTGGTCAGATCACTGTATAATGGCGTTCTCATTTGAGCCCCCGCTTGTCCACCCCAGTGGAGATGGGTCTACTGTTGTTCTTTAAAGGATTCTCTCCAGCAGGACTGCAGGTGGCATTTGATCTCTCGTCTATGATGGCTGCATGAAGGACAGGATCAGAGGTGGTGGTAGCCTATAACAGGGCTTTACTTTGGCTCTTGACACTGTTGCACCAGTTCTTATATGATCCAGGTCTTCTTGCTTAGGAGGCCCATGGTTTGACAGGGACCTTAGGAGATGAAGGCTATGGGTCAGAGATTGGAGCATTGTTGGCAGAAGTCTGGGACAGATGAGGACTGACTGGCCTTGAGAACTCCATTCTGTGAGTATCAGAGGGAAATCTCCTGTAATAAGGCAGCATTTCTGTCCAGAGAGATTGTGTCAGGAGGAACAGACCAGCTCAGTTTTTCCTGACTGTGGACAGGCTGCTACATCCTGCCTGTCTCCAGCCTATAAAGGCATTTTCATCTGCCCAGTGCAAAAGTTTGCTAAGTTCTTCTCCAACAGGAGTCCTCAATCAGGCCAGCCGATAACCCCAACTGAGCTGTTGGGGCCCAGCAGTAGGGAGCAGGTTGCCATAAGGAACACTTCTTCTGTCTGGGGTGATTTTAAGCTAGTAACTGTGGAAGAGGTTTTTGAGGTGATTTGTGAGCTGCACCCACTTATTGTGAATTAGACCTGGGTCCAACGCACCTCCTAGTGAGCTATGTGGAGTCTCTGGGCCAGGAGTTTACCTATATAGTCCAGTGTTCCCTTCTGGAGGGATCCTTCCCGAGTGCATTGAAGGATGCACTGGTAAGGTCCCTTCTGAAAAAAACACCATTGGACCTGAACTGCTTGACAAATTATAGACCTGTCTCTAACCATCCATTCTTAGAAAAGGTTATTCAGAAGATATGGCTCTGCAGCCTGAGGCTCACCTTACGGCCTTTAACATCTATGAGTTACTCAAGTCTAGAATTTAGGTCTAGGCATAGAATGGAGACTGCACTGGTCAGGGTACATAAGATTTCCTCAAGGCCAGAGATAGGTGAAAATGGTCAGTCCTCATTCTACTCTATCTCTCGTTAGCATTTGACATGGTGGACCATAGGTTGCAGTTGAGTTGGCTTAGGGAGTATTGTGGACTCATTGATAGGGTCATCAGCTGGCTTGAGTCCTTCCTCAGTGGCAGGATGCAGAGGATAGTGATGGGGAGTTTCTCCTCACTGCTGAAGCCCATGCTCTGTGACATACCCCAGATCTCGATCCTCCCTCCTAAGCAGTCTGTAGTATACATGCTGTCCCTCGGCAATATCATCAGATGTTGCAGTTTGGGCTTTCACTGCTGTACAGATGATACCCAGCTGTATTCATCATTTGCACCCCAGATGCCTACCTACAACATAGCCCAGACAAGATGAAGGTATTGTTGATTGAGCCTGCTTGATGGCAGGATGCGGGGGCCACAGTAGAGGGGCCCAGCCTGGAGCTTGGTTTTTGTAGTCTGGTGGCCTCTGCTAAGGTGAAGAATTTGGGTGTCATTCTGGAAGAAAGACTGCCACTGAGGCTCAGGTGTCATCTGTAGTCTCTAGAATGGCTTTTAACATCTTTGAAAGATCTCCTGGATTAAAACCTTGATCCCACCAGAAGACCTGCCCTCACTGATACATGCTTTTGTGACTTCTAGACTTGACTGCTGTAATGCTTTTTATCTTGGGGTTAGTGGAGGGGTCCAATGATGCCTGCAGCTGGTGCAGAACATGGCAGCCAGAGTTACTGATGGGCCTTCTGAGGTCATGTCATGTGACCCCAGTCCTGCTTTACCTGCACTGGCTGCCGGTGAAGTGCTGAATTTCCTTCAAGGTTAGTCAGTTGATCTACAAAGCCCTATATGGACTGGGCCTGGGCTGAGTGATCTTCTGTCCCCTTACTTCCCAGCTCATCCTATCTGCTCCTCTGAGATTAGCCTCTCAGCAGTTCCCAGGGCTAGGCTCAAGACATCAGGGGATCACACCTTTGAGGTGGCTGGTCTGGCCCTGTGGAACTCACTTCCCAGATCTTTGAGGGAGGCTCCCTCAGTGGAGGCCTTTAAGAGAAGCCCACTGTTGCAGTTTTAATTATTTATTGACCAATTTGCACATTTTAAACTGTACGTATTTATTGATGTGCTTTAATTTTTGATGTACAGTGCTCAGAGCACCCAGGATTGGGCTCTAAATAAATAAACTACTACTACTACTTTTCTGTATGCCAGCTAAATAAGTTTCCTATTTTATATCAAGGAGGTAAAACTCCATTATAAGTAACATTCTGTCCTAGCTAGCTGCTTTTGATATTTCCCTTCTCATTACCTCATCCCAATCTACCTCCTGATTTAGTGGTCTATACAGTACCCCAAGAGTGTTTTCTCCCTCCCACACTTTCTGTGACCTGTGGCCAGAGTAACTCTATGCCTTCACTACATGTGACTGACTTGTCCTCATTACTCCTGTGCCTTCTATTACATACAGTAAATTGCCACCCTGCCTCCCCTGGCATTATCCCAGTCTTTTTCTAAATATAATGTAGCCATGAACATTTAGATCCCAGCTGTTCTGATTTGCACAAATCTCTGTGACAGTGATGACATCTAGTTTTTCTGCTTTAATTATTGCATGTGGTTTATTTATTTTATTTCAAATGCTTCTTAGTGTAGTTTCACAGTTTAGTTTATAGTCTGTGTATGACCTCTTGCCTTTAATGTTACAAATCAGGTGTGTTTTCCTTGTGTTCCATTGCCCTACATGTGGTGGGAGACAGCTAGCAGAGTTAAACATGAATGGGCTGTCATCATGTGTAAAAGTGTAATCTTGCAGCCCGCCTCTAAATATGTGCTCACCCCATCTAGTTTAACAGATGGCTAGAGTTGAGTGTGACTTGAAACATTGATGAATTTCTGGGGAGGTTGTGCTGCTATTTTATCTCTTTTATAATAATAAATTAATGTTTGAACATAACTTATCTACAAGCTTTGTGGTCAGTTCTGTGATGTCCCCTTGCTTAAATTGTAATAATTATACACGTACATGTGCATGCTAGTATGAAAGGGAGTAGCCAGTGAGACTTGGTTAATACTGAGTTTTCTGCCCTTGCCCTCATCTGTCCTAAATCCATCTTGGTATGTAAGTCTCTGTACTTACAGTGATGGAACTTCAGTGAGTAGCATGACACACCTCCACATGACTCACCTACACTCATGGATACTTCCTTATTTATACTGATTTACTACCCTTTACTCATAAATAACCCACTCCTGGCTGTTCCTGCTCAGCTATAAAAGAGTTGGTTCCCAGTTCTTGTTTTGACCCATTACACTAAGGCTGTTTAGTTGCTCAAGGTTCTGTTCTCTGGTCCAATCTACTTAACATATAACATACTAACATACTAGTATACTAAATGCCAGCAGATTAGGCCTTACGGTCTATCTAGTCTGCTCGAACCTCAGATCTCCTGTTGGGATCCATTTGGTAAAATCATATATACTGAATACTGCATAAACATAAGTTGAATTTCTATGTCTGTGCTGATGACAATTAGCTCTATTTTTCATGGATAGTTGATCTGATGACTCATTGATAAATTTTGTATCTTTATTTAAAAGAGTTGAAATCCTAGCTTCATCAAATAAATTTAAAAGATGGACACAACATTATGAATGACTTGTCTCCGTGTTGCCTGCTTTTGTGTTTTGTTTTATATTTGTTACATTTTGGAACAGGGGGACTCCAGTCAACCTGCCCGCTGGATACACTTTCTCAGAAACGTGCAGGGATTGAAAAATAGTGCCTTCACTAACAGAAAAAAAAGAGGTAATATTAGACCCCAACTTAATCTTTGAACTTCAACTTAATTCTGTCTGCAAGGTGGAATTTGTTCATCTCTGGAAAATAGCTAAACTAAAACTCTGTATTGATACAGAAACATTTAAGATGTTAACTAATACTTTTATTATCTGAAGAATTGATTTACTCTAATTCTGTACTCTCTGGGCTTCTGAAAAGCTCTTTGAGTAAACTGCAACAAGTTATGAATGCAGCATCTAGAATGGCCTATGTGCGTAAGAAGGCCCCTTTAGGACTCTTTTCCTGGATTATTTGTTTAGTAAGGACAGGGACTGGTGATTGTTGGTGGTAGCTGAGCAGCTGTAACAAGGCCTTTACCATTGGCTTAGGATAAAATAAAATAAAAGTAAGAAAAGAGCTTACCTTTCAGAATTGGTATCTGGTGACTATCCTGGATCCAATGCTGGCTTGGATGGCTACCTAGTGGCCTCCTGGTGGAATTAATAGCCAGGGACTAGCAGGTACTGTGCAGTGCCAAAGATAGGGGCCTTGGGAGATTTGGCATGACCATGTAGGTCAGGATTGGGTGTGGGGCTTAATATTTGTTTTGTTCTCCCCTTTCCCTCGTGTGGCTTAATATGGAGGGTCCCTCTTCCAGACTGCAGCAGAAGAGTAATGGCCTTCAGGAAACAGTCGCATTTGTCATTCTCTGTCACCCACTTCCCCACCATCTGGAGCCTTGGCAGGGTGGTAGAGACAGAGGGACAAGCCATGCAGACATTCCTCTCCTTTCTCAGGCCAGCAGCAATTTTATTTTCATCTTCTGTTTTACCCTTGTTCTTGGCAACCACAGGCAGCTATCACCCTCTTGCCTGTCACCTGAGACCATCCACTGCCCCCGTACCGCTGAGTCCTATTTTTCCCCACAGATTTCCCTATGGTAGGGCTGGGAAGGAGGTTCTCCTCTCCCACCCAGTACCTCCAATCCAGAGTGGGGCTTCCAGCAATCTGGTGGCAGAGCGGGATGATGGTTGGTGGGCAGGGCTTCATGGAGCATGCGAATGCCTTTTTCCATTCTTCATTCCTCCCCTTTGTGGCCATGTGGCCATGCGCAGGTGTATGTGGAAGTACGTGCGCCATGTAGCCACATTCTTTTGTGTCCCTAACTCCAGTACTGCCACCTGACCTACACCAGGAGGCAGCCAAGGAGTGGGATGACCTTCCCTCCCTCCCCAGGAGGAAAGCAGTCTGTCAAACCAATCCTCCTCCTCCCCTGCTGACCCTGTCAACCCTAGCTCACTCCTGAGCCCAGGTCACCAGTGTGGGGTGAGGTGAGGTGTCCAGCACCTCAACCTTCAGCACCACTCAGGCCAGCCTGTCGGCAGCCACTTTGATGGCACAGACCAAGCAGAGAAGAGGATCAGAGCCTCAAACAGCAACCAGCTAGCTGTTTGTGTCAGTGAGTGATTCCTTGCTGTACCCAGTCATGTACCAGGCAAGAATGACAGCAGGAAGGACACACTCATGGTCCAAGGAAAATCAACATTCAGACCTTCAGTTTGTGTCCTCCACCCAATCAAGCACTCTGTGTCATGGCACCAGAGGGCAGGTAGCACTGGTTGCTGGAGGGTCCGAGGGTACCAGGAGGCAGAGAACAATGAAATTGACAGCACTGACTTGTCAGAGCCATGAAGGGCTCATTCAAAAATAAAATTAAATAACTGGTCTGGAGTGTGGGGACATGTCTAGACATATGGATCCCCTCCTTAACACCAACTCATGGCATGCTGTGGGCCCAAAAGCAGGCAAGGGCAGGAGGGAGAAAGAACTGGAGCAGCATGGCTGCTGCCTTCAATTTCTAGGTATTTCCTGGTTGTCAAGGTGACTGTGGGGCCAGCTCTCCCTGCATTTAAGTGGCTCTGTAGCTGCTCAAGTGCATTCCCTACATTCCAGTTCTATCCAATCTGTTAATCCAATTAACAGAAGCACTCTTGATAGGGGGGTCAATCCCAGTCCTTTCACAGAAGAAAGGGTTCGGCAAGAACTCCTAAAACTGAAGGTGGACAGAGCAATGGGTCCTGATGGAATTCACCCCAGAATTCTAAAAGAATTAAGGGAGGAACTAGTGAAACCACTGGCTACTCTTTTAATAAATCATGGGAGGATGGTGTGGTACCTGAGGACTGGAGGAAGGCAGATGTATTCCCTCAAAAAGTGGGACCAAGACAGAGGCAGGAACTACAGACCTGTCAGTCTGACCTCTGTGGTAGGGAAAGTGATGGAGTCACTTCTGAAGGAAAGAATAGTTGAGTACCTAGAGGCCAGTGGAGCACAGGACCCAAGGCAGCATGGATTCACAGCGGGAAGGTCATGTCAGACGAATCTAATAGATTTCTTTGACTGGGTGACCAAAGTAGTAGACCAGGGAGGGGCTGTGGACATGGCCTACCTAGACTTTAGCAAGGCATTTGATACAGTCCCACACAAAAGATTAATAGTCAAATTAACCAGCCTGGGGTGGGTCCCAGGGTGATAGCCTGGTAAAACATTGGCTGCACAACAGGACTCAGAAGGTAATTGTAAATGGAGTCCACTCTGAAGAAAGAGAGGTTACTAGTGGGCACCGTGAGGGTTCAGTATTGGGTCCAGTCCTTTTAATATCTTCATCAGTGACATTGCAGAGGGACTGGAAGGAAAAGTATGCCTTTTGTAGATGACACAAAGATCTGCAACAGGGTTGATACACAAGAAGGTGTGGAAAGGATGAAAAGGACTTGCAAGGTTGGAGGAATGGTCAGAAGTATGGCAGCTAGGATTCAATGCAAAGAAGTGCAAAATAATGCACCTGGAAACAGGAACCCAGGGAAGAATACACAATGGGTGGGGAGGTAGTAACAACAACAAAAAGGAAAAGGACCTGGGGTAATCATATCAGATGACCTTAAGGTTAGCAAGCAATGTGAGAAGGCAGTAGGGAGGGCTGGGGGTATACTGGGATGTATAGGGAGAGGCATCAGCAGCAGAAAACAGGAAGTTGTTATCCTCTGTACAGACAGTTGGTGAGACCCCATCTGGAGTACTGTGTCCAGTTCTGGAGACCCCATCTCCGCAAGGACATAGACAGGATAGAGGTAGTCCAGAGGAGGCAACTAAAATGGTGCAGGGTCTGCAAGAGAAGCTGTATGAGGAGAGACTAAAGGAGCTTAATATGTATACCCTTGAGGAAAGAAGAGAGAGGGGGACATGATAGAAACTTTAAGTACTCTCAGTGGAATCAACAAAGTCCAAGAGGGTAGCATCTTTCAGAAAAAGAGACTTGCAAGAACAAGGGGACACAATTTAAAGATAGAAGGAGGGCGGTTCAGGGGCAATGTGAGGAAGTATTATTTCACAGAGAGGGTAGTGGATGCATGGAACAGCCTTCCTGAGGAGGTTGTGGGGTCTAAAACTGTGGGAGAATTCAAGAATGCATGAGACAGACATAAGGCAATTCTTGTGGGGGGTAGGAAGAAATAGGCTGTTGGTTAACTAGGATCTGTGGCCTATCCTGTAGGTAGGGAAATGGGCAGACTAGATGGGCCAAGCGATCCTTATCTGCCGTCAAAGTCTATGTTTCTATGTTTCTATGGCCTTATATCTGGGATTTTGTATTGCCTTGTTAGTGGATGTCCAGGAGAAGGGACATTTGTTTCTGGCTGGTTTCTAAAGGCCAGTTTTGGGTAGTTTGGGGAGTTAACTAGTGTGTTAGGGTAATTATCTAGTAGTCAGATGATCCCTTGGTGGGTATATGTAAGAGCTTCTTGAGGCCTGGAATTGAGTCTGTTCCAGGCAACTGACGTGAAAGGTTGCACTGAGCCACACAGGCTGCCTGAGGATGCTGTTCCCCATCGCAGTAAAGTTGCAGGACCTGGTGTTTATTGGGGGCCTATCCTGCTGGTAGGCACTAGATGTTTGGATTTTCAATGCAGCAAATTGCATCTCCTCTCTACTTAGCACTGTTACCTCCCTTTGGGAGGATAGCATCCCAGTATTACATAGTTTGCATGAGCATCTAATATATTATACTGTATGTGTGACTTTAAAGTTCTTCTAATCTATAAAAGCCTACAGTACATGGCACATCCCTAGAATATCACTCAGATCTTATCTCTGGCTACTCTCTGTCCCAGTTCTTGCAGTTCTCATATGCTGAGTGTGCTTTTCTAGTCCAAGGTTTGCTAACTGTTCCAAACTTCTTCAGTTTAAAAACTGTTGCTAGTAGGGCCTTTATGATCAGAGCCGCCGGCCAATGCATTTCATGTTATCATTTGTCTATCTGGTTCTGTATCAATGTTTAAATCTCTGTTAAAACCCAGTATGTTTTCTCTGGCTTTGCAACAAACAGATGAAGCTTTTGCCTCTGTGTCACCTGGCTTTGTATTTTGTTTTGTTTTTCTTAATTATTCCATACATATTTATTGAAACGTATTCTGTAGTTTTTACTGTTTGACTGTTTTTTTTTTTCATTTTCTCAATGATTGGTGCTATATAAATAAATCAAATGAATAAAAGGTTAAATAAGAGAATGAATGAATGAATGAGAATCCTCTCAATCCCATGCAAAAGTGTGCATGTGACAAATGTCCAGACACGAGTTTTGGGACTCTTGGTTCTTGAATGTTTTGATTAAGCTTACAGTAGCATGGTGCAATACTGACATGGTATCTGCTTTGTTGTTTTTGTTAGTGCAGTACACAAAGGTGAACTACTGTAAGCTGAAGCACTTTCAGAACAGAGATGAGAGAACAGTTAACTATCCATGCTGTGAGCCATCAGGCTGGTTGAGTCATTAATCATTATTACCCTCATTTGCTCCATTTTCAATACATTTTAATAATTTATTTGAATTTTATGCCCAGGGATATCACATAGAGCTAGGACTCTTTCCCAGGTATGATCGGGGGAACGGGAATTACATCACAGGGGACTTACAGTAAGCAGGTAGTGTAAAATGGAACAAAGCCAAAGGTATGTACAACAGTTGAATATAAAGTGCAATTGTAAACAGTCAACACACAACAGAATGTTCAAAGTCACACAGTTATATACAAATGAGCAGAACTTATGTAGGAAGGCTTGAAAAAAAAAAAACTGAACTCTCTTCCTACATGGTATCGTCTGGTCCAGGTTTAGTTTTCACAATGGATATTTCAACTTTTGTTAGGGTAATCTTCATTGCCCAGTAGGAGGTCTGAGGAAAGGTCCTAGTGAGGAGCTCAGGCCCACTATCCCCATGCTCACCATTTAGTTACCTTCACTAATCTGCATATGGAGCCTATCATTTCCTTGGGGATTAATAGTTTGAAGCTATCAGGATCAGACAGCACCTCTGCATTAAAGCTGTTTGTCAAAGAGACTGAAAATGTTCAGGAACAGCCTCTGCTCTTCACTGGGGAACCCAATCCTCCTGTTTGTCAATCCCAGTGGTCAGGTCAGTGGGAAGGCAGTCTAGCTGCTACTAAACACAATCTTTGCTAAACATTGTGGGCGGAAACTAAATGAGATGCTACATCTCAAGGAGCTAATCTTGGTGAGCAAATATCAATAAATAAACATTGGCAAGAGAGCATAAAATAAATAAAAGAAATTATTTTACTCAGGTCACATAGTATGTAGTGGCATACTATCTGATACTAAATTTCCAGACCACACTGATCTTTTTCACCTCTCTTTTCCCATCAATCCCCCACCCACCAGTACCTTATCCGGTACACAACTTCAGTTTAATTTGTGTAACCCCCAGCCCACTTTTTATGTTTGTTTGTGCGCATGCGCATGAAACATTATGCGGTAGCTGAGGAGAGAAGTGGGTTATGGAGGTGCGGCAGTGTGGCGGCCAATGCCAGCACTGCATTTGTGAGTGTGGTGGTGTGCACCCAATGCAGGCCCAGTGTCCTGATGACACCAATTCTGCAGAAGTGCCACCAACTTGAAATTATTTGGACACTGCAATGAGGGTCCACCTCATCATTGCAGCACCAGCAATTCTGCTGCAATGAGGGAGCAACCCGTCATTGCAGGGCTGTACCTCGCCTGATATAACAGTACCAGGAACAGACTCTGTGCAGCCACCTCAGAGATGATAGGGGGTACCTAATCCCCCTGTAGGCATGCCCCTGACCCCCTTCATTTGCTGATGGGAGCCCAGTCCCCATTGGCATAATTTCCCCATGCCCAAGTTTCTGTTGTGTGCCAAGGGGGTGCCCAATCCCTCATCGGCATCATTCGCCCCTCCAGCAGTCTTTCTTTGCCAATGGGGGCTCAATCCCTGTCGGCTTCAGTCCCTCTTCCCAGTTCAATTTACCGATAGGGGAGCCCACTCCCCGTCGGCATAATGTTCCCACCCCCTCAATTTCTGCTGTGTGCCAAGGAGGTGCCCAATCCCCTTCAGCATCATGCGCCCTCCCCCATTTCTGTGCTGACGGGGGCCCAATCCCCGTCGGCTTCAGTCCCTCTCCCCACAAATGCAGGTGGCACACTGGGAGCCCACCCCAGTGTACCAAACAACACCTGTGAAAGAAGAAAACTGACCTGTGTTGTTTTTTTTTACCTGTAAAAGAATAAAACAGTCCCTCGCAGTCTCTCCTGCCCTCCCAAACACGCACCCACCCTCTGCGCACCTGCCTCCCTCACCCCCTCAACCCATACTTATCTCCGGGCCAGCGTGATGATCTTGAGTGGACTGGGAACCGTCTGCACTCTTCAAAGTCGACTGCGAACTGAAGAAAAGCTGGTAAGCTGTATAATGGCATAAATAGGTTTTTTGAACTTTGGTGCATATTGCGGGCATTTTTGGAAATTTTTGCACCAAATTTTCAACATGAGGTTATTGGGACCCCTCCTCATGAATTCAGTCACTGTCATGGCATTATTCAGTCCTGAAAGGTGATTTTGCCGTCAGTGCACGGAATCACCTTTTGGGACCAATTAACGAAACAACAGTGCCACTGTTCATGAGGTGGGCTCTGAAAAAGCCTATGTAGCAAATTTGGTGAAAAAATCTAAAAAATGACTATTTTATGAGCATGCATCGAGCAGTTTCCACGCACGTAACTTTGTGAATTTGTAATATTTTCACTCCAGTTTTCAACACTGACATTTTCCACACCTCCTTATGAACAGTATAGCTATCAATTTACACATCCTGGCCGAAATGTGTTTTCACACTTACAGTGCAGAATAGCATGGTTGCTGTGGGAAATCAGTTTTGGGGACAGATTAAGAAAATGACAGTGACACGGTTCATGAGCAGAGGTCCTAAAATGCCTATGCTGAAAATTTGGTGACGAAAGTCCATAAAATGACTGTGTTACAAGCATGCGTTACGCAGTTTCCACGCACCCTTGTAACTTTGGAAATTTGCACTATTTTCATGCCAGATTTTCAGCACTGGCATTTTTTCACTCCTCCTTATGAACAATACAGCTGTCATTTTTCACATCCTGGCCAAAATGTGTTTTTGCACTTCCAGCACAGATTAGCACGGTTGCAGTGGGAAATCAGTGTTTGGGACAGATTTACAACAAGCGAGTGAGAGAGGGAGTGAGCAAGCTCAACAGAGCTCTGTTGGGACTGCACTGGATTAATAATGTGGGCAGAAAAAGGTGCCAATGCAGGCAGGAGCCTGGTACAGGGGCAGCCTGCAGGCGCCTGGAGAAACAGAATGAGCTAGTGAGAGGGAAGGAGAGGCTCAACAGAGCTCTGTCAGGACTGCTATGTATTTCTTTGGGTAGAAAAGGCACCAACACAGGCAGGAGCCCAGTACAAAAGGGCAGCCTGCAGCACTAGGAGAAACAGAACGAGCAAGTGAGAGAAGGGGAGTGATCGAGCTCAGTGGAACTCTATTGGGACTGCCGCAGATTTATTTGTGGGCAGAAAAAGGTGCCAATGCCGGCAGGCGCCCAGTACAAAAGGGCAGCCTGCAGCGCCGGGAGAAACAGAACGAGCGAGTGAGAGAGGGGGAATAAGCAAGCTCAATGGAGCTCTGTCAGGACTGCTGTGGATTTCTTTGTGGGCAGAAAAAGGCACCAATGCAGGCAGGAGCCCAGTACAAAAGGGCAGTCTGCAGTGCTGGGAGAAACTGAATGAGTAGGTGAGAGAGGGGAGTGAGTGAGCCTCAACGAGCTTTACGGGACTGCTGCGATTTCTTTGTGGGCAGAAAAGACACCAGTGCAGGCAGGAGCTCAGTACAAAAGGGCAGCCTGCAGCACTGGGAGAAACAGAACGAGCGAGTGAGAGAGAGAAGTGAGAGAGCTCAACGGAGCTCTGTCGGGACTGCTATGTATTTTTGTGGGCAGAAAGGCACCAACAGAGGCAGGATCCCAGTACAAAAGGGCAGCCTGCAGCACGGGAGAAACTGAATGAGTAGGTGAGAGAGGGGAGGGAGTGAGCTCAACGGAGCTCTGTCAGGACTCAGCATGTATTTCTTTGTGGGTAGAAAAGGCACCAACACAGGCAGGAGCCCAGTACAAAAGGGCAGCCTGCAGCACTAGGAGAAACAGAACGAGCAAGTGAGAGAAGGGGAGTGAGCGAGCTCAGTGGAACTCTATTGGGACTGCCGCAGATTTATTTGTGGGCAGAAAAAGGTGCCAATGCCGGCAGGCGCCCAGTACAAAAGGGCAGCCTGCAGCACCGGGAGAAACAGAACGAGTGAGTGAGAGAGGGGGAATAAGCAAGCTCAATGGAGCTCTGTCAGGACTGCTGTGGATTTCTTTGTGGGCAGAAAAAGGCAGCAATGCAGGCAGGAGCCCAGTACAAAGGGGCAGCCTGCAGCACTAGGAGAAACAGAACGAGCAAGTGAGAGAAGGGGAGTGAGCGAGCTCAGTGGAACTCTGTTGGGACTGCTGCAGATTTATTTGTGGGCAGAAAAAGGTGCCAATGCAGGCAGGTGCCCAGTACAAAAGGGCAGCCTGCAGCGCCAGGAGAAACAGAATGAGCTAGTGAGAGAGGGGAATAAGCAAGCTCAATGGAGCTCTGTCAGGACTGCTGTGGATTTCTTTGTGGCAGAAAAAGGCACCAATGCAGGCAGGAGCCTAGTACAAAAGGGCAGCGCCTGCAGCTGCCGGGAGAAACAGAACAGCGAGAGAAGAGAGAGGAAGTGAGAGAGCTCAACGGAGCTGCACGGACTGCTATGTATTTCTTTTTGTGGGCAGAAAAAGGCACCAACAGAGCAGGAGCCCAGTACAAAAGGGCAGCCTGCAGCACTGGGAGAAACAGAACGAGCAAGTGAGAGAAGGGAGTGAGCGAGCTCAATGGAACTCTGTCGGACTGCTGTGAATTTCTTTGTGGGCAGAAAAAGGCGCCAATGCAAGCAGGAGCCAGTACAAAAGGGCAGTCTGCAGTGCTGGGAGAACCATGAGATGAGGAGAGAGAGAGAGGGAGGAGTGAGCTCAACGGAGCTCTATCGACTGCCATGGATTTCTTTGTGGGCAGAAAAGACACCAGTGCAGGCAGGAGCTCAGTACAAAAGGCAGCCTGCAGCACTGGGAGAAACAGAATGAGCGAGTGAGAGATGGGGAGGAGTAGCTCAATGGAGCTCTGTCAGGACTCTATGGATTTCTTTGTGGGCAGAAAAGAAGACACCGTGCAGGAGGAGCCCAGTACAAAAGGCAGCCTGCAGCCCAGGGAGAAACAGAATGAGTGAGTGAGGGAGGGGAGTGAGCGAGCTCAATGGGCTCTGTCAGACCTATGGATTTCTTTTGTGCAGAAAAGGCCCTGGCAGAGGCCAGTACAAAAGGCAGCCTGCAGCCAGGAGAAACAGAACAAGTGGTGAGGGAGGGAGTGGCGAGCTCAATGGAGCCTGTTGGATTTTACAGTTGCCCATCCATGCCCAGGGTCCTGTGTGGTCTATATTTAGCAGGGTCTCTGGGGTAGAGACAAATCAATGATTGTATACTTTATGATTGCTGTAATACAGTTTAGTTGTTTTGTTTATTTCTCTAACTGAGCTATGCGAGCTATACTGTTGGATTACTGTAATAATACATTTATTTGTTCTGTTTATTTCTCTAACTGAGCTGAGTAATACTTGAGTGCAATCTTTTCAACTTTGGGATAAGTGAAACTATGCGGGCTGAGAACAAAAAGTATGGTAGCTGAGGTTAAAAATGGACAAGATGTTTTTAGGGAGGCATCTAGGAACAAGGACAGGTTCTGTTAACCAACCTTTGCCTGAAACTATTTGCCTCCCTGGTGGTTGTACCAAACTCTTATGGATTTTAGGTAATGCATATATACATTGGGTGTTACTGACAATTAACTATCATGAGCCCTATACTCAATATCTGAGATATATCCCTTAAAAACCTTCATTCAAGTACACCATCCAACCTATTTTAATTTCTGAACCACTCTTGTGAAATCTTCTTATAAGATGACTCATCATTAATTAATCTGTTAACCTCCACGATATAATCTCTGGTATTAAGTACTACTACTGCTCCCCCTTTATCAGTGGGTTTAATTGTCAAGGACTTATTTTCACTTAACATTTTTAAAGCAGCCCGATTCATTTTAGTGCAATTGTCCCAGATTTATAACTTTTTTCATTCTGTAATCGTTGTAAATCAAGTTCACATTTTTATAAATGTTTGAAACAACAGGATTCATAGGAGGACAGTATTCAGACCCAGACTGAAGTTTTGATATATCATTCTGTTCTCCCCAGATTACTTCATCATGATCATGAATACATTTAAATGTAAGATTCCTCCCTAATTTGTGTAAATCAACACACACATTGAAAAAGTTAATATCAGCTGTAGGACAAAAATGAAAGCCCTTTACTTATACAGCAATTTCACTTGTTGTTAAACTGAGGTTAGATACAATTAACTACAGCCACCATGCTATCAGGAATATTTTGAAGGAAGATTAATTCATGAAAAGATTTACATTGTCGCGACATCATTAGGTTACAGCATGTCTATCCACATTCAAGGTCACATCACCAGGCTTGTTTCATACCTATCTTCGTGTCCAAACAATCCAAATGCTGTTCAATACCCACCTGAGATGTAAAATTAATGGTTTTACATATACCATCATGACCAACATCGAATCGATTAGTATGTTCAAAATGAGAATAATTTTTCGTTGTTAGACAAAGACACGAAATTACTTTATTCAAAATATACATACTAATACTTGTTCTTGTTTCTTTTTCCGCTTGCCCCCTCAGTCCTCTTTGGAACTGAACTGTTTGAGAAAAAGTGTGTTGTCACGGACTGTGCCTTGGTCTCCTTGGTTGCAAATAGGAGATAGTCCCACTACTGATTCCCCATAGATCCATTGACCAATATTTCCAATTCAACAGTATCAGAGGCCCGTGGTATAATCCAGTATAGTATTGTTGATAGAGTCATTGGAAGATTACTGCCTTTCTTCAAATGGATCACAATTCAGATTTTTAGGTCTGAGCCAATTAAAGACTTTCATTAAAATAGTAATTTTCATCCCTGATAAATTTCCTTTGCTTTTGTTTTTTAATCTTGGCATCATATTTTGTAACTTTGTCCAGCAACAATTTATTTAACATATCCCATTCTGAAACGTCAACATGTTCTTTCAATAAAGTTTCAACTTCCCCAATCTGTACAGTTAATTCTTCCTCACTGGTCGGAAATTCCAAAATAAGTTCAATATTCTTAAATGAGGTTGATTCCATATTTGATGCTATCTTTTCATAAACTCTACATTATCAGTTCCATGGAGGGCTTTGTGTGATCTGAAGCCCCGTGGAGTTCTTCTAATAACACAGAGATAAGCTTTCCAGGGTGCTTGCTTGTGCCAGAACATCGTGATCCCTTTAATACTAACTTCTCAAGTTTGATAAAACAAAGATTTAATATCAAACTCACCACCACTTGCGTGTATATGGTCTCTGGTCCCCAAAAGAAGATTCTCACCATCCTGTGCCATGAACACAAAATCTGCTAAAGCCTCCCACAAGAACGCCATCATGCATGCCTAGTATTGGAGCGCGTTGCACATCCCCGATCTCTCCTCGGCGTGAGCCATTCGTGACAGAGTCGATTCAAAAGCTTCTCTAGGTCTTGCACACACTTAAATAGTACGGCCGAGTTCCAAGGTAATATGTCCTCAAATAATCGTAGGCAAAAGATGTAGGCGTTCAATATATGTAAAATGCTGCACTTGCATCAGATTGCATCCCAACATAAACACCACATTTATCGTTGACAAATATGTGGTTTCTTAAGCTTTCACGGCAAATGCAGATATAGCTAACCTGTGCTCCATAGCAAATAAATAACCAGGAAACAGAAAAGCAGGAGCACCAGGATTGTGTGGTGCTGTATATTCAAAGCAGTCAGTACACTACAAATAAGCACCCACACAGCTTAAGGAACAAAGACAAAGCATATAAAATATATAATAGTATTTAATATGAAAAAGTGCAACAAATACAAACAGAGAAAAAAGCGGACAAATTAACGTTTCACCTAGACTCTGCTAGGCTTCATCAGAATAAAACAGTGCCTAAATTCTATACCATTTAAATATAATTTCACTGCTACCATGTGACAAGAATGAGCCAATCACCATCATAAATATTGTTAAATTCATTAACCCATTCATGGTTAACCTTTTCAAATCAAATGGTAATATATAGACAATATCAAATACATGCTTAAAATACAATTAGACAACATATATATATATATATATATATATATATATATATATATATATATATATATATACAAATAAACTATTACAGTAAGTTCAAAATATCTACCCATTGGCCCTTGTTACCGTATCACTGACCTTATATGTACTTCATATTTTATTTATTTTTAAGTGAAAATATTATTCTAATGGCAAGTAGCCAATCACTTATTAGCCCATATGGCCATATCACCAATCTTATGTATATATCATAATCTAAAATAAATATTTATTTATTTATTTGCGAGATTTACCCCATGCTATTCTTTTGGCCAATTTGCCAAGATAGCCATAGGCACAAAAAGTGTATAAAATGAACTTACAGGCACTCATTTTAAACACTCATGGCATTAAGTGGCTATGATAATTGCCTACTCAATTCAAGATGAAGAATAATAATAATAATAATGATAGAGACCGTCATTTATATAGAAAACAACAAAAATAGATAAAAGAAAACCATTTGACTTTACTTTTATATTTTCACAAGAATGCTGAGAGATCTATGTTATCATTAAGTCCCTTACCAGTACATGCTCTAATGAAAAGATCCAAAAACTTTCTCTCTGGCTCTTTTCTTATTGATATATCACCTCCCGAGACCCATTTTGACTAGTTCAAACCAAAAAACTTAAAAATATGTTTGTGTAGATGATTGATTAGCATGTGTTTGACAATGGCATAATTTGTATCACCCTTGTCAACTGCTCTAACATGCTCACCAATTCTAACCTTAAATTTCCGTATAGTTCTACCAACATAATATGCTCCACATTCACATGATGACAAATAAACCACCCCAGTGCTATTACAAGTAATTAAGCTATTAGTTGCTATTACTTTTCCTGAAATTGGGTGTAATATACTTTTGCTATTGTGTATATAGCCACAATGAATTGCAGTTACCACATCTATATGTGCCCATCGGTTTGGAACTAAAAGAGCCTGTTTCATTTCATGATCACTTTCAGTACAGTTGGGCGCTACATGACCTCTAATACTCTTACATTCTGAAAAAACTTGGTCCCCTATCTACTATTTCCTTTAATCTGGGTTCCAACTGCAAAATGGGCCAGTTGTTTGTAACAATATTTCTAATTGATCAGCCCGACTAGAGAAGTCAGTAACAAGGGACACTCAAATTCCTTCCTTTCATTGGTCTCCCTGGTTTATATTGCAACACTTGATTCCTGTCCATAGCATCCACCTGTTGAATAGCAGATGCAATGTTATGGTAGCTGTAGCCTCTTTCTATAAACCTACGATTTGTTCCTTTTGTTCCTATCATATTCATGTGATTCAGTACAATTTCTTAATGTCCTAATTAGGTACCTTTACACATTCTAACTAATTAAGGAGACCAATGAAAGGAAGGAATTTGAGTGTCCCTTTGTTACTGACTTCTAGTCGGGCTGATCGAATTAGAAATATTGTTACAAACTACTGGCCCATTTTGCAGTTGGAACCCAGATTAAATGAAATAGTAGATAGGGGACTGAAAGTCATTTTTCGAAATGTAAGAGTGTTAGAGGTCATGTAGTGTCCAACTGTACTGAAAGTGATCATGAAATGAAACAGGCTCTTTTGGCTTACAAACCGATGGCACATATAGATGTGGTAACTGCACCTATTGTGGCTATATACACAATAGCAAAAGTATATTACACCCAATTTCAGGAAAGTAATAGCAACTAATGGCTTAATTACTTGTAATAGTACTGGGGTGGTTTATTTGCTATTGTGTGAATGTGGAGCATATTATGTTGGTAGAACTATACGGTAATTTAATGTTAGAATTGGTGAGCATGTTAGAGCAGTTGACAAGGGTGATACAAATTATGCCATTGTCAAACACATGCTAATCAATCATTCACACAAACATACTTTTAAGTTTTTGGTTTGAACTAGTCAAATGGGTCCCGGGAGGATATCAATAAGAAATAGGCCAGAGAGAAAGTTTTTGGATCTTTTCATTAGGAGTATGTACTGGTAAGGGACTTAATGATAACATAGATCTCAGCATTCTTAAAAAATATAAAAGTTAAAGCAAATGGTTGTTCCTTTATCTATTTTTGTTGTTTTCTATATAATGACGGTCTCTTTATCATTATTATTATTATTATTCTTCATCTTGAATTGAGTAGGCAATTATCATAGCCACTTAATGCCATGAGTGTTTAAATGAGTGCCTGTAAGTTCATTTTATACACTTTTTGTGCCTATGGCCATCTTTGGCAAATTGGCCAAAAGAATAGCATGGGGTAAATCTCCGCCAAATAAATAAATAAATATTTACTTTAGATTATGATATATACATAAGATTGGTGATATGGCCATATGGGCCAATAAGTGATTGGCTACTTGCCAATAGAATAATATTTTCACTTAAAAATAAAATATAAAGTACATATAAGGTCAGTGATATGGTAACAAGGTGCCAATGGGTAGATATTTTGAACTTACTGTAATAGTTTATTTGTATATGTATATATTTATGTTGTTTAATTGTATTTTAAGCATGTATTTGATATTGTCTATATATTACCATTTGATCTAAAAGGTTAACCATGAATGGGTTAATGAATTTAACAATATTTATGATGGTGATTGGCTCATTCTTGTCACATGGTAGCACATGAAATTATGTTTAAATGGTATAGAATTTAGGCACTGTTTTATTCTGATGAAGCCTAGCAGAGTCTGGGTGAAACGTTAATTTGTCCGTTTTTCTCCTGTTTGTATTTGTTGCACTTTTTCGATATTAAACGCTATTATATATTTTTATAGCATTTTGTCTTTGTTCCTTAAGCTGTGTGGGTGCTTATTTGTATGTATTTATGGCAATGTGCAGAGTGCTTCAGGTCCCTTGTGATGATTACCCCTAGGTCCTTTTCTTCCTCAGAATGGGACACCTTACCCTCCCAGCCAATAACTAGTCCCTGGGTTCTTAGCTCCCAGGTGCATGACCTGCACTTCTTGGTGTTGAACCTCAGCTGCCAGATATCCAACCACTTTTCAAGCCTAGCCAGGTCCTCCCTGAGCTCTTGTCTCCCTTTTCTGTGTCCACTCTCCCACAAAGCTTAGTGTCATCTGTGAATAGACAAATTTTACCTTTGATACCATCCACTATGTTACTAATAAAGACATTAAACAACACTGAACCAAGCACCAAGTCTCTGTGGGACCCTACTGGTTACAGTCATAGGCTTTGAGAGTTCCAACCACTACTACCTCTCTGGTTTCTATCTTGTAGCCGACTCTTGATCCACACTGCCAGCTTTGCCTGAGCTCCCAGGTTCTGCAGCTTACTGAGCAGTTTCTATGAGGCACAGAGTCGAGACTTTGCTGAAGTCCAGATACAGGACATCAACTGCCCAGCCCCTGTCCATTCTCCTTGTGACCCAATCAAAAGGTCTATCAGCCTGGTCTGGCAGGGTCTTCTAAGACAAACCCATGTTGCCTTTCATCCTGCAGACCATTAACCTCCAGAAAATCCACTAGTCCCTCCTTCAGTAGGGTCTCAATTTGCCTACAATGGAGGTAAGGCTGACTGGTCTGTAGTTACTAGTTCGTCCCTGGGTCCGCTCTTGTGGAGAGCCGCCATGAGTGTCATTCTTCAGTCCTGAGGCACACACCCTGTCTCTACCGAGGTGTTAAACAGATCTGCTGGAGGCTAGCCAGGACTTTCACCAACTTCCTTGGAACTCTCAGGTGCATTCCATCTAGTCCAGAGCTTTGCCCACCCTAAGGGCCCTAAGACCTTTTAAAACCTTGTCCTCCTGAATTGCTCCATCTGTTTCACCCTCCCTTCCAAACCCCTATTTTCCCTGTGGCAGAGGTCCATCTTTCTCTCCTAGTGAAAACTGAGCTGAAGTACTCATTCCGTACCTCCACTTGTCCTCACTACTTTCGCCCATTCCCCCTCTTGCTTTAATCTAACAAGCCCATCCTTGATACTCATTTTATCCATAATGTGCTTGAAAAAGTCATTTTCCCTACTTTATCCCTGAGCTAGTTTGTCTCCTCGTGTCCTTTGCTGCCCTGACCACTCTGCTTGCCTCTCTTGGACTTCACTGAGTAAACCTCCTGCCTGCACCCTTCAGAGTATGTTTGTACTTATGGAAGGCTGCTCTCTTTTCCTTCCTTTGCTGCCACTGGCTTGGTTTTTTGATTCTGGCTTTCTTACTCTGGGCCTTGCTACACATATTAGTGACCTCAATCAGACCCATCTTTATAATGGACCATTTCTGCTCCACTTCTATCTCCGGACTGATTTTGGCAAGATGTCCCTCTAGAATTTCACCCATCTTTCCAAAGTCAGCCTTCCTAAAGTTCACTACCCTTGTATTAGTTCTGGCTATTTCTTTGCCCAGATTTAGGTAGAACCATGCTGTGCAGTGATCGCTGCCTTCAAGAGGGTCTTCCACCTTTATTTCCTGGATATGCTTACCACTGGACAGTACTAGGTCCTGTATGGCTCCATCCTTGGTAGGCTTCGTGACGCCTCCGCCCTGGGATGCTATCCTGAAAATCTCCAGAAGGACCTGTTCCTGGAGCAGGAAGTAGCTGGGGTCTCCAGTCCACTCCAGCTAGGTTGAAATCACCTGTTATGACTATGCTTCCTCTACCAGATATCATTCTAATCTGCTCCCCAACGCTCTGTCCAGCTCCTCATCCTGTGAAGGTGGTCACTATACCACCCCATTCTAACCTTTCTCCCCTTGGTGGTCTGAAACTGAACCCACAAGACTTCAGGCTTACTCTCAGCCCCTCCTCCTGGTGCACGTGATCCATTCTCTCATGAATATAGCTACTCCTCCCCTCCCCATCTCTCTGTCCTTCCTGTAAATTCTATACCCAGGGATCACAAGGTCCCAGTCATGGTTCTGGGTGGCCCACATCTCTGTGATAGCTGCTATATCCACCTCTCTCTCAGCCATCAGTGCCTGGAGACCTGCCGCCTTGTTTTCCAGGCTCCTTGCATTTAATGACACCACCTTCCACCATGACTCTTGTACACCATTACCACTGACCAGCCCTTTTCCTCTCCCCATACCCTCTGTCACCCCTGCTCTTCATTCTTGCTTCCTTCTATTGACTTAATGGGGAGAGGCCCATTGGTCTCCTGCACCTGGTGACTACAGTTGCAGCACCCTATTAACCCCCATCAGTTGAAATTAAAATTTGTTGGCATGTGTTTCTCCAGCTTTTCCTTTCGGACCCTGGGGCCCTCTCTGCTTAAATGTAGTCTGTCCGGTGCATATAGGTCCTTATTATCCCAAGTCCCACCTCAACCTACTACCAGCACATACCTATTTGACTCACACCACCCCTTAAACAACTAGTTCAATTGGGAGATTCAGTATTCAGTTTGAGGTTCAGCTGAATGTCTCCAAATTTAAATTAAAAGTAAACAAAACTCTTCAAGGCAAGTTTAACATGAATTGAAATGTAATTACGTGGAGTTGTGTTTGTGGCATGAGCTGACTTGAGTAGCTTGACTGTGTAGTGTATCAGAGGTATAAACATACTGAATATTACAGTTGTTAGTGATGTGTAGTTGGACTTAAGTTCAACTCACCCCTAGAATTAACAAGCATTTGTCAATGCTGAATGTTGTCAGCGTGACATTGGCTTTGGTAGTGCAGTGTGGAAACACATTTTGGGCAGGATGTGAAAATGACAGCTGTACTGTTCATAAGGAGGTGTAAAAAATGGCAGTGTTGAAATGTGGCAGGTAAATATTACAAATTTGTGAAGATACAAGGGTGTGTGTGAAACTGCATAACACACGCTTGTAACAAAAGTCATTTTAGGGACTTTTGGCACAAATTTCAACACAGGCATTTTAGCACCTTCTGCTCATGTACAGTGTCATTTCCTCAAACTGTCCCAAAAGTGATTTCGCACAGCAACTCAGTTATTCTGTGCCAGATGTGCGAAACACATTTCAGACAGGATATGTAAAATGACAGCTGTACTGTTCATCAAGAGGTGTAGAAAATGCCAATGGTGAAAATCCAGAGTGAAAATATTACAAATGCACAGCGTTACTATGCGTGCAAACTGCGCACCGCACTTATTAACACACAGTCATTTTATGGAGTATCATCTCGAATTTTCAACATAGGCATTTTAGGACCTCTGCTCATGAACAGTGTCACTGTTATTTTATAATCAGCCCGAAATGCTGATTTCCCACAACGCCCGGCGATTGTGCGCCAGAAGTGCAGAAACATTTCGCCAGGATGTGAAAAATGACAGCTGTACTGTTCACAAGGAGGTATAGAAAATGACAATGTTGAAAATCTGGCATGAAATTATTGCGAATTATGAAGTTACGAAGTGCGAAGGTACCATAACCACGCTAGAAACAGCCATTTTTGATTTGTTCCACCAAATTTGCAACATAGGCTTTTGAGAGCCCACCTCATGAATGCTCCACTGTCCTTATGTTAATCGGTCCTGAAAGGTGATTCCATGCAGTGACTGTGAATCACCTTTGGGACTGATTAACATCATAATAGTGCCAGAATTCATGAGGAGGGGTCCCAAAACCTCATGTTGAAAATTTGGTGCAAACATTCCAAAAATGCCCGAGACATGCATCAGAGTTGAAAAACCCTATTTATTCCATTATAGAGCTTACCGCATTTCCTCAGTTCACGGTCGGCTTTGAAGAGTGCAGATGTGTTCCTGGTCCACGAAGATCGTTGTGCTGAGCTCCGGAGGTAAGTATGGGGTGAGGGTGAGGGAGGAGGCAGGGTGCGAGGGTGGGTGCGGGTGGTGGGAAGGGGTAGGGAGAATTCGAGGGACCGTTTTCTGTTTACAGGTGTTAAAAAATCAGATCACGGACTTTTTTTTTTTACAGGTGTTTTTTGGCGGGGGATACAGTAGCTGACGGGGATTGGGCAACCTTGGTGGCACATAGGTGGGGGACATCATACCGACAGGGGTGGGCTCCCCATCGCACATTAAAGTGGGAAAGGGAGGAAAAAATGCAGACGGGATTGGGCACCCCGCTGCAACAACAAAAGTGGGAGGGCGATGAGCCGAGGGGATTGGGCCTCAGCAAGCAAAAAGGAGGGGGGACACATTATGCTGATGGGGAGGGCCCTCTGTCGGCACATACATGAGGGGCAGGGTAAGCCGACCGGGGATTGGGCACCCTGAGTTGGCAGTTTAGCGGCCACTGTGCCACCATGTTTGTAGCTGGCGAAGCATCGAGGAAGGTCCTCTATGTAGATGAGCTTTGCTCGCATTTCAGTGGACCTTTCCTTACATGTGCTCACTCGAGTGGTGTGGCACTGGCATGCAGGCTGATTGGGGAATGAGGGATGCACCTACTGGTGCGAGCGCCCTGCATTCAGTCCATCAGCGACTGCATCTCCACTACCACAAGATATTGTCATGCAGGCGCCGCCAGCATAAAAAGTAAAAGTTGTTCTCCTGTTCCCAGCCACACTTGTTTTAACTTATTTCAAATGTATTGAATTTTTGGTTTTCTCTTTATTCTCATCACTAATTGTGTTACAGTTTGGCTCCTAGGCCTGCATTGCCCCAGAAACACACTCAATCTGACTCATCCAGAGCTGCTTCATTGTCTGATTTCTCCGTGGATTGCCTCCACATGGTGGGTCCCCGACAGCATGGCCCACACACTGCTCACCACTGAGGATCATCCTTAGTCTGTGATGATGGAATGGAGAGCACCAGACTTCTATGCCATTACGGTGGGCAGATGTTGGTTTCTTCATCCTGCAACCCTTATTGGGATTTTCTCCTAGTTGTTTTGACTTTCTTTTTCTGAGATTAGATGAGATCGGGCACATTCAGGGTGGGTATGGCTGTAGGCAGTTGTTTTGACTTTCTCACCTCCCTCAAAACTGCCTATAACACACCTCAGTGCACGTCCCTGGTCAGTGGGATTGCGGTGTTGTATGGTCACCCACAACATCAGTGCTAGACCTGCTCCTCATTAGAGGAGGTGTTGTTAGAGTGGGATGTACCTCCTTCTCCCCAGGGCTGAAGCATGATGCCTGTGTAATGTGTTCAAGGCCCCATTGGCCTAAGGAGGAGTCAGGGTGAAACACAGCCTCAGGTCTCTTACGTGATGGAGCAATGCCACACAAGCTAGCACCACCACACCAGGCCATTTTTATTTTTAATATCTTTACATTTTGCTGTTTCCCAAGACAGGTATTTACAATTTTTTACATGTACTTTGTTTTCCTTTGCTTTGTTAGATTCTTTGTAAGTGTCAAGTCTTAATGGTTTTCACCTCAGTAATGCACTCTGAGCACTTGGCAGAAGGGCACAATACAGAGAAAGCAAACTTGAAATTAAACCTTGCCATTACTTATTGTCTCAGTGGATCTTATGGCTGTAGTGGGTCTGGCTGTCCCCTTACAACTGCTGGTGGCCTATTCTTGTGGTAGATCTGGCAGTTGACAGGTGGCCCAATCCTAGTGGCCTTTTGGGTCTAATAGTACAGCCCATTTAGTGGTACCTCCTCTGACTATAATCAGTGTTGTCTTCCTCTGGTTCTGGATTCCAAATCTGGTTCTGACTCAAATTAATTGTAAATACAATAACAAAGTAACATAGCAACTTAAGATCAGAAGGGACTCTGGTCCATCATGCCTGTTCTCTGCTTTATAAGCATTCATGGACTGGTACGCTGCACAACATGTACTAATTTATAAGGATTCTGTACCCACTCTACTGACCACTGTACTCTGCAAGTCCCATGGTAAGCAAAATATGTCCAGATTTACCTCGATGGCTTGTTCTGTCTTCATGTTCATTGTCTCCACTGGTAGGCTATCCCCCAGGTTCACAACCCTCTAGGAGAAGACATTAGTCTTAAAATTTCACCTGAATTTAACACCTCTCAGCTTTAGGATTTCTTCTTGTCTACTGCTGGAGGACACCAGATCTTGGTCTGTTTGATCTTGTTGCTACCCTTGATTATGTGGAAGACCTCCTTTTCTACAAGTGACCATGTTAAAAGCCACCAGCCTGTCCGCATAGATTTTGTCCCTGTCACATTACCCCAGACTGACAATTGACTTAACACATTTCACCAATGCTGCTGCCAGCCTGTTACACACTTACCATTGGGCTACTTGTTTCTTATCCCCACTTATGCATTTTCTCATTTTGTATGTAGCCCCCAATTTGGGGCTTACCTTGTGCCCGTTCCTGTCTGCTCCCATTTCCTGGAGTGCCCCTGGCTGCCTGCTGATTTCTCTCCAGTTCGGGTCCCTGCTCCAACCCAACCGTCCTGGTGCCTTTGCCCCAAAACAACCCCAGTGTAATCTCAGCCCATTTCGGCTTCAGAACTTAATCTGCACCTCCCACTGTTCTCTTTGGCACTCTGGTGCCACAGGGATCGGCATGAGTACAAGCTGCGCCTTTGATCTCCTGACCGCTTGGTTTGCGGTCCAGTGGCAGAGTGTTGCAGTCCCAGTCCCTGCGTTAGGCAGAGTGAGGATCGGTGACCTAAGCGAGGCCAAAAGAGCCTCTTCTTAATTTCTTTAAAAAGATCCACGAAGCGCTATTGGTTGGGGCTCTTGAATATTAATGAGCCCAGCCCCAGTCCTAATAAATATTAATGAGGATTCCTTTGCCCTCAGGAAACACTATTTTAGGTGGCTGCTGCAATGAAACAAAAGTGCAAATAAATAAAACAGCAGCAGCTGACCAGGACATTAAGGAGCAAATGTTTAAAGGGGAAAAACATTAAATAAATAAATACTTAATCCTGGCTGCACCAGATTATGTTGGGACTCAGATAAACAGCTTGCCTGCTGCAGACTAGAGACATTAAATATTGCGCAGCGACAGGCTCAGAACTGAATACACAGGTCTAATCTGGGCAGTGATCTTAAGGGCACACATGTGGCTATTAAACTGTGGGGCAAATGAGCAAATATAATAACTGTTCTGGCTGCACCAGGACTTTATATAGGACTATGCTAAATCTGCTTCAGGAACTGTGTGTTTAGCAGCCGTTACTGAGTAGCAATAGCCAATCGGAAAGCTGGGATTTTAAGCCAGGACTTGTGGGACTTTTGCCAAAGCTCATGGAAACTACCCAGTGCTTATGGGGAACTGCAGGGACTAAATTCAGGCCAAAACAAAGAGCCTGTAGTACATCGAGGAGGCTTTATAAGCAATTCATTTTTGTGATTGATAAGCACTTCAGACAGTCATAGCAAGAGCAGCAAATAACTTCAGTCAATGGGGAGCCTCAGGAGAGCCCCATAAAAGACAATATTCCTGGCTGTTCAAGGAGATTAGAGCAGATTCAGAGGGAGCCTCCTACAGGGTGGGGGCTCAGGCCCTCAGCAAACCAAATGAGCTTAGCGATCCAATGCAAGCCCTCCACATGGGGAAAGGGTTTCTCCTTTGCCAACAGAAATCGGTGGCTGCAAGGCCAGCCCATTAGTGCAGTGGTTGGATTTCCACTTGCGGCGCCAGCAACCAGGTTCAGGAGCAAGCCTGGGGAACTGGAAGGCTGGCAGGGGAGAAAGGCTTGAGTGTCCCAGGGACAGTTCATCTTCTCTGGGGGGGCAGCATCTTGGTGCATGTCTGACCCCAGGCGGAAGGCTGGGGCACAGCATGCGAGAGCTTGGAAGCAAGGGCTGGACGTCCACGGACATCGGCACTATGCACCTTGATGTCAGGGGTACTCACCATGTCTGTGGAACACCAGAAAAGAACTCTCCAGGCTCCAAGTAGATGGACTCCCGGGCAGACCCCTCATGGCTCCCGCCTGCCTGGTCGGTTCTGGAGTCCAACAAAATGCAACAGTTCATGGTGTAGGAGGCCCACCTTGTCCTCACTGGGGGCTATAGCTGCAGCTCTGTGGGGCAGCTGGATGGCTCAGGTAGGTGGCAGGAGTGGGGCAGACCCCATTGGGAGTCCCAGTAGCGGAGCCTGGGAGCTGTGCAGGAGGAAAAGAGAAATTAAAAAAAGAGAAATCAGTGGCTGCCTAAAGCAGAACCTGCTATCCTGGGGGTTGCCAGAAAATGTCCTCCAGGGGCTAGCTGAAGCCTTTCAACATTTAGGAAAAATGTGGGTCCTGTAACCTCATGCCAAGCCAGCTGTGAGACAGCTGAACCTGCCTCAATAATGAGAGTGCTGACATCTTCAGGAACCTCAGATGAAGGAGAGCCATTGCTGTGAGGATGTCTGAGTGAGTAGAATTGTTTCTGCCAAGTGCAACTAAAGGAACGCTTAATGGGGCAGCAAAGCCCATAGAGAACTGTTTGAAACTGTTTGCTTGTCTGCATCCTGCATCTGTTCAAATGCTCAGAGAGGGTGGACCCTTATTAGTTAAGTGACCATGGATGGTCCAGTTAATGTATAAATGTGTCTGAATTGCCAGTTAAATTGAAAGAGCCCAGTGAGCTAATGTAAACCTTTATTGCCAAGAGCGGTTTGCTTCAGGAGAAAAAGTGAAAAGATGTCCTGGGAATGGACGAACGTTCTAAATGGATAAATGTGCTGAGTGTAAACTTGAGAAATATAAATGTGCTAGAAAGTAAAACAATGTCCCCATGTAACCCCCTACAAATTGGGGTTTTACCTTAAGTGTTTTCCTGGGATACATATCTGCCCACTGCCAGGCAGACATCCTGCATAGATAGTAAATCCATGGTCATTTGTTTAATCCTATTGATTTGCGTGAGAGTGTGATGTGCCTCCACGTGTCCCTTTAAGTCAGTAGCCAGTGTTGTATAGTAAATGGTCTGTTCTGGGTCCGGTGTTTAAAGCTCAACTAGTACTGTCAATATTTACTCTAACTTGTTGTTATGTTTAAATTAGAGTGTTTGTTTTAACCTGCCTTCTTGAAGTTTGTTTATCCAAATGAACGCCACCATGTTTGGTCTGGGACTTCCAGAGTTTGGACCAATGAGACACAGGGGACCTTGAGTGGTCCATAGTTCAGTGCCTTGTGGGGAAAAACTGCAGTTCTTGTAGTTTTGGAGATTCGTGCCTAAACTAACTAATGGGATTACCAGAACTGTGAGTGACAGCTCCCAAGCCAACCGGATTGCAGGAAAACTGGACGAATCTCGGAACTGAAAGGAGACTGAGTGGCAGCTGGAGTTAGAGTTTGGAGAGTGAGCAGCTCGAGCTTTTGAGAGGTGCTCTAAGGAAGGAGCAGAGGAGAATCAGCGGGAAGGCCTGACTTGCCTCCTGCTACTTCTCTAGCATTTGACTGCCTTATAGCAGTAATTGGCCTAATCCGAAAAGTGACATTTAACTGCGGCAGCAGGCTCTGAGATTTTGAGAAGTGCAGCTCGAGTTATTGGACCCGAAAGAAGCTTCTGTAAAGTATTCGCCTAAGAACTGTGGTGAGAGACTGCCTTGTTGAATTAAGATGTTTGCTCAGTGAATTGACTGCGTAGCAACCAGCCTGAAACCTAATTGAGAGTTAGAAAAGTTAATGCTGTTTCTGTTAAATGTGCTGAATGTTTATCGTGGGTTGAGGTCTTTTTGCCAGTCACTAAACTGTTAGCCAGTTAGAGGCCTTCACCAGCAAACAAACTAAACTTTGTGAGAAGTGTTTATTCAGCCTTGAGCCTACACCAGCCTCGGCCCAAGCTGACTATTTCTGCACCAGCAACTGCTTTCGGGCCGAGACCAGCTTGGGGATCCAGCCCTGCACAGCAAGAAATCGCAGGTTGCAGTCACCTGGAGGGAAAGGCCATGAAGCGGAGGTGTGTCATGCTGGCCCAGCTTCCCATACTCTTCGGTAATCAGCAGCAGGTCTTCATATCACCAGGACAATTCCAACCAACTGGTGTTGTAAGTAAACTCAGGGTAGCTCCCTGCAACATTTCTTCTAATCATTTTGAGGCACCATCTGATTGCTTCAGTGTTACAGGGTTACAAAGGACTGGAGCCAACTGGCCACAATTATAAATAACCGAGTCTTGTTTGTGCATGTTAACTGCCTTTCTTTCCATCAAGGACCCCAACACCAGCTGCAATGCTGGTCACCTTGAGCACCGATCCTGGCCAGCCTAGTAACATTCTGGTACCCAGTGTTGTCAGACTGTTTGTTTATTTTGGGACTAAAGTGCATGCCTAGTAACCTGATTCAAATCAGTAAAGCAATCATTCTTCTAGATTGATGCCCCCATCCTTGTTCACGTTCCCTTTAAACCTGATTTGTTGTTTCATGTTTAAACTGGCTTATGAGCATATTCTTAGCTGGGGTACAGTATTGAAAGTGTATGATTGCCTTTCTAACCATGCCTTTACAGGGGTTCCAGGAGTTGCTGAAGACCAGTCCCTGGTGGTAAGTGCAAGGGGTGGGTGCATATTATTGGTGTTCATTGCTGACTGTGTGTCAACCACTGCAAAGGTTATTTCTTGTTACAAGATATTGGATCACTAGGCGGCTTGTGGGTGGTTATAGCTTCCCAGTGGGCTATGCTAGGTTAGGTAGATACCCCACTATTGTTACTCTGGGTGGAGGCACCATAATATTGAATCCAGGCCCTCAATCTGTGGTCAGAAGTACAGGCAGGGGTAGTAACCCTAGAGATAGCGCCTACTAGGGGTTACACTCAGATTGAATGAATGGCTCTAAATGGATACATGTGCTGGATGTAAACTTGAGGAATATAAATGTGCTAAATGAAATCTAAACGTCTGGTTATGCCGCAAGTGTTCTCAGCCTAGAAGAAGGGCTCAGCCTTCAGGAGTTAAAGTGTTGTTTTCATCATCAAGCTTTAAAATCTTTGCAGTCAGTTTAGGCGGACCTGGCTGTTGGCTTGCCTGCAGTTTAACCTCCGGGATAGTGCCCACTGCTGAAAGCACTTAATTTCAACCTGCCTATGCAAAAGTCTACTGTGGGTAATGCAGGGCCTCCCTGCCCCAACCAAAGAAATTGTAAATAGTTTCAAAGGTTTGATCTTCCAAGCATAATACTTAATCTTTCTAACTAGCTGGCCAATTTACAGCTGCACCATCCATAAGGCCTGCACCATTTATGGACTATGGTTACTGGTACTCAGGTTAAGGTTGGCATTGAGAGTCTTGTACTAAATGTGGGGACTGGTATCAGTGTGGGTATTTAATGATAACCGTGTTAACTGATTTATTGTAGCCAGTTAGGTAGTCAGGGATCTGGTTATTCTAGAGGTTGGTGGAAATGTGATTAATATCTGATTTAAGATGTAAACTGTCTTAAACCCAACCAAATCAAATCAAAACCAATCAAACTTCATGTAATTACTGTATATAGCATAACCTCTATCCCTTTTCACACATCCTAACCCTCCCAGTAAATAAACTTATTTGTTTTGCAAATACCTGTGTCATGAGCATATTATTAGTATTCAGTCAGTAAAGGTAAAATGTATCAAATGTGGGAAATGTTATCGGGTCATGCCTGGGGTGGTTTATAGTAATGTGGGTAGGTACAGCATCCCAGAGGGTTGTACCAGGTCCTATTCTAGCCCACTTAAAGCTAAACTCTGGGTGGAGGCACTGCACAAATGTAATATCTTGGTAAGAACCAGTTTAAAGTAAATCTTGGGAACTGAGGCCCCTCAATCGTATGTGGGCCCACAAAGCAGGGTAGTAGCTCTTGGGGTAGGCTACCTAGGGTTACATGTACAAAGCCTCGACATAGTAACCCCAGACTGACTCATGCACTCTGAACGTGCTCCTGTATTAGAAGCAGTATCACTGTAACTCAGTACATGATCTCAGAGATGGAACACAGAGTTGCCAGTAAAGTAAGTTACATATACCATTTAAAAACATTGTAGAGTATCGATGAATTAAATCTTAGATGTTTAATATTTACATAGAATACAATATTTCCAGACTACAAAAGGGAAATACAGAACACACTAGAGAAATCAAAATAAACAAGTATTCAACGATAGAAAATGAAAACTCAGAAAAAAGACTAAACTGAACTAACTTCTAAGTTTCTCTTACCACTCAAGTTTCTTGAAAATAATTTTACATAACTTTACTTCTCAAAGGCTACTGGGAATTAAGACAGGCCACAGTTAGTTGCAGGAATGGACAGCTATAACACAGCTCTTTCCTTCTCTTTACTCTAGGTCTGGCTGCCTTTCAAGTGGCCAAGCATTTTGGGATTTAGGGATTTCCTTTCTCACAAATTTGCCAGCTTTGCCATTTGAGTAATGCCCTCCTGTTACACGAGAAGTCACATGGTCTGACCATACAGAGCACCTCTAGAGTGAAGCAGACCCTCCTGCTATCCAATAGAGTTCCTCGAAGGTTGCATACCTTAAAGGTATATGACCTTTAGATAAACAACAGGCCTCTTAAAGCAATAAAGCTGTGCATTTCATTAGGCTACATAGCAACCTCTATTCATTAAAACCTATTTTGAGTCTTCATGTTTGGGTCATGAATGTCTAACACAGGCTACATTGATAGAATGCCTTTCAAGTACTCCAACTTGCCACATAAGATGTGGAATATTCAGTTTGATTAGCAGTTATACACATTTGAACACACAGAAACCAAAAACCAATCCTAAAATAATTATAGCAAATATATATATATATGCATATATATATATATAAGCATCAGTTAGGGATAAGCGACAAAAGTAGGGAAATAGAGACATTAGGACTGAGCCCCTAACACTCCCCATCCAACCCATCAGCCCGCCCCACCACCCTCTACAGACCAACAGGCATCGGGGTGTGTTTTGGGGTCATCAGGCCTAACTTTCATCCTATTCCATGTTTAAGAAAATTTGACATGGTTCAGTATAGGAGAATGGGGTGAGAGTTAGGTCTGATGATCCCAAGGCACACCTCAATGCCTGTTGGTCTGTGGAGGGTGGGGTGGGTGGGCTGGTGGGGTTAGATGGGGGTGTTAGGGCTCAACCCTAACATCTTATTTCCTACTTTTGTCACTTAACCCACACTGAAGCATTAATGACGTTTGCAATTTATTTCCTCACTTTTGAGATAGTATAATAGAATCTTTATTTTATTAGGGAGCCAGGGTCCTTTGGACCCTGCACTCCCATCCCTGCACAGATGCACATATGTATCTAGTTGTGGAAACACAGGGGTCTCTGGCCCTGTGCTTCCCACATTAAGTTATGAACAGGAATAGCTAATTGCAACAAATAGTTATAACTGTGCCATCTTAAATAATTTTCACCCAAATATTCAACATAACCTTCTTATCACCACACTGCTGTACCCTGTATAGAAAACTTTCAAATTCCTGTTGCAATGTAATTCTGCCAACTGTAATGTTGTTTTGCACCACAGGTGTGAACAAATTTTTTGTCAGGATTTGAAAAATTACAGCTGCATGAGGTGGTGTGAAAAATGGTACTGTTGAAAATCTGGACTGAAAGTATAAAATATTGGCGGTTATGAGCCATAGAAACTGCACAACGACGCTTGTAACATGGTAATTTTTGGAATTTTTCACCAGATTTTCAACATGGGCTTTTTCGGATCTCCCCTCATGAAAGTGGCACTGTGATTTTGTTAATCCATCCTGAAAGTTGATTTTGCACAGTGACCGCACCATTCTATGCCACAGGTGTGAAAACACATTTTGGGCAGGATGTGAAAATGACAGCCATACTGTTCATAAGGAGATGTGAAAAAATGGCAATGTTGAAAATCTGGGTGAAAGTATTAAAAATTGGTGAAGTTATGAGCGTGCATAAAAACTGTGCAGTGCACACTCTTAATGCAGTGATTTTTCACCAAATTTGCAACATGGGCTTTTTGGTACCACCTCATGAACAGTAGCACTGTCATTTTGTTAATTGGTTGCAAAGGGTGATTCCGCACAGTGACTGCAATATTACCTTTTGGGACCAAGTAACAAAATGACAGTGCCAGTGTTCATGAGGTAGGGTCTCAGAATTTTGAGCAAAATTCTAAAATGGCTGCGATATCAACATAAGTTAGAAACCCCATTTGTCTGCCATTGTATGGCTCTTACCTTGATTCTTCAGTTTGCAATTCAGCTTTGAAGAGTGCAGACGTGTCCAGGTCCTCAGAAGATGACAGCGCCTGACCTCCGGAGGTAAGTATAGGGTAATGTGGGGGTAAGAGGAGGTGGTGTGCAGAGGGAGGTCAAGGCGAGGGACCATTTTTCTTTTTTTCAGGTAAAAAGACATCGGGGACAGTTTTCTTTATTTAACATTTTTAAAAGCACATTTGGGCACACTAGGGTGGGCTCCCAGTGTGCCACATTAGTGGAGGGATACATGCTGACACTGGGATTGGGCACCCCAGTGTGCAATAGATATATATGGCTTGAGGGGCATCTGACACTGGGAGGAGCATCCCAATGTCAGAACTATAAATTAAATATAAAGTATTTTGGCACACTTTGGTGGCTCCCAGTGTGCCACAGTGTGGAGGGGGATATATGCCACATGGGGATTGGGCACCTGATGTTGGTGGACCATAGTGGGGCAGTTTGATGCAGGATTCTGCATTGAAAAAAAGATGTTGGGGACTGTTTTCTTTTTTCAGCTAAAAACAAAAATGTGAGGCATTACAACATTTTGTTTTCTCTCTCTAAGCGAGAAAACAAAATGGCAGCTGACGAAGATGGAATTTTCTCAAGAGGGATTTCAAAAGATTTCTGAATACCTCTTTGCAATCCATCTTCACCAGCCATTCACGCACTAGGAATCTTGATCGAAACTTGTATCTCTCCAAAGACTGAACTGAGCATGCTCAGAACCCAACATTTCTAAATGTAATAACTTTGGAACGGATTAATATTTCTTCAAACCAATGCTGGATTGTTCCTTAGGATAATCTCTTTCTACCCTGAAAAGTTCAGGCCAAAATGCCAAAGAGAGTGCATGGCGCAATGTGTATAAATGACCCTGACATTTGCCAAAAGAGCGAAAAATGCATTTTGACCCTTTGCTGCACAAAACCCACAAATCTGATCAAAACACAACTTGCAAATCAAAACATCTACCATCCAAGACTGTGTATTCCAAATTTCGTGCAATCCATTGAACGATTGCAAAGTTATTAACATGCAAAATTTGGGGTTTGACATTAACTGTTTACTCAACATATATATATATATGTATATATATATATGTGTATATATATATATATATATATATATATATATATATGTGTGTGTGTATTCTTAGAAAACACATTAATGCAACACTTTGGGTTGAGACTATAGTGAAAAATGTAGGAAATGTGATTTTGGGTTTCCAACCCTAAAACCCTGCCCTCACCCTACAACAAATCAGGGGTGCAGTCTTCCTGGGGTTATAAATCTTAAAGCTCACCCACTAGGTGTGTATGTTTCTGGAGTGCATAGATTGGGAGCTGTTCAGGTGTGTGGAGGGTGTGTGGTAGATGCTGAGTGGGATGTTGGGGAAGGTCAGTTCAGTGAGGGTCCATTTTCTTTATTTCAGAGACAAGGAAGGAGGGTGTAGAGCCACTAGACACCAGGGAAAATCATCATAAGAATGGAGATGGTAATTGGAGTGTGGGAGGGTGCCACTAAACACACGGAAAATGATTACAATAATGGGGAAGGCCTTTGGAGGGTGTGTGGGGCGGTGCCTCTAGACACCAAGGAAAGGATTTTTCCTTCACGAAAAAATCCTTTTCATTACTCGTGATATGAAAAGAATCTTTTTGTGTCACGGATATGAAAAAGGATTTATAAACTTAAAAAACATATGAAGGGTATTTCTAACAGTTAAGTTCAGAATCCAGCTAAGGTCCCGATAACCAAGCTACATCTGTTGGTTATTCCAAGAATGTCATTTTGTGCTTTTAAAATGTGACCTTTATGGAAAAATGGAAAACAAGACGGTGGCAAACAGAAAAGATTTTCCTCATGAAAAAGGATACCAATGCGAAGAAATAATTATTTCTTAAAATTAAATAACTTAGGAATGGATTAATATTTTTCCACCAACCAGCAAAAGACACATCTGTGGGCCAGACCCCTTCTACCCTGAAAACTTCATGCAAAAATTCCAAACTGTCTGGCGCTACAGGCTCGGATGAAGTCCCAGCAGAACCAATGGGAAAAAACTTACAAAAACTCACTTTTGCATTATCTTAACTCTCGGAACAAACACATCTGACCAGAACAAAACTTGGCACATCCAGAGATCTAGCCCACAAAACTGTGCATGAAAGATTTCATGCCAGTCCGTTGAATGGTTGCAAAGTTATTAAAGTGCAAACATTGGGGCTTAATATTAAAGTGCCTACTCAACCCTAAATATAGGGGCACGACTATGTCCCTATAATATATATAAGTCGCAAACCACTTTGTTAATGCTCTATTAGGGTCAAAGTAGCAATGTTGGGAAATGAGGTGTTAGAGTTTCCTAACACCCCACCCTCCCAAATTGGGCAGGAGAGCAGGTATGGATTGTGCCTTGGGCTTCTAAGCCTAACACTAACCCCATTCCATCTGTAAATAAGGTCAGATGTGTAGATTTTATGAGACTATATATATATATATATATACATGTATATATATATATATATATATATATACTCCATATGCAATATATATGTGTTTGTGTGTGTATATATATATATATTCTATGCAAAAACTTTGTTAATGCATCAGTTAGGGTTCTTCTACAGTGAAAAACATGAGGAAATTCAATTTTAGGGTTCCCACCCCTGGCACACACTCCCCACCCTGCCCCACCAACAGGCATTGGGTGTGGATTAGGTCATTGGCCCTAACTCTCACCCCATTCTCCTACACTGCACCACCTCAGCTTGTTTACACATGGGATGGGGTGAGAGTTAGGTCGATGACCCCAATGTACACCCGATGCCTGTTGGGGGGCGGGGTGGGGTGGGTACAAGGTGAGAACCCTAAAATCAAATTTACCCACTTTTTTCACTGTAGAAGAACCATAACTGATGCATTAACAAAGTTTTTGCAAAGAATTTCTTATCATGCCCCACCAACTTGTAAGTGCCAGGTCACATTACACACCCAATGACTAAAAGTACATTCACAACAGCAAGGCCAGCCACCAAACAAATGTTAATCCAGTAGAACAATAGAAAATGCTGTCCACAAAATGTAAACTGTGCCATACAATATTCCACAAAAATATATTGTCTGACATGTAAACACCTCTATTAACATCTACAGGACATGCTGTCAACACCCTCAAATTTCAAGTAAAAGACCAAACCATGTCCAAGATATGACATGTCAAAATTTGAAATTTGCATTCATCAGAGTGGCACAGTTCTGCACCTGTTGACATTTAACACACACAATGACTGAAAACTACATCCATGACACTAAGGCTAGGTATCCTATCAATTTCAAGCCACCACCACAAGCAAAACGCTGTCTGCAGAACGTAAACTGCACCACGTCATGTCTCTGCCAAAAATATTTTTCAACATGGAAACACTGCAGTTTACATCCACAGGACAAGCCATCAACACCCTCCAAATTTTAAGTGAAAAGACCAAACCGTGTCCAAGATATAACATTTTAAGGTATGAGATTTTCATTCATCAGACTGGCACAGTTCCGCACTTGTTGACATTTAACACACACAATGACTGAAAACTACATCCATGACACTAAGGCTAGGTATCCTATCAATTCTAAGCCACCACCACAAGCAAAACACTGTCCGTAACACGAAAGTGCGTCATGCAATATCTCCGCAAAAAATTTTTTCTCTGACACGTAAACACCATAATTCACATCTACAGGACATGACATAAACACCCTCCAAATTTCAAGTAAAAAGACAAAACTGTTTCGAGATATTGAATGTTAAACACTGGTAAAATTTCCTATCTATTCCATTACATAAAATCTGGCCATCTTGTCCCTATGTCACGATCAAAGATGATGATCAAAGAATCTCATGATCAAAGAATTTGCAGGCTCACGATCAAAGAATTTGCAGGCTCACAAACAAAGAATTAAAATCTTATAAATCCAAAATTGATGGAATTGAGGTATACCACCGAATGGTTCGATAAAACGAAGTCCCCTGAGTAAAACCCACCCTCATTTGTCTTCCTAGGACACCCGTGTGCTGAGAAAATTGATTTATTTATCTGTCCATCTTATCCTCACTCGTGATGCACGATCGCGATTAAAGAATCTCGTGATCAAAGAATTTGCAGGCTCGCGATCAAAGAAATTGCTCACTCGCGAACAAGCGAGGGATAGGATGAGCCAGATTCTAAAATAGATTTCTGTAGATTCACAGGGCCCTACAAAGTTATATGAGGGTGGATTTTACTCAGGGGGCTTCATTCTGCCCCATGTGAATAAAAAACATAAGTTTTCATTATCCTTGGTAGTCTAGCGGTCCCTCCCCTGATCATGATAATATACATAAAGATCTCTGTATCTCTGGGTAGTCTATTGGCCTTTAATCTGTATGTAAGTATTATTATTATTCATATCCCTGGTAGTCTAGTGGCACCCCCATCATAATGGAAAAGATAAGCATTTGCTATTTCCAGGTAGTCTAGTGGCCCCCACCCAGCTGTGCCAGCCCACCCAGCATCCCTCCACCCTTCCCCAGCTGGTGACTGGCACAGCCCACCTCTCACCTCCACAGCCAGCCACCGACTGCTATTACGAGCACTACTTCCAAGAGGCACCAGTAATTTCAGAGTGCTTTGGGATTAGTGCTCTATACACACAGTTGGCAGCTGGGTCGTGGAGGCGTAGAGGTGGGCTGTGCCTATTGCCGGCTGAAGGGGTGGAGGTGCTAAGTTGGCTGGCACAGCTGGGTGGGGGGCCACTGGGACTACCAGGAAATACCAAATGCTTATCTTTTCCATTATGATGGGGGGTCTAGACTATCAGGGATATAAATAAATAATTACATATACATCGGGGCACTAGACTACCAGGGATATAAACAACAAATATAAATACATACACTATAGGGGGCACTAGACTACCAGGGATAAAATAATGAGATATTAATAAAATACACATTGGGGGCCACTAGACTACCAGGGATACAGAGATCTTTATGTATATTATCATGATCGGGAGGGAGGAGGGGCTGCTAGGCTACCAGGGATAATGAAAACGTATGTTTTTATTCACATGGGGCAGAGCGAAGCCCCCGAGCAAAACCCACCCTCATATAACTTTCTAGGGCACCACTGGGCTACAGAAATCTATTTAAAAATCTGGCCATCTCTCCCCTTGCTCGTGATGCAAGATCGTGATCAAAGAATCTCCTCATCAAAGATTTTGCAGGCTCCCGATCAAAGATCATTAGCGAGTCAGCGAATGAAGATTTCAAAAGCTCAAAACTCTATTTTTGGACCAATTTGAATAAAACCAAAGCCATGGTTCGATAGATTGGGGTCCCCTGAATAAAACCATCCAAGTTTTACTTCAGAAGTGACCCCTGAGCGAGATATTTGTGTTTTCTGATTGGAAAACTGAAAACAAGATGGTGGACCTCGCGATCAAAGAATTTGAAAAATTCTCGGGACAAAGATTCTTGAACTGCGGGGGTGCAAATTCTTTGATCGCCAAGCTTGACCAGATGGCCAGAACCCCATTTTTGTTCGCAAAACATACATATAAATTTTCACATGACTTATAATGGGAACTTAAAAGTGGCATAACTTTTGAATGCCTTAATATTTTTCACCAAATAAAAGGCAGCATGTTCAGCCAGCAAAGCTCTTTCAAATGAGCCATCTCACAGAATAGCACACCACACAACGGCCATTCAGGGGCACATCCAAATCCCAAAAGCTGCCTCCAAAATGGATAATTTTGCATTTTCAGCACTTTCGTACGTAAAACTGTAAGTCTGATTGAAATGCAATTTGGCAAGTCAAGAGATGTACCATGCCCGACCACACATACCAAATGTCAAGCAAATCTGTTGAACGGGTCCAAAGTTATTAATGCCCAAACTTTTGACTTTAGTATGTAACTGACCGCTGAACCCTAACTATAGTGGTAGCATCGCACTATAATATATATATATATATATATATACAACACGGTATATATAAAATACTGGTGCGGTACTGCCAGTATTGTTAGGGTTGAGTGCAAACTTTTTCAGGCAAAACTGAAAACGAGATGAAGAAGGAATTTTCCCATATGAAGCAGGATTCTCTTCGTCTTCATACAGGTATAATGTAATGCTTACTGAGCATGCTCAGAAATGATTTTTAAATGTTTTAATTGTGATAACTTAAAAACTGCTTATTATGTTTTCACCAGACTAGCAAAAGGCACATCTATCAGGTAGTCCCTTTCTGCCCTATAAATTTCAGACCAAACAAACAAATGGTCTGGGTTCTAGGCAAGTTCAAAAGAAAAATTCCAGCAGTCAATGACGAAAACATGTTTTTCACCTCTCCATAATTCGAGACCACACATCTGACTGGAATGTAACTTGTCACATCAGGAGACCTACCCCACAGGACAGTGCATACCAAATTTTGTGCAAATCCATTGAATGGTTACAAAGTTATTAAAGTGCAACATTTTGAGTTTAACATTGAAGTGCCTACCAACCCTAACTTCAGGGGTGAGTCATATATATATATATATATATTAGAGGCAAAAAACTCATTTAATGCATTAGTTAGGTTGTTCCACAATGACAAAGTGAGAAACTCGCTGTTGGGTTGAAAACCCCCTTGGACCCCCACCCCCCCACCAGCATTGGGTGTGCATTGGGATCATCAGCCTAACTCTCACCCCTGACATATGTATAGCAGCAGAAGTATGGGAGAATGGGGTGAGAGTTAGGACCCACGATCCCAATGCACCCAATGCCGGTTGGGGGTGGCTGGGGTTCAGGGGTTTCCAACCCAAGCAATTTCACTTTTGTCGCTGTGGAACACCTAACTAATGCATTAAATGGATTTTTTCCTATAATTTCCTTCTTTTAAGAATGATAACGAGAAATAGTGAATGTAATGCAGCGCGGGCTCTGCCTCCAGCCACATGATGTCTTGTGGCATACTAACAGGGACAGCAACACAAACAGAAATGCTAACAGTGGTGCACATGGTAACACAAGTGTGAATGAGAACAGAAAGGGTAACGCACACAGTGGCGAGACAGGAACGGGTCTGCCACGCGGATGTGTTACTATAGTAACATGGTGCCTGCAAACAGAAATGTCAATGGGCATGGTAACGAAGTGAAACAGAAAGATAAACAGTACTGTAGACAGAAATGGCAAAAGTAACAGAAATGCAGCGTAAATGAAAACGCAGACGATAACGCATATGGTGGCGAGACGTCAACGGTAAGTGAAACGAAGTACTGGAACCACAAGCGGAAAGGGCAACAGTAACAGTAATGAGCACACAGGCTGGTTTTCCCCAAACCTGCATAGAGAAAGACAGTGAGTACAAATAATGTATGCATAATAATGAGTATCGGGCAGAAAATGAGAACTTGGAATACTAAATACGTTATATCTCAGGAACCGTATTACGTGAGAAAAAAATTTAAAAGTCATATTGTTTACAACTGTCCTGGCTAACGGGGCTAAGAATTTTTCTGACGAAAAGTCCATATCTCGCACCATTTCTGAGACATGGGCCCTGAAAGGCACGGCGAACGCCGTAATGTTATCCTATGGAAAAAGAAAAGTTCGAGTGCCATAACTTTGCCTCCCTGTAATGTTTTTTCACCAAACCACTGAAAGGCACATCTGTGGTCTGTTGGCTGTCTTCTTACAAATTTCAGGAAAAAGACCAAACCGTTATTTTGCAGCAGGGATCCAAAGGATTTCTGTAATGCATCGGGCCCGTAATGTTATTCTATGGGAAAACGTCAACTTTGGAGTGCCGTAACTTTGCCACCGTGTAATATTTTTTTCACCAAATCACTGAAAGGCATATCTGTGGGCTGTTGGCTGTCTTCCTCCAAATTTCAGGGAAAAAGACCAAACTGTTATTTTGCAGCAGGGTGCCAAAGGATTTCTGTAATAGGTCGGCGCCGTAATGTTATCCTATGGGAAAAAGTCAACTTTGGAGTGCCGTATCCTTGCTGCCGTGTAATATTTTTTAAAACAACACTGAAAAGCACATCTGTGAGATGTCATCTGCGTTCCTCAAAATTTCAGCCCAAAACTCCCAACGTTCTTTGCAGTGGAGTGCAAAGAATTACTGTTATTTTGGGTAGATGTTCGCAAAGTAGTGTCGCAATTTGGTAAAGCTTTCTAAAAATTTGCGACACTTTCGTGAGTGCAACACTACTTTGCGACACTACTTTCCAGAAATTTGAAAACATATTTCTGGGGTGTTTTACCCCAAAATAAAGACATGGCTAGCATCCTCAGGGCGGACTAGGTGAATACAAAAAAATAAGTTGCTAGAGGGTCTCAATTGTAAATGCCAAGCATTTTTTGATCACTAACTGAAAACAAGATGGTGGATTTGCGACAGTAGCAGGGTCATTGCGACACTAAAAGTGCATTTGACACTGTCGAACTTTTTGTTAACTTTTTCCAATGACTTATAATGGGAAATTGTTTTTGAATAACTTTTGAACCGTTTAATATTTTTCATGAAATCTTTGAAAGACACATCGGGACCCTGGCCACATGTTCCCTGAAGATTTTGGGCTGGTCACAAACTGTACGACCTGTAGGCGACACCGTAGAATTCAGAAAAAGCGTGAATCAGCCAAGACAGATCATGTTTACTAACTCCATACAGCCGTGATATCTGACCAGTATGAAACTTGGCAGATCCCAAGGCCTATGGTTCTTTATCAGGTATCACAAATTTCAGGCAAATCCATAAAAGCGGTTGCAAAGTTATTAAGGTGAAAAGTTTTGGGGTTTAACTATAGAATGGCTCCTCAATTCCTATCTATAGTGGTACTACCGTGCCACTATAAAATATATATATCTAAAATACTGGTGATAGCACCAGTATTGTTAGGTTGAGTGCAAACATCCATGTTAAACTGGAATTTTTGAACCTTAATAACTGGACCTGTTAAATGGATGAGCATGAAATTTGGCATGCATAATCTCTAGGGTAGGTCACATGACATGCTAAATTTAGTGTGAATCTGTTGTGAGAATTTTGAGATACAGTGCATCAAAAATCTAAATCTACCACTTTTTGCCGTTTCTTTGTCCACCTGTATCTCAGAAAGCGGCTTTAGGTTGTGACATGCTGGACGGGAGTGGGCTGTGTATACTGGAGTGAGCAGGGGTTGGGGGACCCCTACACTATGGTGAAAGACATTATTTTCTTAATGGGAAGGTCACTATGGAAAGTTTTTTTATGAATAGGTGGGCGATTGGAGACTGGGGTGGGTTGGTACACTATGGAAATGTTTTTTATGAATGAGTGGGCAGTCAGGGACTGGGGTAGGTCCCTACACTATGGAAAAGGTTTTTTATGAATGAGTGGGCAGTCCGGGACTGGGGTGGGACCCTGCACTGGGGTACATACATGGTATCATTAACTGGCACACATCACTGGACCATTTGCAACTGAAAGTGTTATCGACTGATCTGATTTTTTAGTACAGAGCTGCAACTTAATAAGTGGGTTACCAGCAGCTCAGTTTTACATTAGCAGAAGAAAAGCTTGATGTTATAAAAATAAAATAAGTCCCATAACAGTGGCAGGACAGTGCTGCAAGTTGTGACATTTTGGAACGAGTATTGCTGCCATTGTCTGAACCCTGAAAAACATATTTCTGGCATTATTTTAAGAAATAATGCCAGAATCATATTTTCAGGCCTTGATCAGATAAACATAACTGTTGGTGTTTATCAAGGGGCAGTGTGGTGTAGAAGAACCTCCCTGCAACAATGTGATACCCTGCCTGTGGCAACAAAATGCCTGTCCTTGAAAAAACTGCCTCTCTGCAAAAACAAAGTGTTTTCTCATGGCACAACTATTTTTCCATAGGAAATAATGGCAAATTAAAAACTGAATAACTTTTGAATGGATTAATATTTTTCACCAAACCTTCAAAAGGCACATCTGTAAGACAAAGTCTTTTAACTCTGAAAATTTCAGACCACATCCAAAAGCCATTTCCAGAAACGGCTGTTGAATGAAATAAAAAAAATGTACATGTTGCGTTTTTTCACCACTCTGTAGCTCACAAACCACAAAAGGGATTCATACAACATTTGGCAAGTCAAGAGCCCTGCCCCAGCGACAAAGTGTGCCAAATTTCAGTCAAATCCTTTAGATAGTTACAAAGTTATTAAAGTGCAAAATTTGAGGTTTAACATAAAACTGCCAGGTCAATCCTAACTATACTGGCACTACCGCACAGTATAATATACCTCTATCTATCTATCTATCTATCTATCTATCTATCTATCTATCTATCTATCTATCTAGCTGTCTGTCTGTCTGTCTGTCTGTCTGTCTGTCTTGGCTCTCTCTCTCTCTATCCCTCTATCCCTCTATCTATCTATCTATCTATCTATCTATCTATCTATCTATCTATCTCATCCTCGCTCTATCTATCTATCTATCTATCTATCTATCTATCTATCTATCTATCTATAAGTCATTGCAAAAACTCCATTAATGCATCAGTTAGAGTCCTATTACAGAGACAAAAGTATGAAATTCAGTGTCAAAAGTTCTCACCCCTACCACCCCACCCCCTCCACCCTCTGAGCATCAGGAGGGGTGTGCCTTAAGATTGTCAGCCTAACTCTCACCCCATTCCATGTGTAAGGAAGCTGAGATGGCACAGTATAGGAGAATGGGGGTAAGAGTTAGGCCTGATGACCCCAAGGCACACCTTGATGCTTCTTGATAAGTGGAGGGTGGGGTGGAGTGGTAGGGGTGGGAACCCTAACACTGAATTTCCATACTTTGTCTCTGTAATAGGAACCTTAACTGATGCATTAACAGAGATTTTGAAATGAAATTTCTTACTTTTTGAGATAGCATAATAGTGTCCTTATTTTACTGTGGGAGCACAGGGTCCTTTGGATCCTGCTCCAATTCCCTCCATAGATACGCATATGTATGTAGGTGGAGGGCCCTGCACTCCATGTGTCAAACAACAGTGACCAATAAATTGTCAGGATAGCCATCTTATTACCCCACCTCATGTACCACGGTACAGATAAATTGTGAAATGCAAGACAAAATGTAATTATGCTTAATTGCAATGTCATTCTGTGCCACAGGTGCTAAACACATTTGGGCAGTATGTGGAAATGACAGTTGTACTGTTCATGAGTGGTGAAAAAATGGCTACGTTGAAAATTTGACATCAAAATATTGAAAAGTACCAAAGTTATGCTGCGTGCATTGAATAAATTCAATGGATGCATATAACTCAGGAATTGTTAGAATTTGCCACCAAATTTCAGCATGGCCTTTGGAATCCCATCTCATGAACACTGGCACTGTCATTTTGTTTATCAGTCCCAAATGGTGATTTTGTGCAGTGTATGTGCTATTCTGCACCACGGGAGTGAAAACACATTTCAGGCAGGATCTGAAAATGACAACTATACAGTTCATTAGGTGGTGAGAAAAATGCCAATATAGAAAATTTGGAGTGAAAATATTAAAAATTGCAAAAGTTCGTGCCTGTGTAGCAAAATTTCAACAACTGCATGTAACTCGGGCATTTTAGGTATTTTCACCAAATGTTCAACATAGCTGTTTGGGACCCACTGGCACTGTTATTTTGTTAACTGATCCTGAAAGGTGATTTCATGCAGTGATAGCAAAATCACCTTTCAGTATCGATAACAAAATGACAGTGCCAGTGTTTATGAGGTGGGATCCCAAAAGTCCATGCTGAAAATTGTTCAAAATAACAAAAATGGCCAGGCTAAAGAAGTAGAACAACTGGAGGTATGAGTGGAAGCAGGAGGGGAATTACAAGGGCATGTAGGAGACATTAGTTTGCTGAGAGGGTGGTTGAGTCATGGAATGTGCTGCCTGGGAGGCTGGTGGAGGAGGGCATAGTGGAGGGCCTCAAGAAGGGTGGGACAGGTACAAGGGGAAACTGAAGCCAAAGAAGACCTCTCTCGGGACTGGGAGGTGGGGAAGCGAGCACCCACTAGGTGGCTGGCTACCGAGCAGACATGACAGACCACTAGGCCTATTCTGCTGGCTTTTAGTATGCTAGTATGTTAGTATAGCAACATAAGTTCAAAACGCCATTGACAGCTATTATATGGCACCACCTTGATTCTTCGAGTTCGCGGTTTGGCTTTGAAGAGTGCAGACATGTCCTGGTCCACAGAAGATGACAGAGAAGGATCCCTGGTGGTAAGTATAGGGTAAGAGGTGTGTGTGTGGGGTGGGGTTTGCTCAGTGGGAGGGTGGGGATGGGGATGAGGGACAGGGAGATGATGAGGGACAGTTTTCTTTTTACAGGGTAAAAAAGACGTCAGGGACTGTTTTATTTTTTCAGGTATATAAAGTAAACATTTCGGGACACAGGGGTGGGCTCCCATGTCCAACAGTACTGGTGGTGTTTGGGGGATGACATAACTGGGACAGGGACACTGGGAGTGGGCTCCCCAGTGTCCCCCTGTAGAGCTACTGCAGACATTGGGATTGGGCACCCGATGTTGACAATGTGGGGAATGTTTTATTCAATTGGGACAGTGAGATCTAGTGCTGACATGGGGATTAGGCACCCATGTCAGAAGAAACATTTTTTTTCTTTAAAATAAATATTCTGGGAGTTTTGGCTCACGAGTAGGATCCTAGTTCGTATCTCATCATATGAACTAAGATCTTACTGTATGATGCTGATACAAAATAATAATTTAAATGAAAAGTAAAACACATTTTAAGGACATTTTCAAGCAGTAAAGTGCAGAATGCGCCTAAGCGGTCCCAATAAGCAAGCTATACATGTTGGTTCCTCCCCAGAATATAATTTTGGGAGGTTTTCAAATTTGAATTTTTCAGGCAAAACTGAAACAAGATGAAGAAGGAATTTTCCCATATGAAGCAGGATTCCTTCTTTGTTTCATACAGCTATATTGTAGTGCTTACTGAGCATGTTCAGAAATGATTTTTCTAATTTTAAAATTGCGATAACTTAAACACTGCTTATTATTTTTCACCAGACCAGCAAAAGGCACATCTGTGGGTAGTCCCTGTCTGCTCTGTAAATTTAAGACCAAACAAACGGTATGGGCTGTAGGCAAGTTCAAAGAAAAATTCCAGCAAAGTCAATGACGGAAACATGTTTTTTCACTCTCTGTAACTCAGAGAATGCACATCCGACCAGAATGTAACTTATTACATCAGGAGATCTACACCACAGGACAGTGTATACCAAATTTTGTGCAAATCCATTGAATGGTTGCAAAGTTATTAAAGTGCAAAATTTTGAGTTTAACATCAAAGTGCCTACTCAACCCTAACTTTAGGGGCGCGACTGGCACCTGTAATACATATATTTATAAAGCAGTAGAACTGTCTCCACCAACCAGAGTGCAGCATTACTGTACCTCTTATTGAGTGTACAGTTGCTGCCTCGTGTTGCTTCAGTCAACTGATACCTGCTGCAGCGACTTCGGCTTCTCACAGTAGTTCTTGCTGGAGCTGCCACAGCGGAATTTGTTGAAAGACGGGTCATGATTAAAATCTCTGTACAGAAGCAGAAACATTTATCTGTAGTAAAACCGCTGTTCCGTTAATGCTGTTGGCAAACCTCAAAGATGTTGCCATAACATTAAAACAATTGAAAGCTTTAATCCACGATTCCTCCCCACTGCCACCACAGAAGCGATGCTGCTTTGACATCCAAAATCAAAACATACTGCCACCAAATACACAATATAAAACATACTACAAAAGTTCAAAACAACTAAAAGTGTTTTTCCAAAGTCAGACTTGCCACCGTGAATACACGACCACCATTGCACCGCCATTGAACGTAGCACTTCACATGAAATAGCGGGGAGACCAGAAAATGGGCACAAATAAAATGAACATTTTCACAAAAATCACTGATCTTTTGGCCTTGAAGCAGTTCCAGTGCTTTATAATATAATAATTAATGGGTTCCGTTTTTCCATAGAAGGAGCAGGTTATAATTCACCGTTATAACCTGCAAGTTATAACGCCTAATTAGCCACCAGCTCCTTCTGTTCCCTCGCTGCAGAACAACGCACTGACCAACTACTCAAAATCACCACAGAAACACCTGAGGCAATACCGATGCGAGTACCAAACGATGAAGCTCAAACAGTAAAATACACAATTTTCAGAATAAGAAACAGTACCTCTTGTACTATAATGCACACGGCCCCAAACACTTGTTCTCTCTAATTTCCACAGGAATGTACAGGACTTGTCATGCCTACCTAATTACAATATTGCCATGGAAACCACGATCGGAAAAAAGAAAAAGTTTCAAAATACTAAACCCAAAAGAATTTACAGACTTTATGTGCACAAAAGAGAACATTTCTAAACCAGATTTACTATACAACTGAAAACCTTTCTTTAAATAATTGTTTCAGTCCCACATCCCAACTGCTTCCTGTTTCCTTCTCAAAAGAGTAACTTATATTTACATAGTTTATTTTAAAGCTTTACGCTTCACTTCGCCTAAAAGTACCTGTTTTTAAAAATCTCTACTAATTTTACCAAGGGGATTAAAAAAAATGTTTGAAATGCTTACTTAAATAAAAACATTCTTACCAACATACTGTACTACAACTCATTTTATTCCTCTTTCTGGCGAGAAAACAGAACCAGCAATTACACATAAAATGAGTGAGACAAGTGATAATTGAATTATGTGCACCCTCAGTGTGGATTTACAAACTTCTTTGGCTCTTACCGGGTTTGCGTGTAGCATCCCACACCTCGTGCACATAATTTCATTATGCACTCACCCCCATGCATTATTGTATATATAATTAATGGGTTACATTTTTCATATTGACAAAATCGTAGATTAAATACCGTAACACCTGAGTAGGTGTTACAGCCTCACACCTGCTTCCAATCAAAAGTGCAGTGCGGCTTGAGACTTTCAAAACACTTTGCCTCACAAATACACATAAACACTTACCTCATCAGCCACTGTAAAACTAGAGCACATTTTCTTCTTTCCACCCACTACCTGTAAAAAATGTTCTTTCACCTCTCCCCTCTGCAGATCACAAGACTCCACTGTCAGGCAACACGTAGCAACGTAAAGAAAAAACCAGCCAGCCGAAAGATTCAAACGGATGTTTTTCTTCTTTGAATTGCAGTTAAAGTTAATGAAATTGCAGTTCTAACACTTTCTAACAGTTAATTTAATATTTTACCTGTTACAAAGTACTCTGGCCCAGATGTTCAAAGCTTTGCGTGGTGCGCAAACCTCTTGTGGAGTTTAGCACAGGATTAGCGCTGGTTCTGCTGTATTCAAAGGCCAAATAGTGCACGTAAATCGCATTAGCACCGGGCAAACCATAATTATATGCAAGGGCACACTGAACATGAATACAGGTGCTATGGGATATTCATCGGCTAGTGACGCACTAAGGTGTTTACCGACTTAGCACAACCCTCAGCACGGTACAAATTACCGCCCAGGAAAAGCTGGTCTTAACCCTAGGCAAACAGCTTTGCATGACATTGGTACTTTGCGTGGTGTTTATGGGATTTGTGTATTTATGCGACTCTAACATACGAGTATGACACTTAGAAAATGCCAGACATGGAGGACACATGCTGCTCACTGATGGCTCCATCATGATCCCAACAGCTGCCACCAGTCCCAGCCATGCCAGGCAGTAAGGGTGATCTGGCCCACAGGGGACATCATAGTAGTGTGCCATATAGCACACACCTGCAGACCATACGTCTGTGGTGACCAACAGATGCCAGCACACACATGCGGCACTGTGGGCATGGTGGTCATTGAGGAGAGGGTGTACGGGTGGTCAGACCTCACCACAGCCCAGGTGTGGTCACAAGGCTGGGACACATCATGCAGTGCACATGGGCCAGGAGTGGGAATACCCCACCACCTGTGTGCCTGTTGGATCTTACGTGCCCCCCAGCCACATACCGCACAACTGTACAGATGCCACAGCACACACAGCCAGCCATGGTTATGTCACTGTGAGCATCCCATGCCACGGGTGCAGCATCTGTGGATCACACAACAAGCGTAACAGTACTGTCCACTGTCAGTAATCACCTGCAAGCTGGGCCTGTCACTGTGTACAGTGCAGTGGTCATCACTGCCCTACATACCATATGCATTGCCGTGTCCTCACACTCACCGCCCCTTGCTACTGTAGTGTCTGCTAGTGCACTGTAGCATGACCTACAGTGTGACGGTTGCATGCAGCACCACCACCATCTGTGCCTATGCTGTGTTGTCCTTGTGGTATGATATGATATGCTGTGCTGTACTGTTTACATGTAGCCTGCAGCTATCATGATGCACTGCCTGACTGACCTACAGGTGGAGCTGCTGGGCGGACCTGGCCAGCCCCTGTACTTGCAGACTGGCCTACAGGTGGAGCTGTGGACCTTGCAGTAATGTTGGCAAACTGCATGCAAATCAGGGCATTATGAGATGCTAATGTGGTGTTTGCCCAGAGACTACCTAAGTAGGCTCGTTTGCATGTCACTTTTGAATATGGCAAAGTTTAGCTGGTAAACGTGTTTGCACTGGGCAAACAGCTTAGCTCTGTGCTAATCCTGTGTAACGTGTTAGCTCCAAGCAAACAGATCAGGGAATATTATACTGTTTTGCACACTGTACTGTTCCATAGGCTACTCCTGCAGCTGTACTGGGTCCATGCATTTGCTGGAACACACGTTAGGCCACATAGTCGCCTCTACTCTACCTTCACATCGCTGTGCACTGTGTTGTTGTTGTGGTCTGCACTTCCTGGTTGCTATATTCAGAGCTGTCATATTACAGGGCTATCTTTGCCCTGCACTCCCAGCCCAGTTTGCCCGGCCTCATTCCCATGCTATATTCAGAGGCTGTTTGCCCTGGGCTATTCCTTTGAATATAACTTGCTTTGTGCTCTGGGCTAACTTTGCCCACCAGGCAATGCTAATTTAACCCCCGAACAAAGTTTTTAATATCTGGCCCTCTGTCTACTAAATAAAGAAAAATATATGACGTAAGGTAAGACTGTCTATTTTATTCTTCTTCAGATCTCTCAGTGAGAAGAAAAAATGGAACCCTTTGAATTATATAAAACAAAATACAATATGGGGTGCAGTGTGTTTGCTTGAATTTAACACACACCCTTGTTGTTGGATAGCTATCATAAATTCTTTGGCGCCTCGCGGTATATGTGCCTCCAACAACTCGGATGTGTTAAATTGTCATAACACACTGCACCCTATACTTTAATCCTATATTTAATATAGAGTATGTGTTGTCTTCATAAGAAAGAGTTATCTCATGTTGGTTTGGCCGATAGAACTACTCAGCTTTGCTTCGTGGTCCTCTCACAAAACCAGCATGAGATAACCTCTTATCTCATAAGAGACAACTGTAGCCATACGTATTAATATGTTATATACAAATAAAATACTGGTGCAGTAGCCAATATTGTTAGGGATGAGTGCAGACTTCTATGTTAAACCTGAATATTTGTACCTTAATAACTTTGGAACCATTAAATGGATGAGCACGCAATTTGGCAAGCATAATTTCTATGGATATTCTCATGATCTGCCAAATTTTGTGTGAATCCATTGTATGGTTTTTGAGATACAGAGCATCAAACATCCTAAATTTACCACTTTTTGCCATTTCTTTGTCCACCGTATCTCAGAAATGACTTTAGACTGTGGTCTGAAAGTTTCAGAGTAGAAAGTCTTTGGCTCACAAATGTGCCTTTTGAAGGTTTGGTGAAAAAATATTTAATCCATTCAAAAGTTATTAAAATTGTAAATTTCCCATTATTTCCTATGGGAAAATTTATATGTCAGGCATGAAAGTTTTTGTTTTTGTAAGCGCTTATTATTTGCGCAAATAATGTGGTTTTTCTACACTTTTTTCATGGAGGGTCACATACAGCCATTTTGTTTTGCAAAACTTACTGTCTTTTCACATGTAGGGTCACATAGAGCTTGCTGTACTTTCTCAGAGCTCTGTTGTGTCCGCCATCTTGTTTTGGCTGCTAGCAAGACATTCAAAATTGAGGAAATATGTGAGAATGAATTTAATACGACACATTTAGCTATATTCTGATGTCTTTTTTTTTGTTGACTGTGGCCAGAAATACATTTCTTGGGCACCAAATCTCTGGTGCCAAGTTTAGCGAGAGGACCACTTCTCCTCCGTTCTCTGTATGAGAACAGTGGGATTTCTTGACTCCTGCAGCCATGGCTGGACTCGTGCTGTCAGCTGCAGGTTTGTCTGTAGCCTGCCCCTTTCCCAGTTGTCTACTGGCACCCCACCCACCGATCATTGACCACTAATGCTGGTGTCTAGTGGCACCCCACCCTCCTATTGTCATCATTTATTTAATATTATCTGACACCAGGATGCTCAGTCCTGGTGTAAGATGCCCTCCTCCTGTCACTTTCTCTTTTTTGCCCTGCATCGGGGTGCCTAATCTCCATGTTGGCAATGGAAGCCCCTCCTCAGCAGTGTGAGACACTGGGGAGCCCACTCCCAGTGTCCCCAAATTTTTTCATGTTCCTGTAAAGAAGACCATCCCCAACGTCTTTTCTTTCCCTGAAATAAAGAAAGTGGTCCCTCATCATCCCCACCATACTACTCCCCATCCTCACCATTCCATTGAGCACCCACCACCCCACACCCCATTGTCCTATACTTACATTTGGAGAACGTGCAGTATCATTTTTGTTGACTGGGACAGTATGGTTGTGTTCTCTCAACTGGATATTTCATGTTCAAAATGTGGTATGTGCAAATTTTGCACATACTGTACTACATTTCCAAAAATGAAATATCCACTTGATTGACATATTTCATAAATAGAGGAAAACACCTGAACAGTTGTGGTTCCCCAGTGGCACAGAGGGCAAGGCATGGGCTGGATGTCTAAGGTCCTGTTCAGCCAGTCTCTTATTTTTTTTTTCCACCTAGAATGAAGGTGGAAAAATATAGAGAGACTGACTCGAACCTAGGACCCTAGAATGTTCTGTCCTTGTTCCTGGTCCTCTGCACCACTGGAAAACTACAGTTGTTGTGCTGGTTTCTCTCCATTTATGAAATATGTCAATGTCATCTTGGCTGCAAGTGCATGGTTAATGTTTGAAAATGTGGTATGTGCTAAAAAGGTTATTTCACACATACCACACTTTGACATTACCTATGCACTTGCAGCTATACATACCTATGATTGACAGCCGAGCTGCAAGGAGCACCCTCTTCTCCAGTAGTGTGAGATACTGGGAGCCTGCTCCATGTGTCCCCAGAGATGTATCTCCCCTGGCAGTGTGAGACACTGGGGAGTCCACTCTCTGTGTCCCATGTCCTGTATCCCCCAGCAGTCTGGGACACTGGAGAGCCCACTCAGTGTCCTGAAATGCATCAACCCCCACCAGTATGGAACACTTGGGAGCCCATCCCAGTGTCCCTAGTCATGTCTCTCCCTTAGAAGTGTGGGACACTGGGAGGCCACTCCCAGTGTCCTGATGAGTATATGCCTCCTCAAGTAGTGTGGGACACTGGGAATCTTGAAATATCTTTCTTTTCCAAACCTGTAAGTAAAGAAATCAGTCCCTCTCTTTTGATTATTAAACCTGAAAAATATAAAAAGGTCCCCGTTGTCCCTGACATCCTCTCCCCATTCCTCCCTTCCACTGTGCACCCACCACCCAACTCCCCATCTTGCCCTATACTTACCACGGAGGTTGTCTGCTGTCATCTTCTGTGGACTGGAACACGTCTGCACTCTTCAAAGCCAAACCGCCAACTGAGTAAGTAAGGTAAGTGCTGTAATGGCTTTTAATGGTGTTTTCAACTTACATTGATATATTTGCCATTTTATGTATTTATTCACCATATTTTCAACATGGACTTTTGGGACCCCACCTGTGAACACTGTGACTGTCATTTCCTTAATTATGCCTGGAAGGTGATTTTGTGGTCGCTGTGCAAAATCATTTTGGGACTGATTAACAAAATTACAGTGCCAGTGTTCAGGTAAGAATAGCCTGTGGTGTCAAAAAAAGAATGTCTCAAAATGGCCAAGTTACAAACAATCATTGAAATGTTTTCTACGCACTTACATAACTTTGGTAATTTTCTATATTTTGACTACAAATTTTCAACATAGCCATTTTTTCACACCACCTCATGAACAGTACAGCTGTCATCTTCACATCCTGCCCAAAATGTGTTTTCGCCTTGTGGTGGTAGAATGGCGCTTTTGCACAGATTTCAAAATTTCTAACTATGGGGTTGATGAGGTGGGGTCATAAGAAGAAGATGTTCAACATTTGGGGTTAAAATATGAAAAATGCCAAACCTATGACCATTCATTGCAATTTCGGTATGCCCACTCGTAACTGCAGAAATGTAAAATATTTTGACCCCAGATTTTCAACTATAGTATTATTATTATTACCAGTTTCATGTATGTCACAGCTGTCATTTTTCTAATCCTTTCCATTTGTTTTCACACATGTGGTGCAAAATGGTGTTGCAGTTGGAGAGTTATGTTTTGGTGGGATTTGAAAATGTTGTCTAGTTGGTACATGTGCTGGGGTAATAAGATGTCTGTGCTGACAATTTGGTCATGCATTCTATGGAGGATGGGTGCACAGGATCTGAAGGACCCTGCAGTACCACAGTAAAATAAGGAAAATCATGGAGCACAGTTATGGAGGAGCCCTGCTCTCCCACAACCAAGTAAGGATGCACGTAAACTATCTGAAAAAGGAAAATTCATTGCAAACAACTTTGTTAATGCATCAGTTAGGGTTGTTACTAAAACCACAAAAGTAGGGAAATATGGCATTGAGGTTTGCAACTAACACCCACCCACCTTGCGTACTGACAGGCATGGGGGTGTCTTGGGGTTGTCACCCTAATGCTCACTCCATTCTCCTATACTCTACCATCTCAGCCTATTTTCAAGTCTGAACTAAGAAAAACTTTGTTAGAAAACTCAAACTGTAAATGTTATTTGTAATGTATATTTATACCTTGTTATTGTTTTAAATTTTGTATGCATGTTTTTGTACAAACTGGTCATTTGTGAAAATGGGCCTGTCCTACAGACTTACCAATATAAAATAAATAAATGAAAATGAAAATGAAATTTACATATGGAATGGGGTGAGCATTGGGACTGATGACCTCAAGGCACCCAGATGCCTATCGTTATCTGCACAGTGGGGTAGGGCATTAGGGTTGTAAACCCTAATGTCATATTTCCTACTTTTGTTGCTTTAGTAACAACCCTAACTGATGCATTAATTAAGTTTTTGCAATTAAAAAATATATATATATACTTGTATTATAGAGGCATGACAGCTTATAGTTAGGGTTGAGCAGCAGTTTCTATGTTAAACTTGGAAATTTAGCACTTTAAAACTTCACAACTGATCAATGGATTTGCAAAAATTGGTATGCGGTGTGTTCTGTGGGCGATGACTTTGATATGGCAAGTTTTGGTCTGGTCAGATGTGCAAATTTGAGATCCGATAGTGGAAAAAGTGAACAACCACCCATTTTTCACTTTTTACCTCATTGTCTTGCAGCCAGACAGTATGGAATTTCTGCATGATTTTGTAGGGTATAAAGAACTTTTGGTAGTAGAACAGACAGTGAAAATTTTGTGCAATACTATTAATTTGTTGCAAAGTTATTAAGTTTATTAGTTCCATTTTATTCTATGGGACTTTGTTGAACTTCCATTTCTAGGATAGAGGTCTTTTTCTGAAGAAGGATTTTGTCTCACGAAGAAGGATAGAGTGCCGCAAGAGCATTCCTCCTTCACAGATTTGGAATGCCTCTTTGTGAGAAAAACTTTGGTTGCCAGCCACCATCTTGTTTTTTCCCTCCCACCAACTAAGAAGTGTGTAAATATATAAACTGTTGTCATTTTAAATAACAAACACTAGAACCTAGCTAAATGGGGCCCATTTAGCTAGATTCTAACATTGTTTTAAAATAACTGCCAGAAGTGCCTTTTCTGGGCACCCAAAATTCGAGGTTCCCAGCTTAGCAGAGAGGAGCCTTCAGTCCCATTTTCCTGGTGTCTAGTTTAACCCCTCACTCCCCGATGTGCATCCAAAAATAATTTCCTGATGTCTAGTGGCCCCACCTTCTGATTGCTTTCCTGCTCATTTTTTTTGCTGTCCCTGTATTTTTTCTATTTATAAAATATTCTAACACCGAGATGCCCACTCCTGGTGTTGGATAACCCCTGCTCCCATAGCTCCACAGATGTGCCGACATTGGAGGCCCAATCCCTGTGTCGGTATTTAACCTTGACACCCCAGTAATATGGGACACTGGGGAGCTCAACCTGAGTGTCACAAAATCTGTTTAAAATATAAATATCCCTGAAAGAAATAAAACCATCCTCATCGTCCCTTCCATCCCCTCCACCATCCCCACCCTCCCTCTGTGCACCTACCTCCCTATACCCCCATTACCATACTTACCTCCAGAGGTTGGCTGTCATCTCCTTTGTACTAGGACAGGTCTGCACTCTTCAAAGCCCAGCTGCAAACTGAAGAATCAAGGTAAGCGCCAGATAATAGCTGTCAATGGCGTGCTTCAACTTATGTTGATATCTTGGCCATTGTTTGACTTTAGGCACTAAATTTCAACATGGAAATGAGATTCTACTATGAATATCACTGATATCTGGTAATCGGTCCTAAAGGTGATTTTGCAGTCACTGTGCGAATCACATTTCAGGACCTGATTAACAAAATGACAGTGCCAGTGCTCATGAGGTGGGGGTCCCAAAAAGCTCATGTTGCAAATTTGATTAAAAATCCTAAAATGGGCACGTTATAAGCGCTGCATTGTGCAGTTTCTATGCAGGTACATAACTTTGGTAATTTACAATATTTTCACCCAGATTTTAATATACCTGCTATACCACCTCATGAATAGTACAGCTGTCATTTCTCACATCCTGCCTGAAATGTGTTTTCACACCTGTGGTGAAGAATGGTGCAGTCACTGTGTGAAATCACCTTTCAGGACTGAGTAACAAAATAACAGTACCAGTGTTCATGAGGTGGTGTCACAAAATTCCATGTTGAACATTTGGTGCAAAAATACCTAAAAATGGCAGAGTTATGCACTGTCATTGCAATTTTTAATGCAGTACATGTGTAACTTTGGCAATTTATCATATTTTCACTCCAAATTTTCAGCATTACCATTTTTCACACCACCTCATGAACAGTACAGCTGTCAGTTTTCAAATCCTGCCAAAATGTTTTTCTGCACCTGTGGTGCAGAATGACATTACAGTTGTGCAGAATTACTTGAAATGGATAAATAAGGTTGATAAGGAGCGCCTCTTTAAGCTGAGTGGCAACCATAACACGAGGGGCACAGTCTTAAGCTGGAGGATGGGAGGTTTAGAAGGGAGGTCAGGAAGCACTTCTTCACAGAGAGGGTGTTGGACACTTGGAATGCACTGCCAGAAGAGGTAATCTCATTGAAGACAGTGGGCAACTTTAAGATAGGCTGGGACAGGTATGGGGGAGGGTAAGGGTCATGGGTAGGGAGGATGGGAGGAGTGGGGGGGGCAGGGATAGTAGCTCAAGCTGTGGACCCTGCAGCATGAGTAGACTTGATAGACCAAATGGCCTTCTTCCGCTGACTTCTTCGATGTTCGTATGTAATTACATTTCAATGGAGGTTTGAAAATTTTCTGTACTGGGTACATGTGGTGAGGTGATAAGAAGGTATGTTGAACATTCCGGTAAACATTATTTAAGATGGCACAGTTATAACTATTTGTTTCCAATTGAATGCCTGCTCATAACTTGATGGATGGAAGTGCAGGGCACAGAGGCCCTGTGTTTCAACAGCTAGATACATTGCGATCTGTGGAGGGATAGGTGTGCATGGTCCAAAGGATCATGCTTCCTCAGTAAAATAAAGGTATTATTATACTATCTCAAAAGTAAGGAAATAAATTGCAAAAACTTTGTTAATGTATCAGTTAAGGTTAAAGCCACAAAGTAGGGGAAATGTGGCGATGGTTTCCAACCTAACAGCCCACCCACCCACCCACCCTGCCCAGATGAAGAGGGATCGGGGTGGATATATCTCCTGCCTAACGCTCACCACATTCCATTGCGAAATAAGCTGGGCAGCCACAGCATAAGAGAATGGGGTGAGGATTAGGGCAGGCAAGCAGCAAAGGACAAGACCACACAAGCAACCACAGACAGTATTTGGTCTAAGTACTTGGTCACCAATATTAGTTGCAAATCTCTAGCCAAGAATTTGAGTTAGTTTCTTGAGTCTTCATCTCTCCTCCTCAGAATGTATCACTATCCTAGGTGGCTATAGACCCCGTCTGGTGGTAATGAAGTCCTTAATCTTTTGAAATCCATGTTCGAGATGCAAAACTGAAACAATATTTCTAGGAGATCTAAATATGGACTGGCTGTCACCTAAATCACGCGCCTCAAATCCCTTTGTGACGAGCTAGGTCTTGGGCAATTAGTCAGTGAACCTACTAGGAACAACACTCTAAATACTGCCAACAGTTCCATTCTAGATGTGGTACTAACCACCATCCACACAAAATATCTCATTTGGCAGTGTTTCACAATGACATGAGTGATCATGGAATTGTTGCTTGCATAAGATCTCAAATTAAGGCCTGCCGCAACCCATCTTTATAACAAAAGATCCTTTCGCAATTCAGTGCAGTAAACTTCCTATCTGACCTGAGCATGATCAGATGGCAAGATCTTTACCTAGCCAAAGATGTCAACAAGGCAGCTGCATCCTAATGACAAACTCACTACAATAATAAATAAGCATGCCCCTTTCAGCAAAGTAAGGGTACGGAACAATTCCAACCCCTGGTTCACCTCGGATCTCAAGGCAGCCCTTATAGCTCGAGATAAGCTCTGGGCTAAAGCTAGACATTCCAAAGAATCTTCGGATTGGCAGGCCTTTAGAACAGCCAGGAATAACTGTGTGAAAAACTTGCTCTGCTAAAGCTAACTATTATATTTCTACTCTCGAACAAGCTAAAGGTAACCCTCATAAAATATGGAAGACTATCAAAGCTATAGAAGGACGGCCCATGGCCCTCTGTCCCAGCAAAGATAGTTGCAAGTGGCAAGATTGTGGAAAACAAGTCCCTAATCCTGGAGGAACTTAACTCCCACTTTGCTACAGCTGGATTAGCTTTTGACTCGTCACCTTATGCTGGTGCTGCGGTGAGCCAGCATACCCTTCCGCCACATCTAGTCCTGCACCCAACCCCTTCCAACTGCACGAGATAACTTATTAAGAAGTAGATGATTCTTCTTAACTTAGACACCAAAAATGCGCAGGGACGATCGGCTTGGAACCCTTTTTCCTAAGGTTAGCTACGCCCATCTCACTGCCCCAATTCTCCACATCTTCAATCTTTCCATTACATCTGCTACTGTGCCGTCCTGCTGGAAATCAGCACATATCCTCCCTCTATTTAAATCTGGTGACCCATGCGATGTAAACAACCATAGGCCTATCTCCATATTGCCTATCCTTTCTAAAGTTCTCGAAAAACTGATCCATATTCAGTTAAAATCTCACTTGAAACCTTCTCTCTCATTAACCCAGCTCAATCTGGCTTCCGGGCTAATCATAGCACAATCACTGCACTAGCAAAAGTAACCAATGATTGGATCTCTGCTACAGATGCTAAGAAGGTAACTGGTGCAGTCTTTTGGACCTCAGCAAAGCTTTTGATACTGTTGATCACAAACTATTAGTCAATTGTCTTGCAAAGTTGGGTGCCACATACCATACCACCCAGTGTTCTCTAGCTACCTAACTGGAAGATTCCAAAAGTAAAGGCGAAGGTTTTTTCTGCTGCCTTGCCAGTTGCAAGAGGAGTCCCCAAGGATCCATCTTAGGCCCTATCTTGTTTTCTCTGTACATTAATGACTTAGATGCTAACATATCTATGGCCAACCTGCACTTTTTTGCAGATGATACTGTGTTGTATACTTCTGGCTCATCGTTATCTGAAGTCAAGGGAGTGCTGCAAGCGGACTTCGCACAACTTGAGCATAACCTAATAAAGGCAAAGCTTCTGCTCAATGCTAAGAAGACTAAAGCGATGATATTCTCTCGCAGTGCTGTCACAGGCCCCCAATACCCTTGCCCAAGACTTCATTGTCACCACGCTAAACGAGCTCTGGAAGTTGTAAACTCAAATTTAAATATCTAGGTATCTGATCGACAATAAATTATCTTTCAGTGACCACGTCAAGATGTCTCTAGAAGGTTAAAAGTAGGTTAGGTTTCTTCTACAGAAATAGGCTCTTTTCCCCTTGAAACTCGAAGCAAGCTTGTACAGGTCACTTTTCAAACACAATGAAGTCTTGCTATATTATAACAATAGCAGTCAGCCACTGCAGCTGAACTGCCCGGAGAGGAAGGAGTTAACTCCAGAGGATCTGAGTTCTACAGCGGAGGCGCTGTGCCAAAGTTTCATCTGGCAGTTTCAAATGAAACTGTCAGATTCTTTACTCCGCTTCACTGAACAGTCGCCCGGAGATCAGCTCCTTCAGCTCGGTTCATTCTCTTTTGCGTGGTATTTTCGGTTCATTTGAACCGACAAAAGTCATTATTTTTACCGCATTTCGGTTTTAAAGCTCTATCTGGTAACCGTAAGTACTAAAATTTAAGTCTGTGTGGAAAATTAATTATCGGTTCGGTTTTGAACCGATCGGTTAGTTTTTCTGCATTTTAAAAGTGTACAGTGGGTTTTAGAGTGCGGTTCCCAGTTCTTATCGGTTCTAAAAAACGGAATTATAACGGTTTTTTCAAATACTCCGTGACACGGTTAGGAACCGATAAGGGTGTCTTGCCTGGCACTGCCATCAAAAGGGCAAGTTTTGGTTAGGCTGGCATTATGTCTGAGAAACCCAAAAGAAAACCTGGCCCACTGGTTTCTCAACATTGTGATGTCTGTGGGGGACGCTTTTGCCAAGGCTGACCCACACACCACTTGTGCTTATTGTCTGGGGCTGACCACCTCCTGTCAGACTGCCAGGTGTGTAAAGATTTCCTGCAGCCACCCTGAGAAGAGATTGGGCCGGCTCAGGAACGAGAGGCCAAAAGTCCACTGACCCGGATGGCCAGCCCGGTCCAGTACCCACTGGACCAGAGGGAGTGCCCTCTGACCAGGGCGAGACTTCCTCGGCAAAGGAAGGCTGGTTCAGGGAACCAGTCCCAAGTAAAAAGACAAGGAAATCAGTAGATCTGGAGTCCAAAATTGTGTCTCCAACTGCTGCAGAGATAGCTAAAGCCATTCAGATTGTCCAGTCACTGTCTCAGGGATCTGTAGAACCACCAACAGTTGGTAAAAGGTTGGTTCTGCTCAGTCCCAGTGGTTCAGGATTTTGAAGTTGAGGATTTTATGAACCACAGGAGGGGAGGAGGAATTTGATCAATATATGTGTGGCTGGGAGGGTCTGACGCGTGCCCATTGAACCGGACATTTCTCCAGACAGACCTTTAGAATCTCCTCCTATTCTGTCTGAGTCCCCTCTTTCTTTATTTTTTACAAAAGGTTGTAGAAACCCTCCAGCTTCCTTTAGAGGAGGCTGTGGATGAGCAAGAGGAGCCTGATTATGTGGAAATGATGGATATTCCAGAGTCTAGGAGGTTGTCTATTCCTTTGCATAAGTCATTTAGGAAGCAAACAACAAAGATTTTAAAAAATCCTCATTCTGTCCCTCCTGTAGATAAAAAAATGGACAGAAGGTATACTTTGTCAGGCTCGGATACAGACTTCCTTACTGAGCAGTGTAGTCATGTAGGTGTGGTACAAGCTGCAGCCTGTGACAAGGCTAATATTCCTCTGGCCTCACATCCTCCTGATAAGGATTCCAGGAAGATTGATGCCATGGTGAAGAAACAGTATATGGCAGCTTCTTTGGGACTCAGGCAGGCAAATTATATGGCTTATGTGGCTAGATATCAGAAATCTAGGTGGGACACAGAGTTGCAGTTAGCCAAGCAGGCCCATGGCCAGCTGGCTAGTGAGTTGAACAGGTGGCTGCTGATGGCATTGAAGCCTCTAAAGTTCAATTTCATACTGCTGTTGATGTTAATGATGTTTTCTCTAGGGTCATGGCCACTTCTGTAGCTTTCCGTAGGTTGGCATGGCTCAGATGCACTAATCTGTCCCTAGATACCCAGTCAAAGGCTATGGATTTTCCTGTAGTGAAATTCTCTGTTTGGGGAGCAAACAGAAAACTATATGAAAAGATGGATGAATACAGAACTACCTACAAAAGTGCCCTAGGCTAGAGAAGCATGCCATGCCACAAAGGCATGCTCCCAGAGGTAGGGGCAGGCCCTTTTCAGGCCTTTTACCAATTTCAAGCCTCCTCTGCTGTCTCATGAGAGGGTTTCTTCAGAGGCAGGGGTAGGCCAGGCACAGTGGGCCGCCCCTCCCCTCAGCCTAAGTTGCTGCTGCTAGCAGGCACCTGATGGGGTGCCCAGGGCCGATTCTCCTGTACCAGTGGGGCAGGTTGGCCTATTTCAGCCGGAACTGGCTGTCCCTAACTACGGACAGATGGGTTCTGGAGGTAATAGGCCAGGGTCTGGTTCTCAGCTTCAAACACTTTCCAAAGATGAGAGCCAGGCATTTTCCACCTGCAAATCCTTCAGAAGCCCTTGCTTTGGAAGCAGAGGTTTCTCTCTTCTGGACTGCAAAGCAGTGGAAAGGGTTCCTCCTGCCATCAGGGCAAGGGCTTTATTCAAGATACTTTCTTACCCCAAAAGACAGGAGAATGGCGGCCCATTCTAGATTTAAGATTTTGAACAAGCATCTGTTGAAACCAAAGTTCAAAATGTTGACTCTGGCAATGATATTGTTTTCCCTAAGGCCAGGGGACTGGCTAGCTTCCTGGACCTCAAGGATGCCTATTTTCATGTTCTGATCAGGCCTTCTCACCGAAAGTACCTCAGGTTCAGACTGCCTCAGGCCACTACCAGTTCAGGGCAATGCCCTTCGGCCTTACCTCTGCCTGCGTATTCACAAAATGTCTCCGCTGTAGTAGTGGCTCACTTAAGAAGGCAAGGGGTTGCTGTGTGCTTCCCACCTGGACGACTGGCTCAGTGAGGGTCAGTCTCCAGGTCAGGTGAAATCCCACTCTGCAAGTCACCCAGCAGCTTCTCACTTCCTGGGATTCCTGCTAAACTTACCAAAGTCAGTTCTGGAACCAGTTCAGGTCCTAACTTTCATAGGTGCAGAATTGAACACAAGGTTAGCCAGGGCTTTTCTTCCCTCGGAAAGGGTGGACAGACTCATCACCCTGGCATCCTCCTTTACCCTGCGGGTCTCTCGACCAGCAAGGCATTTTCTGCAACCCTCGGGCACATGGCTGCTTCCACAGCTGTCGTGCAGGGAGCAAGATTCCAGATGAGGGACATTCAGTTCCATTTGAGGGCCTATTGGTCTCAAAGGAAGGACCCCTTACCAAGTTGGTCCCAGTTACTCAAACTCTGATCCTAGCCCTCCACTGGTGGCAGGTCCAGAGCAATTTAAGACAGGGGTTCCTTCATTCCCATTTCTCACTCCCTCACCCTCACCACGGATGCCTCCCTGTTAGGGTGGGGGCTCACCTGGGCGACCTTGCCACTCAGGGGTGTGGTCTCCTCAGGAATCTCTGCTCCACATCAATCTTTTGGAACTCAGAGCTGTCTTTTTTAGCTCTTCGGTGTTTTCAGATTCTGTCCAGAACAAAGTGGTTCAAGTCAGGACAGACAATACCACCACAATGTGGTACATCAACAAGCAAGGGGCACTCGGTCTTCAGCTTGTGCACCAGAAGCAATGAAGTTGTGGTCTCTGGCTTACTCCTGAACACCTCCCTGATAGCGGTTCATCTCCCAGGGAAGGACAATGTCCTGGGACGCCTCAGCAGGATTTCTCAGGGCCATCACAATGGGCTCTGAATCCACAAGTGCTGGGGTCTGTCTTTGCCAGATGGGGCACTCCTCAGATAGATCTTTTCGCAGCCCCAGACAACCACCAACTTCCTCTTTTCTGTTGCAGGCCTCCAGTACTGGGCTCAGTCCCTCTGGACGCTTTTCTGTTGGACTGGAAAGGGAAGTTCCTGTATGCCTTTCCTCCCTTTCCTCTCCTTTTCAGGGTACTAGTAAAAATCAGATCTCAACCTTGCAGAATGATTCTGATTGCTCCCAGATTGGGCCAGACAGCCCTGGTACCCTCTGCTCCTGTCCTTGGCAGTCCACCCTGCCCTGAGCCTGCCCAGAGTCCACGACTTACTGGCTTGTGCACAGGGAGAGTGTGGTATCCGGACCTCAAATCCTCCACCTCAAGGCTTGGCTCTTGAGGAGCTAGAATTTGCTGACTTACACCTTCTCAAGGTGTCATGGATATTTTAAAGGCTTCAAGAAGCCTTCCACTAGGGCCACTATAATTCTAAGTGGAAGAGGTTTTCCTTCTGGTGCTCTGAGAGGCAGATTATCCCAGAATCTGCTGATCTTCCCATTCTACTGGACTATTTGGTCCATCTGAATTCCCTAGGCCTTAGACCAGCTACCCTGAAGGTTCATCTGGCAGCTGTCTCTGCTTTTTGTGTCAGCAGGAAACCTGCCTCCTTCTTCTCACCCTGTGTTCTCCAAGTTTTTAAAGGGTTACTTCATACTAACCCTCCTTTTCGGAACCAGCTCCCTGGGACCTGAATATTTGCATTGCTCAGTTAATGCAACCCCTTTGAGCCTCTGTCTTCAGCAGAGCTCAAGTATTTAACTTGGAAAACCGTTTTCCTAGTAGCTATCACCTCTGCCAGAGCATAAGTGAGTTACAGGCCCTGTCAGTGGAAGAAGATTTTATCTCTTTCCACAGAGATAAGGTAGTCCTTAGGACTAATAGAAAGTTTTGCCTAAGGTGGTTTCTGATTTCCACCTGAATCAATCTATCTCTCTCCCAGTATTTTTCACTGAGCATTCTTCCTCAGGTGAGAGGAGACTGCACAGCTTGGATGTCAAAAGAGCCTTAGCTACTATTTAGAGCACCAGAGGTCATAGGTTCGAGTCCTCCAACTCTTTCTTACCTATGGCGAGGTTGGCAAGGAAACCTGCCACTAAGAGAACAATTGCAAGGTGGATTGTTTCTTGTATCAATTCTGTTATCAGAAACTGGGTAGAGTACCCCCTCAGGATTGAGGCCCACTCCACCAGGGGTACAGCTGCGTCTCTAGCAGCTGCTAGAGACATTCCCATTCTGGAGATTTGTCAAGCTGCTACCTGGAAGACAGTTCACACCTTTACCAAGCATTATTCCCTGGATGTCAGTCCAGGAGAGATGCTGGTTTGGCACAGCTGTGCTTCAGAGCCTATTTCCTAAGTAGGTTCTGACCCTCCTCCATGGAGGTACTGCTGTGTAATCTGCTATTGTTATAATATAGCAAGACTTCATGGTGTTTGAAGAAAAATTACTCACCTTAGTAATTGCTTTTCTTCTCATGGAGTCTTGCTATATTATAACCACCTCCTCCTGCCCCTCTCAGAACTTCTACTTGGGTAGGGTGGCGAATTGGTGCAAGCACTGTGTCATGCCATTGTAGTTATCCCCTTACCCTCTTTCCTTGGGTGAGGGATCTAGATTGTTTCATTTAGGTTATTTATATTGCCCCTTCCTAGACTTGGAGTCTTGGGGAAGGAGGTCATATGTGCTTGTCAGTGGAAAACGAACCATAATACCATCAATTTTTATTATGGCTCTGGGTGTTTCTTGTTGTTTATATTGTTGTTATTACTACTAGTAGGTAGCCATGGGCTAGTGTAGTTTTCCACACAGACTTTCCGTCCTTTGATGTTAGCTTCGTGAAAGATCTGACAGTTTCATTTGAACCGCCAGATAGAGTTTTGGGCACAGCCGCTGCTGTAGAACTCCAGATCCTCTGGAGTTAACTCCTTCCTCCTCGGGCAGTTCAGCTGCAGTGGCTGACTGCTATTGTTATAATATAGCAAGACTCCATGAGAAGAAAAGCAATTACTAAGGTGAGTAATTTTTTCTTCTCCCCTACTCGACTATGGCGATGTAATCTATTCCTCCACCACTCTTGCAAATCTAAGTAAACTGGACATCCTTTATCACCGTGTGTTACGGTTCATTACCAACTCCCTTACTGCTCGCACCACTGTGACTTATATGCAGCTGTTGGTTGGACATCCCTTACTACTAGATGCCTGGTCCATGCTGGGCTATGGACTCTTAAACTGCTCCTGCAGAAATTGCCAAGCTATCTCTCTTCCTTATTAGTTATCTCACATAGTGCATACTCGTTAAGAAAATCTGACTTTTATTATGCTTGACATACCAAGGTGGCGGACTTCCTTTGGTAAGCGTGCTGGCCATATGCCCCTTCCCTCCATTTGGAACCAATTACAAACCATACTGAAACTAACTAGCGCAGTTTCAATAAACTTCTACAAATCACTAAGTTCTGCCAAAATAAAAGACACCTGTAACTGTCATTAAGTCTCTTCCTTCCCCATGTGTGCCATATTTATCTACTGGTAAGGTATAATTGATTTGTCATATTAACTGCTTTCCCTTCCCCTTCTACTCCTGGCTTTATCTTTTGCTTACCCACTGCTACTCTATCAAATCACTCCTCCCCCATATCAGTTGTAGACTGTTGTTTGTTCTACTGCCAAAATACTGTATATGTATTGACACACCAGTCATCATGTTTCATTTATCAGTATGCAACCTGAAAGTCGCTTCCCTGTCTCATATCAGTGTTTACCACTCGGTCACCTATGTGGTACCCTTTGTATGTATATCCAGCCTGTATCATGTAACGTGCATTTCATGTCTGTACTGTTATTACCTATCTGTGTTTGTACTTTAAGTGTTTATGTCACAGGACCTCCTTGTGAATGAGCTTGCTCAATGGAGTTTTCCTGCAATAAACTTGAACTTGAACATAAACTTGAACAGACAGCCATCATCAGGTAAGACAAGCAACATACAACTGTTTTCAGATGACACAAATGCAGTAGCACTGATGTGCCACCTTCTTGGATTTATATCTGCGAATGCAAACTGCAAGGGATCTGTATGAAATCTTGACACTTATAATCCCAACAAACAAAAGCCCGACTCCTATATCCCATCATGTTCAGAATCCTGCCATACAATTTGTCAACTCTTGTAATCCTGACACTGCTGTTTAGGTCAAACATTTTACAGGCACACACATCATCATTAGTATGTGCAGTCCCCATCTGGCAGCAGGGAGAAACAAAAAGTAAAGGAAGACGTTTACAGTACCTTTTCAACAATTTACCAACTCTAGTAATCCCTACACTGCTGCCTCTGATTGCAACCCCTTATTTCTACTGTTACATAAAAAAATAGTCTCACTGTAATGCATTTTCCCGGCAAAGACAGCGAACCATCAGGGCAGAAACCCTTACAACCACATTGTTCATCTAGCTACAGCAGGAAGGATGAAAGTGAATCTGTGGTGAACAGATATGCACCTCTGCACTCCAGCTCCTCTGTCCTAGCTGAAACACCTTGCAGAGGGCTATAGCAGCTTGAACGGTCTCCTCCAAACCAGTATGACGAGATTGTCTCTACAATCCACCCTGAGGTACTCACCATGTCCTGGGCAGCAGTCATAGTAGAGGCCCACCCACTCAACACATTCCCTGTCAAGGAGTAGCCCTGTCTCTACAGCTAAACAAGCCGCATCTTCAGCAACCAATGGTCAGACAGCAACTCCTACACAGTTGATGAATATGCTGTAATGGTACTGTAAACTTTACGTGTGAGTTGGAGATGGCAGCTGTGGGAGCTGGGTCACAGGAGGCTACTTTTTAAATAACACTGCTATCTGTGCATCAGTTTCAATTTTTCCTCTTCCACTCATACCCAGCCACCAGTCCGGCTTTCTCTCCTTATTGCCCCAATTAGGGCTGCTACATTTGGGTGCCAGAGGCATGCCACTTGGCTTTTCCGACTTTATGATGGTCTGACTGTTTGGACTACTGGCAGGAAACTGTGTGGCTAGGTGCTTTCTTTTACTTTTTGTTTTCTCCCCTGTTGCTGGCCAAGGGTTGCTCATACGCATTAATGATGTGTATGCCTGTAAAACATTTGACCGCAAAGAGCAGTGTTGGGATAACAAGAGTCGGCAAATTGTATATGGGATTCTGAGCGTGATGGGATTTAGAGTCGGGCTTTATATGTCAGGATTATAAGTGTCGGGATTTTGTACCAGACCCAGCTGCAAAATATACACACTCACTTGTTGCTGCAGATAGGAATTCACGATACTGGTGGATGCCTGGAACATCCTCCCAGCGTATGTGGTGGGGCCGAAAATGGTGGCAGGATTCATTAATGCATGGGGTAAGCTATAAAGGAACCTTAGTGGTAAGGAAAGGGGAGCCAGAGTTCAAGTAGGGTCAGTGGTGTTACAGTAGGTAGAAAATGGCAGACTAGGTGGACAAAGCAGTCCTTATCTGCTGTTAAATTATATGTTTCTGTGTTTCTATACTGAAATCACCACACTGCTTCTGTATAGAAAGCACAGGACCCTCCTGCCAGATACAAACCCACTATATCCAAATTACAAGACTTCTTTTCTCTATGTCCCTGTGGGCCAGCCTTTTTGACAAAGAGGGTCCTGTGTGTCTTCAACCAGAGGTATAAGACATACACCAACTTCTGGCTCCAGAACAGCAGACCCCTTGCATATAGGAAACCTCTGAAGAGACACAGGAACCTAAAGAAACTTTGCTTCTGCAGACAAATATACTGCTGCACTTTTCATGTCATGGATTTTGTGGCATCTGCACTTCTGCACCCAGAGGTCGGTATGTATGTATTACACCTGTAGATGTAGACGTGTAGGCCCATCCATTGTATGTATGTTTTACGGTGTCCATGGCTATGCGAGACTATAAAAGGGCTAAAAGGACTGCTTTGCCCACCTAGTCGGCCAATTAACTACCTACTATAACACTGCAGACCCTACTTGATCTTCGCTCAAACCCTTTCCTTACCACTAAGGTCCCCTTATGCCTACCCCATGCATTCTTGAATCCTGTTACCATTTTTGCCCTATCACCTACACTGGGAGGATGTTCCAGGCACACACGTATCAGTGGATTCCATTTGCAACAAAAAGCGTATGTTTTGTCTTACCTGATGATGGCTGTCTGTGGTTATTTGTGTGGTCTTGTCCTTTTGCTGCTTGTGGGGCGGGGTGGGAAGTTAGGATTGAAACCAACATCGAATTTCCTAGCTTTTGACACTTTAATAACAACCTAACTGATGCATTAACATAGTTTTTTGCAATGAATTTCTTTACTGTTTTAGAAAGTGTAATGTTACTCTTATTTGGTTGTGGGCCTGCACTCCCATTAGTCCATAGTATGTTGTGGGACCACAGGGCCCTCCAGGTCCTGTGCCCTATGCATGCATATTGTAATTGTCATTATTTTTTCATGTGGGAGTACAGGCCCTATGGGCCCTGCACTACCATCTATCCATTGGTGTAGAGACATTGTAATTAACCCTCATCTCCCTGATGGAGTGCTCAGTCCATAATGGCACAGCATCACAGGCACCTTAGCCCCATTCATAAAAGAATGCTCCACAGTTGTAAAGAAGGGTTGGAAACATACATAACTGCTTAGTACACTTAAAGGTGTACTAAGCTGCATTCATAGAAAATCCAGATCTCAAAGCATTTTCGGGATATAGCTGCTGAAAGGTACCCCAACCATTACAGTGCTATCTTATGGAAAACTTCAAAGTCTTGTAACTATGTGGTGCAGTGATATTTTTCACCAAACCACCAAAAGGCATATCTGTGGAGCATGCCCTTTGTACCTTGAAAATTTCAGCCCAAATTCCAAACTGTTTTTTTTGTTAAGAAATGACAAATGTTTATTTACTGTTCGAACAATAAATGGTTATTTACCATTCTGTACAGTAAAATTGAATCAGTAAAGTTTGAACTGTAAATGGTATTTACTGCTCGAATGGTAAATTTTTATTTTTGGCAACCAGGTAGGCCTACTAGGCACAAGTGCCTGTTTTAGGGGTGACCTGGGAGCACTGGGCAGTTAAGGACTTGCTCAGAGTCACACAGTATGCAAGGAGAGGTTGTGAGAATCAAACCCAGGTCTGGTCTGCTGGATGTACCAAGCTTGTTCACAGCTCATTACTCTAACCTCTAGGCTATATTGCCAGCCCTGACATTTGAATGGTAAATACCATTTACTGTTCGAACAGTAAAGTTTGAACAGTAATGGCCATCTACTATTCAAACAGTACAGTTTGAACAGTAAATGTTATTTGCCCTTTAAACAGCCTGTCTTGCATCTATCACAAAAATTGTTATAATTCAAAAATGGTAATATATTTTTTCACCAAACAATCCAAAGTACACACTTGGCACACACCCCATCATCCCTAAAAATTCAGATAAAATGTAATTCTGTGTGTGCTGTAGATTAGGCAAAAATCCCATGTTATCCTATGGGAAAAGTCAATTTTAGCTTTTTGACCACTTTATATCTCAAAACTGTAAAAGCTACTGTCATGAAATTTTCCATACCTTGCAACACTGACAAATGACAGCACATACCAATTGTTGGGCAATTTCATCAAAAATTCCAAAATTATTAAGGTGGAAAAATTGAGATTTAACATTGAAGTGCTGCACCAACTATAACTATAGGGGCACCATTGTGCCCTATAATAAATAAATAAATAAATATATATATATATATATATATATATATATAATTATAGCATGGGTGGTGAAAAAAGAAACCCAGTTGGTCAAACAGCACCAGCCTGTGGCCACGTGCCTCACAATGTACCCGGGTGGATTAACTGCCAATAATCCTATACCCTGTTGTGATTATTGCTTATATATTTATATCTATCTAAAGATATGTCATTTACTTCTGTGGATGGATAACGTCACAGTCCCTCATTCCCCTTACCATTTTGGTGGCATTGCATTTCACCTTTTGGCGGCCTCTAATGCCCTTTTTAATGTTGAGGTACCTAGAATGCACATAGTACTCCTGATGAGGCCTGACCAGGGCCTTTGAAATAACAGGATTGTTTCCCTAGCTCTGCTGGTCCTTTAAATGCACTGAACGTGGCCAGACACTGCTTGTTATGCTTGCACCCTCTTGTTTATTATGTCCATCATGTCATTTTCATCCTCCACTGCAGCAAGAGGAGTTCACACAGTGTATTGGTCCCACTCTATTTTTCCTCCACAAGTGCAGCACCTTGCATTTGGCAGTAATGAATCTGAGACTCATGGAGGTTGACTAATACCCAGCTTGTTTACATTGTCTTGAAGTCTGTCCTCATCCTCAAGGGAGTCTACCTCCTTGGTATTTTTGCATCTTCTGCAGATTTGAGCAGTCAGCTGGAGACCCCAGCTTCCACATCCTTGATGAAAATGTTGAACATCAGTAGCTCCCCATCAGTTGAATGATATTACTGAGCACCCTCTCCATTTAGAGCAGTGCCCATTCACCACAACCTCTGCTTCCTGCCCCCAAGCCAGTTAGAAATGCACCTTATGTATGTCTTATTTATGCCACACTGGTGTACTTTGCCCAGAAACTTGTCATGTGCTACAGTTTCAAAGGCTTTCTGAAATCCAGATAGATTATTAGCAGTGTCAGTGGCTCAGCAGGTTGCACACTCCTCTGAGGCTGGAAGATTGAATGGTTGTGGGTTCTAGCCCAAGTCCAGGCACTTGGGGGTAACCCAATACTGACACTGTGGTACAGCATGAGGGGATGCTGCACTCCTGAGGTGCTGTCTTTAGATGAGGTATTAAACTGAGGTCCCTTCTGCCTGTTCTTGTGGTTGTTCAGGTGGACCTTCTTGAAAGAGTAGGGAGTTTTTGTTGAAGGAAACAATACCATATCCAAAGTACATCAAAAACACCAATAGACAAAACAAAAAATTATAACAAATATACCAAAATGAAAACACATTCATGAATAACTAATACAATGTGTACCTAAAAGAGAAAAAAGAGTCTACCACAATAGTCTCATGAAGAAAAGAGAACAAAAGTATTCAATAGAGTGTAATCATCCAGTTCCTTCTGCTAAACGTGCTTAGAGCCATTTGATCTGTCTAGTTCTATTTAAATTTAATAAAAAGGAGAAGCCTCCACCATGATTTAAACCAGCTGAGTATTATATATATTAGTAATTTTATCATAAATCTTTCTAAGAGCATTTTCACAGATGACCTTGAAGACTGTATAAGGTATCCTTTACTTCCTAAAGACCCATTGTGTTCTGGCATTCCACAAATAAAATTTTAATATAGAAAAAACACAAAGTCCCTTTATAGTATTTCTTTAATCTCGAGTATAATCCCACAATATTAAAGTTTCATAAGGGATTTTGTAGCCATGGGAGATTCCATGCCTGGGCAAAAAACTCCATAAATTCTGGGAAAAGGAACATTCAAGGGCAAATGCTCCATGGTTTCTTCCGGGCATCACAACCCAGGAAGGGGCATGATCTCCTCCAGAGGTTTGTGCTTGTTATTCTCTCACATTTAGTTTCCATATGCACTAAGCCAAATAATTTCCCACATATGTTCTGGGTATCTGATGCTCATTTAAAAGTGAAATTACTTGATCCCATTTGTTGGGTCTACAATACTTAAAATCTGCTTGTGTGGGACCTGCTGTGTCCAGAACATGTTGATACAGTCATTTATGGGAAGAGTTTTCTAAGAAGGACCTTTGAATATTCCACTTATGAAGCTTTTGAACAGTGGGTTTCATTGATTCGGGTATCAACAAGTATTTTGAGACTCTTGTTGAGGCTTCTTCAGATTTTGATAAATCAGTTTGCCAGTTGTTCCTTAACCAGAGATTAACAATTGAATTTGACATGGTATTTTGATAGAGTGAAACCAAAACAGGAGTGGAAGAAGACCACAAGATCTATCATGACTAGGCCTCCCTGGCAGCATGGTAGGTACATATACCCCGTTTAAGTGGATTTAGGTGACTACCCCATAACATGCGAAAGAATACACTATAAAGTTGGGTTTCTAAACTTATTGTTAAGGGAAAATTGTACCAATATATATATATTAAGCTGGGAATCAAAAACTGTTTTATGTTATGGATTCTTTTCTGCTTAGAAAGTTTCCACCCTTCCAAATGTCTACTTTGCCTCTACCCTGAAGCGATTTTTCCAGTCCATGAGTCCCATATTTTGTGCTCCAAAGGTAACCCCTAGGATTTTCACCGGCCAGACACCACTGGGAAGTCACCTATTGTCTCAGTACTGTTTACAGAAGGTTCCATAACCCTACCTATTGGGACAACTTTACATTTGTCTAAATTCAACTCAATCAATCAATCAATCAAAATCTTTATTTATCCAGGCGGGCACCATTGAGCAAGGCTCATTTGCAAGGTGTACCTGGTCATGAATACATCAAAGTACAGTACAGAAGCAGGTATACAAAAAGCAATAATATACAAGGAAGAAAAAGTATATACAGTGTATACAGTACAGTACAAGGTTGAAATAAAATAAAACAGCATTATTTTACAATTGAAGAAGTCAGCAGATGTACAATCAACCATAGGCATACAGGGGTTGTAAGCAGAGATCTTTTGAGTGAGGCAGCCGCAACTACACATATAGGGAAAGAAGCCATGTATGGGGTGGCAGGTTAGTGAGGTAAAGAAAGAGGATATAGTACCCGTCGACTGTGGGAAAAATTAGGCTAAAACCACAGAAGCGACAATGGCTGTCGTGTACTTGTTTATTATGATAATGACGGAGGAGGGTAGATATTGGGACACTACTATGGATGGGGTAGGATTTTAGCCAGGCTGGAGCAGACAGGGAAGGGTGGGTGAAGCAGGAAGAGTTAATAGGGAAAGAGTGAGAACCAGGGGTAGAAACGTGGGCATATCAGGATGGAAAGGGGAGTTACAGAATTAGTGGGCTAGCAGTGAGAAAAACATTTGCAAGGTGCTTTCATTTAGCGATCATAGAGTGCCTTGAAGATATTCAGGCTAACAGGGCAGCTCAGCTTTTAAGTTCCTTTGTAAACCATTCCACAATGTGGGTAAAGAGAAACTTAGAGCAGCTTTGCTGAAATGAGTTTTGACCCTTGGAACTTGGAGGGCAATTAGGGAATAGCTCCTTAAAGCGTGAGGTGCATAACACACCCGGGAATATAATCTGAGACATATGAGGGGAGCTTGTTGGTCACTGCTCTGAAGGCCCATAGGGCTACTTCTATTCCTTCTATAATGAACGGAAGTCCAGCCTAACAATAAGTACAGGGAGCAGTGGTGTGTGGAAAGTGGAAGCCCAGTAATGAACCTGATAGCTCTGTAGAGGGTGTCCAACTTAACCAGTGCAGAGGCAGTGCAGTGGCTGTAGAGCAGGTCGCAATCTATTAAAGATAGGAAGGTAGCTTGAACCAGCTGAATCTTGGCCTCCTTTGTGAGCAGGTGGTTAATTCTGTAGAATAGTCCTAATCTTTGCCTTAGTTTCTTCTGTAGTTCTTTGAGATGGTCGGTGAAGGAAAGTTTATGATCGAGCCAAACTCCCAGATATTTGAATTTAGCTACATACTCTAGTGTTCTCCAAGAACAGTGGTAATTTAGGATAGCCCCCAGCAGGAATTGCTGCATGCAAGGAGGGGGAGAAGAGCATGGCTTTTGTTTTTTCTCATTGAGCAAAAGCTTTTGTTTATGAGCTGGTATTGTAGAAGGTTAAATTCAGCTTGGAGGTCTTCTGAGGCTGCTTCCGGCATGGGACGACTCAAGTACAGTACGTCATCCGCTAATAAGTGGATGTTGGCTTTTTGATGGGGTCATTGATGTTGTTAATGTAGACTGCAAAGAGGAGGATTAGCAGGAGCTTAGCAGGAGACACCTGTGAAAAAGTTGTAGTTCTTGATGAACTTCCATAATGCTACTACTATTTTAAGGGTTAAACAAGTGTCATCTGCATAGGCTAAAATCTTTACTTCATCTCTGCTAATCCTCCTGACAGGCCCTGGACGCGGGGTTGTCTATGATCCGTCCTATCAGCGGGTTGAGGGAAATATAAAGTGAAGGGCTCAGGGGAAGCCTTGATGAACTCCTCCCGGATTTTATACACAGGACCCATTTTACCTTCGATACGAGGAGACTATAAGAAGCTTGACTGTATAGCATTTTAATTTTTGAAATAAAGTTCTTGGGGATACTGTAGGCCTGTAGAATGGAAAATAAAAATGTATGATTCATTCTGTCAAACGCTTTCTGCTGATCGAGAGTAATGATTTACCCTGTGCTTTGTGATTTCTGGTAAAATTCCCATAACTCACATTAGACAATAACAGGGTGAAATATTGACCTATCTGGTAGGCTACAAAATTGAAGAGGATGAATGATCTGGGGCTATCAATTGTAAACGGAGATGAAGAATTTGGGACAAAATTTTGAAATCAGCATTAAGGAGACTTATCTGTCTCCAGTTCTGGAGAAGGTTCCTATCTCCTGATTTGTATGAATAAATCAAAAGGCTTTTAGAAAATGACTTGGAACTGAATTTTGCTGAAAGAAAAACCAAATACCGATGCCAAACATAAGGATAATTCCTTATTGAAAGCTTTATAGAATTCAAAAGGTAACCCATCTAATCCTGGGGCTGCTCCCAACTTCCTAGATTGAATTACCTCTGATATTTCCTGAGTAGTAATGAATGTGGACAACCGGGAAATATCATCTGTTACTAATGTGTGGCATTGAGTTTATATAAGTAGTGTGATCTAAGTGTTTTTCATTTGTCTCTTCCTGTGAGTCTTCTTGTCACTGGGAATACTGAATTATGTCTATAAGGTCACTAAAATCCATTCTTATTCCATAAAGAAGAAAAAAGCACCCTGTCGTTTTGTTTTACAGGCTCATGAGGAGTCGGCTGAATGTTTTTTTTTTGAGTGCCGTATGAGAACCCAGCTTGTCAAGAGGTTGCCCTATCATATTACAGTTGTTTCATTTCTGATTGTACTGCCTGTATTTGGGACTCTTAATTTATTCCCTGATGTGGATGTTAGTGAAAAAAGGTGTTGAAGCTGCTTTTTAAAGGTAAGAACATAGAAACATAGACTTTGATGGCAGATAAGGACTGCTTGGCCTGCCTAGTCTGCCCATTTCTCTACCTACAGGATAAGCACATGAATCCTAGTTAACCAACAGTCTATTTCTTCCTACCCCACAAGAATTGCCTTATGTCTGTCCCATGCATTCTTGAATTCTCCCACAGTTTTAGACCCCACAACCTCCTCAGGAAGGCTGTTCCATGCATCAGTACCCTCTCTGTGAAAAAATACTTCCTTACATTGCCCTGAACTGCCCCCTATTTTTAAACTGTGTCCCCTTGTTCTTGCGTCTCTTTTTCTGAAAGATGCTACCCTCTTGGACTTTGTTGATTCCACTGAGGTACTTAAAAGTTTCTATCATATCCCCCTCTCCCTTCTTTCCTCAAGGGTATACATATCAAGCTCCTTTAGTCTCTCCTCATATGGCTTCTCTTGCAGACCCTGCACCATTTTAGTTGCCCTCCTCTGGACTGCCTCTATCATGACTATGTTCTTGCGGAAATGGAGTCTCCAGAACTGGTGCAATACTCTAGATGGGGTCTCACCAACTGTCTGTACAGAGGATAACAACTTCCTGTTTTCTGCTGGTGATACCTCTCCCTATGCATCCCAGTATACCCCCAGCCCTCCCTAATGCCTTCTCACATTGCTTGTTAACCTTAAGGTTATCTGATATGATTACCCCAGGTCCCTTTCCTTTTTGTTGTGTTACTACCTCCCCCATTGTGTAATCTTCCCTGGTTTTTGTTTCCAGGTGCATTATTTTGCACTTCTTTGCATCGAATCCTAGCTGCCATGCTTCTGACCATTCCTCCAACCTTGCCAAGTCCCTTCTCATCCTTACCACGCCTCCTTGTGTATCAACCCTGTTGCAGATCTTTGTGTCATCTGCAAAGAGGCATACTTTTCTTCCAGTCCTCTGCAATGTCACTTATAAAGACATTAAAAAGGACTGGACCCAATACTGAACCCTGCAGTACCCCACTAGTAACCCCTCTTTCTTCAGAGTGGACTCCATTTACAATTACCTTCTGTGTCCAGTTGTCCAGCCAATGTTTTACTTTAGCTACCACCCTGGGGCCCACTCCCAGGCTGGTTAATTTGACTATTAATTTTGTGTGGGACTGTGTCCAATGCCTTGCAAAGTCTAGGTAGGCCATGTCCACAGCCCCTCCTGGTCTACTACTTTGGTCACCCAGTCAAAGAAATCAATTAGATTTGTCTGACATGACCTTCCCACTGTGGACCCATGCTGCCTTGGGTCCTGTGCCCAACTGGCCTCTAGGTACTCAACAATTCTTTCCTTCAGAAGTGATTCCATCACTTTCCCTACCACAGAGGTCAAACTGACAGGTCTGTAAATTCCTGCCTCTGTCTTGGTCCCACTTTTGTGAAGGGGAATCACATCCGCCTTCCTCCAATCCCCGGGTACCACACCATCCTCCCATGATTTGTTAAAAGGGTAGTCAGTGGTTTCACTAGTTCTCCCATTAATTCTTTTAGAATTCTGGGGTGAATTCCATCAGGCCTCATTGCTTTGTCCACCTTCAGTTTTAGGAGTTCTTTCAGAACCCTTTCTTCTGTGAAAGGACTGTGATCGATCCCCTATCAAGAGTGCTTCTGTTAATTGGATTTGGTACCTCCCTCCTCTTTTGTGAATACTGAGCAGAAATATTCGTTCAGTATCCTGCTTTTTCACTGTCCCCTCTGCCCCACCGTTCATTCTATTCAGCCTCACTATCCCTCCCTTTGTCTCTTTCTATCGCCCCTGATGTACCTATAAAAGGATTTATCCCTTCTAACCGAGTTGGCTATCTTTTCCTCAGTTTGGGCCTTTGCTATTCTGACTTCCCTCCCTGCTTCCTTCTGCCTTAACTGGTACAGCTCTCTGTCCTGCTCCTTCTGTGTTTCCTCATACTTCCTGAATGCTGTCTTTTTCTCCCTGACTTTCCCACTACCTCTTTTGAGAACCACAGTGGCTTTTTTCTTCGTTTTGATTTATTTGCTTTACACAAAGGCTTGTTGCCTCTGTGATGGCAGTTTGATGATTCCCCATTGTTGCTCCACCCCTTCTTCTAGCTGGTTTGCTAGTGCTTTTCTGAGGCACTCTCCCATCTTGCCAAAGTCAGCCTCCCTGAAGTCCAGTACCCTCACTTTTGTATGGCTTGACTCTGTAGCTGAGTTTAACGTGAACCACACTGTTTGATGGTAACTTGTTCCCAGATGGCAACCCACTTCTAGATCTGAGATCCTCTCACTGTCCCCATTTGAGAGTATGAAGTCTAAGATTGCTCCCTCATGAGTGGGTTCTGAAACTAGCTGTCTGAGGCTTGCCACCTGTAGGGCATCGAGAATGGCCTTGCTCTTGGATGTGGCTGCAAGCAACTGTGCTCCAGTTAACATCTGGCATATTCAGGTCTCCCATCAACAATATCTCCCTTTTCTCTGCCATCTTAAGAATGCCTTCTATCATATCCTTGTCCATTCCCTCCGCCTGACATGGGGGTCAGTACACAACCCTGTGCAGATTGTGGTGCCATTCCAGTCTCAAGGTGACCCACAGTGCCTCCTCTCCTCCCTGTTTACTCTTTTGTTCATTTGCTTTTATCCCTTCCTTTACATGAGAGCTACTCCTCCCCTCTTCTCCCTCCCTGTCTCTCCTGTAGGTTGTGTACCCTGGTATGTTAACATTCCAGTCATGGTTCTCTGTATACCATGTTTCTGTGACTGCTATGATATCCAGGCATCCCTCTTCCATCAAGGCCACCAGTTCAGGAGCTTGTTGCCCAGACTACAGGATTTGGTACTCATTACCTCCATTTCCTGATGGCCCTATCCTTTTGCCCCATCCCTGTCCTTCTTGCCTCTGTCACTTTCTCCATTTACCCTTCCCTTCTCCCTATCGACATTTCTATGTTTGGAGTTTACCACACTACTACCGTGACTTTTTTGGGAGGCCTAGGATTTCCTGCTCCTTTTCAGTGCCTCCCCTTGGCTAGTTTAAATGCTTGCCAATGAAGCATTTAAACCTATCACCTAGGATCCTGTTTCCCCTCCTGGACAGATGCAGCCCATCATGCCAGTATAGGCTTGCATCACTCCAGGTGGATCTCCAGTCCCCAGTGAAGCCAAATCCCTAAGCTCTGCACCAGTTTTTCAACCACTGATTGAATCCCATGGTGTGGAGCACCTAGCTTCTCCTACACCATAGACAGGCAGCACCTCCGAGAAGGTTACCGTGCATGCTACTTGCCTAAGGCCCCTCTCCAATTCCAAAAACTCTTTCTGCACTGCTCTGATCCTTTCCTAGCCAGGTCATTTGTCCCTAGGTGGACAATAACATCCAGCTCCTTCCTGTGCAGCTGCTCTGGCAATCCTGAGGATTTGCTCCTGTCCCTCAAGCCATGGTGCCAGGCAGGCACCTTACCTCCTCCTCCCTTCCTCCCCAGTTCTACCTTCCTAACAATGGAGTCCCCCACCAAGGGTTGTTTCCTTCCTGTGGGGTCCCATACCACCCTCCTGTGGGTCTCCTTTGTGGAGGTTCCCAGCATCTTCCTTGGTCTCCACTGTGGGTGCCTCCATAGAGGAACCATGCTTTGCCAGAATGGCATAGGAATTGTGGAGAGATACAACTGAGGGATGCACCTCTGTTCCACCACCCTCACCTCCCTAGAACCCACTGTGGTCCAACCACTTCTCTTTCTTGGCAACCTCTGAGGCAGTGGCAGTGGTCCTGGTGGTCCCTGGATGGAAGAGGAGATCCCACAAATCCTGGCCAAATCAGCCTGGAGATGAGCAACCTCCTCCCTCAGCCCAGAGAGGTGCCTGCTGATGGGACAACACCACATCCTCCAGAATGTCTCCGGAAGACTGCTGCTCCACAGCCACTGCACTGCACCACTCCCATCATGTCTTATTTCTGGCCCTTCACTATTGTTTGGAATTCTTACTCTTTCCTGTGTTTTTTTGTTTGTTTTCCTTCCTTCTCTCTCTCTCTCTACTTGCACTGTTACTGTGCCTTTCAAGCTCCTGATTGTCCAGTTCTGAGACAAGAAGATCCTATATTTCTCAGTAGACCCCTTACTTGCTCAGAGGCAGACCTCCAGCAGCTAGAGGGGCGGAGAGCTCTCTTGCCCTTCTAGGATGGTGCGTCTTTGGTGGCTCTGTGATCACTCCTTCCTGCTCCCAACCAGGAAGTTCCTGTTATCAGTCAAATCCTGTGAGTATAAAAGTAGAACTAGCTTTGGGTAGGGGTGGAGGGAGGGAAAGAGGCAATATAGTCCCAGTAGAGAAGTCCAGTCACATCGCACTCCTTCCTCCTGGTGTCTTCTGCCAAGCTTCTGGCAGAATCTTTCTAAGGCAGTGTTTACATCTAGCTTCTTCTAGCTAAGTCACTTCCCCTACGTACTAGATCTTTCTTCAAGTAATTAAATTGCACAGCTATCAAGCCCCTTCAGCCACATGAGATTTACGCCTAGATAACTGTTCAGACAACCATTCACTACAGCTAACTCAGACAAACACACTATTTTTTTCTTTGTTTGTTTGTTTTTACCCTAAATTAAAGGTCTCAGTGAAGAGTTCTACTTCTTTAGTCCCAGTAGAAAGTCCAGTCACACAGGCCTACTTCCTCCTGGTGTCTTCTGCCAAGCTTCTGGCAGAATCTTTCTAAGCAGTGTTTATATCTAGCTTCCTTCTAACTAAGCCACTGCCCGACTTACTAGATCTTTCTACAAGTAATTAAATTGCACAGCTATCAAGCCCCTACCTGAAGGTACCTGAAATACTGAGTTCGGGACTTATGTTTTCCTCTATGTTGGAAACACATCTGAATATCTTTCTTAGTTTGTTCCACAATCCCTATATTGTCATACAAATCTAACTGATTCTCGGGATGCTAGCACCTGTCTGATGGAGGATTGAATGTGTGGGTCAGAAAGGCTGCAAGCATTTAGTTTCCATTGAGATGTTGTAACAGGGTGTGTAGATTCTGTACCTAAAGATGTAATGATCATCTGGTGATCTGAAAATTCAATAGAGAGAGTTTAGTATGTCTGAACGCCCAAATGTTTGAATACAAACATGTAATCCATAACTGTGGTAAACTAAGCCCTTTTGTAAGTAAAGTAAGATAGGTTTCTGATATGGTCATTACAATTCAGCAGTTCAGCTACATTTATACACCACCTCAGTGCCAAGGAATCACAATATATCCTGGATGAGGAGGTGTGCCCTTTGGAACCTGTATACTACAATTGAAATCTCCCCGTTATGACCACTTTAGCAAGCTAAGTAGGGTTGTAATGTGTCTAATAATGTGACCCTATTAGCCTTGTTTGAGGGCCATATACAGTTATCACTCAACATGGAAGTCTATCCCATTATCCATCCAAGATTAAAACCCTCCCGGTATGGGGTCTAGTAGTCGGAATAGTGTAAACCTCGTCCTAAAAGAGGATCCCTAACCCATCAGCCCTATCAACCCCAAAAGACAGCCCCTAGGGCCATTCTGACCAAAAAGTGTATGTTGAGAAGCAGAGACCATCCATGTCTCTTGTAGCAAAAGAATATCAAATTTTAAATCATGTAGCAGTTGAAATACAGCTTTCCTCTTCCTAGTATTAATTTAGCTATGACAATTTAAAGATGCCACGGTGGTGTTATCCATATCAGCTAGAAGTTATAAAGTCATCTCTTTTCTTTTTTCTTTCCCATATAAATTTTTTCAGGGAGTTGTGGTAGAACATTATCCACATCCATTGTGTCGTGTAAGTCTTCCTCCATTTCTGATTCCCCCAACTGGAGGGCTAGTTCCCCAAACAGATTTTCTGTGTCAACAGGTGGAATAATATCTTCTTTTTGTGCCTTGAGATGATCTTCTATTTAGTGGGGCAGGGTCCTGAGGAGGAGGTAATTCATCTGGTTGCCCTGTGGTTGGTATGTTTCCTGAAGTGTCTGCATAACATACCGGAGTTAAAGAGAGTGGGGGTGTAGTAACGTTCTCTGATGCTTTAGTAAGTTGAGAGTCTCGATAACAATCACATCCTTGGGAGGGTTAGAGTCTATGATACTGGCAACCTTTGTTGGTGATTGTGGTTGGGGGATGAGTGTGATGATCTGAGTCTGATGGTCTTTCAGCTTGTCCTTTATTGATTAGATCATCTGGATCCAAGTTTTGAGTTTTATTTGCCGATGCCCATGGGCATTCTTGATACAAGTGTCCTGATTCTTCGCATAGATTACATCTGGAAAGGTTAGTATGCTGGTAACTGGAATGACCAACTTCAATACACATGCCACACTGTAGTTTGTCACAGACATTCGAGAGATGTGCTCATGATCCACACTGGTGGCATGCTTTGCTGCCCAGGATAGAAGCAAACCCTTGGTCCCGTCCCCCAAAAACAGTCAGGGATGTGTATTATACCTTCTTCCATTTGTCGCATTCTACTTTAAAGCGCCAACCCCAGTCCAAAATTGCTCCCCATCTAAAAGCGGCCTCCGGTGCACAATACTTGCATTTCTGTTGGAGCCAATGATAAATATCTCCCACTGGGACACTCTATTTCAGAACATGGTGGTAATGGTTTTGACAAGAGGTTTTGTGAGGGTGGCCATAAAGGGGTCCACAATGGAGAAGTTTTCAACTGATTATATTTTGTCCAGAAAAGTTTATTTATTTATTGCAATTGTTTCACCAGGAAAGGCACACTGGCAACAAGATGCTCATCTCCCGTGTGACCTGGGGTTTTCACATGGATATGATAACACACAGGTTATCAAGTGAACAGTTAGCGAAGCAAATAAAAGCAGCATAAGGATCACGATTGCAGAATATACAAGCAGTACACATTGAATGCTTAGGATATTATAGCATCAAATAACAATTTTGTGACAAGAAGCAGCAGACAATGTAAGTTAGCACAGTAGTAACAGCTGTAAACAACTGAGGACATATATCACAGTTATACAGAGTACATAGGGAAAAATAGGTCCAGGACATAAGTGCAAAGTTAGTTATATGCCAGCTCCATAGCAAAGCTAAGGCCGCTGGTCAGGCATTGGGGAGGGATAGTGGGGCATGGCAGGTTCAGGGACAGGAGCCATTTGTAGTAAGGAAGTTTGCTAGGGTGGTAGACAGAGAGTAGGAAGAGAAGGAGTGCCGAATTTGCAGTGGGAGGCGTTCCAGAGCTTGAGTAGCCCGGTGTGAGAAGGCAGCTTGACCAGCAGAGGTCTTCTGCCTAGGGACTGAAAGTTGGTGGTCACTGGATCTAAGATGATGGGAAGGGGGTGGGGCTTCTGTGAGCACGGTGGCAAGGTAGGAGGGATGGACCTGAGTCATAGGTTGGAGACAAATTAGCACAGTGAGAGATGTGGCAGTTTTCAAGGGACGGTAGTGCCAAGGCTCAGTAGAGGTCGCAGTGGTGGGTGAGGGAGAGGCATTGCGAGCAAAGCGGCAGAAGGCATTATAAAGTGTGTCCAGTTTAGATAGGATGGACTTAGGGGCTGCACTGTATACAATGTCCCAGTAGTCAATGGAGGGCAGTATCATCTTTAGGACCAGTTCATGTTGGACTCTGGGAGGAGGCTACTGCAGTTCCTATACAGTGCACTGAGCATGGGGTATTTTTTTTGAGATAGCATCGATGTGGTCAAAGAAGAGATGGCTGTCGAGCCAGAACCCCAAGTAACAGAATGAGGAGACGTCTTCAAATTTTGGCTATCCAGGGTGGTGAAGTAGGGAAGAGAGGGAGTCTGGCCAGGCATCGCTATGTGCTGAAGGTCATAGTGACAGGTTTTTTGCATTTAGGGAGAGCTGGTGTGAGCTAAACCATTGCTGTACCTTGTTGAAGTCAGCTTGAAGGTCTGATTGTACTCCACATCAGGGCGGAGCCGATGAGTAGAGTACAGTATCACCTGCATACATGTGGATTGAGGAAGAGAGCAGATGAGTGGCAGGTTGTTTAGAATATAGAGAACAGAATGGGACCAAGAACCGACACCTATGGGACATTTGGTAGTTAAGGGAAGGAGGTGGAGATCGCATTTGAGACTGTAACGGACTGAGTTCTATCAGGGAGGTATGATCTGAATCAGTTTGTGGCTGTGACAGAGAGGCCTGATTCAGCAAAACTCTAGGGCAGTATGGGGTGGGAGACGTATCGAGGATTTTGCAAGGTCAACAAAACGGCTGAGGTGATTAGTCCACTGCCCATGCCTGTCAGGATAGTGTCTGTAAGCCTTATCAGGGAGGAGGTGGTGGAGTGTCCTTCCTGAAGCCAGTCTGGAATGGCGTGAAGAATTTGGAGTTAGTGAGGAAGGAGGTAAGTTGGTGAGCACAAGGTGCTCTTGTAGTTTACTAGGGCTGGGAGGAGGAGATAGGGCGATAGTTAGAAGGGAGGTAGGGGCACCTCCTTTTGGCAGAGGGATGATAATGGTGTGCTTCCATGCATGGGGACAGCAGCAGCAAATGATTAGTTTAGGAGTTTGGCAGCGGAGTTGCTATAGCGGGCGGGCCCGGTATAGAAGTTTGGGGTCTAATCCATCTGGGTATTTGCCTTTTGAAGGGTTGAGAGAAAGTAATGCATCTAGGGCCTCAGTTGTAGAGATATCTTTGAAGGAAAAGGAGCAAGGCCTAGTCTGGGTCTTTATGTCTGTAGCGGTGCGAGAGGTGTAGTGTTGGGCAGGGAAGAGAGGAGGGTGGCAGCACAAGTGGAGAAGTACACATTGAACTTAGTGGCGACTGCTCTGGGCTCTGATAGGAGAGAGTAATTAACATTCAGCATTGAGTGGGATTGGCAGCTGGTGGGGTGAAAAGGAATGAATGACCTTCCAGAATTTTGAGGGTTTATTTAGGTTTGGCTCGAGGAGCTGCTGAAGTACTCTGCTTTTGCAAGATGAGTGGCTCTGGTGCACTATTACGGAGTATGTGGTATGTGGAGAGGTGTTGTGGGAGGCATGAGGATTTTGCGTTTTCCAGGCTTTGTCCCATGCGATTTGACATGCAGTCAGTTCTTGAGTGATCCAAGGTAGGTGATTTCCTCATACTCTTATATGACACAGTGGGGCATGTGTTCTAGACACTGAGGAATGTGTTTTAAAGTGTAGGAAGGCATCATCAATGGAGATGAGGGAGGGCAGGGGCCCAGTTTGCTAGCGCAAGGTCATCTAATACAGGGGCTAGATTGAGGGATTCATAGGGCGTTGGACTACAAATTTAATGGGGATTTTGGGTGGTGGATTTTACGCACTAAGAAGGTTACATGGTGGTTGTTGAGGGAGCCAGGAAGAATACTGGCTTGTTTCACCCAGTGGGTGTGTGGTAAGTACCCAGTCAATGAGCAGTGGCTACCAGATTTTAGGTTGAGCCGGTGGGCTCAGTAATGATTTGTGAGAGGTTTAGGGCAGAAATTTCAGTCCTGGTTTTGTTGAGGGCAGGAGCTAGCAAATTGTGGTTAAGATCACCCATAATGTAGAGTTCCCTGTCATGGTTAGGTAGGAGATTTGCTTGAGGAGGTCGATGACGGCAGAAGCTAGTGTACCAGGTCGGCAGTATATCCCAGCTATGTAGATTGGTAGCGAGAATGGAAGGACAAGATGAATTAGTATTACTTCAAGGACTTTTCGCTGGACTTGGTCAGGACCCTGAATAGTGCAAGTCCAAGTTTACGTAGATGGCTATTCCTAGCAAGTAGCAGCGGCGGAAGCTGATGTCAAATGTATCCTCCTGATATATGAATAAATACAAATACGTCCACTGGGTAGAAAAGTAAAGAGTCTTTAATAAGGGTCTTGTCCACATATTGATGATCTGGACGTGGGTCCAGGACTCCTTATACTTATACTTCAGTCTAACTGCATGTCTTCTGGTAAGGGATCAGATTTATTGCTTTGAACAAGCCTGAGAGCAAGGGTCTTTGTGTTTATTCCAAAGGAGGATCTTGTTCTGAGGGTAGTGACCTCAGACCTGTTGAATTGGTAGCGCCCAAGGGTCTTGATTTGGGTGTAGAAATAGTGACCTGGTCTGATGTTGCAGTGGAAGGCAGCGTCATAGTGTCTTGTTTAGGGTTACTAGGATCAGATAGTCCAGAGCCATGTTCAGTGGATGACGCATGAGAGGTATTGTCTTAGAGACTGGCAGATCACTATCCATAATGTCAGTAGGGAGGGTTATTTCCCAAGTAGATGTGTACCTCCTGGTGGGTGCCATTGAGGTGTCTCTGATTGTGAAAATAAAGAGGGGTTCCATGCTGGGTCTGGAACCCACTTCCCTTCTTGATCTTGGGTCCATCCTGACCCTTAAGGGCATAGTCCAACCAAGGTTTTTCAGCCTCTGTAGGGTTTGTGATGCAAAAGCAGTTCGAATGGCAGTTGCTGCTGAGTCGTGGCAGAAATTTAGTTACAGGTACATTGTTTGGTACCTTGTTCTCAGGAGGTAGAGTCCCAACAGGGATGTTTCTATGTGAGAGCATCACATTGTCTCTTTTCGTCCTTAAGTCCTTAGATCTACATTTGTGGCTTGTTTCATGCCTGGATAAAATTTTGAGGAGAACAGTTTTTGTTCAGAAATCTCCTTGTCTAGTGGTTCCTTCTGTGATGTTTCCATTGTGTCAGGTACAGGGAGGTTCAGGTCATCATGGGAGAGCCTTAGGCCATGGGTAACATCCTCTGTATTTGCCATTCCTGGCTCTGGATTCCCACTCCTCCAACTATGTGTCTCACTTTCATCTGGCAGTGAATCCATGCCTCCCTGTGACAGTGGGAGTATTGTTGCCTCATGCTGATTGCTTTGCTGCACCTCGCATCAAAAGTGCCTTGCTTGGGTTTTCCTTTCAACTCTCCCTCTACCTGCTCAGTCGATAAGTAATCAGCCTTATTTGTTTTGTCTGAAAGACACATGCTGTGTCTCTGAGTTACTGGCCAGGATTTTTAGGAAAACCCCAGGGAGACGGATGACGGCCGCTCATTTCTGCTTTTCCTTGAATACTCATTTGCCGAGCAAAACGTAAAAATAGTGGCATTCTCTTGGTTGTTAAATGTGGTCTGATATGCAATATTTGAAAGTTGTACCTGAGAGACCAGTTGTCCAGATGTGACTGCAGTTGTCAATTGACTACTTCTACAGCTGGTTGTATTGTCAGGGAGGCCTTCAGCCAGGTGCTGCATGACAGCTTGTTTTCACAATTTTCTCTTGCATTTTGTAATAGCACATTTCTCTTAAAAGCACCTTTCTTCCTCTTGTATTATTTGGTCAGTTTCCTCAGCCATTTTGTCAACAAAGTTTTCCTCTGTAATCTTAAGGGTCCCAGATGCTACTTGTCTCTTATGTGGGGGTAGGTCAGCTGGGATATTCTGTCCCTCAGGAGGCAGCAGCATCAAAGAATATTTCAGTCTCTGGTACACTAGAGACCAGGGAAGACCAACCCCAGTCTCCTCCGTCCACCTTCATCGGCTCACCGATTAAACTGGCCATTATGGACGATGGGCAGCAGCTCCCCTACAGCAGCATAAGGAATTTCCCCAGTGCCCTTGCCAAATTTCCCCATTCACTAAAATACCACCAACAGCTTAATCTGGTTCAGTTTCAATTGGTTACTATCTGTATTCCCCCACCGGGTCACCTCTGAAAAAGAGACTTCTAGTCTCAGTGGGCCTACATGGTCAACAAAATTCAATAAATAAACAAACAATAAATAAATATGTGTATGACACTGTCCCAGTCCAACTCCTGGTCAACCCTCAAAGTAGGTGATTATGTCTCCTTGAATTGGGCATTCATAGCTAACGCCAGTGTTTCTCATTCACTTTCCTTTATACGCTGGTGGCTAGAAAGCTACTGTATGTACAGTAGATGTCCTGAACCAATCTTTTCTGACTGGATGTAACTACTCATGAATTATGATTTTCAGTTCCTAAGTGATCATTAATGCAATGTCTTCTTCACTCATTTAAATATTATGACTGCTTATTTTGCACTTGATCTGACTGAGTATGCTCTTTTCAAGAAGCAAGTAAAACAGAAGAAGACTGGGAGGCATCTATACTGCATAGCAGGCTAAAACAATACCAACAAGAACTTCAGTAATGTGACGCTCACTAAATGTCAACAAAGTATCTTCTTATTTTGCCCTGCAATTGGAGGAAAAGGCTTTAGGTGCAGCTCTTGTAGTTCTAGCCACTGGGGTTGGGTTTAATGGCTGGGAGAGGAGCTTAGGGAGTTTACACTTCCCTATATGTTTACTGTGTAGTACTGCACCTAGTAACGGGTACCTGTTTACTGTGGGACTGTATCTAGGATTAGTGGGTGACCTGATTAGTGGATAGGGATGTATCTTAGACTAGTGGGGAACCTGGTGGTTCACCCAAGGAAATCAACTGGAGGATGGGACCACCGTCATTGAGGCCAGCATCTTTGGGAGGGTGGTGGAGTACACAGGGTGTGGGCTGACCATGATACTGGACTGGGCTTGGAAGTTTGGTGGTTGCCCAGGTGCTACCAGCTGGCACAGCTAGGAGGAGGTTGAGGGGATTAGGAGACAGCTGGAGGAGGGGAGGTATGATTGAGGAATAGGGCAGGGGCTCTTCCACGGGGTTGCACCAAGCACTAGGGGTGGGGGCATAGGAAAGGAGTGCAGGAGAGTACTCTGGGGTCACATAGGGACCCTGACAGAGGGAGCCCAAAAGGAAGACACTACCAGGAAGCAGGCAGGTATCTGGGGACCCTCACAGAGGGGGCCAAGGGAGGACATTCTTAGGGAAGTAGGCAGATGGCTGGGGCTGGCCAGAAAGAAGCAATGGGGAGGTGGATCGGACCTAAGCTCAGTAACTGCTTCCATTCTCTTCTTCTGCTTGAGGATGAGGGGGTGATGTAGCCATGACAGGGTTGGTTAGAGATGGAAAGGAGTGGGGGCAGGAGGCAGGGCCGGATAGCAGGAAGAATGGGGAACTTGGAACACAGGAAAATGGGGGAGCGGGGATCAGAGCAGGAGGAGGAGGAGGGGGAGAGGGAGGAAAGTGCAAGGAGAAGGACCAGTTGGGAGGAAAGGGCAAGAGGGACCAGAAGTAAAGGAGGATACAGTAAAGAGAGCTGAGGGTTTAGGCCAGGGGAGAATGACAGGCAAGGAGGGGCTGAACAGAGGCGGGAAGGAAGAGAGGATGAGCCAGGCAAGTATAGCAGATGGGGGGAAGGACCAGTCATGAGCAGTGATGGGGTCGCGGGTACAGAAGGATACTCGGGAGGAGGAGAAGAGGCATAGGATCGGAGGGGAGGGGGTGGCCAGCGAATAAGCAGGGGTGGCAGGTGGCACCAATAGGGGAAGAGCAAGGAGCCGGCTGAGGGAGGGGCCAGTAGAAAGGATGAGGGACATGAAAGGGGAAATGGAGGAAAAGGGGCGGTCAGAGTGCTCCTGTTGGGTGATTCCATGATCAGGGGTATCAAATGGGGTGGGAGGGGAAGCCTGCCGGTTAGAGCAAAATTCTTCCCTGGACTAATGGTACAGGGCTAAGCATGAGGTACATCAGCTGGCAAAGGATTGTGGAGGTTCCCCTGACATACTAGTCCACCTGGGTACCAATGACATTGAGGGAAATAGTGGGCTAGAGATACAGGCAAGGTTCAGGGAGCTTGCTAGGGTCTGCCATGACATAGGATGTGCGATTTCCTTCTCTGAAATCCTGCGGTGCCAATGGCTAGTGGGGAACACAAGAGGATGATTAGGGAGATAAACCAGTGGCTCAGGGAGTGGTGTGGGGCCAGGCAGGTATGGGTTGATAGGGGAGATCTGGGAGGATAAGGGCTATATGCTGAGAATGGCTCCATCTCACTTTGGAAGGAGGAAATCCTTAAGTTGAAAATAAAGGGGTTTGTTGATGAAAGGTGGGGTTTAAACTTGTGAAGGTGAGAGGGATGGAGGAAGAGGCTGTGGGGGTGTGATAAAGGAGGAATCTGTCTCCACCCCTGAGACTGGAGGAATGTGGGAAAAGGCCGACTGGTAAGGTGCTGACTGGGGTAGGCGGAATCCCCATGGGAGCTGAGCAGGGAAATGGAAGTATACGGAAAGGGTGGAAGGTAGTCCTGCTAAATGCCAGGAGCTTGGGCAATAAAATGCCTGAGTTCCAGGTGATGCTAACTGAGTGAGAGGTGGATGTGGCAATGATCACTGAGACCTGGGCCACCGTAGGGCACGACTGGGACCTGAACCTGGAGGGTTACACCATGTTCAGGAAGGACAGGGAGGAGGAAGGGGAGAAGGGTAGCAATAATAGTCAAAACTGCATTGGCATAGGAGGAGGTGGAGGCGGAGGGAACTGTGGAGGCAATTTGGGTCACCATAATAACAGGGGCAAGAGGTAAAAATAGGAGTGGTGTATAGACCATGCACGCTGGGGAGGAGCTGGAGGAGAGTCTGGTGGCAGAGGTGGGAGACACTGCAGTTTGGGCAGGGAAGGGTGGTGGTGTTGGGGACTTAAACATGCCAGGAATGGACTGAGACTATGACATCCTCAGTGGCCAGGGAACAGAGGTTGTTGAATGTCTTTCAGGATGTGTTCCTAACTCAGCAGGTGGGGAACCGACCAGGAAGGTGCAGATACTGGATATGGTCCTGGCAGACAGTGACCAGATTGGGGCCTGGAGTAAGGGACCCATTGACGGGAGTGACCATGCCACGGTCTGGTTCTGCCTGGACCTAGGAGGGTGAGAAGGCTGCACAAAGACGAGGTAACTGACTTCAGGGGCGGATTTCAAGGAAATGGGAAGGATCCTTAAGAAGCATTTGGATGAGATTGGGCCAAATATGGACGCTGACAGTAGGAGGAAATCATCGGGGGTGAAGGATGCTACCAGCACCTGTACAAGAGTAAGATGAAAATGCGGTGGGGCCGTAAACCCTGCTGGTGGAACAGGGAGGTTCAGGAGGTGGTGAGGGAAGAAAGCATCTTATAGGCATTTCAAGTGCTCTTAGAGTGAAAGGGATTGAGGGAATATGAGCTGATGGCCAGAAGGGCTGCTAGAGTGGTGAGGCAGCTAAGGCAAGGAAGGAGCAGAATCTGGCCAGGAAATTAGAGAGGAACAAGGGTTCTTTAGATACATTGGGGAAAAATGAAGGGTGAAGGGCAGATTAGCAGTATTAAAACAGGGGAAGGATGGGCACAAGACCGGAGGAGCAGGCTGAGGTACTAAATGAGTACTTCACCTCAGTTTTCACCAAGGAAAATGAGGGCTTGCCATACATGGGAAGAGGCAGGTGAAACTGAGGAGGGTCCCTACCGATCAGCGGGTTCGGGGCCATCACTGGCAGACGGGGAAGGCAAAGCAGAGGGATGAGGTAGCGGAGGTGAAATCATGGCAGAGAGAGTGAGGAAGCCCTCGGTCCCTTAAGACAGAGAAAGCACCAGGGCTGGATAAATTACATCCCAGAGTGCTGAAGGCACTGGTGGATGTCCTGGTGAAACCCCTGGTGGAACTTTTCAGCATCTCTCTGAGGACAGGGTGGGTGCCCCAGGACATGGAAGGTGGCACATATAGTGCCTATCCACAAGAGGGATCAAGAGAGGTTGCAGGAAATACAGGCCCGTCAGCCTGACATTGGTGGTGGGCAAGGTGATGGAGGACATCTCAGGAGAGGCTAGGGGACCTGGAAAGTTGAGGTGCCTGGACGATAGACAGCATGAATTCATCCTGGGAAATCATGTCAGACAAACCTTGTGGAGTTCTATGACTGGGTGATGAGTGCCTTGGACTTGGATAGACCAGTGGACGTCCTCTTTCTTGACTTGAGCAAGGCGTTTGACTCTGTTCCTCACGGGGCCTGTTGGATAAGCTGGGAGAAATGGGGTGGGAACCAGATGATCAAGATGGATAGGAAATTGGCTCCAGGAGAGGGTCATGGTTGGTGGGATAGTCTCATCTCCAAGGAGGGTCATTAGTGGGGTCCCTCAGGGATCAGTGCTTGGGCCCCTCCTGTTCACGCCTACGTCTCTGACATAAGGAAGGGTATCAGGAGTGAGATGAGTTTCTTTGTGGATGAATCAAAACTGGGGGTGGTGGTGGTTGGGGAGGAGGAGAGTGGCCCTACAGGGGACCTGGAGGCTCTAGAAAAGTGGTCTAGAAAGTGGAAGCTGAGGTTCAATGCAGGAAATGCAAGGTACTGCACCTGGGAGCCAGAAACCCAGGCCAAGTGTACACCCTGGGGGAATGCTACAAGTCTCAATGGCTGAGAGGGACCTGGGAGTGGTGGTGGATGTCAAGATGAACAACTCTGAGACTTGTAGGAGGCAGCGGCCAAAGCCAACAGGATGCTGGGATGCATTGCTAGGGGTATCACCTCCAGAAGGAGGAAGTGATACTCCCTCTGTATAACTGCTTGGTGAGGCTGCACCTTGAGTACTGAGTACAGTTTTGGAGGCCACACTTAAAGAGGGACATAGAACTCCTGGAGAGGGTGCAGAGGAGGGTGACCAAAATGATCTGGGGCTCGGGGACAGGACCTATGGGAGAGGCTCAAGAGCTAAATATGTACACATTGGAAGAGAGAAGGGACCAGGAGGACATGATAGAGGTCTTCAGGTACATGAAGGGGTAAATGGGGAAGAGCAGTCAGGGTACTCAGAAGGAAGGAGGGGCAACTAGAGGGCATGGGTGCAAGCTGGAGGGGAGATTCAGGGGAGAAAGGATGAGGTGCTAATTCACTGAGAGGGTGGTGGAGCCACGGATGTGCTGCCCAAGGGGCTGGTGGAGGCAGAGACGGTGGAGGGGTTTCAAGAGGGGTGGGACAGGTACAGGGAAGGGTTCTGGAAGCAAAGTCCTGTGCACCAGGACTGGGAAGGAGAAGCCAGAGAGGGAGATGGGGCAGCAAGGTTAGGTCCCAGGGTGGGGCTGACCAAATGAGCAGACACAAAAGATCATTAGGTCTATTCTGCTGGCATTTTAGTAAGTTAGTATGTCAGTATTTAAGCAGCCCAGTCATATATTTTTTAACTCTGTTTTTCCCTCCTCCTCCTCACTGGCCCTTGGATCTCTCTTCAGTGGGGGTAGGGTGGCCTGTTTCCACCCACCTGAGAGCCACCCTGAGCCTGGCTCACTGCTCCTGGGAGCTCCCTCCAACTCTACCAACCACCCCCCAACTCTGAGCACCCCAGGGTGGGACCGCCATTAACTCCTCCAGCTCTCTTTCTATAATCTAGAAGGGTGGCGGGGAGTGGAGGAGATGCAGAGAGAGAGCCAGGCAGGAGCCAGCTGTGGCGCGGTAGCCATCCTTGGCCCCACCTTCGACTGTCTGGGTGCCAGGACTTTTCCTGTTTACTGTTGCCCCCAGGGGTGTGGGCATGCAATGATGCCCTGCATGCTTGACGGGCACACTCCTGTACCCACGTGCGTGGGCATGTGCTGCACCCACAACCACAAAGAGCAGGCCACAAGTTGTGATGCCCTGGCCACCATCAGGAGCCACTGATACTGCTGCATGTGCACCACCCACCCCCAGGAGAGGAGGCAGTCCTCTGGCTGCTCAATCCTCTCCCTGCCCCTGTCAACCCCTGGCAACCGGTTCACTCCAGAACCTGGGTCCTGAGCATTGCTTGAGTGTAGTGTCCAGCGCCTCAACCCCTCAGCCACTGGGCCAGTTCAGTCAGTCATATATATTTTAACACTTCACTGCTCTTGTTTGATGCAGCTTCTTCAGGAAATATGACAAAATCTCTCTCTCTCTCTCTATATATTTATATAATATATTCCCAACTAAAATCAGTACTTACTATATAATAATGAGCTGTATATTCAATCAATCAGTCAACTAACCAACCAATCAGTCAATCACGGATTATCCAAAAAAGCCGCCTGAAATCTTATATTCACAATATTATCATTCTTAACCAAAGCTATTAAAAATCAAAATCACAATCACCTATTCAAACTGTCTCTTGTGTTAAGCATAGCTTTAATTCCTTGATATTCACCTTTGTAACTGGCAGCTACATAAAACATTAAATTACGTTGTTTTAAACCCAACTATTTAATGTTTGACTCACATAACACCATAAATATAATTTTACCTATCTTTTAGCCAAGTTTCTTGAAATAAGAAAACTTTGTTTGTTTGGTACATCCTTTAAAAAGACAGCAACTCACGTGCTTTAACTGCTGTTTAACTTAGTTTGGTGATGTTAGTATGGTAACTTAGTTTGGTGATGTTAGTATGTTAAGTATGTCTAAGTGACAAAGTTGGGACAGGGGCTGCCAGAAACTATTATTTTAGGAGAACCCTAACTTTGACTGGCTCTCTAACACAGCTGCCTCTTGCATCCTTCTGTGATGAACATGGGCTGATGCAACTTATTACTGAACCAACATGCCCAAACGTGAAGAACCCCAGTAAAAGTACACTTTTGATGTGCTAATGGTGAGCAAACCTCATTCTTCTCCTCGCTGATGTCTTCTTCTCAGACGCCAGCGCATCATTGTTTTATTGTGGGAGTAAGATCCACCAACAACCCAGCACCCATCAGCAAGTTCTCTATGAAGAGATCCAGGCGAACTTCAATGAAAATGCCTACCTAAACGAGCTTAAGTACTCTTCTCAGTGGCAAGATTTCTACCTGGCCAAAATGATTATGTCAGCTTACAATATCTTCCATGACATTCCATCAAGGGCTCTTAATAAGTATGCTCCCCTGATTAAAGTTCGAACTAGGACCAACACCTGTAAATGGTTTACCCTCAGATCAAGTCCTTGCTTCTAGAAAGAGATAAGCTCTGGAAAAAGCTCGCAGACTGAACACTGCAGAGGATTGGAACCAGTTCAGGAGACTACGAAATTTATGTACCAAACCAATCAGAGAATCGAAGGCCACCTTCTTCAAATCTGAACTCGACTCTGCCACAAAGAGCCCAATCAAGCTCTGCAACACAATCAATGATCTGCTAGGCCACTCCCAGGAAATTCACTCCCGACCAAGATTACCTCTGGCAACTCGACTATAACCGAAAGATGGATATACTTGGCGCATTCAATAACCACTTTGCTACTGCAGGCATGGCATTTGATAACTCCTGCAAACATACCGTCCAGACTGCCAGCCAACTGCCTGAAACTCCGATAGCTTTGCCGCCTTTCTCGCTTCAACCTGCCTCACTGAAAGAGGTAGAGGACCTCTTGCTTCAGTTGGATACTAGAAAAGTGCTGGGGCCGACACTCTTGACCCTTACTTCCTAAAATTGCCTACCACGTACTAGCAATACCCATCACCCACCTTTTAACTTATCCTGTCTCAGGACCTTACCACCAATATGGAAGACAGCACATGTCATACCACTGTTCAAATCAGGTGACCCTGGCGATCTCAATAACTACAGGCCAATTTCTCCTTCCGGTCCTGTCCAAGCTCCTAGAGAAATTGTAAATGCACAGCTGAGGACTCACCTTGAGTCTAGGGAACTGCTAAACCCTATGCAGTCCGGATTCAGAGCTAAACATAGCACTATCTCAGCCCTTGCCAAAGTTACTAATGACTGGCAGCGTAATCTTGAGAGCAAAACTTTATTTGTGCTGTTTTCCTTGATCTAAGCAAGGCTTTCGACACCATCGACCATAGTCTGCTCCTCTCCTCCTTCAAACCATAGGTGTGGACCCCTCCTCTCTGCGCTGGTTTACTGACTATCTTACAGGGCACCTTCAACAAGTTAAAGCCGAAGGAGGACTGTCCCCTTAAAAACTTTGCAAGAGGGGTACCTCAAGGTTCTATATTAGGGCCCTTACTTTTGCAATCTACATTAATAACATTGACTACTGTATAAAAGAAGTCAACATCCATCTGTTTGCAGATGATACAGTTCTCTATGTGAGTCGCCCAACACCTGAAGTTGCCTGCAATGACCTACAGTCAGAATTCAAACTTTGCAAAGCCAACTCCTCAAAAAAGCTAATCCTTAACGCCAAAAACTAAAGCGATGGTCCTCTCCCTTTCATCCATACAGCTAACCCTGTGTCCAGTGGGACAGTTCCCAAATTACCACAGTTCTAGGTGAAAACTAGAATTTGTTACAAAATTCAAGTATCTGGGAGCTTGGATAAACCAAAGACTCTCCTTCATTGAACATATCGAGGACTTGCTAAAACGACTTGGCAAAGGTTTGGCCTGTTTTTAGAATCAACCAATTCTCACCAGAGATGCCAAGAAACAACTGGTCCAATCCATTTTCCTATCATTGGTTGATTACGCTGATTTCCTCTACAGCCAATGCCCCAACTAGTACATGGCTAAACTGGACATACTCTACCATCGAGCACTGAGGTTTATAATGGGACTTCCTTCGACACGCGTCACTGCACCCTATATCGGCAGTGGGGTGGACATCACTAAAGTTCAGGCGCCACAGAAATGCCGCTCTCTGGACCTATAGAGCCATCTCTAAGCTGCTTACTATATCTCCTGCTGTCTTCCCTGAGTATAATTGGGAAATATGCATTAAGAAGTTACTCAGCTATTACACTTAAAGTACCCAAAGCAAAATCCCGCTTGACAGGGCAGCCATAAGCCGTGCTACCTACCTTATGGAATGATCTACGAAAAACCTCAAATTAAGCACTCTAATTGGTATAAATGCCTTCAAGACACTTTAGTTCCATACAATCAGAGAAGTATGTAGCTGCTTCACTCACTCAGACCAGTACCGGTGTCTGCACTGGTATATAGCGCCCTAGACCCAGTTTTAAGTACTGACCCCCAGCTTGCTCCTCACAAGCCTAGTTGTTCTCTCTTATCCCCTGTCTTATCAACACTAGGACCATCCATCCCCTTATCCTTCCTTTCCCAACCTCGGATAGGAGCTCACTACCTCTGGGTTGTGACATCCTACCATGCCCCATACTTTATAGCATTCAATCCCGGGCTCACACATACTCCTTTTCTCCATCCACCTTCTCTACATCCCATTTTACCAACTCCTCTCTGTGCACCGTGCCTCCTAGCCTTTCTTCCCCTACCTCCCTCCCCCACCTTCGCCTCTACCTGGTGTATATATTTTTTTTTCTTCCGTTACTTCCTTCTGCAACCTTAGATAACCTGCTTTATCTTCCTATAGACACTTCTATGTATGTAAATACCCTGTAATCTGTACAATATCTGTATAATTCTAAGTACATATGAACTTCTTTTCTTCCTCTGTGTAAACAGTATTATCTGTATTGCCTTGTAAATACCTATGTTGACCTGTATGTACAATTGTTCTTTCTCCACCCAGGTCCATCTTGCAAATGAGCTTCTGCTCAACGATGAACGTCTGGTTAAATAAAGACTTGATTGATTGATTGATTGATTTTGCTTTAAAGAGACACTGTCTGTCCTATGCAAATAAACCTTGTTTTTCTGGTCGTATTATCACGCCCAATGCTAAAGAATGCTAACATTTGTAAATGGCACTGAGCGCCCGGAAGGCTCGTGTACAAATTACAGTTCAGCTAAACACAAGTTTTAATAGTGAAAGCAACAACTCTGGAAAATATTTCATTTTTTCAAACTAGCACTCTAACTTTGGAAAATCATGGTCTTAAAGTCGAGCCCTGATTTACCTAGGTTAGAGCACTTGTTTAAAAAGAAGTATTTTCCTGAGTTCAGCTTGCTTTCACTATTGGAAACTGTTTAGCTGAACTCTGATAAAATAGGGCATGAGCCTTCTGGTGCTTCAGTGTCATCTACAAATGTGCATCAGGTGCCAAAAAATAGGAGCAGACCGACAGGATTTTGTTTTTCAATAAAATGAATAAAAGCAAATATTATTTGGGGACTACATAGCTGCCATGTCAAATGAATCGCAAGACAGAGTGCTACAGGGAGTGCAGACACGTTTGGAAATACCTGGAAAAAATTAAGGGAGGGACTGACAGTGCCCTTTAAATATACCTTTCTAATTTCTGCCCAGAACTCTATTCTTCAGTTCATGCTTGGGGTGAGCTAGTGCTTTTCATCCCTTAATATAAAAGTTAATATAAAAAGTGTTAAAAACGCTAAATATACCCAGCATTTGACAAACTGCTTCCTTCATCACACACTCACCTTGTGATTCTCAACATTCCAGTGTGATAGCTGCCAGCAATTCCTAACATGTTTCTGTTTCTTTTGAACTGTTTGAAACTGGTGCCTGCTCTCTGTGTCGTCCATGACATCTGCAATAATGACATCATTTGTACAAAGTGTTTAAACTTAAGACTAACAAATGCAGAATGTTTCAAATTGGCAAATTATTTTAAGACTATGTCTAAATGGCTGCAAGTCCAAGATACATTAATTCTGTAACAACTCTGCCAAACATTCGTGGATGTACACCTCTCTTGCTCAGACAGAGATTTATGGATATCTCTTCATTTCTCATTTTAAGTAAAAAATAAAAATCATACATATATCCCTCAATGACCCTATGTAGCTGAGTTTTACCTCCTCTCATACAGTACCCACTCCATTCAAAAAGCACCATTCCATAACTATAGTTATATCTCTCAACCATAATAAATGGTAGTGGAGGATGGGAAAAAGTGGGGCTCGAGGCAGAACCAGTGCTACAAGTTAAGAGGAAAGATGGAGCAACTATAAAATGAACAAATTACAGAATTACCCTCATGAAAACTATCCCATCTAACTAGATGAGGGCTAACCAATCTAATTCCTCATTTAACCCATATTTTGGGTTTGTCATTTCCATTCTAGCTAGCCATCTAGCCTCATGTGTGAGCAGGAGCTTTTCTCAGTCTCCCCAGCTTTTGACATTTTACTTGTTCTATACCCAGGAATCTAAGTTCATCATCATAATCAGTTTTATTTATAAAAGGCGCCTTTCTAAAACCAAAGCACCTGTACAATAAAATCCATAAGATAGAATAAATTATTATAAACAACATATAAATTCCAGCGAAGAACAATATAAAATCACATAAAAAATAACCACATCAATCAACAAAAGCTAGGTTAAAAGATAAATTTTTAAGGCAGTTTTAAAACTCTGGATGGTTAGGCAATCTGTACCCAATGAGGTGAGAGAGTTCCACAAGGATGGAGCAAGAAAGCTAAATGCCCTTGCTCCGATGTCTGCAAGCGTACCCTGGGAACCTGCAGCAATCCTCATCGGTGGATCAGAGAGGATGGGAGGGACAGTAGGGACAAGGAGATCTTTCAGGTAACTTGGTCCCTGGTCATATAGGGCCTTATAGGTTAGCAAAGCAACCTTAAGGTGATTGCCACTTAATCAACAGCCAGTGCAGACCGCGGGCACAGGCATGATATGACTGGCTCTTGAAACACCAGTCAACAGCCTGGCAACTGCGTTCTGCACCAGCTTCAGCGGTGGATATCAGCCCCCGACAGCCCTAGGTAAAGGGCATTGCAGTAGTCAAGGCGGGAGGTAATGAAGGCATGAACCAACATTGGAAGATCATCAGGAGGAACCAGATGTTTTACCGGTGATATTTCTCAGATGGTAAAGAAGTTTTAACAACTGCTGACACCTGTGATTTCAAGGTCAGACAGTCATCAAACATAACTCCCAGGTTCCGTGCCCAGTATGAGGTAGCTAGCTGGACACCTCCAAGCCACAAGCCTGAAGGTGAACCTGCTAACACACCCACCTCACGACAACCCGGGTTCACAGCCAACACCTCATATTCATCCAGGCCTGGATTTCAGTCAGACAGCTGTTGAGCACTGAGACAGCATCATCTTGTTCAGGGACAAAAGACATGTATAGCTGAGTATCATCTGCATAACAGTGAAAATTCAAGCCATACCGTTTAATAATCACTCCTAACGGCAGCATATACACTGCAAACAATAAGTTGTGGTATTGAGTGTGATCTCTCCATCACGTCTTACTACAGGTGAGTTTACATCTTTTCTCCAACTACAACTTTTATGTTCAGAGATTCTCATATTTAACTTACGTCTTGTTCACCAGACAGCACCATGTTGAACCAGAAAACTACAGCAGTATGTTTTTTAGACAATGGGCAGTTAACTATACTTTATTACAGAGTCTATACTAGCAGTGGCATTGTGCATTGTCATGTCTCTGCTATACTTCTTTTATGTTGGCTCATGCTTGTGCCAGCCAACATATATATGAAATAGTGGATGGATGACCATCCACAACAAGGCTAATGTTTCCATCGAGGGGAGTTGATGACATCATCAGACCTCTAGAGCCGAAGCTCGAGAGGTCTGGTGTATGATGTCATCAATCGCCTTGATGGAAACATTGCTCGTTGTGATGGTCACCACCTACTATTTTATATAGTATATGGTTGCAAAGCTCGAGAGGGTCTGTATGATGTCATCAACTGCCTTGATGGAAACATTGCCTTCGTTGTGGATGGTCACCCACCTACTATTTTATATAGTATATGGTTGCAAAGCTCGAGAGTCTGTATGATGTCATCAACTGCCTTGATGGAAACATTGCCTTCGTTGTGGATGGTCACCCACCTACTATTTTATATAGTATATGGTTGCAAAGCTCGAGAGGTCTGTATGATGTCATCAACTGCCTTGATGGAAACATTGCCTTCGTTGTGGATGGTCACCCACCTACTATTTTATATAGTATATGGTTGCCCATTCAAAGATAGAAAACCCATTCTTTTTTTTTACCTACAGCATTTTCTGCAGATGCTCTCACTCATGCTCCTCCCACTACAGCCTCTCCAATCTATCCCTCTCAGTATGGCTTGCAGACTCCGACCGTGTCAGGGAGAAGAACTGTTGTGTGGCGGCTAGAGCATATGTGGCTGCTCTCTTCATTTTCTTTTTATGACAAAAAAAATGGTTTACTTTATTTTTATAAATCGGGGTTCCTGACCATGTCTGAACTACAGCAGTGTGTAGCTCAGCACTTTCATGAGTCGCGTCGCCATGTTTTTCAATTTTTCTGTGAGAGCATAGATTGCACCAATCAAATTTCAGGGCGTGTCTTAAAAGTTGTTGTACTATCGATGTGATGTCAGAATGGTAGTACAACAACTTTTTGACCTTGAACTGTCCAACAGGATTTGGAAAACCGTGTTTTCCATCCACAACAAACCCTAACCATATACTATTTATTTATTTAGTTATTTATTTATTTTATTTCGTTTTTGTTGACCGGGTAAGGCACTAGACAAATGCTGCCTATTTTCAGGCACGACTCGGGAGAGGATACAGATGAATGACAACTGACCTTGAATCAGATTAAGCTGTTGGTGGTATTTTTAGTGAATGAGGAAATTTAGCCAGGACACTACTCTTTTTGATAAATGCCATGGGATCTTTTAACATCCACCTGAACTACCACCAATCCAGGCAGATGGGACCTCGGTTTAATGTCTCATTACAGTAGTAGCAGATTTGGAGGTGTGGTCACTGTGGAGCGAATGCAGAACACGCATCAGTAGGTCGTCCCTCATTCCCCAATAAGCCAGCTGCAGGTGCTGTCACCTGCAATACATAAAGTGGCCACCAGATCTAAAGACGTGCTGCTGCAAAGAGAGCCAAGCTTGTCACACAGCAGCACAATAACATCTCGATGTGCCTTTCCTGGTGGGTGCACTTCAGTAAACATGGCGGCACTGACTGCTGCCACCATTTATTGCCGACAGGAGCCCACTCCCATCGGCATGATGCCCTCCTTTCCAAGTGTGTGCCAAGGGGTGCCCAATCCTTCGGCATCATGCACCCCAACAGTCTTTCCTTGCTGATGGGGGCCCAATCCTGTTGGCTTCAGTCCTCCTGCCTAGTTTAGTTTGATGACGGAGGCCCACTCCCCATCGGCATAATGTCCTCAGCACCTGATGTGTCCTGTGTGCCGAGGGTGCCCAATCCCCTTGGCATCTTGCACCCTCCCACCGTTTCTGTGCCGATGGGGCCTAATCCCCATTGGCTGCTGCCCTCCTCATTATGTAAGTGGTACACTGGGAGCCCACCCAGGGTACCAAACAAACACCTGCAAAAAGAAAACAGACCATCATTGTCTTTTTTTTACCTGTAAAGAAAGAAACGATCCCTTGTAGGTCTCTTCTACCCCTCTCTCAGCCCGCGCCCACCCTCTGTGTGCCCTGCCTCCCAACACCCCTCACCCCATCACTTACTCCGAGTCTGGTGCGACAATCTTTGGTGGACCAGGAACATGTCTGTTCTCTTCATAGCCGACTGCGAACTGAAGAAATGCCGGTAAGCTGTATAATGGCATAAATAGGGTTTTTCAACTTTGGTGCATATCTCAAGCATTTTGGGTAATTTTGCACCAAATTTTCCACATGGGGTTATTGGGACCCCTCCTCATGAATTCCATCACTGTCATGGTGTTATTTGGTCCTGAATGGTAATTTTGCAGTCCTCGTGGCATCACCTTTGAGAATGATTAATGAAACAACAGTGTCACTGTTCATGAGGTGGGCTCTCAAACTCTATGTTGCAAATTTGGTGAAAAAATCCAAAATGACTGTTTACGAGCGTGCACAGTATCCATGCATGCTCGTAACTTTGTGAATTTGTAATATTTCTTACTCCAGATTTTCAACATTGGCATTTTGCTACACCTCCTTATGAACAGTACAGCTGTCATTTTACATATCCTGGCCGAAATGTGTTTCACACTTCTGGCACAGAATAGCGTGGTCGCTGTGGGAGATCACTTCTAGGGACAGATTAAGAAAATGACAGTGGCACTTTTCATGAGCAGAGGTTCTAAAATGCCTATGTTGAAAATTTGATGATGAAGTCCATAAAATAACTGTGTTACAAGCATGCGTTACGCAGTTTCCACGCTCCTTGTAACTTTGCAAATTTGCAATATTTTCATGCCAGATTTTCAACACTGTCATTTTCACATCTCCCTATGAACAGTACAGCTGTCATTTTCACATCTTGCCCAAAATGTGTTTTCTCATCTGTGGTGCAAATTGCGTGGTCGCTGTGGAAATCAACTTTTGGGACATTAACAAAATCACAGCACCACTGTTCATGACGGAGGTCTCAAAATGCCTATGTTGAAAATGTGGTTAAAAAAACAAAAATAATTGGGTTACGGACGTGTATTGTGCTGTTTCTATGCCTGCTCACGACTCACCCAATTTTGCATATTTTCACCTGATTTTCAACGCTAGCTATTTGTTTATGCCTCCTCATGAACAATACAGTTGTCATTTTCACACCCTGCCCCAAATGTGTTTGCGTGCCTGTGTTGCCAAATGGCATAGTCGCTGTGCAAAACCACCTTCGCTAACAAACTGATAGTGCCGCTCTTCATGAGGTGGGGTCACAAAATCCCATGTTGAAGATTTGGAGTGAAAATACCAACAAACGCATACGTCGTTAGAGTTTCCAACTGTAACACCCCATCTTGTAGAGACTGACAGGCATCAGGGTGTGACTTGGGATCATTGGCTGTAATGTTCACGCCATTCCACCCGCCCCTACCCTGCAGCCAGTCACAGGCATCGAGGTGTGCCCTGGAGTCTTCAGCCCTAACGTACACCCCATTCTCCTACATTGCACCCATCTCAGTGTATTTCCTTATGGAATGGGGTAAGTATAAGGCCCAAAGAGCCCAAAGCACACCACGACACTTGTCAGTGTCTACAGGCAGAGGATGTTAAATGGCATGAGTGTTCTGGCTAATGACCAAAGGCACACCCCAATGCCTGTCAGTCTCTCAGGGTGGTGGTGGGGTTAGCATCACTTCAATACTTCACTGCCATTCCTATTATGCATCTCTAACTCCTGCACTGCCAATGCCAGCGAGACAACATTCGGCATTAACAAATGCTTGTTAATTGTTGTGATGTATAAGATCATCTCTGGCCTATAGAGAGAAACTTTCAATGAACTTTAAGCTACAAAAAAAAACAACGTACTTGCTGTCATTCCTATATAACTAAGGTTATGTGAACACTTTAATAAGTATATCACATGTGAAATCTGAGTGCGTTATGAAGTCTCTGATAGGGATGGTTTTCTTGTCCTATATGAGTCCTCTAATCCATGGCAACAGTACAACATTTCTGTTACAACAAAACAAAAGGGTTGGATTAAATGTCGCACCTGTAAATAAGATTTCAGCAGTGTGCTACTCCTGGTTAAACAGCTACAAAAACAAAATACACACTGAAGATGAAAATAAAGTCAGAATCAATGTTTCAACCATAGGTCTTCTCAGGAAGGATCTATAAAATAAATTATGCATACAGTCATTTTTATGTTGCTTGCATGCATGTGCAAGAAACATAGTGCCATCATCGGAGATTTCGGAGGTGTGTCACCTCCTCCTCAATTCAGTCAGTGTGCTGTGAGTAGCGGCCCTGTAAGCCAATGCATTTTGGAGCTGTCTACCTCGCTCCAAAATGCAGTAACACTCTGATTGAAAAGGGAGCTATGCTTCAGTGAGCACCAATAAGATATCGGCTGCTTACGCTGGCTCCCCTTGCGGCTGCCGCTTGCTCCCCCTCGCGCACTGTATAGCCGACGGGTGCCCAATCCCGTCGGCTGAGCTGCGATCCCTGCCCCCAGTAGCAGGTGCCACACTGAGGAGCCCACCCAGCGTGGCAACAGTCCAGTCCTGGCCAACGGGGTACCTAATCCTCCGCCGCTGAACGCCCCGCCCTTGTGCCACACGCCGAGCCCACCCCAGTGTGGCAAAATCTTCATGGCCGACGGGGTGCTCATCCACCGGCCGGGCTGAACGCCTCAATGTCCTCGTCATGCTGGGAGCCCACCCCAGTGTGGCAAACGGTCCCACGACCTTTTTTTTTTTTTTCCTGAAAACGAAAACGTCTCACAAGCTGCCTCCACCCTCCAACAACCCGCATCCACCCACTGCGCACCCAGCCTCCCCACCCCCCACCCCATACTTACCTCCGGACTCCGGCGGCGATCTTAGGTGGACCGGAACACGTCTGCACTCTTCAAAGCCGACCGCGAACTGAGGAAATGCCGGTAAGCTGTATAATGGGCTAGATAGGGGGTTTCAACTGTTGCATATCTCAGGCATTTTTGGAATTTTACACAAATTTTCAACATGGGGTTTTGGGACCCTTCTCATGAATGATGTCACTGTCATGGCGTTATTCGGGGCCGAAGGGTGATTTCACGAGTGACTGTGCAGTGACTGCGAAATCACCCTCAGGCCTGAATACCACCATGACAGTGACATCATTCATGAGAAGGGGTCCTAAACCCTATATTGAAATTTGGTGCCAAAATTCCAAAAATGACTGTTTTACGAGCGTATGCCAGCAGTTCCTACCAGGCTCATAAGTTCGCGAAATTTCAATATTTTCACCCAGATTTTCAACATTGCCATTTTATCACACCTTCTTATGAGTAGTACAGCTGTCATTTTCACATCTCACCCAAAATGTGTTTCCATCCATGTAGCGCACAATGGCGCAGTCGGTATCTTGAAATCAATGTATGGACATATAAGAAAATCACCAGTGTCACTTGTTCATTAGCAGAGGTCTTAAAATGGCTATGTTGAAAATTTGGTGAAAAATTCCTAAAATGACTGTTTTACTATGTGTGTTGCATAGCTCCCACGCATCGTAGGTTTGTGAATTTTCAATATTTCCACTACAGATTTTCAACATTGCCATTTTACCACACCTCCTTATGAGCAGTACAGCTGTCATTTTCACATCCTGCCCAAAGCGTGTTTCGCCCATGTAGCGCACAATGGCAGTCGGTGTGCAAACTCAATGTATGGGACACATTAACAAAATCACAGTGACACTGTTCATGAGCAGAGGTCTTAAAATGGCTATGTTGAAAAAATTCAGTAAAAAAATTCCTAAAATGACTGTTTCTGAGGCGTCGTTCGCGGTTCCTCATGCGCTCGTAAGTTCATAAATTTTCAATATTTGCACTCAATGACTTCAAATACCTAAACAGCACATAGAAGCAAGCAACATTCGGCATTGACAAATGCTTGTTCTTTATGCTATGTATAATTTGAAAAGAAGACCTGGTGGACTGAATGTTACTTTTTATTGAGAAGGGATAGTCATATGAAGTACAGCATCTGAGAGAGTCATCTGGATATTTCTTTGTTACAGTATTTGATTCCTGATTCAAAGAAACTATGCCTGCCCTTTCCAACAGGGTGGCGCTGCATGGAGCACTACTGAAACATTCCTAAAGATAAGGTTGCTGACTGCATGTCAGAATCCGGACGTGAAAAGAAATGACAAACTTCTCAAAAGATATTTGGGGAGGGGCAGAATGAGTATGTTTTGGCTGTTTTCAAGGCTGTTTTGCCCACATTAGGAGGAATGTTCCTCATTTTATCACCCAGGAGCCCATGGTCCCACACTGAGAGTCTGCTGTCTCATATTGTACACTGAGAATCGAAAATAAAATACTAATTTCCTAAATACTTTTACCCATTATTGGCAAGAGCATGAAGTTGGGGTGCACCCAGTTCCAACAATTTCAGTAAGGGCAACTGAGTATCTGCTGTTATTTGCAAATGCTTACAAACCTGCAATACAAACCTTGCACTTGGATGGAGGGCGGTTCAGCAACTTTTGCTAAGGACCCTGCACAATGAGCAAACTAGATAGATCTAATCGCCTTATTCTGCTGGCTTCATTGTATTCGTACATCTGTATGTACTCTAAATGCCAACAGAAGCATGCTAGGCCAATGTTTTGATGCAATACATGCTAAATTAAAACAGCATAAAACACATTACATACAAGTATTATAAAAGCAGCAATTGATTTTGTAACTATTGTGCGATTCCCATGTCAGATAAATAGGGAATATGACATAGGGCTACCAGTGATATCAAAATTTCTTTTACAAGTGCTGCTTGATCCCTGAGGTCATGAGTGACCAAGTCATGAGTGAGATCAACAGGGTAAAGCAGCATAAGTAACAGATATCTTAAGGTTGGTTACACCAGTCATTGTAACCCCACTTGAAATGCTTTTCAATAGAGCCCTTCTAGAAGGAAAGATCCTCGAAATGGAAGGTGACCGTAGTTGTACCAATCCATAATGGGGTTCTAAAGCAACAGTGGAAAACTACCGACCTATCTCTATCCTCAGCTTACTGGCCAAAGTGCAGGAGAGATGAATTTATAACCAGCTACAGGAGCATGTTGAACAGTGGGGCCTACTCACCTATAGGCACCATGGCTTTAGGAAACACCATGACACTGACACAGCTTTGGTAAGGTTGACTATGAATATCTTCAGCTCCATGGATCAGGGAAGAGAACTGGCACAGTCTTCATTGACTTCACTAAAGCATTTGACCTGGTCAACCACAGCTTTCTCCTGACTAAGCTGGAGCAACTGGGTCTTGACACCTAGCTCACTGGTGGATATCTGGCTACCTGACAAACCAGATGCAGGCCATAAAATGGAATGGGGCCCAATCAGGAATATGTCTAATTACCGATGATGTCCCACAGTAATCCATACTCAGACCACTGCTATTCTCTCTTTCATCAATGACATGCTAAGAAACTATGGAGGGTCAAGCCTCCTGCTATATGCCAGTGATGCTGTACTCTGTGGAAGCTCCACAGACATAACCAGTCTAAATTGCTAGCTCTCACAGGACTTTAAAGAATTGGAAGCATGGTTTATGGTCAACAACCTAGTCCTAAACTTGAAAAAGGGCTATTCTGTTTGGCTCCAGGCACGTAGGAACAGCCCATCAAAAGCTTACTTGCTATCAATGTACCGTCAAAGGGTCCTCAACTGAAGTAGTTGAGCCAATCAAATACTGTGCGTATATCTTGATCAAGAATTTACACTAAAGCTGCATGTAGAACATTAAGCAAAATCTCTTCTCCCAAAAACTGGATTGCTGTACCGCCAACAAGTTTCTCACCAGAGGGTCTAAACTAGTGATTGCTGACTGTGCCCTACTGCCTACACTGTTATATGGTGCCCTGATCCTTAGAACTGTCAGGAATTCTGAACTTCAAACTCAGAGCTATGTACTATACAACTGGTCAATTTGAAATGGTGTCTCCACCCAGAGAGCACCACTGTACTGTTTTAAAATTGCTCAACTGGTCCTCGCTAGAGGATAGATTTGACTATCCCTGCTTAGTTTGCTTGCCGTAGCCTAAGGAATGTATTGCTTGTGAAGCCTCAGAGAAGGACTCTATGCACCTCTGACAATTTACTACTAGAAGTTCCCAGGATGAGAACTACTGCAGGGCAAAGATCCTTTACCTCTATCACCCCTCAAGTGTGGAACAAACTCCGCCCCACCGCCAATAATGCTCCTCCTTTGAGGGCTTCAAGAAAGGGCTAAAGACTTCACAACTGGCGTGTAACCTGTCTATGCTGAACTTGTCTCCCCTTGCACATTTCTTCATTTATCACCAAACCACGTACATGTAGCCTTCCTAGCAAACTACCCCATTGGCTATGTCCTATGATGTTAGGCTCTTGTTGTAATACAAATGTGTATTATAGCTGTTCTATGAAACTTAGAATGTATGTAACAAGTATCATCGATGATAGTAACCCAATGTTTTATGTATGATAGCAAAAGTCTTTTTTTTTATGTATGATTGTAAAAGTCTTGTTTCCTTATCTCTCAATGTAATTAAATCCAGGTCCCCGAAAAATGGACACTAGTTCAAGTGGGCCTACCCAGTCAGCAAAATTCAACAAATCAATCAATCAATCAATAAATAAATAGATATGTTGGATATCACAGGTAGCCCATCGTCTAATTTGATGTATACAATAGATTTTTAAAACTTTTTGTCTTACTGTTGTTTTGTTAGATGTCCATGTCGTACTGCTTTATAATTCTTATTTTGTTTGTTAGAAATGTTCTAGATTTTACAGTTTATTTTGTAAACCTTTATGTTCCTTGTTGTGCATGATTATGCATTCTAGGAAACTGTACGCCACATAAAAGAAATGGCAACAAACTGCATGTCTTACCTGCCATCCAACACTCATACATAGGTTCACACCATTCACACACAGTTTATCTCAGGTAGCATGATTAAGTTTTAGATGCACAGACATTAATTTAAAAAACAGGCAGTACATCATACCATTTGATAAACGGGTGGGTATGTGTTGGATCAAGGGATAGGGCCTGTGGTTAAGCTGCACTGGGACATGTGTGCATGCAGACATGATGGGCAGAATGCTATGATGCAGCTAGGTTCGAGCTATCAACCATACTCCTAAGTGAAAGATATCAGAAATATCCTCATCTTAGGCATATCATAGCTGTAGTTATAATTTTCATCCTGTATAACTATCTAAATGCCTGTTATTATATGTATTTTTGTCATGAATCACAGAGGTAAGGCCTTCTGTTTTCAGGGAGGGAGGACGGGGCTGCCCAGAATCTCTGCATCCCCTACTGAGTGAGCAAAGATAAGTATTGGCGTTATCTATGGAGGCAGATGAGTGTCTTTCAACCTAACTGAAGGAAGGAAGGAGTGCAGTCCACAATCCCATCATCAAAGTCGGGAAAGGGACGCAGAGGGAAAATCAAAGGAAAAAGAAACAGTAGCAAAACATTAATTTTCATGTAATATATTGATTTTAACCCTTAGCTATGTTACTGTTAAGCCTACATAGAACCTAAAAGTGTACAGTATGTGTAAAATAGTCATTAGAACAGGATAGCCATTCCATTGGCAGGTGAGACAGATAAGGAAAACGAGAACATAACAGCCAGAAGACAGAGTGCTGTTGGAATCTGTAAGGAAACCAAAATGCTAATTAGATGTTAATGAAAGCACGCTATCTCCTGTGTGTCGATGTGGTCTCAGATCCACAGCCTAGTTTTCAATCACAAACACCCAGCCCCAGATTCCTTTCCCTGCCAGTCATGGTTAGAGCATTTCAATTAATTTGCCCCATCCTCCTGTCAGTGTTGAATCCTCACAACTTTAATACTATTATACTAAGAATGCCAAAATGTTGTGTGAGACTGTGCATTCTGTTCTCTGTGGTGCCATGAAATTAACTAGACACATCAATCTGTGCTGCTGAAAGAGTAGCAAATATTGTGAACGTGAAAGCATTAATCTCTAGTGTTCTGGGCTACTAGCCCTATGGTTTGAGGATGTGTCTTGCAATTTATCTCCTTTTACCCACATTTTGATGTACAGTGCCACATGCTGAAGTCATAAGAGGTTCAGATGTATGACAGGTAATGGGATAATAAACCCTGAAAACTGAGTACAAAATACTTCAGTAATCAGTAGATATGTTTGTGGAGGTGGAGATAGGAATGGAATAGAGGAGATAGGGTGTCTTAGAGCTCCCTAGCAATCCTTTGAAACTGTAGAATTTTATGAGCTGCTACTGAGTTTTTAAGACAGATTTCTAACACATCATCAGATTCTGGGCTGCCTGTTGACCCAATCTGGTGATCCGGGATTGAATTTGAGTTGCAGCACTCAGCATAGGTGACGAGGCTGGAAAAGTGTTACCAATGGCAACACCTCTTATCCTGGGACAGTGTTGAGTTTCACAATGGCACCAAACCCTGTGATTGGCCAGGGAACTTGCTTCACAAGGAGCCTGCTTCATGTGTGCAAAGGCGTGAGTGGACTGTGCAGTGGCACCATGTATAAAGTGGGTGGGTGAAGGATGAATGAAAACCATTGAAGAAATACCTTGGCCACTGTCCAAATCACAGCCCATTACACTTGGGCTCCTCACCATGGGGCCTGCCTTCTGAGTAGATACTGAACTGTCAGGGGCGGATGGACCCCCACCATGGAGGAACAGCAGTGACAGGTTAGTTAAGGCTGGGTCTGAAGGGCTGCTTGGGGCTGGAAGAGGACTATTGTGAGGATGTGGGGAGAAAAAGCTACATACAAAACAAAATGGCAATATTAAATACAAAGTGAAAATAGAAAATAGACTTAAAATCAATGTTTTGACCATAGGTCTTCTTCAGGAATTATCTAAAAGAAAAAAAAGCAAAGTTAGTGGAGGTAAGGGAAATAAGGATATATATGTATGTGGAGAAAGAGAAAGGGGAGGCTCTAGGAGAAAATGTGATAATAGGCAAGGTAAGACTGAAACTGGAAAACAAAAAGGTGATGATGGGTATGACAAGGTATAGTAGGAGTGAATGAGCTGTGGAGTCCTTAGGCAGATACTAATTAACAGGGCCTAGAGTAAGAAGGCTGAAAGGTGACAAATGTGAGAGAAGGAGGCAGTGATGGAGACAGCTGTGGGAAAAATGAAAATAGAGTGCATACATAGCTGGAATGCCCGTGTGAGTATGCCAACCCCACACACATACAGGATGTAAACATGTAGGCATCCCACACATGCAAACATACCATGCACATATACCAGCAAAGATATGACAGGGTGGGTGTAAAAGACAGCCAATGATGGAAAACCATAAGGTGGTTCAAAGATGTTAGTAGAAAAAAAGTTTGCCATTTAAACTGAAGGGCTGCTTGGTTTCCATGTTTTTCCTTTGGTCATTACCCTGGAAACCCTGCTGAAGGACACGAACAGAAATATCACTGACATTGTGGCTCCTGGAGGTAAAGTGGAATACAATGGGTTTATCAGTGTCTGCATTCCTGACTGCCCTGTAATGTTCTCTGAACTGGTCAGCCAGGCATCTGCCAGTTTCTCTGATGTAGATAGCGGCACACTTCCTGCACATGTGATCCACCACCTTCTTAACATGTACTGTTGCCTGTCTAAAGCAGAAGTTACACCTAAAGGCCGCCATTGCCCCTCCCCCAAATAGCACTATAACGCTTATCTATAGCTTTGCAGCCCTTTCTCTACTTCACATCTTCAAAATGCTGTTTTTGGGTGGGGCTACAGTGGGCTCAATGGCTTGGCACTGTATGTGTTTATTTGTACAGTTACATTCAATTTGTGATTACTGTGTGCATACATTTGTTTTATTAGTTAGGCATAACGGAAAAGAGGCATAAACTGCCCAGAAAATTAAGTAAAGATGGAGATAGACATTTTTTCTGCAAGAAATCTTTTAAATTTTGCTGGAGCAATGGCATTTTATGTGAAAATGTCCTGAAAACTGACCCATCTACTGGAGATTCTAAAACAAGTTTGCTATAGACAACTGGATTGCACTGCAGTATTTTGGCTTGGTCCTTCTCTGAGGTTCTGTAGCACAGCACTGCCTGGGGAGAAACCTAAGTACAATGTTATTTCTAAAGCGCCTTTCAAATACCAAGGCGCTGTACAAAACAGAAATAGACAAAGTAAAACAGTTAGCAACATCCATAAAAATATTTAAAAACCCTCTGGGAAAGCCTGATAAAATAAATATGTTTTGAGTTCCGATTTAAAACTTGAGACGGTCAGGCATTCCCTTAAACAGTACCTAAACAAGAGTTTTTAAAACTGCAAACTCCAAAATCTGGTTTAATAGTTAGGTAAAGTAAAGGCTGTTATTTACATTTATGCTAAAACTGCATTTATGTAAATAACATAGCTTTTGAAAAATGTAAACATCAGCCTTTCACTTTCAAAAAACAGCCTTGGTTTCTCCTAAGATGTCTGCCAAGTGTGTTCAGTGATGAGTCATGATGACATCATCTGAGCCAGAGACAGAGATTCACATATATTTCTATAGTGCTAACTAGTTCTTCTTTCCTCTTTATTTTGAATTGTTGTACCAGAATGATCAATACCATGTATTAACTCATGGATTATTTTGATCAGTACACATGTTTGGCTATGATTCTGTTCATTTTGTTTACTTTAACTTATGGAAAATGTTTTGCAATCCAGCTGACTTTTTCTTTTGGCAAACTGCATTACAGTACAACACTTCAAATACCTGATGATCTAGTGGTTATATGATGCACTGAATTTTGCATTTTGTTAACTAGGAGAGATACACTAAGCTGAACGCTTGTTTACAGGTGTGGTCTGGGAGCACAAGGAAGTTTAATGACATGCTCAGGGTCACACAGCAAAGTACCGGTCTTGTTCATTTCCAAAGCTCATACTCTCTTGTTAATCCACAAATAAGGCTTTCTTTTTCACGTGAACCCCTGCACCTAGCCTGCTTTCTGTTGAACACCCACCAACCATACCCTGTCCTTAGTACTGCCTGGGGACGCATATGAGCCTGCGGTCTCATGAAGAGAATTATCACACCTCAGATTGTAATCTTGTACCTCAGAGAGTTATGCATACCTATTCTGATATGCATCATCAGCTGGCACTGTTAAAAAATGCCTCCCAAATCACTCTCCAGTCCACATTCTCAATGTTTGACTTCTGCTCCCACAGTAAACATTGAATGGATCACCACCCTCCTGCACAGTGAAGGTAGTATGTACAGTTCCCTATGTGTTTTTCCCACCTCATTAACCAACAACTAGGCATTCCTGGAGGGCCACGCAATAAGCATCATGACCCACCAGAAAACTGCTGTTCATGGCCTCATATGGACTGCACTTACAATGGATAACAATATTACTAGCAGGAGAGGCATACTAATACCTTAAGCGAATCCACCTGATTTTCCAGTGTCAGTCTACTTTTACCTGTGATCTGCAGAACCCATGGACAGTTCCCAGCAATTCTTCTCCAGTACTTTTCTGTGCTGTACTCCACAATGTGGGTTGGCTGGCTACCAGCCTTCCAAATCTTGAATGAGCTATACACAACTTCCTCAATACTGTCTAAAAACATAAAACCCCCCCACCGGGGTAATCTCCTACACTGAATTTAAGTAACAGTTCTGGTGCAGCCCTGCCACTCTGCGTATTTGTCGCTGGCTACTCTCATCCACAGTCAGGTAGTGATCACTATGCTGGCAACCCCATTTCAGATCTCACAGTGATCTGCTCAGCGTCATCCTTCATGTCTTCAACTAACCTGAATGTGAGCTGTACCCTGCTGGAATGGCCTCTTCAGTCTCCTCTGGCATTCATTCTTCTCATCTGCTCCCCACACAAAAACTGGTGAGTTCACTACCTTCCACATCATGAATGTGTTTAGTACCGTCTCGTGTTATATTTACATATTAATAATAAACATGATCTTCTGGTAAGCCAGACTGATGGCAGCATGGCACAAGTGAGAACAGGTGTTCCTACCCATATAAGATCTAAGCCACCTACGATTAGGCACTATTATATGACGCGGCTTAATGATGTGCACACCATCATTTAATAGTGTGTAATCAAAGGTTGCCTATATCTTTTAAGGTTAGGAAAGCCCATCATTCCCCTCGCTCTGCTGCTATGAGCCTGACTTACTGGAAAGATATGTTTATATTTGATATGTCAAAATAAACGGGACTGTACTACTTGCCTTCAAGATGCAGAAGGGTGATGAGCTCACCAGTTTTTGGTGAGGAGGAATAGTGAAGAATGCATCCAGAGGGGACTGAGAAGGCCCTTGGTAAAGGTACTGCCATATTCAGGAAAGGAAAGACAGAAGAAGTGAGAAATATGAGCAGATTACTGTGAGAAATAAGATGGGACTGCCAGCACCTTGATCACTACCCGACCCCGTTGTCCTGACAACTTTCTCCTTCCCATAAAACCAGTCCATGCAATTGTCCAAGGCTGTGTGTGGATATTAATGTATGAAATGGTTGCCACTACACGTTCAGTCACTTCACTACCAGTCTAGTATTGCTTGCAAAGCACTTTGGGATACAATGTATGAAAACCATTATATAAATGCTAATTCTTCTTATTATTTCCCAGGAAAAGAAAACAAGACAAGCACATATTTGAGTTTTGAGAACGTATGAACTCTAACATTAGACTGCACAAGAACTTTACTACAAAAAGTGGTGGCTCTAGGGGGTGGTGAAGGGTGTGGCTGCACCTCCCCATATAGTAACACTTCCTTGCTGTTGCATTTCACTTTGTTGAAGAAGTCTGATTTATTGATTGTACAAATATTTACATTCAAACTATGGATTACATTTGTAGGTTCTGTCAAAACGTACTAGAAAAGAATAATAGCAGAAAATATAAAAGTTTAATAAAAATGTTAAAAAGTACATATTAAGCATACCACCCCAGCACTCCCATTGTAGCATTCTGGATCCACCATAACCACTAGACCACTAGGTTATTCAAGATTTCTACTGCACAGTGGTTTGCCACAGAGAAAGTCGGTTGGACTAAACACATTTTCAGCATGTTAAAGTAAACAAAAATAAACAGAACCATAGCCTGACATGTGCATTATACAAAAGAATGCACAAGGTTTTGACCATATAGGTGAAACAATTCTATACAAAGGGAAAAAGAACTAGTTTGCACTACAGAGAGCCATATATCTCACTGACTTTGGCTCAAATGATGTCATCAAATAACACATTTGCTGCCATTTTAGGAAGCAGGTAAGAGTTTTTGAAATTGGAAGGCTGATTTTACAATTTTAAATGCTCTGTAACAACATTTAGGTCAATTATGTAAGTGTAGTTTTAGCATTAATGAATACAGCTATCTTTCATTTAGTCACTTACCGATCCAGATTTCTGAATAGTTTGTTGTCAAAATGTTGTTTAGGTATCCTTTAAATGACGAGGTAGAGAATTCCACAGGGTAGGGCAGCATAAGAAAAAGCATGTGTGCCAAGTTTTAACCAAATCCTGGGAATCTCTAGCAATCCCTCGTTGGTGGATCGGAGTGAGCGGAAAGGCAGTAGGGAGTAAGGCGATCTTGCAGATACTGGGGACCCTGTTTGTGTAGGGTTTTGTAGGTCAGTAGCCCGACCTTGAAGGTGATCTACCACTGTACAGGCAGCCAGTGCAGTCCGCGCAGTACAGGTGTGATAAGACTTGTCCTAGATGTACCAGTCAAAAGCCTGGCTGCTGCATTCTGCACTAGCTGCAATTGATGGATATCAACCCTTGGAAGCCCTAGGTAGGGGGCATTGCAGTAGTCAAGGCAGGTGGTCATGAAGGCATGGACCAGTGTAGAAATGTCAGCCGGAGGAACCAGGCATTTCACCCAGGCGATAATCCTAGATGGTAAAAGAGGATTTGACAACAGCAGACACTCTGCATTTCAGGGTCAGACCACTGTCAAGAATAACGCCCGGGTTACGCACCCAGTCTGAGGTCATCAGCTGGATACCATCAAGCCATAAGCCTGAAGGGTGCCCAGACCCAAGACCCTCCTCCGGACATCCCGGGTCCACAACCAACACCTTGGTCTTATCCAGATTAAACCTCCAGCCAGCTGGTGCTCATCCAGTTCTTGATCTCGGCTAGACAGTTGTTAAGCACAGAGATCGCGTCATCCTGTCTGAGCGTGAAGGACATATACAGTTGGGTATCATCTGCATAGCAGTGAAAACCCAAACTGTATCACCTAATGATATCTCCTAATGGTAGCATGTATACTGCGAACAACATGGTTGCCAATATGGAGCCCTCTGCACCCACAGGATAGGGGAGAGCAATAGAGGAATAATTTCCAGTGACAACCTCTGTGACCTGCCCGTAAGGAATGATTGAAACCATTTTAGGACTGTTGCAGACAGTCTGCAGAGAAGCGCAGGCACTCCAAAAGCACACCATGGTCCACAGTGTCAAATGCCACTGAGAGATCAAGAGGACTAAGATAGTACGAGCCTTTAAATCTTGCAATTAGAGATCATTTAACACCCGGACAAGGGTGGTCTTGGTGCTGTGCCTTTTCTAAACCTAGAATGGAGGGCATCATAGACATTGTGGGCTGTGAGATGGTCATCCAACTGCAACGCAACCACCTTCACAAAACCTTACCCACAAAGGGTAGGTTAGAGACAGGTCTATAGTTAGCTAGACAGACTGGATCCAAGGAGGATTTTTAAGGAGTGGTTGAATGACTGCCTTTGAGGGATCAGGAAAGACCCTGCTCTCAAGGAGCTCCAGACAATTTCAGCAAGGATTGAGCAGATGACTTTACACAACCTACCAAAAGTGGCGTAGGGCTCGGATCCAAACTACAGCTGGTTGGTCGCAAAGTCTGGACAATCCTCACAATGTCCATGAATTCTGGCGCTAAAGTCAGACCTGGTAGCATGGGTGCTTGCCACCTCCTGCTGATTTCCACAGTCCCTCATAGGGAGAGTTGGTCAGATACCTGACCTGATGCTGATTATCTGTGAAGAATTGAGCAAGCTTGTCACACTTCATTTGGAAAATTTCTTCCAGACTGGAGATAGACTGGATTGCACAGTCTGTCCACAGTCTGGAAGAGCTGAGCTGGTCAATTCCATGCAGCAGCAATCTCCCTGGACAGGAATTCTGCCTTCTTATGGCTGATTGCTGATTGATAGCTCTTATAATGGTCCATCAATCTAAGCCTGTCAGCCTCCAGGCCAGATTTCCACCAATCCTCTCAAGCTTTCAACCCACTCTTCTCAGCTCCTTCAAGGATCCATCAAACTGAGGGGTCCTTGGGTGCAGAGCAGTGGGCTTAACATGAACAGGAGCAACTGAGTCCAGGGTGTCCCCACAGCCTTACTGTAGGCCAGTACAAGACCCCTGGGCTCATGCATTCACTTGATAAACCCGATAGGTCCAGCACTGCCGATAGGCCCTCTGAAGTAACTCCCTTAAAGGGCAGTATTGGACCATCTCCATAGGGGCAGGATTTTGGGGTGCCCCAAAACTACCCTATGGTGTAATGGTCTGACCAGCCAACTGGTTCCACCCCAAGTCCATGATCTCCATCCCCAGGAGGAACACGAGATCCAAGGAGTGACCCTGTATGGGAAGCAGAGTAACCACCTGTGTAAGGCCCAGCATAGTCATAAGCTGGAGGAGATTATTTCAAATTGTGAGAATTCATCATTGGCAATAAGGACAGGGATGGGGCAAAAGGTGAGGCCATCAAGAAATGGAGGGTAATGAGTACCAATGCCCGTAGTCTGTGCAACAATCTCCTGAACTGGTGGCCTTAATGGAAGAGGGATGCCTGGATATCATAGAGTCACAGAAACATAGTACACAGAGAACCATGACTGGGATGTTAACATAACAGGGTACATAACCTACAGGAGAGACAGGGACAGGAGAAGAGGGGAGGAGTAGCTCTCTATGTAAGGGAAGGTATAAAAGCAACAGAACAAAAGAGTAAACAGGGAGGAGAGGAGGCACTGTGGGTCACCTTAGAGACTGGAAATGGTACCACAATCTGCACAGGGGTTGTATACAGACCCCCATCTCAGGGGAGGAAATGGACAAGGATATGATAGGTGGCATCCTTAGGATGGCAGAGAAAGGAGATACTGTTGATGTGGGACCTGAATATTCCAGATGTTAACTGGAGCACCTTTGCTGCAGCCACATCCAAGAGCAGGGCCATTCTCAATGCCCTACAGGTGGCATGCCTCAGACAGCTAGTTTTGGAACCCACTGCGGGAGCAATCTTAGACCTCGTGACTCAAATGGGGACAGTGAGAGGATCTCAGAGCTAGAAGTGGTAGCCATCTGGGAACAAATGACCACCAAACAGTGTGGTTCATGATAAACTCAGCTACAGAGTCAAGCCTACAAAAGTGAGGGTACTGGACTTCAGGAGGGCTGACTTTGGCAAGATGGGAGAGTGCCTCAGAAAAACAGTAGCAAACAGGCTAGAAGGAGGGGTGGAGCAACAATGTGGAAACATCAAACTGCCACCACAGAGGCAACAAGCCTTTGTGTGAAGCAAATAAACAAATTAAAACAAAAGAAAAGCCACTATGGTTCTCAAAAGAGGTAGAGGGAAGGTTAGGGAGAAAAGATAGCATTTAGGAAGTATAAGGAAACACAGAAGGAGCAGGACAGAGAACTATACCAGTTAAGGCAGAAGGAAGCAGGGAGGAGGTCAGAATAGCAAAGGCCCAAACTGAGGAAAAGATAGCAAACTCGGTTAAGAAGGGGGTAAAATCTTTATTGGTAAATCAGGAGTGTAGAAAGACAAAGGAAGGATAGTGAGGCTGAATAGAATGGACGGTTGGTGGGTAGAGAGGGACAGTGAAAAAGCAGGATACTGAATGAATACTTCTGCTCAGTATTCACAGAAGAGGAGGAGGGGAGGTGCCTAATCCAATTAACAGAATCACTCTGGATGGGGGTCGATCCCAGTCCTTTCACAGAAGAAAGGGTTCTGAAACAACTCCTAAAATTGAAGGTGGACAAAGCAATGGGGCCTGATGGAATTCACCCTAGAATTCTAAAATAATTAAGGAGAACTAGTAACACCACTGACTATCCTTTTAACAAATCATGGGAGGATGGTGTGGTACCTGAGGACTGGAGGAAGGCAGATGTGATTTCCTTCACAAAAGTGGGAGCAAGACAGAGGCAGGAAGCTACAGACCTGCCAGTTTGACCTCTGTGGTAGGAAAGTGATGGAATCACTTCTGAAGGAAAGAACTGTTGCGTGCCTAGAGGCCAGTGGAGCACAGGACCCAAGGCAGCATGGGTTCCAGCGGGAAGGTCATGTCAGATTAATCTAATTGATTTCTTTGACTTGGTGACCAAAGTAGTAGACCAGGGAGGGGCTGTGGACATGGTCTACCTAGACTTTAGCAAGGCATTTGACACAGTCCCACACAAAGTTTAATATTCAAATTAACCAGTCTAGGAGTGGGTCCCAGGGTGGAGCCTGGATAAAACATTGGCTGGACAACAGGACACAGAAGGTAATTGTCAATGGAGTCCACTCTGAAGAAAGGGTGGTTACTAGTGGGGCACCGCAGGGTTCAGTACTGGTTCCAGTCCTTTTTAATGTCTTTACAGGTGACATTGCAGAGGGACTGGAAGGAAAAGTATGCAGATGACACAAAGATGTGCAACAGGGTTGATACACAAGGAGGCATGGAAAGGTTGAGAAGGAACTTGGCAAGGTTGGAAGAATGGTCGAAGTATGGCAGCTTGATTCAATGCAAAGTGCAAAATAATGCACCTAGGAAACAAAACTCAGTGGAAGATTACACAGTGGGGGAGGTAGTAACAACAACACAAATGGAAAGGGACCTGGGGTAATCATATCAGATGACCTTAAGGTTGACAAGCAATGTGAGAAGGCAGTAGGAGGGCTGGGGGATACTGGGTTGTATAGGAGAGGCATCACCAGCAGAAAACAGAAAGTTGTTAGCCCTCTGTACAGACAGTTCTGGAGACCCCATCTCCACAAGGACATGGACAGGATGGAGGCAGTCCAGAGGAGGGCAACTAAAATGGTGCAGGGTCTGCAAGAGAAGCTACACAAGGAGAGACTAAGGGAGCTTAATATGTATACCCTTGAGGAAAGGAGGAGAGGGGACATGATAGAAACTTTCAAGTACCTCAGTGGAATCAACAAAGTCCAAGAGGTAGCATCTTTCAGAAAAGAGATGTTCAAGAACAAGAGGACACAATTTGAAGATAGAGGGGACGGCTCAGGGCAATGTGAGGAAGTATTTTTCACAGAGAGGTGGTGGACCGCATGGAACAGCCTTCCTGAGGAGGTTGTGGGGTCTAAAACTGTGGAAGAATTCAAGAATGCATGGGACAGACATAAGGCATTTCTTGTAGGGGTAGGAAGAAATAGGCTGTTGGTTAACTAGGATCTTCAGCTTATCGTGGTAGGTAGGGAAATGGTAAGACTAGGTGGGCCAAGCAGTCCTTATCTGCCATCAAAGTCTATGTTTCTATGACCCAGGCATTGAAGTCACCCAGAATTAACCATCTGGGCGACTCCAAAGCCACATCGTCAATGAAGTCGGCAAACTCCTTCAGGAATTCTCCATCATCAGGGTGGACAGTAGATAAGGATTATCTTGAACCCTACACCTGCTCCCAGGATACACTCAAAGGATCTAGTGCACCCATTGGCACATCCACAAGGCCAAGTTCTGTTTTTAAACATAATGGCTACACCGCCCTCCGATCCAACCTCGGTGGTGTATCACCAAGAACCCAGCTGGAACAGCAGAAGCCAAAATAGGGCCTGCATTCTCATCCAGCCAGGTCTCGTGATGCATGCCAAATGGATGTTCCAACAAGATCAGCTATAATAGCAGTCTTGTTCCTAATTGATCTGGCATTGCATAACACCACCTGGGTTGGATGGGTCATCAAGGAAGATCCGAGATCTGCCCAATAATCATGGAGCCCTTGGGTATGACCCCATTTCACCCCAGGGCACCTCCTAGTCCCCACAACCTCTATCCGTCCATCCTCTCCATTCTCCCACCAAGCCCAGCTATCACCCTTTTCAATCGACTCTGACTATCCCATAGCTTGACATCTCTTATATATCTCAGCTGGTAATGGAGGACAGTCAAAGGGCATAAATCCTGATCCTGGTGGGAGAATACTGCCTGACCGCCCTAAACCCTCCCAACACATTTCAACTCAACAATAAGCAAATGAACCCCAAAATTCTACAACCAATATAATTTCACTCTACAAAACCACCCCACACAAACATCAACACTTTCAAGGGGTGCCTTTCACCCATCCCACTTTTTATTTTATTTTATTTATGACTTTGCTAACTGCGGAGTGCACTGATCCCAGGGACTGCTTGTATAACGACCTGGCCATAACACATGGCGAGGGTGACAGGAGTACAAGGTAACAGTAATACACATGAAACAGATTTGATACAAGCAACAATAGTAAGCACAATATACAGGTTTAATACATAGGTCCATTTGAGAACAGTGAATACTAGGTTTCAATATTCGGACATGAGGAGATTTGGTACAAAACAAACAAATCGTAGGCACAGTGTACAATGTGTGACTGCATCGTCCAGTGAGCAAGTAATACACAGAATACTCAGTAAAAAAATCCTCACACATAAAACAATATAAACCCCAAAACCAAACGTAAACAGCTAATCAAATAACAAATATTAAAACAAATAATCCAAAAATTAAGTTATTCCAGTTAGTAGTCAATTAAATTTAAGAGGTTCTCTCACAACTCCACGATAGTAGGAATCATGGCTTCCATTTCAGTACCAATAGTTCAGCACTCCTCCATGGTAGATCAAGACAGGCAACTTAGATGCTTTGATAAAGAAAAAGGCCAAAGGAGCTCTCACCTCCCTTAACCAATAATACCAGAATTCTCAGACCCAAACTCTGCTCTCACTAAGAGTCTGGAAAAGGAGCATACAGTAGGAATAAAAGAAAATTCAAGTCAATGAATTTTAGGCAGCTCCTCCAAAATGCTGTAGGTTTACTTAATAATTGTCAAACAGTATCTCCTCATCCAGGGAACACTACAGGATAGGGCACCAGCGGTGGGGAATACAACCACCTCAGGGAAGTCACCTCACTTGAACAGATCTGCAGTAATGGCCCCAGCCCAGCACCCGCTAGCAGCAGATCCTCCTGGAAAGCCTAGGGGCACCAGCAACAGGCGTCCGGCTCTCCAGCGGACATGTGAAGCTGTGTCCCACCTCCCGGACAACTGGCAACAGTAACCACCCCAGGTAGTTTCAACCCAAAATTTGCAATTTCCTCAGCTAGTCCCCAGCCCAAGTTACAATTCAGGCACTTGATAGTGGTTAATCCCCAGAAATAGCAGGTTAATAATACTTCCGAAAATGTCTGACTATGGCAGAATTCTCTCTCCGCTATCCATCTGTTCAGCTACCAAAAATTTCTTCTATCAGGTCAAATCTGTGAGTCCAAACAGGCACCCAGAGCTCCATCAGGCCCCTCAGGATGTTCTTCCCCACAGCTGAGCCAGACACCATCAATCCCTCTCAATCAAACTGGAGGCTGCCACCACAGATAAAATTACTCGTGGATAAGATCTTTAGTAAACAAGTACAATTAAGCCATTGAGATCATCTACAGTGGGTGAGAATAACTTCATTTACTCTGTTCTCATTCACTACAGTTAGTGGGTACAGTAGCGTTCTGCTATACTTAACATCAAACGCTACTAACGCTTAGTACCTCACTCAAAACCCTTACTGACTATGCTAAGAAGCAAGATAATAAAATAAATAAGTAAAATAAAATAATGCTAAAAGAAGCTGACTTAAAACAAATAATAATGCACTAACGGCTAGCCCAGCGCGTACGCCATCTTCTGAAACTCGGTTTGCGATGCCTAAAGCTGTTGACTAGGCCACAAACACCAGAATTGTGCTGGTGTGAACACTGCAAGCTGCTGACTGTACAGAGCCCCACTAGGCAGGGACATTTCCAACAGAGCTGTGCAGACCACCTGAAGTTCAACCTAGTGGACCTTGAGTGGTCGGACCACTGAAGGTCCACAGGTCTACAGCTCTCTGTCTTTACTTTTTATTACACTTTTCAACCCATTTTAGCACCCCCTTTGTCTCTCACTCTGAAATGGGCAAGCCATGACTATGCTCTTCCTCCTGCCTGGAGGATGGGCGAAATGGTGGCATTCTCAGCCAATGCCAGTGCTGTTGGGTTCAGCCAACAGGCAGTACACAAATGTTTGGAGGACTACATGTGTTCTCTGTCTTAGAACTAACTGGTTAACTTCTGTGACAGAATTGTCCCAAATGGTCTCGTGTGGGATTTCTGGGTTTGTATGTAACCCTGTAAGGTGACATCACAAGGTACTGCCACACCACCTGAGCAAACCTTGCATATTGTGTTTTTTATTTGTTTATCCTTCTTACATTACAGGTCTGCCCCTATCAGACCAGCTCCAACATTCATTTTCCCCAGGAGTTTGCCCCATCCTCATTCCTTCATGGCTTGCCCCCCATGACAGGTCCAACAGCAAATGAATGACACACAGCCAATGCTATGAGTAGAAGCTTGAAGGAAGGTCAGCTGCCTAAGTATGTAGGCAACACTTTGACTTGCTGCAAAAAGGGTGTAGATTTATTAAAGTGAAGGACACAAACTGCTTGACAACATGGCGCTTTGCCTCCCAATGAGGCTTCATTATGGGGACAATGATGTAACAGGGCCTTCTGGGGTTGTACCCCTAGGTGCCTGGATCCAGTGGAGAAAGGTTGCTTGGTCAGTGGTGCAGGGCTAGCTATCACTTTGCATGAGCCAGCATGTTTTCCTGTGTTTAACTTACAACCCAGGACAGCACAAGCATGAGGGGGTCCTCCATGAATGCATACAGCTGCTGGTAAAGCAAACTCTCAGCCCACCAGCAGGAGCCGCCTGTAGCACTGATGCATGCTGTCCCTCCTCGCTTGACTTGCTGCCATTAGCAGTGTTACCTGCCAGCCTGGTTGGCTGATCATTGACCCCGAGTTCACTGCTTAACCCAGGTCACTGACATGGAACTGCAACACACTTCCTGTGGGCCATCACATAGTCCACTGCATATCTCTGTTTTAATTACAAAAGGCACCCCCACATCTCTCCATGGTGTCCTCAATCACCCCAAGCCTTTTATCCACAAACATATGCCCATTTTATAACCAAATTCATATCTGTTCAATCCTGCAAGGGAGAATGGTACCCATTCCATTTACTCAAAGTTTACTTTACAGTATTAACATACAGTATGTTAATGCCACCTGCCACAGTCTGTAACCTCTGGATCCACATTTGCTACATGAGGCCATTGAAAATGAGCTTTGGCTCAACTGACTAATTAAATTTATTTTAGTACTACTACATATTAATCATCTGGTTGTCTCCCCCCAAGACAAGACCTAGTCATTGTCTATCTGTTTATTCTGCTCCCCAAGGCCTAATACTATCAAGACACATTGTCCTAATTTATGATGCAGAGTTCGTGTCCTCACTCTTCAGGCTTCCAGGCTCTATGGCTGTATTGCACCTAATTGCAAAGTTCCATCTAGTGTGCTGCTGGCCTTACATTATGAAAGTCCTACCCACCTCACATGTGACAATAAATTTCATATTTTAAGTCAGACTGTTGAGTATTTGATTTATGTAGCATTTATATTTTACAACATTTAGACAACATCAGTTTACTAGTTAGAACTTCTAAATCTGTTGTTTATGTAAAGATTTAACTGTTTCTCTTAATTTAAGCTGCAGGCTTTAGTCTGCACAGTGGTTTTGTGATGTTCAGCATTGTGAAAGCTCCTCTTTGATTGGTTCTCTGTTGTGATGTACCCAGCTTTCAAGATGTTAATTAGTAGTATTAGTAGTAACTTTATTTATTCAGAGCCCATTCTCAGGGGCTCAGAGCATTGCAAAATAAAGCACAGTTCAAATACACCAACATCAGACATTTAAAACAACATGATAAATTATCTCAATAACTGCTGAAATGATTAAATCTCAATAAAAGTGGCTACCTACCCAGCAGAAAAGATAACATGTCAGGTTTGACGTTGGGTGTGTCAGGCTGCCCAATGGCTCAGTGAAACGCCCAGGCTTCCATGCAGCTGAGCTGGTTCTGGAAGTGAGCCTGAGTCTGTTGGGATCAGGCGACCAGGCTAGGGAGTGCTCTCAAAGGATGCATCAGCTAGCTGGGAAGGAGATAATCAGGCTTCTGTGCAGCAACGGCTGCCATGGTGAGCTAGGGAACTTGCTTCCGTGTGAGGGGTGGTACATGCCCAGAGTGCACTGCTGCTGTAGAGGTCGACATAACTGCCCTTTTTGTCATGGGGTGGTGGGAAGATCATGGGAGACAAAAACCCTTAGGAGGAAAGTGGAATCCTGGCTACATGACATCCTGCTCACTCACCACTGACGGTGCCGTCGCCCTGGACACTTTGACACACGTTGGATGTGTGCCCATGTGAAAAGACTGCCCTTTTCTCTCCACTTCCGTCCAAGGAGGATAAACAGTAGATGGAAAAAAGTTGGGTGTGTCATCATCAAAGGTATCACAATTTATTTTAAAGATTTGTCACCAGTGGTGATATATAAATAGGGTATATTACATAGACTGACTGAAAATAAGCTGCAGTATTTACAATAGAATGTTTTCCTCAATGCTGGCTAGCAGTGAATGGCAGAGTGCAGCAGAGCCAAGAGTGCTGGAGTTGCACTGAGAAACACACTACTGTAAATAAATAACTTATTTTTTGTATGGATTGTTCTATTTTTAACATGTATTCCACTGTGTTATGTGACAACATGCAAAATAGTATGTCAATAAGGCAAATCATGTTATTCAAACCCTAGGAATCACTCACTTACTTATTGCTTGATTGATTGTCCATCAGGTAAGTGCACTTGACAATTAAATGCCTACTTTCAGGTATGACTCAGGAGGTTACAAAGGTCAGGGTCAGTAAACAGTAAGTTACAGTACAGCAATGGTGAGTGACATTGCAACAGCATATATAACATTACATAGCAAAGGTAGTACATAAATAAGCAAAAAAAGGTCAAAATTACAAGGCACTGGATGAGCAGGCCAACTACTTGTTAATGAAACCAAGCAATAATAAACAGTCTATCGAGACACTACAAGGTCACTTTTGTTAGCAACTGGCAGCCTAACATGTTGTAGTCTGTATGCCATGCACCATACCTGACAGTCGCCTACAAGGACACTAAACAGTTTTTTTTATTTTTTTGTTTTGCTGTGCTGTATCTCACCTGTTTGGTCACTGCAATGCCTTGCTGTATACTCCTTTATATCTCACCTGTATTGTTCTCCAATATGTCACCACACAAACATGTTTGTACCTCCTCCCTGTGACGAGGTACCTTTGTAAATGAGTCTCTGACTCAAGGTTTGTAAATCTGATTTATGAAATAAATAAATAAACAAATACATAAATAACATTAGGGACCAAGATGTAGCAACCAATTCTGAAACAGAGCTCTAGACACAAGAGCATACATGAGGCTTAAGGAGGTGGCTGTGATATCCCTTTCTGAAGATAGTAGCATTCTGGCACTGTCATAGGCTAGACAGTATAAAATTCCATAGCCTTTGGGCAACAACAGAGAAAGAAATGTCTTCAAGCCTGGTCCAGGTTTTTGGAATAGGTAATTCTCACGTATAGTGGACCTTAGTGGGTAGGTACCAGTTGTAAAGTGGACAAGACTAGACAGCAACAAGGGGACTGGTTTTGACAGACATTGTAGATCACCCTTCCAAGTGCTAGGTCACGCAGGGCAGCAGGAGTAAGCCATCCCAGGTTAGTGTATAAAGTTCACTGATGGGTATGGCAACATAGGGACATGGCAAATCAACAGATGTTATTACATGTAATGCCCCATTTATGCAAATTGGTTTTGGAAGATGCATGGATTACAGATACCCATAATTAAACTTAGGAAGCAGGACAGGCTATGGATAGGCAGGCTAAAGGGGTATTTTTTTTTAGCTTCTACATAAAGACCCAGTTTAATGTTTACCAATTTACAGTTGCCCATTATGTGCAGGGAGAAATCAAAGGATGTGTTGAGTGTGACACCAAAGTAATTGAATGTAGGCACTGATACAAGGGGAGGAGGTTCCATCTCTACACAGTACTGCTAGAGGGTAGTACAGCTTTTAAGTTTGGGAACAGAGCCAAACAGCATAGCCTGTGACTTTGCCATATTTAAGAGGAGTTTGTTAGATAGGAGCCAATGCTGCAATCCATGAAGTCAGTGGTTACATTAATGTTAATGTCATGTATGCTGCACAAGCTTAGGTGCAGAATGTCATCATGTGCATATAAGATAGGGGTGTAGTGGGCAAGGGTCAGCTGATTGTCATTTATATGAAGGAGAACAGGAGGGTCCAAGTATTGCACCTTGTTGCGCTTTCACCATGGTAGGGGCAGGATCAAAAGGTAGTTTCTGTTTTTACCCATTGGCTCCTTCCATCAAGATCGTTCCTAAACCAGGGTAGGGCAGAGGAGGAAACCCCAGGTTGCCCAGGTTGGTACAAAGAGATGGTAATCTACCAGATCAAATGTTTTAGTGAGGTTAATGAATACTACCCTTGTGTATTCACCCCTATCCATAGCATTTGCAGCCTGGGAAGTGAAGGAGGCGCCGTGATAGTGCTCTGATTTTTACAAAAACCATGTTGTGCTGGAGATAATAGGTTACGCTTTGGTTAGGAATTCAGATAACTGCCAGGCAACAAGCTTTTCCAGTATTTTGTTGAGTACAGGAAGTATAACAATTGGTCTGTAGTTTCTGACAAGTTTTGTGTCTCCTTTCTTAGAAACGGGGATTATGTGGGAGAGTTTTACAGTTCAGGTACAGCCCAGGGCACAAGGGACAGGCTGATGATTCTGGCAACAGGTGAAAACAATTCAGTACTTTTAGTAGGTTTGGATCGATGCCATCAGAGCCTGCAGATTTGGCTGTAGAGATCTCTGTAGTGGTTATGCACTTCAGACATTTAACCACATGGAAGTAAAACTGAGGGGAACTCAGGGTGTCAGAGCATGAATCTTTGATAGGAGTGCGGTCTGTGAATGAGGTGGGAAGGCCCTGTAAGACGAGAGGTCTGAGAAGAAGCCATTAAATGCATCACCTATGCTTAAAAACTGCAATCATTCACTTAGAATGAGCTGCCCAAGCCTAGAATTTTATGCTAATTAGGAGTCTTGGAATACGAACATACAAAATTACCAGCAGATACAGGTCATCTGGTCATCTATTCTGCTCCAGTGTGCAGCACTTCAGTCCATTAGACTGCAGCTGCCCCTCCATATGCCCCCATCTCACACCTCATCCCGGTTTGTACCCTCCCTTGAATATGTCCAATCCCTCTTAAAGCCCCCAACGCTCTGCAGCTTGCTGATTGCCTCTGGCAGAGTGTTCCACCCTGCCACCCCCTCTGTGAAATAGTGCCTTCCAGCTCCCTCTTGAATCTTCCCTTCCAACTTCATAGAGTGCCCCTGGTTTCCCTACCACCCTTAAGACTGAGCATACACCTAGGGTCTACTCTGTTTGAACCCTTCAGGTACTTGAAGGTCTCAATTATATCCCTCTCTCCCTTCTTTCCTCCAGCGTATACATATTGAGCTCTCTCATTCTCTCCTCATATGGTCTGTCCCCCAATCCCAAGATCATTTTGTTGTCCTGCTACCCCCTCCAGTGGTTTGATGTCCCTTTTCAAGTAGGGCACCAGGAGTGCATACAGTACTCTAGGTGCACTCTCACCCAGGGACCTGTACTGGGGCAAGATTACCTCCCACTCCTAGAAGTAATCCCCTTGCTATGCACCCTAGCATCCTGTTTGCCTCGCTGCTGCCTTCCTGCACTAAGCAGAGTGGTTCATCTCCCAGTTGCCAGCACTCCCAGATCCTTCTCCTCTTGGATTTTGTTAATGGGATATCATCCAGCCAGTAATTATGTCCTGAGTTCTTGCCTCCTAAATGCATCGCTTTGCACTTCTTGGCATTGAAACCAAGCTGCCAAGTGTGAGACCATTCTTCCAGTTTTGCCAAATCCTCCTGAAGTACTTTGCCCCCAATCTACCTCAGCACAAATCTTTGGGTCATCTTTGAAGAGACTGATCTTACTCTTAATCCCTACTGCTCTTGCTTTTAATCCCTACTCTGCTCCAAAAGCCTTGCAGGGCTCCTTCACTGAAATAGAATCATGATTCACCTCCATAAACTTGTCCTTAACTGCAAAGACAAAGGTCATGCTGTTCACCCACCCTAAACACAAGCACACCACGACCCAACTATCTATACTAAATTCCCAGGGTGCCATGCTGGAAGAAGTTACCAGTTTTAAATATCTAGGAATCACCCTGGACTCGGCCCTAACTTTCCGGGAGCATATAGCATCGACTTGCTCTGCTATAAACATTAAAACTGGACTCCTTTTAAATATAGGCCCTATCTCCCTCCTGATGCCTCCATTTAGTTATCTCTAGCTCCATCCTTTCCCTGGTAGACTATGGCATAGTCATATATGGTGCTGCCTCTGACACTGCCCTGTCCGGCATAAAGTACTCCTTAAAAAGCATACGGCTTGCCACTGGCTGTGATCGCCTCATACATACCTGCAAACTCTACAAATGGTCATCATGGCTAAAATTTTCAGGGGCACCTACATTATCAGACTTGTTTATTGTCCAAAAAATCTAACTAAGATTAGCCCCTCCAGGCTGTCTCTAGCTCCTACAAATGTGCTTGCCGATGTGGGTCACAAGACATTCTAACTCCACTACCTTCGCATCCCATTTGCCAGGACCACTGCCTGCCAAAGGTCCCTTTGCTAGAGGGTGCCACTATGGATGAACTCCTCCTGACACTGTCCTCTCCATTCCTAGGTTGGGGCCTTTCAAACCTGTGCTGCGTACCCATATTATATCGAACTGCTACTGTGATTGCATATAAACTCCCTTCTTGTGCTTAAGTATTCCTATGAAATTGTTTACCACTGATTCTTATTGTATAACTTATAATTTATGCACCTGTGGTGTAGTTTTTTCTCCTTATGTATTTTCCTATTTTGTCTCTGTTTTTAATCTCTGTACCTTATAACTTTGTATTGTCCTCATTTCAGTGTATGACGCGGAGCCTTTGCAAATGAGTCCCTGACTCAAAGGTTGTAATTCCTAAACATATATAAATAAATAAATAAAAATACATAAAAATGTTGGCTGTGAAAATGTTAAACAGAACTGATCCAAGCACCGAGCCCTGTGGTACACCACTTGTTACTGCCCTGGTTCAGATGCCCCCTCCCACTACTACCTTCTGCTGTCTACCCTGCAGCTAGTTCTCGACCCATCTGACCAGTTTCCCCTGCTCCCAGACTCCTCAACTTGTAGGTCAGCCAACCATGTGGCACCGAGTCAAAGGCCTTGCTGAAATCCAGGCAGAGGACATCCACCACATGTCCCCTGTCCAGTGCCCTCATAACCCAGTTGTAAAATTGACCAGGTTTGTCTGGCAGGATCTGCTTCAACACCTATGAACCTTTCCTGCTGAGGTGTAACCTATCCCTGTCATAAAAAGATCTGTGTTATCCCATGTGCTACTCCAGTCCCTTACCAACCCAAACCCCTTGGTCCCACACCATTCCTCAGCCACTTGTTGAAGTCACTGATTCTTCTCTTCCTGTCTGTACTAGCCCTTGGCACTGGCAGAACTTCTGAGAAGGCTACCATTGTTCCCTCTTTGCTGCTTAGTTCCCACTTCCTGAAGCTGTCTTGTCCCTCTGTATTCTTTTCTCCTCCCAGGTCGCTCTGCTCCCAGGTGCACCACAAATGCGGCCCCCACCTTCCCTACATATCTGCCCATATACTGCCCACTTGACTTGCTGTCATGCCTGGCATGCACTCTACCCAGATGTTACTTTTTCAGGCACCCTTTCCCCCCACTTATACTTTTAAGTATAGAACTTTGAATTATGACTCTGATGCTTTTCCTGCTCACCCTCTTGTTGTCCTTCACTCCCCGCTCCCCTAACTTGCTGTGAGGCCCCTCTCATCCCCCTGTCTCAGCCCCCTTTGCCTCCCTAACCTTTGCCCTGTTCTCTTCCCCTTCGCAACTATGACCGGACTACTGACCTCCCCTCTGAACTATTTCCATCTGTGGAACCTTCAAAGTGGAAAATATTTTTCCTTGATGTTCCTCTAGGCAGATCAGCCCACTTTGGGTGGGCTTTCCTTCAATCCTGGAATACCTGGTCCACCTGCAGTCCCTGGGCCTAGGCCCTCAACCCCAAGGTGCATCTGGTAACGGTGTCAGCATATGTCTCTGTTGGCAAGGATAGGTCGGTGGCCTCACAGCCCATTTTCAAAAGGTTCTTTAAAGGCCTTGCTCACCTGTACTGTCCAGTAAGGGATCCTGTCCACACATGGGACCTGAACCTGTGTATCACTCAGCTGATGGAGGCTCTTGTCAAGCCTATGGCAACTGCTGCCCTGAAGTATGTTACCTGGAAAGCAGTTTCCTGGTGGCACTTACGTCTGCCAGAAGGGTAAGAGAGATTCAAGCTCTCTGTACAGATTCTAACTATATCATATTCCACAGGAACAAGGTAATCTTGATAACTAACAGAAAATTCCTCCCCAAAGTGATGTCTGAATTTCATCTGAATCAGTCACAGTTCCAGTGTTCTTTATAGCAAGGTCAAGCTCAGGGCAGCAAATGCTCCACAGTCTGGATGCTAAGAGAGCTCTGAGCTTCTACTTGAGGCTGCACACAGGATGTCAGGTCCACCAATTCCTGGTTGTTTGTCACCTGTGGTGAAATAAGGTGAGGTAAACCAGCATCCAAAAGAACCATTTCTCAGATAGTTTCTTACACCAGTTCTGTTATGTCAGAGCTGGGAAGTTGCCACCTGAGGGCCTCTGGACCCACTTTACAAGTGGCATGTCTCCCTCTGTGGCAGCTTTCAGGGTGTTCCCTACAGGAAATCTGTAAAGCAGCTACCTGGAAAACAGTACACACTTTCTCAAAGCATTACTGTTTGGATGTACAGTCCAGAAAGGATGCCAGCTTTGGCCCTGCTGTCTTGCTGAACCTTCTGTATCCAGCCTCCCAAGGTACTGCTATGGAGTCTGCAGTTGCTAAGCATAAGTGAGAAATTCCTGGGATCTTAGGAAAAATTTACTCACTGTAGTAATGTTTTTCCAACAGATCCTCTCTCTATAACAATCCCATACCTACTTTCCTTCCAGAACATGGAAAAGGTTTACACAAGAATCAATTATTTTCTGTTTTGCCTGAGCATTACTTCTTACAGTACTTTACAATTGATATTCAGTGATCTAATCTTTCAATATCTTTTCATAACAGTTTAAAAAATGATTCTGCCATGTTGAAAAGCTTTGGAAAACTTTTAAATTGGTATATATTTTTGAAAGCCTTTTAGCTAGTTTAATGGTCACTGCTCACTAACTTTAGAAGTAAATCTGTGTTAGAATGCAGGGGTGACTGTGTCAACACAGCAGAGTTCTGAATTTCATTTTAAGATTCTCTAATTAGCATAAAATTCTATTCTTTGGGGCAGCTCATTCCAGGTGAATGATTGCAGTTTTAAGCATAATGAGGGGTCCCTTGGAAAAACATTACCATGGTGAGTAATTTTTTCTTCATTCTGTTATGACATCACATGCTCAAATAATATGTTTTGTTTGCGAATTTATTTCCTTTTACATGGTATGAATTATACTCATGTGGTAACCCAAATATAATTAGGGTTGAACAGAGTGTTGGTGAGTTAAATCCCAGTCTTTCCACTTTAATGAAGTTGAGTGAAATTTGGCATGTGCAGTCCTTGTGGCAAGGATGGCAAGTACTCCAGATGTGAAAAGTTTCGTGATGGCTGCTTAACCAGATTTCAAGACCTGGAAACATCAGAAATACATAAAAATGCCAATGTTTTGCTTTTTTGCTCTCACCTACAGGCAAGACAGTATGGATATTTTTCAGAAACTTTCAGGGCAGAAGGGGCATGTGCCAGTGGTATGCCTTTTGAAGATTTCATGAAAAATATTAATCGGTTTCAAAGTTATAAAGTTTTGAAATTTGGCTTCTAAACATGCTCAGTAGTGTTTTGAGATAACCTTCTGATATACTGTAACCCAAAATTCTTATTTTGTGAGCATTTGTAGGTCATGACTAATTGTGTTGTGGGATTGTAAGAAATTTATTGTAGGTCATGAAGGCCACCATCTTGCTTTTTCTGGGCAAAAGGGAAGTGAAAATACATAAAAACATTTATAAAAAACAAATACATGAATCTTTCTAAACGGGACCCATTAAGCTCAATTTGGGTGTTTGTTTTCAGAAAACAGGCCAGAAATACCTTTTTGGACCTTGTTAAGTTCTTGGCTGTCAGTTTAGTGGGATGGCCAATTCTTGTGTCATGAGCTGCAAATTCCTGGGTCACACATTTAAGTACAACTGAAGAATTTTTTCTTGTGCACGAAAATGGAATTCTTGGGTTGCACATATAAGTCGCGACTGAATAATTTTAGATGCACCAAGAATGGAATTCTTGGTCCATATTTAGGTGTGACTGAAGAATGTTTGTGCACACCAAAATGTTTGTTTTTCTGCCAGATTAATGCTTTGGTCGCACATGTTAGTGCAATCCAAGAATTTTTGTGTGTGCCAACAATGCATGCATTTCTGCTGTATTATTTCTTTGACTGCAAATTTAAGTGCGACCCAAGAATTTTTGTACAAACAAAAAATAATTAAAAAATTACAGTTTTGGGCTGAGCAGAGATTTTGATATTGGAAGAAGAAGAATTTTGGGTTGCACATTAAGTGCGACTCAAGCATTTTTGTACCAAATTAAAAGTCTTACTTTTTTGAATGTTGAAGATTTTTATGTGTGATCTAAAATTTTTAGGTCACACATTAGGTACAATAATGCAATACTAGCTCTTGAATAAAAATTAGATTTTTTGTGCATCACAAACTTTTTCCCTATAACTTGTCTGTTTTACAATATTTTGGTCCCACATTTTGAATATACTGTTTAATGACCCTACCTCATAAAGGATGGTGGGAGTTTATACCTGTCAAAGGAGATTTTGCAGTCACATTCTAGCAGCCAAGGAAATGTTGTGTGCAGGATCAGCCTTTGCCCCAGTGGTTAGTGTGCTGTGATCCTGTAGCAGTGATCTGAGCTTGGGAGTGAGTGCAGTGAGCCTGCTAGATGGTTTGAGGCTGGGGTAATCATAATCTATATTATATAATGAGTTTATAAATGGGCCCAGCCAATAATCTGTTTCTTTTTATACCATGAACAGATCCACATGACATGCAGGAGATTTTCCTTACCTCCCTTGGGACAGTTGCACTCTTCCAATTCTTTTGCTAATTTATTATGTCTTACTAGAAGGACATTGCTGGGGAAGTGTTCAAATTTATAAGTTATATATGTCTTCCTTAGCTTATAATCCTATATGATTTTTAGATATGATTTAATTCCAAACAATGCATTATTCTTTGAAAACCATTCAGAGTATGCCGAGTTCTTAATAGCTGTTAAATCAATCTGTCCCAATAGACACCAATTTTTTAACTATATATTTCTTATATTTAGGGCTGATCATAATTGCAGCATCCAACCACTTTTCAGAACTGAAAGATTGTATCTATCCAATATCTTTAATAATAAATTATACCACAGGCCCTTTTTATAGCCTAATTCTTGCCACACCCTTTTTCCATTGAACAATAATATGAAAGAGAGTCCTTAGGAATCCTATACAATCTTAACCAAAAGTTAATCTTCTTGCTATCTGCCAGGGCAGTAATGTTAGTAATGCCCAATTCTGACCTAATGTAGAAGCGGGGCAGGATTGCCCAAAACCATAATTTTCCTTAAAGTTTTAAACATTGGAACAGTGATCTTATCTATATTTTTAGTTTCCCAGACTTCCATCGTGCACAGGGTCTGTGTCATATATTTGACTTTAATAGATTGAACTAAAGTTTAAATTGATTTCCCACCATATTTATAGTTAAGCGTCTCTAATTCTAACATTGATTTCTTTGCTTTTCCACAAACATATATAAGATGTTCATTCCAATTACAGTTCTTATGAAAAGAATCCCAAGATAGGTATAGGATCCTACTGTAGCAATTGTATTTGGGCCTATACACCAGTACTTTGAAGATTTTGTTTTGTAACCAAATGTTATTGCTTTTTGTCTTTCTTATATTAACGTTCAGCTCTAAATAATTTGATTCTTTGTATACTAAATCTAATTTCTTTTGAAGTCCAGCTTTGGACAGGAGAGAACAACTATGTCATCTGCATAGGCTAGAGCACAGCCCATTTTATTAATTTTTGAAGAATCTAAATCTAATTTGTTTATGTATAAGGAAAATACAACAGGGGCTTACACAACCTTGGCCGTACCCCTCTATTTGTGTGGAGGGGTGCTGAAATTCACCTCTGGCACAAATTCTAATTGAGGCCCACATGTTTGAGTATAGATTGTGTATTAAGTACATCAAATTCTTATCTATCCTCTATCCAGGAGAATTTTCCATAGTCTGTTTCTAGATACAGAGTCAAAAGCTACAGAGTAATCTATGAATACAGTACTGCAAAGATCAGCCAATTCTGAATTACTGTATATTTTTCAATAAGATGTCTCAATATAAAGATATTATCACACATGGAATAATTTTCCTGAAACCCATCTGTAATAAGGAGATTCCACCTGTCCTTTCTATTTCCAACATCAGCCTATGTAATAAGGTCTTTGGAAAGATCTTCACATTTATATCAAGCAAACTTACTGGGTGATACAAAGCAGGATCAGCAGTGGGCCCTTTTTGTGAATTGGCACAATGTTCACCCCTCTTCCAGGTTTCAGGAAAATTGTTCTCTCTTATACACCTGTTATAAAAATTTGGTTAGAATTTACACCACAGTTGGGGTTTGGCCAGGTATATTTCTGCAGGCATTCCATCAGGCCCTGGTCTTTTTTTGGTTTAAGTGTGACAGTTGCCAGTAAAACCTCATCATAATTGAGGTGAACATTAGGAGAATCATTAATACTATTTCCTGGGAAGCAGTTGTCTGCTTTAGGGTTCAAAAACATTTTTAAAATGATCTCTCCATTTTCATCTGTGATATAGATATATAAGCTATTCTTACTGTGGTTCATTCCCTAGCATCCAACATTTAGAATTTTTGGAATCCTTTTTTCCACTGCTTCTAACATTTGATCCTAAATCTTTAATTGCTGTACCTTTTTTTCTTTCTATCAACACTTTATATTCTTTCTTGCTGATGTTGAGTTGACCCAGGGTTTTGCTAGAGGGTTCACTAAATACATTCTGTTAATCTTCCTATTTCGCTTTTTCATTTACATTCCAGGTCAAACCAGCCTTCATTATAACCATTTTTTGTGGCAAATTAGAGGAAGAGGTCAAAACCTGACTATCAGGGCCCTCTACAAGTGGACAAGACACACTCATTTTCCAATGGAATCTGCAACATATTCTTGAAGAAATTATAAAGTGTCTCTGTTAATTTGTTATCATCTTCATTATTTAGTCCTTGTAATCAAAAAGGCTTAGTGAGACCATTCACCATTTCCTGTGTCTGGGATCACGTTATGTTTATTAAACAAGTGTCTAGTTGGACAATTAATGTAAAAATCCTCATTCTTAAGTTCTAAGCCATTTAGCCAAACATAGTTGGCTACCCTTGTGGTACAATACACATCCACCAGTTTAGCAGAATCTATTAATAGAAGTTTGACATCCAATGAAGGAAAATATTACCCTATTACTGGACATAGACCTACAAGAAGATGAAATAGTGACTATAGGGTTTGAGTTCCTAGAGCCCAATTAAGTTGTTTATTTCTGATTCTAACATAACCAACTGCTGATTAAAAGCACTAGCAGTCTCTTTAGGCAAGATTTCTTGTAGGTCTTTATTCATATATACATCTTCTTTCTCATCATGATCTTTAGCCTCTATTCTAGATGTGATGTCATTTACTGAATCATAACCTAAAGCACTTATTTTTTTATTGGTATCATTTTTATCTTTTTTATTTTTAGAAGCTCCATTTTTATTACCCATCTTCTCAGTGTGTTTAGTTTTCCTGTTTCTTCTTTATTCCCCTTTCTTTTTGTTTTAATTGCCTCAATTGGGGAATCTGGTATCACAATCATACTAAAATCAGGTATCTGCTTATCAGTACTTAGGTTATTTGTCTCTACCTTTTTATTTTCCTGTTCTACCTTGTTATACCGTCCCCATGTTCTAGAGTTGCTGTATAAATAATCAACTTTGGTACAAAATCTGGCTACATCCTCCCTTATCTGTTCCATCAGGTTCATGTTTATTACTAATTGCTCCATTAGGATTAAATTAGCTGTAAACTGATTTCCCAATAATTTCACTAAGTCCTCACTAAAGGTGTCTGGTATGTATAATGGATTTTCAGTGTACTCACAGTTTCAACTTTAATAGTGTTTGTTTTGCTACAGAACACTACTCATTCCTGACATCTGTGTACTCTGTTTCTCTAAGTGTTTCAGACCATCAATAGTAGTTTGCAGTTCACCCATAATTTCAACCAACTCTAGTTTTCTACTTCCTGGGATTCTTGCTCATCTACACTACTATTGCTTACATTTGAGTCTTCATTACTAAGTGAGAAAGCCAGGTTAGGTGATTTTTCCAGGCCTTCCCAGGATTTAAATCTCCCCAAGTTCTCACCAAGATATGAGAGGGATTGCTCTGGTTGAGTGATTCTAGAACTTATAATAACTACAGGATTTGGATTATCCAGGACTAAGGTGGGCCCCATACTAGGTTTGGGGTCAAGGACATATTACCAGAAAACTGCAAATGGTCTGTAATTTTAGTTTGTTTACTACAAGCATTCCTCGACCTTACTGGGTGCTCTTGTAAAGGAAAGGATTTGCTGTTTAACCTTTGAAGTCTGGTATTGACCATGCTTGCTCCTGTTTAATTAGCTTGTGGAACTCTATGTCACCATACAGCACCACCAAAGTGATTATACCTTTCTTTTATTTTCCTACAACAAAACTGACAACAAAAGGCAGAAACAGAACTGTTGACTAGTTAGCGGTTAATAACACATGCCCCAGCTCTTAAAAAACAGGGGCTGGACTCAGAGGTCCACCGCAAGCTGCGGCAATGGCAGCTTACAGCGACCTGCCCTGTGCCCTGGCCTGTGCACGATTCAGGATCAGAGCAGGTGCAGTGGTCTGCATCCTGTGACTTGTAGTAGCTGTGTGAAGGTAGACGCAGCACTGTGAATGCTGCAGGTTGCAGGACAGCAGCAGCCAGGATGAGAGGCCACCCATGACACCCCATGCCCACCTCTGTGGTCCCATATAATGTGGGTGCCAGCCCCAAGCCCCTGCCATGGACCCTCCCCAAGAACATGGACCCATACCTGCCCTGCCCTGCTGGCTCAGTGGTCCCCCACCCCAAACTGACACACCCAGTGGGTGCATTGGCGACTGGCCCTGGTGGTGAGGGAGGGCAGTGCCAGTCACGGTGGAGTAATGGGGTGTGTGGGGGGTGTGCACTGTAGGGTGGGGGCCACCTAGACTACCAGGGGTTATGGGGATGGTGGGGGATCATGCCCCAGGGCATGGGGGCTCACAACGTGTGTGTGGGGTTCTGGGCATTGGGGTGTGCTACACACCCTGCCTGGCACCTTGTGTGCCATGCCTGGGATCCAGAGCCCATGGGGGTCCATAACCCACAGGGGTTGTGGGGCTGGGGCACAGTGGAAACCTTCAGTGAACAGCAAAGACCAGTTAGATCACCTTTTTGTTGGTGTAACTGGTCTTTGATGAATGTTCACTAGTGGTTGTCTCTGAATTCCACCAGTGGACATGGTGGCTGCCCTACCTGAATAGGGTGCAAATGCTGCCAGAAACCCCCTTCCACCATGTTGCAGGGGTTTCAGGTGCATAGGTGCTGTTGGATGCAGGCAGCCTGCCGCATGTCTGGAGCTGCCTATGTGAATCCTGTGGGGATGCAACGCAGGATGAAAGTGTGATTTGCACCTTATTTTCCGACAAGTTGCCTTGCATCCTGTGTTGCTTCTCTGAATCTGGCTCCAAGACTTCAGTTAAAATACAAGAGACAAAAGAAAGGTATCATAACTACTCTTCATTTACCATTAAGTGAGCACCTATGTTTGGGTACACATAGAGTTGATGGCAGATAAGGACGCAAGGCCCATCCAGTCTGCCCATTTCTTTTCTACCTTATAAATGTGCCATCGGCCTTTGCTCTGTCAGTGGCCTATCTATTCATAGTCATTTGTATTGCTCCTATGCCTATCCCATGCCTGTTTGAAGCCCTGCACTGTATTCATAGCCACCACTTCTTGTGGTAAGCCATTCCATGCATCCACCACCCTTTCTGTGAAAAAGATTTCTCACATTCCCCTTAATCGGCCTCCCTCTAATCTCATGTTGTGTCCTCTTGTCCTGCTATTTTCTTATATTTAAACATGTTAGACTCTTTCACCTTGTTTATGCCTTAAGGTGTTTGAATGCCTCGATCATATCACCTCTCTCCCTCCTTTGCTCAAGGGTATACATGTTGAGCTCCGTTAATCTGTCCTCATATGTCTTCTGATGCAGTCCCTGCACCATTTTGGTTGCCCTTCTCTGGACTGCCTCAATTTGGTTAATGTCCTTGTGAAGGTGTGGCCTCCAATGCCGCAGTACTCAGATGGGGCCTAACCAGTGTCTTGTACAGAGGATTATTACCTCCTCTCACGACTTGTGATACCCCTACTAATACACCCTAACACCCTCCTAGCCTTACCTACTGCTTTAGGGTCTGCTTGGATGATTTTAGGTCATCAGTGATGATGATGCCCAAGTCTCTTTCTTCCTTTGTGACTGCTAGCAACTCCCTCCCAGCCTATAGGTGGCTTCAGGGTTTCTCTTCCCTATATGCATGATTTTGCACTTCTTTGCATTAAATCCCAGTTGCCACTCTTCTGAGCATTCTGCTAGTATTCCAGATCTCTTCTCATTCTGCCCACCCCATCTGGATCATCTACTCTGTTGCAGATCTTGGTGTCATCTGCAAACAGGCAAGCCTTACCCTCTAGTCCATCTGCAAGGTCACTAATGAAGATGTTGAAGAGGACTGGCCCAGGACTGATCCCTGAGGTACCCCACTTGTGACTTGCATCTCTTCTGACTGTATACCATTTACCACCACTCTCTGTTTTCTGCCCGTCAGCCAGTTTGCCACCCAGTTGACCAACTTCTGACCCACCCAGGCCTGCCAGCTTATTTATCAATCTTCTATGTGGAACAGTGTCAAAAGCTTTGCTGTAGTCAAGGTGGCGACATCAACTGCTCCCCTTGGTCCACCACTCTGGTTACCTAGTCAAAGAAATCTATGAGATTAGTTTGACAGGACCTTCCTTTGTAAACCCATGCTGTCTTGGATCCTGTGCCCTATGGATTCCAGGTGTTGCACTATCCTTTCCTTAAGTGTCTCCATAATCTTGCCCACTACTGAGGTAAGACTGACCGGTCTGTAGTTCCCTGCCTCCTCCCTGCTACCACTCTTGTGGATCGGGATCACATGAGCCCTTCTCCAGTCTTCTGGGACCTCTCCTGTGCTCAGAGACTCACTAAACAATTCTGCTAATGGCTCTGCTAGTTCCTCCTTTAGCTCCTTAAGTACCCTGGGATGTGCCATCAGGTCCCATTGCCTTATCCACCTGAGCCTAGCAAGCTCTTGTAGGACCCTTTCTTTGTGAAGGGAGTAGTGCTCACCTCCCTCCCCTGTGTCCATGATGCTGAGCTGTGGGCCCTGCCCTACCTTCTCTTCAGTAAATACTGAGCAAAGTATCTATTTAGGATAGATGCCTTTACAGGGTCCTCCTCCTCACATGCTCCTTTTCTCCATTAAGCTAGCAATACCCCTCTGGATTTTCTCCTTTCACTAATGTATCTATAGAAAGTCTTGTCACCTTCTTTTACTGTTAGTGCTAGTGTTTCCTCAGTTTTGGACTTTGCCTGCCTTACTGCCTTACCTGCTTCCCTTAGGGCAGTTTGGTATGCCTCCCTATCTTCATCCGCTGTGTTCCTTATATTTCCTGGAAGGCCAGCCTTTTGGCTCTGACCTTTTCTGCTACTGTATTTGAGAACCAAAGTGGTTTCCTTCTTCTTTTGCACTTCCTTTTCTGTCTAACACAATGGGATGTTGCTTCAAGTATTGCATCCTAATGCTTGCCCACTTTGCCTGTACCCCCTCACCTGTGTTTCTTTTTGCCAGGGCTAGCTTAACTCTGTTGGCCATCTTATCAAAGTCAGCTCCTCTGAAGTCCCATATTTTTACCTTGGAATGGGATGATTTAGATGTAGTAGCCAAATTGAACCATACCATGTGATGGTCACTGGCCCCCAGGTGACCTTCTACCTGGAGATCTGTGATCCTTCTTTGTTAGTCAGTACTAGATCTAGGATAGCCCTGTCTCTTGTGGGTTGCTGTACCAGTTGTTTGAGGCCTTCCCCTGCAGGAATCCACTATGAGTCTAGTTCTGGCAGATGTTCCTGCTGGTATTGACCAATCTGTATCTGGCATGTTGAAGTCTCCATTATCAGAACCTCCCTTTAGCTGTCATGTTTTGTATATCTTCTAACAGTAATGTGTCTATGTCCTCCTCTGGTCTGGGGCCTGTAGACAACCCCAGTTCTTCTGACTGTCCCATTTCCTGTTTCCAGGGTGACCCACAGTTCTTCTGGCTCCTTATGTGTATTCTGAATTTCTGTAGCTTTGATATTTTCATTAACATACAGGGCCCTCCTCCCCTTTTACACCTCGGTCTCTTCTGAACAATACATAGCCAGGTACTGAAGTCTCCCAAGTGTGGTTACTGGTAAACCACGTCTCACTAATTGCTACTATGTCCAGTTTAGCCTCTGACATTATTGCCTGCAGGTCTGGGATCTTATTTCCCAGGCTGTGAGCATTGTGTACATGATTTTCCATTGGCCAGATTTTGGTGTGTTAGTTGGGTGAAGTTTGGCATTACACTCCTGTCAGTCATTGTGGGAGACAAACCTTTTTCTTACCTGGTGATGCAAATGAGCGGCAAACATGCTGAATTCCTGTTTGACCACTAGCTGAGGGGAGGTGTTCTTCCCATTCGAGTGTATGGGGTGCTGCACCCCTCTCCCCATTTGCTAGTTTAAATATTCTGCAAGACGTCAAACTTCTGCCCCAATGCACTGACTCCCTCTTTAGTCAGATGCAGTCCATCAAATTTAAAGAACTTTCGCTCCCAGAACTGTTGCCAGTTCCTACAAATCTGTGTCCTTTTTTCCTGGCACCAGTCCTTGAGCCACGTGTTTAGCTCCCTATCTCCCCTTCTCTGACCTTCCGTCCATCTGCTCCCCTCTCCCAGACTGGCAGGATCTCAGAGAGGAGATGCCAGACGAAATAGATGATAGTTTGTCACCCAGCCTAGTCAGGTGTTCCTTGGTCTCCACAACTGACCCGGCTGGTGAGATCATTAGTCCCTATGTGTACTAGGACATCAATGTTTTCTCCTGCTTTGTGAACAATTTTAGCAATGCGGTCAGTGTCTCTCCATGCTGATGTACCTGGAGAACATCTGACCATCACCCTGCTGGAGATGGTATCAACTCCCGAATCATGGAGTCTCCTTTGATCAGAGTTTTTGGATTTCCTTTGTGCTTGTTTAGTTTTGGTTCCTGATTTGGGTGAGTTTGTTGTGCTAGCTCCTGTGCTGCAGTGTTCTGCTCTGCAGTGTCTTCTGCCTCTTTATTTGATTTCAGAGATAGAGGCAGATACCTGTTTGTAGTGTTTATATGGTTTTGGAGGTAATGTGTTGGAGAGCAGAGAGTGATGGGGCACCTGATTTGCTCCTCCTAACCACCTGCCAACCTCCTGGACCAACTACCCTCTGCGGTCGAGGTTTTCTGTTGGATGCTGGGGAAATGGCAGGTGGTTCTTATAATGTATTCCTCTTCAATATGAAATTTGAGGCATGCAATCTCTGCCCATGCTGCCGGAGCTGAGCCCTAAGATCTCCAAAGGCCCAGCATGTAGGACAGTGTCCTAAATCCTGTAAGACTGTCCTTCTGAAAATTGTTCCACAGTACCTGCAGTTAATGAAATCCATTCCAAATAAGTTGCTGGGTTTGTAACCTAGTCAGAGTAATTAGAAGGAAAAAAATGCAAGTAATGGTTTAATTGTGCTTTGTTTAACTTGTTATAACAAGTTAAATTACTAGTGCCCTGTAAATGAGATCACCTTGTGGAGGCTCACTGATCTGCCCCTTCCTGCTCTGCCACAGGAAATGTCACAACTGTGGTAAAACGAGTGTATGAGTGTAGCGTGGGTGGTTGGGGATGGGGGTGGGTGGCTGGGCCTTTCCCTGCCTAAAAGAAGAACCACGGACGAAAGAACAAGGAGGTAAGGCAGAAACAATCAGTCAATAACAAATGCAGTAACCCTGAAAGCTTATCCTAATGTTAGATAAAACTGTAAAACCTGTAAAGCACCACCTGTAATAATGTCAGAGAAGATATACGCTGTAAGAAACACTTTGCTCCAGAGAAAATAAAGCAGTAACAGAAGATATACCTTGCAAAAGACAATTTGAATCAGAAGATTACAGCAGTAATCTGTTAGCACACCTGTAGGCACACCTTGTAATAATGCAGAAGAAGGTATACCAGCAACAACAATTTGAATCAGAGAAAAATAAAGCAATGAAATGTTAGCAACCAACAGTAGCAATCCTGTGAGTACAAAATAAAAACATCACCACACAGTAAATCTGCTTAGCCAAACTAAATCTTAATCCTTTTCCCTTGCTCTGGTAGTTTCTCTACTCTGCCTTTCAAGCAGTCTTAGAAGGAAAAAGCTCAGGTGAAGCTAGGTGCCTTGGCCAGCAAACCAAGTCTTCTACTTCTACACAAACAGAAAACACAAAAACAGCACTATATAGTTTACAATTCAACAAACTCTGGCACTTTGGAATACTGAGCCATCTAGTTAAGAGGAAGCTTTACCAGAGAAGTTCTAATGTTGCCTCAAACAATGGAAATATATTCAGTATATAGTCAGAGTAGCATTCTGCTGCAATTGCTGAAATCAACTTAGTATTAAGGCTGTCCTGTGGTCCTTAGGATGCTTCAAGATCTTTAAGGTCTTTTCAAGATCTTTTACAGCTCTTAACCATTTCTTTTAGTTCAGTAGCCAGTAAAGAAGATTACACATCCTTATGGCTCTTTTGAAGAAGTCCAAGGCCAGAAATCGAGCACCAAAGGTAGACCTCTGATTGAAGACTTTAACCATAAGACTGGAGGTGAACGCCTGGAGTTGTTGTTTATCCCTGCCTCACCAGATGATGTTAAGTGTCTGAGGCAAATTCTACAAAAACAAGAAAGAAAAATCAATATATCCATCAAGCATTAATAGGTTGTACTTAATTTAATAGCCAACACATCCTGAAGATATATTGAATATATTAAATATGTATTCAATTCCCAACTTATTCTACCTAAAATATTAAAGAAAAACTATTTACACAGAAATTGGGCAGTTTAAATAAATTAGCCAAAACTTAGCCAGCAGGGTCAAAGTGAATTCAAAAGAATCCAAACTGAATTAAAAAAACTTATACACATACGTTGTATGTTTTAAAATATATCTCAAAAACAATCCCAGATCCCCCTCAAATAGGTCAGCATATTTAACAGTTAAAAAAAAAAGACAACTAAATACAGCAAAACTGGTCTAGTGATTTAGCAATTGTTTTAGCTAACACTTACAGAGGCTAGCACCACACACTCACAGATAAAACAGTAGCTAAAGTAGCTAAAATAGCTAACAACTGGAATCTAACCAGTAAATAAAAGAACTGGTGACTAGCGATGAAAGTACTTGTAGTGCCTACATATACTACATACTGTCCTGAGCCAGGAATGCAGAGTCAAAGAGTACAAGTAAAGCCCACAGTCCTATCTTGTACACACAAACACGTAACTAATTAATACCAGACTACTCACAAAACAGGGGAAGAAACTGCCATACTTTAAAACAGATTGCAGCAGGGCACAGAAAAAAACGTCCTCATATTGAATCTCTTGTTGAAAAAAAGACTTCTGCTGGCCAACTTTCTCTCATGTACTCTCAGCCTCAATGGCAATTCTAACAAATAGAACACCAAGCGATGCGCTTTAAAGGATCCGTCACATGCATAAATAGCCAATCAGAATTATCAGCCCATTTAAACATGATTTTTATTTTAAAAGGCTAAATAATTAAGTAGATAAGAAAGTATAACATACAGCACTTTGTAACCTATGTTTCGTGCAAAATACCAAAATAATTTAGTGATTAGGTAATAATTGAAACAAGAACTTTATAAAAGTCGGTATAACTATATGCACAGCCCTAACGTGAAAACCTGCAATTCCACTCACAGTCTCCAAGCAAAAAGTCATACAAATCAGTACAAATAAAAAGCAAATTTAACAATACTCTCCTGGCCAAGCAGTTTAATAACACTCAATACTAATGCCTCTGGTGTAAATCAAAACAGAGTTTTATTTTGTAGCTTCTGAAATTCACAGCAGTTTGCACTGGCGTTCATAACACTGCAAGCAGACCTTCAATCTCAGACCCAGACTGCCTTTGCCGCAAGCAACAGGCAAATCAAATACCACTAATTTCAGTTTACAGGTATGGTTGTAGCTGCTTCAGCCTTTCGAAGACGCAGCCTCCACCACTCAGGAGTAGTGAATACAAGCCTCCGCCACCATTTTCTTTTCCCATGGCTTGAACTTATGAGTAATGAGCAGGTTTTGCAGTGAGAATATTTTGGGCTCTTCTCCTTGCAACTGAGGAGAAACACAGCACAGCAGTACCGACCAAGGTATGGCACATTCAACTGGTAAGACTAGTACGCTAAGGCAATGATGGCATACCTGTTCTACTTTAGCAAAAGGCTTTACTAGTCCTGCTTCTGATGGTACTTCTCACTGAACATAGTGTGCAGCCAACATCTTGGATCTGACATGCATGGTCTTGCCTAATGATGGTTTGTTTTCAAGACAGCAGGTTTGCTCTGCCAGCTACTCTTTCAGTTTCTCTATCACTAAAAGTTGTTAATTCTTTGAAGCACCTTCCTTTCCAAACCATCAGCATTGCCTTGCTGTGACACATTACGGTGCCTGATGTCCACATTATAGAACTGCGGCACTAGACTCCATATTAATGTAACCACCCAGACCCTGGGGTTACTAGAATCCCATCAGTGTTAGACTAGGAAGGTTCCTGGGCAGTCTTTGGGAGTTTTAAAAGCTCCTTACAACATGACATCATTGTTTACTCAGCTAGCCTGAGCAGAGAATGGATCACGTCATTTAGAATTCTCATAGCAGCATAAGACATTTTGGAATCAGCTGCTGGGGGCAGTTAGAATGTTCAGGCGGGCGTCAGTGAGTCTGTAGTCTGCATGTAGTTCAGTATGGAGCTCTGGTGAGCAGCAGTGCTCAGAGTGTGGAGGTGCCTGTCAGTCTCCTCTGAGATTGGGTGAAGGACCTCCAGCAGTTTCTCACCCCAGTGTGTGAGACCCAGCAGTACCAGAAGAAGTGGTGGAGACCATTGCCAGCAGGACACCAGTGGATCATTTCCACAGAAAATGTGCTTTGGACTGTAGTTCTGTGGATCCAAGAGGCAATCCCTGAAGATCCTGAAGAGTGTCAGCTGCCCAGAAAGAATGAATGTGCAGTCTGAAGCTATGACAAGCTACCTGTGAAGGGAAGAGGTGTTTTCTTTTGCATCCATGTCTGTATAAAAGGGACAAACAAAACCATGAGTACAGGTTCATGGGACTGTTCTTAGGAGTTGGTCTCAGGTGTATGTTCCCAGAGATGAGGCTAGAGTGTATCTGTCAAGGCCCTTGTATCACCACAAAATGTGCTGAATGTTCAGTTAAAGTTGGGAGTCCTTTAGTATTTGAGGAAATGAAGGCCTGTTTGGTGTGCCCAGAATGAATGGCAGAGACTGCTTGGGGCCAGAGTGAGCATAATCTCATTTTATTCTTCAGTCAGGTCTAACTGGTTTTGTTATATGTGATAATGGTGGCGTGACGGCGCTTATGATGCAGGACGTCAGGCGGCGAAACAATTTTGCCACCCTGACATCCTCGGCGCATGGAAGAACGGCACGGGGACTTAAATCACTTGCTTTCTGTGGGGCTGTGCCCTCCCACACCCAGCACATGGGGTTCACCCCTGCAACTCCCTACTAAAATTTTCTGAACTCCAGGGGGTGCATGTCGGGGAGGGCAAAAGCAAGAAAACCACAAGTTTTGGGCGGGCACAACAAAACGCAGTAGCGCCCGGACCCAGACTCAAACCTGGTACCCCATGCACTGTAAGTGAAGGCCAACCCCTGATGCCATGGCGCAGCTCAGCAGCCAACAGCAGTGCCACTCCTACATCCCTCCATCCCCTCCCAGCGCATGCTCGTGTTTTGTCTCCCCTGCATGTACATATAGTGACATCCTGTCACTGCAGTCACCCACCAACCACATCGGGTCACCCTACCCCCATCACCATTTGGGCTTTCACCCACATCACATTGCCGTTTTGGATGGCACCTTAATTCAGGCGCCCACCTCATGTGCTACCAACTGGTTCATGTATGGCAGCAGGTTACCTTGGGTATGTTAACAAAGTTCATCGCATCAGGAGGAATTTGTGGTTCTCACAAGATATACACTTTTGGAAAATAAAGTTCAAGGTATCCCTAGTTCAGAGGGATGAACAGTTTGAATGTGTTTGTGAGGAAATGCATGTCCTAAAGCCCAAAGCAGTTGTTGTTCTGGAAAATAAAGTTTGTTTCATCTGTGTGTGCAGAGGCAAACCTGAGGACCACCTCATTCTGTTTTCCAATGTGTGTGAATAAAGCCATACTGTATAATCCCATCTTTAGTAGTAGACATTACATCTGTGCTTCCTGAGTGTGAATTGTTGTAGGGCCCCAGAGAAGTCAGACATAGCGTAGCCCTTGCACCTCTTTCCCAGAACCTGGAGTGAATATAAATGTTCATTTGTACTCTAACCCCGATCTCTAGATGCCAAGCCGGATATTTGCCTCACTGCCAGGGGTGATACCTATTGTTTATGCCAACTTGTGGCTTGATGCTTCATCTGTGTACAAGTTAGGGGTCCTGGCTTCATGGATATTGCTGTTGGCTAGAGTGAGGGCTGCAAATGTGGGAGCTCATCCAAAGATCTTGGGGAGAGGAAAAAGGTTGCCTTGTCAGTGCAAATGCTGAGGGTATGTCTTGGTTCTTTCTGTCAGGTGGCAGTGCCTCATGACAGGAATCGTTAAAGGACAAGTAAAGCTGTGCCAAGGACAAGTAAATCTGTGCTAAAGTAGTTGTGGAGAAATGTCTATCGACCGCTCTGGCTAAAAATAGCCAACACAGAAATTATTCTCTCAGGTTCTTTTTTCTTTTATTCAAATAACATGGCCCCAATGTTTTGCAGTATTTGGCTTCTTCAGGAAACTGTAATCAACTGAAATCATATTTTAATATACATTTCAATCACTTTTATCAGTCATTTCTCATATGAAAAATTATATCTATTATTGCTCCTGGCTTTTCATAACAAACACTGTGAGCTTCCTATAACACCCCATGCATTTAAATTTTATTTTTTGTATTTATGTCCACATTATATTAACATTCAGATTTGCTGGCTAGTTCCACTAGCTTACAGTACTCAAGTACCAAAAGGCTACCTACTTTTTATCTGGGCTTCTGCCTCTATGACTGCCACATGCCTAGTTTTCCTTCTTGTATCACCTTGTGTTGAAACATATTACAAAAGTAAAGTTATTCCCTGCAACGTATTTTCTTTTTCTTCAAGTACTAGAACTGTATATATTAACACATTTCTTACTGTAATATTGTAATGATTTCTTCTTTGATATGTTCTACAAAATACTCTTATTTCACTTTTATTCAGGAATCTCCTTGCATTTCATACATTTTTGCTCTTTACTTATCTCTATTAGTGATTTTCTGATCCTCCACCTTTTTTTCACATGTACACTTTAGCTTATTTTTTATTCTTAACCCTATCGATGCATCAAGATTTTATCCTATATTTCTGAAGGCCTCCTTCTTCTGCCTTTTAGAATACCATTTCTTCCATTATTACAATATAGACATTGTCCCTTTAGAAAAAAACTCATTGCGCTCTTACTTGAGAATGTTTGTGTTTTCAGAAACTATTATCCTATGCCTTTTAGTTTATTTTCTTTAGTCTAGTAATCTAGTGACATAAAAACATAAAGGTGGTTATCCAGTGTTTTCTTGATTAAATTGTAGTTTTGCATTTCTAGATTGTTTTAAATGCTTGCTACTTTCACCACCATTCTTGATATACTCTGTTGGTATTCATTATACAATGGCACCTGTTAGAAAGACATTCACTTTAAAATATTGCACTAGTTATCTGCTGTTTAACATTTGCTTAGTTCTTTTCAAAATACTGCTCTGATAACAATGCTTTGACCTCTTAATTGAATGTTCAGCTTCTGCTGTGTTCTGCTTCCTGGTTCCTACTGCTGAAGTGGCAGCAAAAGAGCACAGTGAGCCTCTCCTCTTATACCTGTGTGGAGTCACATGCTGATTGAGTCAGCAAGGTTGCTAATCAGCGCAGTTGCTAAGGAACTACTTTCCACACAGGTATATGAGCTGGTGGCATTCTGTGTAGTGATACTGGCTCATAATAGCTTTACTATAACTTTCATCATTAGTGTTTTTTGCATATGATTTTGCTAATGCTCTGAGTCCATTTCTGATGCTTCTGGCCATCCCTTCTTTATTATTCCATATTCTGTTTTAATGGGTCTTTTACGTCATCAGTTTGCATATTTGGTTCCCATACTTCGTTTCCTCTCATGCATTCTTCAATTTGGGGGAAGGATATTGTGCGTGTGTGGTGGGATGTTGGGCCTTAACTAGGAATATTTTTTCTTTTGTTCTCACCGGCATGCCTGACAGTTTACTTTCTCATTGAGGCCCCATGGTGCCTTAAATGTTCCTATTTCATAAATCCACCAGGTTTCCCCTCTCTCCAACACTTTTCTAAAGTCACCACCTCTGCCAAGTTCTTGTTCTAACTCAATCCCAGAATCTGAGATGCATCACTGTGTGCCCTTCTCATTAAAGTGTCATGCCACTGATGAGTTCTCATCTTTTACCTGATTCTGCTTCTGTGCTGTGAAATCCATTTCTTTAGCTCCCTCTGGGTCATTAATACATAGAGGTGATCACAAGGGCATTGCAATAGGTATATCATGCCTGTTGAGTTACAGTGTATGTGTCCTTTATTATGTATTCTTTGCTTGTATATGGATGTTTAAATACTCTTTTCTGCTAGTGTTACCACAGGCTACACATCTCTTGCAGGGAACATGCCATCTTTTGAAGGTCCTACTAGCAACTGTCCCTGTTTTGTTTTCTATTTTGTGTTCTGTTTTTACTAGTTTATCCTTAATCATGGGTGTTTTTGGCCATAACAAATAGTTTATTACTAAAAGCTCCTCTGTAGAAGGTGAGATTGTAAAATCTGCCAGCTATCCAGGATAATCTTTTTATTTAAGGCATTTCAGCACAATACCTAGTGCTAAAGGCCAAACACAAAAAACACTCCTCAGCCAGAGAATGATGCAACTATAAAATATTTATTGAGTGCAAAATGCCATGGTGGAAGCAACAAAACACTGACAACCTCTACTGGTTTTGTACACCCTAGTATGTCATCAGGGAGTACGTTTTTGCAGTTTTGGATTTGTTGTTTTTAACATGCACCCTCCTTGTGGCTGAGCTGTGATTGTTTTGTTGTTCTAGTGCTAAAGGTTCACTTTTTGTCTCTCTTTGATTTTTGCTGTTTAGTCATTGCTTCTGTTCTGGTAATTTTGAAACCCTGTCCACAGCTGTTTTTAGTACTTGGTGTGTGTACTCCCTTGTTTTAAATCTGTTCACTGTTACCTCCTGTTCTTTCTTGAAGTCTTCATTTGTGCTACAGTTACGTTTAGTTCTCAGCAACTGAGAATAAGGGATACTTTCCTTCAATTTTTAGAATGGAAATGTTGCCATGTAATGTTGTGTTTCTGTCTGTGTCCTACGTTAAATCTTTGTTTCTAAGGAATTCCCTCTTTTGTTATTGTAAAGTCTAAAAGTCAGTGCTGTCCTTATCTGTGAGGCTGTGAATTTTAAGTTTCTGTTTTGATTGTTAATATACTCCAGAACTCTTTCAGGGTGTCATCTTTCCTTTCCACAGTAGCAGTACATCATCAATAAAACATTTCCAGAACACTATGTGTTCTATACATATTTCCATCTTGTGTTGTTTGTAGTATGTGTTTCTGCTCAAATGCATACATATAGGCATTGGCATACCAGGTGCCATTGTGCTCTCCATAGCTGTTCCCTTCAATTGCCCATAAAACTGTTCCTCAAATTTGAAGTAGTTGTTCTCCAAAACCATTTTAGCATTTGTTAATATTGCCATCTTGGGCATCTGTTCTGGTGGTCCAGTGTTTATAGGTCCCCAAGTAACACTACCCATTCATCATGTGGGATTGAGGTGTATAAATCCTTAACATATATTATGATCAAGATCATATTTCTGATGTCTTCTTTGGTGTTCAGCTATTTTATCATGTCCAGTACATGTGTTGTGTCTCTGATATAGGCTGGAATGTCTTAAATCAGTGGTTGTATGTGGTAGTCTACATATTTTGACAATGGCTCCAATACTGAGTCTATACCTGACACAACAGGCCTCCCTGGCAGATTATGCTGATCTTTGTGTATCTTTGGCAAGGGTAAAAAATGGTATTCTAGGGAGTCCTTTAGCATTTCAGCTTCCTAAGGTGTAACCATCCTAAGGATGTCATTTCCTTGAGAAAGTCTTGTATTTTCACCTTAATGTCATACAAGGGGTCCTCTGTAAGCTTCAAATAGTTCTCTTCTACATTTAGTAAATTCTGACATATTCTCTGTATTGTTCTATGTCCTGGACCACTATAGCTGCCCCTTGTCTGCTGGCTTAACTACAATTGAGTTTTCCTTTTCCAAAGTATTTATAATTTCCCTTTGTTTGTGTGTGTTTCTTTTTTGTGTGTTATTAGTTTGTTTCAAGTAATTTATCTATCTGTTTCTCTGCTATGCTCATGAATGTTTCTACTGCATGATTGTTGCCTATTATAGGTATGAATGCTGATTTAATCCCTAACTCCATTTTCAGTTTGTTTTCTCTAGGTTCCTTTCCTCAGTGTCTTGAATTGTGTCTGTAATCTGAGATTTCTGTAAAATCATTGTAAGTCTGCTTCCAACTGAAATTTGTCCAGCTGCTTTGAGAGGTAGTAAGACAGTCCTAAAGTTAAGGTATCTATTTCTAAAGTTGAAAATGCTCTTTAGCTCAAATTAAAACTACAGCTTCTACCTGTTCCCACTGTTGGGCCCTTTTTGTCCTCACCCTGTGCTCCCTCCACCTCCTCCTTCTTCTGTTTCTGCTGTAGTGCCTGTTTTGTCCCTTAAATTGTATCATCTTGATGAGCCTAGAGTGGGTTCCTATGCTTCCCCTTCCTGTTCCTGTGGCTGACCCGACCTGTTCACATTCCTCTCCTGGATAAAAAGGACCGTTAGATGTTGTGGGTTTAAAGGTGGTCCTATTGGAGCTATCAGAGCTGTCTGTGCTACTTCCTTCTTTTGTGGAACCTTTCTCCTAAACTTTTTATACATAGATACATAGACAGTGTCGGCAGATAAGTGTCTATGGCCCACCAGTCTGCCCATTTGAGCTTGTAAGTTCAGTTTATGTTTTCCTAGAAGTTTGTTGCACTTACCCTGACCTCCAGAATTCCTTTATGTCTATCCCATGCATTCTTAAATCCAGTGATTGTTTCAGCCACCACCACTTCCTCTGGCAGGGTGTTCCACTTGTCCACCACCTGTTCTGTGAAGAAATTCCTCCTCATGTTTCCTCTGAATCATCCTCCCTCCAACTTCATCCCATGTCCTCTAGTCCTGGAACATCTTTTTCGCTAAAAATAGTGTATTCCTGCACCCTATTCCTCCCTGTAAGATACTTGTATGCCTCTATCATATCCCTTCTCTCCTTCTCTCCTCCAGGGAGTACATATTCAGTTCCTTCAACCTGTCCTCATAGGACTTGTGATGCAATCCATGTACCATCTTTGTTGCCCTCCTCTGAACCTTCTCTACCCTGTCTATGTCCTTACATAGGTAAGGTCTCCAGAACTGTACACTGTACTCAGGTGGGGCTTCACTAGTGTCTTGTATAGTGGAGTTATGGCTTCCCTTTTCCTGCTGGTGATGCTCCTGCCTATGCATCCCAGCATCCTATTCTTTACCTGCTGCCTTGTCACACTGTTTCCCTACCTTGAGGTCATCAGAGATGATTACCCCAAGATCCCTTTCCTGCTTGGTGCATGCTATATCCTCACCCCCAACTGATATATTGTGCCAGGGTTTTTGTGCCCTATATGCATTATCTTGCACTTCTTTGCATTGAATTTCAACTGCCAAACCCCTGACCATTCTTCAAGTTTCTGCAGGTCCTTCTCATTCTGTCTACACCCTCTGGGTGTCTACTCTGTAACAGAGCTTTGTGTCATCAGTGAACAGTGAAATTCTGCCTTCTAGGTCCTGCGTAATGTCACTGATGAAGATGTTGAATAGGCCCGGTCCCAGCACTGACACCTGTGGTACCCCACTGGTCACTCTTCACTCTGTGAGTGACAGCCATTTACCACCACCCTCTGTGTCCTGCCGCCCAGCCAGTTACCTACCCACCACACTACTGTCCTGCCACACTCATATTCCCCTTTTTGTAATAGTCTTCTATGTGGCACAGTGTCAAAGGCCTTGCTGAAGTCCAGATAGGCCATGTCCACTGCCTCCCTGATCCACCTCCTAGTCACCCAGTCAAAAATTCAATGAGGTTGGTCTGACATGCAGCCCCGGTGAGACCATGCTGCCTTGGGTCCTGTAGTCCATTGACAACCAGATGATCCACCAATCTCTCCTTCAGTAGTGCTTCCATGATCTTCCCCAATACCGAGGTGAGGCTGACTGGTCTGTAGTTCCCTGCTTCCTCTTTGTTCCCACTTTTGTATAAGAGGACTACATCTGCTGTCCTCCAGTCTTTGGGTACCTCCTGTTTCCAGTGATCGACTAAACAGGATAGCCAGAGGTTCAGCCACCACCTCTCTTAGTTCTTTAAGGATCCTGGGGTGCACCCATCTTGCCCCATTGCTTTATCAACTCTTATTACTTCCAGTTCCTTCAGGACCTTTTCTCGTGTAAAGGGACTTGTGTCCATTCTGCACCATTCTCACCTTGTACTCCCTTCAGACCCATTACCCTCCTCTTCCTCAGTAAGACTGAGCAGAAATACCTGTTCAATATGTTAGCTTTACTGTTGTCAACCTCCACGCTGCCCCCATCCTCCCTTTATTGTCCCTGTAATCTACAGTTTCCTTGTGGAATTTCTTCATTTTGATTTCTTTAATGGACTTTTCATATTTTGTTGGTTTTCTTTAGTTTCTTCTAACCATTTACTATAATACTTAGAAAAAGTCAAGCACTCACCACCAAATATAATAAAGGATGCTGCTCTCTCTGGAAGTAATTTAAGTGCCCACATTTATTCAGTGTGGCACTCTGAATAAATTTGGGCACTAAATACAATTCCAGAGAGCAGCGTCCTTTATTTGATGGTACTTGACTTTTTTCTAAGGGATATGTTTTTGTGTCTGGAGCACCTCCAACTGAGTGCATTTACTCTGTTTTGATATTTCATTTACTATAATCTTTAAGTTTATGCTGTGTTTTAAGGGTTCTTCCTACCCTGAATTTCTTCTGCTAATTTCCCCTTGTTTTGATAACTGGCTAGATCAAGGCATATATGAAGTCCACACTATACCTAGTTCTGATTCCATCCCATTTTTTTATTTAGTTCATTGTCATCATTGATTCCTAGGTTGGGTTCTACTGGTACTCTCTCAATCCCCTAGGGATCCTTTTATATTCAGATATTTTGCTAAAGTCAAACCATGCCACTCTAATCTTAGATCTTTTGATTTCATATTCTCAGTTTTTGTTTAATATTCTTGGTACTATCCAATTCTGTAGCAGTTAAATTTCCATTCCTTTCATAGTCTGAATAAGAGTGGCATTTTCTTCATCAGTGAAACTACAAAAGCATAGTTACTTTCGGCATTACCTTCTACATCTGCAAATTGAGCCATGATGTCTACTACAGAATGACTAGGCTACAAATGCCTGTTGCCCTATCACTCTTAATCAACTGTCACCATATCTACCAATCAAATATAAACAATACCTTGTATAAGTATTTACAGAAAGCTCATAAATGTTCTTAGTATATTGTTAATACCAGGAGCTATTCTAGAAGAATGGAACAAGTTGCCGTAAGGCGACTTGCACCAAACTCAGTTGTGACAAGGATCCTGCACCTGATTCTAGAAGAGGCAGGGTTCCCATAGTAAGTCCTGCAACTGTGACATCTAACCAGGTACACACGAACAGAGGGCATACCTGGTGAGTTTGTATAGCCGCAACCACTGTCTGGCATGGGCATAGTGTCCCCCGGCCCAATTCCTGGACAGAGCAGACAGAGCCCCACAGGGCTAGAGGAACCCTACCTGCTGTCAGTGCCCCATGGATCCCCTCACCTTGACTCCAGGTGGCGGCTCCAAGGCAGCTGTGTGCTGTACAGTATGTTGCAGGCACACACCAGACAGCTCCTGGTAGTCTAGTGGCCCCCCTAACAGTGCCAGTCCACCCCACACCCTCAACCCATCCCTAGCTGGTGACTGGCAGCCACCTCTCACCACCATGGCCAGCCACTGACTGAGCTTTGTAGGAGTGCGTACTGTATATAAATGCTCAATGAATGAATGAACTGATTCATTCATTGAGCATCTACAGTACATGCTTATCACAGAGATCAGTCGGCAGCTGGTCATGGAGGTAGTGTGAGCTGTCTTCCAACTGGGGGAGTGGGGATGTCTGCCACTGCCGGGTGGTGGGTGAGGACCACTGGACTACAAGGGCTAAGGGGTATCTAATTAAATAAATAAAATGATAAATAGCATGTACAGGTGGCAAATTTGTATGCTATCATGCAAGAGATGCATGCTGCAGGAGGCAGCGGCATGGGATCGGGACATAGGGGAATGAATAGCCCTGTGGGGCTTTGGCATGCATGTTCAGAGGTTGGGGCATGGAAGGACATGGATAGCCCTGTGGGGCTTTATCTCAGTTGTCAGGTGGTTGGGGCATTAGGAAGAGATGGGGCATTATATGTGGCTTTGTGGGGAGTGGGCAGTGGTGGGGGAGAGTGACATGGCATTGGGTGTTGGGCCAGCGGTACATACACACAACCCAGTGTAAGTACACTTACACCAGCTAAATGCTGGTGTAACTGTACGATGATGGATGTCCTCTGGGGTTGTTCTAGAATAGTAGGAATGGGGACTTTGTTGCTACTCTTCCAGAATAGGGGCACAACAGCTGCCATAGACCCCTAGCACCATGTTGCAGGGGTTTAGGGCATAACTGGTGGTGTAAGTCCACTCTGGTGCAAGCAGCATGCAGCATGTCACAGGCAGCTTTGCAGAATACCAAATGATGCAACTGCTAGTGTAACTTGATACTTGTACTATTTTTTGGTGCAAGGCAAGTTCGTGAGAAGTAACCTTTTGAGAATCAGGCCCCAGGAATCCTTAACTGACCCTGTTCAGGGTTCAAATATTCAAAATGTGAACCTCCTTGGAATAAATGGAGCCACTATATGAAAACAATGTCCACAATGCAAAGGGTCTGAGGGTAATCACAAATGTTCTTAGTACAGTATGGGGTGGAGCTTGGTCGTTAGTGGTAAAGTTCCAGAGAAAACATTTGTATGACCCTCTGGCTGAAAATTGCCCAACACAAAATTTATTCTTTCAGGTTCTTTTTTTTTTATTCAAATAACATGACCCCAATGTTTCATCATATTTGGCTTCTTCTGGGAACTGTAATCAATTGGTAAATCAATTTTTAATATGCATTTCAATCACTTTTATCAATCATTTCTCATAGGAAACATTATATCTATTATTGCTCCTGGCTTCTCATAACAATCACTGTGAGCTTCCTTTAACATCCCATACATTTAAATTTTATCTTTTGTATTTATGTCCACATTATATTAACATTCAGATTTGCTGGCTAAGTTCCACTAGCTTACAGTACTCAAGTCACAAAAGGGCTACCTACTTTTTATCTGGGCTTCTGCCTCTATGACTGCCACATGCCTAGTTTTCCTTCTTGTTTCACCTTGTGTTGAAACATATTACAAAAGTAAAGTTATTCCTACAACGTATTTTCTTTTCTTCAAGTACTAGAACTGTATATATTAACACATTTCTTACTGTAATACATATCATAATCTCTTCTCTTCTCTGACATGTTGTTCTACCAAAATACTCTATTTCACTATTTATTCAGGAATCTCCTTGCATTTCATACATTTTGCTCTTATCTCTATTGCATGATTTTCTGATCCTCCACCTTTTTGTATTTATGTCCACATTATATTAACATGCAGCTTTGTTGGCTAGTTCCACTAGTTTACAGTATTCAAGTGTGCCAAAAGGCATGTTATTTTCCAAAATACTCTATTTCAGTATTTATTCAGGAATCTCTTTGCATTTCATACATTTTTATGTTTGCTTGCATGCATGTGCAAGAAACATAGCGCCATCATCCTGTTTTTGTAGGTGTGGCACAGTCTTCCAGTTCAGTCAGTGTGTTTGCAGGCATGGCCACAGTTCACCAATGAATGCTGCAGCTGTCTATGACAGCAGTTGAAAATGCAGTGCCGCACAGTTGAAAGGAGAGCTCTGTTTCAGTGAGCAGTGATAAGATAGTGTTGTTTAGCATATTGCGGCAATCCTGCTTGCATACATGTCTGCTTTCTCCTCCTGGAACATAAATGCAGTTTGAGTGAACTTTTCCTAGGACTATCTTTCCAGGAGGAGGCGTGAGGGGTGCCCAATCCCGTCAGCTCAATTAACCCCTAAAAGAAACAGACTTCCAGTTGCCATGCTGGGAGCCCACCCCAGCGTGGCACACATCTGTATGGCCAATGGGGTGCCCAATCACCAGTCAGCTCCACTGCCCCCAAAATCTTCCAGTTGCCATGCTGGGAGCCCACCCTAGTGTGGCACAAGTCCGCGTCATCCTCTAAAAAGACAACAAACACCTGAAAAGAAAAAACTGTCCTCGTTGATTGTCTTGCCCCCAACCTCGGCCACCCTCTGCGCATCCACCTCCCCACACCCCACCTCACCCCATACTTACCTCTGAGTCTGGCGAGACGCATCCGTGGACCAGGAACACGTCCTGCACTCTTCAAAGCTGATTGAGAACTGAAGAAATGCCGGTAAGCTGTATAATGGAATAAATAGGTTTTTTTCAATTTTGATGCATATCTGAGGCATTTTTTGAATTTTGGCACCAAAGTTTCAACATGGGGTTTTTGGGACCCCTCCTCATGAATTCTGGCACTGTCATGGCGTTAATCAGCCCCAAAAGGAGATTTCGTGGTCATGGCATGGAACCACCTTTCAGGACTGATTTATGAAACAACAGTATCACAGTTCATGAGGTAGATCTCAAAACCCTATGTTGAAAATTTAGTGGAAAAATCTCCCAAAATGACTGATTTATTGAGCATGCGTTGTCAGTTCCTACACAAGCTTGTAAGTTTGCAAATTTTTATATTTTCACCCAGATTTTCAACATTGCCATTTACAACACCTCCTTATGAGCAATACAGCTGTCACTTTTACATCTTGCCCAAAATGTGTTTTCATGCATGTAGCACACAATGGCGCAGTTGGTGTGTGAAATCAATATTCAGGACAGATTACACAGTGCATGTTCATGAGCAGAGGTCTTAAAATGGCTATGTTAAAAATTTGGTTACAAATGTCCATAAAATGACTGTGTTACGAGCGAGCATTGTGCAGTTTCCACGCACCTCGTAAGTTCATAAATTTGTAATATTTTCAGTCCAGATTTTCATCACTGGCATTTTCCACACTTCCTTATGAACAATGCAGCTGTCATTTTTCACACCATGGCTGAATGTGTTTTGCACTTCCAGTGCAGAAATGTGTGGTCGCTGTGAGACATTACTGTTCAGTACAGACTAAGAAAATCACAGTGACACTGTTCATGAGCGGAGGTCCCAAAATGCCTGTCTTGACAATCTGCTGTAAAAAGTCCCAAACTAATTACATTATGGGTGTGTGTTGCACAGTTTCTATGCACGCCATGACTTCACCAGTTTTTAAATATTTTCTCTGCAGATTTTCAACATTACCATTTTTACACCTCCCTGTGAACAGTACAGCTGTCATTTTCACATCCTGTTTGAAATGTGTTTCACACCTGTGGTGCCAAATGGCCTAGTCACTGTGCAAAAGCAGCTTTGGCTAACAAACTGATATTGCCATTGTTCATGAGGTGTGGGTCACAAAAAACATGTTGAAAATTTTGAGTGAAATGCCAACAAACGCCTGAGGCATTAGGGTTTCCGACCATAACGCCCCACCCTGTAGAGAATGACAGGCATCAGGGGTGTGACTTGGGATTGTCCTGTAATGCTCATACCATTCCACCCCCACCCACACCTTGCAGCCAGTGAGGCATTGAGGTGTGACTTGGACTCTTCAGCCCCAATGTTCACCCCATTCTCCTTACCGCACCCATCTCACCATATTTCCTGGATTGAATGGGGTAAACATAAGGGCCAAAGACCACAAGGCACACCTTGACACTTGTCGGTGTCTGCAGGGTAGGGTGTGGTGAAATGGCATGGCCGTTATGCCTGATGACCCAAAGGCACACCCCAATTCCTGTCAGTATCTGCAGGGTGGTTTTGGGGTTGGCTTCAGTTCAATACTTCACTGCCATTCCTATTATGCGGCTCTGTAACTCCTGCACTACTAATGCTAATGCCAGCAAGCAAACATTTGGCATTGACAAATGCTTGTTGCTCTTTACTTATCTCTACTGCATGACTTTCTGATCCTCCACCTTTTTTCAGATGTACACTTTAAGCTTATTTTTATTCTTAACCCTATCAATGCATCAAGATTTTATCCTATATTTCTGAAGGCCTCCTTCTTCTGCCTTTTAGAATACCATTTCTCCATTATTACAATATAGACATTGTTCCTTTAAGAAAAAAATCATTACACTTATTTCAGAATGTTTGTGCTTTTCAGAAACTGACATCCTATGACTTCTGGTTTATTTTCTTTAGTCCAGTGACATAAAAAGGTGGTTATCAAGTGTTTTCTTGATTAAATTGTAGTTTTTACCTTTCTAGATTGTTTTAAATCCTTGCTTACTTTCACCACCATTCCTGATATACTCTGTTGGTATTCATTATATAATGGCATCTGTTAGAGAAAGACATTCACTTTAAAATATTGTACATAGTTATCTGCTGTTTAACATTTGCTTAGTTCTTTTCAAAATACTGCTCTGATAACAATGCTTAAACCTCTTACTTGAATGTTCAGCTTCTGTTGTGTTCTGCTTCCTGGTTCCTACTGCTGAAGTGGCAGCAAGAGAGCACAGTGAGCCCTCTCCTCTTATACCTGTGTGGAGTCACATGCTGATTGAAGCAGAAACAGAAGGAGGAGGTGAAGAGAACACAGGGTGAGGACAACAAGGCCCCAACAGAGGGTATAAGGAGGCTGTAGTTTTAATTTGAGCAAAACAGCATTTTCAACTTTAGAAATAGATACCTTAAGTTTAGGACTGCCTTATTACCTCTCAAAGCAGTTGGACAAATTCCAATTGGAAGCAGACTTACAATAATTTTACAGAAATCTCAGATGACAGACACTGAGGAAAGGAACCTAAGCGAAAACCAAACTGAAAATGGCATTAGGGATTAAATCTGCATTAATATCCATGATAGGCAACAAACCATGCAGTAGAAACTTACATAAGCATAGTACAGAAAGAGCTAGATAAATTACTCAAAGAAACTAATAATGCACAAAAAATAAACATTGCACACAAACAAAGGGAAGTCATAAATATTTTGAAGAGGACAACTCTGTTGTAGTTAAGCCAACAGACAAGGGGGAGCTATAGTGGTCCAGAACATAGAACAACACAGAGAGATGTGCCAGAAGTTACTAAATGTAGAAGATAACTATTCAAAGCTTACAGAGGACTCCTTGTATGATATTAAGATAAAATTATAAGACTTTCTCAAGGAAATGTCATCCATAGGATGGTTATGCCTTAGAAATTGAAATGCTTAAGAAGGACTCCCCTAGAACACCAATTTTTCACCCTTTACCAAATATAAACAAAGATCAGCGTAATCAATCAGGGAAGCCTTATTGTATCAGGTATAGAATCAGTACTGGAACCATTGTCAAAATATGTAGAGTGCCACACACAACCACTGATGCAAGGCCTTCCAATCTACATCAAGGACACAGCACATGTACTAGAGATGATAAAAGAGCTGAACTTCAAAGAAGACATCAGAAATATAACCTTGGTCATAATAGATGTTAAGGATCTGTACACCTCAATCCCACATGTTGAAAGGGTAGGGTCACTTAGGGACCTATTAAACACTAGACCACCAGAACAGAGACCCAGGATGGCAGTATTAACAGAAATGGCTAAAATAGTTTTGAAGAAACACTACTTCAAGTTTGAGGAACAGTTTATGGGTAATTGAAGGGAACAGCTATGGGAGTACAATGGCGCCTGGATATGCCAATGCCTAAATGTATACATTTGAGCAGAAACACATACTACAAACAACACAAGATGAAAATATGCATAGAGAACACATAGTGTTCTGGAAACATTTTATTGATGATATACTCCTACTGTGGAAAGGGGAAGATGACACCCTGAAAGAGCTATTGGAGTATATTAACAATCAGAACAGAAACTTAAAATTCACAGCTTCACAGAGTACGGAGAGCACTGACGCTTTAGACATCACGATAACGAAAAGAGGGAATTCCTTAAAAACAAAGATTTATCATAAGGACACAGACAGAAACACAACATTGCATGGTAACAGCTTCCATCCTAAAAATGAAGGAAAGTATCCCTATTCTCAAGTGCTGGGAACTAAACGTAACTGTAACACAAATTAAGACTTCAAAAAGAACAGGAGGTAAAAGTGAACAGATTTAAAGCAAGGTAGTCACACCAAGTACTAAAAACAGCTGTGGACAGGGTTTCGAAAATTTCAGAACAGAAGCATTGACAAAAAGCAATAAAATCAAGGAGAAACAAAAAGCTAACATTTAGCACTAGGCATTGTGCTGAAATGCCTCAAATAAGAAAGAATATCCTGGATAACTGGCAGATTTTACAATCTCACCCTTTCTACAGAGGCACTTTTTAGTAATAAACCATTTGTTATGTCCCAAAAGCACCCATGATTAAAGATAAAATAGTAAAAACAAAACACAAAACAGAAATACAAAAACAGGCACAGTTGCTAGTAGGACCTTTAAAAGATGGCATGTTCCCTTGCAAGAGATGTGTAGCCTGTGCACTAACACTAGCAGAAAGAGATATTTAAACATCCATATACAAGCAAAGAACACATAATAAAAGGACACATACACTGTAACTACAGGCATAATATACTTATTACAGTGTCCTTGTGATCACCTCTATGTATTAATGACCCAGAGGATGTTAAAGAAAAGGATTTCACAGCACAAAAGCAGAATCAGGCAAAAGATGAGAACTCATCAGTGGCATGACACTTTAATGAGGGGCCACACAGTGATGCAGCTCAGATTCTGGGGGTTGGAGTTAGAGCAAGAACCTGGCAGAGGTGGTGAGTTTAGAAAAGTGTTGGAGAGAAGGGAACTTGGTGGATTTATGAAATAGGAACATTTAAGGCACCATGGGACCTCAATAAGGAAATAAATTTGCAGGCATGCTAATGAGAACAAAAATAAATGTAGCACCCTTGTTACCTGAGGTTACTAGAATCCCAGTAAGACCTAGTGGTAGGCAGGAAGGCAGCTTGTGAAATTCCAGTTAAATGGATTTCACACTGTCTCACTTTGTTCTCAGTCTCAGCTGAGACTGAGGGATGACATCACCATAGAATTATCACAGCTGCATGAGCCACAATGGAATCTCAGGAAGGGAGTTAGAGTAGAATGTTGGGATGTTTGAACAGTCAGTCTGTGTTCAGTTGGAGTTGGAGCTTGTTGTGAGAGGAGCACAGCAGCTCTGTGCTCAGACTCTGGAGCCTCAGCCCTGATATAGGGCCATATTTAGGGAAAGGTGTGTGTTTCCCCAAAGAGAGACACAGTGAGTTTTTTAGTGGTGGAGACCGCTGATTCGGTTCCTGTGCCCCATCCCTGAGGGGATGGGGCAGGAAGGTTTGCCTGCATTTCCAGGGGCAAACCCTGGCTACTGCTAGTGAACAAGCTGCCTATTTTGTCCACAGGCATGGGGGTACAAGAAGATTTCGTGATTCGCCTGTGGGGCACCTGCAACCAAGGTGAGTTCTGCTCTTTCTAAAGGGCCCATGTTTCATCCTGAACCTTGTTAAAGTGGGGATTGGACTACTGAAGTAGTGGGAGGCCTAGAGTAATAGGCTTAGCCAAGTAAAAAGTATGTTCAAGTCCAGCACAAAGGAAAGTCAAGACATGTAGAGGAGATGTGATATACGTCTACCCAGTAATCTACATTGCCAAGCTTTCAAAGAGTTGTTTAGTTTCCAGAGAAATGGCCAGGTATGGATTGTGGGAGCTGGAGGGTGGAGACCCCCATCTTTAGTCACCAGGTCCACATCTACGGATTTGCTCTGTGGATTTCTACTTTGCCTCATGCACTTGGCCAGTGATGAGGGAAGCACGAGACGGGATTGGAAGGAAAATTCTCTAGGAGTCGAAGGCTCTAAGGTGGTTTGGGGAGCCACCAATTGGAAGACTGGTTCATTCCCATAATGGACCATGGATCAAGTGGCCGGCGGGGAGCCGGGCCAGTGGGAAAACCCAATTAGTGTACAAGTCGGGCTGTGTACCCAAAGCTGCATGCAAGTCCGGGCTGTGTGCCTCAGGGTTCAGAGCCTGAGGGCTGAAATGTGAAGAAGTGTTCTGTTGTCTCTAATCTGCATTACCAGGAAAGTAGCCCCGTGGGGTCTGTCTATGCTTTGTTTGTTCAGTTTGGATGTGAATAAAAGCCACACTGTAGAATCCCATTCCTGGTTTGGACATTACAGTTATTGCTTCCTGTGTTCGGATTTACTTGGGTGCCCTGTGCAGAGTAGCCAAACCTAGGCCCCCTGTGCCAAGTAGCCTAGTCCTCCTGAACTCAGTCCCCACCAGATATTGCTGTCAGCTTCAGCAGCATGCCACCTGTCATTTTGCAAAAAGGCAGGGTCCAGGGGTTACAAAACGGAGGCACCACTTTGGATTTTTATTCTGGGAGGAAAGGTGTTTCAAGCAAGGGCTACAGTTTTGCTATCTGGCAGGTAGCCCAAAAAGCTGAAGCAATTTCTATCGAGTGTGTCTCTGTGTGCTGTGGGTCTTATGCTGCTGTTAAAATGCCAACTGTTTACCAAGGAGCAGTAAAGTTAAAAGAGTGTGCCCTTGTCCTGCATCAATTGTTTACAGCGTTTTGCCAGCTTGTTAAAGAACTGTGTTGTGATAAAAAAATGTGGAAGACTAGTGTAGCGACTGGAAAATTGTGCCCTGACATTGGAAATGCTTTTAAAGAACTGTGTGATTAAGAAAAGTGTGGAAGACTAGGGTAGCAACAGGAAAATTGTGCCCTGGACGTTAGAAATGCTTTTTGAATGAACTGAGATTTGCAATGTGAATGGCCATGTTAAATGGCTGAAATGGGCTCTCCGCGTGGAGTCAGTTGAAAAAAAAAGTGGTTTCTGCAGTTTAAATTTTCCTGCTGACGATCGCCTTGAGGAGAAGAGCACTCGTGAGGAAGAAGAGGCTGATTTGCATGGCGTTGTGTGATTGGTGAGGCTGCATCAGTCCCCCCCGCCAACTCTACAGTAACTGCCCAGCATTCGAGAGGGAGTGTGAGTGGAGTGCGTGTACTGGCTAGTGGAGGAGCATTGCGGTGATTTAAAAGCATTGTAAAACTTCTAAAAATAGACTGTTTTGTTTAAAATCGGGCTCAACCCGCATCTCGATCGACTAAATTACGAGTGTGTGGTGATCGGGAGATGATCGCCAGGACTGCCCACTCATTTTCTTCGAGGTCTCCAAGACTGGTCAGAGGCCGCTTTTTCCATCACAGCTAACATCTACTGATAACAGTAAGTAGCAACAGTAAAAGTTGCTCAAACAGTGATTTTCTGCCAAAAGCCAGCTAAATATGTGTGCAGCAGTGTAGTCGCTTTGTAAGTAACGACTGTCAAGTTCTACCAGCAAGTGTAAGTCTGCTAAGCCATTGACTGTGTGCATAGTTATGAGTTCAGCATCAGTTTAAAGTTTCAAAGCCAAGAGAGACTGTGAGTTGTAGCCAAATGTGCTGCACTAGTTTACAGGCAATCCTGTGCTTGAAATCCTGAGGCTTTAAGGGACTGTGAGTTAAAGAAATGTTTCCAGCAAGTGAAAAGTCCATGGAAAATCATATAAATGTGTTAGAAAAGAACAGTGCAAGTTTCTGCAGTTTGAGCAAAAGTTATCAGTAGTGTGTGTAAATCGGATGCGCAGTGGCTTGACCCAATTTCTGAATGTTGATGCATAGGAGCGCCGCCGCCATTACAGGGTGGAGTAGTAAAGTAAATACAGCAGCAGAGGAGCCATTTTAAAAGTAAAGAAGGTGTTCAGTAAAGTGGAACTTTCAGTAACAGTGAGCATTTGTTTGTTTTTCTGCAATTATGGACTCAGGACCAGTTTGCTACCCGGATCATGCCCGTGCTGCAGTAACTGCGCAGTAAATAGATTAAGGGACATTGAAAAGTGGTGCTATAGAGGACAACTGCCTCCTCATGTGGCGATTCCTGGATATCCAGTGCATGTGTGTCAAATTTGCTTAAACGCTAGAAGGGACGCTTCATGATATTCTCACTGTGCTGGGTGCCTAGAAAATATGGCTTGTATAAAGTGCCTCAGATTTGTTTGGCTCTACATGGACAAAGGTTCAGGAATCTGTAGTTGGCAGCACACAGCACCAGGCGGAGCCTGTTGAAGAAGGCTCTGGGGAGTGTGGTACAAAGCTAGAGGGTGCAGATTTAGAGACAGAACCAGATGTTGAAGTTTCAGATGCTGGATCTCAAAAGAAAAGTTCAGATAAAGCATCAGTAGACCCCTGGAAGGGGGGCCTAGCCAAGTCTCATAGGAGAAGATGAGATGCGGAGGCCTTTGAATGGGAGGTGTCGACCCGCACCTAGTGATGAGTGGATAGTCTCAGGAGTGAGGACGACTGCTCACTCCTGGCTCAGATCCTCAGTGAGGAAGAAGATGAGGGAAACCTATGTGGCCTTGTAAAAGGAACGGGTACACAGCCTCAATCTCTTGCCTCGAGGAATGCATGGAAGAGAGTGGTGATGCTACCGTTCTGGCTATGCATGAAGAGGAAGTCAGGGATCCATTTTTAATCTCATATGATGCATAGCTGGCAGAACCAGGACTGGCCACCCCTAAGCCAGGCCAGCGGTCTCAGGTTGACCAAAGCTAGTAAAGAGGAGAGACTGGTTCGTAGGAAGGCGAATGAGATCTATGGGATGACCTTCCTACCTTTCCTGGGAGTGTCTGGGAGGAGATTGAGAACAGCAGGAAATCCTGGATCTGGGCTGAAGCAATGAAATGTGTGCATCCTGGTGCGAACAAGGACGTGAAGAACAGACTATTTTATGAGAAATATACCCAGTGGAAGAGAGGCAGGACATTGTTTATGGACAGAGTGCGAATAGTGGATGGAGAGGGACATAAACCTTCCACTGTGTGAATTATGTGCGCCCAGATGGGGTAATAACTAAGTTCCTGACCCCTGTACTACTGGCCTCAATGCAAGGACTTCCCAGCAAATGTGCCGTGCCTACTAGATGGAAAGCCGAGCAGTGGTAGTCAATACTGCCACACCAGCCTGTGCAGTGCCTTTATTGATCCACCAGTATGGACATCCAGGAATCAAGTGCCCCACATTCATCAGTTCTACAGTGTACCAGCCTTCCAGAATCCATTGACTGGCCCACCAGATGACTTCAGATCCAGAGAGGACACCAGCCCAGCTGTATCCTACTTCATCACCTGGTAATCGGATGATGTCAGACCAGCTGTTTTCCTTTTGTTCCTGTTCTAAGGTTCCATCTCCAGAGATGACATCAACCCAGCAGTTCCCAGATGTGCCTCCTGTAGTTCCTGAAAGATGTCCGCCCAGCTGTATCGGAAGAAATGCTGCCAGGGAGAGTCTTCGCTGAGGAGCAGGTCGGTGCAGATTTTTCATTCTACAAGGGGCTGGTAAGTCCAACTTTATATATTTATGACATTACAGTACACACCCTACACTAGCAGACTCCAGAATGTGTGAACTGTCCTCAAAGACCTCTTCGGGACTTTGGCCTGCTAGAACTGTGCTTCCCTGGCTCTGGGCCCAGGAGAGACTCTTTAATGGACTGGCCTTCGGGCACTGTAGTCACTAGTTGGGACTTTAGGCACTCCATTCTCCAAATGTGTATTGTAAATAATGTTGTTGTTTTCTACTGTTTTCTAATGTATATACTGTTTTTCTACCTTTTCTAAAAAAAAATCTTTTGGGATTCTTCAGTGTTTTGATGGTAGGGGTTTAGGTAGACTGTGTATGCAGATTAGAGTGTGTGTTGTCTTTCTTTTCTTGCAGGTGTTCTGAAGAAGACAAAGAGAAGACAAGAAGAGGAGGAGGAGGGTTCATCGGAGTTCTTCACTTGTACTTTAGTGTGTAGAATTTAAAGTACTGTGGTTGTTATTGTTGTTGTTACTGTATTAACCCTTTCCTTCCACAGGTGTGGTTGTGGGGGTAGGGAGGCAGTAAAGTGATGTAATGGTATGTATTAGTTTCTTGGTGTGTGGTTGCAGGTTGCCCAAGGTCGGGGAGGTCCCAGGTTGTTTTTGTTTTGGGGTATTAGGTTAGAGGCAGACAGATTTTCCTAGAGGGCTAGGGGGATAGACAGGCTGTGGTCCTGAATGGCCATAGGGATTGCAGTGCTGCGCTATTAGGGCTATGCTCTGGACAGTTCTACCACAGCCACTAGGCATCCATAGTAAGTGGGTAGAGTAGAGGTTGATATGTCAGCTAATGGCCTCTAGGCCCTTAGTGTTGCCTGCCTGTGCTCGCACATGGTGGGAGGGGTTTGATCACCCCCTCTGCAGGTAACACATAGGGTGGGATGGCCTAGTTGGGTAAACAATGACTGCAGACAGTCATTTTCCTGGTCAAGGGTGAGTGTAACCCCTTGTTACCCGGGTTACTAGAATCCCAGTAAGACCTAGTGGTAGGCAGGGAAGGCAGCTTGTGAAATTCCAGTTAAATGGATTTCACACTGTCTCACTCTGTTCTCCATCTCAGCTGAGACTGAGGGATGACATCACCATAGAACTATCGCAGCTGCATGAGCCACAATGGAATCTGTGGAAGGGAGTTAGAGTAGAATGTTGGGATGTTTGAACAGTCAGTCTGTGTTCAGTTGGAGTTGGAGCTTGTTGTGAGAGGAGCACAGCAGCTCTGTGCTCAGGCTCTTGGAGCCTCAGCCCTGATATAGGGCTACATTTAGGGAAGGTGTGTGTTTCCCAAAGAGAGACACAGTGAGTTTTTAAGTGGTGGAGACCGCTGATTCAGGTTCTGTGCCCCATCCCTGAGGGGATGGGGTAGGAAGGTTTGCCTGCATTGCCAGGGCAATCCCTGGCTACTGCTAGTGAAGAAGCTGCCTTATTTTGTCCACAAGTGTGGGTACAAGAAGATTTCATGATTCACCTGTGAGGCACCTGCAACTGAAGGGTGAGTTCTGCTCTTTCTAAAGGGCCCATGTTTCATCCTGAACTGTGTTAAAGTGGGGATTGGACTACTGAAGTAGTAGGAGGCCTAGAGTAATAGGCTTAGCCAAAAGTAAAAGTATGTTCAAGTCCAGCACAAAGAGAAAGTCAAGACATGTAGAGGAGATGTGATATACATCTACCCAGTAATCTACATTGCCAAGCTTTCAAAAGAGTTGTTTAGTTTCCAGAGAAATGGCCGGTGTTGATTGTGGGAGCTGGAGGTGGAGACCTCTATCTTTAGTCACCAGATCCACCTCTACGGATTTGCTCTGTGGATTTCACTTTGCCTCATGCACTTGGCCAGTGATGAGGGAAGTACCCAGACATGGATTGGAAGGAAAATTCTCTAGGGAGTCGAAGGCTCTAAGGTGGTTTGGGAGCCACCAATTGGAAGACTGGTTCATTCCATAATGGACCATGGATCAAGTGGCGGCGGGGGAGCCAGGCCAGTGGGGAAAACCCAATTAGTGTACAAGTCTGGCTGTACCCAAAGCTGCAAGTCCGGGCTGTGTGCTCAGGGTTCAGAGCCTGAGGGCTGAAATGTGAAGAAGTGTTCTGTTGTCTGTAATCTGCATTACCAGGAATGTAGCCCCTGAGGGTCCGCTATGCTTGTTTGTTCAGTTTGGATGTGAATAAAAGCCACACTGTAGAATCCCATTCCTGGTTTTGACATTACAGTTATCCTGCCTGTGTTCGGATTTACTTGGGTGCCCCTTTATGGAGTAGCCAAACCTAGGCCCCTGTGCCAAGTAGCCTAGTCCTCCCCGAACTCAGTCTCCACCAGGTACTGCTGTCAGCTTCAACAGCATGCCACCTGTCATTCTGCAAAAGGCAGGGGTCCGGGGTTACATAAAAATATTCCTAGTTAAGGCCCAACATCCCCACACACAATATCCTTCCCCAGTTGAAGAATGCATGAGAGAAACAGAATATGAGAACCAAATATGCAAACTGATGATGTAAAGACCCATTAAACAGAATATGGAATAATAAAGAAGGGATGGCCAGAAGCATCAGAAATGGACCCAGAGTGTCAGTAAAATCACATGCAAAAACACTAATGATGAAAGTTATAGTAAAGATATTATGATCCAGTATCACTACACAGAATGCCACCAGCTCATATAACTGTGTGGAAAAGCAGTTCCTTAGCAACCTTGTTGCTTAACAACCCTTGCTGACTCAATCAGCATGTGACTCCACACAGGTATAAGAGGAGAGGGCTCACTGTGCTCTCTTGCTGTCACTTCAGCAGTAGGAACCAGGAAGCAAAACACAGCAGAAGCTGAACATTCAAGTAAGAGGTTTAAGCATTATTATCAGAGCAGTATTTTGAAAAGAACTAAGCAAATGTTAAATAGCAGATAACTATGTACAATATTTTAAAGTGACTGTCTTTCTCTAACAGATGCCTGGAAAATACGACATCCAGTGTCCTGAGCAACATGGTTTCCAAAAGGGCACAGTACCACCACTGCACTATTAGAATTCACAGGCTTCATCCATACCACACTTGATCAAGGAAACTTGTAGGGCAGTATTCATTGACCTTACGAAGCCTTTGATACTGTGAACCACCCACTCCTACTCAAGCAATTATCAATCCTTGGGCTCTCAATGAAGCACTGCTCTGGTTTTCAAGCTACCTTGGGGAGAGGTCCAGCAGGTTAGGATTGCTGGTGTTACTCGGAAGAAAAGCCAGTCCTTTCAGGGTCCCACAGGGTCCATCCTGGGGCCACTACTCTTCAGCCTCTTCCTCAATGACCTTCCCAGTGTTGCCACCAGAAATTACTGCTCTCACGCCGATGATGCAGTCATGTTCACCAACCACCAAAATGCAGAGCTCCTCGAGAAACAATTACAGTTTGAATTCATGCGAATCAAGAATGGTTCAAGTCACACAAACTGGTCATGAACTACAGCAAAACAAAGGTTATGACCTTCTACAATGCCAGAGCAAGTACAAATCCCATGACCTCACCATCCTAAACCAAACAGGAACCTTACTTGAACACGTTCCTGATTTTAAATACCTAGGTGTCACATTGGACAGCTCACTGTCCTACCATCAGCACATAGATTCTGTCGCCAAAGCCACCAACATCCGTATAGGCCTGCTCTACAGGCACAAACACTGCATGACTCCTGGGGCTATCAACAGCTGTGTCACTCCATCATCGATTACAGGCTAGAAATTTATGGCTCTGCCTCCGCCTCTGCCCTCTGCAGAATTACAGTTGCACTCAACAAAGCATGTAGGCTGCTAACTGGGGCTGATCGACTTACACACACTTGTGACCTGTACACTCGGGCAGGATGGCTACCTTCATCAGCCAGATACAGTATCAAACCTGCCTTCTAGCCAAAGTCCTCCTCGGGTCATGCCCCCGGCGCTGAAAAGCTACTATTGACCACCACAGCACACAGAGAACTAGAAGTTCACAACAACTGACCTTCCTTATCCCCAGATGCCGGACTACCATGGGCCAGAGGACCTTTGCCCACAGAGCACCACAGTGGTACAATACTTTCAACAAAGAAACTCTTACTGCTGCTGTTGGCCCTTTTAAGAGACAACTCGACTTCATCTCATTTCAACTAGTCATTGTGACTGCCTCACCTAATCGGGACCCACCATTCACTGCCCTCCACTTCAGTTTTGACAGCTATCTCTCCTTCTTGCCTCCTTCTACCTGCCTACCCCTTGCCCCCCTCCCTTTCCTCCCCAGGCATTTCCTGACTTCTGTCCTCCTCTTCCTCCCTTTAGAGCTCTTACCCTCACCCTCACCTCCGACAATGGCCTTCCTGCCTGCATACCCCTCCCTCTCACCTGCAGTGCTTATTTCCAAGATTGCCCTTTATTGGTTATGTCATGCTACCTAACATTTGGCACATTTTGAATTACTGAATTTCCTAAGCCTCAGTCTCTACTTCTTTTTATTGTGTAACTATGTATTATTATGTTGACCTTGTATGTATGTATGTATACCCTCCATTCCTTCGACGTGGAACCTTTGTAAATGAGCAGTTCCTGCTCAAAGGTATTTGTAATCCTAGATTTTAATAAAATAAAAAAAATTATATAAGATACCAACAGATTGTATCAGGAATAGTGTTGAAAGTAAGCAAACACTTAAAACAATCTAGAAATGTAAAACTACAATTTAATGAAGAAAACACTTGATAACCACCTGTTTATGTTTTTGTGTCACTAGACTAATGAAAACAAACCAAAAGGCATTGGATAATAGTTTCTGAAAAGCACAAACTAACATTCTGAAATAAGAGCTTAATGAATTTTTTGTTAAAGGGACAATGCCTATATTGTAATAGAACAAATGGTATTCTAAAAGGCAGAAGAAGGAGGCCTTCAGAAATATAGGATAAAATATTGATGCATCGATAGGGTTAAGAATAAAAATGAGCTTAAAGTGTACATGTGAGAAAAAGGTGGAGGACCAGAAAATCATGCTATAGAGATAAGTAAAGAGCAAAAAATGTATGAAATGCAAGGAGATTCCTGAATAAATAGTGAAATAGAGTATTTTGGTAGAACAACATGTCAGAGAAGAGATTATGATACATATTACAGTAAGAAATATGTTAATATATACAGTTATAGTTCTTGAAGAAAAAAAAACACGTTGCAGGGAATGACTTTACTTTTGTAATATGTTTCAACACAAGGTGATACAAGAAGGAAACCTAGGCATGTGGCAGTTATAGAGGCAGAAGCCCAGATAAAAAGTAGGTAGCCTTTTTGGACTTGAATACTGTAAGCTAGGTGGAACTAGCCAACAAATCTGAATGTTAATATAATGTGGACATAAATACAAAAATAAAATTTAAATGTATGGGATGTTAAAGGAAGCCCACAGTGATTGTTATGAGAAGCCAGAAGCAATAATAGATATTATTTTCACATGAGAAATGACTGATAAAAGTGATTGAAATGTATATTAAAAATATGATTTCTCAATTGATTACAGTTACCATAAGAAGCTGAATATGGCAAAACATTGGGCCATGTCATCTGAATAAAAGAAAAAAGAACCTGAAAGAATTACTTTTGTGTTGGGCTATTTTAGCCAGAGCAGTCAGCAAACATTTTGTCTGAACTTTTACCACTAACAACCAAGCTCCACCCCATACTGTACTAAGAACATTTGTGGATTAGCCTTGGACCCTTTGCATTTTAAAGTAAAGCTGTGCCTAGTAAAGTGCCATCCAAGGAGAATTTGCTGCCTGTGTTTCTGAGAGAAATATTTCTGCCTGTTTGTTGTGTTAATACATAGATACATAGATACATAGACAGTGTCGGCAGATAAGGGCCTATGGCCCACCCAGTCTGCCCATTTGAGCTTGTAAGTTCAGTTTGTTTTCCTAGAAGTCTGTTGCCCTTACCCCTGACCTCCAGAATTCCTTTATGTCTATCCCATGCATTCTTAAATCCCATGATTGTTTCAGCCTCCACCACTTCCTCTGGCAGGGTGTTCCACTTGTCCACCACATTCTCTAGAAATTCTTTCTCATGTTTCCTCTGAATCGTCCTCCCTCCAACTTCATCCCATGCCCTCTAGTCCTGGAACATCTTTTCACTTAAAAATAGTGTTTTCCTGCACCCTGTTCCTCCCTGTAAGATACTTGTATGTCTCTATCATATCCCCTCTCCTCCTCTCCTCCAGTGAGTACATGTTCAGTTTCTTCAACCTGTTTTCATAGGACTTGTGATGCAATCCATGCACCATCTTTGTTGCCCTCCTCTGAACTAATAAATGTGTTGATTGTATGCTTAGAAAAGCTGCAATGTAAAGTGCTTAAGACTGTTGAACTGAACAGTGTGTGCCCTCACATACAAAGTGCTTAAAACTGTTAAAAAGTAAAAGTTTCAAAGCTAAAAGTTGTTGTGGACAAAGAGAACATTTGTGCCCAAGTGTCCAAAAAGTTTCAAGTGTTTGTCATGTAAAATAAGTGAGTCACTAGCGAAATGTACAAATAACTGTGCCAAAGTGCCTAAAAGAGCTTCTCCCTGTTGAAATTTCAAGCTGAGAAAAAAGTTTCAGTTTGCTGTTTAAAATTGGCTCCTCTACGATAGTCATGAAGGAGGCGAGCAGGAGGGTGAGTGACGAGAGAGAGAGAGAGAGAGAGAGCTCATTTGCATTGTGCTGTGTGATTTGCCAAACCAACCAAGTCCTGCTCATTGCCTGGAGTCTCAGTGCCAGAGGAGTGTTTGAGGAAGAGAGGGTGAGTAACATGCAACAGGCAGCAGCAGCAGAACCATCATGAAGGAAAACATCATTGTTTTGACCTAAAGACTCTAAAACTTTTCCAGCAGGCTTCTCCAATCAGCTGCACCAAAGAGATAGCGATCGCGAGTGTGTTTGGTGCCAACCCATGGCTGGACAGCCTGACTGACCCCAAACAATCTTTCAAATTCAGCAGCTGGCCACAAAAACATCCACAGAGGTAACCAGCTACTTGTATGTACTTCATAGCAAAACAAAGGAACTGTGTGTAAAAGCAGCAAAAAGATTGAGGTAAGCAAATGTGGGTGGGTTAAAGGACTGAAGTTGTGGTAGCTGATCACTGGGAGCAAGCAAACAAGCTATAATGTCTTTCCAGAGCAGTGCTAAACTAAAGTCCTACGAGTGTGTGTCAAAGATTTAAGGAGTGTGCTGATTTTCAAGGAAATTGCAATAGTTGTGCATAGAAAGAGCTAATGCTATGTTTAGAACCAAATGCAAGTTGGAGCAAAGTGTGTGTGTGATGCAGAAAAGGTTTCATGGCCATGTTGAGGTGTAGTCTGCAGAAAGTAAACAAACAACCAAATACCATGTTGGGCAGAGGGTCTTGTAGTACCAAATGTGCAAATTTAGGCAGCAATTGAGACAGGGAGGGTACCTAGGGATTGGCGACTGCGAGAGGCACATGTGGTGCCAATCCATAAAGTGGGGTAGAGGGAAGTACCAGATAACTATAGACCCATCAGTTTGACCTCAGTGGTGGGAAAATTAATGGAGAGTATACTAAAGGAACGATTGGGGGTGTACTTGGAGGAGGTGAGAGGTCTGGATAGTCGGCAACATGGGTTTGTGCCAGGTAGGTCATGTCAAACCAACCTTGGGAGTTCTACGAATGGGTAACATCAGAACTGGACAGGGAAAGCCTGTGGATGTATTATTCTTGGACTTCAGCACATGCTTTGACTCTGTCCCCTACAATGGTCTGGTGGAGAAACTGATGGGGTTAGGAGTAGGCCCTTTGATGGTCAGATGGATTGAAAACTGGCTAGCTGGATATGCCCAGAGGTAGTGGTCTGTGGGAGCTCTCGAACCTAGAGGAGTTGGTAGTAGGGTACCCGCAGAGGCTCGGTCCTGGGTCCATCCTGTTTAATGCATACATATCGGACATCAGGGAGGGTATAGGTGTGAAATGAGTCTCTTCGTGGATGACTCCAAGATGGGAGCAGTAGTGAGGGAGAAGAGGGGAGGTTGGCCCCAACGGGACCCGGACACCCTGGAAAGCTGGGCTCACACATGGAAATTAAATTTCAATATCACCAAGTGCAAGGTGCTGCATCTTGGTCGGGAAACCCTAAACACAGGTACACCCTGGGAGGGAGGCACTGGAGGCCCTAATAGGGGAAAAAGACCTAGGGGTCATGGTGGATGCATGTATGAATAACTCTGAGCAGTGCAGGAGAGCAGCTAGCAAGGCAAACAGGATGTTGGGATGCATCGTGAGGGGATCACCTCTAGGAGCAAGGAAGTGATTCTGCCGCTGTACAATGGACTGGTTAGACCACACCCTGAGTACTGTGTACAGTACTGGAGACCACACTTGAAGAAGGACTTACAGCTCCTGGAGAGGGTACAGAGGAGGGCAACTAAGATGATACGAGGGCTAGGGGTTTGACTTATGAGGACAGACTTGAGGAGCTCTGCCTGTTTTCACTGGAGGAGAGGAGAGGAGAGAGATGGGGAACATGATTGAGGTCTTCAAATACCTCAAGGGAATAAATAGGGTAAACATGGAGGGATCTTTAGACTAAAGCAGGGAGGTATCACCAGAGGGCATGGTTTGAAGTTGGAAGGTGGAAGGGTGGGGGAAAAGAGGAGGAGGTTTTTCACTGAGAGGGTGGTGGACCCTTGGAATGCACTGCCTGGTGAGCTGGTTCAGAGATCCACAGTGGAGGGCTTCAAGAGAGGGTGGACAGACACAGAAAGTGGATGTATCAGATGATGGCCTGTCCCAGGGGTGGGGATGGATGATGGGGTTCTGGAGCACAAGGGATGGGAGGGCCTCAGCACCCAACTAGGATCTAAGGTTCGAGCAGACTGAGAGACCGTAAGGCCTAATCTGCTGGCAAATAGTATGTTAGTATGTTAGTATGTAATTACAGTAAATGTGCAAATGTATGAAACCAAGTGCAAGTCAGGCCACAATTTCAGCAAAGATGCAAAGAAAGAAAATTGCATGTTTGAAACAGAGATCATGTCAGGCAACATGTTCCAGCAGCTCAGAGAGCAAATAAGACTTTTGCAGAGTAACCAAGTCAGGCCAGTGTTCTAAATGCAAACAGCAGAGTGGTAATTTGGGGACTCGTGTGTTCCTTTGCAGAAATATTTGGTCACCCAATGGGAAAGGGAACTTGCCCAGTATGAACAGCTTTATAATTGTGAAGGATCCCCAACCAATTTGCCCTACCAAACTTCCCAGTCAACGTCTGTGTAGTTTGTATAGAACCAGGAGGGATATTCTCATGATTCCAAGACTATAGAGACTGCAGGAGGCAGTATGGTATGTGGGATGGAGGATGGCCCTGCACACGCTAAAGGCAGGACCATCTGTTTGGCTCCAACTTGGACTCTGGTAGAGAGCTCAACCTGTTCAGTGCAGCAAAAGGCTGAATGCAAGCAGGAACCAGAGGAGCTAGTTAAAGAGTTGTTCGAGTGTGTGACTCAGAATAACTTGAAGGGCAGGAAGGAATGGTCTCTTCCATTCCAGAAAAGGTGGTAAGAGACATACCAGAGACTAAGTTAATAGATCCGTGGGCAGCAGGCCTAAGTCCAGCCTAATCTGAGACGATGAGTTAAAGGATGCTTTGCAATGGGAGGCACCTTCTACAGAGTGCAGCGAATAATGGACTGTATCTGGGACTAAACCAGCAATCAGTTTCTGGCAGAATCTGTAGAGCAAGCAGAACTGGAGCAAGTTGCTAAGACAATTGGCAATGAGTCTGGCCTGCCAGTGGTCCCAATTGCAAATGAGCCACAAGAGACTGATTAGGGCTCAGAAGTTGTAGAAGTACAGGGTTGGACTGCTTTTTCCATGTCCAGAACATCGAAGCTGGCTTGACCAGGTCTGGCAGTCCCCAGTCGGCTGTTGGGTTGAGTCTGCCCAAAAGTCGCAAGGAGGAATGTCTAGCTAGATGCAGGGCTGAGGTCGAGTATGGACAGACATATCCATTTTGTAATATGGATATGGAGGCCAGAAGAAAACAGATACCTGGCTATGGGAAGAAGCCAGAACATCCATCAGACCCCATGTGAATAAGTCTGAGACTCAAACCTGTGCCATGACAGACTGAAATTTTAGAAGTTAGGTTGCACCCTCTAACTTGACTCAGTAAGAGTAATAAGCAAAACTGGCAAAGAGACCATTCACGGCAGAAGAACTGTTTGTCTAGATGGGACAATAGTCAGTGCCCCATCCTGTGTGGTACTACTCTTGAGTGCCACTACTCCAACATTGCACCAATGTGAAAGTCAGACACAACGTGGTGCAGCTTTAATGGTGCATGTCTCCTAGTGCCAAGCAGAGGAGAACAGCATGGATGCAGCCTACTGGAAGATCCAGATCATATCCAACAGCTACCAGATCTAGCAGGTGCTGTGGAAGAGCTGATCTGAGATTGTTTTCCGAGGAGGAGGAGGAGGGTCCAGCCCGGATCCAAAGAGGTTATCCAGATTGTCTACCCGCGCCTAGAGTCTGGTAAGGAGAACTTTCTTTACCTTTAATTTTATTGACTGTGTATCTAATAGAAGATGTACATGGAACTGCTGGTCCTAAAGAGACAATCCTGGTATCTGGACAGCAGGCCTCAAGCCTGTCCAAGAATGGTTTCCACAGGCTTTGACTATAGAAACTCTTCTTGCATGGAGTGCATAGTGCACGAGGACATTCTTCCTTTAGTATCCAGGACTTTGTAGGGACCCTCCAGGCAAATGTTATTGTTAATGTGTTTCTTTTATATTTTATACTGCCTTTTCTAGAAAACCCTTTAAAATCTTTTTGGGATTGGATGGTATCTGCTGTGTTTTCTTTCAGGATGTGTTTTGGAATGTTTTATTTGCAGGTCTTCTAGCAAAGAAAGAAGACAAGAAGAGGATGTTAAGAGCTCCACAGAGTCCTCATTTAGAGAGTTTTGTGCTTTTAGAAATATTTAACTAGGAAATGTTAACCATGTTTTTGCTTTTTATGTTTAATATGAATTGCTGGGGTTTGGGAAATGCATAGTAATACCTTATGTTTGTTTCTAAAGCAGTATATAGTTTGGTAAATGGTGAAAAGTGTGGAGATAGGTTACCCAAGTAGGTAGCATAGGTCAGATAGCTTTTCCCTAGAGGGCTAGGGAGATAGGCAGGTTGGTGGTCCTGATCCAGATAGGTCTCACCAGTGCTGTCTGTTAGGCATGCTTCAGTCAGTCTCTTGGAGCCACTGAAAAGTCCTGAGATAGTTTGTTAGGTGAAGCTGAAGTTGTTTTAGTGGGCCTCTGTTCTCTGGTGTAACCTGCCAGGTTTTGGCCTAGGTAGGTGAGCCTGGCCACCACACCCATAGGGTGCTCAGAGGCTGGATGGCCCAGGTTGCAGACCATAGCCTTGCTGCGGATAGCAGGCTCATCTGGTTGGTGGTGAGTGTAACCACTCAGTCCCCTGAGGTTACTAGAATTGCGCTTGCTAGATTAGGGGGGTTCCTAAGCAGTCTGTAGGAGTTGTTAAAGTCCTTTACAACATGACATACTTGTTTACTCAGTTAGCCTGGGCAGAGAATGTATTATGTCATTTAGAATTCTCACAGCAGCATAAGCCACTTTGGAATCAGCTGCTGGGGGTAGTTTAGAATGTTTAGATGGGAGTCAGTGAGTCTGTAGTCAACAGTAGTTCTGTTTGGAGCACTGAGTGAGCTGCAGTGCTCAGAGTGTGGAGGTGCCTGCCAGTCTCCTCTGAGACTGGGTGAGACTTTCAGCAGTTTCTCACCCAATGTGTGAGACCCAGCAGTACCAGAAGAAGTGGTGGAGACTGTTGCCTGCAGGACCTAGTGGGTCATTTCCACAGAAAATGTGGTTTGGACTGTAGTTATGTGGATCCAAGAGGCAATCCCCTGAAGATCCTGAAGAGTTTCAGCTGCCCAGAAAGGAAGAGTGCAGTTTGAAGCTATGACAAGCTACCTGTGAAGGGAAGAGGTGTTTTCTTGCATCCATGTTCGTGTAAAGGGACAACAAAACCATGAGTACAGGTTATGTGACTGTTCTTAGGGGTTGGTCTGAGGTGTATGCCCAGAGATAAGGCTAGGGGTGTACCTGTCAGGGTCTATATCACCACAAAATGTGCTGAATGTTCAGTTGTAGTTGGGAGTCCTTTAGCATTTAAAGGAAATGAAGGTTTGTTTGGTGTAACCCAGAATGAATGGCAGAGACCGGGTTAGCTAGAGTGAGCGAACCTCATTTTAAATCCTCAGTCAGGGGCTAACTGGTTCATGTATGGGCACCAGGTTACCCTGGGCATGTTAACAAAGTTTATCGCATCAGAGGGATTTAGAAATGTTGTGAAGTGTGGCAACTTCCACAAGATATACACTTTTGGAAAGTAAAGTTCAAGGTATCCCTAATTCAGAGGGATGAACATTTTAGATGTGTTTGTGAGGAAATGCATGTCATAAAAGCCCAAAGTAGTTGTTGTTGCTCTGGAAAAGTTATTTTCATCTGTGTGACATTCACCTGAAACCTGTACCTGCCAGGACATGAAACCAATCAGCTAACCACTAAACCTTTTCCTTCCCTTGCCTTCTTTATCTATATCCTCTTCCCCTACTCTCCTAGCCCTTTCCTCCACTCATTTCTCATTTTCAACCCCACCTTCTTAATCCACTACTCTATCCTGTTATTTTAACCCATCCTCTTACTTTACTACTCTCTCCTGTCACAGTACACCCTACTTGTTCAGCTCCCACTATCTCATGCTAATAATCCCTACCACTGTCAAAATTCTGCTCCAGGTATTACATGAACTTACTGAACCTCATTTTGCTAGAATGTACTTATATGAATTGGACGTATATTAATCTCATGTGTATATTGTTTCATCTTGTTTTTTATATGTTGCCCTTTTTATGCAAAGTCTCCTGATTGTTTATATGATCTAGGACCGCCTTTGTGAATGAGTTTCCTCAACTTAGTTTTCCTGCATAAACTTTTTTTTTTATCATTTAACAATTTCTCCTACCTGCAGCCACAGCTCTGCTCACATCCAGCCACTAAGCCCTGCCTCACTCCCCAACCCCGAAGCTTCGTCATTCCCAGCTGGCAAATGCAACTACACCTGCAAAGGGGCCCCCTCATAGCCCCTATGCCCGGCAAGGAACCATTACCGCACATGCCATCCAGGCATTGTAGGTCAGTTGGCGGCCATGCCACTGCTGCCGGGGATTGTGCTGTTCTTTCCTGTATCTCCCAGTGGAAGCATGGACGTGTTATGACATCTATGCACTAACGCAGACATCTTCCGTGCTTTCCCCACTCAGGTACCCGTGCTCTGTAGTACTTCTAGGCTTCCCAGGGACCAGTAGAGCATGGTGTACATCCACCCCTTATCCCCAGGACTGGGAGAGCTGTCATTGGATGCTCAATCCTAGTCCCCTGCTGATCTCCCGACAACCCAGGCTCGTTCCCGAACCCGGGTCACCAGCGTGGAGCGAGGTGTGGTGTCCAGTGCCTCAACCCTCAGTGCCACTGGGCTGGCATGTTCCTGCAATAAATTTGAACTTGAACAGTGACAAACCTGGGGACCACCTCATTCTATTTTTCCAACTTGTGAATGAAGTCATACTGTACAATCCCATCTTCAGTAGTGGACATTATATCTGTGCTTCCAAGTGTGAATTGTTATGGGGCCCCCTCAGAAGTTAGACCTAGCATAGCCCTAGCACTTCTCTCCCAGAACCTGGGTAAATATAAATGTTTGTTTTGCACTCTAACCCCTGCCCTCTAGATGCTGGAGCCAGGTCTTTGTCTCAATGCCAGGGGTGATACCTATTTATTTCAATTTCTGGCTTGATGCCCTCATCTGTGTACAAGTTGGGGGGTCCTGACTTCAAGATGTTGCTCTTGGTTGGGGTAAGAGTTGCATTAACAATTAGTTTTTTCCCACTGGTCCTACATAGGCTTGTGACATGTGGTTGCAGCTTCTGAAGAGCTTGGATGACATCCAGACACTCCTTTGACTGTGGCATAAGCCTCCCTCTGACAGCAGCTTCCTGCTCAGTTGCACGACTGGGTGTTCCTCCCCATCTGCATGACCTGACTCAGAACTGTGCCAAAGCTGTGATTGGATGCTTCCATGTGCACAGTGAATCTCAGAGTCTAGTCAGGGCTTACGAACACAGGTGCTTGACAATGTCTCCTTCAACTGGTGGAAATGTTTTGCAGTGATCCATTCATGGAACGTTTTCGAATTTCTTCCTTGTAAGATCAGACAGGGTTTGGGCCATGCTACTGAAATTTGGCACAGATGTTTGATAATATCCTGCCCTCCCTAAGAAAGCCTGTACTTTCTTCTTTGTTGTGGTGTGTTCCATCCCTGGACAGCCTCAATTTTATTGGCTCAGACCAGATGTACCCACCTCCACCCTGTGCCCAAGGTGTGACACCTCTACCATCCCTATCTGGCACTTCTCCACCTGAAATGTGCCTGCGCCTTCAGTCAGCAGGGCACCTTGATCACATGCCTGATGTGATCTTCCCATGTCTGGTTGTGTATGGTGATATCATCCATGTACACCAGAACCTCTCCTGCCCCAGACAGAATGCAGTCCACAAGTCACTGAAAGGTGACTGGTGCATTCTTCATCCTGAATGGCATTACTCAAAATTTGAATATGCCAAAATAGTGATGAAGGCTGACCTCTCTGCATCAGGGTCAGGGTCCTGCCAGTAGCACTTTGTTAGTTCTATGATGGTCAGGTACATGGCTCCCCAACCTCTCTAGGATCTCATCTGTCCTGGACATGGGGTATGCGCCTGACAATGTACAGTTGTTGAGTTTGTGCTAGTCGTCTCAGAACTTCATGGTCCCATCTTTCTTGGGGATCAGTACCATTGGGAGGCCTAGGGACTACTGGACTCTTGGATTACCCTAACAGCCAGCAGTTCCTTGATCTTCTCCTCAATGGCATGTTTCACTTCCTCGGGACTCTGTAGGGTGGCTGCCTCAGTGGGACCTGGGATCATATGCACATGATGCTCTGCCAGTGTGGTATACACTGGTTTCACCATGAACATTTGCCAGCTTGGCTGGTGTCAGTCACTCTGCAAAGGTGACAGCATCAACTGGAGGATTATCACTTAAAGGGAAAGGTCCTCAACCTATTTTCTGTATACCTATGTAGACTGAAGGCATGAACAATAATTCCCTTTCTTGCATCCCCTGATTTCATCCTAATTTAAATATAAATGAGGTTGCTTCACTCTGTTTTGCCCTGGTGTGAAAACCTTTCTCCATTCCAAAGGTCATGACCCCACTCATGCAAGGCATCATGAGAGTTGATTATGCGTACATGCACAAGCCAGCAGAAGGTATACTTTTTCAGTTCTGTTACACGTCTTGTGAAGTCTCTGTGTTCTTGAAGTGGAATTTGTACCAAGTGCAGTTAGACACAGTGATAGACTGAGCAAACTATTGCAAGGAAAGTTTTTGATTTTCAGTATCAGTACTTTATAACCAAAGGGCTTAAATACTGAATTAGATTTAAAACCATTTCTGAAACAGTAATGTGTATGCAAACAAATGTGAAATATCAGCAGTAATAAGAAAGTATTTCAAAATTATATAAAATGACTCTCAATTGTTTTCTTTTTCTCTTTCTTTTGCAGAATCATGGCAAATTGGATGCCAGTAATTATGAGTAATGTAGATCCCTTGCACAGTGCCTTGAAGAGAAAAAGAGGGTCATCACATTTTCTGAAAATTAATTGTGCTTCTCATCTCTACAGTAGGGCTTTGTGTATGGTTAAAAATCGTTTGTTTAAGAATTCATGAATTGATCAAGTAATTAAGAATGAAAATCACAAAAAGCCTATTAAAAATCTTTTTGTACAAATAATTGAAATTTATGACAAACATCCAACAGTTTATTATTTTTAATTTAGAACCTGCTTAGTGTAAAATCAACACTAAATATGATAATAATAGTATATTTTTGTATATGTAAAACTGTTTTTTGTTTAGACATACTTTGTATAACAAAATAAAATGTTAAACTCTATTGTTTGAATCCCACTAGCTGCCACTGTTTTGAATACTAAAACTTTGTAGTAAGAAAAGAAAACACTAGATGGCAGTACTTTTCTTTTTATACTTTATTTTCATTATTCAGACTTTACATGTTTTGAGCTGAAAAGTAGTATACATACATTTTAATACATTCCTGTGTGATTCTGCAAGCAATAAAATCCATTATCATCATTCTTGTAATTCTTTTCCCTCTATCTCTTTGTATCCATATACTTAGTATGTTTAATTCACATTTTTTCCATCTGTACTGAATTCCTAGTATCACAAACACTCTAATCTAATACAACTTTAACCTTAGGTGACAACTGCTTCTCTATTCACCTTCTTGAGAGGGTTCTCTCATGGGGAGGTAATGCACAGAAAATCATTTTCTAACTCCCGTTTCCCAACTTCTTACTGAGTTGACCTAATGGGCTTTCTTTTCTCTGTCTCCCTTCTATCTTATTTTTATTATTTGTTCTGCCTGAGAGTGGTCTCCCTGTCTTTGTGTCCGTTCATCTCCAGGATCCATATTGTCCAACGTTCTTTAAATTTTTCGACCCTGTCCTGAGTAAGATGTGTTAGTTTTCCATTTCCTGAATTTCATTTACAATTACCTGCCAGTTTTGTACTGTAGGGGTTTGCATTTAACCACTTTCTGGTAATTGCTTTCCCTACTGCTCCTACACATATTCTCCACAGGTACCGTGCATTAGTACCTTTTACTTCTGATGGTGGTAGTCCCAGAATACAATGTTGTATTTTATGTCTCCTTGTATTTGAAATAATTCTTTTAATTTTGTCTGTATCCCTATTATATAGTGTGTCAATATCGGGCACTGATAGAATATGTGCAGATGGCAGCACTTTCATGTAGAAAATGGTATTTCATGAGTAGTGCCACAATAAAACTTCACCCTTCAGGAAGACCTAGTGTCAAAGCACTGGGATTTTAGTGTGGTGATGCTCCACACTAACAAAATTTAATATCCTGCAATAAAAGTGGAGAAATTTGCAATTATATGCTTGGACTCCATTATATGTTTTATGCAGTAAGACTGGTGAATGCTTTGCCTGCTTTGTTTCATGTCTGTATTCTCTAAAAGCATTTTTACAACTCAAATACATGTTAAACTACAGAAAACAGCAGGGCACTCACTATGCCTTGAAAAGCTTCATGGCCAGCATAAGATAAGAACTCAAGGACTGCAGAGGATTGCAACAGCACTGACTAATACAGTATAACTACTGCAGGCATTGGCACCAAACATCATAACATTTCAGGATGCCTTATATCTGAGTCAGGTCATGACTTTTCGCAACAGAGTTAAGCAGGTTTTCACACAAGACTTAAGTACCTTCATTTACATTTAAATCCTGATGAAATTAGGAGGGTGCTATGAAGTAATCATTATGCATGCCTACAAACTACGAGAAAACAGAATAAAAGGCTGAGGGATCTTCCCTTTAACCTCTCCCAGGAGATCCACCTCTGCCTCCTCCTCTTTATAGTTGAACACAGCCAGGACCATCTTGTCCTGGTCATGGTAAGGCTTCATCATGTTTATATAGTAGATTCACAGCTTGAACCTCTTGTCTGGTAGCTCCACCATGAAATTAACATCATTCTCCTCCTGACCACTGAGTAAGGACCTCCCAAGCTGGCTGTAATTTTATTCTTTTGGACCGGATGAGTATTATCACCCATTGCCAGAGTTCATACTCCTGGGCTTTGGTCCCACATTCATACCACATCTTCTGTCTCTGTTGTGTACTGACTAGGGTGTTCCTTTGTGAACCCCATGATCTCCTTGAGCCATGACCTGAAATTTGGGATGTACTCCACAACAGATTCCCTTGGGGAGCAAGCTTACCCTCCCTTTCATCTCTTACCGAATCAAGGGACCCCTTACCTTGTGGCCAAATAAAAGCTTGAAGGATGAAAACCCTGTGGACTTCTTGGAGGACTTCTCATATAGGAATAAGAAAGGGGTACTTGCCCCACTGTCTTGCATGCTGTTTGGTGAATACTCTTAACATAGTCTTAAGAGATGCAGTAAATCACTTGACCAGATTGTTAGTCTGGGATGGTATGGAGATTAACCAAGTTTAACCAAATTAAATGGTTATTGAAAAGGTGATATGGAGAGGCCCTGAGCTGCCTCACCCCACAGTTCTGCCAAAGACTAGCCATTAAGGCAGACATGAAAGTGGTGCCCTGGTTGACAGAATCCTGGAACCAAGCACCTGGCTAAGTATCCCAATAGTTCATCAATCACTTTTTCCACCTCAATGGAGGACAAGGGCACCTGCTTGGTACCTCATGTCATAATCCATGACCACCAAAATGTACTTCTTTCTTGTGTGATTTGGAGCACTGAGTCGCCCAACAACGTCCACAGCAACTTATCAAAATGGCTCTTCAGTGATATGCAAAGGGATCAAAGTTTCCTTAGCCTTGTCCGCAACCATTCCCACCATCTGGTACTCTAGGACAAGTCTAGCAGTAATTTACCACATCCTTAAAGATACTGGGCCAGTAAAAATTGTTAGTCAGTTGCCTTTTTGTAGCTGACTCACAGTATATGTCCAGAAAGTGTATGCATGGCTCATGCAAAAAGTCTTCCTATATTCCTAGAAAGGGATCTATGACACGCACGGTTACAATATTTTTCTGATGTTGTGGATGGCATAAATCCATCAAGAAACTGTTTGTTTGGGGGCTTTGCCCTCTGAACCCCCATATGGGGGCTCTGCACCGCACCCCTGTAACTAAGGATTATGAACTCCAGGTCAGAGTTGATTTGAGGAGGGTGGGAACCCTGGAGAAAGCAGTGCTGGGGTCCCATGGGTGCATTACAGCAGCAATAGTGGCTTGCAGCTGTAATGTACTTCACTACTGAAATGTCACTGTGGCATCAGCATATGCCTATAAGTACTATCTGCTGGAGTACCCTGTCCTCCAGTCCTCCTTTGGAACCCACTCATAATATAGGACCCATTCTCCCAGTATACCTCACTTTTCTTTGAACTCGAGAGTTGTCTTCCACCCTGGTGGATAACTCCCTTAATTTCACTAGGGATGGGTCATCTTGCTGAAGCTCACCCGGCTCTGCATGCCTGACCATTCCTAAATGCACTCTCCTGTAGGAGAGCCACCAATGGATGGACTCTCCTCAGTCTGTAGCTGTGGCTTAGAACTACTGCTCCTAGCTTATTCTTCAGATGCAACTTTCCCTGCTAGTGAGGCAGGTGCTGTTTCCAGTTGCACTGTCCCCTCTGTGTCCTCAGGAGCCAGGTCCCTAGCCTTACTACAGGTAGTGACATACACAGTGTTGGTCTGACTGTCAAAGTCATTACCCATAATTACATCCATGGGCAGGTCCGGTAAAACACCCAATTCCCATATGCCCTGACTACCTTCCCAGCTTAGAATTATGGCACTGAGACCGCAGGACCTGTCACTCCTTTAATTCTGGAAAACTGGCCCAGCAGGATCTGTTCCCCATGAATCAGATCCTGTTTTACCATTAAAATGGAGGCCCAAGTGTCCTCAATCCCTGTGTTACCATCCCATTTACTCAACACAGGGTGCACATGCACAGTGACGTTGAGGAACTGCACTCTGCATACAGGCCACTAGCTGCTAGAAGCTTCCAAGGCTACTCCTCCAGCTGCACTTGCACCTTTTGCCATTATGTCTTTGGACAGTCATAAGACAGGTGTCCCAGTTTATGGCAGATATAGCACCCTGACTCCTTATTTTAAAACCATTTAGCTTCCTTTATGTTCAGGCACAGGCTGGCTTCCCATAGGTTGCTCCCCAAGTTTCCTAAAGCTACCTGATGTCCCTTTCCCACTGTTTTGTGCTGAAAGCCTAGTCAGCAGGATATGAACTGCTCATCCTTCTCAGCTGCCTTCTTTGTGGAACTTGGTGTCCTATCCTGCAAACAGATTCTTAACTCCTCGGTGCAGTCTTTAAAAACTGTTCCATGAGAAACAAATCTTTCTCTCTTCCTCAGAACTAGCCTTTGCATCATCTAACCATCACTCCTAACAGATTGCCTAGTTGTATGCATGTTACAGAATAGCTATCTCCTGGTGCCATTCTTAAACCTCTAAATGTTTGTATATAAGCCTTGGGAGTCAATTCAAAATGTTTTAACAAGGCTTTTTTTCACTTTGTTATAAGCCATACAGTCCTCATTGTTCATCATGGTGAAAGTTTCTAATGCCCTGCTCATAAGGATCAGCAAAAGATGAGTTGCCCAGGTCCCATGTCCAGTTCAAATTGCCCACAAATTCTCTCAAAAGATTTTAAAACAGATCAAGATCATTCCCCAAGGCAATGGGACCTGATGGCTTACATCCCAGGGCATTAAAAGAGCTAAGGTGGAACTAGGTGAGCCATTATCAGAGCTGTTTAGTGAGTCTCTGTGCACAGGATTGGTCCCAGAAGACTGGAGAAGGGCTCATGTGATCCCGCTCCACAAGAGTGGCAGCAGGGGAGGAGGCAGGGAACTACAGACCAGTCAGTCTTACCTCAGTAGTGGGCAAGATTATGAAGGCACTCCTTAAGGAAAGGATAGTGCAACACCTAGAATCCATAGATGCACAGGATCCAAGACAGCATGGGTTTACAAAGGAAGGTCCAGTCAAACTAATCTCTTAGATTTTTTGACTGGGTAACCAGAGTGGTGGACCAAAGGGGAGCAGTTGATGTCACCTACCTTGACTTCAGCAAAGCTATCGATACTGTTCCACATAGAAGATTGATTAATAAGCTGGGTAGGCTAGGGGTGGGTCAGGATTGGTCAACTGGGTGGCAAACTGGTTGACGGGCAGAAAACAGAAGTGGTAGTAAATGGTATACAGTCAAAGAGATGCAAGTCACAAGTGGGGTACCTCAAGGATCAGTTCTTGGGTCAGTCCTCTTCAATATCTTCATCAGTGACATTGCAGATGGACTGGAGGGTAAGGTTTGTCTGTTTGCAGATGACACTAAGATCTGCAACAGAGTAGATGATCCAGATGGGGTGGGCAGAATAGAAGAGATCTGGATAAACTGGCAAATGGTCAGAAGACTAGCAACTGGGGTTTAACGCAAGAAATGCAAGATCATGCACATAGGGAAGAGAAACCCTGAAGCCACCTATAGGCTGGGAGGGGAGTTACTGGCAGTCACAAGGAAGAAAGAAACTTGGGCATCATCATCACAGATTACCTGATATCATCCAAGCAGACCACTAAAGCAGTAGGTAAGGCTAGGGATGTTGGGGTGTATTAGTAAGGATATCACAAGTTGGAAGAGGAGGTAATAATCCCTCTTTACAAGACACTGGTTAGGCCCATCTGGAGTACTGCATGCAGTATTGGAGGCCACACCTTCACAAGGACATTGACCAAATTGAGGCAGTCCAGAGAAGGGCAACCAAAATGGTGCAGGGACTGCATCAGAAAAACATATGAGGACAGATTAACGGAGCTCAATATGTATACCCTAGAGCAAAGGAGGGAGAGAGGTGACATGATCGAAACATTCAAACACCTTAAGGGCTTTAACAAGGTAAAAGAGTCTAACACATTTCAATATAAGAAAAATAGCAGGATAAAAGGACACAGCATGAGATTAGAGGAGGCTGATTAAGGGGTAATGTGAGGAAGTTCTTTTTCACAGAAAGGATGGTGGAAGCATGGAACGGCCTACCTCAGGAAGTGGTGGATAAGAATACAGTTCAGGGCTTCAAACAGGCATGGGTAGGCATAAGAGAGCAATACAGATGAGTATGAATAGATAGGCCATTGACAGAGCAAGGCCAAAGGCACATTCATAAGGTAGAAAAGAAATGGGCAGACTAGATGGGCCTTGCGGTCCTCATCTGCCATCAACTCAATGTTTCTATGTTTCTCCTGATACTTGGGAAACATTCTGAAGTGTTTGACTTCTTTGGTCAATCCTCTGATGCCAGTGCTTATAGTTCATGGTGCTGTGTTCTGGCGCAGAATTTCTTTCTCATGTTTACATCTCGCTCCTCTCTCAGCTGGATCTCATGTTGGCACTGCCTTTCTCGCTCTCTCTCTCTCTCTCCAGTTTTTATCTTCTGCAACTCCTTATCTGCCTTTTGTCTCTCAGCCTCTGCTTTTGCCTTAATCAGGGTGAGCTCTAGCTGCATCATTTGTCTACTTGTGCAGCTGCCCTAGTTATAGTCTATTTCACATCTGAATTCTCCTAGCCTCTATCTTATGCTTTGGCTCGCTGTGACCACTTTTGAACCACTCCTCTGGTTACTTTTTCCAAGGAGGTCTATGAAATCTGACCATTGCTGTACTTCCTTGAAGACAAGCCCTTTTTTACAACTCCTCCAGGTCTGCCACAGTGCATCTCCCATGTGGCCCATACCTAGTGTTCTCAAGCTATCTACTCTTACTAACAACAGAATAAACTGGTAGAATACACAGTATCCCCTTTATATATCCTGTTCTGTGACTGGACAGATAACTTTTTATTGACAATCTAGTTCAGATCCCAACTGCTGCCACAAGTTTGTCAAAGACTGGTCCACTCCCAGAACACCGCCTGTGATGGTTGTTGTAATGGGACAACAATCTACTACTTATGAGCATATAATTTTGATGTAAATATATGTTTTAGACTTCTGCTTAGAAAACAGGCCAAGCAGCAAATCATCATGGAACATAGGATTTAAACAGAGAGAAAAGAAAGGGTCTGCTCTGACTAACCCAGTGGATAAACTAATTAAGAGCTTCTTTTTCACCTACCTGTCAAAGCCTGTGTTAGCCGATATAATGGATTGTAAAACCAGCCACTTAATATAAAATATTGCATTTTTATAACATCAGGAGGTAAGCCAACTCTGACAGTTACCTGTGAAACTTCTCACAACTAACAGAAGTGTCTTTCAGTATGTTCTTCTGAAGATCAAAGGTGTAATTCTGATCTGTCATAAAGCATGCTGCTCACTAATTAAAAAGTAGATATATTTTTTATTGGAATGTTTATCAGTGTGCAGTGGCATGTGACTAATTCAGGTATGCAGGAAGAGAGTGACCTCACAGCCAGCATCACCGCAGTGCTTGTGCCTCACAAGCTGGTGGGACCCTCCCCCTCCCCTCGATATTGTCTCTCCCCTCCCCGATATTGTCAAGCTGCTGAGGAAACAAGATATACTTGTGTTTGGACTTTCAAGAGACACTTGTGTTCTGGACTCTATAGAAGCACTTCTACCAAAGTTAGGTAATTCCACTATTTACTAACTGAAACTGGGGTAGGATCAGTTACTCAGTAAAAGGCATTTGGTTTTGCAATTTCCATTTATTTTATTTGACTGTACCATTAATGTTATATGTTCCATGTTTTGTATTGTATTTACTGTTTTACATTTTAGTAAACTCTGTTTTCCTGACATCCTGCCTGAGCCATTTTCTCATTTTGAATGTGACTGCTTGGACAGTGTTGATAATTCTGACAGAACTGTTGAAGTACTTATAGTGTGCCACCATATGCAGCAAGGTGAGAAAATACCTAGGTCTCAATTGAGTCAGGAGGGGATTGTGAACAGGTTGTGTGCCCGCTGGTTAAGTATTGCACTGCTTTCCCTGAAGAGGGTGTGGTATTTGTATCTGTTACCTGGGTGTGCTAGCAAAAAGGGTTAATATTCGACCCCAGGACTTGAGACTGTGGTTGCTCAGATCCAAACAGACAGGTGGGTGTCCCTGTTTGTCTCCTGTTCACATATTGCACTTCAAGGTTGGGCACTGGGGGGTAGAGGCCTGACCCCGGGTGCGTTTGTGACAAATCTGGTTGGCAGTGGTGTGATCTGAAAGGTTTGGTTTGCAGTGCTGCAATCAAAAGATTTGTTTGCATACTGTGAAATTATTTGGTGACATGAGCAATAACAGTCCAGTGTGTCTGATTGATAAACTATAACAGTTCATACACAAAACAAGGCAGTGAATTAAAAAAAAAAAGAAATATATAATTTTGGTTACAGTTAAAGTTTCCTACCTGTTTTATGTTATTTTCAGGTGCAAGCTAGTGTAGCCGTAGATTAGGGAAGACGATGGCTTCTGACTACAGTGAGTACACTGCAGAATACCTGAGGCAGTTGTGCCAGGAGAGAGGAGTCCATTGCGAGGGTGAAAACAAACAGCACTGCAAGGCTCTTGTAAGGGGCTGATGTACAAGCAACTGCCCAAGACCACGAAGTCACAGTCAGTGACTGAAAGGGACCAGACCTTGGGTGTGGAGGGGCCAGGGTCCACTGCAGTGTCCAGTCCCAGGAAGGAGGACAGCAGGACCAGTGTGAACCGAGAGCCACTGCAGCAGGGGACATCACCACCACCATGCTGGAACCAGAAGGGATCAGGATGCAGATGGAGTTGAGGAAACTGGAGCTGGAATTAGAGTAGAAAGGATTTGAAGCCCAGCAACAGAAAGAGTTTGAACAGAGGAAGCTGGAGATGGAGAGGAGGGAGAGAGAGAGAGAGAGAGAGAGAGAGAGAGACAGAGAAGCGAGAGGCAGAGGAAAAGAAAACCAGCTGGAGAGAGGTAGAGGAAAGAGAGTGACAGCTTCAGAGAGAGAACAAGAAGAGGAGAGAGGGGTCAGAGGAAATCTGAACTGGAGAAGCTAAACTCCAAAGATCAGTACCAGAGCAGGTAAGTGGCATGGCTGAACCTTGGACTCCAGGACTAGCTTACAAGTTAAATTCTAAAATGATAGCTGAATTGAAAGAGGGGGGAGGATATGGATTCATTTTAAATTCATTTGAAAAGGTATGCATTCAGGCAAAATTTCCAGAGAGTCCTGGAGTTTCCAGCTATCCCTCGCTGCTTACCAGGAAAGTTTGTGATGCATTGGGTCAAATGGACAATCAGGACATTAATGATTATGGCAAACTGAAAGCTGCATTGTTAAAAAAAGTATGACTTGACAGCTGAAGCATACAAAGTTAAGTTCTGTAGGCTCAGGAGAAGCCCTGACATGAGCTACGAGGAACTAGCCAAAAAGTAAGTTTTGAAACGTTGGTGGAAGAGGTTAAAGAAGACTCTATAGAGAAAATTGAGGATGTTATACTTTTGAGCAGTTCTTTTGGGCTTGCTCAGCAGAGCTGAAAATCTGCTAGAGGACCAAGATCCAAAACAGTGCAGGAGGCTGCCAAGCCTCGGACTGCTATGCCAGGAGCAGGCCTGCTCTGAAAAGGGAGTGGGTGGGTCTGCAGCACAGAAAGGAAAAGCGCACCTTCAGGGCAGCTAAAACCCTCACTGCCTCCCCAGAAAGTGGGCAGCCCAGGTTACAAAGAAAGGATTGCCTGATAACAGAAATGATTGTTGGTTTTGCAATAACCTGGGCATATTGCAAGACAGTGTCCTAAAAGGCAGAGAGTGCACAAAGTGGTGCTGGGAAAGAGGTGTTTTTTTTGTATCCCTGAAAGCATGACAGTAAACATGAGGAGCACATATACCCAGTTACTGTGAATGGGGTGCAAACCAATGGGTTAGGGACATGGGGTCATCTCTTACTTTGGTAAAAGGGATTTCGTTGAGCCTGAACAGCTTATACCCAATCAGTTTGTTACAGTACGAGGGTTCACTGGGATGATAAACCCTGCCACTTACTAGTGTTCTCCTGGACTGGGGTGAGACAGGAGAGACTGTGCAAAAGTTGCAGTGGCAGAGAATCTTGCCCTGGATGTGATTATAGGAACAATCTCCAAAAGGGTGTGGTGTGTGCAGTTACCGAGTCAAGCGGCAAAGGCAGGTTGTAGTTCTCTGGACCCCATAGAAGCCTCTGTGTAAACATTGGGAGGCTGGTTCCCAGCCTGTGTCTCCTGATATGGAGAATACTGAAAGGAGGGGTAGAAATTCCCAGGTAGCAGTTAACAGAGCAGCTACAGATGGCTACTCTGAGGAGGGAGGGTATCCAATTGTCAGAGAGCTAGGGTCCCTAGTTTAGGAACTGAAGGGGACCTGTCCCATACCTTGAGAATGTGAAGATTTTGCAGGCTCAGAAAAATGACCCTAGTTTAGAAAGGCTGAGGGCTTGGACAGAATCTGATGGGACACAGGAAGGTGACGGAGACAGTGTATTGGGAGAATGGACTACTGTATATGCAGCACATAAGGACAGAGGTAGGGGTGATGGGCAGGCAACTTGTCATTCCCCAGGGTACCGTGAGCAGTTGCTCAAGACTGTTCATGATATTCCCATGTCTGGACATCTGGGAATCACGTGTCTTATTCAGCTTATTGGCCCAGAATTTCTATTGCCCCAACTTCACCCAGCAGGTGAAGGAATATTGCAGGTCTTGTCACTGGTGTCAAGAAATAGGAAGGTGGGTAGTAAAACCCAAGTCACCCTAATTCTCTTGCCCATAGTGGAGGAGCCATTCCAGAGAGTAGGAATGGATATTGAGGGACCTTGAATACCCCCAGCTCCTCTGGGAAGAGGTTTATCCTAACAGTGGTGGATTATGCCACCCGGTACCCAGAAGCAGTTGCCCTATCCTTACTGAGGACAGACAAAGTGGCAAATGCCTTGCTAGGGCCAAACTTCACCCAACAACTAACACACCAAAATCTGGCCAATGGAAAATCATGTACACAAATGCTCACAGCCTGGGAAATAAGATCCCAGACCTGCAGGCAATAATGTCAGAGGCTAAACTGGACATAGTAGCAATTAGTGAGACGTGGTTTACCAGTAACCACACCTGGGAGACTTCAGTACCTGGCTATGTATTGTCTAGAAGAGACCGAGGTGCAAAAGGGGGGAGGAGGGCCCTGTATGTTAATGAAAATATCAAAGCTACAGAAATTCAGAATACACATAAGGAGCCAGAAGAACTGTGGGTCACCCTGGAAACAGGAAATGGGACAGCCATAAGAACTGGGGTTGTCTACAGGCCCCAGACCAGAGGGAGGACATAGACACATTACTGTTAGAAGATATACAAAACATGACAGCTAAAGGAAGTTCTGATAATGGAGACTTCAACATGCAGATACAGATTGGTCAATACCAGCAGGAACATCTGCCAGAACTAGACTCATAGTGGATTCCCTGCAGGGGAGGGCCTCAAACAACTGGTACAGCAACCCACAAGAGACAGGGCTATCCTAGATCTAGTACTGACTAACAAAGAAGGGATCACAGATCTCAGGTAGAAGGTCACCTGGGGCCAGTGACCATCACATGGTATGGTTCAATTTGGCTACTACATCTAAATCATCCCATTCCAAGGCAAAAATATGGGACTTCAGAGGAGCTGACTTTGATAAGATGGCCAACAGAGTTAAGCTAGCCTGGCAAAAGAAACACAGGTGAGGAGGTACAGGCAAAGTGGGCAAGCATTAAGGATACAATACTTGAAGCAACATCCCATTGTGTTAGACAGAAAAGGAAGTGCAAAAGAAGAAGGAAACCACTTTGTTCTCAAATACAGTAGCAGAAAAGGTCAGAGCCAAAGGCTGGCCTTCAGGAAATATAGGAACACAGCGGGATGAAGATAGGAGGCATACCAAACTGCCCTAAGGGAAGCAGGGAAGGCAGTAAGGCAGGCAAAGTCCCAAACTGAGGAAACACTAGCACGAACAGTAAAACAAGGTGACAAGACTTTCTATAGATACATTAGTGAAAGGAGAAAGTCCAGAGGGGTATTAAGGCTTAATGGAGAAAAGGAGCATGTGAGGAGGAGGACCTGGTAAAGGCATCTATCCTAAATAGATACTTTGCTCAGTATTTACTGAAGAGAAGGTAGGGCAGGGGCCCAGCTCAGCATCATGGACACAGGGGGAGGGAGGTGAGCACTACTCCCTTCACAAAGAAAGGGTCCTACAAGAGCTTGCTAAGCTCAGGGTGGATAAGGCAATGGGACCTGATGGCTATATCCCAGGGTACTTAAGGAGCTAAAGGAGGAACTAGCAGAGCCATTAGCAGAATTGTTTAGTGAGTCTCTGAGCACAGGAGAGGTCCCAGAGACTGGAGAAGGGCTCATGTGATCCCGCCCACAAGAGTGGTAGCAGGGAGGAGGCAGGGAACTACAGACCAGTCAGTCTTACCTCAGTAGTGGGCAAGATTATGGAGGCACCTTAAGGAAAGGATAGTGCAACACCTGGAATCCATAGGGGCACAGGATCCAAGACAGCATGGGTTTACAAAGGAAGGTCCTGTCAAACTAATCTCATAGATTTCTTTGGCTGGGTAACCAGAGTGGTGGACCAAGGGGAGCAGTTGATGTCGCCACCTTGACTTCAAGCAAAGCTTTTGACACTGTTCCACATAGAAGATTGATAAATAAGCTAGGTAGGCTCCGGATGGGTCAGAAGTTGGTCAACTGGGTGGCAAACTGGTTGACTGGCAGAAAACAGAGAGTGGTGGTAAATGGTATACAGTCAGAAGAGATGCAAGTCACAAGTGGGGTGCCTCAGGGATCAGTCCTGGGGCCAGTCCTATTCAACATCTTCATTAGTGACCTCCAGATGGACTAGAGGGTAAGGCTTGTCTGTTTGCAGATGACACCAAGATCTGCAACAGAGTAGATGATCCAGATGGGTGGGCAGAATGAGAAGAGACCTGGATAAACTAGCAAAATGGTCAGAAGAGTGGCAACTGGATTTAATGCAAAGAAGTGCAAAATCATGCACATAGGGAAGAGAAACCCTGAAGCCACTTATAGGCTGGGAGGAGTGTAGCAGTCACAAAGGAAGAAAGAGACTTGGGCATCATCATCACTGATGACCTAAAATCATCAAACAGACCTCTAAAGCAGTAGGTAAGGCTAGGGGGTGTTAGGGTGTATTATAGGAGATCATAAGTCGTAAGAGGAGGTAATAATCCTCTGTACAAGACATTGGTTAGGCCCCATCTGGAGTACTGCGTGCAGTATTGGAGGCCACACCTTCACAAGGACATTAACCAAATTGAGGCAGTCCAGAGAAGGGCAACCAAAATGGTGCAGGGACTGCATCAGAAGACATATGAGGACAGATTAATGGAGCTCAATATGTATACCTTGAGCAAAGGAGGAGAGGTGATATGATCGAGACATTTAAACACCTTAAGGGCATAAACAAGGTGAAAGAGTCTAACATGTTTAAATATAAGAAAAATAGCAGGACAAGAGGACACAGCATGAGATTAGAGGGAGGCCGATTAAGGGGAATGTGAGGAAATTCTTTTCACAGAAAGGGTGGTAGATGCATGGAATGGCTTACCACAAGAAGTGGTGGCTATGAATACAGTGCAGGGCTTCAAACAGGCATGGGATAGGCATAAGGAGCAATACAAATGACTATGAATAGATAGGTCACTGACAGAGCAAAGGCCGATGGCACATTTATAAGGTAGAAAAGAAATGGGCAGACTGGATGGGCCTTTAGGTCCTTATCTGCCGCCAACTTCTATGTTTCTATGTTTTCTCCCATGTTGGGTTCCCGCAGGAGGTTATCACCAATCAAGGGGTTCCTTCATGTTGACCTGATGAAGTGTTTGTGGGAGAAGTGTGGGTGGTGCAGAGATGCATGTCAACTTATCACCCGCAAGCCAATGGGCTTGTGGAAAGGTTTAATGGTACTCCTTAAATCGATGCTCCAAGCATTTGCTGAACAGCATGGGAGGGACAGGGAGAAATACCTTTTCACCTGTTGTTTGCATACAGGAGGTGCCCCAAGAGTCAACAGAGTTTTCTCCCTTCAAGTTCTTGTATGGATGCAGGGTGCGTGGGCCCTAGACTTGATCTGGGAGGACTGTGAAGGCAAGCATGCCACCCAGGAACTCTCACAGTGGATTATGTCCTGAAGTTTAGGAAAAGCTGAAGGAGCTTTGGAAACAGCCCAGAGCAACCTGGCAGCAGCCCAGCAGAAGCAAAGGTATGGTATGACCACAGAGCCAGAGCTCGCAGACACTGTGGGTCAGGAGGTCATTGTCCTAATCCTAGTCAGGAGGCATAAGCTACATGCCGAGGGCAGGACCGACAAAGTAGTCAGACAAGTGAATGATGTAAATTATATTGTAGAACTGGCTGAGCAGGAGACATACCCATAGGATGTACCATGTCAACATGATTAAGCTTACATGCAAATAGGGCTGACATGGTCTTTGCAGTGTGTTGTCCTGGGGAGGGACGGATGAGGAAGACCCCTTCTGGACTTGCTGGAAGAAAGCAAGCAGGAGTCCTCTGTGGAGGCAATCAAAATGTTGCCCCAGTTGACCCAGGACCAGATCCAGAAAGTAAGGAGGTTTTAGCAGGCTTTGCCCCATTGTTTAATGCCAAGCCTGACTAGCCCGCTTAGCAATGCATGATGTAGATATGGGGATGCAAGCTCCCATACAGCGGACAGCATATCAGGTTCCAGAGGCCATTCAAAAGGACATTAAGAGGGAGGTGGAGGAAATGCTGGATTTAGGGGTAAACCAGAAACCCCCAGCCCCTGGGCCTCACTCGTGGTCCTTGTTCCTCAGCCAGATGGCTCTACTTGTTTTTGTGGACTATCGTGGACTCAATGCAGTCACAAAGTTGGATGCCCACCCAATGCCATGGACAGATGAACTACTGGACAGGTTCGGAGGGTGACATACCTTATCACTATTGACCTGATGAAAGGGTATTGGCAGGTGAAGTTAACTGCCAGAGCTTGGGAGAGGTCAGCCTTCATCACTCCAACAGGGTTATTTGAGTTTAAGGTAATGCCTTTTGGAATGAAGAACACCCTGCCACCTTCCAAAGGCTGGTGAACCAGGTGTTACATGGTACAGATGAGTATGCCATGGTGTACCTGGACGATACTGCCATCTTCAGTACCAGCTGGAAGGAACACCTGTCCCACCTTAAGGAAGTGTTGGGCAGGATACAGAGGGCTGGCTCACTGTAAAAGCTGAAAAGTGCCAGGTGGCCATGGCTGAGGTGGCATTCCTAGGGCATGTAGTAGGGTGGGGACAGCTCTGTCCTAATCAAACAAAGATTGAGGCAATCGAGGCGTGCCCAGACCTGAAACACAGAAGCAGGTTTGGAGTTTTCTAGGGATGGCAGGGTACATAGAAAATCTATATTAAACTACAGTGCCCTGACAGCTCCGCTATCTGGCCTGCTAAAGAAAGAATGCCTAAAGGTAAACTGAAACCAGCCTGTGAAGGATCTATATGTGATAGCGGCGACCGCCGATGGGCGATCGCCATTAGGGCGATCAATCACCGAAAAAATATTTCGGCTATGCACTTTCTGGCGCACAGCAAAACGGCGCTTGGGGACCGGGATTTGTTGTTTTATGCAGGCCAGCACCCAGCATCTCTAGGGGTTTACTTCTGCACTCTACTTAAGGATTCTCAACCCAGGGGGTGCATGTTGGGGTGCAAACGCAGTATAAATAAAATTTTGGGTGCAACAAAAAGTACCTGCACCTGGACCCAAACCCAGCACCATTCCTGCTGCAGCCTGAACCCACAAATCATGCTACAGCAGCACGCCACACCCTACAACTCCTCCATCCTCCCACCCCACGCTCAGCATACTCGCCCACCCCAGCACAGGCATGTAATGACAGGATGTCACCATTTTGTGCATCCTCCCATCCAGTCGCCCACGCCCCCAGCTCGCCCAGATAAGAGGCACTGCACTGAGTCACCCTTTCGGTGGCGCCTATTCGCTGTCGCCAAAGTCACGGATACCACCTGTGAATGAGCCTTTATATGGCTAAAGGAGGCACTGTGTGGTGCTCCTGTATTAGCCAGTCCAGACTACAGTAAACATTTTGTAGTCCAGACAGATGCCTCAGATGTGGGTAGGGAGGTACTTAGCCAGACATCTAACCAAGGGAAAAAATCACCCAATAGTGTACCTCAGTAAGAAATTACTTCCCATGGAGCAGGCTTATTCTACAGTGGAGAAAGAATGCCTTGCAATGGTGTGATCACTAAAGAAATTAGAGCCATGCCCATACGGGTGGCACTTGAGGTACAAACAGAAAATAACCCCTGGCTTGGCTGGCACAAATGGGTAAAACAAATGGTAGGCTTTTAAGATGGAGCCTTGCCTTGCAGCGTTACAACATGACTGTTACTCACAGGGCAGGGCAGCAAACGAGACTGGTTATCCTGACAATTAAAGCAGGGAACTGAATTTGGGAACTCATCTCATGCCTAGGAATAGATTCCCCAAGTTCAGTCTAGGAGGGAGGAATGTAACGGATAACTGTCTACTAGTTATGAGCATATACTTTTGATATAAATATATGTTTTATACTTCTGCTTAGAAAAAGGCTAAGCAGCAAATCACCATAGAAACACAGAAACATAGAATTTGTTGACAGATAAGGACCGCTTGGCCCACCTAGTCTGCCCATTTCTCATTTGATGGATAAGCTGCAGATTCTAGTTAATCAACAGCTTACTTCCTCCTATCCCTAGAATTGCCTTATGTCTGTCCCATACATTCTGAATTCTCCCACTGTTTCTGACTCACAACCTCCTCAGGAAGGCTGTTCCATGCATTCACAACCTCTCTGTGAAAATACTTTCTAACATTACTTGAGCCATCCTCCCTCTATCTTCAAATTGTGCCCTTGTTCTTGCACATCTCTCTTTCTGAAAGATGATACCTCTTGTACTTTGTTAATTCCTTTGAGATACTTGAAAGTTTATATCATGTTCTCCTCTCCTCCTTTCCTCAAGGGTATACATATTAAGCTGCTTTAGTCTCCTCGTATGTCTTCTGGTGCAGACCCTGCACCATTTTGGTTGCCCTCCTCTGAACAGCTTCCACTCTGTCTATATCTTATGGAGATGGGTCTCCAGAATTGCACGAGTACTCCAGATGGGGTCTCATCAACTGTCTGTACAGAGGGATAACAACTTCCTGTTTTCTACTGTTGATGGTTCTCCCTGTGCATCCCAGTGTCCCCAAAACCTCCTTACTGCCTTCTCACATTGCTTGCCCACCTTTGGGTCATCTGCTATAATTATTCCTAGGTCTCTCTCGATTTTTGTTGTTGTTATTATCTCACCCCCATTGTGTACTCTTCCCTGGGTTTTTGTTTCCCAGATGCATTACCCACACTTCTTTGAGTTGAACCTGAGCTGCCATATATTTGACCATTCCTCCAACCTTGCCAAGTCCCTTTTCATCCTTTCCACCCCACATTGTGTATCAACCCTGTTGCAGATCTTTGTGTCATCTGCAAAGAGACATACTTTCCTTCCAGGTGCTCTCCAATGTCACTTATAAAGACATTAAAGAGGACGGTCCCAGTACTGAACCTTGTGGTACCCCGCTAGTTACCTCCTTTCTTCACTGTGGACTCCGCTTACTATTACCCTTAGGGCCCTGTTGTCCAGCCAGTTTTTAATCCAGGCTACCACCTTGGGATCCACTCCAAGGCTGGCTAACTTTATATTAATCTTTGTGTGAGACTGTGTCAAATGCCTTGCTAAAATCTAGGTAGGCTATGTCCACAGCCCTCCCTGGTCTCACTACTTTGGTCACCCATTCAAAGAAATCTATTAGGTTCATCTGACATGACCTTCCTGCTGTGAAACCATGCTGCCTTGGGTCCTGTGCCCCACTGGCCTCTAGGTACTCAACAATCTTTTCCTTCAGAAGTGATTCCATCATTTTCCCAGCCACTGAGGTCAAACTGACTGGTCTGTGTTTCCTGCCTCTGCCCTGCTCCCACTTTTGTGAAGGGGAATCACATCTGCCTCCTCCAGTCCTCAGGTACCACACCATCCTCCCATGATTTGTTAAAAGAGGAGTCAGTGGCATTATTAGTTCTACCCTTAGTTCTTTTAGAATTCTGGGTTAAATCCCACCAGGCCCCATTGCTTTGTCCTCTCAGTTTCAATAGTTCTTTCAAAACCCTTTCTTCTGTGAATGGACTGGTATCACTCCCTATTCAGAGTGTTTCTCTTGCTTGGTTTAGGTACCTTCCCTCCTTTTCCATTGTGAATACTGAGCAAAAATATTCATTCAGTAACCCTGCTTTTCCACTGTCACTCTCTGTCCACATTCCTCCCTTCATTAAGTCTCTGTATCTCTCTCCCTAGTCTATTCACCCCTAATGTACCTATAAAAGGTTTTATCCCCTTCTTAACATAGTTGGCTATCTTTTCCTCAGTTTGTGCCTTTGCTATTCTGACTGCCTTCACTGCCTCCTTCTGCTTTAACTGATAAAGTTCTCTGTTCTCTCTCCTTCTGTGTTTCCTTATATTTCTGAATGCTATCCATTTCTCCTTAACCTTCTCTTCCACCTCTTTTGAGAACCATAGATGTTTTCTCCTTCGTTTTGTTTTGTTGATTTGCTTCACACAAAGGGTTGTTGCCTCTGTGATGGATGGCTGTTTTGATTATTCCCATTGTTCCTCCAGCCTCCTTCTTGCCCATTTGCTAGTGCTTTCTGAGGCACTCTCTCATTTTCCCAAAGTCAGCCTCCTAATGTCCAATACTCTTGTTTTTGTATGGCCTGACTGTATGGCTGTGTTTATTGTGAACCATTATTTGGTGGTCACTTGTTCCCAGATGGATACCCACTTCTAAATCTGAGATCCTTTCTCCTTCCCCATTTGAGAGTACCAGGTCTAAGGTTGCTCCCTCCTGAGTGGGTTCCAACACTAGCTGTCTGATGCATGCCCCTGTAGGGCATCAAGAATGACCCTGCTCTTGGATGTGCCTGCAGCAAGGTACTCAGTTAACATCTGGCATATTCAGGTCCCCCATCAATAATATCTCCCTTTTTCTGCCATTTTAAGGATGCCTTCTATCATTCCCTTGTCCATTTCCTCCCTGAGATGGGGTCTGTACACAACCCCCATGGATTGTGGTACCATTTCCTGTCTCCAGGGTGACCCATAGTGACTCATCAACTTCCTGTTTACTTTTTAGTTCTGTTGCAATAATCACCTTCCTTTATATAGAGCTACTCCTCCTCCTCTTTACCCACCCTGTCTCTCCTGTAGATTGTGTATCTTGGTATGTTGACATCCCAGTCATGGTTCTCTAGGTACCATGTGTCAGTGACTGCCACAATATTCAGGCATCCCTCTTCCATCAAGGCCACTAGTTCAGGGAGCTTGTTACATAGACTGCGGGATTGGTACTCATCACCCTCCATTTTTGATGGTCTTACCCCTTTAGCCCCATCTCTGTCCTTACTGCCTTTCTCTGCATTTGCCCCAGTCCTGCTCCCTACTGACTTCTCTACCTTGGTGTTTACCTCTCTAATACTGTTTTTGTGGGCGGGCTGTGATTTCCCTGCTCCTTTCAATGCTTCCCCCATGGCTAGTTTAAATACTTGCCAATGAAGCATTTAAAACCTATCACCTAGGATCCTGGTTTCCCCTGGATAGATGCAGACCATCGCGCCAGTGTAGGCCTGCATCCCTCCAGGTGGCTCCCCATGAAACATAGGATTTGAACAGAGAAAAGAAAGGGTCTGTTCTCACTAACCCAGTAGATAAACTAATTTTTCACACCTGCCTGTCAAAGCCTGTGTTAGCTGATATAACAGGTTGTAAAACAAGCCACTTGTTATAAAATATTGCATTTTACATCAGGAGGTAAGCCAACTCTGACAGTTACCTATGAAATGTTTCACAATTAAGTGTCTTTGAGGATGTTCTTCTGAAGCTCAAAGGTAATTCTGACCTGTCATAAAGCATGCTGTTCACTAATTAAAAGTAGATAATTTTTAAATTGGAATGTTTATCAGTGTGCAGTGGCATGTGACTAATTCAGTATGCAGGAATGACAACTCACAACCAGCATCACCACAGAGCTGTGACCTCACAAGCTGGGTGGGACCATCCCCCCGCACCGATATTGTCAAGCTGCTGAGGAAACAAGATATACTTGTGTTTGGACTTTCAACGCTCAAGAAACACTTGTGTTCTGGACTCTTAAGAAGCACTTCTTCCAAAGTTAGGTAATTTCAGCACCACTGTTTACTAACTGAAACGGGTAGGATCAGTTACTCAGTAAGAGGCATTTGGTTTTGTTATTTCCATTTATTTTATTTGACTGTATCATTAATGTTATATGTTCTATGTTTTGTATTGTGTTTGCTACTTTTTTTTTGTTATACTTTTTCTCCTAGGGACTCACAGTCTGCCTTACCTCTAAATGTCTGACATCCTTTGGGTAATCAGGCGCCATCTCCTGGGATTACTCTCCGGCTCCACATTCAGGCCCCAGCTACCCCATGGCTTACCCCCACGGCGGGTGGAGGGCTCTTCCCCAGCTCAACCCCCAAATCAGGATCCAGTAATGCCACACCCTTGGTGCTGATTGAGTCCCTCTGGAGCGGCCATCATGCCGCCGCGACTAGTGCCCCTAATTTTTCACTTTTCTCCCCAACGGCTGAGGCATGCAATGATGCCTAAGGCTCTGAGAGCACATGTGTCCACATGCACTCCAAGCATCTGCCCCAGCACGTTCCTCTGTGTCCCTGCCAGTGCTCTACAGTCACCCCCCAGCCACCATGAGACACATGAGCACCGATGGCAGCTCATCCTCTCCAGAGAAGGAGAGCAGTCCTGGACCTCCATCCTTCTCCTCCTCTGTGACTCCCCAATGACCCAGGCTCATTCCTGAACCCGGGTCGCTGGTGTAATGCGAGGTGTGGCATCCAGCGCCTCAACCCTCAGCACCACCGGCTGGCTGTGTTTACTACTTTTAATTTTAGTAAACTTGAAATCCTGCCTGAGCCATTTTCTCATTTTGAGTGTGAATGCTGGGACAGTGTTGATAATTCTGACAGAACTGTTAAAGCGCTTATAGTGTGTCACCATATGCAGCAAGCTAAGAAAATACCTAGGTCTTAATTGGTCAGAGTGGGGATTGTGAACCAGGTTGTGTGCCCGCTGGGTTAAGTATTGCACTGCTTTCCTGAAGAGGATGTGATATTTGTACCTGCTACCTGGGCGTGCTAGTGAAAAGGGTTCATAGTTGACCCCAGGACTCGAGACTAGTAGTTGCTCGGACCAAAATAGGCAGGAGGATGTCCCTGTTTGTCCAGGCACAGGGTCATATTGTCGCATGTGGTCTGCGGCACTGTCGCATTGCAGTGCGGTTCTTTTCTTTTTGTGAGGGCTCACACCCACACCCCTGTTATGGGGGCCACCCTAGACCCCCATAGGATTCTAACTCCGGGGTCCAACTCGGAAGTGCACAGGTCAGGGTGTGCCATAATGCCATATGCTATTAAAGCGTTACAACATTATGACCAGTGCAGTTTGTCTCTGTTCACATATTGCACTTTGAGGTTGGGTACTGTGGAAGCAGAGGGCCTGATTCCCAGTGCATTTGTGACAGTTGTTACCAGTTTCACAACCCCTCAGATATCTGAAAGGGTTTCCTTGGTATGCTGCCACCACTCACTGCAATCTCACGAGGCTATCTATAGGTCTGAATCACACAAGAGCCTGCAAACACACAGTACAGTACTCCTTACTAAAGGGCAAACAGCTGTGTGGCAAGAATGAAGTTAGAAAAAATGAGCAGAGTAGGTGGGCCATGTGGCCCTCATTTGCCATCAGAGTCTATGTTTCATGTAACCCACCCTTCTATTACAACTGAGAACACTTTTGCTTTAGATATGGTAACTGTAGCCTGCCTCTTCAAAGGTGAATCACAGCCTTGCCAATTTACCCTGGTTATCTATACCTGAAATGGTTTAGTCTCAGAAAGCACTAAGTGTATAAAATAATGTGCAGTACTCAGGATAGTTACACATGTTACAGGATAATACACACTAAGACTAGGGAAATACAGTATTTCTACAGAGATAAAAAGTTTTGAAAAAGATAGAGAACATGCAGAATAACTTAACTCACATTTATCTAAATCCTAAGCAGAGTAGAAGCTTACCCCAAATGGGAACTCAATGAGTTATGGCAGACTCAAACCCTTGATAATGCTCATTCAGAGTCCTGAATCACAACTGATTTCTCAGGACCAAGTACAGACAGATAACCTTTGGCTGGCTAGCCTACAACACTGCATCATCATACATGTCACTCTAACATCACAAGTTCTACTATTTCTCTGTTTTCTGTGGACCATCCTTCTTAAGAACTGGTCCAAACTGGTTTATTATTTCTAATTCAGTTTTGTAGAGTCCAACCTCAGTCCTTTTTTGTAATGCCCCAAAATATGGGGGCTTACCTGTGCCGTGTAGTTCCCATTAATAGAGCACCTCCGGCTGCTTGTTGTTTTTCTTTGTGGTGTACCTGCTTCAGCCTGAGTCCTGTTGTGCCCTGTGCCCCCCAAAAGCAACCCAGTGTAAATCCAGCCCAAATCAGGCCCCAAAACATAAGTTGTGCCTCCCCTCTGCCGTTTCGGCACTATGGTGCCGTGGAGATCATGCATGTGCAATTCCTGCTCCTTTGACCTCCAGACCATTCAGTTTGCAGAGTGTGAGAGTGTCCTGTGACCCTGGTCCCTGCATTGGCCAGAGTGGGGACCGTTGACCAAAACAAAGGCCAAGAGAGCCCTCTCTTCAAAATAAATAGAGCCATGCAGTGTTTGTGACCAGGGCTCATGAATATTAATGAGACAGCGCCTCGATCCTAATGAATATTAATGAGGGTCTTTCTGCCCTCAGGAAACAGTGTTTTCAGTGGCTGCTGTGAGGGAAAGAAATGTAAAATAAACACATGCAGCAGTTGTCAAGGACATTTGGAAATGATGTTTAAAGAGGGATATTGTGAATGGGGACAATGTTAAAATAAATAAATACTTAATCCTGGCTGCACCAGTGACTGTTGGGACTCAGATAATAGCCTGCCTGCTGCAGAGGGATTAAAAATATCGGCAGCAGTGACAGACTTACAGATGCATAGATGATTTACGGGCTAAGGAGGCAAATTGTGCCTTTATTAAGCTCACCACAAGTCATTGGTGGAAACAAAATTTTCATTGCTCATGTAGCGTCCAAATTATTTTAAAGGTGTCCATTGTTCCCTCTCTATGATGCTTATTGGAAGAGTATTCCAAGATGTTACTACTCTCTGAGTGAACCAATGATTCCTTTTTTTGTGTTATTTTTGGTACCCATGAGTTTTCTGTTGTGCGATCTAGTATTTACCTTTGAGAGATTTCTTGTCAGACCAATTGTTGTGAAAGTTGTTTCATCAGTATAGCTCTGTACAGCATGCATAGATTGCCCATAGTTTTTGTAATGTAATGAATAAAGATTTAGATTCTCAGCCTGGTGCCATAATCAAAATTCTGCATAGTATTAATTTTCCTAGTAGTTTTCTCTGTATATTTTCATTTACTTTGCTGCTTCTTAGAAGTGAAGGATTACATACTGCAGAACAGTATTCCAGGTGAGGACAAACCAGGGTAGAGTAAAGGGGATGATCACTTTCTCATGTCTGCTCTTAATATTTCTCAGAATACATCCCAATATTTGATTCCCTTTTGATGGTATTTCTAATATGTGTGTCAAAGGAGAAATTGTTAGAAACTGTTACTCCCAGATCCTTTTCATTGTCAGTTGTTTGTAGATACATATTGTTCAGTTTGTAGGGATAACAGGGATTATTTTTTCCTAAATGCATAACTTTGTATTTCTATGTGTTAAAGTGCAGCTCGTTGTTGATTGACCAGATCTCAAGATGAGACAGATTATTCTGAATCTGAGCAGCAGAAGCCCATTTGTCATTATATCTCCAAGTTTACAGTAATTGGCATACTTGGCCATCCAGCATTGTTTATCTAGGGAAGCATGGAAGTGATCAGTATGTTAAAAAGGACAGGTCCCAGGACAGAGCCTTGAGGGACACTGCTGGTAACTGGACCCCATGGGGACAAGTAGCCTTTTACTGAGACTTGTTGTGAGTGATCAGAGGAGCCAATAAGTTATCCAGTTTATTATTTGGGGTTGTAGGTCTATCATTTCTAGTAATCTAATTAGGACATAGTGGGAGACAGAGTGAAAGCCTTTGAAAATCAAGAAATATTATATCGACCGACAGACCCTTGTTTAAAGCCTCACTTACTAGTTCAAAAAGTTTAATCAATCTGTTTGGCATGACCTGCCACTAGTGAACCCATACTGAGTGTGTGTCTGTATCAATATTGTTTAGATGCTCAACGATTTCTATTTTAATAGTTTCTCCATAAGCTTGCAAAAACAGCTGTTAAGCTTATTGGCCAATAATTAGACGAAGGCTCTGTTACCCTTTTGTGTAGGAGGGATTACAGTGGCCTGCCTCCAGATTGGAAGAGTAGTTTCTGTTTTAAGTGAGACATTGAAAGATAAGTTAAAGGGCCTGCAATATAGGAAGCAGTGTTCTTAATGAAAATAGGGGTATTTCATCTGGGCCAGCAGATCCGTCTGATTTAAATGATCTTGTAACATCTATTACCTCTCCTTCTCTAAGCAGCTTGCAAGCAATATTTGGCTCCAAAACTGATGGTAAAAATAGAGCCTTTGGGCTGAACATGCTGATGAAGTATTTATTGAATTGTTGGCCATTTCTATATCATTACATATAACTTTATTGAAGGTAGTTAGAGGTCCAATTTTGGGACTTGAAGTTCTGATGGACCCAATGTAGTTGAAAAAGTTTTTTGTTGTCTTTGGAGGATAATGCTATTTTTCTTCGAGATGTTTCTTAGCTTTTTAATCATGTTCCTACTTTATCTACTGACACTTTATATTTTGTCCAATTTGTGGATGTGGGTTGTTTTTGTATTTTTGTACAGTCTACATTTTCTGTTTATTTAGTTCTATGTCTTTATTCCACCAAGGGGAATGCTCTTATTATTATATTTTTGCCTGATTGGGACCCACAGATCAATGCAAGACTGTATTTTGCTGAAAAATGGACCAAACATCATTCAAACTATGTCCTGTTAGGCCTTTTTCCCATTCCCATTCCATCAAGGATTTATTTATTAGTTTGTAGTCTGCAGAATAACATTTTTAATTGATGTGCAACCACAAGTTATAGCATGCTGTTGCACATTAACAGTTATAAGTACCATGTTATGGTCACTGTTTGACAGGGATGAAGTACTTCAACTTGGTGAACATTGTCCTGCATATTTGTTAAGAATAGTTCTAAGATATTATTACCCCTGGTGGGATTTGTAACACGCTTGTCCATGTTATTTTGGGTCATTATATCCATAAAATCTACTTTCCATTGTAGAAGTACATTTGCCAGATTCCCAATTAATATGAGAAAGTTGAAGTCACCAGTAAGTATGTAATTGGTGTCCAGTCCCATTTTTCTAGATTTTCTAAGAATGCTTGGTTTTCATGACAAGTCAAGTTAGGGCTCTTTATCCCAGTCCTATGGTAATGCTATAATTATTAGACAGAAACACTTTTGACCATAATAATTCAGATAAGCATTCTTCATTTAGACTGTAATCAAGTTTAGTGTTTTGTATTTTTCGGAAACATACAGTGTCAGGCTGCCACCTCTAGAGCTGGACCGATTTTTACTTATTTTACTATACCCAGTAATATCTGTATGCCAGTCAGAATCTTTAAGCCAAGTTTCAGTGATGCCACATATGTCAATGTCATTTTGATAATATAAGCGTTTAGTTCATCTATCTTGTTTAGGAGGCTACGAGCATTTAGCAATAAGATTTTCATATAGGATTTCTGATGTATATTTGAAATATCAGCTGTTACCTCAAAATGCTGTAAGTTTTATTGTTTTAAGACTGTTCAAAGTGTCATAACTTAGAGGTATCCCTGCCCCCATTTTAGTTTAAAATAGTGTTAATGTCTAACCTCAGGCTGGTATGCTGTTTGTATCTGAGAGCTCTACCAGGTGGGCTGGGTTTGGAGAGGAATATGCCACTCGGCACATAGTCTAGGTTTAGCTACTCTGCACAGGGCACCCAAGTAACTCCAGACACAGGAAGCAATAACTGTAATGTCCAATACCAGAAGTGAGATTCCAAAGTGTGGCTTTTATTCACATCCAAACAGAATAAACAAAGCATAGATGGACCCCAGGGCTACACTCCTGGTAATGCAGATTAAAATTGACCAGAACACATCCTCATCACTTTAGCCCTCAGGCTGTACAACACACTGGGCACACAGCCCGGACTTGTACACTGCTTTGGGTTACACAACCCGAACTGTGTACACTGCTTTGGGTTTTCCCTGGCTCGGCTCCCTTGCCAGCCACTTTGACACCTTCCATATATCATGGAAACATTTTCTGGTGGCTCCCTAAACCACTTAAGAGCACCTCGGCTCCATCAAGGAATCCCATGTCTGGGTACTTTCCTCAGGCACTGGTCAAGTACCTGAAAGAAGCAACAGGTGTCTCAGATCAAATCTGTAGAGGTGAATTTGGTTACTACTGATGGGGGTCTCCACCTCTCGCTCCCACAATTCATACCCAGCCATTTCTCTGGACTGTAAACACCTCATCCTTTAACACTTTGCTGTGTAGATTCTTGCTAAATGTATTTCACATTGAATCTACTTGTCTTGCTTCCCATTTGGGACTTGAACATACTTAAATTAAGTGTCATTGTCCATTACTCTAGACCCCCACAGGTTAAGCAGTGAATCCCACATTCTTTCTTTCCATTTGTGCTGGACTTGAACATACCTATAAGTGGCATTGTCCATTACTCTAGACCCCCACTGAGTTAAGCAGTCCAATCCCCACATCTTCCAACTGTACTTGGCTGTCTTTTCCTGACCCCACAGTAACAGTCCCTTTAGTTTTCTTCTGTTTCGGTGAAAACACTTGGCCCTTTTCAGGCGAACTCACCCTTTGGTTGCAGGTGCCCCCAGGCATTTCCTCTTCAAGGAATCTTCCTCTCAGAGCTTCTGGTGCCTTAGCACAACTCAAACAGGCAGCTTCTTTCCCTTAGCGGACCCAGGGTGTTGCCCCTGGAAAGACAGACAGACACCTTCCCCATCCCCTCAAGGATGGGGCTCTGAACTCATTGAGGAGCAGTCTCCACCACTCAATTATCAGTTCCTGTGTTCCTCTTAAAAGCTACGGACTCATAGCTTTTGCCCCAGCTCCCAAATCCAACCTCTCAAGAGTGGTACCGACCTACAATAATGTCTGTCACTTGGCCTTTCCGCCCTCCCCATACCCACCCGATGTGACCTATACAGCCGCCTGGAATGGCTTCCCCCAAAAGCACCGCTCCTTTGTCCTAGGTAATTTCATTGACAATATCATCTGCTCTGGCACCCTCCTGCCTTAGCCTTTCCCCTTAAACCAGGCGCCTTCCTACCACCTACGATCTGGGACAAACCAGGAATGCCTGGTTCCCAGAACCCGCACCCTGACGGGAAGGCCTTCTTCACATATGCCCCCATACTCTGGAACTTGCTCCCGAGTCCACTCGGTCCTCCTCCCCCCATCCTAGCTTTAAAACCTCCCTCTGGAACTTCCTGAAACCTCCCTCCCCTGTTCCTGCTCCTTGTAACCCTACTCCTTGCCCTCTCCTCCCTTCAATCCGGTGGGGTGGAGGCCTCAGCACTTCTTGCACTTCTCTTTAGCACTGACCAGGAATCCTGGACTAGCCCTCCCGCCTAGGGCCTCTCTCCTCCCCCACAGGCACTTACCACTGTCTGCTACTGTTTTACTCCACTGTCCACCTCCCATTTCATTCCACCTACCCCTCTATCGCAATGCACTGTGCTGCCAGCCTCAAATGCCTGTTATTTCTGGTATTTTTGTTACAGACTCCTCATATGTCCTTCTAGGAACATGGTGCCTCCCTCACTCTAGAGTCAGCCTTGAAATCCCGTTTACTCCCTATGCAACTTACTTAATTCCTCAGCTGTCCATGAATGTACTCTGTGCCTACTGTCCTCTAATGCCTGTCTTGAATTTGCCTGTTGTTCTTAGAACCTGCATTGAATTGTCTGTTGTTATGCTATGTATTTCTTTTGACTCCTCAATGGTTATGTAAAGTTGTCCTCTATAATTCTCCCGGTGCACCTGAAAATAGGCACTTGGCTGTCTAGTGTGCTTACCGTTAACAAAAGCAAATAAATAAATAAATAAGGTGAAATACACACCTTAAACAAAAGTAGCTCTGAAACAGAGCTTAAAGCTCTGAGCCTGCACACACTCTGCTGCACTACAGTCTCTCTCTAAGACTATACACAGACTGGCTTCAAATTCCCCAATGTTCTACTCTAACCTTCAACTGCAACATTCCAGTGTGGCTTATGCAGCTCGACAGTTCTAAAATGATGTCATCCCTCAGTCTCAGCTGAGACTGATAACAGAGTGAGACAGTGTGAAATCCATTTAACTGGAGTTTCACAAGCTGCCTTCCCTGCCTACCACTGGGTCTTACTGGGATTCTAGTAACCCCAGATAATGAGGGTTACACTCACCCTAGGCCAGGAAATGACTGTCCACAGTCATTAGTTACCAGCTTAGAGCCATCTCACCCCATGTGTTGACTACAGGGAGGTGGCTACCTTCTCCCTACCATGTGCTAGCACAGGCAGGCAACACTAAGGACCTAGAGGCCTTTGGCTGACATATCAGCCTCTACTCTACCCACTAACTATGGGTGCCTTGTGGCTCTGGTAGAACTGCCCAAAGCATAGCCCTAATAGATCAGCACTTCCTGCCTGCCACTAGGTCTTACTGGGATTCTAGTAACCCCGGCAACAGGGGAGTTACAAATGTAGGAGATGAGTCTTTACCGAGGCGATATTTCCTGTCAGCTGAGATGGAGTCCATTGCATGAAAAGAGGTTATATCTCCCATAAAATTCTTCCCATTGAGTTACATAATCTATGTTTTGTTGAAGACACCAGTGGCATAGCCAATTATTTATGTGTTTTATTTTAAGTTCAGAGAAGTATTGGCTTTGGGGATTGGAAGGATCTCAGAAAAGCAGACTTACAACCCCAAATCCACTAGCTTATTTGCTATAGCCACAAAGTCTTGCTTTATTTTGGCTAAAGAATCTCTGAAAATGTTGTTGGCTCCAGCATGTGGACACTTCTAGATTCCACAGGTTAGTAATAATGTCTCCCAACATTCTGGTTATATCTGAAATGTTGGCTCCCGGAAGGAGGACAAAGTGTGGATTCTTTGTCATCGTTACATATTAGCCTGTCAAGATGTTTTACTATGAGTCCCTAGTACATAAATGGATTTATGGTCTGTTTCTGATTGCAAATCCATTAAATTTATGTTACACAGTTCAGGTGAATTAATCGCCTGAGCATAGACTGTGGAGGAAACATTTGGGAAGGGGAATATCACTCTGTCGGCATTTAGGATAGGGCACTGTATTTGGGCACTAAGATTACATTCTGCCATATCAGTAGAAGAGTTAACACTGTTAAATATATCATAATGGTTACTCAGTGGACTGTGAAGGAGCCCACCTTGTGGCCTTTTTTCTGAACTTTGGCACTTTGAACAGAATACCATTCATCATCGTTGTTTATGTCAGGAGTCTAATACTCTGCTCCTTTTTATTTTGTCTTGTACAGGAATCAGAAATAAGCATAGTTTCAGCATGCTGTAATGTGTGCTGTAACAGAGAGACACTTTATTTGTTAATGCAGATGCAGGCCTAGGTAAGTTGTCTGAAATAATGCTAACATTCATTCGTTGCAGCCATGTGCTGCTGACTACATTCAAGGCTGGATAACCTTTTGTAAAAGAGACTATTTCTTGTTCCATATCAGTGTCAGTGGCTCAGTAGGTAGCACACTCACCTCTGAGGCCGGGAGATCAGAGGGCTGTGGGTTCAGTTCCCACATCTGGCACTAGGTTAATATCCCAGTACTGACACTGTAATGCAGCATGAGAGGGTGCTGCATTTCTGAGGTGCCTCTTCGGATGAGAAGTTAAACGGAGGTCCCATCTGCCTGGATTGGTGGTAGTTCAGGTGGATGTTAAAGATCCCATGGCACTTATCGAAAAGAGTAGAGAATTTCCCGGTGTCCTGGCCAAATTCCCTCATTCACTAAAAATACCACCAACAGCTTAATCTGGTTCAAGGTCAGTTGGCATTCATCTGTATCCCTTCCCGGGTCGTGCCTGAAAATAGGCAGGATTTGTCTAGTGCACTTACCCGGTCAACAAAAGCTAAATAAATAAATATCCTCCACCCTTTGGCATTTAAAAGATTTAAAAGTCCTCTCATTTTCAAGTCCACCAACTGAGAAGTCATACATGAAGCAAATACAACATTTAACACCTTTGCAGCCATTTATAGTCTCAATGAATGACATTTTGCAACAAAGAATGTAGGATACCTGTAAAGCAGACAGCAATTATCAGTTTATGCCTTATGTCGGTGGAGGGTATAGTTTCCTTGCCTGTTCTAATTCTATTCAGGTGAGACACTGCATACATGCTGAAAACACTCAAAACATGCACAGACACAGGCTCAGGACTGACTGCACCAGCTAAAGCTGGGCAGTGAGTAAAGGACATACATGTGGCTATTGAACCTGTGGGGCAGTGGGCAGAAATAATAATTATTCTGGCTGCACTCAGGACTTTATTTAGGACTGTGTTAATTCTGCTAAGGGTCTGTGTGTTCAGCAGCCATTACAAGAGCAGCAACAGTCAATCAGAAAGCTGGGATTTTTAAGCCAGGACTTGTGGGACATTTGCCAAAGCTCATGGAAACTTGCCAGTGCTTATGGGGAACTGCAGGGACCTAAATTCAAGCACCAAAACAACAAACCAACTGTGTATTGAGGAGGCTTCATGAATAATTCATTTTGTGATTGAAAAGCCTCCAAGTCAATCAGAGCCAAAGCAGCCAATAGCTTCAACTAATAGGGAGCCTCAGGATAGCCCCATAAAAGACAGTGTTTCAGCAGATTTTTCACATTCAAGCAGGAGCCCCCACAGGGGTTGGGGCTCAGGTCCCTAACAAACCAAATGGGCCTAATGATCCAGTGTAAGCCTCTCCACAGGGAGAGGTTTTCTTCTATGCCAGAAAATAAATCAGTGTTAGACTAAAGTAGAACCTGCTGGCCTGGGGGTTGCCAGAATGTCCTCCAGGGGCTAGCCAAATCCTTTCCATGTTTAGGAAAACATGGGTCCTGCAACTTGATGCCAAGAGAGCTGTGAGAGAACTGAACCTGCCTCAGTAGTGAGAGTGCTGATGTCATCAGAGCCTCAGATGAAGGAGAACCATTCCAGAGGATGCCTGAATGTATAAACCTGTACCTTTAAGTGCAACTAAAGAAAAACATAATTGGGTAGCAAAATCCTCAAAAACGGTTTAAACGGTTTGCTGTCTGCATCCTAAGTTTAATCAAAGCATAAAAGGGTGGACACCTATCAAGTGAGTGATTGTGGAAGATCCTGTTTTATATATAGATCGTCTGCAATGTGTTTGAATTGCTAAGTGCCTACAGGACTGAAAGGGAGTACACAGAGCCAGGGCTCTTCTGACTTTGTCTGGGAGGGTCAGTATTTGTCCGTTGGAGCTGTTAGGGCAGATTGCCAAAAGGATTTTGTTTGATTGTCATGATGTCCTGTGGCAGCAATAAACTCTAACAAGTGCCATGTGGGACTGAGATGCTGAAATTTGTGCTTGAAAGAACTGCAGTAACTGTTTGAATGGCCAAATTAAAAGTATGGTATTGTGAAAGTATATTGGTCTGATATGGAACGTGAAGCGGGTCACCCTAGCCTTAGGGAGCAAGTACCCACTGAAAAATCTAAAGCTGACAGGGACCATGGTGACCACGCTGGCCCATGGTTAAAGGACTGAGTTATAAATGTGCTGAATGCAACTTCAGCAAATATAAATATGTTGGAAAATGTCCTCGGTTGAGCAAGTTTTGGAGAAGTAAATGTGCTAAATGTTTAAAGAAATATAAATGTACTAAATGTAATGTAACTGGCTTGGTTACACATAAGAGCTTTGGCCCAGAAGAGGGCTCCGTCTTCAGAATGTTAAAGTGTTGTTTCCATCATCAAGTTTTAAAATCTCTGCAGTCAAAAAGGGTACTGGCTGTTAACTTGCCTGCAGTTTAACCTTCAGGGATTGTGCCCACTTCCTAAGAGCACGAAACTTCTACCTGCTTATGGAAGACTTTCTGTAAGTAAATGCAGGGCCTCCTGCACAAACCAAGGAATTGTAAATAGTTCAAGTGTTTAATATTTCATGCTAAGCCTTAATCTACCTAATTAGCTGGCTAACGTGCAGCTGCAACATCTATCAGGCTTGCACCTGTATGGACTGTGGTTCACTGGGTACCAAGGTTAAGGTTTTTGGATTATGAGGGTCTCACACTGAATATGGGGATTGGTACCCATAAGGGTGCAATGAACATTTGTGTCAATTAATTTAGTGTAGCTAGTTTGATAGCCAGGATTCTGGTTATTCTAGATGTAACCACCCAGTCCCTGGGGTTACTAGAATCCTATCAGTATTAGTGTTAGAAAGGTAGCAGGCAGCTGGTAGGGAGCTTATTAAGGGCTTCTTACATAATTACATCATTCTTTACTCAGCTAGTCTGAGAGAAGAATGATAATGTCATTGGAACTTTCACAGTAGCATAATCCTTTCCTGTGTACAGCTGCTGTGGGGAGCTTAGAATGTTCATCTGTTAGTTGGAGTCTGGTGTGGAGGTGAGAGTGGCAGAAGGTCTGCCAGTTGGGCTCTGAGTTGAGGGCCCAGAACTTCTCACCTAGTGTGGAGTACAGTTCCAGCTTTAAGTGAAGTGGTGGAGACTGTTCTACAGCAGCATTCCTGATTTCTACTCCCAGTGAAGTGGAAGGAACAGCTTTTCTCAGTGGGTTCAAGGGGCAATCCCTGAAGATCCTTTGTGTGTTTCAGCTGCCTTGAAAAGAGCTGTTAAGAGACTGTTTTGACCTACTACTAGAGAGGGTGCCTTTTGTTGTTCCATGCCCAGTAGGCAGGACAACTAGTTTGTGAATACTGTTCCAGGAGACAAGTTTCCACGTATTTAGTGGAATCATTTCTGTGGTATATGTGCACATAGATAGGGCTAGAATGCACCTGTCAGTACCCTAGTTCACCCAGGAAAGTGAATTTATGTAAAGGGTTCACCCAGGACAGTGCAGTTTGTGCTGTGGTCACCCCAGTGAGTGACAGAAATGAAAAATATGGGACCTCTAGCATTTCATTGGGGAATTGGGGTTTCAGTGGTGTAATCCTAAAGGAATGGCAGAGACTGTCTGTCTGGGCAAAGGTGGGAGGAATGCCATCTGAATGCTTACAAGGAAGGGCCTACTGGTTCATAAAGGACACAAGTTTTTACCTGAGCAAGGCCAATGCTGCAGGTTTAGGTGTGTGGCTGAGTTTCACATATTTGCACCTATTTTTGAAGAAGAGTTCTCAGTGTGTGGCTTAGTTTCACAAGATGTGCACTCATGGGAGGAAACGTTTGGGTGCATGGCCAGGTGTCCACTATATGCACCACTGGGAAATAGGAAGAAGATGTTCTTTGTGTGTTCTCATACTGTACTGCATGCAAGGAGAGTTCATGAAATATACCTGTCCTGCCTTGACTGATCAATGAGGGTCTACTACTGCTTTCGTTTTCCATCTGTTAAATAAAGCCATACTGCATAATCCCAGTTCCTGTTCTGGACATTCTGATTCTTGCTTTTGGTGTTGGATTTACTGGGGCTTCCTCAGCAGTTTAGATCTAGGATATGCCTAGCTGCCTCCACCCTGGACCTGGGTTGTAATTTTACACAAGGTTCATGTGTTTTGTTTCTTGTACCTCCACCCTCTTCCTCTACAAATGAGCCAGGTATACATTCTAATATCAAAGGTGGTACCAAACTTGAGAAGTAAATGGTATGCCAATATGTCAGTTCCAGTGTCCAGATTTAATGGAGGGTGCTAACTTGTTATAAGTGGCTGGGGTTACAAAAATGGGGGATCATCTGGTGATATTTAATTTGGGTGAGAGTTACAGAGAATGAGCAGCTCATCAAAAGTAATATGTTTTGGGGTGAAAGGAAATGCTGAGGTATATCTTGGATCTTCCATTCTGGTGGTGGTGCACCCAAACAGAAGATCGTTTGCCAGAAAGCAAAGTTGTGCCAAGAAAAATGCCACCTGAAAGTCTTTTGCTGCCTGAGTTTCTGTGAAAAGGAAAGTGAAAAATATCTGCTTGTGTGTTTGACTTGAAATGTGAACTGTTGGAACTGAGCAATGATTGTCCTTGGCTTGTAGTGAAAATGCTTAAAGAACTGTTTAAAGTTACAAATTTCGGAAAAAGTATTTGTGGACTTAAGGACAGTGTTTACTAAGTGCTCGAAAGTTTCAAGTGTGTACAGTGAAAACTGGGGGAGTCGCTAAGGAAAATGCTCTAAGTACTGAATGAAAATACCTTAAAATGCTTGCCCTACTGAAATTACCAGCTGAGGGAAAAAGTGACGGTTTGCAGTTTAAATTTTGCCTTCGACGATCGCCATGCAGGAGTGCGACAGAGAGAAGAGACAGAGCTAGATTTGCATGGTGTCGTGTAATTAGTCCCAGTGCCCTGCTTGAGTCTCTGAGTTGTGGAACCTTCAAGGAGGAACAGCCAGCAGTGTGCTAGTAGCGTGTAGTTTGTGCAGCAGCAGGAGAATCACTTACAGAAGCACTTCTGAACCAGCAGTTTTTCTAACTTTCAGGTAAAACTGGGTTCAACCCATATCCGACTGACTGGAGAGTGATAGAGGCAATAGTAGTTATGATTGGTGGGACTACCAGCCCGTTTCACCCCAGGGCTTCCTTGAGTTGGCAGCAGGCCGTAATACATCGACAGTGAAACCAGCTACTGCCTGTAAGTACCCTGTGCAAAAGTAAATGACTGTGGTGCTAAAGGTAGGAAAACTGTGTAAGAACTTGAGCAAATGCAGCGAAAGTACTGAAAGAGAGAGTTTTGTGAACATTTAAATCTTGGACTATGTGTGAAAGTGCTATTTTCAAACAGAGTAAACTTTAAGACAAACAATCCCTCTGGTCCACGTGATAGTAAATGTGATGGATTGAAAAAAGTAATGTGAATTTGTGCTTTGGGAAAATCAGATGAAATGCAGAAGATCCAGCCAGAATCTTAGCAATTTTTAACTGAGTGTGATGAAAAGTTGCAATCGCCATGTTAGGGTGTAGTCAGCAAAGTAAACAATGCAGCGCCATTTTAGATCAATGTTTTCAAATCCAAACAAAGTTTCAAGTGGTTTTGCTAAGTGTTGTGGAATACAAATGCAGCAGCCAGGCAGCCTGTTATCGTACTTGTACCAATGTGTTAAAGCCAAATCTCAGAGTGATTGCAACAACAGTAATTTGGGACTTGTGTGATTTAATTTGCAGAACATGGTGCAGCAGCCCTTCACAACCTGCTCCATGGCAGGGTGTGGGTAGCCAACAAGACCAAGAGCTACCTAATTTTGAGAATTTGTATGACTGTTCATCAGCACCAGCCAAGGTGGCTTTGTCAAACTATCCGGTTAATGTGTAGTAATATGCCTCAAGCCAGGTAGAGATATTTTGCCAATTCCACATTGCACAGGCTACCAAAAGCGATTTGAGATGAGCAAGTCAGGTGGCACAGTGGTAGCTAAAACAAAACATCTCCATTTAGCTCCAACTTGGACGTTGGCAGGAGACCCTGTCATATCAGAACTGCAGCAGGCTGGGTGCAGTCAGAGAGACCCTATGGAGCTTGTAAATGAGTTCTTGGACATTGTCTGTGTCGATGCTATTTAAGGCCCAGAAAGGTTGAATGTTCCATACTGCAGTGTGGGTGGGATGCTGCAGGTTCAGCAGATCCTTGGGTGGAAGTCCCAAGCCCTATCCTCATGGGAGAGTCTGAGGTGGAGGAAGGTGTTGTTGGGAGGCCAATGCCTCCAAGGACAGTGAAGAATGGACACTTTTGGGGCTGGTGCAATCACCAGCTCCTGTGGCAGAATGTATTGAAGAAGAAGCTTCAATGGCTGCAGTGGGACCCAGCAGTCGCCATTGGCATTGGCTTCTATGGAGCCTCCTGATGTCTGTGTGTGAGGAAGGGCTGTAGAGACATGCCCTGAGTGCAGAGGTGGACTGCTTTTACTCTGCACTGTGTGCTCATAGTTGGTTCAACCAGGACTGGCCACCCCAAGCTGTGCTTCTGGTTTAGAGTTGGTTAAAAGCACAAGAGGAAGGAATTGTTCGTAGACAAGCTGTGGCCAGTATGGACCTTCATACCCTTTCTTCTCTTGCCAATCGGGAAAGAAATTGAGAAAAACAGGCATGTCTGATTGTGGGAGGAAGCTTGTGCCAACGCACACTAGAGTAAACAAGTGGGTCCGAATTGAAGTGTGTAATAGAGACTGCAATTCTAGAAGTGTGCAAGATCTTTTAATTGGTTCTGTGACAGTAGTGGACAAAGCTGGCCAAAAGACATTCTACAATGTTCCTATGGTGCGTCCAGATAGGGTAACAGTTTATGCCCCACATCCTGAGTGGTACTATCCCTGAATTAAGAAACACAGAAACATAGAATCTGATGGCAGATAAGGACCGCTTGGCCCACCTAGTCTGCCCATTTCCTACCTCATGGATAAGCTGCAGATCCTAATTAACCAACACAGCCTTGGTGCCATTCATCTGAAAATTGTGCCTGCTTGCCAAAGTGAATGCAGCTGTGCCAGCCCAGCAATCTGCCACTGAAGAGGCAGCAACCCAGGATGGAAGTGCCTTTCTGCTGGTGATTCAGGTTCAGCTCCAGCAGCATCCAGGTTCATCTGTAGCAACATCCAGGTTCATCAGCCCAGCAGTCATAAAAGATTTCCAGTCTGGGTCCAATAGGAGGTCGTGGAAGCATCTGAATTTCATTTACCCAGCAGCCAAAGATCGTCAGGTCGCAGATCCAGAGAGGTGATGTTGACATCCTTTTGTCGCTTAGAAATTGGTAAGATATTTTTCATTTTAATTTGACTGTTTTCCTGCAATTGAGGATGTCCTTGAAACTTTATTCACCAACTGACTATCCTGATCTGGACTGCAGTGCTAGCAGGCCTTGTGCTTGTTCCAGAACAATGCTTCGGCAGAGACTGCCTAGGAGAGACTCTATTTATGAGTGCTTTGGCACTCTGGACTCTTACCTAGATTTGTACTTTGCAGGGACACCCCAAAAAAATGTTTTTGCAAAGGCTTTTATGTTTTTGATTTTTGTGCTTTTGTAGAAAATCTTTAAAAATGCTTTTGGGCTTGTGCAGTATCCAGTGGGAGGGTGTTTTGGTCACTGTTTTTGGTTTTACAGGTTGCAGTTGTGTGCAGAAATGTGTTTTTGCAGTGTTTTCTTTGTAGGTGTTCCTGGAAGAAGACAAGAAGACCTGAAGAGGATTTTTCGGACTCATCTTAGTCCTCTTTATGTAGAGTTGTTAAGCTTTGTGAAAATGTGTAGTACAATGTCTAACCTTTTTCATTTTACAGGTGTGTTGGTGTAAAATGATTTCTGGGTTTAGGCACTTGGTAAGTAGCATAGGTTAGATAGATTTTTTCCTAGAGGGCTGGGGGAAGGCAGGTTGGTGCTCCTGATTCCGGATATAGGGGTCACCAATGCTGTCTGGTAGGACATGCTTCAGGCAACTTCTTGGAGCCAATGAGATCCATAGATAGGCACAGTAGTAGGACAGGAGCGAAAGTTTCTTCAGCGGGCCTCTATCCTTTAGTGTTACCTGCCTGTGTCTGACACATGGTAGGGAAGACCTGATCAACCCTCCCGTAGGGAGCATCAGAGGAAGGATGGCCTGGTATTGGCCATGTTGTGCTGCAGACAGCCAGTAGTCTGGTCACGTGATTGTAACCACCCAGTCCCCGGGGTGACTAGACTCCATCAGTATTAGAGTTAGGAAGGTAGCAGGCAGCTGGTAGGGGAGCTCATTAGGGCTTCTTACACAATTACATCATTATTTATTCAGCTAGCCTGAGAGAAGAATGATTGTCATTCGGAACTCTCGCAGCAGCATATCCCTTTCCTGTGTACAGCTACTGTGGGGAGCTTACAATGTTCAGTTGTTAGTTGGAGTCTGAGTGTGGAGGTGAGAGTGGCAGAAGGTCTGCCAGTTGGGCTCTGAGTTGAGGGCCCAGAACTTCTCACCCTAGTGTGGAGTACAATTTCCAGCTTTAAGTGAAGTGGTGGAGACCGTTGTACAGCAAGATTTCCTGATTTCTACTCCCAGTGAAGTGGAAGGAACTGCTTTTCCTCAGTGGGTTCAAGGGCAATCTCGAAGATCCTTTGTGTGTTTCAGCTGCCTTGGAAAATAACTGTTGAGAGACTGTTTGGCCTACTACAAGAGAGAGGTGCCTTTTTGTTATTCCATGCCCAGTGGATGGGACAACTAGTTTGTGAGTACTATTCCAAGGAGACAAGTTCTCCACGTATTTAGGGAGTCATTTCTGGGGTGTGTGTGCCCATAGATAAGACTAGTACGCACCTGTCAGTACACCGTAATTCACCAGGAGAGTGAATTTCTGTAAAGGGTTCACCAGGAGAGTGCAGTTTGTACTATGGTCACCCCAGTGAGTGACAGGAATGAAATGTGTGGGACCTCTAGCATTTCAGTGGGGAATAGGGGTTTCAATGGTGTAACCCTGAAGGAATGGCAGAGACTGTCGGTTGGGGCAAAGGGTGGGAAGAACGCCATCTGGATGCTTACAAGGAAGGGCTTACTGGTTCATAAAGGGCACCAGTTTTTACCTGAGCAAAGGCCAGTGCTGCAGGTTTAGGTGTGTGGCTGAGAGTCACATGATTGCACCTATTGTCGAAGAAGAGTTCTGAGTGTGTGGCTTAGTTTCACAATATGTACTTTTCGTGGGAGAAAGTGTTCAGGTACGTGGCCAGGTGTCCACTATATGCACCACTGGGAAATGGGAAGAAGATGTTCTTTGTGTGTTCTCGTACTATACTGCATGCAAGGAGAGTTTGTGAAATGTACCTGTCCTGCCTTGACTGACCCATGGGTCCACTATTGCTTTAGTTTTCCATCTGTTAAGTAAAACCATGCTGCACAATCCAGTTCCTGTTCTGACATTCTGATTTCTTGCTTCTGGTGTTGGATTTACTGGGGCCCTCAGCAGTTTAGATCTAGCATATGCATAGCAGCTTCCACCCTGGACCTGGGTTGTAATTTTTACACTAGGTTCATGTGTTTTGTTCTTGTACCCCCACCCTCTTCCTCTAGAAATGAGCCAGGTATACATCCTAACACCAAGGGTGGTACCAACCTTTGAAAAGTAAATGGTATGCCAATATGTGGTTACCAGTGTCCAGATTTAATGGGGGTGGGGTGATAACTTGTTATAAGTTGCTAGGGGTTACATAGAGGTTTATGAGAATGTGAGTACAACGTGATTTAAAATGTAAACTGTTGATCTTATTCCAAACAAATTTAAACAAATCAGTCTAAATGTAAATACTGTAAATGCATAACCTCTGTTCCTGTTTTCACCCATCCTAAGCCCTCCCATGTAAATAAACTTTGTTATTGTTGTTTTTCAGATACCTGTGTCGTGAGCATATTATTAGCTTCAGCGCCTAAATGGTAAAATATATGAAATGTGGGAAATGTTATCTGGTCATGTTTGGGGTGGCTGGTTGGTAATGTACGAACATACAAAATTTGTCAGCAGATAAAAGCCTAGTGGCTATTAAGTCTGCTTCAATGTGCAGCTAGCACCCTTTATTCTGCAGCTGCCCCTCCCTCCCTGGACCCCTCCCTCCCTTGAACCTCCCCTTGCCCTGTTCCAGCCCTTCTTGAAGCACCCACTGTTCTTCTGGATAACACTTCCGCTGGTAATGCATTCCACCCAGATACCTCCCTCTCAGTAAATAAGTGCTCCTCATCTCCTCCTGAACCTTTCTCCTCCAGTCTCTTATAATGGCCCCGGTGTCCCTCCCTCCCTACTTTGAACAGCCCTTTCATACCTGTCTTGTTTATTCCTTTCATGTACTTGAAGGTTTCAGTCATATCCACCTGTCCTCCTCTCCTCCATCGAGTACATGTTCAGCTCCCTCAGCCTCCTCTCATATGGTAAGTCCCCCAGCCCCTGGATCATCTTTGCGGCCTGTGCTGCACCCTTCCAGTAACTAATGCCCTCTTCAGATACAGGTGCCAGTACTGCACGCAGTACTCCAGGTGCGGTCTAACTAATGATCTATACAGTGGCAGAATCACCTCCTCTCAAGATACATCCCTAGCAATACAACCCAGCATTTGTTGGCCTTTGCAGCTGCCTTCCTACATTGTGCGTCGAGTTGTTCATTGACCCCATAATGAGCACCCCAGCTCCTTCTCCTCATCTGTCTCGCTAGCTGCACTCCCAGCTGGTAACTCTTCCTTGGGTTTTTCACCCCAAAATGCAGCACCTTGCACTTTTGGCATTGAACCCTAGTTGCCAGATGTCTGCCCAGGTTTCCAGTTTTGCTAGATCATCCTGCAACCCCTCCCCCCAGGTTGTCCAGCACTGCTCCCATCTTGGTGTCATCAGCAAACAGACTGGTCTTGCTTCTTGATACCCAATTATATGTCTGCAATGAATATCCCAAACAACACTGGTCCCAACACCGGCCCCCATGGAACACGTCACTAGCCTTGGGGATGAGAGCTCCCCACCCACCACCACCCCTCTGTTGCCTTCCCTGAAGCCAGCTCCTCACCCATCTCACCAGCTTTGCACCCACCCCTGTGCCTTCTAACTTACTTCCCAGCCTCTCATGTGGCACAGAGTCAATACTTTACTGAAGTCCAGGTACAGGACATCCACTGCATGGCCCCCATCCAGTTGCCTAGTTACCCAGTCACAGAACTCCACCAGGTTGATTTGGCAGGATCTGCCACTTATAAAGCCACACTGTCTGCTGTCCTGTAGCCCTTTGGCCTCTAGGAGGGCCACCAGCCTCTCCTTCAGGATAGCCTCCATCAGCTTACTCACGATGGATGTGAGGCTCACCGTGTCTGTACTTCCCTGTTTCATCCTTGGGCTGCTCTTGTGAGGGGCATCACATGAGCCATCCTCCAATCCTGAGGTACACACCTGAGTGTAGTGAGTCACTGAATAGGTTCTGCCAATGGTCCTGCCAGGACCTCTGCCAGCTCCTTCAGTACCCTGGGGTGGATGACATCTGGGCCTGGTGCCTCGCCCACCCTCAGTGCTCCCAAATCCTCCCGAACCCTGACATCTGTGATTTCCCTATTCATCACCCCCCTCTGTTCCTGCCCTCCTCCCTCCTTGGGGTATCACCGCCTTCTCCTTAGTAAATACCGAGCAGAAGTACTGCTTTAGAGCTTCTGCCTTATCACTCTCTGCTTCCACCCCTCTCCTTCCTAATCCTTACCATATGGTCCTTACAGCTCCTTTTCTCCCTGATGTACCTGAAGAAGTCCTTCTCCCCTTCTTAATGCCCTGCATCAGACTGAGCTCCTTAGACACCTTGGCTGCCCTTACTGCCCTTTTCACCTCCTTCAATTCCTTCGGTACTCCTCCTGTTCTCCCCCTCCCTGTGTTTTATACCTCCTAAGGGCAGCTATTTTCCTCCTTACCTTTCCATGACCTCCTTGCTCACCCAGCTAGGTTTCTTTGCCCTAGTCTTCTTGCTCTGGGCCTTGCTGCAGGTTGTGGTTACCTCCACTATCCCCTGCTTTATGAGCTACCACCTCTGGTTAGTGCCCATACTAGGTTGAATTCTGGCCAGATACCCTGTTACCATTTCCTCCATCTCCCAAAATCAACCCTCCTGAAGTCCAACACCCTTATGCCAGATTCCTCTCTAATGTGGGTGGTACAGCATCTCAGAGGGTTGTACCAGGTTAAAGCCAACCCATTTAAAAGCTAAACTCTGGGTGGAGGCACTGCGCAATGTACTATCTTGGATAAGAACCCTCAACCCACATCCCGGGTAGTAGGCAGGTGTAGTAGCCCTTGGAGTAGTGCTACCTAGGGGTTACATCAAGGAGGCATCGCTGGGATCTCGTTATGCCATGTATGCCCAGCATGACCCCCAGCGCCTAAGTATTGGGCCCTTCAAATGCGCCACCTATCTAGCTGTTTAAAAGTGTTTTGGTGCCAACTGTTGCTTAGGTTTGTTTACTGCTGGCTCAGTAAATGTTAGTGGGAGTGTTCACCCCTAGTGACCAAAAGTAAAATTGCACCATAATTTAAGCTAAATGTAAAATCTTGTACTTTAAGGGTCCCCAGGGTAATGTAACATCTAAATCATGCTCATAATTGTTAAAATGTCTTGTGTTGGTTAGATTAGTAAAATGTGTCTAGAATAGGATGTATGGTAACCAATTTCAATAGGGAGCCATATGCCTAAGTTTGAAATGTTAAACTGTTTGAATGTTTTAAGAATGCTTAGATGTCACTTAAATGTGCCAGGCTTGGCACATGTTGGCGCAGAAGCCAAGCTTCACTGGCAGGAGAGAGTGTTATGCCTCCAAATATGGGGCTTTCCAGTGGCCCATAGCCTCCATTAATGGAGCACCTCCGCTGCCTGCCATTTTTCTTTGTCTTGTCCCTGCTCCAGCCCAAGTCCTGTTGTGCCCTGTGCACCCCAAAAGCAAGCCCAGTGTACATCCAGTCCAAATCGGGCTCCAAAATGTAAGCTGTGCCTCCCTGCTGCTTGTTTCAGCACTGCGGTGCCGCTGGAGATCGTGCATGCGCAATGCTGTGCCTTTGATCTCCTGACTGCCCGGTTTGGCGGTCAAGCAGGAGAGTGTCCAGCGGTCCCGGTCCCTGCATTGGCCAGAGTGGACTGGTGACCAAAACAAGGGCCAAGAGAGCCTCTTCAAAATACATAGAGATCCACAAGTGTTTGTGATCGGGCTCATGAATATTAATGAGCCAGAGCCCCAATCCTAATGAATATTAATAAGGGCCTGTCTCCTGGGGAAACAGTGCTTTTCGGTGGCTGCTAGAGGAAAGAAATGTAAAATAAATACATGCAGCAGTTGCCAAGGTTATTTGGAACTATGTTTAAAGAGGGATATTGTGAATGGGGACAATGTTAAAATAAATAAATGCTTAATCTTGGCTGCACCAGTGACTGTTGGGACTCAGATAATAGCCTGCCTGCTGCAAGAGGGTTACAAAATATCAGCAGCAGTGACAGGCTCAGGACTGAATGCACAAGCTAAAGCTGGGCAGTGACTAAAAGGACCCACATGTGGCTATTGAACTGTGGAGGCAATTGGGCGGAAATAATAATTATTCTGGCTGCACCTGGACTTTATTCGGAGGGACTATGTTAATTCTGCTTAAGGGACTGTGTGTTCAGCAGCTATTACAGAGCAGCAAAAGCCAATCAGAAAGCTAGGATTTTAAGCCAGGACTTGTGGGACTTTGCCAAAACTCATGGAAACTTCCAGTGCTTAAGGGGAACTGCAGGGACCTAAATTTAGGAGCCAAAGCAACAAACCAACTGTGCATCGAGGATTCTTCATGAGTAATTCATTTTGTGATTGACAAGCCTCCCAGTCAATCAGAGCCAAAACAACCAATAGCTTCAGCCAATAAGGAGCCTCAGCAGAGCCCGTAAAGACAGTGTTTCAGCAGATTTTTAGATTCAGTGGGAGCCCCACTGGGGTGGAGCTCAGGTCTCTAGCAAACCATATGGGCCCAGTGATCCAGTGTAAGCCTCTCCACAGGGGAGAGAGGTTCTTCTTTGCCAGAAAATATATCAGTGTTAAACTAAAGTTGAACCTGCTAGCCTGGGGATTACCAGAATGTTCTCCAGGGGCTAGCCAAATAATGTTTCCATGTTTAGGAAAAATATGGTCCTGAAACATCGTCCTACAACTTGAGAAAGCTGAATCTGCCTCAGTAGTGAAAGTGTTGATGTCATCAGGAACCTCAGATGAAGGAGAACCATTCCAAGAGGATGCCTGAGTGAGTAAACTTGTACCTTCAAGTACAACTAAAGAGAAAGCTTAATGGGGCAGCAAAGCCCTAGAAAATGGTTTAGAACTGTTTGCTGTCTGCACCCTAAGTTTAATCAAAGCATGAAAATGGTGGACACCTATCCAGTGAGTGATCGTGGATGATCCTGTGATTATATATAAATGTGTCTGAAATGTGTTTGAATTGCTAAGTGCCTACAGGACTGAAAGGGGAGTACTCAGAGCCAGGGCTCTTCTTGACTTTGTCTAGGAGGTCCAGTATTTGTCCGTTGGAGCTGTTAAGGGCAGAATTGCTAAAAGGATTTTGTTTGTCATGATGTCCTGTGGAAGCTGTAACTCCAGCAATTGCCACGAGGACTCAGAGATTGAGATTTGTGCTTGAAAGAACTGCAGTAACTGTTTGAATTGCCAAATTAAAAGCATAGTATTGTGAAAGTATATTGGTCTGATATGGAATGTGAGGAACCTGGTCACCCTAGCCTTAAGGAGCAAGTACCACCAAAAAATCTATAGCTGAAGGGAACCATGGTGGCCACGCTGGTCCATGGTTAAAGGACTGAGTTGTGAATGTGCTGGATACAAGTTTAGCAAATATAAATGTGCTAGAAGATGTCTTTGGTTTGACAAGTTTTGAGAAGTAAATGTGCTGAATGTTTAAGAAATATAAATGTGCTAAATGTAATGTAACCGCTTGGTTACACCTAAGTGCTTTTGGCCCAAAAGAGGGTCCGTCTTCAGAATGTTAAAGTGTTGTTTCCATCATCAAGTTTTAAAATTCTGCAGTCAAAAAGGGGTACTGGCTGTTGGCTTGCCTGCAGTTTAACCTTCAGGGATTGTGCCCACTTCCTAAGAGCACGAAACTTGACCTCGTACAGAAGGCTTTCTGTGAGTAAATGCAGGGCCTTCCTGCACAAACCCAAGGAATTGTAAGTAGTTCAAGTGTTTAATATTTCAATCTAAGCCTTAATCTACTTAATTAGCTGGCCAACGTACAGCTGCACATCTATCAGGCCTGCACCTTTATGGACTGTGGTTACTGGGTACCCAGGTTAAGGTTTTGGATTGCGGAATCTCACACCAATATGGGGACTGGTACCCGCATGGGTGTTAATGAATATTTGTGTCAACTAATTTAGTGCAGCTAGTTAGATAGCTAGGGCTCTGATTATTATAGAGGTTGGTGGGAAATTTGTGTACAATGTGATTTAAAATGTAAACTGTTGATCTTATTTCAAACCAATTAAAACAAATCAATCCAAATGTAAATACTGTAACAGCATAACCTCTTTTCCTATTTTTGCCCATCCTAACCCCTCTCCTTGTAAATAAACTTTGTTGTCATTTTGAAGATACCTGTGTTGTGATCATATTATTAGCTCCAGCTCCTAAATTGTAAAACGTATGAAATGTGGGAAATGTTATCTGGTCATATTTAGGGTGGCTAGCTGGTAAATATGGGTGGGTACAGCATCCCAGAGGTTGTACCAGGTTAAAGCTAGCCCATTTAAAGCTAAACACTGGGTAGAGGCACTGCACAATGTACTATCTTGGATAAGAACCAGTTCAGAGTAAATCTTGGGAACCCAGGCCCCTCAACCTACATGTAGTAGGCAGGTGGTAGCCCTTGGAGTAGTGCCGCTGACAAGGTTACATTTTGTTCGCTCATCTGGCTCTATCCATGGAATTCTGTCTTCTATGCCTGGGCTTTCTTTACACTCAAAACATAAGTCATCAATTATGAAAGAAACTCATCCCTTTAAAGTTTAAATAGAACAAAATAACTGTTTCTGTTCACACCCAACCTCTGTGAGAACCCAGAACTGTACTTTTCAGCCTCCGCCAGCATAAACACTTTACAGAGGCAAGATGATAATCAAACAAAAATGTTAAAAGCACAACACACAATGTAAAATACATTGCACATTGTTACAGGTGAAGTGTGTGTATAAGCCTACAGTGTACATATGAGAATATGTATTACAAAAGCACTGGCCCTAATAGAGGCCTCTGCTTCTGCAGACAGAAGTAGTGTTGCAATTTCTGAATCATGGAGTTCTGTGTGTGGCTGCAGAAGTCAGTGTGCATGTCTTACAACTGTGGTTGCAGAAGCTCAGCCTTCTCAGAAGCCTGCACATCTGAAGTCAGAAGTGTGTATATGTCTTACAGTGTGCATTAGTACCTGTGGCTACAGAAGTGCTGACCCTAAAGGGACTTACTCTTCTGCAGACAGAAGAACTGTTGTAATTTGGGTATTATGGATTTGTATCTATTGCTGCAGGGGCCTGTGCTTGGCAGATAGAAGTAGTGCTGTCATTTGAGTATCATGGATTTCTATCTGCAGCCAGAAGTGAGTATGTCGTGTGGTGTGCATGCTGCAGATACAAATACATGAAGGCAGCATGTCAGTGCTAATGCATTTGTGTAATCTGGAAACAGTTATATGTCGTTTGTTTTACATGATGACGGCTGGCTTTGGTAGCTTGTGTGATCTTTTCGTTTGCTGCCTGGGAGGAATTGGGGTTGAAAACCCCAATGCCACATTCCTTACTTTGTGTTGTTGAACCCTAACTAGTGTATCAACAATTTTTGCAATAAATTAATAAATAAATATATATTACATATTAATTGGAAAAAGCACAGTAATGCATCAGTTAGGGTTTAAGCACAAAGCACAAAAGTAGGGAAATGAAATGTTGCAGGGATAAATCCCTGAGCATTGGTGAATCTTTGGCATGATGTTTCCTGGGATTGAATGATCATGCAACACAGCAGTGTTTCATTAACTTTGGCACTGTCATTCTAGGCACAGAAAAACAGTCACACAGTAATGTTTGGAGAGAAGGTGATGAAATGTACTTTATAATTAAAAAACAACTGGATGAACCAGTCTCCTTAGAATTATTGAAGGGTGTTTTTTGTGGCACTGGGGTTGGGCTCCTGGTGCAAGCTAATTTAGGAGGGAAACAAATGTGCCCCAGGGTGGACTGACGGAGGTTACATACTTATTATTTTTCTTTAAGTGTTAGTTTTTCTCCTTGTGTTGTAGGTAGATGGCTATCAACCGTGTCCCCACTCCCCGACTATCACTTACCTCCCTGATCACAGGTGAGTGCCCCATGGATTGCCTCCCTGCAGCAGAGCCACAAGAGGGAGGGTGGTCCTCCCAGAGCAGACATGTTCTGATTCTGGCAATCAGGTGGTGGTTAGGGTTGGAGGAGAGCAGGCATGGCTTCATGAAGTCCACCCTAGCCCTTTCCTGGTCCCTTCCCATAGCTGGGACATGCACATCATTGCCTGCATGGGAGGTATGCACACACTGTAGAAGTCCCACCACTCCCTCCCTACTATGCTGCTCCCATCTCATCCCATCCCATCCACAACCAGGCCTTCACCTGTTGGCAGTTGGGCAGTGGAGCCAACAACCTCCTTCCCCAGGAGAGGAGAGCAGCCCAGCGAATCGCTCAGTCCTCTCCCCTGGCTGATACTCAGCAACTCAAGACCATTTTGACCCCAGGTCACCGCGTGTTGAGTAGTAGAGCTACCATCCCACCACACGTGCCAGCTGACCTGTGATATCTTGATTCACAATGTGAAAATGATTTAACTGAATGTCTGCACAGTTCTAATGTGTTCTGTTTTACTTTGCATCTAAGTTCTCCTCTATATTGGGTTTATAACGTCAGCTGCATGACCCCTTAACCACCTCGTGTGTCATTGCAGTTACTTGACACAGACATCTAATTTGATTTAAGATCCACAATTGGGCGTACCTTTGGCACCTGCTTCATGCACTCCAGCCACTTGGCCATTCACGGGTCATTGGCCGTAATGCCCCATCCGTCTCACCCTTACCCCACAGCTTTTTCCATCCATCTTTTTCTTTTCCTGTCTTTCTCCCTCACCCTTTCTTTTCCCATACCCGCTTGACACACTCTTGTCGTGACTCCTTCCTCATTTCTGCACGCAGTGTGACTACTTCCTGTGATCTATCCCTTTCTATTTATCATCTCTGGTCTCATCCTTATTTTTCATCACTTGTTTTCACTGGTGTAAGCATTGTGTTTTCTAAGGATATGGCATATTTAGTACCATTTCAGTTTTTTTTTGTCAGGTCTGATCCCTTCACTTAGTATCATATTACCAACATAAGTCAGCTACTACACTCCAAAACACATTTCTCGTTGTTCAGTTTCAAGTTGACTTTCCTAGTAATCTCAAAACAATTTTAGCCTGCAGTCATGCTCTTAGATGTGCCTCTGCCCACACAGTAATATTATCCATGAAAGCCTCCACACCATCAATGTGCCTCATATACCGTATAGGGATCATCTTATCTGCAAGATCTCCTGGAACTCCACTGGCTGGCCGGCTCTCTGTTCTACCAAGGATAGCCTTCTAGGAGTTCCCAGAGTTAGGTTGCAGCATTCTGGGACCGTGCGTTCTTGGTTGCCACACCTACCCTGTGGAACTTACTATCCAGATATTTAAGGAAGGCACCTGTTAGAAGCCTTTAAAACAGGTCTTAAAATGCTCATTTTCAGCAGGCATTTGATTTATAATTATAATTGGAAATTGGATATAGTATCCTATTTTATTATATGGTGGATGCGTTTAAAGAATTTTCTATTCTTGCTGGCTTGTAATTTTAAATATTGTATTGTAATTAATTTCGATTTTTATGTACAGTGCTCTGAATCCCTGGAAAGGGCACTTTATAAATAAAGCATCTGTTTATTTATCTGTCTGTCTGTCTGTCTGTCTATCTATCTTGTGGTACACTTCTAGAGACCAGACAATTACAACTAGAAGTCCTAAAAATCTGTATCTCCCAAAGGAAAAGTTAAATGTGAACTCTAAACTTGTGGCACCAAATTGTATATGCCAAAACCCTGCTGATAAATCCAATTTACTGAAATATTTTTATTGGCAAACTGGGCCATTATTTCTTCCTTGCTAGTAACTTAAAATATTTTTGTAACTTACATTTTTTTGTTGCAAGTGCTGACTTTTCTATTAGCAGATTATATCTTTTAGCCACTAGAGGGCCCAGTTATAAACACACTTACCAATCCAACCCAATACAATACAATACAAATTATAAAATCTGCCTCATGTCACTTATTGTGTGGTCAGTCTATCACTATTCATTAGTCCTTGCCCCTCCCTCTTCTACTGATTATTACTGGTTGATTGGCCACACCCTGCCAGTTCCTACCCAATCCTTCTGTGCACTTCTCACTCCTCCTCCTTAGAGCTACTGATCTGCACACCAGGCTTGCTGTCTCTGGCAGGCACAACTCTTCCTAATCCTGTCTTCTCCTATCCACTTAACCGACAGTGTCCATAACTCTTCTAGCCCTCATTTTGCAGTGCCATGGCACGCTCCTTATACTCCAGCCTTTTCTTATTCCTAACCACCTTATCTATAGTGGCTCAGTACAAGAAAGAACAAGGATCAGGTCCACCTCTGGAAATTTCCAATCCTGTAACGGAACCTCATTCCACTCCTTATTTAATATGTCCACCTCCTTTATCCTCATCCCATATTCTTCATCCTTACACTTTCTGCTCCCTTCATATATGTCGGACAGAGCACTCTCCTTAGTTTCCCTTCAAAGCTGCCTAGCATTACATCGCACCCATCATCACCTTGCGGAAGGTTGCAAAGAAAAACGCTTCTATCCTGCAAAACTGGATCAAGAAACTGCTTCTCTTGCTCCTTCTCTGTTCAGGTAATGTGGGCTAAATCCTGCACCCCATTACCACTTGTATCCCCCACAATTTGCATCGAGCCTGGACTTAAGTTACTGTTAGTCAACATATTGAGCCTCATAAAAGTTTGATCAGCTCAAGTATGGGCTGCCCATAATGAGCTAGACCTCATTATTATAACTGAATCTTGGCTCAAAAGTCAAACAGTGATCAACAAGTCTCCTTCCTGGCTACAATCTGCACAATAGGGAAGCCGGGGGTGGTGGTGTGTGGCCATCTACACTAAATCCAAGTTTACAGTCAATGACATTCACTGTAAATCTAAACCTAAGAGTACAAATCGTTCTCTCAAATTACACCTTCTATCCACTGAATGTCTAACTATTATTGGTGGTTATCGCCCCTCATCTGGTGGCACTGGCATCCTCACCACACTTAAATCCTTAATCGCCTCCACCAGCACAGAAATTTTAATGCTTGGGGATTTTAATGTGGTCTGAGCTTACCCCAAGTCACACAGCCTGAAATCCTTCTGTGGCAGTAGTCGGCTTATCCCAGTTAGTCGGTGAACCCACTGGAACCAATACATCCAATCCCGACAACAGTTCTCTCCTTGATGTCATACTTTCTGCCATCCCCACAAAATTCTTCACTCTGCAGTCTTTCAGAATGACATGAGTGATCATGGGTGGTTGTATGTACAAGATCACAAATTATAGCCGACAGGAACAAACACTCATAACTAGTGGTCCTTTCAAAGCTTAATGCATCAGACTACTTATCTGACTTGAGCAAAATTAGATGGCAAGACTTCTACCTTGCCAAACGATCGAAGAGGCAGTCACTGTCCTTAATGACAACCTCACTGTGCTGGCCAACAAGCATGCCCTTTGATCAAAGTCAGGAGCGTGAAACATCCAACCCATGGTTTACATCAGATCTCAAGGCTACACTCCTACGCTGTGATAAACTCTGGGCTAAGGCTAGAAAATCCCAAAGCCCAGCTGACTGGAACATTCAGAGCAGCTAGAAACACCTGCATTAAACAAATCCGCAAGCAAAGCCAACTATTATGTCTCCACCCTTGAACAGGCAAAGGGAATTCACAAAAAGTCCGGAAGACACTCAAGTACATCAAGGTAGGCTTGTAGCCCTCCATCCCTCTGAAGATCCTCAGCAATGGTAGAACTGTGGAAAATAGCTGCCTAATCCTTGAGAAATCAACAATCACTTTGTAACTGCTGGCCTAGCTTTTGACTCTTTGCCTTATGCAGCCTGTGGTAGCAACCAAGACTATAATAACATTGACTGGTAAATTTCGACCCGCCCACTCAGTTGTGCCTGCTTGCTATAAAGAAGTTGAAGATTCACTTCTTAACATAGACATTTGAAAAAGTGCAGGGACGATGGTCTAGAACCTTTTTTTTAAACTAGGCTATCTACGACCTCAACGCCCCATCCTCCACATATTCAATCTTTCCATTTCCACTGCCACTATTCCCTCCTGCTAGAAATCTGCCCACGCCCTCCCATTATTCAAGTCAGGGGACCCATGTGACCTAAACTATAGGCCCATCTCAATCTTACATGTCCTCTCAAAGTTCTCGAAAAGCTAGTTTACTTCCAAATGAAATTCCATATTGAATCATCTTCAATCCTCAACCCTGCACAATCTGGCTTCCGGCACAACCATAGTACAGTCACTGTCTAGCCAAGTTACCAATGAATGGATCACAGCCATGGACTCCAAGAAAGTTACTGGTGCAGTATTTTAGATCTCAGCAAAGCGTTCGACACTGTCGACCACAATCTGTTAGTCTCAAGCCTAATAAAAGTAGACGCCACCCTCCCTTGCTGCCCAGTGGTTTACCAGCTACCTATCTGGAAGGACCGGAAAGTAAAACTGGTGGCCTCTTTTCTCCCTCCCAGTTGTCAGGAGAGTCCGCAAGGCTCCATATTAGGTCCCATCCTCTTCTCCCTGTACATCATTAACCTTGGCCTTTATATATCCAGTCTCATCTGCATTTCTTTGCTGATGATACTGCACTGTATACATCAGGCCCTATACTAGCTGAAGTGAGGATATACTCCAAGCTGACTTTGCACAACTAGAAATCAACCTAATCAATGCCAAACTACTCCTCAATGCCAAGAAAACTAAGGCCATGATCTTTGCCCCAAACAACACCTCCACTTCCTTGTAAACACACACAAAGAATTCATCACTACCTCCCTAGGTGAACCCTTGAAATCACCTTCAAATTCAAATATCTTGGTATGTGGCTAGACAACAAGCTTTCCTTTCATGACCCACCTCAACGATCTGACAAAGGGCTAAAAATTAGGCTAGGTTTCTTCTTCGTAACAAGTCCCTCTTTCCATTGGATACCAGAACTAGGCTGGTCCAGGCCACTTTCTTGATGCTACTCGACTATGGAGATCTAATCTGTTCCTCAGGACTCAACAAACTAGGCGTAACATAGAAACATAGAGGTTGGCGGCAGATAAGGACCCAAGGCCAATCCAGTCTGCCCATTTCTTTTCTACCTTATAAATGTGCCATCGGCCTTGCTCTGTCAGTGGTCTATCTATTCATACTCATCTGTATTGCTCCCTTATGCCTATCCCATGCCTCTTTGAAGCCCTGCACTGTATTCATAGACACCACTTCCTGAGGTAGGCCGTTCCATGCATCCACCACTCTTTCTGTGAAAAAATTTCCTCACATTCCCCTTTATCGGCCTCCCTCTAATCTCATGCTATGTCCTCTTGGCCTGCTATTTTTCTTATATTTAAACATGTTAGACTCTTTCACCTTGTTAATGCCCTTAAGGTGTTTGAATGTTTCGATCATATCACCTCTCTCCTCCTTTGCTCAAGGGTATACATATTGAGCTCAGTTAATCTGTCCTCATGTGTCTTCTGATGCAGTCCCTGCACCATTTTGGTTGCCCTTCTCTGGACTGCCTCAATTTGGTTAATGTCCTTGTGTAGATGTGGCCTCAGTACTGCATGCAGTACTCCAGATGGGAGCCTAACCAGTGTCCTGTAAAGAGGGATTATTGCCTCCTCTTATGACTTGTGATACCCCTACTAATACACCCCAACATCCCCTAGCCTTACCTACTGCTTTAGAGGTCTGCTTGGATGATTTCAGGTCATCAGTGATGATGATGCCCAAGTTCTTTTCTCCTTTGTGACTGCCAGCAACTCCCTCCCAGCCTATAGATGGCTTCAGGGTTTCTCTTCCCTATGTGCATGATCTTGCACTTCTTTGCATTAAATCCCAGTTTCCACTCTTCTGACCATTTTGCTAGTTTATCCAGATCTCTTCTCATTCTGCCCACCCCATCTGGATCAACTACTGTGTTGTAGATCTTGGTGTCATCTGCAAACAGACAAGCATTACCCTCTAGTCTATCTGCAATGTCACTAATGAAGATTATTGAAGAGGACTGGCCCCAGGACTGATCACTGAGGTACCCCACTTGTGACTTGCATCTCTTCTGACTGTATACCATTTACCACCACTCTCTGTTTTCTGCCTGTCAACCAGTTTGCCACCCAGTTGACCAACTTCTGACCCACCCTGAGCCTACCCAGCTTATTTATCGATTTTCTATGTGGAACAGTGTCAGCTTTGCTGAAGTCAAGGTAGGCGACATCAACTGCTCCCCCTTGGTCCACCACTCTGGTTACCCAGTCAAAGAAATCTATGAGATTAGTTTGACAGGACCTTCCTTTGTAAACACATACTGTCTTGGATCCTGTGCTCCTATGGATTCCAGGTGTTGCACTATCCTTTCCTTAAGGAGTCTCCATAATCTTTCCCACTACTGAGGTAAGACTGACTGGTCGGTAGTTCCCTGCCTCCCTCCTGCTACCACTCTTGTGGGCGGGATCACATGAGCCCTTCTCCAGTCTTCTGGGACCTCTTCTGTGCTCAGAGACTCACTAAACAGTTCTGCTAATGGCTCTGCTAGTTCCACCCTTAGCTCCTTAGTACCCTGGGATGTATGCCATCAGGTCCCATTACCTTGTCCACCTGAGCTAGCGAGCTCTTGTAGGACCCTTTCTTTGTGAAGGGAGTAGTGCTCACCCCTCATGTCCATGGTGCTGAGCGCTGGGCCTACCTTCTCTTCAGTAAATACTGAGCATAAGTATCTATTTAGGATATATGCTTTACAGGTCCTCCTCCTCACATGCCCCCTTTTCTCCTTTGAGCTTAGCAATACCCCTCTGGACTTTCTCCTTTCACTAATGTATCTATAGAAAGTCTTGTCGCCTTCTTTACTGTCTGTGCTAGTGTTTCCTCAGTTTGGGACTTTGCCTGCCTTACTGCATTCCCTGCTTCCCTTAGGGCAGTTTGGTATGTCTCCCATCTTCATCTCGCTGTGTTCCCTTATATTTCCTGAAGGCCAGCCTTGTGGCTCGACCTTTTCTGCTACTGTATTTGAGAACCAAGTGGTTTCCTTCTTCTTTGCACTTCCTTTTCTGTCTAACACAATGGGATGTTGCTTCAAGTATTGCATCCTTAATGCCTGCCCACTTTGCCTGTATCCCTCACCTGTGTTTCTTTTGCCAGGGCTAGCTTAACTCTGTTGGCCATCTTATCAAAGTCAGCTCCTCTGAAGTCCCATATTTTGCCTTGGAATGGGATGATTTAGATGTAGTGGCCAAATTGAACCATTACCATGTGATGGTCACTGGCCCCCAGGTGACCTTCTACCTGGAGATCTGTGATCCCTTCCCTGTTAGTCAGTACTAGATCTAGGATAGCCCTGTCTCTTGTGGGTTGTTGTACCAGTTGTTTGAGGCCCTCCCCTGCAGGGAATCCACCATGTGTCTAGTTCTGGCAGATGTTCCTGCTGGTATTGACCAATCTGTATCCAGCATGTTGAAGTCTCCCATTATCAGAACCTCCCTTTAGCTGTCATGTTTTGTATATCTTCTAACAGTAAAGGTGTCTATGTCCTCCCCTGGTCTCTATGACTGCACCATATGGTTCATGACAAACCTACCCTACCGAACCCACCATTGCGATTTGTACCTAGCAGCTGGCTGGACATCACTCTCAACTAGGCGCATGCGCTTCATGCTGGTATCTGGACTCTTAAGCTTCTCCTAAACAAGCTACCAAACTATTTCAGAAACCTTTCCATATTTCCCACAGCACCTACTCTCTTAGGAAAAAAATGACCTCCTCCTCTATGTGAGAACTCGCATCTCACTTGGCAAGCGGGCCATGTCGAGTCGTACTCCCAACTATCTGGAACCACCTTCAAGGCATAATGAAGCTTCCGGTACTGTCCCTGTCAGCCTATATAAAGGTTGGCTCCAGTAAAAATAAAAGATACTGCAGCTGCTTCTAAATCGTAGCTCACTGCTTTAACCCTAGCCACTGCTTCCTCTTACTTACCTAGAAATAAGCTGCCTTGATACTCGAAACAAGCACTTTGTACCTTTTTCTGTACTTATATTTTTCTATGTCATTGTCATTTTTATGCAACATCTTAATGCTTGCCCATAATTCTGTACTTGAATTTGTACTGTTTTTGATTATGCAATCTGTAACTTACCTGTCTGTGTCAAAAGACCTCCTTGTGAATGAGCTTGTTCAACGGAGTTTTCCTACAATAAACTTGAACTTGACAATGCTCCTTTTATACTGCCCAGATAAGATCACTTTGATTTAAATGAAGTTTACTGCTCTTTTGTCCAAAATCACCAATGAACTGATCCATTCAGCTGGTTCATCTACTCTCTATAACTTCCTGAGCTTGCTTGTGTGACCTAACTCTGCTTTAAATGTATCACTCAGTGCACATGGTGTGTTTCAGCATGGATGAATCACAGGCTGGGCTTCCTTATCTATTTTGATCATATGCTCTCCTGGCAGGCATCACATACCTTCAAAGAAGTCTTATATCTCAAATACTAGTGCATCATATTCCCAGTTACACTGGATTTCTAATGCAAGCATTCTCTTCACCAGATTCAGCTTTCACATGCTCACTTTCTTAAAATGACTCCCTGGCCTGTCACTGGGGTGGCTTTGTACATGGCCACCATTACCTGGTGGGAATAGGCTGCCTTTGCCATTAGGCAAAGAGTCTCAGGACAAAAGAGCCCAGTCAGGTGTGGAAGTACCTGAGGGGGCTAGCACAGGCCCCTCCAGTACAGGAGTGGCCTAGGGTGATTAGAAAAGGGATGGTCCGGAGAAGGCCTCTTTAGACCAGCTCAGCACAGTGTTTTTTGGCATTTCTCTGAGGCTTCTACTGCTTTCTTGTGGAACTTCGTAGGTCCTGGTAAGTCTTTATATTTTGCAGGCAGGCCTTCTGCAGGCTGCCGGGTTCCCACCTTCTTTTTCTTTCGCTAGCTTTCTGTCCCATTTGTATATTTTTCTGTCTCCTCATTTTTTCCACTGTGCTCCCCTCAGGCTGTTGTCCTAGTTGGTGTGTTGTTTTTTGATGGCCACCTACCTGGGTCTCTGTTTCTCCGGGAGCGGGGCCTCGAGCTGCTGCACTGTTTTGGGCACGTTACCTCTGTCGTTTGTCGGCTGCATAGGGCTTCTGCCTTTCTGGTGGCCCTTGTCTGTTTGGCTCCTCAATAATCTGGCTGTGCCTTGGGTCCCCCACCAGCTTCCTGGTCCCGGTTGAGTGCCTCCGTTACTTCAGTTTATTCAGCCTGAATCTGTTTTGTTTACTATTTAAATATTCCACTTAATCATGTTCATTCTTTCCCTTTTTATATTTTTGATATTGTCTTTTTGTTAATATAATCTTTATTGAGTTTCACGGTACATGCGGTATAATGACAAGCTTACAAAGAATGGAGCATCTTTACAATGGGCATCTGCATTTACATCCATCAGGTTGAGGTATCTACACCACTTTCACTTAGAGACTTCACTACACCTGTGGGACAACACAGGGAGGAGGACCTCTGACTTATTAAAACTGTAAACACATTGATCAAGATACTTCATATACCTAATGATATATGTTAATATAAAATGCCCAGAGGTGCTACATGGAGGAGGGTGTGCCCACTACAGAGGAGGCAGAGGCTGGGGCACCAGGACTCTAATAGTAGTGCTGGAGAATGCCCTCAAGCTGAGCAAATTAATTGAACATGCTAGCTAGTGTTAGACTAAGCTTGGTATAACATTTTGAGCAGCCTAAGGGATTAGGGTACTGTCTCTGCTCATGGTGTGAAGAAGCCATGCATTCCAGCATGAGGAGCACAACACTGTGCGAGCATTCAGTGAATGCAATATTTTCTCCATTTGGAATATACTATTGACCATCGTCCTCCAGGAGTACACACTCAGGATTGTGGAGGTGAGCCAGCATTTTGTGACTGCCTTTTGGCCACTGTGATTAAAATCCCTAGGAGGAAATGAGAAATTGGATCATTCAGGCTCCTTGGGTATTGGGAAGGAGGTACAGAGAGGGGTTAGTGATATCAGCCTGACAAAGAATTCAGTTAGCTCATTCTGAAGCACATGCAGAAAGGGCTGAAGGCAAGGGCATGCCCACATAACTTGATAATATGTAGCTTTAGGCTCCCGCATCCCTCCAGCAGGCTAGGGAATGGGTGGGAAGGTAGTGGGTCGTTATCACGGGGTTTGGAAATATCTCATTAAGTGTTCCAAGCATATTCTCTCCATGGATGAAAGTTGTGACTTGGCTGCCACTTGGCAGGCATGCTCCCAAGCCTCCTTCATTATTGGCTGGCCTATCTCCTGTTCCCATCTGGCAGCTACATCTGAGGAATCCCCGTCTGTAGATTGTAGGTTCTGGTAAGTTGCAAGTTCATATGAGGTCCATTTCTGTGCACGTGAAGTTGATACAGCATGTAATTATTAGAGGGTATTGCTCTGGGGAGCGACCCTTATTGGGAATGACAGAATGTAGTGCCTCAGTTGGAGGTACTGGTTGTGCTCCATATGTCACAGGTTATATTGCATTTGTAATGTGGCAAGCTGTTGGACTGTGTTATCCGCAATAAATTGGTAGATGTATTGTAGGGAATATCTTTCCCAAGTTAAGTATCCTGTGCCTAGGGTGAGAAGAAAAATCTTCTAATTGGGAAATAGGGCACAAGAGAGGTAGAAACTGTGTTATGTGTAATTGCTTGCTAATGTTTTGCTAGGTCTGAACCTGGAAACACAGTCGGGATTGAGGTGCCACAATAAATCTGTGGAGGGTGATCAGTGGAATAAATGGCACGGAAATATCGGTTGGGGAACGCTGCCCGCTCAGTGTCCAGCCAAGCTTTATGATTATTCTCCAGATGCTGGCGGGAAGAAAACAGAGCTGAATGGTCCAGTAATATAGCTGTGGGTGCAGAAGTGCCAAACCTGCAGCTCTTTTAGGAGAGAAAAGCTACCGGAGCTTTACCTGTCAGTCTTTGGCCTGCCCAGATAAATCAGAATCTCTTTGTTCCATGCCTCCAGGTATGTGCCTAGATGACGATAGGGACATTTTGAACTAAGTATAGTGCCCTGGGCAGAATCACCATATGGACCACCTTCACTCTTGAGTCAATGAGAGGGCAAACCACCCATTGATAAATCTCATGGTTTAAGTGGGGATAGTTATCTAGGACTTACCCATATCCACCTTACAAATGAGTCTGTCTCAAGGTGTTTTGCCTTGTAAAATAAAGATTGATTAATTGATTGATAGCAGACGTTGGGGAGTGGGCCATGAAGATCCTTTAACATTTAAGCTTCTTCAGGTGCCATCGGAAGGGAAAGGTCTCAAGGAGTAGTTAACTAGGGAAGAAATGAAAGCTAGCCGTTTAGTTTTGATGTGTTTAAAAGATATCCTGATGCTTTGCCCCAATGATTTAGAATTTCAAAATCTTAGGAGGGATGTCTCAGGGTCATTAACGAAGGAGCACATCATCTATGTAGTGGTGTTTGTCTGCTTCTACCCTTACTCCTGTTAACATTGTTGCCTATCTTATAGCTTGGGAACAGGCTCGATATGCACTGCAAAAACAGTGGTGATGGGGCAGCCATGGCATGTCCCTCTGAGCAGTGGGAAGTCATCAGAGTGGTGGCCACTGACCTTAACACACACCTTAGGAGCGCGATATATGCATTGTAGGAGTTCCACGAAGGCAACCGAAATCCCAGCAGCCCCAACACTGAGTACAGGAATGGTCAGGGACCCGTCAAATGCCTTTTCAGCATCAAGACTTAAGAGTAATGTGGGGAAGGGTCTGACTGCCTTTGATATAGTATATGCAGAGTGCCTGATATTATCTGTGGTGGTATGATACGGATAAACCCAGTTTGCTCCCGTGTAGGAGCAAAGGTAGTAGCATGTCCAGCTGTTTTGCCATGGCTGACATAAAGAATTTGTAGTCCATGTTAAGGACTAAAATGAGATGGTAGGAGGAACAATGGGGGGTTAGCTGGTTTAAGGATGACTGATATCACTGCATAAGACCATAAAGAGGAAGGTCACTAACTCCAGTTTGATGCTGTTGTTTATGTGCCCAATTGTTGAATCGCATCTGTGTGAGCATGGTGGGGGTGGGGAGTCGTGAAAGCTCTGTTTGCATATGTTTGAAAACTGGCAATCTTGTATAACTGTATCAAATATCTTGTTCTGGATAATACGTCAACTGTTTTTAATTGCTATGCATAGTATATCTCGACTTCTAGTGGGAGAGTTTTGTCTAGCCCAGTCCGTGTTTTCTTCTGCAGTCTGCTCTCGGGGGGGCGCTGGTTGTTTGTAGTGTGGGGAAAAATACATTGAAGCTGACAAAGTCAGGCACCCCATCATTTCTCTGTCTTACTTACAGTATAGGCAGGCTTCCCATGTTTAAATGGGAACTCCGTCAGCAGTAATTCTGTAAAGAAAAACAGCCAGTCTACTTGTTTTGCTGGCATGGTGGCGGATGTCCTCTTCCTTTATGCTCGTGACTGGCACCATTTTAGATTTGTCCGGCCACCTTTCCTGGTATCCACCATGTGGCGCCACTCACATTCTTTTTTTCTTTTCTGCTAGAAAAGCTCTCAGTTTGCTAGATGTTTGTGCTTTTAATCTGTTTTTATTGTTACAGAAGATTTTGTATGAACTGGGACCTTTGTGTATCTGACTTCATCTATCCCTCATGTTTTCTCCTCCCCCAAAAAAGTCATGCCCCTGTTTGTGATTGTGAATGTCCCAGAACTTTATTATGTTTGCTGAGGATGCAATAGTAGTAATGTACGATGAATTCTAGATGGAAAGGTCCTGCTTATTCAAATATTCTTAGCAGTAAGAATGAGGGAGAAAATACAAACAAAAAAAAAGAAGTATTAAATGGATCTGTTTTGAATATCATACTTTTTTTTTTAACTTAGTTTATCCTCCTGCATCTGGCCAGGCTGGGTTCTCCTTCCACCTACTGCCAATTGCTCTGATCACATCCAGCCTGAGATCATGCCCTGTAATCCATTGGGACCACCAGCCCACATATGACACATTGCTGTGCTGCTCCCCGGCTTACCCACGAGGGCTGGGTATGCCTTCAGCTCCTTCAGCATTTCTTCCCTGTGGACATCTGGTCACCCATGCAGAGGTGAATACTGATGGTTTTCCTGTAGGATGGAGCTGCAGATCCAGCATTAGATGTGGCTGGCTGTCAGAGGTGTCATCTTCCCATGTCTGCACCTCCATTTTCCATTTTTTGCCCTGCCCCATTGTCAGAAGCATGCAGCAGGATTGACTGCCGGTGAAGCTAGATGTAGCCAACCTGAGATCGTACTCCAGTGGCTCCCATCTGAGCCACAGATCCACTGCACCACCACCTATGGTCACCTAGGTGGCAGTAACACAGGGGTTGTGATTCCTCCCTCCCAGGAGTAGGAGAGCATCCTATGGGACGTTCAATCCTTCTCCCCTGGCCAGCCTTCCGATGGCCTGGGCTCATCCCGAACCTGGGTCGCTGGCACCATGAGTGGCAGTACTATTGCTGGCCTATATCATGCTTATTTAAAACAAGCATTTGTCCATGTCGAATGTTTGCTTGCTGGCATTGGTAGTGTAGGAGTTAGAGATATGTGTAATAGGAATGGCAATGAAGTATCAAACTGAAGCCAACCCCACCACCACCCTACAGATACTGACAGGCATTGGGGTGTGTCTTTGGGTCATCAGGCATAATGGCCATGCCATTTCATGACACCCTACCCTGCAGACACCGACAAGTGTCACGGTGTGCCTTGGGGTCTTTGGCCCTTATGTTCATCCCATTCCATCAGGAAATACGGTGAGATGGGTGCAGAGAATGGGTGAACTTTGGTGCCAAAGAGTCCAAGGCACACCTCGATGCCTCTCACTGGCTGCAGGGTGTGGTGGGGTGGAATGGTATGAGCATTACAGGCGACAGTCCCAAGTCACACCCCTGATGCCTGCCAGTCTCTACAGGGTGGGCGTTATGGTCGGAAACCCAATGCCTGAGGCTCAATGGTATTTTCACTCTAAATTTTCAACATGTTTTTTGTGACCCCACCTCATGACAGTGGCAATATCAGTTTGTTAGCTGAAAGCTGATTTTGCATAGTGACTATGCCATTTGACACCACAGGTGCAAAAACACATTTCGAACAGGATGTGAAAAATGACAGCTGTTCTATTCATGGGAGGTGTAAAAATGGCAATGTTGAAAATCTGCAGTGAAAATATTAAAAATTGGTGAAGTCATGAGCGTGCATAGAAACTGTGCAGCACGCACACCCGTAATGTAATTAGTTTAGGGATTTTTACAGCAGATTGTCAGCAGGCATTTTGGGACCTCTGCTCATGAACAATGTCACTGTGATTTTCTCAATCTGTCCCGAACAGTGATTTCCACAGCGACCACGCATTTCATGCGCTGGAATGCAAACACATTTGGCCATGGTGTTAAAATGATAGCTGTACTGTTCTTAAGGAAGTGTGGAAAATGCCAGTGGTGAAAATCTGGACTGAAAATATTACAAATTCATGAACTTATGAGGGTGTGTGGAAACTGTGCAATGCTCGCTCAGTAACACAGTCATTTTATGGACTTTTGTCACCAAATTTTTAACATAGCCATTTTAAGACCTCTGCTCATGAACAGTGTCACTGTGATTGTCTTAATCTGTCCTGAACATTGATTTCGCACACCGATTCTGCCATTGTGCACTACATGTGCAGAAACACATTTTGGGTGAGATGTGAAAATGACAACTGCACTGCTCATAAGGAGGTGTGGTAAATTGGTAATGTTGAAAATATGGAGTGAAAATATAAAAAATTTGCAAACTTATGAGCTGCTGAGGAACTGCACAATGCATCGCTCAGAATCAGTCATTTTTGAATTTTTTCACCAAATTTTCAACATAGGGTTTTTGGGGCCTACCATGAACTGTGACACTGTCGTTTCACAAATTGGTTCCAAGAGGTGGTTCCACGCAGTGACCCCAAAATCAACTTTGGGGCCAATTAATGCCATGACAGTGTCAGAATTTGTGAGGAGGGGTCCCAAAACTCCATGTTGAAAATGTGGTGCCAAAATTCCAAAACATGCCTGAGATATGCATCAAAGTTGAAAAAAGTTTTACTCCATTATATAGCGATCGCATTTTTTCAGTTTGCGGTCAGCTTTGAAGAGTGCAGATGTGTTCCCGTCCACCAAGATCTGCCTCACCATTCTCGGAGGTAAGTATGGGGTGAGGTGGGGGTGGGGAGGTGGATGCGCAGAGGGTGGGCGCGGTTGGGGGCAAGACAATCAACGAGGGACCTTTTTTCTTTTCAGGTGTTTGTTTTCTTTTAGGATGACGATGCAGGACTTGTTCCACGCTGGGGTGGGCTCCCAGCATGGCAGCTGGAAGATTTTTTGGGGGTCAGTGGAGCTGAGAGGGATTGGGCACCTCCGTTCATACAGACATGTGCCATGCTGGGGTGGGCCTCAGCGTGGCAACTGGAAGTCTGTTTTTGGGGGTTTTAATTGAGCTGACAGGGGATCGGGCACCCCATCTCCATTCTCACTTATGCCATGCTGGGTGGGCTCCAGCGTGGCACCTAGAACTCTGGGGAGTGCGGAGCCGACGGGGATTGGGCACTCTGTCAGCACCATACTGTGTGCAGGGGCGGGCGGTGGGGGGAGCACAATTCAGAGACACTCAGAGGTTGGGGAATATTATTACAATACTGATCAGGTGTGCCAACAGACGACAACTGTGTCTACATTTTCAGTCTCTTTGGGGTTCTGTTTTCCTGCTTTTGTCAATGCCGCCTCCTACCCTGAACTCTGACTCAACATTCCAAGGATGGCAATTAGATCTTTTTGAAATATTCCAAGTATGTCATTTTAGTCACTTACCTCCTCCTGGAAAGATAGTCCTAGGAAAAGTTCACTTCAAACTGAATTTATGTTCAAGGAAGAAAACAGAGATGTATACAAGCAAGATTGCTGGCAATATGCTAATCAACACTATCTTATCACTGTTTTCAACTGTACGCCACTGCATTTTCAACTGCTGTCATAGACAGCTGCAGCATTCATTGGTGAACTGTGGCCATGCCTGCAAACACACTGACTGAATTGGAAGACAGGGTGCCACGCCTACAAAAACTCAGATGATGGCACTATGTTTCTTGCACATGCGCGCAAGCAAACATAAAAGGGTCTGTTCGCTGAATTCAGCAGCACCTTCTTACAAGTTTGTTTAGCACTTCAAGTACTTTGGTAGATAAAGCTCAGCACAAATCCATATTCTGTGGCTATATATAGCAGTAGAATTCATCTTTTAATGTTAGTTTTGCAGTATGTTTTATAAAATACTTTGAATATTTTTCCTTAGTGGAATTCAAATGCACATTCTTTTATTCTTTTGCCATGAGTTTAAGATATGTTAAATTATGTTATTTCTCAGGCTATTTTGTGATATGTCTTTTAGTTGCTAGGGATATGTGTAAAAGACAAAAAATAATAATACATTGGTATGTATAGATGCACAGGGCTTAACTTAGTACTATTCCCTGGGTGTCTTGGCTTTTCTGCTTTGGCTCTAGAAACCTACACATTCATCATTAATTTGATAAATTAGGGTGGCCTGTATGGGATGCGGGAGAGTTATGGAAGAGGCTTTGCAGGAGGGCAGCTCAGGAGGTGGGAGGTGGTCAGCACGACGGGCTGGTTTGTGGATCAGGTTCTGGGATGGGCAGTGCAGGAGGTGGGAGGGTGGGCAGCACAGGCCACAGGCAGATTTTGGGCTTAGGCCCTGCAAGGGAGTAATGTGGGAGGTGGGGGATGCTTAACAAACATTGGGGAGCAGTCTAATGAATCCAGAACACAGGGAAGTATCTGGCATAATAGCAACATGACAGATGGGCACAATTGAAATTGTATTGGGTGAAGGTACTATCACAAGGTTTCTTTTTTTCTTTATATTAGCTTAGCTTTCACTCCTGTCTGGCATTTGCTTTGTCCCAAATCATAGTCCTAGAAATGTATGGCTTCCAAGCAAGTTCGACAGACACAAGAATGGTCGGGCCTCCCTGTGTCACCTGCAACTCAGACCAGGGGCAGAACCAGGTTTTCATCTATGCCATTCAGCATCTGAAGGAAGTTGGGGTCCTAGCTGGATGCAAGCAGTGTCTGACCTATAGCCTAGTCTGCAAGTCATCATCGGAGCTAGTTGGCAGGGCAGCTCATGTGCCATAGAAGGCAGCATGGCGCCAGTTGGCAATAGGGAGGCAAGAATCGAATACTCCTCCAGATGGCGGCAACCTTCCACTTGCCTCTTGGAGTCCATGGCACAGGATAGCAGGGGTAGGAAGAAGGGACATAACAGGCTGGCTAAGTGGAAGGTGCAAACACTGGTGGAGAAGAGACAACAGTAGACTGAGACTGACCATGTCAGTGACGGTAGTGGGATGACTGCAGCTAAGACCCAGAGGTATGGGAGAACAGGGCAGCACACCAGATGACTAATTTACCAATGTACAGCAGCTGTTGAGTGGTGACTATAATGAAGAGAATGCCGTGGCATTCTCACATGGGTCAGACGATGGGATGCACATGTGGGCAGGGTGAACCTTTGTGTAGACAGGTTGAAGACCCCAGATTGGAGGTTGGGGACAAGAGTTCCTTCTCTGGCTGACAAAATATGGGATATGGCAGGAGTTTTGGAAAGGGCAGCTAGGAGGCAACCAATGCAGGGGAGCTGTGGAAAGAAGTGCTGGGGATGCTCGCAACTGCTTGGTTGAGTAAATGGGGCAATGCAGGGCAGGCACATTGCTCTCCAAGTGTATTAAATGCACCAGTGGATTCCAACAGAACACCCACAACTCAACCTCTGAACCTGCCCCAGGAGGTGCCTCTGGTTTTGACTGAAGGTCCCCTAGCTCCTAACATTGGCGGCACCCAACCCCATGGCACTGGCTCATATGGACACCCTCAAGAGTCTGATGGCACCTCAATCATCTGCATTAGTGAATTCCAATTGCCATAGTGGCTAATCTTGCCATGGTGAACTATGCGGAACCAATGGGTGCAGATGTGACCACCCATTTTCAGTAGAATGGGAAGCCTCCACCCACTATGGGTCCCATGGTAAACCCCTGGGGCCTGTGGTGCATGTCAGCTCAAGCATCCTACAGGGCAGCCACAACAGCATGCCACCTCATAGACCATGACTGTAGGGGAGGCCTCACAGCAAAGTGCCCTGATGGCGCAAGGGGTGGTGGTCCAAGTTTGACTGGAACCATGCCCACATTGAACCCAGAGGATATGCCCTCTACTGAGATGCTGGGAGTGGTACAGGGTGGGCAGTATGACTCAGTGCCTTCCCAGTCAGTCTGGACACAGTTTCTATGCAGCCCATCATAGAGAATAGTGGTTCAGCTGAGCTGGGAAAGACAGGGGACAAATGGGCATATGTCGGGTGGATGACCCATTAGGGGCCACCTCTCCAACATCATGTGGAAAATGATCTTAAAGGGGAATTTATTGATATGTTTTCCTGTTACATCAGGAGCTGCCTGAGGAGGCAGCCAAGAAGGGGAAAAGGACAGGTCAGAAGACCAAAAGTCATATTTACGTTTGATAATTGGACAGCGGTTTTGAACATATACGTGTCCGTGATATGGCATTACACCAGAAAAGCTGGTGTTCCTTCTAAATACAGGGACACCATCAAATTCCCCACCTATCATTTGACAGATACACTAGCCTGAAATATTTATTTATTTTAGTTATTTAGTTTTTGTTAACTGGTAGGTACACTAGACAGCATAGCTGCCTATTTTCAGGTACGACCCGGAGATTACAACAAAGGGTATGTAGACAATAGTAGATACAAGAAAACATCATGGGAACAAGTAGAAGTCAAACATAATACACTTACAGAAAATTTTCAGCAATGACAGTACATTTGCAGGAATCTATATGTAGTAACAAAACAGAAATATAAGTGCAAATAACTAACAGTCATAAGTCATACAACTAGTGAGTAAGTGCTAGAAGAGAGAAATAGTGAGATTTCCAGGCAGGTTTGAGAGTAGTAGTGGTTGGAGCTGATAGGCAACTAGGAGTATGATGAGCAATTCCATTTTGAAGACATGCAGCAGCCTAACCTTAAGTGGGAGAGTATGCATCTGGACCTATGGGCTGCCACATGACCTGGGTGAGGCCCAGTACAGTCACATACACAGATAGCAGGCACTTTAACATCAGGCAGGGTTCCAGGGATGGCAAAAGCACCATAAGAAGGCTAGAAAGGGGCTTGCTTTGATTATAACAAGGGTCAGTTTTGTGCCTTTGCAAATTCAGCCACATATGCAAAACTGCAGGGGGACCATAAGGTCACCAACTGCAAGGGCTCTGCCTCCAGACAGCAGTGGCCAGAAACAAGTGGCACAGACAAAACCAAGCAAAGGGCTTGTAAATCTGGCTGACTCACCAGTGCAGCTTGGACATCTCAACCCCTGGCTTTCCCGGTCCCTGACCATAAGACTGCATGGTTTTTGACAGATGGCTTTAGCAAAGGCTTTGAGATTCCATATAAAGGACCTCACGTGACCACTATGGCCTGCAAACTCAAATCAGCTTGAGCCCTCCTGCAGATGCTCAAGCAAAAATAAAAAGGAAGTCAAAGCCAACCGGTAGCAGGCCCATTTTAGAGACCACAGCTTCCAAACCTTAGAGTATCTCCACTAGGAATATTCCCGAGAAGGTATCTGGTGAATATCAATTGATACAGCACTTGTCTTACCCAAAACGATCGTCAGTCAATGACTTTATAGTGCTAGAAGACAGCTTGTCAGCTATGCGTCATTTGACATGGCTGTCGAGCTGGTACGCGATCTAGGTCCCGCAAGTTGATGTCAAATGCGACATCAAGTCTGCATTAGCCTCCTTCCTGTGAGACTGATAGGCTATGATCTACAGGGTTTCATGTCACAGGACAGTAGTATGTGGACAAGGCCATGCCCGTGGGTGCCTCAGTAAGCTGTGTGCTTTTGAGACATTTACATCTTTTAGAATGGTTGACTAGTCATGCATGGGGAAAGAGCACATTACGCACTACTTGGATGGTTTTTATTCACATAGACAAGTGGTACAGGTAAGTGTCTTGACACCTTGCAAGTGTTTTGTGCACTCAAGAAGCATTTTTTTTTTTATACTTTTCTTTATCCTCCTTCCTACCTCCGGAGCCCCTCCTTCTGTCTGCTCATGTCACCCTTGCCTACCTTTGGGGATCTGCCCTAGAGTGCCCATCCTCCTCTCCTTTTGCACAGTGGGTCTGTCCTGTAGGTAGTCCGGTAGACTTAGGTGGCCTTCATCTAGGCTGCCGAGGGGATTTTCCGCTTTTCTCCCTTACGCCCCTACCCCTGGGACATCGAACACTCTGGGGACATACGTCCCGAGTGGGGATGGCACCTCATGCGCTGACGACGTCCTCTTCCCCGACTGCTAGACGGAGCCGCCCCATCCCCTCTATCGCTGGTGCTTCCACTGGCTATGAGGGTGATGTAGAACGTGGGAACGCTCTTGGTTTCCACCCCTGAGGGAGGTGAGCATCTCGACGCCGATCCTCCTCCCCACCGAACCCCGCCACCGAGTCCATTCCTCGAACCCGGTCGCCGCGAGTGAGGTGGCATCTAGCCCAGCCTCAGCGCCACCAGGCTGGCTCAAGAAGCATTTTGATGTACGATTAGCTCCAGACAAAACTGAAGGTCTCACCACATGCCTCTTACTTGGGGATAGAGCTTGACTCATACACATGGTACCCTGACTAAGGTGATAACCTTAAGATGGTTACTGGGTCTTGCCTGGTGGTGCTCAGGGTTGAGGTGCTGGATGCCACACTTTGCGCCATGCTGGTGACCCGAGATTGGGAGCAAGCTCGGGTGCTGGGGTTGGCAGGGATGGGAGAGGATTGAGCACCACTGGGCTGCTCTCCTGTCCTGGGGGAGGGGTGGGCATAGCTTGGCAAGCTAGCAGCTCCAAGTGGAGATCAGGGCACTGCAGCATGTCAGCTGCATGTCATACCGTGTGGATGATGCTGGCAGGGTTGCTGTGCCAGAGCATCATGGGTGCACCATGCAGGGAGCAGGAGACTCAGAACATGGAAAAGCCCAGCCCTGAGGGGGGAGTCGATGGTACCTGACCCAATGACTACCACCAGATCTACTCCTGCCTGGCCTTCCAGGTCCTCCACCCAGTGGCCCAATCTCATAGCCAGAGCCTACAAAGAAAAGAGCGCCCAACAAGAAGCGGTGGCCCCACCCTGGAGGGTTAAGCTGGGGGTGCTGGCTGTGGGAGGGGTGGGGGAGAGAGGAGGCACAAGTTCAGGGGATCTCAGGTTGGCAGGAACAGGCAGGATGCCTGAGAGATGCCTCCTCAGGCCGTGACTGGAGGAAATAGAATAAATAAAAAAAAAAGATGATTACTTGGGAAATGGTAGATGCAAAGGCCATCCTACTTCAGTTTCAGACTTTAGTGGGGCACTTGAACTTTGCATGCTGGGCAGTTAGCCAGGGAAGACCATTTCTGAGATGGCTGGGAGCCATGACAGCCTGCCTCAAGCCATACCATCATATTAGAGTGATGCAAGGTATGAGGGTGGATTTAACATTTTGAAAGTGTTTTCTATTTTATTTGATTCATTTCTGAATTATTAATACGCTTGAGTCAGAGACTCATTTACAAAAGTTCCACATCTGAGCATACAATAGGTTAGAATACAGACAAAGTACAATGAAATAGTACAGACAATGGCATATTGAAGCACAAGGCAGAATTATGTGGTAAACAAATGCATACACATTTAGGTAACAGTTGGCATTTGTGGAAACAGTGGTGCAGATGATAACAGAGGGCACAGACAATGAGAACATTAGGTGACACTTGAACCATCAATGAGGAGACATTGGCAAAAGAGCATGGGGTTCCAATCCCAGTGCAAATTGATAAATAAAGAGGAAAGGTAACAGCATGAACGTGTACAGGAAACAGACAAGGAGGATTACAGGTAGAAAATACAATTTTCATAATACGAATTACAGGTTGGTGCACCAATAATGTGATGCAGCAACATTTGAGAAGTCAGGCTCTTGGTTTTGTCAGGCAACAGAGTTGACAGAAGGAGAAGGGGCAAAAGCAGAGCAGTCAATAAGGAGACTTTTCAGGCCAAGGCTGAAGGGAGGGGAGGAGTGGTATGGCAGGAGTGTGGAGGGAAGGAGGGACAGAAGACATGGCAGTGACAGAGAGAAGGACCAGGGAGAGGTAGAAAATCTGGGAGCTGTCAGAGGGTGAGGATGGTGAGTGGGGAGGAGTGACCAGCCAAGGTAAGGGAGTTGATAGAGGGAGGAGGGATGGAGGAATAGTAGGGTGCTAACACAAAATAGGGAATGGGGTGGCAATGTTCTGCTAGGGTAAAAAGCTGGGACTGTCACAGTTGCTAAGTGCAGAAGGTGCTGTTGAGTTTGTGTTTGAAAGAACCAAGCTTGGGTTCATCGAGATATCCTCGGAGAGGTTATTTAAGCTGCTAGGAGCTTGGAACATGAAATAACATTGAGCCTGGGTGGTCCGACAGAAAGGTGCCAGGTAGGTGTGCTTAGGCGCACCCTGGTGCCTGAGAGTTAGGCGTGCATATAAGAAGATGCTGGGTGGTTGGTGGGGTGAGCCTAGACTGACTTTTTCGCAAGCAGGCAGGTCTGATATGAAATTTTCCTTTAAGGTGCAACCAGTTGGTCAGGGCATATAGGTCACACATATGGGTAAGATTGTGAGCACCGGAGGCCAGACGACATGATTTGTTGAGTGCAGTACTTATTTTTTTATGTAGTGGCAGTGGCAGAGCCATAAACGATTAATCCAGTAGTCCATTATAGGAGTACTGAGCTGGTGACAGCTAACCATAATGCCTCAGGAGTCATGCTGTGCTTGTGCCGGTAGAGGATTCCAATTCTGCAGCTGATCACGCTCAAATAAGGCAGACATGTTCAGCAAAAGACAGGGCACTGTCAAGTTTAATACCTAGGTATTTAAAGGTAGAGACATGCTCAATGGGGACATTCTGATTATTAAAGATGGTAAGAGGGGCTGATTTTTGCTTGTTATGGGACTAGCAAAGGGCATGGTCTTAGTTCTTTGTAGTTCATAATCGGTTTATGCTGGATGAACCAGGACTCAACCACTGAGAAGTTAGGCTGGAGACTACTGACAAGGGGAGTGGGTCAGGCTGACTAGTACATAAAACCACATCATCTACGAGGAGAAGAATATTGGTACAGTCTTGGGAGAGGTATTAAGAAAGAGATTAAAAAGTAGGGGGACCAGTATGGAGCCTTATTGGACACCTGGAACACACAGGAGACTAATGGAAGGGGTGTCACGGATCTTTACCTGCTGAGATCTGCCTCCAGGTAGCTTTTGAACCAGGTTGTGGCACCACTGGAGATCCCAAGGACTAGGAGTGACTCGAGAAGGAGTGTGTGGTTGATCAGTCAAAAGCCTTAGTGAGATCAATGTATGTTGATCCCACTAAGACCCTTGGTCAAGTGCTTTGTGAATGCAATCAATATATTCTAGAAGGCAGACGTGGTACTGTAACCCTTTCTAAATCCATGCTGCTCAGGACATTGGAGGCTGTACTTGGCCAGGTAATCAGAGAGTTGGTCTGAAACAATCCACCCAGGGCTTTGGAGAAGGGTGGGAGAATGGAGATCGGGTGATAATTTGTGTGTAAGGGAACATTGTTTAACCAGTAGTAGCACACTAAGTCAAGCTTGTTTCCAGATGTGACCTGGGGAGCACAAGAAAGTTAAGTGACTTGCTCAGGATCACACAGTATGCACCTAGGTGGCTGTGGATTCAAACCCAGGTCTCCAGATCTGCAGCTTAGAGTCTTAACCCACTGTGCTATACTGCCTCCTGTAAGGCCCTGTCTCCAGCCCTGTGAATGGGAGTCACCACTGCAGCTTTCTACCATTGGGGAAACTGTCTAAGGGAAAGTGACAGGTTGAGGATTTTGGTGAGTGGCAGCAGTACCGAGTCTAGGGTAAGGTATAACTTCAGGTCGAGGGTGTCATTGCTGAAGTGAGACTTCAAGGCACTTTCAGGAGTAGTGCTTTGATACCTTCAGGGTGACTTTCTTAAAATAGAAAAGGGAGTTATTCAGGGCCGGGTCTGGCATAGTGGGGTTAAATGAGCTAGAGGGTTTATCAAAGAAGTCGGGGAGTACACCACTAAGGTCAATTAAAGCACACTTGAATGTGTCAGCTATTAGCTGCGGTCCTGGACTATTACCCCAATACTGTTAAGCATGGTGGGAGGGGTTCTGTTGGGCTTGATTTTGTGAGATTTCAGTACGCGTTGCTATCTGGCAAGACAAAACGGGGGACACTGAGCTGGAACTAGTTACAGACAGCTTCAGGGGACTGGGTTTTGGAGCCTTTTTCCAAGGCTCATGGTTGGCAAGGCAATGGCCACAGGAAATGGGTTGATCAAGGACTCACAAACAATATCCCACTCCTGGAATTCTTCCCGCTATGGTAGCAGTGAGAGTGTGGGGCTAAGACTGGCAGCAGGAAGTCAGGTGTTTGGATTTAAACTGCACTAGATAGCTTTTGGCAGTAAACAGCAAGAGGAAGGAGATGCTGTTAGAACTTTACTACTCTACTGGGACTATATAGCCCTCCCTCCCTCCCTCCACTCCCCCACCCTTAGCCAGTTCCACGCTTAAAAGCACAGGATTTGACTGATTATAGGAACTTCCTGCTTGGGAGCAGGAAGGGCGTGATCACAGAGGCACAGAAGACTCACCATCCTAGAAGGAAAAGAGTAGCTCTTCATCCTCCGCTAGGTGCTGGAGGTCTGACTCTGAGCAAGTAAGAAGGAGACTACTGAGGAATACAGGAACTTCTGTACCAGAACAGGAAGAGCTGGGAGTTTTAAGGGCACGGATGCAGTAAGAAAGAAGGAAAACAAAAAAAAGAAAGAAATAAAAGAAATAAATAAACAGAGAGGAAAGAGTAAGCACACAAAACAACTGTTGGGGCCACAAATAAGACCTGATGGAATGGTGCAGTGCAGTGGCTGTGGAGCGGTAGTCTTCGGGAGACACTCTGGAGGATATGGTGTTGTCCGATCTGCAGACACCTCTGGGCTGAGGGAGGAGGTTGCTTGTCTCCAGGCTGAGATGGCCAGGATTCAGGGACCTCCTTCCACCCAGGGACCACCAGGCCGCTGCCTCAGAGGTTGTCAAGAAAGAGGAGCGGTTGAACTACAGTGGGCTCAGGGAGGTGAGGGTGGTGGAACAGAGGTGCATCCTCCAGTTGTACCTCTACACAATTCATACGCTGTTCTTTCAGAGTGTGGTTCCTCATGGAGGCACCCGCGAGTGGAGACAAGGAGGATGCTGGGAATCTCACAAAGGAGACCCAAGAAGGGTGGCATGGGACCCCATGGGAAGGAAACAACTCCTGGTGAGGCACCCATTGTTAGGAGGGTAGAACTGGGGAGGATGGAGAGGAGGTATGGTGCCTGTTTGGTGCCATGGCTTGAGGGACAGGGAGCGAATTCTTAAGATCGCGGAGCAGCTGCACAGGGAGGGAGCTGGATATCGATATCCACCTAGGGACAAATGACCTGGCTGGGAGAAGGATCAGAGCAGTGCAGGAGGAGTTTGTGGAGTTGTGGAGGGTCTTAGACAAGTAGCACTACGGTAACCTTCTTGGAGGTGATGCCTGTCTATGGTATGGGTGAGCTATGGTGCTCTGTACCATGGGATTCAATCAATGGTTGAAAACTGTGCAGAGCTCAGGGATTTGGCTTCATTGAGGACTGACGGTCCACCTGAGGATACAGGCCTATACTGGCACAATGGTCTGCATCTGTCCAGAGGGAACCAGGAACCTGGGTGATAGGTTTAATTGCCTCATTGGCAAGCATTTAAACTAGTCAATGGGGGAGGCACTGAAAAGGAGCAGGAAATCCTAGCCCCCAAAAAAATCAGGGTAGTTAGTGAGGTAAACTCCAAGCTAGAGAAGTTGACAGGGAGAAGGGCAGGGGTAAATGGAGAAAAGGCAAAGGCAGCAAGGACAGGGATGGGGCAAAAGGGTAAGGCCATAAACAAATGGAAGGTAATAAGTACCAGTGCTCATAGTCTAGGTAACAAGCTCCCTGAACTGGTGGCCTTGATGGATGAGGGATGCCTGGATATCATGGCAGTCACAGAAACATGGTACACAGAGAACCATGACTGGGATGTCAACATACCAGGGTACACAATCTACAGGAAGGACAGAGGGTAGAAGAGGAGGAGGAGGAGGAGGAGTAGCTGTCTATGTAAGAGAAGGGATCAAAGCAACAGAACTAAAGGGTAAACAGGGAGAAGAGGAGGCACTGTGGGTCACCCTGGAGACCGGAAATGGCACCACAATCCGCATGGGGGTATGTACAGACCCACATCTCAGGGGGAGGAAATGGACAAGAAAATAATAGAAGGCATCCTTAGGATGGCAGAAAAATGGGAGATATTGTTGATGGGGACCTGAATATGCCAGATGTTAACTGGAGCATCTTTGCTGCAGCTACATCCAAAAGCAGGTAATCCTTAATGCCCTACAGGGGGCATGCCTCAGATAGCTAGTGTTGGAACCCACTCAGAGGTAGCAACTTGGGCCTGGTACTCTCAAACAGGGATGGAGAGAGGATCTGAGATCTAGAAGTGGGCAGCCATCTGGGAACAAATGACGACCAAACTGTGGTTCATTATAAACACAGCTGCAGAGTCAAGCCATACAAAAGTGAGGGTACTGGACTTTAGGACGGCTGACTTTGTCAAAATGGAGAGTGTCTCAGAAAAGCACTAGCAAACAGACACGAAGGAGTGGTGGAGGAACAATGTGGAAACATCAAAACTGCCATCCACAGAGGCAGCAAGCCTTTGTGTGAAGCAAATTAACAAATCAAATGAAAGAAAAAAACACTATGATTCTCAAAGAGATGGTGGGAAGGTTAGAGAGAAAAGATAGCATTCAAGAAGTGTAAGGAAACACAGAAGGAGCAGGACAGAGAACTGTACCAGTTAAAGCAGAAAGAAGTGGAAAGCAGTCAGAATAGTAAAGGCCCAAACTGAGGAAAAGATAGCCAACTCAGTTAAGAAGGGGGATAAAACATTTTATAGGTACATTAGAAAGTGAAGAAAGACCAAGGGAGGGATAGTGAGGCTTAGTAAAGGGAAGGGTGGATGGGCAGAGAGGCACAGTGAAAATCAGGGATACTGAACGAATACTTCAGCTCAGTATTGACAAAAGAAGAGGAGGGGAGGTACCTAATCAAATCAATAGAAACAGTCTGGATTGGGGGATCGATACCAGTCCTTTCTCAGAAGAAAGGGCCTATGGCTGGTGGGCAAGGAGACAAAGGCATTTAGCATGCCTCATTTGGGAGTGATATGGCTATGGAAGCAGCTAAATTGGGAATGCCAGAAGGGTGGATAAAGGGGTGGGCAGATGGGCAGCCAGCGCCTATAATGGATACATCAGATGGCTGGTTGGGATTTTGAGCATGCTGAGGTGGCAGGCTGGATGGCCATGGGCCAGCACTGATGGTGGACAGGTTACGACTTTTCCTATGCAGTCCATTTACACTGTTTATTTTTCTTTCAGGTGCACATGCATGGATCCCAAAAATATGGATTATAGACCATTCCTATGCAGTAAGCTCACAGCAGGGGTGAGGTTCAACTGTACAGCATGCAGCTGGAATTACTGGAGCAATGGGCCATTTGCATTGCTTGGAAAAGGGGTATGAGGTGAGGCCAATTACTGGGAACAGTCTACCAATTAGGGCTCCACAAGTAGCCCCACGTCATGTTGGTGCTGCATTTGGGCAGAAATGGCTTGGTCACCCTTGGGGCCCCCAAATTGATCAACCAAATAAAGAACGGATGGTGCTCAATGCTCTCCCATCCCTGCCAACCCCCAGCGCCCAAGTTTGCTCCCAACGGCTTGACTCATCTAAGGAAGCTACTCCACAGATGTTCTTGATGTGGTCTCAGATCATTCCTGTATAGCAGTGGTGAGAACTTGGAGTGTCCTGGCAATGAGAAACACGCAGAGGAAGTAATCAGGAGGTGTGCGAGTTTGTTCTCTGGTGTGGTGTGGAGGTCATCAGCCACTTTCACATCATAAAAGCATATGGAGCTATATATAGCAAGGATGGGCTACATTTGTCAGGAATAGCTAATGACATCTTTAACTCAGCATTATAGGATGCATGCAAGCTCACTTTACAAAGATGGGCAAAGATGCCTGGGGCATTGGTGGGAAAAAGTGCTGAGCACGTGTAAGTGGCAGTAAATTCACGTCAGACCTACCTAAAAAGAAATTGTTCTGGGCAAGTTTGGAGCAAGTTTGAATTGGCTGACAGCTTGCCAGAGGCACGACACTGGGCAGTACACGTCACAGAAAAATGGTGGGTTGCATAATTAGGGCATGCACTGGAACACAGGGAGGACAGGACCTGTAGACAGGGATTGTGGCCCTGAGTGGGATGCTCCTTGGCAAGGGTGATGGATCTCTCAGAATTTGGCTGGAAAGGTGGGAACTGTCCAATGGAGAGACACAGCCCTAGGCCAGTCTATCCAACCACGGGCCAGAGTTTCCCTCAGTATGCAGAACACTGAAGGCTAAGGGTCAAGTCAGAAAATGAGACATGAATTTCCTGCCCTGGGGTCTTTGGCCAAAATTGTACATGTGTGTGTGTTCTATATATATATATATATATATATATATATATATCTCTATGTGTATATAAATAGAATAATAGATAGGTTGTGGTGTATTACAAGGTAATAATTCCTCCGAGAGGTTCTGGGGACACAGAAAACCTCGACAGCGAGCTCGAGAGGTTTCATGTGTCCAGAACCTCGAGATGTAATTACTACCTTGTAATGCCAGAAACTATTTGTTATTTTTTAATATATGGATACGAGGTGAACTGACTCACCTCCGTTTCAGCACTGGAGTTACGGGTGGATGTGCATGCTGGCAGGGTTCCCAGTCCTGTGTGTGTGACAGCAGCTGCTGTGGGTTCATTTAGCTTATTTTTTTGTCAGTGGCGGTATCGAGCTAGCAGAGGAGCCTCAGAGAGAGTCCGATTGTGAATAGTGTTACTCAAATGGTTTTCAACCTAAAAAAAACAAAAACAAAAACAGGTTGCTTCACGGAAGATTGTCTCGCTAAGCGACGAGCAAGCCGCCATGTGTTCAAACTCCTTCTGCCCGCCCACAGAGGAAAAGCAGCCAATCAGAAGGCCACGCAGTTTAACACGTCGGGATAGACCTGCACATGCACTGTTTAGTTTGTTAGTAATACTCATCGCTTGGGTGCCGAATGATAGTATTACGGCACCCCAACGATAGTATTATCACCAGGAAGAGTAGTGTTATCGCTTCAGGAGCGATGGTACTACCAGGAAATTTTGTATGCTTTTGAACCCTATTATTTTAACAATCCATATATAAAAATATATATATGTGTATGTATAAATACTGTGTTGTATATACTGTATATATATATATATATATGTATGTGTGTATATATATATATATTATGGTAGCACGGTAGTGCTACCATAGATTAGGATTGAGAGCCATTTCTATATTAAACCCCAAACTTTGCACCTTAATAACTTTGCAACCGTTTGATGGATTTGCCTGAAATTTGGAATTTATGATCAAGAACCATAGGCCTTGGGATTTGCCAAGTTTGTACTGGTCGGATATACGGCTGCGAGTTATTAAGTGTGATCTGTGCGCTCGTTACGCTTTTCTGGAATTCCGTGGTCGCGCCTACAGGTCATACGGTTTGCGTGACCGGCCCAAAATCTTCAGGGAACGGCGCCGGGTCCCCGATGTGCCTTTCAAAGATTTCGTGAAAAATATTAAGCGGTTCAAAAGTTATTCAAAACAGTTTCCCATTATAAGTCAATGGGAAAAGTTAACAAAAGTTCAACACTTTCGCAAATGCATTTTTACTTTCGCAAATGGGCCTGTTACTTTCGCAAATCAGCCATTTTGTTTTCAGTTGGTGATCAGAAAAATGGTTGGCATTTAAATTTGGGACCTCTAGCAACCTAATTTTTTGTATTCACCTAGTCGGGCCCTGAGGATGCTTGCCATGTCTTTATTTTGTGGTAAAACACCCCAGAAATATGTTTTTCAAATTTCTGGAAAAAGTACTTCATAAATTACTTTCCTGCTCACGAAAGTGTCTCAAATTTTTATGAAGCTTGCAAATTGCACAGTAATTTTCTAGTCTCAGGGAAAATGACAGCAATTCTTTGCACTGCACTGCAAAATAACCGTTAGGAGTTTTGGGTTGAAATTTGGAGAACGCAGCCAACATCTCACAGATGTGCCTTTCAGTGTTGTATTGAAAAATATTACACAGCGGCAAAGTTATGGCACTCCAAAGTTGACAGTTTCTCCATAGGATAACATTACGGCGTCGAAGCATTACGGAATCCTTTGGCACCCTGCTGCAAAATAACGGTTTGGTCTTTTTCCTGAAATTTGGAGGGAAGACGCCAACAGTACACAGATGTGCCTTTCAGTAGTTTGGTGAAAAAATATCATATGGCGGCAAAGTTACGGCACTCCAAAATTGATGGTTTTTCCATAGGATAACATTCGACGCCGTTACTTAACAGAAATCATTTGGAGCCCTGCTGCAAAATAACGGTTTGGTCTTTTTCCTGAAATTTGGAGGAAGACAGCCAACAGCCCACAGATGTGCCTTTCAGTAGTTTGGTAAAAACATTACAGGAGGCAAAGTTATGGTGCTCCAAACTTTCTTTTTTCCCATCGGATAACAGTACGGCGTTAAGCTGCGCCTTTCAGGGCCCGTATCCGGAAGCGGTAGAGATCGGACTTTTACATCGGAAAATCTCTTAGCCTCTAATGGGGCTAAGATCCAAATTAGCCAGGACAGTTGTAAATAATATGACTTTTAAATTTTTTTTCACGCCGACGGTTCCTGAGATATGTATTTAGTATTCCAAGATCTCATTTTCAGCCGATACTCATTATTTTGCATACATTATTTGTACTCACTGTCTTTCTCAATGCAGGTTTTGGGAAAACCAGCCTGTGCGCTTACATTACTGTTACTGTTGCCCTTTCCGCTATGGATCCGTACTCGTTCACTTACCATTGACGTCTGCGCCACCATGTGCGTTATCCTTATGCTTTACTTGCGCTTGCGGTTCTGTTATTTTTGCCATTTCTGTCTACAGTACTGTTTATCTTACTGTTTCACTTACATCACCATGCCCATTGACTTTTCTGTTTGCAGGCACCATGTTACTATGTGACAACACATCACGTGCAGACCATTCCGTCACGCCACCCTGTGTTACCCTTTCTGTTCTCATTCATGCTTGTGTTACCATGTGCGCCACTGTTAGCATTTCTGTTTGCGTTGCTGTCCCTGTTAGTATGCCACAACACATCATGTGGCGGGGCGCTGAGGCCCAAAGGGCCCATGCTCCCGCCCTCCACCTGCATTACATTCACTATTTCTCGTTATCATTCTCAAAAGAAAGGAAATTAGAGGCAAAAACTCCATTTAATGCATTAGTTAGGGTTGTTCCACAGCGACAAAAGTGAGGAATTCGCTGTTAGGGTTGAAAACCCCCTTGGACCCCCGCCCACCCCCAACTGGCATTAGGTGCATTGGGATCGTGGGTCCTAACTCTCACCCCATTCTCCTATACTTCTTCTGCTTTACACATGTCATGGGGTGAGAGTTAGGCTGACGTATCCCAATGCGCACCCCTAATGCCGGTTGGGGGTGGGCGGGGGTCCAAGGGGAGTTTTCAACCCTAACAGCGAATTTCCTCACTTTTGTCGCTGTGGAACAACCCTAACTAATGCATTAAATAGAGATTTTTGCCTCTATATATATATATATATATATATATATATATATATATATATATATATATATAGTATCGTGTATATACTGATTTCTACAAGGATATTGATGATTGTAAATATGTTGATGAATCTTAAATTTAAGTAAAAGCTTTGGCCTTTCTGTACCCAAAACAAAATGGTGTGATGTGTTTTATTATGGTAATGGGGACCTGTTTGGGCAATGGTTTGTACTGCCTTTGGCATGACTAAAACGTGAGCTTGTAACATGCGTTTGTATGTTTACTGTTGCAGTGCACTTCTATTTCATTGGAATTTCAGTCCTGAATATCCTGTCACATTAGTTCCAGTGCCATGCACTGTCAGATGGAGGCTGTGAGCTAAATCCCACTATAATCCAAACCCATAAGGCCACATAAGGGCTTGTTCACTTTCTGCAGGTTGAGATACAGATGAGACACTTAGAGTCCTGAGTCGGATGAAAGACATGTCTGTGTCTTCTGTTCACAGTCTTTACAGATTGTGTGAGATGCCATTTGGCATCATGCCCTCCTGGTTAAAGCAGAACCAGTCTAAATGCTCATGGTTATTTACATATACATCCCATGATGCTTTGCATTGGGATATGTGTGATTTTGTATTTCTTCTAAATTCATATAGACTCCCTCAGACATCAGATTAACTTGAGCCCCAGTGTCTAATTTAAATGATATGATAGTGCCATTCACTTCTAAATTTAACACTCAGTCACTTTTACTTGTAGTCTGCTTTATGCAATGGGCTCGGGCTTGCAGATGACTGCCAACACCATGCAAAATTATTTTTTTCCACATTGTTTACAATCCTTCTCATAATCTGGACATTTCCATTAGCTGTGCTGTATCTCATATCTACCCACTGCTTCACATTATCAAAGCACTTTCTATTCTGCAGTGGTGCTTCTGCTTTATGATAAGCACCCTGTCTGGTCGCTTTCTTCAATGCCACATGTATTTTTCAACTTTCTTCCACACCCAACTCCTTTGTTTGTGTTCTAGTTATCTTAACATCTCTGCAAATTTGTACTGCTTTATCTGGCACCAGTTCCTGCTCTCTTAAAGCGCTTTGTCAGACATCCCACCTTTTTTTATTTATCAGTTAGATCTTCAAATTCATATGTCTTACTGAGTGTTCTCAGTTTAGTTAAATATTGGTCTAAGGACTGTCCAGACCCTTTTGTACATATGAAATATTTATGAAATTAATACATCAGCGGTTCATTTTGGGATATAATATGCTTTAAACTTTCCTAATATCTCATCACAATTTAAATTCTGGCCCGACTACTTTTGAAAATTATTGTAGATGTTGAATGCATCTTCTCCTACTTCATTTAAAGAAGTACTACAGTCAAACTTTGCAAAAATATATATGTTGTGCAGAGTGTTTTGATTTGTGTGTTTAATCCTGGTGTGTCCTTCCCATTGTTTGCTATTAGGTTTTGTTTCTCCATTTTCCTACTAGATTTATGACCTCTGGGCATCTCCATACTAGAATGGTTTATTGTCTTTCTTTGTCCTACAATGCCTCCTGTCTCATGTGACTGTGATGGGTCAGGGACCATTTATACTCCATTTACTGACAGGTGGGAGTTCATGGGTAAACCATGCAATGTTCTGTTCCCAGGATTGTGAGGTATGCAAACCTAAATTCTTTGTTTGTAGGTGAAAATCTGATGCCTTTAACCTCCTTGTAGAGCAGAATGTCCTAGGTCAAAGTACACTCTTGGGCACAGAGGTCACAAGACTTGTTTACATCTCACAATCCACCCAGCAGTTTCCTGTATCTTGAAGGTGTACATATGTTACCAAAAGTCACAGTTCTATTATTACTAATGACGTATTAATAGGTTATAATAGGGCTCAGACTCACAAGAAAAATAAATTAGACATTTTTTCAGAAGCATGTCATATGTGGTTTACAGTATATAATACTTTCTCACAGTTACCATTAGTGTCCTATGTTGTAGATGTTGTACTTCATTTCATGAGTCAGCTTTTATTTTTATTATAAATAACTTGGGGCACTATTTTGAAGTTGCATGTTATTTTGCTGCCTTGATGTCTCCCTCTGCTTGTCATGGCACAGCATCTTTTGCTGCCATAGTCTTGTGTTAGAAGACATCAAATGGAATGGTAAGCCTATAGAGTGATAGATGGTTTCATGAGTTATAACATTGCCCCTCACTCAGAAAAATAAATGACGTGCTGAGTTAGGCACATCTATCTGTCTATGAATTTAAGGTCAAAAGTGACTCTAGACCACCAAATTATCCACCCCACATTTTGTAAGCAGAAATGAAATATGTTATGGAGTCTAAGGCTGTGCAGGGGGCTGATATTTTGGTATTTGTATTTCTGCCTCTGGTATTTGCACATTTGTGTTTACTAATAACACATTTTATGTTAGCTTGCGCATGCGCAAGGAGCGTTTTGGGAGAGTAGCACTTGGAGGTGTGCCTCTCCCACCTAATACACTGCTCCCTTGAGCAGACATGGCGATCCTGCACCAATGGGTGCAGGAGCTCAGTATGACAGCGGTGTTCCTCTGCTTCAAAGGAAAGCACCACTGCCATACTGAGTGCCGCCCCTCGTGTCACATGCTGCACTCTCCCCGGCGCACATCCGCCCGTCCCACCAAAGCTTTGGTGCCACGCTGAGGCCCCACCCCAGCGTGGCAAATGTTGTTTAATAGGCGGGGTGCCCAATCCCGTCGGCTCCATGGCCCCCAAAGCCACCCTGCTGCCATGCTGGGGCCCACCCCAGCATGGCAAATGGTTATTTACTTTGCCGGCGAGGTGTCTAATCCCGTCAACTCCTTGCCCCCCTTTAGTTTGCTGTGAAGTTGCCCAATCAGTCATTTCGCCCCAGCCATCTTCTGCCATGCTGGGAGCCCACAGCATGGCAAACATCCACATTGTCTTTTTTTTTTTTAACCTGTAAAACAAAAGCGGTCCTTGGCGCGTCTCCCAGCCCCCCACAACCGCACCCCCACTGCGCACTCAGCCTCCACACCCCTCACCCCATACTTACCTCCGGACTCTGGCATGATGATCTTGGTGGACCGGGAACATGTCTGCACTCTTCAAAGCCGACCGCTTGAACTGAGGAAATGCCGGTAAGCTGTATAATGGGCTACATAGGGGTTTCAACTTTATTGCATATCTCAGTCATTTTTGGAATTTTGCCAAATTTTCAACATGGGGGTTTTGGGACCTCTTCCTCGAATGACATCACTGTCATGGTGTTATTCAGCCTGAAGGGTGATTTCGCAGGCACTGCGCAGTCACTGTGCAAAATTACCCTTCGGCCTTGAATAACACCATGACAGTGACATAATTCATGAGAAGGGTCCCAAAAACCCCATGTTGAAAATTTGGTGCAAAATTCCAAAATGACTGTTTTACGAGCATGCGTTATGCAGTTCCTCACGCAGGCTCGTAAGTTCGTGAATTTTCAACATTTCCACTTCAGATTTTCAACATTGCCATTTTATCACACCTTCTTATGAGTTGTACAGCTGTCACTTTTCACATCTCACTCAAAATGTGTTTCCGCCCACATGCGCGCAATGGGCAGGTCGGTTGTCGTGAAATCAATGTATGAAACACATTAAGAAAATCACAGTGACACTGTTTATGAGCAGAGGTGTTAAAATGGCTATGTTGAAAAGTTTGGTGAAAAAATTCTAAAATGACTGTTTCTGGCGTGCGTTGTGCAGTTCCATGCGCTTGTAAGTTTGCAAATTTTCAGTATTTTCACTCCAGATTTTCAACATTGCCATTTTAACACACCTCCTTATGAGCAGTACAGCTGTCATTTTCATATCCTGCCTAAAACGCCTTTCCGCCCATGTAGTGCACAATGGCGCAGTCGGTTATGTAAATCAATGTATGGGACACAGTAAGAAAATCACAGTGACACTGTTCATTAGCAGAGGTTTTAAAATGGCAATGTTGAAAATTTGGTGAAAAAATCGTAGCTCACTGCTCTAACCCTAGCCCACTGCTTCCTTCTACTTACCTAGAAATTAGCTGCCTTGATACTCGAAACAAGCACTTTGTACCTTTTTCTGAACTTATATTTTTCTATGTCATTGTCATTTTATGCAACATCTTAATGCTTGCCCATAATTCTGTACTTGAATTTGTACTGTTTTTCGATTATGCAATCTGTAACTACCTGTCTGTGTCAAAAGACCTCCTTGTGAATGAGCTTGTTCAACGGAGTTTTCCTACAATAAACTTGAACTTGACAATGCTCCTTTTATACTGCCCAGATAAGATCACTTTGATTTAAATGAAGTTTACTGCTCTTTTGTCCAAAATCACCAATGAACTGATCCATTCAGCTGGTTCATCTACTCTCTATAACTTCCTGAGCTTGCATGTGACCTAACTCTGCTTTAAATGTATCACTCAGTGCACATGGTGTGTTTCAGCATGGGTGAATCACAGGCTGGGCTTCCTTATCTATTTTGATCATATGCTCCCCTGGCAGGCATCACATACCTTCAAAGAAGTCTTATATCTCAAATACTAGTGCATCATATTCCCAGTTACACTGGATTTCTATTGCAAGCACTCTCTTCACCAGATTCAGCTTTTCATGCTCACTTTCTTTAAATGACTCCTGGCGTGTCACTGGGGTGGCTTTGTACATGGCCACCATTACCTGGTGAGAATAGGCTGCCTTTGCCATTAGGCAAAAAGTCTCAGGACAAAAGAGCCCAGTCAGGTGTGAAGTACCTGAGGGGGGGCCACAGGGCCCCTCCAGTACAGAGTGGCCTAGGGTGATTAGAAAGGGATGGTCGGAGAAGGCCTCTTAGACCAGCTCAGCACAGTGTTTTTTGGCATTTCTCTGAGGCTTCTACTGCATTCTTGGGAACTTCGTAGGTCCTGGTAAGTCTTTATATTTTGCAGGCAGGCCTTCTGCAGGCTGCCGGGTTCCCACCTTCTTTTTTCTTTCGGCTAGCTTTCTGTCCCATTTGTATATTTTTCTGTCTCCTCATTTTTCCACTGTTCTCCCCTCAGGCTGTTGTCCTAGTTGGTGTGTTGTTTTTGAGGGCCACCTACCTGGGTCTCTGTTTCTCCGGGAGGCGGGGCCTCGAGCTGCTGCACTGTTTTGGGCACATTACCTCTATTGTTTGTCGGCTGCATAGGGCTTCTGCCTTTCTGGTGGCCCTTTGTCTGTTTGGTCCTCAATAATCTGGCTGTGCCTTGGGTCCCCCACCAGCTTTCTGGTCCCGGGCTGAGTGCCTCCAGTACTACTTCAGTTTATTCAGCCTGAATCTGTTTTGTTTACTATTTAAAATTCCACTTAATCATGTTTCATTCTTTCCCTTTTTATATTTTTTGATATTGTCTTTTTGTTAATATAATCTTTATTGAGTTTCACGGTACATGCGGTATAATGACAAGCTTACAAAGAATGGAGCATCTTTACAATGGGCATCTGCATTTACATCCATCAGGTTGAGGTATCTACACCACTTTCATAGAGACTTCACTACCCTGTGGGACAACACAGGAGGAGGACCTCGTACTATTAAACTGTTAACACACATTGGTCAAGATACCTTCATATACCTAATGATATATGTTAATATAAAATGCCCAGAGTGCTGCTACATGGAGGAGGGGTGCCCACTACAGAGGAGGTCAGAGGCTGGGGCACCAGGACTCATAATAGTAGTGCTGGAGAATGCCCTCAAGCTGAGCAAATTAATTGAACATGCTAGCTAGTGTTAGACTAAGCTTGGTATAACATTTTGAGCAGCCTAAGGATTAGGGTACTGTCTCTGCTCATGGCGTGAAGAAGCCATGCATTCCAGCATGAGGAGCACAACTCTGTGCGAGCATGCAGTGAATGCAATATTTTCTCCATTTGGAATTTACTATTGACCATCGTCCTCCAGGAGTACACACTCAGGATTGTGGAGGTGAGCCAGCATTTTGTGACTGCCTTTTTGGCCACCGTGATTAAAATCCTAGGAGGTAATGAGAATTGGATCATTCAGGCTCCTTGGGTATTGGGAAGAAGGTACAGAGAGGGGTTAGTGATATCAGCCTGACAAAGAATTCAGTTAGCTCATTCTCAAGCACATGCAGAAAGGGCTGAAGGCAAGAGCATGCCCACATAACTTGATAATATGTAAGCTTTAGGCTCCTGCATCCCCTCCAGCAGGCTAGGGTATGGGTGGGAAGGTAGTGGGTCGTTATCACGGGGTTTGGAAATATCTCATTAAGTGTGTCCAAGCATATTCTCTCCATGGATGAAAGCTTGTGACTTTGCCACTTGGAAGGCATGCTCCCAAGCCTCCTTCATTATTGGCTGGCCTATCTCCTGTTCCCATCTGGCAGCTACATCTGAGAATCCCCCGTCTGTAGATTGTAGGTTCTGGTAAGGTTGCAAGTTCATATGAGGTCCATTTCCTTGTGCGTGAAGTTGATACAGTATGTAATTATTAGAGGTATTGCTCTGGGAGCGGACCCTTATTGGGAATGACAGAATGTAGTGCCTCAGTTGGAGGTACTGGTTGTGCTCCATATGTCACAGGTTATATTGCATTTGTAATGTGGCAAGCTGTTGGACTGTGTTATCCGCAATAAATTGGTAGATGTATTGTAGGGAATATCTTTCCCAAGTTAAGTATCCTGTGCCTAGGGTGAGAAGAAAAATCTTCTAATTGGGAAATAGGGCACAAGAGAGGTAGAAACTGTGTTATGTGTATGTAATTGCTTGCTAATGTTTTGTTAGGTCTGAACCGGAAACACAGTCACGGATTGAGGTGCCACAATAAATCTGTGGAGGGTGATCAGTGGAATAAATGGCACGTGAAATATCGGTTGGGGAACGCTGCCCGCTCAGTGTCCAGCCAAGCTTTATGATTATTCTCCAGATGCTGGCGTAGAAGAAAACAGAGCTGAATGGTCCAGTAATATAGCTGTGGGTGCAGAAGTGCCAAACCTGCAGCTCTTTTAGGGAGAAAAAGCTACCGGAGCTTTACCTGTCATCTTTGGCCTGCCCAGATAAATCAAGAATCTCTTTGTTCCATGCCCTCCAGGTATGTGCCTAGATGACGATAGGGACATTTTGAACTAAGTATAGTGCCCTGGGCAGAATCACCATATGGACCACCTTTTCTCTTTGAGTCAATGAGAGGGCAAACCCCCATTGATAAATCTCATGGTTTAAGTGGGGGATAGTTATCTAGGACTTACCATATCCACCTTACAAATGAGTCTGTCTCAAGGTGTTTTGCCTTGTAAAATCAAGATTGATTAATTGATTGATAACAGAAGTTGGGGTGGGCCATGAAGATCCTTTAATATTTAAGCTTCTTCAGATGCCATCGGAAGGAAAGGTCTCAAGGAATAGTTGACTAGGGAAGAAATGAAAGCTAGGTGCTTAGTTTTGGATGTGTTTAAAAGATATCCTGATGCTTTGCCCCAATGATTTAGAATTTCAAAAATCTTAGGGAGGGATGTCTCAGGGTCATTAACGTAAAGGAGCACATACATCTATGTAGTGGTGTTTGTCTGCTTCTACCCTTACTCCTGTTAACATTGTTGCCTATCTTATAGCTTGGGAACAGGCTCGATATGCACTGCAAAAACAGTGGTGATGGGGCAGCCATGGCATGTCCCTCTGAGCAGTGGGAAGTCATCAGAGTGGTGGCCACTGACCTTAACACACACCTTAGGGCCGATATATGCATTGTAGGAGTTCCACGAAGGCAACCGGAAATCCCAGCAGCCCCAACACTGAGTACAGGAATGGTCAGAGACCCGGTCAAATGCCTTTTCAGCATCAAGACTTAAGAGTAATGGGGGAAGGGTCTGACTGCCTTTGATATAGTATATGCAGAGTCGTCTGATATTATCTGTGGTGGTATGGGTATGGATAAACCCAGTTTGCTCGGTGTAGGAGCAAAGGTAACATGTCCAGCTGTTTTGCCATGGTTGACATAAAGAATTTGTAGTCCATGTTAGGACTAAAATGAGATGGTAGGAGGAACAATGGGGGGGTTAGCTGGTTTAAGGATGACTGATATCACTGCATAAGACCATAAAGAGGAAGGTCACCTAACTCCAGTTTGATGCTGTTGTTTATGTGCCCAATTGTTGAATCGCATCTGTGTGAGCATGGTGGGGGGGGGGGAGTCGTGAAAGCTCTGTTTGCAATATGTTTGAAAACTGGCAATCTTGTATAACTGTATCAAATATCTTGTTCTGGATAATACGTCAACTGTTTTTAATTGCTATGCATAGTATATCTCGACTTCTAGTGGGAGAGTTTTGTCTAGCCCAGTCCATGTTTTCTTCTGCAGTCTGCTCTGCGGGGGGGCGCTGGTTGTTTGTGGTGTGGGGAAAATACAATTGAAGCTGACAAAGTCAGGCTCCCCATCATTTCTCTGTCTTACTTACAGTATGGGCAGGCTTCCCCATGTTTAAATGGGAACTCCGTCAGCAGTAATTCTGTAAAGAAAAACAGCCAGTCTGCTTGTTTTGCTGGCATGGTGGCGGATGTTCTCTTCCTTTATGCTTCGTGACTGGCACCGTTTTAGAGTTGTCCGGCCACCTTTCCTGGTATCCACCATGTGGCCCCTCACATTCTTTTTTCTTTTCTGCTAGAAAAGCTCTCAGTTTGCTAGATGTTTGTGCTTTTAATCTGTTTTATTGTTACAGAAGATTTTGTATGAACTGGGACCTTTGTGTATCTGACTTCATCTATCCCTCATGCTTTCTCTCCCCCAAAAAGTCATGCCCCTGTTTGTGATTGTGAATGTCCCAGAACTTTATTATGTTTGCTGAGGATGCAATAGTAGTAATGTACGATGAATTCTAGATGGAAAGGTCCTGCTTATTCAAATATTCTTAGCAGTAAGAATGAGGAGAAAAAAAAAAAAAAAAAAGTATTAAATGGATCTGTTTTGAATATCATACTTTTTTTTAACTTAGTTTATCCTCCTGCATCTGGCCAGGCTGGGTTCTCCTTCCACCTACTGCCAATTGCTCTGATCACATCCAGCCTGAGATCATGCCTCTAATCCATTGGGACCACCAGCCCACCTATGACACATTGCTGTGCTGCTCCCCGGCTTACCCACGAGGGCTGGGTATGCCTTCAGCTCCTTCAGAATTTCTTCCCTGTGGACATCTGGTCACCCATGCAGAGGTGAATACTGATGGTTTCCTGTAGGATGGAGCTGCAGATCCAGCATTAGATGTGGCTGGCTGTCAGAGGTGTCATCTTCCCATGTCTGCACCTCCATTTTCCATTTTTGCCCTGCCCCATTGTCAGAAGCATGCAGCAGGATTGACTGCCGGTGAGGCTAGATGTAGCCAACCTGAGATCGTACTCCAGTGGCTCCCATCTGAGCCACAGATCCACTGCACCACCACCTATGGTCACCTAGGTGGCAGTAACACAGGGGTTGTGATTCCTCCTCCCAGGAGGAGGAGAGCATCCTATGGGACATTCAGTCCTTCTCCCTGGCCAGCCCTCCGATGGCCTGGGCTCATCCGAACCTGGGTCGCTGGCACCATGAGTGGCAGTGCTATTGCTGGCCTATATCATACTTATTTAAAACAAGCATTTGTCCATGTCGAATGTTTGCTTGCTGGCATTGCATTGGTAGTGTAGGAGTTAGAGATATGTGTAATAGGAATGGCAATGAAGTATCAAACTGAAGCCAACCCCACCACCACCCTACAGATACTGACAGGCATTGGGGTGTGTCTTTGGGTCATCAGGTATAATGGCCATGCCATTTCACGACACCCTACCCTGCGGACACCGACAAGTGTCACGGTGTGCGTTGGGGTCTTTGGCCTATGTTCATCCCATTCCATCAGGAAATATGGTGAGATGGGTCCAGTATAGGAGAATGGGGTGAACTTTGGTGCCAAAGAGTCCAAGGCACACCTCGATGCTCTCACTGGCTGCAGGGTGTGGGAGGGGTGGGATATGTATGCATTACAGGCGACAATCCCAAGTCACACCCTGATGCCTGCCAGTCTCTACAGGGTGGGGCGTTATGGTCGGAAACCCTAATGCCTGAGGCTTTCAATGGTATTTTCACTCCAAATTTTCAACATTTTTTTGTGACCCCACCTCATGACAGTGGCAATATCAGTTTGTTAGCTGAAAGCTGATTTTGCATAGTGACCATGCCATTTGACACCACAGGTGCAAAAACACATTTCGAACAGGATGTGAAAAATGACAGCTGTTCTATTCATGGGAGGTGTAAAAATGGCAATGTTGAAAATCTGCAGTGAAAATATTAAAAATTGGTGAAGTCATGAGCGTGCATAGAAACTGTGCAGCAGCACACCCGTAATATAATTAGTTTAGGGATTTTTACAGCAGATTGTCAGCATGAGCATTTTGGGACCTCTGCTCATGAACAATGTCACTGTGATTTTCTCAATCTGTCCGAACAGTGATTTCCCACAGCGACCACGCATTTCTCGCTGGAAGTGCAAAAACACATTTGGCCATGGTGTTAAAAATGATAGCTGTACTGTTCTTAAGGAAGTGTGGAAAATGCCAGTGGTGAAAATCTGACTGAAAATATTACAAATTCATGAACTTATGAGGTGCGTGGAAACTGTGCAATGCTTGCTGCGTAACACAGTCATTTTATGGACTTTTGTCACCAAATTTTTAACATAGCCATTTAAGACCTCTGCTCATGAACAGTGTCACTGTGATTGTCTTAATCTGTCCTGAACATTGATTTCGCACACCGATTCTGCCATTGTGCACTACATGTGCAGAAACACATTTTGGGTGAGATGTGAAAATGACAGCTGCACTGCTCATAAGGAGGGTGGTAAATTGGAAATGTTGAAAATCTGGAGTGAAAATATAAAAATTTGCAAACTTATGGCGTGTGTAGGAACTGCACAATGCATGCTCGTAAATCAGTCATTTTGGAATTTTTCACCAAATTTTCAACATAGGGTTTTGGGGCCTACCTCATGAACTGTGACACTGTCGTTTCATAAATTGGTTCCAAAGGTGGTTCCACGCAGTGACCTCAAAATCAACTTGGAGACAATAACGCCATGACAGTGTCAGAATTTGTGAGGAGGGGTCCCAAAACTCCATGTTGAAAATGTGGTGCCAAAATTCCAAAACATGCCTGAGATATGCATCAAAGTTGAAAAAGTTTTACTCCATTATATAGCGTACTGCATTTTTCAGTTTGCGGTCAGCTTTGAAGAGTGCAGATGTGTTCCCGGTCCACGAAGTCGTCTCACCAGCCTCGGAGGTAAGTATGGGGTGAGGTGTGGGGTGGGGAGGTGGATGCGCAGAGGGTGGGCGCGGTTGGGGGCAAGACAATCAATCGAGGGACCTTTTTCTTTTCAGGTGTTTGTTTTCTTTTTAGGATGACGATGCAGGACTTGTTCCACGCTGGGGTGGGCTCCCAGCATGGCAGCTGGAAGATTTTTTGGGGGTCAGTGGAGCCGACAGAGATTGGGCACCCGTTTGTATACAGACGTGTGCCATGCTGGGTGGGGCCCAGCGTGGCAACTGGAAGTCTGTTTCTTTGGGGGTTTTAATTGAGCTGACAGGGGATCGGGCACCCCATCTCCATTCTCACTTATGCCATGCTGGGGTGGGCTCCCAGGCGTGGCACCTAAAACTCTGGGGGAGTCAGAGCCGACGGGGATTGAGGCACCTCTGTCAGCCATACTGTGTGCAGCGGGCGGGCGGTGGGGGGAGCACAATTCAGAGACACTCAGAGGTTGGGGAATATTATTACAATACTGATCAGGTGTGCAACAGACGACAACTGTGTCTACATTTTCAGTCTCTTTGGGGTTCTGTTTTCCTGCTTTTGTCAATCCGCTCCTACCCTGAACTCTGACTCAACATTCCAAGGATGGCAATTAGATCTTTTTGAAATATTCCAAGTATGTCATTTTAGTCACTTACCTCCTCCTGGAAAGATAGTCCTAGGAAAAGTTCACTTCAAACTGAATTTATGTTCAAGGAAGAAAAACAGAGACATATACAAGCAAGATTGCTGGCAATATGCTAATCAACACTATCTTATCACTGTTTTCAACTGTACGCCACTGCATTTTCAACTGCTGTCATAGACAGCTGCAGCATTCATTGGTGAACTGTGGCCATGCCTGCAAACACACTGACTGAATTGGAAGACAGGGTGCCACGCCTACAAAAACTCAGATGATGGCACTATGTTTCTTGCACATGCGTGCAAGCAAACATAAAAGGGTCTATTCGCTGAATTCAGCAGCACCTTCTTACAAGTTTGTTTAGCACTTCAAGTACTTTTGGTAGATAAAGCTCAGCACAAATCCATATTCTGTGGCTATATATAGCAGTAGAATTCATCTTTTAATGTTAGTTTTGCAGTATGTTTTATAAAATACTTTGAATATTTTTCCTTAGTGGAATTCAAATGCACATTCTTTTATTCTTTTGCCATGAGTTTAAGAAATGTTAAATTATGTTATTTCTCAGGCTATTTTGTGATATGCCTTTTAGTTGCTAGGGATATGTGTAAAGACAAAAATAATAATACATTGGTATGTATAGATGCACAGGGCTTAACTTAGTACTATTCCCTGGGTGTCTTGGCTTTTCTGCTTTGGCTCTAGAAACCTACACATTCATCATTAATTTGATAAATTAGGGTGGCCTGTATGGGATGCGGGAGAGTTATGGAAGAGGCTTTGCAGGAGGGCAGCTCAGGAGGTGGGAGGGTGGTCAGCATGACGTGGGCTGGTTTGTGGATCAGGCTTCTGCGGATGGGCAGTGCAGGAGGTGGGAGGGTGGGCAGCACAGGCCACAGGCAGATTTTGGGCTTAGGTCCTGCAAGGAGTAATGTGGGAGGTGGGGGATGCTTAACAAACATTGGGGAGCAGTCTAATGAATCCAGAACACAGGGAAGTATCTGGCATAATAGCAACATGACAGATGGGCACAATTGAAATTGTATTGGGTGAAGGTACTATCACAAGGTTTCTTTTTTTCTTTTATATTAGCTTAGCTTTACCCTGTCTGGCATTTGCTTTGTCCCAAATCATAGTCCTAGAAATGTATGGCTTCAAGCAAGTTCGACAGACACAGAATGGTCGGGCCTCCTGTGTCACCTGCAACTCAGACCAGGGGCAGAACCAGGTTTTCATCTACTCCATTCAGCATCTGAAGGAAGTTGGGGTCCTAGCTGGATGCAAGCAGTGTCTGACCTATAGCCTAGTCTGCAAGTCATCACCGGAGCTAGTTGGCAGGGCAGCTCATGTGCCATAGAAGGCAGCATGGCGCCAGTTGGCAATAGGGAGGCAGAGCAATCGAATACTCCTCCAGATGGCGGCAACCTTCCACTTGCCTCTTGGAGTCCATGGCACAGGATAGCAGGGGTAGGAAGAAGGGACATAACAGGCTGGCTAAGTGGAAGGTGCAAACACTGGTGGAGAAGAGACAACAGTAGACTGAGACTGACCATGTCAGTGACGAGTGGGATGACTGCAGCTAAGACCCAGAGGTATGGTGAGAACAGGGCAGCACACCAGATGACTAGTTTACAATGTACAGCAGCTGTTGAGTGGTGACTATAATGAAGAGAATGCCGTGGCATTCTCACATGGATCAGGCGATGGGGATGCACATGTGGGCAGGGTGAACCTTGTGTGAGACAGGTTGAAGACCCGCAGATTGGAGGTTGGGGACAAGAGTTCCTTCTCTCTGGCTGACAAATATGGGATATGGCAGGGAGTTTTGGAAAGGGCAGCTAGGAGGCAACCAATGCAGGGGAGCTGTGGAACAAGTGCTGGGGATGCTCGCTACTGCTTGGTTGAGTAAATGGGGCAATGCAGGGCAAAGGCACATTGTTCTCCATGTATATTAAATGCTCCAGTGGATTCCAACAATACACCCACAACTCAACCTCTGAACTGCTCCCCAGGAGGTGCCTCTGGTTTTGACTGAAGGTCCCCTAGCTCCTAACATTGGCGGCACCCAACCCCATGGCACTGGCTCATATGGACACCCTCAAGAGTCTGATGGCACCTCAATCATCTGCATTAGTGAATTCCCAATTGCCATAGTGGCCAATCTTGCCATGGTGAACCATGCGGAACCAATGGGTGCAGATGTGACCACCCATTTTCAGTAGAATGGGAAGCCCTCCACCCACTATGGGTCCCATGGTAAACCCCTGGGGCCTGTGGTGCATGTCAGCTCAAGCATTCCTACAGGGCAGCCACAACAGCATGCCACCTCATAGACCATGACTGTAGGGGAGGCCTCACAGCAAAGTGCCCTGATGGCGCAAGGGGTGGTGGTCCAAGTTTGACTGGAACCATGCCCACATTGAACCCAGAGGATATGCCCTCTACTGAGATGCTGGGAGTGGTACAGGGGTGGGCAGTATGACTCAGTGCCTTCCCAGTCAGTCTGGACACAGTTTCTATGCAGCCATCATAGAGAATAGTGGTTCAGCTGAGCTGGAAAGACAGGGGACAAATGGGCATATGTCGGGGTGGATGACCCATTAGGGGCCACCTCTCAACATCATGTGGAAAATGATCTTAAAGGGAATTTATTGATATGTTTTCCTGTTACATCAGGAGCTGCCTGAGGAGGCAGCCAAGAAGGGAAAAGGACAGGTCACGAAGACCAAAAGTCATATTTACGTTTGATAATTGGACAGTGCCTTTGAACATATACGTGTCCGTATATGGCATTATACCAGAAAAGCTGGTGTTCCTTCTAAATACAGGGACACCATCAAATTCCCCACCTATCATTTGACAGATACACTAGCCTGAAATATTTATTTATTTTAGTTATTTAGTTTTTGTTAACTGGTAGGTACACTAGACAGCATAGCTGCCTATTTTCAGGTACCACCGGAGATTACAACAAAGGGTATGTAGACAATAGTAGATACAAGAAAACATCATGGGAACAAGTAGAAGTCAAACATAGTACACTTACAGAAAATTTTCAGCAATGACAGTACATTTGCAGGAATCTATATGTAGTAATAAAACAGAAATATAAGTGCAAATAACTAACAGTCATAAGTCATACAACTAGTGAGTAAGTGCTAGAAGAGAGGAAATAGTGAGATTTCCAGGCAGGTTTGAGAGTAGTAGTGGTTGGAGCTGATAGGCAACTAGGGTATGATGAGCAATTCCATTTGAAGATGGCGCAGCAGCCTAACCTTAAGTGGGAGAGTATGCATCTGGACCTATGGGCTCGCCACATGACCTGGGTGAGGCCCAGTACAGTCACATACACAGATAGCAGGCACTTTAACATCAGGCAGGGTTCCAGGGATGGCAAAAGCACCATAAGAAGGCTAGAAAAGGGCTTGCTTTGATTATAACAAGGGTCAGTGTTTTGTGCCTTTGCAAATTCAGCCACATATGCAAAACTGCAGGGGGACCATAAGGTCACCAACTGCAAGGGCTCTGCCTCCAGACAGCAGTGGCCAGAAACAAGTGGCACAGACAAACCAAGCAAAGGGCTTGTAAATCTGGCTGACTCACCAGTGCAGCTTGGACATCTCAACCCTGGCTTTCCCGGTCCCTGACCATAAGACTGCATGGTTTTTGACAGATGGCTTTAGCAAAGGCTTTGAGATTCCATACAAAGGACCTCACGTGACCACTATGGCCTGCAACCTCAAATCAGCTTGAGCCCTCCTGCAGATGCTCAAGCAAAAATAAAAAGGAAGTCAAAGCCAACCGGTAGCAGGCCCATTTAGAGACCACAGCTTCCAAACCTTAGAGTATCTCCACTAGGAATATTCCCGAGAAGGTAACTGGTGAATATCAATTGATACAGCACTTGTCTTAACAAAGATTGTCAGTCAATGACTTTATAGTGCTAGAAGACAGCTTGGTCAGCTATGCGTCATTTGACATGGCTGTGTCGAGGCTGGTGCGCGATCTAGGTCCGGCAAGTTGATGTCAAAATGCGACATCAAGTCTGCATTAGCCTCCTTCCTGTGAGACTGATAGGCTATGATCTACAGGGTTTCATGTCACATGGACAGTAGTATGGACAAGGCCATGCCATGGGTGCTCAGTAAGCTGTGGCTTGAGACATTTACATCTTTTAGAATGGTTGACTAAGTCATGCATGGGGAAAGAGCACATTACGCACTACTTGGATGATTTTTATTCACATAGACAAGTGGTACAGGTAAGTGTCTTGACACCTTGCAAGTGTTTTGTGCACTCAAGAAGCATTTTTTTTTTTATACTTTTCTTTATCCTCCTTCCTACCTCCGGGCCCCTCCTTCCTGTCTGCTCATGTCACCCTTGCCTACCTTTGGGGATCTGCCCCTAGAGTGCCCATCCTCCTCTCCTTTTGCACAGTGGGGTCTGTCCTGTAGGTAGTCCGGGTAGACTTGGGTGGCCTTCATCTAGGGCTGCGGAGGGGTTTCCGTTTTTCTCCCTTCGTCCCCTACCCCTGGGACGCCGAACACTTGGGACATCGTCAGTGATGACACTCATCGTCGACGGCGTCCCCTTCCCCGACTCCGTTAGACGGAGCCGCCTCCATCCCCTCTATCGTTGGTGCTTCCACTGGCTATGAGGGTGATGTAGAACGGGAAGCGTTTGGTTTCCACCCCTGAGGGAGGTGAGCATCCGCTAGACGCCGATCCTCCTCCTCGCTCGACACCCCGCCACCCGAGTCCATTCCTCGAACCCGGTCGCCGCAGCGAGGTGTGTGTCTAGCGCCTCAGCGCCACCCAGGCCGCCCAAGAAGCATTTTAATGTACGATTAGCTCCAGACAAAACTGAAGGTCTCACACATGCCTCTCTTACTTGGGGATAGAGCTGACTCCATACACATGGTACCCTGACTAAGGTGATAACCTTAAGATGGTTACTGGGTCTTGGCCTGGTGGTGCTCAGGGTTGAGGTGCTGGATGCCACACTTTGCGCCATGCTGGTGACCCGAGATTGGGAGCAAGCTCGGGTGCTGGGGGTTGGCAGGGATGGGGAGAGGATTGAGCACCGCTGGGCTGCTCTCCTCTCCTGGGGAGGCGGGGTATAGCTAGCAAGCTAGCAGCTCCCAGTGGAGTTCGGGGCACTGCAGCATGTCAGCTGCATGTCATACCGTGTGGATGATGCTGGCAGGGTTGCTGTGCCAGAGCATCATGGGTGCACCATGCAGGGAGGCAGGAGACTCAGAACACGGAAAGCCCAGCCCTGAGGAGTGATGGCACCTGACCCATGACTACCACCAGATCTACCCTGCCTGGCATTCCAGGTCCTCCACCCAGTGGCCCAATCCCATAGCCAGAGCCTACAAAGAAAGAGTGCCCAACAAGAAGCGGTGGCCCCCACCCTGGAGTTGTTAAGCTGGGGGTGCTGGCTGTGGGAGGGGTGGGGGAGAGAGGAGGCACAAGTTCAGGGGATCTCAGGTTGGCAGGAACAGGCAGGATGCCTGAGAGATGCCTCCTCAGGCCGTGACTGGAGGAAATAGAATAAATAAAAAAAAAAAGATGATTACTTGGAAATGGTAGATGCAAAGAAGCCATCCTACTTCAGTTTCAGACTTTAGTGGGGCACTTGAACTTTGCATGCTGGGCAGTTAGCCAGGAAGACCATTTCAGATGGCTGGGAGCCATGACATGCCTCGGGTTTGCCATACCATCATATTAGAGTGATGCAAGGTATGAGGGTGGATTTAACATTTTGGAAAGTGTTTTCTATTTTATTTGATTCATTTCTTGGAATTACTAATACGTTTGAGTCAGAGACTCATTTACAAAAGTTCCACATCTGAGCATACAATAGGTTAGAATACAGACAAAGTACAATGAAATAGTACAGACAATGGCATATTGAAGCACAAGGCAGAATTATGTGGTAAACAAATGCATACACATTTAGGTAACAGTTGGCATTTGTGGAAACAGTGGTGCAGATGATAACAGAGGGCACAGACAATGAGAACATTAGGTGACACTTGAACCATCAATGAGGAGACATTGGCAAAAGAGCATGGGTTCCAATCCCAGTGCAAATTGATAAATAAAGAGGAAAGGTAACAGCATGAACGTGTACAGGAAACAGACAAGGAGGATTACAGGTAGAAAATACAATTTTACAATACGAATTACAGGTTGGTGCACCAATAATGTGATGCAGCAACATTTGAGAAGTCAGGCTCTTGGTTTTGTCAAGTAACAGAGTTGACAGAAGGAGAAGGGCAAAAGCAGAGCAGTCAATAAGGAGACTTTTCAGGCCAAGGCTGAAGGGAGGGAGTGGAGTGGTATGGCAGGAGTGTGGGAGGGAAGGAGGAGCACAGAAGACATGGCAGTGACAGAGAAGGACCAGGAGAGTGTAGAAAATCTGGGAGCTGTCAGAGGGTGAGGATGGGTGAGTGGGGAGGAGTGACCAGCTAAGGTAAGGGAGTTGATAGAGGAGGAGGAGTAGTGGGGTGCTAACACAAAATAGGGAATGGGGTGGCAATGTTCTGCTAGGGTAAAAAGCTAGTTGGGACAGTCACAGTTGCTAAGTGCAGTAAGGTGCTGTTGGAGTTTGTGTTTGAAGAACTAAGCTTGGGTTCATCGAGGATATCCGGAGAGGTTATTTAAGCTGCTAGGAGCTTGGAACATGAAATAACATTGAGCCTGGGTGGTCCGACAGAAAAGGTGCCAGGTAGGTGTGCTTAGACGCACCCTGGTGCTACACGAGTTAGGCGTATGATGAGAAGATGCTGTTATGGTTGGTGGGCATCAGACTGACTTTTTCGGCAGCAGGCAGGTCTGATATGAAATTTTCTCCCTTTAAGGTGCAGCCAGTTGGTCAGGGCATATAGGTCACACATATGGGTAAGATTGTGAGCACCGGAGGCCAGACGACATGATTTGTTGACTGCAGTACTTATGTTTTTATGTAGTGGCAGTGGCAGAGCCATAAACCATTAATCCATAGTCCATTATAGGAGTACTGAGCTGGTGACAACTAACCATAATGCCTCAGGAGTTGTGCTGTGCTTGTGTCGGTAGAGGATTCCAATTCTGCAGCTGATCACGTTGAAATAAGACAGACATGTTCAGCAAAAGACAGGGCACTGTCAAGTTTAATACCTAGGTATTTAAAGGTAGAGACATGCTCAATGGGGACATTCTGATTATTAAAGATGGTAAGAGGGGCTGATTTTTGCTTGTTATGGGGACTAGCAAAGGGCATGGTCTTAGTTCTTTGTAGTTCTATAATCGGTTTATGCTGGATGAACCAGGACTCAACCACTGAGAAGTTAGGCTGGAGACTACTAACAAGGGGAGTGGGTCAGGCTGACTAGTACATAAAACCACATCATCTACGAGAGGAGAAGATTATTGGTACAGTCTTGGGAAGGTATTAAGAAAGAGATTAAAAGTAGGGGGACCAGTATGGAGCCTTATTGGACACCTGAACATACAGGAGACTAATGGAAGGGGTGTCACGGATCTTTACCTGCTGAGATCTGCCTCAGGTAGCTTTTGAACCAGGTTGTGGCACCACTGGAGATCCCAAGGACTAGGAGTGACTCGAGAAGGAGTGTGTGGTTGACTGTGTCAAAAGCCTGAGTGAGATCAATGTATATTGATCCCACTAAGTGACCCTAGTCAAGTGCTTTGTGAATGTAATCAGTATATTCTGGAAGGGCAGAAGTGGTACTGTATCCCTTTCTAAAGCCATGCTGCTCAGGACATTGGAGGCTGTACTTGGCCAGATAATCAGAGAGTTGGTCTGAAACAATCCACCCAGGGCTTTGGAGAAGGGTGGGAGAATGGAGATCGGGTGATAATTTGTGTGTAAGGAACATTGTTTAACCAGGAGTAGCACACTAAGCAAAGCTTGTTTCCAGATGTGACCTGGGAGCACAAGGAAGTTAAGTGACTTGCTCAGGATCACACAGTATGCACCTAGGTGGCTGTGGGATTCAAACCCAGGTCTCCAGATCTGCAGCTTAGAGTCTTAACCCACTGTGCTATACCACCTCCTGTAAGGCCCTGTCCCACTCTTGTGAATGGGAGTCACCACTGCAGCTTTCTACCATTGGGGAAACTGTCTAAGGGAAAGTGACAGGTTGAGGATTTTGGTGAGTGGCAGCAGTACCGAGTCTAGGGTAAGGTATAACTTCAGGTCGAGGTGTCATTGCTGAAGTGAGACTTGCAAGGTACTTTCAGGAGTAGTGCTTTGATACCTTCAGGGTGACTTTCTTAAAATAGAAAAGGGAGTTATTCAGGGCCGGGTCTGGCATGAGTGGGGTTAAATGAGCTAGAGGGTTTATCAAGAAGTGGGGGAGTACACCACTAAGGTCAATTAAGCACACTTAGATATGTCAACTATTAACTGCGTGGTCCTGGACTATTACCCCAATACTGTTAAGCATGGTGGGAGGGGTTCTGTTGGGCTTGATTTTGTGAGATTTCAGTAAGTTGCTATCTGGCAAGACAAAACGGAGGACACTGAGCTGGAACTAGTTACAGACACTTCAGGGGACTGGGTTTTGGAGCCTTTTCCAAGGCTCATGGTTGGCAAGGCAATGGCCACAGGAAATGGGTTGATCAAGGACTCACAAACAATATCCCACTCCTGGAATTCTTCCCGCTATGGTAGCAGTGAGAGGTGGGGGTCAAGACTGGCAGCAGAAGTCAGGTGTTTGGATTTAAACTGCACTAGATAGCTTTTGGCAGTAAACAGCAAGAGGAAGGAGATGCTGTTAGAACTTTACTACTCTACTGGGACTATATAGCCCTCCTCCCTCCCTCCACTCCCCCACCCTTAGCCAGTTCCACGTTTAAAAGCACAGGATTTGACTGACTACAGGAACTTCCTGCTTGGGAGCAGGAAGGGCGTGATCACAGAGGCACAGAAGACTCACCATCCTAGAAGGAAAAGAGTAGCTCTTCATCCTCCGCTAGGTGCTGGAGGTCTGACTCTGAGCAAGTAAGAAGGAGACTACTGAGGAATACAGGAACTTCCTGTACCAGAACAGGAAGAGCTGGAGTTTTAAGGGCACGGATGCAGTAAGAAAGAAGGAAAACAAAAAAAAGAAAGAAATAAAAGAAATAAATAAACAGAGAGGAAAGAGTAAGCACACAAAACAACAGTTGGGGCCACAAATAAGACCTGATGGGAATGGTGCAGTGCAGTGGCTGTGGAGCGTAGTCTCCCGGGAGACACTCTGGAGGATATGGTGTTGTCCCATCTGCAGACACCTCTGGGCTGAGGAGGAGGTTGCTTGTATCCAGGCTGAGATGGCCAGGATTCAGGGACCTCCCTTCAACCCAGGGACCACCAGGCCGCTGCCTCAGAGGTTGTCAAGAAAGAGGAGCGGTTGAACTACAGTGGGCTCAGGGAGGGTGAGGTGGTGGAACAGAGGTGCATCCCTCCAGTTGTACCTCTACACAATTCATACGCTGTTCTGTAGAGTGTGGTTCCTCTATGGAGGCACCCAGTGGAGACAAGGAGGATGCTGGGAATCTCACAAAGGAGACCCACAGAAGGTGGCATGGGACCCCATGGGGAAGGAAACAACTCCTGGTGGGCACTCCATTGTTAGGAGGGTAGAACTGGGGAGGTGGAGGGAGGTATGGTGCCTGTTTGGTGCCATGGCTTGAGGGACAGGGAGCGAATTCTTAAGATCGTGGGAGCAGCTGCACAGGGGAGGGAGCTGGATGTCGATGTCCACCTAGGGACAATGACCTGGCTGGGAGAAGGATCAGAGCAGTGCAGGAGGAGTTTGTGGAGTTGTGGAGGGTCTTAGACAAGTAGCCTTACGGTAACCTTCTTGGAGGTGATGCCTGTCTATGGTATGGGTGAGCTATGGTGCTCTGTACCATGGGATTCAATCAATGGTTGAAAACTGGTGCAGAGCTCAGGGTTTGGCTTCATTGAGGACTGGCGGTCCACCTGGAGGATACAGGCCTATACTGGCACAATGGTCTGCATCTGTCCAGAAGGGAACCAGGACCTGGGTGATAGGTTTAATTGCCTCATTGGCAAGCATTTAAACTAGTCAATGGGGGAGGCACTGAAAGGAGCAGGAAATCCTAGCCCCCAAAAAAATCAGGGTAGTTAGTGAGGTAAACACCATGCTAGAGAAGTTGACAGGGAGAAGGGCAGGGGTAAATGGAGAGAAAAGGCAAAGGCAGCAAGGACAGGGATGGGGCAAAAGGGGTAAGGCCATAAACAAATGGAAGGTAATGAGTACCAATGCTCATAGTCTAGGTAACAAGCTCCCTGAACTGGTGGCCTTGATGGATGAGGATGCCTGGATATCATGGCAGTCACAGAAACATGGTACACAGAGAACCATGACTGGGATGTCAACATACCAGGTACACAATCTACAGGAAGGACAGAGAGGGTAGAAGAGGAGGAGGAGTAGCTGTCTATGTAAGAGAAGGGATCAAAGCAACAGAACTAAAGGGTAAACAGGGAGAAGAGGAGGCACTGTAGGTCACCCTGAAACCGGAAATGGCACCACAATCCGCATGGGGTTGTATACAGACCCACATCTCAGGGGAGGAAATGGACAAGAAAATAATAGAAGGCATCCTTAGGATGGCAGAAAAATGGGAGATATTGTTGATGGGGACCTGAATATGCCAGATGTTAACTGGAGCATCTTTGCTGCAGCTACATCCAAGAGCAGGTAATCCTTAATGCCCTACAGGGGCATGCCTCAGACAGCTAGTTTTGGAACCCACTCAGGAGGTAGCAATCTTAGGCCTGGTACTCTCAAACAGGGATGGAGAGAGATCTGAGATCTAGAAGTGGGCAGCCATGGGAACAAATGATGACCAAACTGTGGTTCACAATAAACACAGCTGCAGAGTCAAGCCATACAAAAGTGAGGGTACTGGACTTTAGGACGGCTGACTTTGTCAAAATGGGAGAGTGTCTCAGAAAAGCACTAGCAAACAGACACGAAGGAGTGGTGGAGGAACAATGGAAACATCAAAACTGCCATCACAGAGGCAGCAAGCCTTTGTGTGAAGCAAATAAATCAAAATGAAAAAAAAACACTATGGTTCTCAAAAGAGGTGATGGGGAAGGTTAGAGAGAAAAGATAGCATTCAAGAAGTGTAAGGAAACACAGAAGGAGCAGGACAGAGAACTGTACCAGTTAAAGCAGAAAGAAGTGGGAAAGCAGTCAGAATAGTAAAGGCCCAAACTGAAGAAAAGATAGCCAACTCGGTTAAGAAGGGGATAAAACCTTTTATAGGTACATTAGAAAGTGAAGAAAGACCAAGGAGGGATAGTGAGGCTTAGTAAAGGGAAGGGTGGATGGGCAGAGGCATAGTGAAAAAGCAGGGATACTGAACGAATACTTCTGCTCAGTATTGACTAAAGAAGAGGAGGGAGGTACCTAATCAAATCAATATAAACAGTCTGGATTGGGGGTCGATACCAGTCCTTTCACAGAAGAAAGGGTTTTGAAAGAACTAAAACTCAAGGTGGACAAAGCAATGGGGCCTGACGAGTTCACCCCAGAATTCTAAAAGAACTAAGGGAGAACTAGTGACACCACTGACTACCCTTTTAACAAATCATGGGATAATGGTATGGTACCTGAGGACTGGAGGAGGGTGGATGTGATTCCCCTTCACAAAAGTGGGAGCAAAATAGAGGCAGGAAAATACAGACCTGTTAGCTGGAACCCAGTGGTAGGGAAAATTATGGAATCACTTCTGAAAGAAAGAATTGTTGAGTACCTAGAGGCCAGCGGGCACAGGACCCAAGGCAGCATGGATTCACAGTGGGAAGGTCATGTTAGACTAATCTAATAGATTTCTTTGACTGAGTGATCAAAGTAGTAGACCAGGGAGGGGCTGTGGACATGGCCTACCTAGACTTTGGCAAGCATTTGACACAGTCTCACACAAAGATTAACAAACAAATTAGCCAGCCTTGGAGTGGGTCCCAGGGCAGTAGCCTGGGTAAAAACTGACTGGACAACAGAACACAGAGGGTAATAGTAAGCGGAGTCCTCCAAAGAAAGGGGTTTACTAGTGGGGTACCGCAGGGTTAAGAACTGAGTCCGGTCCTTTTATTGTCTTTATAAGTGACATTGAAGAGGGACTGGAAGGAAAAGTATGCCTTTGCAGATGACACAAAGATCTGCAACAGGGTTGATACACAAGGGGAGTGGAAAGGATGGGATGGGACTTGGCATGGTTGGAGGAATAGTCAAAAGTATGACAGCTTAGATTCAATGCAAGAAGTGCAGGTAATGCACCTGGGAAACAAAAACCCAGGGATGAGTACACAATGGGGAGGTGTTAACAACAAGAAAAAAGGAAAGGGACCTGTGGATAGTCATCAGATGACCTAAAAGTAAGCAAGCAATGGAGAAGGCTGTAAGGATGGCTGGGGGATACTGGGATGTAGTGAGAGAGGCATCACCAGTAGAAAACAGGAAGTTGTTATTCCTCTGTACAGGCAGTTGGCGAGACCCCATCTGGAATACTGCATGCAGTTCTGGAGACCCCATCTCTGCAAGGACATAGACAGGATGGAGGCAGTCCAGAGGAGGGCAACTAAAATGGTGCAGGGTCTGCAACAGAAACCATATGAAGAGGACGAAACCATATGAGAGAGAGACCAAAGGAGCTTAACAAGTATAACCTTGAGGGAAGGGGGACATGATAGAAACTTTCAAGTACCTCAAGAGTCAACAAAGTCCAAGAGGGTAGCATCTTTCAGAAAAGAGATGTGCAAGAACAAGGGACACAACTTGAAGATAGAGGGGGATGGCTCAAGGGCAATGTGAGGAAGGGTTTTTTCACAGAGAGGGTGGTGGACGCATGGAATGGCCTTCCTGAGGAGGTTATGGGGTCAAAAACAGTGGGGGATTCAAGAGTGCATGGGACAGACATAAGGCAATTCTGGTGGGGTAGGAAGAAGTAGGCTATTGGTTAACTAGGATCTGCAGCTTATTCAATAGGAAGGAAATGGGCAGACTAGGTGGGCCAAGCAATCATATCTCATCCAAAGTCTATGTTTCTATGTTTCTAAACCGCATGTTTTACTTCACACAGACAACAGAGCAGTGGAAGACATAAACAGTTCTCAGACTTGCAGGTCTGAGACATTATGAGGGTACTATGGTGTTTGTCTTGTGTTGTCTTCACAAAAATATCACATTTAGAGCTTACCATCTGCGGAAAGACGGATGTGATCACTGATACCTTGTCTTGATTGCAGTTCGAGCTATTCAGGCAGTTGGCGCTGGATGTAGACCCATGTGGACAGTGGAATCGATATGGCACCTAGGGACTCAAGAACACTACAATGAGAACAGCTCTCTGTTGCCCTCGTGACATGGAGAAAATATGCAGTAGCTTCTAGCTTTCCTCAACTTTTGCAGACATGAGAGAAGCATAGTCCTGTATGAAGTGCAGAAACAGGTCCAAGACTGCGTGACTCTGTTTGATACACTTAGGAAGGACTTGACTACAATATGCACACAGCTGGCAGGGATTGCCTTTTGTCTAAAGCACATGACTTTCTGGACCCCACTAATGCTTTTACAACCAAAAAATACTGGAACGGTGGGCTAGGTCTGGAGAAAAACACAAGACAGCAGGAAGCCCATAGGCTTCCAGCATCTGTCTGCTTTGTTAAAAGCATTGGGGTTGATCTGCAGCTCAAAGTATGAAACCCAGCTGTTCACAGCACTATTTTCATGCATGCTTTTGGGTCTTTCAGGTATCAGGGTTGGTGCCCAAGTCTAATGTGGCCAGTGGGAATGCCAACCTTCAATTTAGTGATACCAGAGTATGACAGGATAGAATATGCTTCCTGCTTTGTAAGTCCAAGATAAATCAATGTGGAGTGCTAATCCTCATAACCCTTCATAAGGCTGAAGTGTGTGATGTATGTCTGTGGTTGCTGATGCGCAGTTATTTGGTTGATAGACCGCTGGGAGGTCACTTGTTTGTTCATGGGGATGGCAAGCTAGTCACGAGGTGGCACTTTCTGCTGCCCTCATAATCGGGCCTATGGCTGGTGGGCAAGGAGACAAAGGCATTTAGCATGCACTCATTTGGGAGTGATATGGCTATGGAAGCAGCTAGATTGGGAATGCCAGAAGGGTGGATAAAGGGGTGGGCAGATGGGCGTAGCGCCTATAATGGAGACATCAGATGGCTGGTTGGGATTTTGAGCATGCTGAGGTGACGGGCTGGATGGCCATGGGCCAGCACGGATGGTGGACAGGTTACGACTTTTCCTATGCAGTCCATTTACAATGTTTATTTTTCTTTCAGGTGCATGCATTGATCCCAAAATATGAATTATAGACCATTCCTATGCAGTAAGCTCACAGCAGGGCAGAGGTTCAACTGTACAGCATGCAGCTGGGATTACTGGAGCAGTGGGCCATTTTGCATTGCTTGGAAAAGGGGTATGAGGTGAGGCCAATTGACTGGGAACAGTCTACCAATTAGGGCTCCACAAGTAGCCCCACGTCGTATTGGTGCTGCATTTGGGCAGAAATGGCTAGGTCACCCTTAGGGTCCCAAATTGATCAACCAAATAAAGAACGTGTGGTGCTCAATGCTCTCCCATCCCTGCCAACCCCAGCGCCCAAGTTTGCTCCCAACGGCTTGACTCATCTAAGGAAGCTACTCCCACAGATGTTCTTGATGTGGTTTCAGATCATTCCTCTATAGCAGTGGTGAGGAACTTGGAGTGTCCAGGCAATAGAGAAAGCAGGAAGTAATCAGGGAGGTGTGTGAGTTTGTTCTCTGGTGTGGTGTGGAGGTCATCAGCCACTTTCACATCATAAAAAGCATATGGAGCTATGTATAGCAAGGATGGGCTACATTTGTCAGGAATAGCTAATGACATCTTTAACTCAGCATTATAGGATGCATGCAAGCTCACTTTACAAAGATGGGCAAAGATGCCTGGGACATTGGTGGGAAAAAGTGCTGAGCACGTGTAAGTGGCAGTAAATTCACGTCAGACCTACCTAAAAAGAAATTGTTCTGGGCAAGAATTGGAGCAAGTTTGAATTGGCTGACAGCTTGCCAGAGGCACGACACTGGGCAGTACCGTCACAGAAAAATGGTGGGTTGCATAATTAGGGCATGCACTGAAACACAGGGAGGACAGGACCTGTAGACAGGGATTGTGGCCCTGAGTGGGATGCTCCTTGGCAAGGGTGATGGATCTTTCAGAATTTGGCTGGAAAGGTGGGGAACTGTCAATGGAGAGACACAGCCCTAGGCCAGTCTATCCAACCTACAGACCAGAGTTCCCCAGTATGCAGAACATGAAGGCTAAGGGTCAAGTCAGAAAATGGGACATGAATTTCCTGCCCTGGGGTCTTTGGCCAAAATTGTACACGTGTGTGTGTGTGTCTATATATATATATATATATATATATATATATATATATCTATGTGTATATAAATAGAATAATAGATAGGTTGTGGTGTATTACAAGGTAATAATTCCTCCAGAGAGGTTCTGGGGACACAGAAAACCTCGACAACGAGCTGAGAGGTTTCATGTGTCCAGAACCTCGAATGTAATTACTACCTTGTAATGCCAGAAACTATTTGTTATTTTTTAATATATGGATACGAGGTGAACTGACTCACCTCCGCTTCAGCACTGGAGTTACGGGTGGATGTGCATGCTGGCAGGGTTCCCCAGTCCTGTGTGAGACGAGCAGCTGCTGTGGGTTCATTTAGCCTTTTTTTTTTGTCAGTGGCGGTGTCGAGCTAGCAGAGGAGCCCCAGAGAGAGTCCGATTGTGAATAGTGTTACTCAAATGGTTTTCAACCTAAAAAACAAAACAAAAAATGGTTGCTTCAGAGAAGATTGTCTCGCTAAGCGAGCGAGCAAGCCGCCATGTTTTCAGACTCCTTCTGCCCGCCCACAGAGGAAAAGCGGCCAATCAGAAGGCACGCAGTTTAACACGTCGAGGATAGACCTGCACATGCACTGTTTAGCTTTGTTAATAATACTATCGCTTGGGTGCCGAACGATAGTATTACGACACTAACGATAGTATTATCACTCAGGAAGAGTAGTATTATCGCTTCAGGAGCGATGGTATTACCAGGAAATTTTGTATGCTTTTGAACCCTATTATTTTAACAATCCATATATTAAATATATATATATATATATATGTATATATACATATAAATACTGTGTCTGTATATACTGTATATATATATATATATGTGTGTGTATATACATATATATGTAATAGATATACCACTCTAGGGTGTCAGTGCGCTCTGATATACATGCGCCTTGGTGTGCTTGTGATGCACGCAGGCCGCAGGTCAGGCATTCAACCACCCAAGGCATGCGATATCAGAGCGACCTCACACCCCAGAGTGGTATATCTATCTTATAAAATGGCCACACATGTTTTGAGGGGTGGGTGGAAAAATAATCCCTCTGTCTAGCTGGTAAATGATATGCTGGCAGAGTTCAAAGTAAGTCCTGTGTTTAAAAAGATGAAAAGTGTGTCCCTCCTGTTAGGTTCTGTTGGTTTATAATAATCCCTCTGTCTAGCTGGTAAATGATATGGTGGCAGAGTTAAAGTTAGTCATTTGTGTTTAAAAAGATGAAAAGTGTGTTCTTTATGTTATGTTCTGTTAGTTAAGTGAGAGAAGCTGCAGACTCTATGTAGAAGGGCGGAGGACACAGTGAGTGGTCGGCAGCTTTGGGAAAGTAGTCCGAAGTGAGGCGAGTGATGAAGTATAGTGTGACTGGCGATTAGCATTGCAGGGAAGTGACAAGCTGTTATAATTGAAAGTAAGTCCTTTTGTGTTTAAAAAGATAAAAGTGCTTTCCCTCCTGTTAGTTTCTCTTAATTTCAGTAATACAAGCTGCAGAGTCTATAGCAGAATGGAGGCGAGGAGCGCCAGTGAGTCGACAGCTGCGAAGAGTGAGCGCGAAGCCAGGCCGAAGTTGTCATAGCAGCACTCAGCTACAGGTTCTCTTAACCGACTCTGATATCGCTCATCCCATGAACTCTACGCTGTTACTGAGTAAGAAAGCTTCACAACAGAAGCTGCTTTTATCTTTCTTACTAAAGTTACTTCAACTTCATGTAACAACATTCCCATAATCTTACCTTCAATCATCTTATAGTTCAAGAAGGAAAAGTGAAAGTGCTGAACGATCGGACAACTCTGTGTAGAAAGGAGATTTTTTAACAGAAAGTGAGAGTAGGAAGTAAGAGAACTGTAGTTTGTCTTGTTTTTTATACACAGGTTTCTGTTAAATGGGTTGCATTATGTTGTTTTGTAGAATTTAGGTGGTGACACAGTGTGCAGTATTAAAAGTTAGTGGCTCTGCAGTAAGAGTGAAAATGGCAGGCAGAATTTACTTTTAGATGATAGTTTATTTAAAAAGGAGTGGTGCAATCAAGTAAATCAGGTTGTACAGTGTGGAATTACTAGTGATATATTTAGTTATGGCTGTGGGTGCCACGTGTGTGTGTGTGTGTGTGTGTGTGTGTGTGTGTATGTGGCTGCTTAACTGCATTAGGCGTGGGTGATCTCACTGCTGGTGAGAAGGTTTTGAGGGCTGGAAAGTAGTTTAGGCGTGCGGTCGTGCACTGGGGCGTCGCGGTCGTTGGGGAAATAATGCTGCGGTCATGTGATGCATTCTGTCCAATTATGTTACTGGAATTTCTATGATTTTACCACCCCATTTTATAAGTACTGATTTCTACAAGGATATTGATGATTGTAAATATGTTGATGAATCTTAAATTTAAGTAAAAGGTTTGGCCTTTCTGTACCCAAAACAAAATGGTGTGATGTGTTTTATTATGGTAATGGGGACCTGTTTGGGCAATGCTTTGTATTGCCTTTGGCATGACTAAGAACGTGAGCTTTTAACATGCATTTGTATGTTTACTGTTGCAGTGCACTTCTATTTCATTGGAATTTCAGTCCTGAATATCCTGTCACATTAGTTCCAGTGCCATGCACTGTCAGATGGAGGTTGTGAGCTAAATCCCACTATAATCCAAACCCATAAGACCACATAAGGGCTTGTTCACTTTCTGCAGGTTGAGATACAGATGAGACACTTAGAGTCCTGAGTCGGATGAAAGACATGTCTGTGTCTTCTGTTCACAATCTTTACAGATTGTGTGAGATGCCATTTGGCATCATGCCCTCCTGGTTAAAGCAGAACCAGTCTAAATGCTCATGGTTATTTACATATACATCCCATGATGCTTTGCATTTGGGATATGTGTGATTTTGTATTTCTTCTAAATTCATATAGACTCCTCAGACATCAGATTAACTTGAGCCCCAGTGTCTAATTTAAATGATATGATAGTGCCATTCACTTCTAATTTAACACTCAGTCACTTTTACTTGTAGTCTGTTTTATGCAATGAGCTTGGGCTTGCAGATGACTGCCAACACCATGCAAAATTATTTTTTTCCACATTGTTTACAATCCTTCTCATAATCTGGACATTTCCATTAGCTGTGCTGTATCTCATATCTACCCACTGCTTCACATTATCAAAGCACTTTCTATTCTGCAGTGGTGCTTCTGCTTTATGATAAGCACCCTGTCTGGTCGCTTTCTTCAATGCCACATGTATTTTTCTATTTTCTTCCACACCCAACTCCTTTGTTTGTGTTCTAGTTGTCTTAACGTCTCTGCAAATTTGTACTGCTTTATCTGGCACCAGTTCCTGCTCTCTTTAAGCGCTTTGTCAGACATCCCACATTTTTTTATTTATCAGTTAGATCTTCAAATTCATATGTCTTACTGAGTGTTCTCAGTTTAGTTAAATATTGGTCTAAGGACTCTCCAGGCCCTTTTGTACATATAAATATTTATGAAATTAATACATCAGCAGTTCATTTTGGGATATAATATGCTTTAAACTTTCTTAATATCTCATCACAATTTAAATTCTGGCCCGACTACTTTTCAAAATTATTGTAGATGTTGAATGCATCTTCTCCTACTTCATTTAAAGAGTACTACAGTCAACTTTGCAAAAATATATATGTTGTGCAGAGTGTTTTGATTTGTGTGTTTAATCCTGGTGTGTCCTTCCCTTTGTTTGCTATTAGGTTTTGTTTCTCCATTTTCCTACTAGTTTTATGACCTCTGGGCATCTCCATACTAGAATGGTTTATTGTCTTTCTTTGTCCTACAATGCCTCCTGTCTCATGTGACTGTGATGGGTCAGGGACCATTTATACTCCATTTACTGACAGGTGGGGAGTTCATGGGTAAATCATGCAATGTTCTGTTCCCAGGATTCTGAGGTATGCAAACCCAAGCTCTTTGTTTGTAGATGAAAATCTGATGCCTTTAACCTCCTTGTAGAGCAAGAATGTCCTAGGTCAAAGTACACTCTTGGGCACAGAGGTCACAAGACTTGTTTACATCTCACAATCCACCCAGCAGTTTCCTGTATCTTGAAGGTGTACATATGTTACCAAAAGTCACAGTTCTATTATTACTAATGATGTATTAATGGGTTATAATAGGGCTCAGACTCACAAGAAAATAAATTAGACATTTTTTCAGAAGCATGTCATATGTGGTTTACAGTATATAATACTTTCTCACAATTACCATTAGTGTCCTATGTTGTAGATATTGTACTTCATTTCATGAGTCAGCTTTTATTTTTATTATAAATAACTTGGGGCACTATTTTGAAGTTGCATGTTATTTTGCTGCATTGATGTCTCCCTCTGCTTGTCATGGTACAGCATCTTTTGCTGCCATAGTCTTGTGTTTGAAGACATCAAATGGAATGGTAAGCCTATAGAGTGATAGATGGTTTCATGAGTTATAACATTGCCCCCTCACTCAGAAAAATAAATGACGTGCTGAGTTAGGCCACATCTATCTGTCTATGAATTTAAGGTCAAAAGTGACTCTAGAGCCACCAAATTATCCACCCCACACTTTGTAAGCAGAAAAGAAATATGCTATGGAGTCTAAGGCTGTGCAGGGGGCTAATATTTTGGTATTTGTATTTCTGCCTCTGGTATTTGCACATTTGTGTTTACTAATAACACACGGTATGTTAAGCTTGCATCGCAGAAGACGTTTGGGAGATAGCACACTTGGAGGTGTGCCTCTCCCACCACTGCTCCCTTGAGCAGACATGGGCGATCCTGCACCAATGGGTGCAGGAGCTCAATATGACAGCGGTGTTCCTCTGCTTCAAGGAAAGCACTGCCATACTGATGCCGCCCCTCGGCGTGCGCTACCACCCCGCGCCGCGTCTGCGTCGCCCCCAAAACTTTGGTGCCAGCTGGGAGCCCATCCAGCATGGCAAATGTTGTTGCTGTGAGGGGTGCCCAATCCCCGTCAGCTCCACGGCCCCAAGCCATCCTGCTGCCACGCTGAGGCCACTGGCCCGTGGCAAACGGTGTTTACTTTGCCGGCGAGGGGTGCCAATCCCCGTCAACTCCTTGCCCCCCTTTAGTTTGCTGTGAAGTTGCCCAATCATCGTCATTTCGCCCCAGCCATCTTCTGCCATGCTGGGAGCCCACTAGCATGGCAAACATCCCACATCGTCTTTTTTTATTTTTAACCTGTAAAACAAAAACAGTCCTGTGGAGCATCTCCCAGCCCCCCACAACCTGCACCCACCCACTGCGCACCAGCCTCCCCACCCCTCACCCCATGCTTCTCCAGACTCCGGCAGCGATGATCTTGGTGGACGGGAACATATCTGCACTCTTCAAAGCCGACCGCGAACTGAGAAATGCCGGTAAGCTGTATAATGGGCTACATAGGGGTTTCAACTTATTGCATATCTCAGTCATTTTTGGAATTTTGCACCAAATTTTCAACATGGGGTTTTGGGACCCTTCTCACGAATAATGTCACTGTCATGGTGTTATGCAGGGCCCGAAGGGTGATTTCGCAGGCACTGTGCAGTCACTGAAATCGCGCCGACTGAGCTCCCCGCAATGACATCATAAAAGAAGCACCATGTTAATTGGTCAAAACCGACTCGCTCAAAGAAAGAAACTCTAACCGATATACGGCTTACGCATTCGGTCATGATAGCTGAAAAGTGTTCGGTTTTCTGGCATCGTTACGGTTCCATGCAGGCGCATAAGTTAGCAATTTTCAATATTTCCTCAGATTTTCAACATTGCCATTTTATCACACCTTCTTATGAGTTGTACAGCTGTCATTTTCACATCTCACCCAAAATGTGTTTCCGCCCATTTAGCACACAATGGCGCAGTCGGTGTGCGAAATCAATGTATGGAACACATTAAGAAAATCACAGTGACACTGTTCATGAGCAGAGTTCTTAAAATGGCTATTTTGAAAATTTGGTGAAAATCCTAAAATCACTGTTTTACGGTCGTTGCAGTTCCTACTGCACGCTTATCGCTTCGAATTTTCAATATTTGCACTCCAGATTTTCAACATTGCCATTTTACCACACCTCCTCATGAGCAGTACAGCTGTCATTTTCACATCCTGCCCAAAATGTGTTTCTGCCCATGTAGCGCACAATGGCGCAGTCGAGTTCTTGAACTCAATGTATGGGACACATTAAGAAAATCACAGTGACACTGATCATGAGCAGAGGTCTTAAAATTGCTGTGCTGAAATTTGGTGAAAAATTCTAAAATGACTGTTTTATGACTCTGTTGCACAGTTCCTACGCTACGCTCATAAGTTTGCAAATTTTCAATATTTTCACTTGAGATTTTCAACATTGCCATTTTACCACACCTCTATGAGCAGTACAGCTGTTATTTTCACATCCTGCCCAAAGCGTCTTTCCGCCCATGTAGTGCACAATGGCGCAGTCGGTGTCTGAAATCAATGTATGGGACACAGTAAGAAAATCACAGTGACACTGTTCATTAGCAGAGGTTCTAAAATGGCAATGTTGAAAATTTGGTGAAAAATTCTACAAATGACTGTTTCTGACGTCGTTGCACAGTTCCACACACGCTTTCGTAGGTTGCGGTTACCATTTTTCCACTCCAGATTTTCAACATTGCCATTTTACCACACTTCCTTATGAGCAGTACAGCTGTCATTTTCACATCCTGCCAAAATGTGTTTCCGCCTATGTAGCGCACAATGGGGGTAGCACAAGGTCATGCTGACAATTTATTGTGCAAATACCAGCAATCGCACAGGGCATTAGGGTAAAGCACCATACATGCCAAACACCACTGCAAATACCAGCAAGCAAGCTTCGCATTGACAAATGCTTGTTACATTTAAAACTTGTTTCTAATATTAATGATTTCACAAGATTGGTGGTTTGATAGTTAACAATAAAATAAGTAGATTAAGCAATAAAATATGCATTTATGTAATGAGCAGTTTTAGTAATATGTGTGCCCCTGAGCCTTAGCCCAGGTCTAATACTACTTTATATGGTCGAACACAAATACAAATATTTAAGTCATATCTGTATTTTAAAACCATGCAACATTTGTGTGTGTATTTGTCCTGAATAGTACATATGTTGCACAGCCTAACAGGAAGCATACTGTATGCTCTCGTGGGCTTCTTACCCTCTCTACTACCCATGGTACCATGCGATTCCTTGGCAAGCATAAATTTGTCCATGTGTGCCTTGCCTTTATTTCCATTGTCTCTGCTGGAAGGCTTGAACATAGGCTCGACACCCTGGGAAAATAAGTGTCTCCTAATGATAACACTGAATTTATCACTGCAAAGTTTCAAGGTGTGCTCTTGGGTCCTGCAGAAGGGCACCAGTTCAGACATCTCTGTTTGATCTGGTTGATACCCTTGAGTGTGCAGAGGAGGTTGTAAATGAGACATATATTAAACTCAGTGAATTTTATTTGTCTCATTTATAACACTTTAATACAAAATAAATAAACAAATAAAACAGGACTACCAGCCTCTGCTCACATCCTTTATCCCTCATACCCCTTATTTTGCTGGACTTGCTTTGGACCTCCTCAACTGCTTGAACATGTTTTTACTGAAGAGCTCCTAACTGCATGCAGTACTTTGGGTGTGGCCTGACCAGGACATTGTAAAAGTGGCAGCATTACTTTCTCTTCCTGCACCGTCCCTTTGCGCACACACCAGCATTCTGCTGGCCCTCTTGACAGTGGCCACACACTGCTTGTCACTGAGTGCCATGCCTTGTAGCCCACTGGCTACCTACCACACCCGTGGTTCACCTCCTGCACACCTGAACACCACTCTGTGCCTCTCTCAGAGCCAAGGAGCCTGCTGCACCAGCCCCTGGAATCAAACATTCAGGCATCCTTTTAGCCCACTCGACTACCTACTGCACCTGCGGTTCGCCTCCTGCACACCCAGACACCTCTCTGCCTCTCTCATTGCCAAGGATCCTGCCACTAGTCCCCTGGAATCAAGCATTCAGGTATGGCCTATACACAGCTCAGCCTCGCCTTGCAGGCTGCTGCTCCAACTACTAGGTGCTTGCCCCCAGACCACCCTTAAATACATAAGCTCCTCCCTCCCTACCCCATCCTACCTCATTGGCTCCCAGTACTAGTTCTCTGAGCTTAAAGCGTTCTGTCTCCCCACCCCCGTTGATCTTTCCTGTGCACACTCTACCTACTCTTTGCCATGCGCACCCGCTATTCTCTGCTCCCAATTCTACACACCCTCTCCCTTTCTGCCTCCCTCTTCTACCTCTCTGGTCCATGCCACCCCTCCCCACCACAAACCACTTAGTCACTACCTACCACTACCAGGGCATGCTCTATTATGTGCCCTGTTCTCCCTCCCTTGGACCTCCATTTGCTACTACCTGGATGTTCCTAAATATCTCTGTGTTTGGCCTATGGGCCAGCCTATCTCCACTCTCACACAAAAGCCAGCACTGGGACCTTTGCCAAGAACCTTCTATTGGCTCATACAAACAACAGCGACACAAATTCTCACTCAAGGAACTACGCCTATGCTCCATGAGCTCCTGCTCCTCCTCCGCTGATGTCGGGTAATGTCCATCAAACCCTGGTCCAATCTGCTCCAGTTATGTAAAACCTTCCAAGGATCTCATCCTCACAACCCTCAACATTTGCAGTTTACTGCCTAAGCCTGATGCTCTCCAAACCTTTGCATGCCAACATAACCCTGACATCCTTGCTGTTGTGAAACCTGGCTGATGCCCAAAGTCCCAGATCTGGTAATCGCCTACAAGGTTACAACGTATTCAGACTGGATCAAATCTCTAAAAGAGGTGGGGTTGTGCCATCTATATTAAAGACACTGTCATGGGTCACCCATTGCAACTCTCCCACCTGACTCTATGGCTCAGATTCTACCTATCAAAATTCTCTTAGGGGCCAATAATAAATCCCTCACAATCTTCTCAGTTTATATCCCTCCAAAGACCAATGAAATGGCCCCAGTGATGTTCTCAGCTTTATCAGTACCCAACCTCCTGGCTCGGAACTTACCCTGTTAGGTGATTTTAACATGAACTGGCTTGCCTCGGATGCAGGTGTACACAAGGATGCCATCACAGCAGCCAATCTTACACAGATGTTGCCTTCCACAGGACAAACTAAAAACAGGTACTAGTACTCTCCTGGACTGGGTCCTGCAGAGCACCCTGCCGTCTCCCACCACGTCCTCCCGGATTCACTCAGTGACCACTCCCCTGTCATCTGTGAATGGTCTAACAAATTTTTCAAACCTCCCCAAACTATCACCAGCAGAGTCCTCCCTGTAGTAACTTATCCATCTTAAATACTACCTGAGTCTGCAAGACTGGCTACCCATTTACAAGGTGATGGGTGTTGGCGTGGCTCTTGACTACTTCATCACCACCTTCAGTGTGGCCTGTGACTACTTTGCTCCATTCAAAAATGCAAGGCCAAGGCTCTCTTTAACCCATGGCTCACTCACGGAGCTCCTTGCTCAGCTCAAATCAAGGGACCACCTTTGGGCACTGGCAAAGGTACTGGCAGGCAATCTGACATACAAAATACAAAGCATGCCAGAAACAGCTGCACAAAATCTATCCAGCTAATGAAAAGTACATATTACAGATATGTTCTCACCAATACCTGGGGAAATGGGAGAGCTTTCTGGGACAATATTAAAGTAACAAGGAAGCAACCAAAAACCTCCCTGTCTATGCTAAGCGTTGATGGGACCACTACTCTAGACCCTCGGTCATTGCAATACCTTCAATGCCGCCTTCACCGACCTCAGTTCCATTTTTCCTCCTGACTTTTTGCAGTAAATGACTCTCCCTCAATCATAAACCCTACCACCAATCTAAACACCCTCTTTTCTACTTCAAAGAGGTCAAATTAATGAAGCCCACATTACATTACCAAAGCAATCTCAAGTCCAGAACTAGTGGCGACTCCTTGGACCTTAAGCTGCTGTCTCTCACCCTTGAAGAGGTACTACATCCATTAACCAGAATTCTTAACCTCTTCCTTAGCTGCAGTCAGTTCCCTGACTAATGGAAATTTGCACTGTAACCCTGTTCCATAAAAGTGGTGACAAGACCAATCATCATGAACTATTGGCCGATCTCCATATTGCCCCACTCTCAAGGCCCTCGAGCGTATAGTTGTGGACCAGCTCACTGACTACCTGGACAAATATAATATTCTGTGTGCACAGCAACATGGTTTCAGAAAAGGTCACAGTACCACCTCTGCCCTCCTGGAGTTCACTGGAGCACTGCACAGCACTCTGGACAGTGACCACCTAACTGGGGCAGTCTTTATTGACTTGACCAAGGCATCTGATACTGTCCACCATCAGCTGCTAATAGACCAGCTGCTGAATGCTGGCCCTCTCATGTCTCTACAGTGTGGTTTAAACTCTACCTTGAAAATCATTCGCAAAGAGTAAAATTGCAGCGTACTCTCTGATACTCGGCCAGTTCGCTCTGGTGTCCCCGGGATCCATACTGGGTCCACTTCTTTTAGCCTTTCTTCCTAAATTCCTTCTAAAATCCTACTTGGAACAAATCATCCTGTATGCTGATGACACAGTTGTTCTCTCTTCACAAGGCACTGCATCACTACAACTCAATCTACAACATGGTCTCACCTCTGTTAAGAATTGGTTTACTAATCATAAACTTTTCCTTAATCACAAAAAACAAAGTCTATGCTTTTAGCAGCTCTCACAACCACAAGCAGCTGAAAATTAGATGTCCTGTGCCATCCAAATCATTCAAATGAATTTCAGTTGCTCCAACTGTAGGAGGGTGTTTTTGGGGATGAAACCATATATAAACCATGCAAAGATGACATGCCATGGAGTAACTGAGAAGGTTCGGAGATTGATTCCCCTTCCTCCCAGGCAGTGGGTAGTTGAAGGAGCGAAAATGGATTCTTGGATGATGGCTCCACCACAATATGAGCGAAATAAGTTTATTCCAAGAGTTAAAGTAGTAAAGGAGGAAGCAAAGGAAGAGTTTGCAGAAGACAGAGCGTGCATGGGAGGGTGTCCTGATCATATGCATCATCAAGAAGAAAGATAATGGAGGTGGCTCCAGCAAGTTAAATCTTTCATCAATGTCAGTGTCAAGGCTCATAGTTAGAAGCTTCAGATTACCAAGGTTCTTGGGGAAATGTAGTCCCAAATACCTGAATTTTGTCACTCTCCATTTCACAGGAAGATGCTGGCTCAAAGCCAAGGAAGGTGGAAAATTAAGTAATAGCACCTCAGTCTTCTGGATGTTCAACGAGAACCCAGCTAATGACCTACAATCCTGTAGTACTGTCCATGCTGCTAGAATGAAGACCTCTGGGTTGATGACTGTAAGAAGAAGATAATCTGCATATAGCTCTAATTTGTATTCAGAGCCACCCAGAGGATGCCCTTGACTTCTGGATGTAATCAGTGTGACCACCAAAGGCTGTATGTCTAAAGTAAAGAGAAGGGTGACAAAGGACACACCTGCTGGGTTCCATGTTGTAGGCGTATAGGAAGGAAATAGGGACCGTTGACACAAGGATACACCTGGTGCCCATAAAATATTTTGGAGCCACACAAGGAGGTCCTCAGGAACCAAGGCTGACAGGATGTCCCAGAGAAAACCCCAGGACACCCTGTCAAAAGCCTTATCTCCATCAAGGCTTACAAAGGCAGTTGGTATTGTCCTTTGTGTGACGTAGTCCCTCAATGTGAGGACCTGTGTGTGTTGTCCATCATTTGGTGCTGGCAGATAAAACCCACCTGGTCTGAGTGGATCAGGCTCAGGAGGATTCTGTTAAGCCGGTGTGACTGTATCACCATGTAGAGTTTATAATCTACATTCAGGATAGATATAGGGTGATATGAGGCAGGGATGGTGGGATCTTTATCTGGTTTAATGATAACAGATCATATATCAGACAATGTGGCATAACTCCAAGAGCAGGAAGGAGCCTCACCCTTTGCTACCTCTTGAATTACACTATATAGATGGGAGGAGAAGGGCAGAAAAGAACTTGAACCACTGCACTGAGTAGTCATCTGGGATGGGGCATTTCTGTATTCTGGCTGCTACGAGAACCTCAGCTAGTTCTTCATGCTCAATGGGAGCTGTCAGAAGCTCTTTGGGAGTCAGAAGACTAGGGAAAGCTGAGAAAAAAAATTGAGAGTGTTTGAGGATCTGGGGAAAGATTCAGTATACAGTTCCTGATAATAGTCACAGAAAATGGACCATATCCTTGCAGATTCATGAGTTTTGTGGCCAGTGTGCAGATCCCAGAGACTAAGGACACAAGCTGATCATTGCCAGGCCCACAGTCACCTCGCCAAAAGACATGTACCTCTGGCCCCACTCTCACACACTCTGCCCAGTGAAGGTAGTGCAAGGCCTACTGGACTTGTTCATCTAAAATTGCTTGCAGTTCTTGCTTAATTTCATGTGTGCAGCACACCACAGCCTTATCCTAAGGTGTATAAAGATGGAGAGTCTGAAGCTGCTCCTGTAGGGAATTATATTTTCTCTTTGCTTTCGCTATTTGGCTATAGCATAGTTGATCACCTCCACACAAAGACTGTTTTAAGGTGTCCCAAAGAATGGATGTAGCTACTGAATCAGAAGTGTTTTCAGAAATATTCTGCGGGATACATTCCTGTACCATGTACGAAAGATGTGTCCTTATGCAGGAAGTGTTAAACTGCCAAAGGAGGATTTCCTTTCCTTTCCTTTCCCAAACTGATCTTGAGCAGCAGGGAGGGGTGGTCTGATAGGATTTGTAGAGTATAGGTGAGATCTCGAGATTGACCAAAGTGTCCACATGAGGTGAAGAAATAATCTAGGCAAGCATAGCTACTGAGCTGTGGTGAGAAGTGAGTACACTCTCCCAGGTGGAAAGAATGGATGCCAAATACCGATAAACTCCAAATAGGCAAAGGTGGCTCAGATATAATAAATTAGACACCTTGTATCATAGAGCTATTAGATTCATTACAGATCTTCCCTCCAGCACCCATCATTGCTCTCTCTACAATGCAGTCAGTTGGACATCCCTGCAACACAGAAGAAATAAAAATACGGCTATCTGGATCTACAAGCTCTGACAAACAAACTCCTTCCTACATCTCAGACTGTTTCAACGGATCACATCAGGCCTTACACCCTGAGGATCAATAAACTGATCATGCTGAAGATTCCTATCACCTGCACCGGTATGGAAGAGCTGCAATCAGCTATTCCTAGCACTTATCGAATTCTCTTCAAAGACATTGAAACTGGTACCCTCATTCCTTTAACATCCTTCAAAAGCTGTATACCAGTCTATTCCCAGAATCATGCAACTGCTTCCACAAGGCCTAGTCCTCCCACCCCTCATTCCCCACCCCCCTTTTAAGCTCCCACCTATTTATCTATGTTCTTCTAGCTCAGTATCCGACAAACTTCATACATATATGCCCACCCAAGTCCAACTATCGAGCTTTATCCCTACTATACTGTTTGTTTCTCTCCTTTAATATGATTTAGGTTTATTGTCATTTTGCCTTGTATATATGTAAATATTTGTATATCTGTCTCATTCATAAATGATTGTATTTGTGTTTATTCAGTACCATGGTTTTGTGTAAAATTTGTAACCTTTATTGTTATGACCACTCAGGTCCATCTTGTAAATGAGCTATGCTCAATGATGTTCGCCTGAATAAATAAAGATTTTGATTGATTGATTGATTGATAATTTTGTGCAGGCAAGGCCTGGAATCGGGGGGCGGGGTAGAGGTATCTAGATTAGGTGACATTGTTAAATTGAAATTACCCCTTAGAATAAGTTGGCCAGCAAGTAACTCCAAAGTTTCCCAATAAATTGTTTAAAGACACCAGAGGTAGAATTAGGAGGAAGTGTAGTAGACATCAAAATGACCTCAGTGTTGTATAGTGATCCCTGCAACAGGATGAATTGGCCTTGAGGATCTGAGAACTCTTTGCTGACCTGAAAAGGAGTGGTTGCTGCTATCAGGATAGCAGTTCCATGTATCTTCCCAGTAGGGTAGGAGGAGGAGTAAACCTTAGAAAGCCCACCCCAAGATAATTTCTGATGTTGGGGTGGGTTTCCTACAAGTATATAAAATCTGCAGGATGTTTAGGTAACAGAGCAAAGTACTTGGCCTGGTTAACTGGGTTTTCACACTATTTATGTTCTGGGACAACACAGTAACCAGTGAGGTATCATTACATCACCAACTGAAAAATAGTTCTGTGTATAGCTGTGTCAACATTTTCTGGCTTATAAGCTGCTGACACATGAAGGAAAACCCACCACCTCATGCCTGTCCTGTAGGATCAAACACAGGAAGATCTCAGAGCTGGTGGGGGTCCTCCAAAGGAGAGCAACCAGTGTCATCATAGTAGCATACCAAATTTGCTGTCTAGGTAGCATATATTGTACTATTCACTGTCTCAATTTTTTATATAGAGAACAAAACTGAAAAATAACAGATACCAATGAAGCCCAGCAAGGTTAGAGGTTTCAACCAGGGAACTGTCACATTCCCAGGGGCAGGTACACCACCTAGAAACACAGGAGAACAAACAACTAAGTTCACATTGGCTTATGGTGGGGAGGTAGAAGTACCCATACTGTGGCCTGAGAACAGGAGGTGCTGATGGATGAGAAGCTCTATAGCTGGAGGTACAGCCAGGAAAATATGGGTCCTGGGCCTCCATGGGAATGTTAGAGTTCCCTAGGAGAGAGGCGTGAGACAAAATGCATCTGAGCAAAATGACAAGTAGGGAGGTGCTAGGGTGTAGTCATGTGGTGTGGTCTGGCAGGGGATGCTCCCCCTCTCCATTACTTTAATTATTCAATTATTTACTCAGGGTACATGGTAAAGGAATGATGCATTATAAAGGGGTAGAGAGGGCAGTGAGGAAGACAGTCATCTTACTGCCAGGGTCATGTAGGAACACTCAGAGCCATTAAAGAGACAATTTTATTTTTATTTATTTTTTTTTGTTGACCTGGTAAGTGCACTAGACAAATCCTGCCTATTTTCAGGACAACCCAGGGAGGGGTCATGCCCTAGGCATGTGGGGAGGTCAGAGGAAAGAGGCCAGCTAAGGAGTATTACAGGAAGGGCTCTTACAGAATTTAGCCTGAGAGAGTGGTATTATCAAGGCAAGGAGACACTCCTAGTTTCGACATCAAGACACCTGACCACCTACTGTATGATGGTAGCCTGGGCAGCTTGAGATATAAGAAAATCAGGAAAAACCCTGTCTGCCTAAAGCAGAATCTGCCTGCATTGCCACAGGAGGGACAAAAAAGGTCGTGCTTTTTTGTAGACAACATAGGTGGAGTAAGTTGTGAAACTTGGTTGAAGTAGTGCATTTCCTGTTGAGTAAAGGGTACATTTGAGACCAGCCAGGTAGCTCACATTTAGGGGCCATATTATAAGAACTGTGTCTAGCCCTGTAGTGTGTGGCAGGGTGCTAATTGTCTGGCCTGGGGCTTCGGCTACTTGATAATTGCCCTCCCACAACCAGTAGTGTGCCACCAGGAAGGAGCAGGTTCTGCATAAAAGCAACCACTAACAATGTGTCCCACACATTTGTGTCCTAGCGAGTGAGTGGGACAGTGAAGGGGTGGAACAGGTGACTGGCATATGTAGACATCAGCAGGCATCAGCAGAGGAAGCAGAGAAATGGGAGACTCTACTGGTCGACTGGGCAAGAGCACCTGTTCACTACTGTGTAACAGTCACTGCTGGGTAGGATGGAAAGTCAAGGTAGGACAAAACTGGGACTAGGAGCAACACCCTATCGAGAATGCAGGTATATCAAGATTTAAAAAGGCATTGGGGGGCACAAATAGAAATAAACAAAAAGAGGATAACTAGAAACAGGTAAAGAGTGACAATAGAGGTTGAGAATGCTGGCAGTGGTGCAGTGCAGTGGCTGTGGGGTGGCAATTTTCAGAGAGACCTTCTGGAGACTGCAGTGCTGCCCCATCTGCACACACTTCTCTGGGTTGAGGTAGGAGGTCGCTAGTCTTTAGATCGACTTGGCTAGGATTTGAGGGACCTCCCCTTAACCAGCAGCCACCACGTCTGCCACCATTACCTCAGAGGATGCCAGGGAGGAGGAACAGCTGGGCAGTGGTGGTCCCTGGAAGAGTAGGTGGTGAGACAGAGGTACATTCCTCAACGGTACCATTACAAAATTTCTACACTGCTCTGTTGAGGGCAGAACTGCCAGGAGAAGGCACCTGCAGTAGTGACCAAGGGGGATGTGGGGCTTTCCATAGTGGAGACCCCAGGAAGGGTAATAGAGGACCCCAGAGGAGGCAGAAGCAACTTATAGTGGGGACTCGATTTGAGGATAGATTTGGGAATAGGAAATGGGGGTGGGGAGGCAGGTTAGGTGCTTACCCAGTGCTATGGTCCAGAGGGATGGGAAGCGGATCCTGAGGATTGCTAGGCAGCAGAATGGGAGGAGAGCTGGATGTCATTCTCCACCTGGGGACTAATGATCTGGCTAGGGATGGGGCTTGGATAGGGCAGGGGAGTTTAGGGAGCTGGGGAGGGGTCTTGGGTAGCTCGCTCAGTGGCCTTCACTGAGGTGCTGCCTGTCTACAACAGGGGACAGGAGAGAGAGAACTCCACACCAGGGCTTCAACACATGGCTGAAGGAATGGTGCAGAGAGGAAGGGTTCAGCTTCACTGGGGACTGGGGACCCACCTGGGAGGTTAAGGGCCTATACAGGGATGATGGCCTTCATCCATCCAGGAAGGAACTGCAGTCCTCAGTGGATGGTTTAAATGTTACTTTGATGAACATTTAAACTAGAAAAGGTAGTGGTGGAAAGAATCAGGAGTCATAAACTGCTCCCCAAACAGGCTGAAGTGGAGAGTAAGGAGAACCCGAGGAGAGGAATCCCCAGGGTGCAAATTAATAAAGGGAGCAGGGTGGGAGAGATAAAGAAGGAAAGGAATGGGAGTATTAAAAACAGAGGTGGGAAGGAGGGAGGGCAAAAGGAAAAAAAAGCAGGCAACAAACAAAGTGGAAACAAAATCTGGAAGGCCATGTGTGGAAATGCTAGAGGTCTAGGAAATAAGATTCCACACCTAGAGGCCATCATGACAGAGGCTGACCTGGATATTGTGGCCATTACTGAGTCATGGTGCACTGAAAACCATGACTGGGACATGGCACTACCAGGCTATACTCTGTTCAGGAAGGACCAGGTGGGAAGGAAAGGAGGGTGTGGTGCTTTATGTGAGGAAAGCATAAAGTCACGGAGATACAGGGAATACAGGGGAGGCAAAGGTACTGTGGGTCACCATGGAGAAGGGAATGGAGCCACTATTCACACTGGGTAATCTACAGACCTCCAGCACAGGGGAGAAATAGATAAGGTACTGGTGGAAGCCAATGGCAAGATGGCAGAAAAGGGGAGGTGCTACTGATGGGGACTTCAACCTGCCTGATATGGATTGGAGCCTCCCAGCAGCAGCTTCAGTTAGAAGCAGGGACATCCTTGACTCTCTGCAGGAGCATTCCTCAGGCAACTAGTCAGTGAACCCACTCATGATGGGAAATACTGGACCTGGTATTCACTAACAGGAACAGTGTTGCAGGCGATCAAGGTGGGAGGCACTTGAGGGACCAGTGATCACTGTACAGTGTGATTCAGTATAAGGACAGTTGCAGAATCGAACCACACAAGGGCAAGGGTCCTGAACTCAGGAGGACAGATTTTTAAAAAATGGATGAATGCCTCAAGGATGACCTTGCAGGGGTGGGTGATCTGTGTGGGGTGGAGCAACAGTGGGTGAACATAAAGAGAGCATAATAAAGCCAACAAACCTCTGCACCAAACAAGTGAGCAAAAGCAAGAGGAAAGAGACAGCTATGGTTCTCTAAAGAGGTGACTGAAAGGTAAGCGCTAAAGGGTAGCATTCAGAAGGTATAAGGAGATACAGAGGAGGAGGAGGACAGGGAGGTGTATCGAGGGAAAGCGGAGGAATCAGCAAAAGCAGTAAGGAGTGCAGAGGTGCAAAGTGAAGAGAATAACCTAGGAGGTAATGAAGGGACAAGACATTTTTAGGTATGTAAGTGAAAAGAGGAAGACCAGGGGTGAGAGTGTACGGTTAAAAAGGAAGGGGAACTGTGTGAGGGGACCAGGAAAAGGCAGTCATCCTGAACAAGTACTTTTGTTCAGTGTTCACGGAGGAAGAAGAGTGGGAGGGGCCACAAAAAGTAACAGAAGCTTCGGATGGAGGAAAGTGTGCATTAGTCCTTTTTGGAGGGGAGCATCCTGAAGGTACTTGCTAATCTGAAGGTGGACAAAGCAATGGGTCCAGATGTGGTGTATCCAAGGTTATTGGGAGCTCAGGAAATACTTGCTGCACCTCTGACAGTTCTATTTAACAGCTCACTGGAAACAGGAGTAGTTCCTGAGGCCTGGAGAAAGGCGGATGTACACAAAAGTAGTAGTAGGGAGGAGGCTGGCAATTATAGACCAGTCAGGCTGACATTGGTGGTGGGAAAGTTAATGGAATCACTGCTGAAGTAAAGGATTGTGGAATATCTTGAATCCAGTGGGTTACAAGATCCAAGGCAGCATGATTTAACATGGGGAGGTCATGTCACATGAATCTGATAGATTTCTTTGGTGGGTGACCAAGGAACTAGATCAGGGTGGAGACGTGGATGTGGCCTACCTGATTTCACTAAAGCATTCAATACTGTTCCATAGGAGACTAATAAGCAAGCTGGGTAGTTTAGAAGTGTGTTCAAAGGTGATAAACTGGATAAGAAATTGGTTAGAGTATAGGCAACAGAGGGTGGTGGTAAATGGAGTTCACTCCAAGGAAGGAGAGTGACCAGCAGGGTGCCTCAGGGATCAGTGCTGGGACTGGCCCTTTAATGTCTTTATAAGTGACATTGCAGAGGAGCTAGAAAGGAAGGTGTGTCTCTTTGTGGACGACACTAAAGTCTGCAATAGGGTGGGCACTCTGGGGATGGAAAGGAATAGTAGAGATCTGAGAAAACTAGAGGAGTGGTCAAGGGAGTGGCAGCTGGTTTTAATCCAAAAGTGCAAAATAATGAACTTAGGCACAGAAACCTAGGCTCAGAATACAAAATGAGTGGAGTGGTATTGATGACTAGCAAACAGGAAAGAGACCTGGGGTAATCATATTGGATGACCTAAAGGTGGCCAGGCAGTGCGACAAGGCAGTTGGGAGGCGAGTGGGATGCTGTGGTGCATATGGAGGGCATTGCCAGCAGGAAGAGAGAGGTGGTGTTGCCTCTGTATAGATTAGTAGTAAGATCCAACCTAGAGTATTGTGTCCAGTTCTGGAGACCACATATTTGGAAGGACGTAGACAGAATGGAGGGTTCAGAGGAGGTAATTAAAATGGTGCAGGCTCTACATCAAAAGCCCTGTGAGGGAGACTGAAGGTCCTCAATATGTACACCCTGGAACAGAGGAGGGAGGATATGATTGAGACCTTTAAATACCTCCATGGGGTAAATAAGGTATACGAAAGGAGTATTTTTCAGAAGAAAAGCTGCTCAAGAACATGGACATGATATGATGCTGGAGAGGGTAGATTCAGAAGAAATGTGAGAAGTACTGTTTCACAGAAAGAGTGGTGGATTCCTGGAACAGCCTTCCAGCAGAGATGGTGGGGCACAGACAGTGGTGGAGTTCAAGAATGCATGGGATAGACATAAGGCTCAATGTGCTTATGCAGCTTGGTGTGGTGTTGTGCTTATGCAACTTGTTGAATAAACTTTGTTGTGGATGTTTGCCTCTCTGTGCCTCGGGAATACCACCCTGTAGGGATGCCAGAGACAAAGAACCATGCAGGAGTGTTCCACCTAAAGGTGTCATGGGAAGGATTCCTTAGGCTAAAGGTAGCTAGGAAAAAGCCCCAAAAGAGTGTAGATCTAAAGCATTGCAAAGGTAACTAGTTGGTATTGAGTATTTAGACCTTCACATAGGTCAGGAGATACTGGTAATGGTCAGCAGATAACTGATCTATGTAATGACCTATTGTAGGTCGAATGAATTATAACGAGAGAACATGACTTCCCAAGGAGAGTGAGAGCGTAAAGGAGGACCACCATCCATCTCCATTCAACAGCAAAACCTATCTAAATAACTGTGGAAACCTACCTAAGTAACCTAGGAAATGACTCTTGTAACTAGATATTATGACCTTTGGAGCCAGCCCTGTGGCACTGAGGGCTGAGGTGCTGGATGCATTACCCGTGCCCGCCAGTGACCTGGGTTCAGGTGCCAGCCTGGGTCATTGGGGTTGGCCGAGGAGGGAGGATCGAGTGTCCAGAGCACTGCTTTCCTTCCTGGGAAAATTGGGCGTGATCTCCAGTGTTGTGAGACTCCCAGTGGAAACTGGAGGTGGGGTGGTGCAGCTGGGAGACACTTGGGGAGTGGATAGAGGCAACAGTGAACATCCTGTTGGTGGGCGCAGTAGCATGCCTGTCGCGCACTGGGCTTCATTGCATGTCCATACCTCTGGGGGTTTACAAGCTAGAAACCCCTCTGTGCTGCACCAATGATGCCCGATGGACTCCACTCCCTAGCCTGAACAAAGCCCGGCCTAAGCCAGGGCGAGGGCCTAGGATGATCTTGGTCTCCCTCCTCATCTCCCTCTGGGAGGGGCCCCTCAGTGTGGGATAAGCCATGGTCCTCCCATTCCACAATTGAGGTGGAGGCCAGGTTGGGAGGAATGTTGAGTGTCCACATACAGAGCTGACTAGGGGACAGGATCCATCCCTACAGCATAGGGAGATAAAGAAAGTCATGAAAAGAAGAAAACAAAAAAATTATGACTTTTGGCACTGAGGAGAGGAAAAACCCTCTTTGAGAAGAAACCTCTGGGGATCCAAGGCCTTGGTTGCCTTCCCTCCAGGCTTGAGATGTTTTACTTAGTGATGGCTCTGCTACTGCAATTTAGAACCAGATCCAAGGGAGGAAAATATTCCAGTATGGTGGAAAGCTGTCATGATCCTCTAACGTGAACACCGTGAAGGGTTGAGTGTACTCTGCAACACTGGGTACTCTAAAGTGAGGTATGAGCCCCAAGGCGGAGGGAGGAGAGCAACGACCACTGAGACACTCAGCCAGCGTACTGAATAAAAACAGACCAGGTGAACCAGAGGCAGTCATGGGGAGAATAGCATAGAAGGTGCAGCTGAACCCTATTTGGCTAGGTAAAGGAACCCTCTTGGGGGCATAAGGGCCCCATCCTCATAGCTGAAGTCTTAAATTCTACATCAAGAGGTGCCGTTGATATGTCTGCATGGCTAAAGCTCTGCCTGAAGTGAGGACATTCCCACTGTGGGCCAGATGAGAAGGACACCGTCCCGAGTTTTGCATGGTCAAGATGTGGACTTTGTGGGTGCAGAGTGAGACTATTGGCTGCAGAGCAGGCCCTGAGCCATAGAAAGCAATGGTCATGGTTGACATGCCTCCGATTTATGAAAGAGAATATACAGTCAACTGTGAAGTGCTAGATATTAGGAGGCTAGGCATAGCCAGCGGCCATCAGTTAGGGTGCTGTGATGCCGGGCATAGCCAGCGGCTGGAGGTTAGGTAATGGTTTGTGAGGAAGAATCTGGGCAAAACCAGTGGCTGGAGGTTAAGTAATGGTTTGTGAGGAGGAATCTGGGCAAAACCAGTGGCTGGAGGTTAGGTAATGGTTTGTGAGGAGGAGGCTAGGAGAAGCCAGTGGCCAGAGGTTAGAAGTAGGAGCAAAGCCAGTGGAAAGCAAGCCACCAAATCCATTAAGGAAGCCTAATATTGATGACATTGAAACTACTCAATGACGGTAGGTAATACTGATGTGGGTAGGTGGTAGGAGGCTGGGCGAAACCAGTGACCATTGGTTAGTTAGAAGGAGGCTGCAAATGCCAGTAATTGAATCGATGAGGTTTAGGTAATTGAATTGATATGGTTTATGCATGATTACCTTAAATGCCATTTAGGCTGCACAGGAGCAGTAGTAGGAGGCCGAGAGAAGCCAACAGCCACAGGTTAGAGCCGGTAATTAAATAGTTGAGGGTATGCAGGAATATGGCAAAGGAGCAAGACAAAATTAATTTACCTTACAAAAAGCATGTTCTTGCTACTTGGAGCAACAATGCCCCACTGTGACATCACAGTTCCCTTCCTGGAATAACCGGGAAGCCACAAGCTGAGCACCATGAGACCAAACAACTAATTTCATAACTTGAAAGTTTCAGTATGAATAGAAATTAGAAGCGTACTATTTAAATACCATCATTTGTAAGCCGGACTGACATACCTTGGATTGAATACACAGGCAAAAGTAATGAGAGATTGATTTATGATTACAAATGCATCTGAGTCCTGCATGTAGGACTAGGAGAACATTACATTTATGACAGAGTGTAATTTGGATGGTAGGGCAAGAATCCCCAGAAACTGTAGAGGCACTCTCTGTTCCCACTCACTTTTCAGTATGGGCAGAAGTCAGTGATAGATTGCTATGGTTTTGGTAAAATACGGTTGGGTAAAAGTATGAAATGCTAATGTAATAGCGAAATTTTTCATATAGAATGCAGCAGAGCACAAGGAATATACTAGAAGGAGACAAAATAATTGAAAAGCAGTGAGTTGTTGTTGCCTGAGTGGAGCTAGCACTGAATGGATTAAGAGCTGAGATGCTGAGCAACAAACATAGCACAGCAGGGAGTGCTAGATGAGAGCAGGATGAAGCCTGGACCAGGTGCAAACAATTCAGGTGGAAAAGCACTGGAGAAACCAGAGGCAGGAAACAGCAGTTTGAGGTGAAGCATACAGAGAAGAATTGTAGGTAAACTGAGGGATTGGTAAAAGTATACAAATAAATGGGATGCTAGAAAAGTGAGAAAAGCCCAAAACATAGAAACATAGACTTTGACAGATAAGGACCGCTTGGCCCACCTAGTCTGCCCATTTCCCTACCTAGAGGATAAGCTGCAGATCCTATTTAACCAACAGCCTATTTCTTCCTACCCCCACAAAAATTGCCATATGTCTGTCCCATGCATTCTTGAATTCCCCACAGTTTTAGACCCCACAACCTTCTCAGGAAGGCTGTTCCATGCATCCATCACCCTCTCTGTGAAAAAGTACTTCCTCACAATGCCCCTGAGCCGTCCCCCCTCTATCATCAAATTGTGTCCCTTGTTCTTGCACATCTCTTTTTCTGAAAGATGCTACCCTCTTGGACCCTGTTGATTTCACTGAGGTCCTAAATGTTTCTATCATGTCCCCCTCCCTCCTTTCCTCAAGGTTATACATATTAAGCTCCTTTAGCCTCTCCTCATATGGCTTCTGTTGCAGACCCTGCACCATTTTAGTAGCCCTCCTCTGAACTGCCTCCATCCTGTCTATGTCCTTGCGGAGATGGGGTCTCAGAACTGGACGCAGTACTCCAGATGGGGTCTCACCAATGGTCTTGTAAGGGATAACAACTTCCTGTTTTCTGCTGGTGATGCCTCTCCCTATACATCCCAGTATCCCCAGCCCTCCCTACCGCCTTCTCACATTGCTTGCCAACCATAAGGTCATCTGATATGATTACCCCCAGGTCCCTTTCCATTTTGTTGTTGTTACTACTACCTTCCCCACATTTGTAATCTTCCCCTGGGTTTTTGTTTCCCAGGTGCATTACTTGCACTTCTTTGCATTGAATCAAGCTGCCATACTTCTGACCATTTCTCCAACCATTCCAGTCCCTTCTCATCCTTTCCATGCCTCCTTGTGTATCAACCCTGTTGCAGATCTTTGTGTCATCTGCAAAGAGACATACTTTTCCTTCCAGTCCCTCTGCAATGTCACTCATAAAGACATTAAAAGGATTGGACCCAGTACTGAACCCTGTGGTACCCACTAGTAACCCCTCTTTCTTCAGAGTGGACTCCATTTACAATTACCTTCTGTGTTGTGTTGTTCAGCCAATGTTTTACCCAGGCTACCGCCCTGGGACCCACTCCCAGGCTGGGTAATTTGACTACTAATCTTTTGTGTGGGACTCTGTCAAATACCTTGCTAAAGTCTAGGTAGGCCATGTCCACAGCCCCTCCCTGGTCTACTACTTTGGTCACCCAGTCAAAGAAATCTTTAGATTCGTCTGACATGACCTTCCCACTGTGAACCCATGCTGCCTTGGGTCCTGTGCCCCACTGGCCTCTAGGTACTCAACAATTCTTTCCTTCAGAAGTGATTCCATCACCTTCCTTACCACAGAGGTCAAACTGACAGGTCTGTAGTTTCCTGCCTCTGTCTTGCTCCCACTTTTGTGAAGGAATCACATCAGCCTTCTTCCAGTCCTCAGGTATCACACCATCCTCCATGATTTGTTATAAAGGGTAGTCAGTGTGTCACTAGTTCACTGCTTAATTGTTTTAGAATTTGGGTGAATTCCATCTGGCCCCATTGCTTTGTCCACCTTCAGTTTTAGGAGTTCTTTCAGAACTCTTTCTTCTGTGAAAGGACTGGGATCAACCCCCTCTCCAGAGTGCTTCTGGTAAAAGAAACAAACAAAAGCAAACACAAGCACAGGAGCTGGAGGGAGCAGAAACAAACAGCTGAGAGAAGCACAGACAGACTGCAGCCAGGGTAAATACTGACCTAGAAATAGGAGAAGAGCAAACCAGGTAGAGAGTCCAGCACAGGGCAGAGGAAATTCAAGCACAAGGGAATGTAGGAGACAAACACAGCAAAAGTGTTGGGGGGCCAGGAAACGTCAGACAGAGCCTTTGTCTGCAAAAAGAATGCTTCTGAATGAAGCAGGAAAGAAGAGTTTAAATAGGTCAAGTGGGAGGGACATGGCTGTTGCTTCAGCCCTTGAACCATAGGCTTAAGCCTTTCAAGTATCATAGTGGAAAGGAAGAGGGGAGAAGGAGCTGAAGATCGGGCACAGTCTGTGATAATAATGTAGGTAGGGAGAAATGGGTAGCTGGATGGACCAAGCGGTCTTTATCTGCCATCAAATTCTGTTTCTATGTTACTAGACTTAATTCTGGGGTGAAGTCAAATGCATCTAATATAACAAATTCAGTAAAAGCCTAAGAACATGTTGGCAAGAAGCACAGATTCTAAGTTAAGCAATGTTATCAACTCATCCAGTTAACCCCACCCACCACCCCCAGCCAGAAACAGCAGCTGCCAGATAACGTAAATAGTCACCACAGTACCCTCTGAGGGCATGAGAAAGCCGATAAACTAAGGCGCATTTAACTAATTCAGCATAGCCTGGCATTAGCTAGAACAGCTAATTGTCCATGCCTGTAATTCCAGCGAAAAGAAGAAACTTATCTTGAGTCCAAACAAATGAATGAGAAAAGCCCCAGAGCACAGGGGCTATCCTCGAACAACATGCCAAAGATGTGTAAGTCTCAAAAAGCTATAGCTTCAGTTTGACTGTAACAGGGCCTGCACAAATGCAATCCCATTATCAGTGAAGGGAAGCTAGGCAGGGTAGGAGGAGACTAGGTGGCCCGAGCAATATTAAAAAGCGGTATGGAGCTAAGAATATGCATCAAGGCAGTGTACAGTGGGACTAGGCACAGTCCCTTGAGACCTACTACCAAGGAATGTACCTTGGCCGAGATTCTCAATAAACAAATAGGATGGTCTGAATAATGCTAACCAGAAATGGCAGAGGCCAGAGAGCAGAGCATCCTCGATCACTGAGGCACCTCTGCCTTGGGGATACCACCGTTCTACATAAATGGGTCAGACCTGCTACAGTATGGGTGTCTGAAGTAATATGGGTCTAGTGCACTGAAAGGGAGGCCTGGGAAACACAGGAGCACCAATCGCCCCAGACCACCACCTGTGGAAAAGCTAGCCACCACCTCCTCCTTGCTCACCTCAAACTGATGCAATTAGGATGAATAAAGGATATCAATGAATAGAACAGCTCAGGCAGGAGGATTCGACTTTGGAAGGTTCTTCAAGTGGGTTATTATCTCTGCCATGGTGCAATCCATCTGTCTTCTATTTCACCACTTGCACTGTCTGCCAGCATGGAGGGAGGCGGAGTCATCGCTGAAGCTCGTCTAGGTGCACTGTCTGCAGGTACTATCCCATGGGTAACAAGATTGGCTCCCACAATCTCTGCTGTATTATAGTTGCTATCCTTTGGGGTATTCTGTTTCACCTCAGAATATTAAAAAGCTCAGGAAGTGCTGGCAGCTCACCTGATCACCCTATTCAATAGATCACTGGAGACAGGTGCAGTCCTAGAAGACTGGAGGAGGGCAAATGTGGTCCCTCTCCACAAAAGTGGTAGCCAGAAGAGGCAGGTAACTACAGACCAGTCAGCGTGACCTCAATGGTGGGGAAATTAATGGTGGCACTGTTAAAGGAGAGGATTGTGTTATTCCATGAATCTAGCGGAGCACAGGATCCAAGGCAGCATGGATTCACAGCGGGCATGTCATGTCAAACAAATTTAATAGATTCCTTTGACTGGGTGACCAGGGAGGTAGATCAGGGAAGGGCAGTGGATGAAGCTTAGATTTCAGCAAGGCCTGTGACAGCATCCCACATAGAAGGTTGGCAAACAAGTTAGGCAGCATGGGAGCAGGCCCCAAGGTGGTGTACTGGGTCAGAAATTGGTTGAGAGGCAGGACAGAGGATACTTGTGAATAGTGTGGTGTCACAATGATCAGTCCTGGGGCTAGTCCTCTTCAACGTCTTCATAATAGTGACATTGCAGAGGGGCTGGAGGACAACTATGTCTTTTGCAGATGACACTAAGATCTGCAACAGGGCTGACACACCAGAGGGGCAGAAAAAATAAGAAAAAGACCTAAGCAGGTTGGAGGAGCGGTTGGAAGTGTAACTGCCAAGATTCAATGCAAAAGTGCAAAATCATGCACTTGGGGAGCAGAAATCAAGGGAGGAGAACAAGATGGTGGGGACGTGGCAGCCACCAAGCAGGAATGGGACCAGGGGTACTCATATTGGATGACCTAAAGGAAACCAAACAATGTGAGAAGGCTGTGGGAAAGCCAGTGGGATACTGGGGTGCATGGGAGAGGTATCACCAGCAGAAAGACAGAGGTGATTATGCCACTGTACAAATTGCTAGCAAGACCTCAGCTAGAGTACTGTGTCCAGTTCTGGAGACTGCATCTCCAGAAGGACATAAACAGAGCAGAGGCAGTCCAGAGGAGAGCTACAAAAGATGGTGCAGGGTTTGCATGAAAAGCCCTATGAGGAGAGGCTAGGGAAATAATATGTATTCTCTGGAGGGAGGAGACAGGGGGACATAATAGAAACATGTAAGTACCTCAGGGGTATAAACAAGGTACAAGAGGGTAGCATCTTTCAAACAAGAAGATGTGCAAGAACAAAGGGCACAAGATGAAGTCGGGGCAGTTCCAGGGCAATGTGAGAAGTATTTTTCCACTAAAAGTGGTGGATGCTTGGAATAGCCTCCCAAAGGAGGTGGCAGGGCAAAACAGTTAGGAATTCAAGAATGCATGGATAGACATAAAGTTACCCTAGAGACAGGAATGAATGGGTGAGCTGCAGATCAGCTAGGATCTGTGGTCTTGAAATAGGTAGGCAAAATGGGAAGACCACGGTCCTTATCTAACATCAGCGTCTATGCTTCTATGTTTTACGTATTGTATGAAAAGCCATGCTGGATATGTTCTCCTAAACTTCAGCTGCTTCTGGCAAAGAAAGGGAAGAGAGAGACAGGTATTCTCTCTGAGCTCTCATCGTGGCTGATGTGTAGTTATCATTATAAAAAATTGTTGTCCCATAGAAGAAAACCTTCTTTTAACATGCCTTCTGTAGAATGAGTTCTCTAGCCGCATAGCTCATGAATTGGATGATAATGGATCTGGGCGGGCATCAGGCGAGCTGAGTTTTCAGACCAAGGGCACGATGCATGTGTTCATTATCTAACTTAAGGCATGGGTTCAGTTCCACTGCAGTCCAGAACAAGCATTTGTCAATGCCGAATGTTTGCTTGCTGGCATTGGCAGTGGTAGTGTAGAGAGATTACAGGGCTGCGTAATAGGAATGGCAGTGAAGTATTGAACTGAAGCCAACCCCACCACCACCCTGCAGAGGTGACAGGCATTGGGGTGTGCGTTTGGGTCGTCAGGCATAACGGCCCACCATTTCACCACACCCCACCCTGCAGACACTGACAAGTGTCACGGTGTTCTTGGGGTCTTTGGCCCTTATCGCACCGTTTCATTAGGAAATATGGTGAGATGGGTGCGATATAGGAAGAATGGGGTGAAGTTTGGGGCCGAAGAGTCCAAGGCATACCTCGATGCCTCTCACTGACTGCAGGGTGTGGAATGGTATGAGCATCACAGGCAAGAATCCCAAGTCACACCCTGATGCCTGCATCATTCTCTACAGGGTTGGGGTTATGGTTGGAAACCCTAATACCTCAGGCATTCGTTGGGATTTTCACTCCAAATTTTCAACATGTTTGTTTTGTGACCCCACCTCATGAACAGGGGAATATCAGTTTGTTAGCAGCTGCTTATGCACAGTGACTACAGCATTTAGCACCACAGGTGCAAAACATTCCGAACAGGATGTAAAAATGACAGCTGTACTGTTCATGGGAGGTGTAAAAATGGCAATGTTGCAAATCTATAGTAAAAATATAAAAAAAAATGGTGAAGTCACGAAGGCATACATAGAAACTGTGCAACGACACCGGTAATATAATTAGGTTGGGGATTTTTACAGCAGATTGTCAACTCAGGCATTTTGGTGCCTCCGATCATGAGCAGTGTCACTGTGATTTTATTTATCTGTCCCAACAATGATTTCCCAGCGACCACGCATCTCTCCACTGAGTGTGAAAACACACTGGCCATGTTGTGAAAATGACAGCTGTACTGTTCATAAGGAAGTGTGGAAAATGTCACTGGTGAAAATCTGGACTGAAAATATTACAAAGTCATGAACTAACGAGGGTGCGTGGAAACTGCGCAATGCTCACTCGTAACACAGTCATTTATGGACTTTTGTCACCAAATTTTCAACATAGCCATTTTAAGACCTCTGCTCATGAACAGTGTAACTGTGATTTTCTTAATCTGTCCTAAACATTGCTTTCGCACAAACAGCACCATTATTGCCCCATAATGGCTAAAACACATTTAGGCGACATATGAAAAATTGCAGCTGTACTGTTCATAAGGAAGTGTAATAAAATGGCAATGTTGAAAATCTGGAGTGAAAATATAAAATTTGCAAACTTACTGAGCATGCACAGGAACTGTGCAACACCGCTAAATAAAACAGTCATTACAGAATTTTTCACCAAATTTTCAACATAGCCATTTAAGACCTCTGCTCATGAACAGCATCACTGTGATTTTCTTAATTTATCCAACACATTGATTTCGCACACTGACTGCGCCATTGTGCGCTACATGGGCGGAAACACGTTTGGGTGGATGTGAAAAATGACAGCTATTACTGCTCATAAGAAGGTGTGGTAAAATGGCAATGGTGAAAATATTGAAAATTTGCGAACTTCTGGCGTGCGTAGGAACTGTACAACGCTGCGCTTGTACAACAGTCATTTTTTGGAATTTTTTCACCAGATTTTCAACATAGCCATTTTAAGACCTTTGCTCATGAACAGTGTCACTGTGATTTTCTTAATTATCCGTACATTGATTTTGCACACCGACTGGCCATTAATAGTGCATAAATAGGAAACACATTTTGGGTGAGATGTGAAAAATGACAGCTGTACTACTCATAAGAAGGTGTGGCAAAATGGCAATATTGAAATCTGGAGTGAAAATATTGAAAATTTGCGAACTTCTGACGTCTTTGGCGTAGGGACTGTACAGCGCCTGCGTGTAAAACAGTCATTTTTCAGAATTTTCACCAAATTTCAACATAGCCATTTTAACAGCTCACCTCCATGAACAGTGTCACTGTGATTTTCTTAATTGTCCCATACATTGATCTAAGCACACCGACTCGCCATTTTGCTACATGGGCGGAAACCGTTTGGGTGAGATGTGAAAATGGCAGCTGTACTGCTCATAAGAAGGTGTGGTAAAATGGCAATGTTGAAAATCTGGAGTGAAAATATTGAGAAAATACATGACCTTAGAAATGCGTGGGAACTGTAGCGCACGCTCGTCAAGATCAGTTATTTTTAGAATTTTTCACCAGATTTTCATAGCCATTTAAGACCTCTGCTCATGAACAGTGTCACTGTGATTTTCTTAATTTGTCCGTACATTGATTTCGTACACGACTGCGCCACTGTAGCGCTACATGAGAAACGCGTTTTGGGTGAGATGTGAAAATGACAGCTATACTGTTCATAAGAAAGTGTGGCAAAATGGCAATGTTGGAAATCTGGGTGAAAATATTGAAAATTAAGTGAACTTACGAGCGTGCATAGGAACTGTACAGCATAGCTCATAAAAATAGTCATTTTTGGAATTTTCACCAAATTTTCAACATAGCCATTTAACACCTCATCTCATGAACAGTGTCACTGTGATTTTCTTAATTTGTCCGTACATTGATTTCGCACACCGACTGTGCCATTGTGTGCTACATAGGTGGAAACACATTTAGGTGAGATGTGAAAAATGACAGCTGTACTACTCATAAAAGGTGTGGTAAAATGGCAATGTTGAAAATCTGGAGTGAAAATATTAAAATTATGAACTTGACCTGCGTAGGAACTACTAACACTGCGCTAATAATACAGTCATTTTGGAATTTTGGCACCAAATTTTCAACATGGGGTTTGGGACCTTCTCATGAATGATGTCACTGTCATGGCATTATTCAGGCAGTGATTTCATGCAGTGACTGCACAGTGACTGCGTCACCCAGCCAGACCACTCTTGCCATGACAGAGACATCATTCACGAGGTCCCAAAACTCCGATATTGGTGGTGCAAAAATTCAAAAAATATGAATATGCAACAAGTTGAAACCCCTTATCTAGCCCATTATACAGCTTACGGCATTTCCTCAGTTCGCGGTCGGCTTTGAAGAGTGTAGCGTGTTCCCGGTCCACGAAGATACGTCGCGTTGCGGTCCGGAGGTAAAGTATGGGGTGAGGGGTGTGTGGGGAGGTAGGGTGTACAGTGGGTGAGTGCGGGTTGTGGGAAGGAGGCCAGGGGAGACTACGTGGGACGTTTTTCTTTACAGGTAAAAAAAAAAAAAAAGGACGATGGGGCGTTTGCCCACGCTGGGGTGGGCTCCCAGCGTGGCACAAGGGCGGTTGGGAGGCGTTCAGCCGGCGAAGATTGGGCACCCCGTCGGCCTAAGGATCGATTGCCATGCTGGGGTGGGCTCCCAGTGTGGCACTTACTACGGGGGCCAGGACACTTACTACTCGGGAGGCGAGGACGGTGGGCACCCGTCGGCTATATCATTAGTTGCGCTGGGGTGGGCACCCAGCGTGGCGACTCTGAAAACTTTGGGGGCAGAGGCGCCCAGACAGCCCGACGGGGATTGGAGCACCCCATCGGCTATAAAGTGTGCGTGCGTGTGGGGAGCGCACTCCTGCATGGGCGTGTGTGTGTGTGTGGGGGGAGCTGCGCGCGGGCAGGCGATATCTCTCGCTGCTCACTCAGCGTAGCTCCCCTTTGAGCTGTATGCCACTGCATTTTGGAGCTTGTCATAGACAGCTCCAGCATGCAATGGCTTACAGGGCTGTCCCGCCCAGCACACTGACTGAATTGGAGGAGGAGGTGAGACACCTCCGAAATCTCCGATGATGGCACTATGTTTCTTGCACATGCGTGCAAGCAAACATAAAAGCTATCTAAAGAGTCCCAGGTTGGCCCTTAGGAGAGTAAACCATATAGCTTTATGTTCTCCAGATGAGCTCGATTTTCTGAGTCCTCCTGTTTGGCCATTGCTTGTTCCTGGTTATTAGTAATAGTCTTTAGCTTCATTTCTGTCTGGTCAACCCAAGCATCGTTAGCTGTAGATTGCTATTCAAACTAATCATTGCGGTGTTCTAATGCAGCTACGTCCTTTTAACATTCTGTAATGTGTCCTTGAATTCAGCCTGGAACGCTTGAAGTTCTTTAAAGATTGTCTTCAGTCTCACTTGTTTTGCCAATGCTCTTTGATTTAGGAGGGCAGCTTCACAGGTCTGTGCCATGCTGTAGACCTGGGAGAGCTCAAGTTCAAGAGCTCTGGCCGGAATCCAGTGGAATCCTCCGACTGCACCGTGTCGTTTGACCGTTCAAGTTACCCAGGCATTGAGAACCTCTCCTCATTAATGTAGCAGATGCTTTTTCCTCTATGATGGTAAGTTTAAGCGAGGTTATTTATGATTGGAGAAGGTGAGCTAATGATCTGCCCTGCCATCTTGCTCAGGCGCCGACTGGAAGTCTGTTATTGAATATGTAAGCATTAATCACCGACAGAGGAGGGGCTCTACTGATGGATTAATGCCCACTGGGGGTTGGTGCATGAGGCAAAGCCGAGGTTCCAACCCAGCGGCGATAATCACTGGTAGAAGCCGACTCTGGAAAATGATGCTCTTTGCTGCAACACGGCGGAGTCCTCTCAAGGGAAAGTGCAGCTACTCTTTCCGTTATGAGAAGGACTAGCCTGAGATCAACCGGGCTGTGGCGGTGCCGGCACGGTGCCTCGAGAGCGATGGCGGCGGGCTACAGCTCTCTCAAGCACTGCCGGTGGCCACCTGATGAAGGTTACAGAAGAAGCCGCAGTTAGATTTGGATTCTGCAGTCTTCCTGCTTCACGATTATACCCACCCTGCCAGATGTGCTACAGTGCCTAGGGACCAGCATTCACATGGGACAGACGGCGAGGCACTGGGGCTTTACTTTGGAAGCTGCTGCTCGGGTCTCAGACAATTAAGAGACATGAGCCTGGGCGACAATCGTGAACCTTACAGCTCGGGTCGGCTGCGGGCTACTACAGACCACATTACAGAGGCAATTTGAAGGACTGCGCCTCAGATCAAGCAAGCTGTGACAGTACAGCTGACGGCGGCGGGCTACGGCTCTCGAGGTGCCGCTGGTGGGCTGAAGGGTGGTGACTGAGCGGGCAGCTCCTCTCCTGGTGCCTCCATGGCGACAGTTGGTACTGACTGAGCGGGCATTACCTGTGGCTTAATACCCACTCGGTTTTAGTCAGCTGTGGCCATTCGGTGAATCCTAGCACTGCATTTCAGCGGGCAGAGTGAACCGTGTTACAATCATTCTTATTGTACTCAAGGGCCAACATCTTCATCAACAATCTGAAAGCTGGGCATACCTCTCAACCTCTGGATACTGAAATGAGGGACACCAGCCCTTGAAATGAGGGACAATAAGGGACACCATACACTGAAATGAGGGACACCATGAGGGACATCAAAATGTTGGCATTTTAATGATTTAGTGCACTGTTTAAGAGCATAAAATAGTCTGAAACAGTGAAGCTCAATATAATAGCACTAAAGAATAATCTTGTGCATGGGATTAGTCATTTTATTTGAAAACAACAATCTGTAATAACAAATAAAAGTTTATGGCAGTCTCTGGACCAATATCCACCTCAAACAGAATGGCTGCGTGATTCTAAATCTGGACCAGTAGTGGAGGTAAATTTAAGCTCGAAACCAAATCCATATTTGTGTTGGGTTCATTTCTTTATGTTATTAAAGGGAACACTCTTGAATCATGCTTATCATAGTTTGAAACCACATAAAATGCTATCTTAAAGGAAGTATTGGGCAGGGTATACCTGTAGCTGACAGAAGTCCAGAGCTATCAACACCTATACCTGTCCCATATTGATACTACATTCAGTATCATATTTAGACTCTCAACTATGATGTGACTAACAATAAAGCTGGAACTATAAAATATTTAAGCCAGGAACTTGGGATCTGTACAACTGCTTCTGCCAGAGAATCTAAAGAAGGTGCTCCTCTAACTACATCTATTTATCTATCCAATATATCTCTGCTGACAAAGCAGCTATAAGACCACTGCATTAAGAATGAAAAAAAAAAAACAACCCTAAGTTCTGAATCAGAATCAAGAATTGGAATTGGAATGTGCAGAACAGAATCCCTAGCAGTGGCAATTTAACTTACCTTGTAACACGCTTACTCTCAGCCACTTGAAATGCAAGCATGGATTCGCCGAATGGCCACAGCAGACTGAAACCGAGCAGGTATTAAGCCCACTGGGTAGTACCAGCTGTCGCCATGAAGGCACCAGAGGGAGCCGCCCGCTCAGTCACCATCCCCCCAGCCTACCGGGCGCACTAAGAGCCACAGCTCGCCGCTTCGTCGCCCCTGAGGCACCGCCGGGCGCCGCCACAGCCCGGTTGGATCTGGAGGTGAGTCCTCCCAAATCGCCTCTGTAATGTGATCTATAGTGTAGCCCTGCAGCCGACCTGAGCCGTGAAGGTTCACGATCGTTGCCTAAGCTCATGCCTCTTAATTGTTTGAGACTGAGCAGCAGCTTCCAAAGTACAGCCCTGGTGCCTTGCCTGTCTGTCCCATGTGAATGCTGGTCCCTAGGCACTGTGTAGCACATCTGGCAGGGTGGGTAATCGTGAAGCAGGAAGACTGTAGAATCCAAATCCAACTGCAGCTTCTTCTGTAACTTTCAGCAGGTGGCCACGGTGGTGCTTGAGTGCTGTAGCCACCGCTCGTCGCCCCAGGCACAGCGCGGCACCGTCACAGCGTTGGATCTCAGGCGAGTCCTTCTCAATGGGAGAGTAGCTGCTTTCCTTTGAGAGGACTCGCTATGCTGTTTTTCAGAAGAGAAGCGCACATCACTTGAAAGTCGGGCTTACCGGTGATTAATGCCCGCCGGGGATTGAACCTCAGGCTTCGCCCTCATGCACTAATCCCCACCCAGCGGCATTAATCCACTGGTAGAGCCCTCCTCTGTCTGTGATTAATGCTTACTTACCTCATCAGCAGCACCACTCAATCGCCAGTCCATGTTGGCGTAACTCTGGTCTCCTTTGGGCAGCAGACAGCAACTGGCTTATTTTGGCAGACAGCACAGAAGGGGCTTTAAAGGGTGGGTGCTATATGGGGCTGTGCTTGCTCAGCTGAAGCATGATGATCTCTCCTCCAGATGGGCAGCTCCAAGGTGTGTGTGGGGTGTTCTGCTTCTGGCATTCATTCCAGGCCACAGAGCTAAGACGCAAGGGAGCCAGGAGGCTAATTTTATTAGGGCAGGCAGCAAAGCTAATGGTGGGGCCCAGGCCAGTGCAACAAACGATCGACAGTTACAGAGGATTGAAGTCTTCAGGTGCGTGTGGGTTTGATAGATCCTTCAGAGCAATCAGAGGACAGAGTCCTTCTAACTTTTTTTTTTTTGAAATTCAAGTTTATTAAATTTTACAAAATGAGAAGTAATATAAGCATTGCATGTATTAAGCCAATTGTCCATACATGGTATAAAGGAAAAAAACCACAACAACCCCCACCCCAACCCCATCCCACCCTCGATCCTCCCCCAACCCCAGCTTCTTCCCCACCCCTCCCAGACAAAGTGTGCTAAATGTCCACATAATTAAAAATTACTAATAAGTTTACAGATATTACAAAAGGCAAGCCTGTCTCAGAAGAGCAAAGGGCAAAGGTAAGAGATAAAAAGAGGAAGAAATCTCATTGGGCATCAGAGGGAAAGCTGAGGTCACTGGTGTAAATATAGAGCATATAATTTACTCCCACCTTTTATGAAACAGATCCATACGATACGTTGAACTGGCTGCAACCTTTCTATGCTAAGGTAGGCAGAGCTCAGTCAACCATTCAGGATAGGTCAGGTCAATTGGTCTGTCCAGTGCCTAGCACTAGTCTCTTAACTGCACTGGACACAAGGGCGATATGATACCGTGTTCAATACAGTCTATGGCAGTGTAGTCTCCTAAACGATATTTCAGGAGTGAAAAAATTGGTAAGGCCTAGTAGGGGGTCCAGATTATCTTGGATGGCAGACCACAGTGGGCTACCTTGATACAATACCAGAAAATATGCAAGGGATTCCTTCACTATGTGAACACCTGGTACAAAGGGGCAGAGCAAGCTTATTGAGCCGAAGAGCTTCTTAGGGTATAGTACATATTGTTCAGAATGTAGTATTGGGTAAGTTTAAGCCTGTCCTGAGTGTGTATATCTGTAGATCCTTCCAAATATGGGACCAGTTAAAGGTAAAATCAGGGAGTAGAGAAAGCCAGATATTAGACTCCATGGTAGGTTTGGGAAACTTGCAATCCAGTAAAAGGGAGTATATTGACGAAATGGAGTGAGGTTTAGAAGCAAGAGTAAAGATGTGAGAGGAAGGGTGGACCTGGATTCCCTAACCCTGCACTCAAACTTTCCAGCAATGAGGTGCCTTAATTGATATATTTTAAAACCTGCTATTGGGAATGCCAAATTTAGCAAGGATGTCAGATGATGAGAGGAGAGATCCTTGATCGTAGTACTGTTCTAAATTAGTGCCTTTAAATGCGGAAGCCACTCAGGGCAATCATCGAGTTGCCCAGCTTAATGTTGGGATTAAGGATGATAGGCTGTCCCAAGTCAAATTTAGGAGAGATCTTTAGAAAATGTAAACACTGAGAAAGGGATTTAGGGATGTAAGAACTGTTTGGTCAGTTATCCACTGCGAGAGGACAGAGGTGGGAGTATAAAAGATGGCGTAGGATCTAACTTAGATTTCGAAAGGATCAATTTCGATTTGAAGCCAGATCGGGAGGGGTCGGGATGGATTGAGATCCATCTCCCAATTTAGAGAGGTGAGTGGCCCAGTAGTATAATAAGAGGTTGGGAAACCTAAGACCCCTTTGTCCCTGGGGAGAGATAATTTAAGAAATGAACGTCGGACCCCTTTCCCTCGCCAGACAAATTTCGAGAAAATACGTGAAACTGTTGCAAGTAAGAGAGCGGCAACCAAAGACCTAATAGGTTAAGGGATAAAAATACGGGAAGGATATTCATTTTAACAATATTAATCCTACCCCAAAGGGAGATAGGAAGATTGGACCATCTTAGTAAATCTTGTTGGATCTGAGTCTTGAGATTATCCAGATTAAGCTTTCTAAGTAGAGCCGAGTCTGAGGAATAATGAATACCCAAATATTTAATCGATTTAGGGACCAATGCATTCCAAATTTGGTGAGGTCGTGTTTGTATGTATAGGCATTTAAAGGAAAGATTTAGATTTAGATATATTCAGTTTATACTGAGAGAGGTTCTCGAATTGATTGATGAGATATATTGCCTGCTCTAGAGAAGCAGCAGGGTGGGTAACATGTAGAAGTATATCGTCAGCATAGGCTGAGAGGACCAAATCCTGCTGTGCACCGGCATCCTTTAATAAGTGGGGAAGACTTAAGTTTAATAAGAAGGGCTGAGATATAAATTGAAAAGAAAGGGTGAGAGGACAACCCTGTCTGGTACCAGTATAAAGCTGAAACCTCGAGGAAAAACCCGTTACAGTATATTTTGGCTGAAGAGGAGTTGTACAAAATCTGGATCCATTTGAGAAAAGAAGCTGGAAACCCATCCTGGTCATCGTGGCCCAGAGAAAAGACCAGTCCACACGGTCAAATGCTTTCTTTGCGTCTAGCGAAACCAGGGCCATGGGAGATGGGACGTTTGGGCAAGATGAGAAATATGGGAGAGGGTTCTGAGATGGTCAGATGGGGAGCGAGAGTGAACAAAGCCACCTGTTCTGGGCTAAGAAGATGGGTCCAGATTTTCTTAATCCGCTCGGCCAAGACCTTGGCGAGAATTTTCATATCCAATTTTGGAAGGATATAGGCGGTAGCTCGCCGGGTCCGTGGGAGTTTTGTCGGTTTGAGAATTAGAATAATGGTAGCTTCAAGAAGTGTAGTGTCTACAGTGATAGCAGAAAAGAGATAGTGATAAAGCTTAAGGAGTAATGGGCAGTTCCTTGGAGAAAGCCTTGTAAAATTGTAGGAAAACCCGTCTGGACGGTGCCTTATCAGGAACCATAGAGGCAATAACATCCTCTATTTCAGAGAGTGAAAAGGGGCGGTCAGGTAGTTATGTGGGAGGGCGAAAGTTGCGGAATATCAATATCCTTTAAGTATGTTGAGATGTCTGATAGAGGAGCAGGGAGGAAGGCACACTATAAAGATTTTATAGTACCTCTCAAAGACCCGTGCTATTTTCTGGGAGAAGTTTCAGTGGAGCCAGCAGGAGATTGTATAGCCGGGATTATTCTGGAGCTTTCATGTCCGAAGTCTTAGAGCCAAGAGCTTACCAGCTTTCTCACCGTGCTCAATATATTTGGCTTGAGTCTTAACAAGACAGTATTCAGCTTTTTCTTTAAGAAGGTCGGTATACTCATTTTTAACTGCCAGAAGGGCTTCAAGGGAGGACAGGGAGAGGAAGGGAGATGAGAGCTTCCAGTTCTTTAATTTAGTCATTAGAAGGGATGCCCGAGACAGTCGAGCCCTTTTCCTTGCTGAAGCAAGCTTAATTAACTCACCCCTGAGATAGCATTTTAGGAGCACCAAATGATGTCAAATCTAGAGGTGGATCCAAGGTTATTCTCCTGGAAGAAAGAAATAAGGGTCTTAATGAGAGTCACAGTTTGGGGATCTTTAAGAAGTTGGGTATTAAGCTTCCAGGTAGTGTCCCTTTGAAAATTAGGGTCTGGGAAATTTTTGTCCACACGATTGCATGGTCAGAGAGAATGATCGGCTCAATGCCAGATTGAAGGAGACCCGGAAGAAGAGTTTTGCTAATCAAAATATAGTCTATCCTAGACCAGGACCCGTGGGGTTGAGAGAAAAATGAGAAGGAACGAAGGGAAGGATTGGAGAGACGCCAGGGTCACAAAGACCTAACATATGCAAGAAGTCCATCAGAGCCCTTTGAGCTGGAGTAGGTGGATGGTTTGAATGAGGGTCTTTATCTAACATATGGGATGGTGGAGATTCAATCACACCTAATATAATTTGGGAAGGAAGCAGGGCGCTAATTTTGTCTGCTAGGGAATAAAGAATTGGGCTACCTCCATTGGCCCATACACTGACCCTAAGACTGTAGTGTCCCATTAAGAGAACCTTTAATCAAAATAAATCTCCCTCAGGATCAGCTATCGATTATTTACCAGAAAATGACATTTTTTAATGAGAGCAAGCACACCTCTTTTAGTGTTGACCCATTTGCAACAAACACTCATGAAACCAGACCGAGACAGCCATTTGCCTCTGCATTGGTTAAATGGGTTTCTTGCAAGAGCAAAATATCAGCATGAAATAAGTCACAGTGCTTGAATACCTGGGTCCTCTTGACTTTCCCTCTGAGCCCACTATCATTCCACGATGCAATTTTAAGAGAGTTTACAGCCATTTCAAGTATAAGGCAAATACAGGACCAAGCAAATATGAACCAAAGTAGTAGGCACACTTAAACCCAGAGTTCCAGTCTCCCATAGCCTATCGAAGGGGATTGCCAAGGAGTGATATCCTAAGCAATTGAGATAGAGTTGGCTTTAAACAAAACAGATAGAAACACAGACAGGCTGGAACATCCCACCCCTGCCCCATAACACCTCCCAAAAAACAATCCAACTATATACAATCCGGCACCAGGCATGAACAATCATGAAACAGATGAGGGACAATGAGAGCCTGGAAGCCAGTACCCAGTGCAAACCCAGAACACATTAAGCTATAGGGGTCTGAGGCTAGAAAATGACCAAAACCTCATAAACCCCAAGAGGAGTATTCCCATCCAACCCAGAGAAATTAAGGAAGATCCTAAGCAAGGGAATGGGTTTGCAAACCCCTTCCATCAGCTCGCAATGCAACTTCGAGCAGTCACAAGGGCTCAGGAGTATCCCCCACCAACAACTGTCTGGCTTGAAATCAAGAAGCCGCTTACTTTCCAAAAATAGCCCCAGTACCCCTACCAGCAACAAAAAAAGAGGAGACTCAAGTGGAGGGATTTACTCACCGCCAACAACAGGCAGGAAAGAAGCGGCAGGAGACTGGTGAAGTGGAACTCGAGGTGGAGGCACCATCTCGACGAGAAACAAGCTGTTTCCTGGGAGCCTTATGGAGGTGGGACCAAACCGGTCCATCCTAAAAACAGTAAGCCGGAAACAGCGGCCGCCCAGAGAAGTTCCGGATAGCTGTAGCCTTTAGGAAAACGCTGCTGCCTAAACCAGCATCCGCCTAACCGCCTCAGTCCCCGTCAACCCAGCGACCCCAGGAGCAGCCAGACAGGTAAGACTAGACCAAGCAAATGCCAGGAAGAACTAGTAAAGGCACAAAACACCAAATGGGGTGGGGAGAACCCGCAAGGAAACTTAAACTAGGGGCATCAATTCAGCCATTCGTTTTGAACAGATTGGGCAGTTTAGCAGCAAGTTCCTTATATGCCAAGTCCGAGTCATAGCTGTGGTACTGCCATCAACAGTAACTTTAAGGGTGGCAGGATAAAGCATGCTGAAAGAGAATGCCGCAACAACTAATTTCTGGACAACAGGATGGAAGGCAGCTCTCTTCATTCTGGTTTCTTTTGGAAGATCTTGAGCAACGCGTAGTTTGGCTGACCCACATGATGGACTGCAGCTCTAGACTTATTAAAGACATGCTGCTGTTCAATATAGCTGAGAAACTTCATGATGATAGGCCATGGGGAGAGCCGTGGAGGCCTGGGCCTTAATGACCTATGTGCCCTTTCCAAGTGGTAGTGGGGTTAGGGGTGAGGGCCCACCTATTTTGGCCAGGAATTTTGCAGAAAGATAATAAGGTCAGGTCCCTCCTCGAGCTCCGCAGACCCAGGATTAATAGATGGTTTCTTTGGTTGCGGCCCTCCAGGTCCTCTGTTTTCAGCTATAGTTTCTTGACTTGCTGAGCTAATGAAGATATCTCAGACTTCTGAGTGAGTTTCCATTGCTCGAGGGAGTATATTCTGGCCTCCGAGTCAGACACCCTCGTTGTAAGAGATGACAGATCCCCGAATAGATTTCAGGTCAGCGGTGTTGGTTTGTAACACATCTTTTTAATGGAGCAAGCTCTTGCAAGAATCTCTTCGGGGAGAGGGCTAGCTGCCTGATTTTTGTCCCCATTCTATCGGAGGTGGTGCTGGGTTGATTCCGTGGCTTTTTGGGCAGCTTTTCGGTGTGGCAGGCGGCGTATGCCTGATTGTGACCTGCTTTTGTCCGCCTCATCCCTTGCAGATCGTAGCAGGATTTATAAGACACGCCCGAGTCCGACAGACGGAGTATGGCTGTGCCGTAAGGAAAACTTGAAGGTAGCTGGTCGAAAATCGCCGATTATGTCGATATGTTGACGGGAAGGGAGAGCTCCAACCCCTGCTGCCACTCAGCAAGCAGACATCACGTGACTCTCCTTCTAACTTGAGGCTGGATGGTCTCAGTCAGACTCACACTCTCGTGTGTAGCTGAAGTGCCAAGTTCAACCCGCAAATTTTCTTTGATTGGCCAGAGTGAGAATCAGTGATGCAGCAAGTCAAAGGAGGAGCGACCAACCTGACCCAACTTGCTATCCACGTGCTCGCTCCCGATGGTTCCAGAAGGTCGGCCGTGCATGTTTAAAGGGCCTCTGATGTCAGCACTATTTTCACGGACAAATTTGGGACAATGACAGGTGCTGGTGGGACAGCAGTACAGCTTAAAAAATGGGGAGAATATGGATGCTATGAATGTGGGACACTTGAGAGGTATGAGCTGCGGTCCCTAGCAGGTGGGCTAAGTTCATGGATAACAGTATGCTAACCAGGGCAGTGGACTCCTTCTGAATAGGGACAGACTTCTAGAGGACTTGAAAACAGAAGCAGGTAATTGGTCTGACTCCTGGAGCATTAGATTTGATATAGTCAAATATAAGGTGTTACATTGAAGTAAAATCAGAAGTAGAACCTACATACTATGTGGGGCACAGCTGAGGAGAAAAAGGACCTCATAATAGATAAGGGGCTGAAGCAGGACAAGCAGTGCACAGCTGCTGTTAAGAATGCCAGAAGAATGCTGGGGTGCATCAAAGGAGGGGTGACCAGCAAAGCAGGTGAGAATTCTGGCCACATTACAATGCCTTGATCAGGCCCAACTGGAGTATTGCATGCAATGTTGGCTTCCTCAACACAAAAGCACAGTGAAGTAGTTGAAAAGGTGCAGCAGAGGCCACCAAAACAATCAGTGGTATTGGGGAATAAAAGCTGTGAGGAGGAATGGAGGCCCTTAACATGCTAACCCTGGAGGAAAGGGGGCTGATAGGGTACATGTTCTCAGTATTTTACATGCTCTAGTGTGTTCACCCTTGGGAGAAGGAGTCTAAGAAGGACATACTCTCAACCTTTTGCATACTCAAGGATGTAGACAAGATTGAACAGTCAGATGTTTGATCTGGTATTCTGCAGCGTGGCACAGGAGACACTTTAAAACTTTGGGTTGCTAAATTAAGGGTAACATTAGAGGTATCTTTTCCCAGATGGTGGTGAACCTACTGTATCCTACTACTAAAGACAGTGAACATGAAGACAGTACCGGCCTTTAAGGTAAACCTGGGCAAATTTCTGCTTACTACAGCAATCACTGGGTGCCCTGTGTAATAGAGTGGGTAGAGAATTGTTATAAATTGGTACATGTTTACACAGCATACTTATGTCATTCATGCTTATGACACGGGGGACATAATGGACCTGAGTCCCTTTGACCTTAAATGACTATGTTACAATGTTTGTATTTACAGCCTTAGTATGTGCATGGAACCCAGATCCTGTTACATGAGTAGCCAAACATCTCAACGAGTTCTGCAGTTAGGTGTTGGACTTTCAGACAGGGCAGATGGTGAATGCAATGTTTATTAAAGAGTAATGACTTAACAAGGAGAGAAACAACTAAGAGAATGGGCCCAATTTCATTACATATGAAGCTCCATGACATTTTATGTTCCTGGAGATTGATGCAAATTGTAACAGAGCTGGCAGTTACTGCAAGCCTTGCCCTACATTATAACTGTGCACATGTGTTATAGATTCGCTGTTTAAATTAAAAGATTGTCACCAACTTGCTCAAATGAATTCTAATCAGAAGGTTTGATTAAACATGAAGGTTTCAGTTACAGCATTCTGCTAATTATGTTTATATGGAAGTTTAATACCTCCCTGCTCCTGAGCTTTAGAAAGGATTACATGTTAATTTGCAGAGGACTAGTTCTCCTGAAATGGGAATTGACATACTGTAGACTATTTCTTAAGGTTCATATTGCGGTTAATATTTAGATGTTAAGGTGGATCATATTATGCCAAGCAAACATGGATCTTTGCAGATGAAATAGGGATTTATGAATCTTTTAAAATGTTGTTAGCTTTTGCACTTTTGAATTGGGATTCAGGCCATTTGAATGGATTTTGCATGTTTTAAAGCAGCTGTTTAATAGCAAAGTTAAATGATTTAGTCATTTATTTATATATTTGATCCAGAAGCAAATGATTTGATACCTTTTAATGGACCAACATATATGTAACAACAAGAACAATGTGCTCTAGCTTTCGGACCAACCAGTCCTTCTTCAGAAGCTCACTTTTATATATTTTATATATTTGGAATTTTGCCCTCCAGGATATCTGTAGTTTGACTGCCGCTAAGTTGTTTAGGTGGCGGTGGTAGTGGTGGTGGTGGTGGGGGGTTGACAGTTACAGCAGCAGGCATTTCTAAGATTTCATTTAAACTGGCATAGCAGAAAACTATGCAGTTCGTAGAAAACAAGCAAATCAATTACATTAGTAACAAAATAGATGTATCTGCCCTATGTGGTGGTTATGGTATAGTACTTATTACCCCCGGAACACTTTGCTTCACCGTAGTACAAGATAAAGTGTTTTCAGAGCATAGGGCCCATTTCCCTCGGAGAGCCAGTTTATCTGGGGAGCACGGTGCAACTGTCCATGTGCAATCAAGAGCTGAGGCGGAGCTCCTGAACTCTTTGTCCTAGAGAGGAGAGAATCCACCAGTCCAAAGAAGTAGCAGAGGCAGTTCAACAGGACCTCGACAAGAGGAGCATGCACCCAGCAGGAGAGTTTCACCTTTGTGTGGAAGTGTGGTAAATCCGCACAGTGGCGGGGGCAATGGGGATCCTGCACCGAGCTCAGGACAGGAACAGTGGTGAGAGTGATGCCAAAGTTAAGTCAGCTTGTGCCAGGCAGAACTGCTGAGGAGAGTCTTAGCCCAGGGCAACTGACCCATGCCAGCAAATGCTGCAAGAGATACGTACTGTGGGTTGGATAATGAAAAGCCAAAGTTCCATAAGTTAGTTCTTACAGAATGCCCTCTGCTACCAGAAAGTGACTGTGAGTCAGCATGTATCATGAGGGGGACTCACACAGTGCCCTAGGGACTGTAGCGCTGTTGTTGTGTTTTGCTCTGTCCTCATTTGAAAGTCCTCTGGCTCTGGGATGAACATTTTGTTCTTAATTTTATTTTAGGGTTTATTTTAATTAGAATTGCTAGTTGAGATACAGCATCTCATTTCTAGTGGGTCCTGCTTTTACCCATTTCTGGTGTTAGCATGGACTGGAGCACTAGGAGGTTAAGTGACATGTCCAAGGTCACACAGTGACCATTTTGGCTCTAGTGGTGTTTGAAACCTGTGCTCTCAGTTGGTGCTCGAGCTGTTTCTCTAACCACTAGATCACACTGCCTCCTGTAAATGCGTTGAAGTGCTGCAGTCGTTGTAGGATTGAGTTCTGGTGTAAAACAAGGGATGTGGAGCCTAGGTCTGGTGCCCCTGCTTGTATCTAGGAATGGGACTCTCAGATGCCCTGGAGGTCTGATGTTTTGAGTGGCATGAGTTGCAATCTGAGTTACCAGTCTGCCTAAGATCAAACATATTTATTCTGTTATTTGCCAGCCCAGGTCACTTGTAGCAAGGCTAAATATAGGAAAATTGTAAATTCTCCTCTCCCATGGAAATTCAAGTAAATTATTAACTGTGAAGCATGTACTGTTTCAACAATTTGTCTCATTAGTCAAATCTTTGGAAGTGTATACACTGAACTGGGATTTAGGGCCTTAGACCTGGGGCACAAGCCATATCTGCCCAGAGTATTACTTTTTCAGTTAATCTTTTATCAAAATCTGTTTTTCAGGCAATTCAAACAGAGCATACATATCAACAGCCCCAACAAAAAACATTTACAGAAATGCATAACGTTTAAAGGCGCATAACTAAAATTGGCTTCATGGCAGAGCCTTTGCATCCAGGAGGTTACCAGCTCATGTATACAGGAATGCACAACAGATCATACCTTGGCTGCCTCCTACTTGGATAAAGTGTGTATAAAGTGGAGGCAGAATAAATGGGGAGGATGTGGGTACAAGGGGTTTGCAGTGGAACATTGCCATAAACAAAAGGCGGAGATAAGAACAAGAGGAGAAGAGGTGGTCAAGTTGCTATGCACCTTTCTCAGAGCATGTAAGGGGACAGGGCCGAATTTACACTGCCATGGGCCCTATGCACAGTAGTAGCTAAGGACCCCTGTCCTTGCCCCATGCCCCACCCCTGCCACCACTCCCACCACTCTGCCACCCCCACGCCCCCACCCTCCCCACAACCCCAATGAAACATTACAGATTTACTTTTATTTACAACTTACTTACTACTTGTGGTAAACTGTAGCCCATTGCTGCCTTTATGTAATCAGTAAACACTGTACGTATGTGAGTAGGAGTGGGGATTGGAAGAGTGAGGAGGAATGGAAGAATGTATTGTTAATTACAGAACTGCAAAGGGCAAATGCAAACCACAGTCTACTCCAGGCCAGTTAAGCATGCCACGAGGGGTGTGGGTTGGGGATTTACCACGGCTGGAGTAGTTTGCCCACAAGGTGCAGCTGAGTGGGTAAATTGCTTAGCTGTGGTAAATCTCAAGATAACCTACATCCTCCGAAAGTGGCTTATTGCGATTTTACCAAGGTTCATTTTTTACTATAATAAAATACAACTTTTAAAGAGGTTGGTGTGTTTGTTTATTTTATTGTATTTATTCCTGGGCTGCAGATGATTAGGATTTAGATGACCCACATTTGCTCCTCAACAGCCGTGGTTATCAGAGGATTTACACAGGTGGTAGACTGCCAGTCTGACCATTTCATTGGCTGTTCACATATGTCCATGGTATAATATGTAAGAGCCACACATAAAAGGGAATGGGTTGTGGGGGCAATTCACAGGCTGGCCTAAGTCTCTCTGTTAAATCTTATGAATTCACCAACAATTTCACAGTCAGAGATCAGAGGAAGAAATTCCCAGTCCTGCTGACTGGCCTGGCTCAAAAACAACTAATAATAAGGGCCTGTAAGAAATGCTTCTTGAAGACAATGGACAGAGTATACAGTCAGGCACAGTGTCGACAGCAAATCAGCAAGCAAGCAACATACAATACATCAGCACAGCAGCAGCCATAGTTTGAAACAGTGAAACTCTGTACTATAATTTAAACCAATCTTGATACAAAATAATGAAATTAAATCAGAGCCTAAAAACAATCCAGACCAGACAGACTACAGACACTAATATCTACTGATTTTATAGAGTGGGTGTGTTTCTGTATAAGAAAATCCACGTGTAAATTTTTTAAGCAGGTGTAACCCCCTACAAATGGGGATTCCCAAAAGTCTTCCTTGAGCTTGCCAAAATGCTCACTGCCAGGCTGGTGTTCTGCGTTTTAGCAGTTTAAATGTGATTGCCAGAGAGTGCCTGTATAGCCTCTGTAACTATTCGCTGAAAATCATTTAGAGTGATAATGATAATGTAGTTTGTCTAACCTGCCTTCTTTGCAGCAATGACTGTTTTGTTTATCTCCACTATCTTGGTCCTGGACTGCGAATTGGACCAATCAGTACTAGTGGGACCTAAAATGGAGCCGGACTACAGAAGCTGTCTTAGGTCAAAATCTATAGGAATTGTAGTTTTTGGCTTTTGTGCCTTTTTGTGACTGACAGGAGGATCAGCCATCGAACCTTTTGGATCTTGGGGAGTTTCCCAGGCTTGCTGGCAGTTGAGTCAGATCTAAGTTGGGAGCTGAAGAAGCAACATGCTTGAGACCGTCAAGCAGCCATCTGAGTAGTTTGTGTGGCAGAACTGTGAAAAAGCCTGAGTTGTGGCCTGCATGTCTGCCTGCTGCCTCTGAGAGGAGAGAAGAGAATTATTTCAGACTAAATCAAGTTTGTGAGAATGAAAGTAAGCCACTGATTTTTACCAGGCTCATACCTGAAGAAGACCAAAGATTTTGCTGAATGCGATCGGCCTGTCAGGATTTCCAGCTGCTTTTGAATCCCAGTTTGTGCAGAGACTTTCTAGATTGTGACCGGAGAGCGGTTTGCCAGGTACAGTAGAATTTTCTTACATGTAAATGTGCTGTGTATTGAAAGTGGGTTGTGATTTGGTTCCCCACTGTGTGAACTGTGTTCTGCTTGCTGGAAGCTTTATCCAGCTTAATTGGACAGAATCGCATTCACTTCCATTCGGCCTGGGCCATGCCACGCTGGCTCTGCCAGACTACCCCACTGCACAGAGAAAGCCACTGACGAGAGACCTGCCTGAGGTCAGCCCCTGCTCCACGCCTGAACAGGAACGACGATTGGCGTAATCGTGTGGGCCCTGCTTCACCTGGCACTCCAGATTAATCACCTGTTGTCTCGATTTCATCCAGCCTGTGTCTAGTCTTTGGTATCATGCGTAATCATCAGGGTAGCTCCCTGCAACAACAGCATAATCTAAAAGTGTGTCATCTGATTGTCTTGTTGTTTCTTTTCACGAACTGATCCCTCCACTCGGGATTACAAATAGTGTGTGTTGTGCATGTTGTTTTTCTTCCGTCACAAGGCCCCAACCAGCTGCAAAGTTCCTGGCTAGCCCACCATTCTCCATCTGGGTACTCAGGTGTGTGACTGTTTATGGACTCTGAAGTGCATGCATAACTGTTTGATAGATACAGCCTTAAGCAAATTAACCTGATTATGCCCCTCCCTTGTTCAAGTCCCTTAAATAAATCAGATCTAACTCTTTTTGCATTTACCCTGACTGTGGTTCTAGTTTGTGCAAGAGTACTGTACTGCTGTTATTTGCTGTGTATAACCTTGTTTTACAGGGGTTCCCCAGGGTCGAGCCAGAGGAAAACCCTGTGGTAAGTGCAAACAGTGTGGGTACTTGTGTGGTGTATCAGGGTATTGTGAACATAATTATTGTGCAGTGTTTAGGACACTAGCAGGAAAGAGGGGTTTCAGTGTCCCGGAGGTCTGTGCCCTGGATAGCTTGACCACTACCAACCCCTGACCTCCGGGTGGAGGCACCGTTACAGAACCTAGGGCCCTTAACATGCTACTAGCCAAGCAGGCAGGGGTAGTAGCCTTTGGGATAGCGCCACCTAGGGTTACACAGGCAAAGAGGCAGCCTTTCAGACCTGGGTGGGTAGCTAAGCCAGCAAAACAACCTACCCTGGTCCCTACCTAAAGACAATATATAAATATTCAAATGCATACAGCTACTATGAGCCTGCAGCAGCCAATTTAATTTTACAACAATCATCATGACTCCTCACTCTCCCTTGATAGCATTATCACATAATTTGAATGAAGTCTCAACTTACTTGGGCTCCGTGCTTTGTAGACAGTGGCTGTGGCTGAGTGACTCCGAGGCCCCGACCCTGGTTATCCCATTCTCCAAGTGGGTGAGTCCCAGTACAGTCCACACACAGCATAGGTACTTAGGATAGGAATGTGGTGGATCCAGCAGAGCCTTTGGACTGACTGGGCCTGCCTGTGCTTTACTAGTTAGTTCGATTCGGTGAATCGGTAAACGCTGTCTGAGGCTGAGACCCGAGTCAAAAGTCCACTCCTGGGCTGGCTGACTGAGGCGACAGTGCAGAGACTGCAGATTTAAAGAAAGAAAGAAAGCACATGCAGAGAGTTGTTGCCACTAGTTTGCCATGATTCAATCTCGTCAGTCTCGACTCTTGAACTGCAAAGTAAATGGTGGCCAGAACTCCCAAGAACTGCTGAGTGTGGCTGACACATCGTGTACTTGTGATATCACGTGACAACGTGATATCACAAACACGTAAATAGTGCATTGCTGGGGTGATGATATCATGTTTACTCACCTAGTAAAGGTGATTGTGTTGGTTGGCATCCATGGCACTCCAGATATTACCTCATGGGTTTCAGCCCACCTGATAGGCTAGTGATGCACTGACCCAGATCAAATTTCCAGCATATCCAGGTCCCAGAAACCCCTGCTCTCCAGTTCGAATCTTCCATAGCTGAAATAAGGTTAATTAGTACAAAGAGAAAAACATACAGTGTAGTGCGTTAGCAGAAATGCAAGAAGCATGAATCAGGGTACAAGAATTAGGTACTCACGGCAGTGGCAGTGAGGCCCTGGGGCCCGTCTTCTCCCTATTTCTTACATCTAAACTCAACTCGGGAGTTCGACTGGTCATTTGTTATGGCATCATTCATGCTGTCTGTCCTCCTAGATACTACATGTTAGGTACCCCTTTAGGCCCGGAGCCGGCCACTCTAGTCATTTGAGGGAGTTTGAGTGCCATGGATGCCAACCAACACAATCACCTTTACCAGGTGAGTAAACACCCATTGTGACTGGTTGGCATCCATGGCACTCAGACATTACCTCATGGGTAGATAAGAAGCAGTTAGTCCTCTGGGAGGGAATGAGTGACTAACAGTGACCGGCTGAGGAAGCTGCTAGGACCTGGGTCACGAAAGATGGACGAACAGCCTGGAGCTGCTCCAGCCTGTAGTGTCTGGCAAAGGTGTGTATGGAGGACCAAGTGGCAGCTCTGCAAATATCCTCTGAGGATACACTGGCTCTCTGCCCAGGAAGTGGCCACCGCTCTGGTGGAATGAGCCTTGATCCCCTGTGGTGGAACCAGTCGGTTGGCTGTGTATGCATTCTGAATGACTCGTCTTAGCCATCCCTAGATGTGGTAGACTTGGAGGCAGCGTGACCCTGTCTCTGCCCCTTCGAGATGATGAACAGCCTCCGCCTTGTGAATGGGGCATGTTCTGGTTAGGTAGACCGAAGAACTGATCCCACGCCGAGGTGGTGAGGGGTCCCCGTGATTCTGTGTGGAGTCGCTTGGGAAGGTGGGCAGCTCGATGGGCTGCTCCCTGTGGAAGCTGGTAGGGACTTTGGCTGGAATGCTGGGACTGTTCTCAGACTGACTCCCAGTGGTGTAAGGTTCTGCACAGGACAGTGCGCCAAGTTCCCCAATCCTCCTGGACGAGCAGATGGCCACCAGGAAGATGCCTTGAGGCCCACCCAAAAGAGGTCCGTCTCTCGGAAGGGCTCATAGGGCTTCAATCTGAGGGATTCCAGAACCATAGGAAGATCCCACGGGTGATTACCAGCCTGGTTCTCGGACACATGATCTCCACCGCCTCAAGAAGCGTATGGAGTCGGGGTGCACACCAGGGATACCACTCCACGAGGCCTATGGCCGCCCTATGGCTGACAGTTGCACCTGAGAGAGCAGTGTGCTGTCCTTGTCCACTCCCTGCTGGAGGAACAGAAGGATGTTGGCCAGATTGGTCTGTTCGGGCACTGCCTCCCCGCTCTCGCACCACCGAAGAAGATGGCCCATTGCCTTGTAAGTGGATGTGGTGGAGGCCCGCCTGGACCGGAGCAGGGTGCTGATTACCGATTCATGGTACCCTGTTGCCTTCAGTCTCCTCCTTTTCAGGAGCCAGGCCGTGAGTTTCAGGTCCGGGTGGAGTCGGATGGAGCACTGGCCCCTGTGAAAGCATGTCCGGCCGGTAGGGTATCCGGAATTTGTCTACGGACATTTCCGGGCAGCAGCAAACCAGGCTCTGCATGGCCAATATGGGGCCACTAAGATGACGTGAGGCCTGTCTCCCAAACCTTGGCTAGGACTTGGGGATCAGAGGGAGAGGTGGGAAGGCGTGAGCATTCCTCCTCTTCCAGGACTGTGATAGGGCGTCCATCCCTTGGGAAAAGCCGTCCTTGAAGCCTGAAGTAGCCTACGCTGACCTGGGCGCTTCCCGAGATGCCATGATCCATGGACATGGCCCCATAACGCCTCGGATCACCTGGAATAGCTTCGGTGTAAACCGCCCATTCCCCGGTGCACTTTGTTGCCTGCTGAGCCAGTCTGCACAGACATTCAGCTTCCCCTGCGAGGTGGACTGCGCTCAGGTGAATGAGGTGAGTCTGGGCCCAGTTGAGGACCACCGCTGTCTCCCTCATCATGGCCCTGCTCCTGGTCCCGCCCCTGTTTCGCTATGTAGTTATCACACCCGATTGTCGGAGTGGATTAGGACCCGACCAACCGGGTATTAGGTGCCTGAATCGCCCTTAGGCATGGAATACTGCCCTTATCTCCAGGATGTTGATGGAGAGCCGCCTTGCTGGTGACCATCGGCCCTGCGCCGTTGAGTCTCCTAGACAGGCTCCCCATCCTGAAAGGCTCGCATCCGTCTCTATGGAGACTGGGCAGGGGGCTCTAGGGGACTCCTGGATAAATTCCTCCACAGTCCACCAAGTTAGGGAGGATCTTACTGCCTGGGGTAGAGGTACCACGACTGAAGGTTGTGCTCGCTCGGCCTCCCGAGACAAGACGTAGTTTGAGTGGACGATGTGCCACCTGGGCCCAAGGCACAAGGTCCATGCAGGAGGGCCATACAGCCCAGCAACTGGTCGATCTTCCCATTGTTGAGTGTTGGCTGGCCCTCATTTTGTGTGCCAGCTCCTGAGGTTGTGAAGCACAGCTGGGGCGGTTTTGCTTACCCTTAGGCCAAGTTGATGATAGCCCCCAGATGTTCGATCTGTTGTGTGGGGCTGAGATGGCTCTTTCTTGATTTACCACCCAGCCGTGGTCTTCGAGTGCCTGGATGGCATTTCATATGCATCCAAGCCTGGACCTCAGATCGGGCATGAATGAGCCAGTCATCTAGGTATGGGATGATGTCTAGTCCTTGTTCCCTGAGTCTGGCCACTAGGGTTATAGAGACCTTGGTGAAGACTCGGACTGACGACAGTCCGAGGGTAGCGCCTTGTACTGGAAGTGATGGCCCAATACGTGGAAATGGAGGAATTGCCTGTGTTTCTGGATGATGGGAATGTGGAGATAGGCCCCTTTAGGTTGATGGACGTCAGGAAGTCGCCTACCCGGATACATCGGAGGGTGGACCGGATGGTCTCCATCTTGAACCGTGTGGGACTACGTGTTGGTTCAAAAGTTTTAGGTCTAGAATGGGCCTGCGCTCCCCTGTTTTTTGGGTACCAGGAAGAAGATGGAGTAGATTCCTAATCCCTGCTCTGGAACCGGTATGGGCTGAATGGCCCTGTTCTGGATTAGCTCTGATAAGATTTGTTGGACCTGATGAGGGATGCCCTTCTCCTGGCTACGGGGATGAGACAAACCTGTGGGATATGGGCGTGGGTTAGCTCTATGGAGTACCCCTTGGACACTATGTCTCAAACCCATCTGTCCGACGTCATGGCTATCCATCAGTGGGTGAAGAGGGCCAGTCTTGCCCCACCGGTGGGTAAGGGTCCTGGCCCCATGCCTTTGTGGGATGCAGTCACTGCTGCTTCCCCTGAATCTCTACCTTGCCCTCCGGATCGTTGGCCTTGGGTTCTGAACACTGAGGACTGATAGTTCTGAGTGTAAGGGCCATGGAAGCCGGTGGAGGAGCTCTCCCAAAGGAGTGAGACTGCTGAGTTGGATCTCTGCGGATTGGTAAGGTTTGCTCCCCCGAGATCTCCGCCAGAGGAAGCTAGATAGGAAGACTTGTACCTATTCTTGAGAAGGTCCCTACCCTCCTCCTTTGCTTTAAATAATCTTGTAGCCCCTCCCAACACATGCTTTCTGCAGAGGCAGATTCTGCAACAAAGTCTTGATTCATGGTCTGCGTCCCAAAGCTTCAGCCGCAGAGAGCCCTACGGGCCCGGGTCGGTGATAGCGGTGGACCTTGCTTGCAGGCGCAGGGTGTCTACTGCCATATCGGCCAGGTACTTGGCTGCATCCAGGGTGCACTCCAACAGCTCCGCCTCCCTAGACTTAGGGGTGGCCTGCTCCTGGAGTTCTTCGAGCCAGCGAATCTGCGCCCGGTTGTGTAAATGGCTGTGGTGGCTGCCTTAGCAGTGATGCCCCTAATCTCAAAATGCCTTCTTTAGCATGTCCTCGACTTTTATCTGCAGGATCCTTGAGTGCTATTGTGCCAAGGAGCACGGGTCTTCTTGCTGAGGGCTGCCACCTGAGGGTCGATGGTGGGGCCCTGCACCAAGCGTCCGATTTTTCCCCTTGCACCGGATACATCCTGTCCAGGTTCTTGCGGTTTGGCATCCTGCCTGGTTCTGGGGATTGCCATTCAGTGTTGAAAATGTCTTCAATAGCTGGACAAATGGGAAAAGTCTCTGTGGTGGACGGGCCTTAGCTGGATCATCGGGTCGAGTTTCGATTCGGGCCTGCCCTCTTCAGTGTCTTCGTGTCAATCCCATTGTGGCCTTGATCACCTTCATGAGCCCCAGAATCATGTCAAAAGAACATAATTTTGAAGTCAGTGAAGGGGCCGCTCTGTAGTTCCATCGCCTCTGTGTCCAACTCTCGTCATCCCATCGTCTCAGCGTCCTCTCTCTCTCCGTCCTCGTGTGCAAGGTCGAGTGGGATGTTTGGGAGGGAGTCCTCATGATTGGGAGTTCTCTGGCTGGCCCCCAGCTTTGTCGGGTTCCGGTTGGGTGGTCTTGCCCTGTTTTGGGTAAGGGACTCCAGTTTCTCCATGATTTTGAGCATAAAGTTCTGTTGGCTTCCATCATGGCCACCGCGGCCTGTTGATTCTGGATTAGAAGGATCCCGGTCCACCCATTTAGGGTTGCTGGGTCCAGGGTTGCTGGGGCCAGTGGTGGGGTCCGCCCAGGGAGGAGTCATCGCCTAGGAGACAGGCCGCACAGCGGGGCCCGGGTTTGGGGAGGAGGATGATGCTGCACTGAGCATTTCTTCGCTTTCACCATCTGGAATAGAGAGAGGAATGTTTAGAAGACCGGAATGCTTTCCTCTTTTTTTTTTTGCATCCACATGCTGAAGGAGCCCTGCATCACAGAGGCTGAAGATGGCACGCCTGAGGTTGGGGGTGCTGTGGAGGACCCCTGCAATGACGGGCGGTGGTCTGGTGCCGAGGCCTGCTATGGGAGGGAGCCGAGGCACTGAGGGAGGACCAGACGAGGATGGCACCTACCGGGTCGCTGTGGAGGGACCCGAGTGGTGGGAAAAGGAACCCTGACAGAAATGGGTGGGAGCTAGGGGCCCCCAACCCGACCCTTCTCTGTAGACAATCTCCCGAATGCCAGGTTCCAACCTTCCTTTTTTTTTTTTTGAGGGAGGGAGGGAGGGTGGGATGAGACCCCAACCCCTGGGGTGGTGGTCCAAGGCTCAGCGAACACCAGCAGTGAAACCTGGTGGAGTCCAATCGGCAATAAAAATGCTCCCAGAAGGTTGCATTGGCTAATATCTCACTGCAGTCCAATTGCTGGGAGGCCAGGGGCTCGGATCGCGATAGGGAGGAGCCCGGCCTCATGCTTGGCCTAGGTAGGCCTCCCTGGTGGAAGCCTGGAGCGTAGCCCCAGTTCAGCATCTCCCGAGGGAGGAAGGTGAAGCCCCGAGATTGAGGGAGAACTGCCCTCCCCGTGAGAGACTCTCTCTCTCTCTCTCTTTCTGATTCTCCCTCTCTCTCTCTCTCTCTCTCTCTCTCTCTCTCTCCCTACCCTCCCCGAGAAGGACACGCCGCTGGTAGCGGCGCCCTGGGGAGGAGGAGAGGATTCAGGCCTCCCTCACTTGGAGCGAGGGAGTCGACTGAAAGGAGACGTGCGGCTGGCACGCAGGAAGGCCTAGCAGAGGCCTAAGAGGGCCAGTCATGGGAGGAAAGGCCCAAACGAGGCCTAGAGAACGCCTAAGCACGAGGGAGTGTCCGCAGCATCAGCCGCAGGAGGAGAAGAACGCAGCAGCGCTGGGAGAGGAGAAACCGCCTGAAGCGGCAAGGCACTGGGGAGGAAGAAGGGGGTGGGAGAGCGCAGCGACGCCTGGCGGACGCGCGGGGCTACGCCACTCTGCATGCGGCCTGAGGTGAAAAAACCTTTGGTGGGGTTGCCGCACGGCGCCGGGAACCGCGGCTAGGATTACTACGGGGGAGTTTAAATGTTCGCCATGGGCTGGTTAACGATAGTCTGCCGCAACGCTAGGCAGAGAATAAATATATCCATTGCACTTTAATAACATATCCTGCCCACCAACGCTAGGGCAGGACATAAAACAACAGTAAAATTGCATTTCACAAAAACTTGCTCAAGATAGAATAACTTATGATAAAGCCGATAAAGCCAGCTCGGAAGGAGCCCTAAGCCTGGAAAGATAGATGTTTTTGATGGTTCTTACCTTTAAGAGCAGACAGGGGTTCCTGTGTGCTTACTGCCTTGTTCAGATGCACGATTCAAACTGGAGAGCAGGGGTTTCTGGGACCTGGATATGCTGGAAATTTGATCTGGGTCAGTGCATCACTAGCCTATCAGGTGGGCTGAAACCCATGAGGTAATTGTTGAGTGCCATGGATGCCAACCAATCACAATGACTCATTCATTGATGAGGGCAAAGCATGATATTTGGCGGCATCGGCATGGCTAGATTGTGACTGATGGAGGCAAACATTGTGTGTGTGAATCGATTTGTTTGTTTTTGTTCTCACCTGCTTTGCACCAGTGGACACACCAGCCCAGGTCAGCCATGGCAATCTCTTGACCTGACCCTCCCAATCATTTACTGTACTACACTTACATCAGGGAGGAAACAAACAACAAAAAAGAAACTTGGAGCAACCTGGTGACCCCCAAACACAGGGCCCCTACGCTTGCTGCGTGAATTGGCATTATGCTAAATCTAGACCTGAAGGGGAGGGGTGCAGGTAATACCCTGACTATAGCCATGCAGTACCACCATAAGGTTGGGTTGCAGGAGGGAGGGGCCTGCCTCTATGGAGAAAGCTGGAATATGTCCATTTCCCAGTGACCCAGTTGCTCTCCTGCAGCTGTCACCTTGTGATCTAACATTCCAGTTAAGTAATAGCAAACTGTCCTTAAACAGGGTGGATATGCATGGGGAGGGGTACAACAAAACACTGGCCATCACTGTGTGCTGGCAGGCCTTTTGGTGGGGGCAGCAGTGGAGATCTTTGCTCTGTTACCAGATATTTATTATCCAAGAAGCAGAGGGACAAACTAATACTGTATATGGCCACTTGATGTGATGATAGGACTGCAAAGTATTCTTAAACCCTGTGGGATATTCATGACATAATAGCAAGTTGGTTAACAGCCTGAAGCCACTCTTTAAGGCCCTGTACATGTACACACTATGCAAAGATTTTATAATGTTTTCAAAAATGTTTTATAGTCCTTGCTTGATTGTCAGAATGTCCACACTGCGCTGACACTGTGCTTGCCAGACTAAGTTCTCAGGCATGATTGTGGCACCAGTGCAAAGTACTGGGGTTGCCACAATGCAGGATGGGATACTCATGACTGGGCAGTAACAGATTAGGTGAAAAGGATATTGACCCTATGCACGAATGGGCGCAAGTTATGTGCCAAAGACGTGTAATCCCCATGCAACTCCGCACCTGCAGACAGGTGCACACCCGCGTGGTATGCACAATGGATGTGCATCTGTCCACAGCCCTGCTCCCGATGTGTAGGACTCTGCAGAGCAGCTGGGGCAGAGCTGCTTGAGTCCAGTCGGGCATCCAATTGGATGCCCGTCCCTGACAGGGAGTGGATCTCTGGCACAGAGAGATGCGTCCCGGATGCGTGAATGCGCCTCTGCAGGCACCCGACCTGTGCACCTGTCCCAATGCTGGGCCATTAGTTGGTGGCTCCCCACCCACCTGCCACACTGCAGGGCCACCCCCATATCGGTATCCCAACCTCCCATGCCCTGGACCGTAGTGGCCCAGCACTAACCTGGGACCCTCCTGTCGGCAACTGCATTGCCCACGGTCGCCTTGACTGGCATGTTGACCAGTCGCATTCCCCCACCTGGCACTGCACCCCACCATACATGTGTGTTGGTGCCCCTGAGACAGCTGGTGGCACAGCCTCCACATACTGCCATGGCTGCTGGCCCTATGACATACACGGCGCTTCAGGTCGACTACACACACCTGCATAAGTCAGATGGTTGGCGGCCATGGGGGTGTGTGTGAGGGATGTGCCACCAGCCATCTCGTGGGGTACCAGCATGCAGGTATGGGGCTGAGGTGGTGGTGGTGCCTTGTGCCATGGGGAGGCTGGGGCACGCCACTGTTGGGTGGCATCAGGGCACACAGTGGTGCAGGGGCAGCCACACCAGTGGAAGGGGTGGAACTGCCATGCCAGCCACGACAGGGCACTGTCAGGTGGGGGCTGCTGTGCCGCCACCAGGATGGGGGTGTCTTGGTGTGGGCAGCCTCTTGCTGCTGAGGTGGGGGACCCTGTGGATGCATGGGCTTGGCTGTGTATTGCAGTTATGGCAGGATCCCCTTGACATAGCTGACTGTCCACTGCACCCCCCTGCAGATGCACTATGCACCTTGGTACATGGCATGTAGTGCAAGCCCGCCTCGCCCATCCCAGGTGCATTGCTCTTCATGCGGCTGGGGATTGGGCAGAAGGTACTATGTCCCCTAGTACATCCCACGCGGGGGTATGTAGGTTACGGAGTGTTGCATGCCCCAGATACGCCGCACGTGAGCCACTCTGCCCCATTAGTGCATATTGCCCACTGTTCCAATCTGAGCACATTAGGAGCCCAGCCATGTATATAGCCTGTCCTTTTTTTTTTTATACTGTGGGTGAAACATTTAGTTCTGTTTTAAGTCAAGTGGTTTTAACCCATGTTACAGCACATATTGCATCCACACTACTGTCAACATAGGTTAAGGTAACCATGTTTGTCTAAAACTGTGCTAAAGCCTTGCTCTGAGCAGGGTTTTAGCATGATTTTGTAACACAGGTGTAGCTCAGTTTAACTGTGCTATAGCGGACACAAACTGTGATTGAAAGGCGTTTAAATCAGTTTAAGGCAATTAAACTGTTTTAAGTCCTGTAGTATATTTAAGGCATTAGGATGATGTTGGTGGTGGTTCTCTATTTATGAAGGATCAGCTTTTTGGCTTCAAAATCCACCGCCATTAGCCAGTGTATGGTAGGGTCAGACTAAAACCAGCCCTGAGGGAACAATCCTAACAAAATAAAACTATGGGAGATAGAGAAACAGGACTGAAATACCCTTTTACACTCTGCATGAATTTGACTCCATAGAAACATAGACAATGATGGTAGAAAAGATGAGTGGTCCATTCAGTCATCCCATAATTGCTTCGAGACTTAGCGCTATTCAGGGACCTATCCCCAGGCTCATCCTTCCCTCCCTACACTCAGTGCAGAGCAGCTTACTGTTAATTCTTTTACTCTGCCCCCATGCTTGAAGTCTTCCACAGTTTTGGCACCCACCACTTTGGCAGGCAGGCTCTATCACCCTTTTGTAAAATAATGCTTCCTCAAGTCCGTCCTGAAGCTCACCTTTCAGTTTCCACTCATGCCCTTGTATCACTGAGCAGGTGTTCCTATTAAATAATGCCATGTGGTTTACTTTATTAATCCTTTCAGAAACTTGAAGGTCTCTATCATATTCCCTCTCCCACCTGGCCTCTAGCAGACGTTTCTTACAGGATTCCCCATAGGCCCTGAATCATCTTTGTCACCCTACGCTGTACCGCTCCAGTCTGTTCTTATCCTTTCTGAGGTGAGTAATTCAGGTGTGGCCTCACCAAGGTAGCCCATGATGAGGGCGTTGGGGAGAGGGCACCAACAATAACGGCAACCCACTCTCCAGTGCATTGCAGGAATGGCTCCGAGGGATACGGCGGCCGGATGAGGGGGTGGAGTACTATACAACATCCTGTCACTATATGTACACATGCGAGGTGGGGATGGGAGCGGCATGCACAGCAAGGGATGTGGGCAGTGGTGCTGCAGTCAGTTGCCGTGCCTGCCCTATGGCGTGGTGGGTGGGTTGCTGGTGTCGGTCAGCAGAGTACTGGGTTGGGTCCGGGCACTGGTGCGTTTTGTTGTGCCTGGCCCAAACCTTTTTTAATGTTTTCACCCCCACTGACATGCACCCCTGGAGTTGAGAATCCTTTGGTAGGGGGTGTGGGAGAACAAAGCCCTGTGGAGGTGGTGTGGGGGATGCAGCCCCCACAGAAAATATTAAAAACAAATCCCTGGTGCCCTTTGTTGTGTATTTGGGTGTCAGAGTGCTGAAATAAATTTTTCGCACTCTTTGACTTCTGCATAATGGAGATTGCCTTTAGGCTTTCACTGTTATGACATAGATCCCTCACCAAGGATATAGAAAGGGGAGTATTACTTCTTCTACTACTATCTATACCCCTCCCTATACATCCCAGCATTCTGTTTGCCTTGTTCTAGGCTTTGTTGCAATTGGCTTGACTGCTTCAGGGTGTCACTGATAATGACTACTTGGTCATGCTTCTCTGTTGTTGGACTAAGTTTAAGCCCTGCTTAGACAGTACTCTGTCCTGGGGTTCTTTTTCCGCAGTGCATTACCTTGCACTTCTTGGCACTGAATTTTAGTAGCCTTTGGAGGTCCAGAAAGTCATAAGCTTCGGGCACATCTCCAGCTGCAGTCATTATTCAGAACACTAAGGGAATAGTGTTGGGATGGGATATGGTACCACTGGTGAAGAATTTTGTTTTGAATAAGAAGGCTGGCTCTATCCTGACAAGAACTATGAATGACCTGCCAACATTTACCTCAGTCTGCCTCTGAGATTGGGACATTGGGATTGGTTTCTCACCTTGCCAAGCTTTCTGAGTCTGGTCTGGAATCTCATCTAAGATAGAGTGATATGTTTTGCCAGCCTTCCCTTTTCAGCAGAGACCAAAGAACCAAGGGAGCTGTGTGTTGTGCAGTTCTGGGGAAATCCTTACCCAATTTAGCAGTTAGTAAGCTTCTTATTTGTAGAAATGTCCAGAACTGAGTCTGTGGAAGCTGAAAGGAAACCTAGAGCCCAATTGAAAAGGTCACACACAAGCGTTATGTCTTCATTCTTCAAGTAGACCTGATAACTGGTCTTTTTCTATACAAAGAGCCCAGTTACCCCAAAGGAGTGCCAAGGATATGGATGGTAAGAGGGTCTTTGGAGGTGTGACCAAGTTCCAACTGACCCTGCTGTAGTGGGGTGGTATTTATGCTTCTTTGCAAATAGGATGATGGCTGGAGAATAATTTCTACAGGAAACAGAGTCCATTGAGCACCATAGAGGCTATAACTGGAAAGCAGGAGAACCAGTGCAGTATTTGTGCTCCGATATAAACTGGGTAGTAGCCAAAAAAACAAGGCAAGTTCCACCCCTTTCCAAAAATGAAGCTGAAGTTTAGTGCGTACTACATCTTAGGGTTTCTGCTCCAATAAGAGGTTACCTACAAGTTTTATTAGTGTAATTCCGTGCAATGCTATCCTTAGGGTTACTACCCCTGCTTGTATTTCTGAACACAGGTTGAGGGCCTGGATTCAGTATTTAGGGGCCTCCACCCAGAGTAATGGGAATGGGAATGGGATGTTCGCTCTCTCAGTTACAGCCCTCTGGGAAGCTACAACCTCCCACCAGCCCTCCTAGTGACTTGTAACCTTTAGCAGTAGTCAACACACAGTCAGTAAATAGCAGTAATAATATGCACACACCCTTCACACTTACCACCAGGGTCAGACTTTCAGCAATATCCCTGGACACCCCTGCAAAACAAGGTTAGCAAAACAACTGCACACTTTCAGTACTGTAACCCAACTAATAATATACACATAAGCCAGGTTAAACATGAAACAACAATCAGATTTATCTTGGGACGGAACTAGGAAGGGGCATGGATTTAGTTAAATGATTGCTATTCTGATTAAATTCAGGTTCTTGGCATGCACTTCTAGTCCCAAAATAAGCAGTTCTACAACACTGGGTACCAGGATGGAATGATGGCTAGCCTGGGGCGTTGCCCTGGGGTGACCGCATTGCAGCTGTTGTTGAGGCCCTTGATGGAAAGAAAAGGCAGTTAGCATGCAGAACAACATGATGATTATTTGTAATCCTGGCCAGTTTGTCCAGTCTCATGTAACCCAAGAGTTTAGAAAAGAAATCAGATGATACATAGATAATTTAGTGACTGGTTGCAGGGAGCTACCCTGGTTGTACTCACGCTACCAGTGGGCTACTATGTGGCTGGAGATATGCTGACCTCATGTTGTTCACCGATGAGCATGGGAAGCAGGGCCATCATGACACACCTCATTTTCATGGCCTTTCCTCCAGGTGGCTGCAACCTGTCAGTTGTTTCTGCACAGGGGTGGATCTCAAAGACGGTCTCTCACTGAGGACAGACTCTGGTGCAGATGAGCTGATCTGGCCGGGTTGGCAAAGACCCAGACACGATGAGCACGTTGGCAAAGTTTAGTTTGTTGGCGGGTGAAGCCTTGAACAGGCGTAATAGATTGGGTTGCAAACAGGCAGGTCTCGACCCACAAGGAACATTCAACACATTTAAATCAAACAGCATTAACTTTCCACAGATCAGATACAGTCCAACTGCTATTGCAGTAGATTAGCTGAGCAAACCTCTCGATCCAATATCAGGCTCGTTAGTAGCAGGGCGAATGTTTCACATGAGCAAATCTTCGACCAAAACGAAGAGTGCTTTTAAACTCTCGATACTTTCTGCCTCAGTTTCAGTCTTAAATTGGACTTTTCCGACTTCAGTAATCAGGCAGTCCAATGAAGGAGAAACATGGAGGCAAGTTAGACCTCTTCCCGCTGATTCCTCTAAGCTCCATTCAGGAGCTGTTGTTCAAGCATGAGCTGCTCACTCGTCAACCTCCGACTCTAACTGATCCCCTGTCTCTTATAGTACTGGGCATTTCCTTGGATTTCTGTGTTTAGGTTGACTGGGAAGCTGTCAGTCACAGGATGGACTCCCTTCTGTTCAGTTTAGACACCAACCTAAAACTACACAAACTACAGTTATCCTTCCCATGAGACACTTGGGCTAAGGACCCTTTGAGATCCCTGGAGTCCTATTGGTTCACTTAGTGGAAGTCCCAGGCCAAACATGGTGGCTCCTATTCAGAAAGGCAACTGCAAGGAAAGCAGGTTAAACAGACTTCTATTTCAAATATAACAACATTCTAGAATAAATAAGTGCAGTTCCCATTCAGACTCTCTACACTATTATCGACTGCAGAGTGGAGCACATCAGAGTGGTGTCTGGCTGTCGCAAGCCCTGAATCACATGGACCCAGCTCAGACCATTCCCTATACACATATTGGCTAGATTCTTAAGGGACAGGCGCAGAGGCACAGCAGGGCACCACACATAAATAAACAGAAGCAAAGAGATACCCTTGATCCATAACTGCTGCAGGATGTCAGCCTGGCAGTGGGCATGAAAGGAGCCCAGAAAGACATTAAGGTAAACCCCAAATTGATGGTGGTGGTGGGGGTTACATTAATTTTGTGAACCAGTGTGGAGGAATTGTGATAGGGAGATAACATATATTAACTTTGGCACAGTGATCATTTTAACAGCTACAACCTTGGCAGCCATCGATGGGTGAAGTTATTTCCACGGTTCATATTCATCTTGTCAGATTTGCAAGTGGGTGAGATTAGAGGCATGTAAATTCAAGAGATCTGGTGTGGGTTTATATCCAGCGCTGTAGTGATAATTTTAAGCTCAGGAGAAGGAAGCACTTGAGTAGAAAACCAAATAAATTTCACAGTCACTTAGGAATGTTGAAACATTCATTCTGCAAGGTGGAGGAAAAATGCTGACTGTCAGCCAGTTGGCATTTTCTCCATCTTACACAATAAATGCTTCGGTATTCTGTTTAACTTATTTGGTTAACCCTCAAGTGCTTCCTTCCTGCTTTTCTTTTATCAGTTTCAGGTCAGCATCAACCCACAGAAGGCACTGTATCTACCTTCAGGATGTGCTTAAAATCCTGTGTAAGCCTAGGGAGAAAGAGATTTCATCACAGTGGTCATTTAAGGGAAGTACCTCAGTTTTTGTTTGGTTGACTTTGAGACCTGAAATATGGTCAAAAGACTGTAAAAGAAGGGGGCGTATATTGCATCAGGTGCATCAGACAGGAGAATAAGAAGATCTTCTGCATACAATTTGATATGATATTCCAGTGTGTCTACCATTATGCAGCTGGTGATGTAGTAGTAGTAGTAGTAAAACATTTTTATTTATACAGGCTTAATTTGAGCAACAAATACATCATTAGGGCTATAAATATCCTGTTTTACAAGGTGTTCCTGTAGAAGTTTCAAAAATAGGCAAATGTTCGATCACCAGCATGAATAGCACTGGAAACGGGGTGACCCTGGTGAGTACCTTACTGAAGAAGAAAGAAGGAGGACAGGACATTGTTTGTGGGAACACAAGCTGATGGATGAGTATACAGGATCACCACCCAGGAACGAAAGGATGGATCAAATCCCATGAGTCAGAGGACATGCATGAGGTAACTCCCACCCACTAAGTAGAATGCTTTTTAAATGTATAGTAACTGCTGTGACTGGGGTAGGGGCAGATTTTGCATGTTGTATGATGTTCACCATTGAACGACTGTGGTCAGAACTCAACCATCCTTTAACAAATCCCACCTGTGAGGGGTGGATGAGAGACAGAGAATGGACTTGAAGTTGTAAGTGTCAGGGTTTTGCTAACAATTTAGCCTCTGCATATAATTGAAAAATATGCCTGTAGTGGGACATGCAGGAGTGATTTTTGCCCTGTTTCAGAAGCACAGTAATGAGGGCTTCATGTCTAATAGGGGAGGTGAGAACAGCCATGACAGCACTGAAAAACGTTCTTGAAGAATGGGACCTATTGTCTGACTAAGAGGCTGATACAAGTCCGCTGGTATCTTGTTACCTCTCCTGGAGCCTTTTGGTGGTTGAGATGGGATAGAGCATTCTCTAATTCTTCACCATAATGGGGCTTCAACTTATCATGCTGTTCATCAAATACCTTTGGGAGAGGTAGAGAAGAGAAAACTCCTTCAGACTAGCAGTGTCCACCTTGCCCTGGGCATGTAAAGAGAAGCATGAAAGTCTACCATCATTTTGTTTAAATGTCTGACTTCATGCTGAGAGTATCCCTGGAACCATGGAGAGCTGCAACATAGCCTTCCTATTGTTGCTTATGTAACCTATATCAGAGGATCTTCTCAGTCTTCCCAGTAACGTATGGCACAACTGGAGTAAGGATACCGCTGCTTTTCTGGTGAGAGAGTTAACCTGAATGCAGAGTCCAGCAATTTCAGCCGAGAGGCTTTTATTAATTGGATGAGAGGGCCTGACTTACAGGATGCTTCCTCTTTAAGCTTGTATAACCCCCCACTTCGGTTTGGGGCTTACCTGGATGCCCGAGAGCCCGCTCTTGCTCCCACTCCCTCAGTGCCCTCCATCACCAGTCTGAATCCTGGAGTGTCCCAACATCTCTATCCGGCCCTTCATGGTGTTTTTGATTTTTAGGATCGGAGGAGCATGTTCGTGGCCGTATATGTGTGATTGCACCTGGCCATTTTCTTGCCATTCCGTGGCTTAAGAATTGCCTTCCCAGTGCTCTTGACCCCTGAATAAGCTAATTGGAGGTTGGACACCTGAAGGAGAGGCTCAGGAATGGCTGCACTATTTAGTTTTAAAGCCAATAGCCCTAAAGAATGGTGGGTATATTTGAAAATTTATGAGCATATATGAATAATAATGAACTGCCTGGGAACTGCCTGGGGACAGCATATCGGCGTAGTGACAGGTCAGAGAAGGACCTATTATGTAACCATGCAGTCACTTTACGGGATAAAGACAGCTACAGGACAATGGGGCAAATGAATGCAAAACTGTATATTTTGGTTGCAGGAATGTTTCAAAGTTGGGATGCTGTAAAACTGTGTGTGAGAATGTACCTGGCAGCCATCTTTGTCACTTTGACCCCTCCCGGTAGTAGCCAATCATTAACTGAGGCACCCAAAACCCTTGTTGAAATGACTTATGGGAGGGTATGAACTAAATCTAGGTGCCAAGGACCCTTCCAATCAATAATCAAGAAAAGTTACATTCATTAATATTGTTGAGGGACAGCATGATTCAGCCAATCAGAGGTTGGGATTTTGAGTGAAACCCAGGGACTTTGGCAGTTTGAGTAGTCTTTCCTGGGCTCTGCTTAAGTCAATAAATGCTCAGTACTGTGTGTCAGAAAGTCAGGAGCCTTTACAGGACTCAGTGAATTGGTGAATTGTCTGAGGATTGTAGTAAAGGACTTCTCAGCCTGAAGGAACTGTGAATTGTAGCTGAACATTTAAGGCAATTTGGTGAAAGCTCCTGGTGTTTTGAAGATTCAATGTTGCAGTGAGTCTACATCAGTGTGGAGAAGCCCTGAGCTGTAGAAGGGAAAAATGGAACTGTGTGTGCCAGAGCTAACAGTTGGCGCTGTACCTGACTCTGAGGACTTTGAAAGAGAAAAGTTTTGCAGGTGTTCAGTGTTTCAGGAGCCTGTAATTTGCTGAAAACCAGCAGTGAAAAGGCAGAGGTTCATTCCAGAGACTGCAGGTTACTAGCCAAAGGCCACTCAAGATGGAAATTAGAACTTGTTTGCTGCACACCAGAGCTGTTGGTTCCTGCCCAGGAGGAAAGTAAAGCTGAAAGTCGCTCACAGCTGCAACTGGGAGCAGGTAGGGAACCTTCCACCCCGAGTGAACAGACTTGGCTGCGGGGGCCATGGGTGCGTGCCTAAGTGCTGGGGCACTCTGGCCTCTTAGAGGAGCGGACTGTGGAGTCATTCCTGGGTGTGGATTCCTTGTTACTTAAGGGCCTCAACGCTGACCGACCCACAACATCTAGCAGGCCTGCATTAAGTCTGGGTACCCAGCTAAGACTGTCCGGATATAAGGGGATTACACTGGTACCAGTGTGGTGGAATGGTATGTGTTCTGGCCCATGGGCCTTGTGTAAACTAAAATAATCAAACTTCCTTTTAACAGCAATCCTGTTCCGTATCCCTTTTCCTAGCCCTTCTCCCTAAAATAAAGCTGTGTTCTGTTTGTTGTAAATTCTGTGTTGTGGGCAATTTATTGGTATTAGCTGATAAGTACTCTACACGTGCTTTACATTATTTGTGCACAAGATGGTATCCAGTGTGGGTGGTTGGAAGGGGAGGGGGTAGGTACAGCATCCCAGGGGTTGTACCAATCAAACACCTGGCTCACTGTTACTTTACTCTGGGTGGAGGCACCGCACAACTTTCTTTCTATTCTGGGATTGAACCCCAATCACAATTGCAACAGAACCCAGTCCTCTTAACCTGTGTGCTAATCAACAGGCAGGGGTAGTAGCCCACTGACACACGGTACCTGGGCTACACTTGGCTGCTAACTCTTTCACTCTGCCTCTCTCCTTCCTCCTTTGGCAGCATATTCTATGATTTTACCCCAGAGAGTGGCTTTGAATGCCTCCCACAAAGTTGCAGGGGACACCAGCCTGTGGCATCAAGTTTGAAATATTCAGTGGAGCCTTCCTTTATCCACGACTAAAAGACACATCCTGGAGCAGCAAGGGATTATGTTTGCAAGAGGAAGACCTTGAGTTACAGGGTCCCAGATCATATTCAGGGACACTTGGACATTGCCAGAAATGATGATTGGTTCTATAGGGGACTCCAGCACCATTTGGGAGGCCTTTGGAGAGGTGTGCCAGACATCAAAGTGGCTGGACATACCAAAGAAAGGAGAGAAACAAGAATAATCTTAATCCACTGGGTATAGCAGGCACCTCAGTATCAGAAAGAGAATGTTCCATCAAAGGACTGTACTGCCAAGACTGCCTTAGAGTGGACTTCTAGAAGATCAGAGTTTCTGTCTAGAGAGGGCTCTACCTTTAGATTAAAATTTCTTCCATTAAAGATAGGGGTCCCTATAAGGAAGGCAGTGCCTGATTAAATTCATGGAACATGGCTGGGACATCAGCATTAGGGTCGTAAGTGGTCCCAAGGGTAATTGGCCCTTAGGGGTAGGAAGTTTGAGTACTAACCATCTGCCATCATGGTCGTTGTGTTGTGTCTTGACAGATCACATCAGGGCCCTATGCGTGAGGAGAGATACTCCCACTCTGTCATGGAAGCACAGCTATATGCTTCAAATTCCACCCACTCATCAGTTTGGTAGCCTAGAGAAATAATCCTCCACCACACAAAAACCCAGAAGGAGTGCATAATGATCACGGCTTATCCCATACAGCACAAAAAGAGATTGGAACAAACAGACCAATAAAACAATGAAAATAGAACAACATTAACAATAGAACCTGAGATGAGTGACCAAGCAAACTTATTTTGTTGGATGGAATTATGCATCCTTACCTTAATGGAGAGGTGCCCTGGTACAGCTGAAATAAGTAGTGGCCACGTCATGTGTGGCCTTACTGCCAAGGCTGGTTTTAAGCAAGGCAAAGCTGTATATATGCTAGGAGCTTGGAAAAATAGTGTGGTGGCAGCCTGGCAGTCCAGACCAGAGGAAACTTGGCATTGTTTTGCACTTGGGATCCCCAACCCTTGCACATACCAAGATCCCGAGACTCACAAGGCACAGAGGATAAGATCAGAGCAATAGCTTGTACCAATATCCTCCCCACCCCACCCACCCTTTGAAAGCTAATCTTCCACTGAACTAGGGGTGGAAGTCCCACTCTTTCCCAAACATCTGCTAAGGTGAACACACCTAGTATAAAGAACTCTGCTGATCCCAAAATTCTTGTGCCCTGTTATGCCACCAACTATACAGTGGGACATGAGTAGACTGGCTGAGACAAGGGATGATGCTATTGGGAGGGAGGGAGCCCCTGGCTGCCAAAGAGAGTCCCATGGGTGGGGTGGGGCCCAGAGTACAGAGGCAGAGAACCCATCCTCCACTGTAAATGGAGGACATGAAGATGTGTCTTGATAAGTGTGCCCCCACAAGGAATATGGGGAGGAGGGAGATGAGAGTGAATTCCAGAGGGACATCTACCGCTGGTGCAGGGAAATGGTTGTCTCCTTCAAGTAGTATCCCAGAAAAGGCCCCTTCTGGGGCAATAGATTAGTTTACTCAGCACTTCAAGCAAGGTGCATCCTGCTGCCTCACAGCTTCCCAGGGCATAATGGATGTACCCCAGTAGAGGACCATTGTAGCTGATAAGAAAGAAACTGCCCAACCCAGAATGAGATAGCTGCCATGTTGGTATGTTGAAGTCAAATGCTGGCTGCCCATTAATACACATCCCAGCCAGCTACTGTACTTGGCTCAAGCTATATCCATCAAACACTGCCCACTGCACCCCCTGGACAACACAGCAGCCAGTGTCTCTTGGGGAAGGGGAAGTCCAGGGCAGAGGCAGCATTGGCCCATTAATAAGGAGGCCACCTTCCAGCTGGTGATCAATGTGATTGCTGCATAGTAAACAAAAGAGATTGGTTCTTCATGATAATTTAGGGCTGGCGACACTTGCCAAGCACTCAACAAGTACTGTACCCATTAGGGTAGAATGAAAGCTTGAGAGGTCAGGGGCACACAGCATTGAAAAGCAAAATGTGTCACAACAGTACATATGAACATATGAATTTGCCAGCAGAAATAGGCCACCTGTTCTCTCTAGTCTGCTCAAGTGTGCAGCTAGCACCTCACCTTGCAGCTGCCCTGCTCTGATGAGTTCTATGCAATGTAGCATGGGGATCGGTTCCTCCAGAATGGGCCCATTGCAACAAAGGGTAATTGAACAAGGAGAGAGACAGGCCACTAAAAACAGCCAAAGGAATCCCTTAGCTGCCTGACCAATAAGGGAAGCAAACTGAAGGCAGAAGTCAGAGATTATGTCTGCACCCATTTCTCTCCTCCCTGTTCTGAGCTTAGTCTACACAGGTTGAACTGAGGCTTCAGAAAGCCATGAGCCGAAGCCCATGAAGTGGGAGAGAGAGGAACATGTGCAAAGGAGAAATTTTCTTTTCAATGGTCAGATAGGAAGAGTCAGAGTGCCAGGGTCTCAAATCGAGGAAGCGATTTTGGAGGGTGAGGTCGGAACATTCAATGGAGTTGATATCTGCTCTGAACAGGGCTTGGGCAGTTGGTAGAGATATCCCTGAAACCCCTCCTTCCCTTATGAGCAAATAAACCAGTCAGTGATGAAACACGCCCCAGTCCTTTGAACAACAATGTTAAACGTTAAATAAAACATTAAACCATTAACTAGAAAGAACATAGGAGCTGAGTTCTTGAAGTCAACAAGTAAAATTTTAGTGCATCTGCAGTGGTTCAGGTCCAATACAGAACCAACACCAAAAGGGCCACCACACCCAAAGGATACTGAATGTGAAAATGTTGAAAGAGTAAAAGTAGTAGTGGTAAAACCAATATTCATAAAATAATTTATGAACAGGGATAAACGCTCCATTGACCAAAGCTCATTTTCAAAGAGGTCCCTTTGTTGCTATCTAGTAGTAACACATTAATACACAAATTTGCACAAATACATACTTGGGTTTGTACAAAAGGGGTGGGATACATAAATAATACTATCATATACAATAAATTACTCAGCAGATTAACACATCATGTTGATTCATTTAGGGCAGCATTGCATGAGCACTACAGCCCTAACAGAAAACCATCTTCTTAGGAGACCCTGTCAAGTACATAGAATTACCTCATAGAGAAGTAGGCATTGAATTCCATAGGACAGGTCCTCTGTATAGTACAGAAGACCTCCTTACTCCTAGATTACATTTTGGGACTACAAATTCGATGACCTGAGCAGATCTCAGAGTCCTTTTTTTCTAATTCTAAAAGTGTCTAAGTTATATCTGAAACCTAGATTTAGTATTTGACATATTGGTCCTTGTAAGAACAGATCCAGAAGCAAACGATTTGACATCTTTTATTGTACCAACACAGATGTAACAAAAAGAACAAAGTGCTTTAGCTTTCAGACCAACAAGTCCTTCATCAGAAGCATAAATAGCGTGTAAGTGTCAGTTATAGCTGGGCAATTGTCTCTTCTTACTTTAGTCATAAAGGCCAGGAGATGCCAATTTCTCCTTTTCTGGAGTCTCCATCAGCTCAAGGCTGACACATGTCACAATGGTGTGTTCTTCTAGGGGCATCAAGGTTGAAGCAAGCCAGCCTATTGTACATTACATCTAGTCTGGCCAGCTTTTGTCCCTAGTGCCCCAGCATACACCAAATCACTGTAGTCCAGAGCTGGTAAGACCATTACATTGACAAGTCTTAGGCAAAATTCTGTGGACATAAAGTGTTTCAACCTATACAATGTTCCCAGTTTTCTGCTTAAACTTTCAACTAAACTATCAAGGTGTACATCCCATTTTAATTTATTGTCTGACCATACTCCAAATACTTGTATTTTGTGACTTGTTGTATAAGTACTCCTTCTGAAGTGTGAATTTCAAAGGAGGGTTTATTTATGGTGCCATTTTCAAAAAGCACTGTCTGGATTTTTAACATTCAAAATTAACATGTTTCCCTAAAAAGTCTGAAATTGCAAGAATGCTTGCTGTAGCTTACTTGAAATATTCTCAGTTGAATTCCCTCTACATAAATTAACATGTCATCTGCATAAATGTGATCCTTTATCTCTGGATTCTCAAAATTCAAGTTGTTCACATATATTAAAAGGAGAAGACCAGTATTGACTCTGGGGACTCCTGATTTTATAGGGACTGTTAAAGATTGGAAGGAACCTACTCCACCATCTGTTCCCATTCAATCAGATAAGTTTTAAACCAGCTAAGTTCATTTCCCTGCACCCCCATTTCTCTAAGTCTGGCCAAGAGAAGGCCATGACTGGGTATCAAAATATTTAGATAAATCTACAAATAAGGCACCTGCAAACCTTCTCCTGTCCAGGCTGTGCTGTATATCACCTACAACTTTTATTAATTCAGTTTGAGTACTATGAGCTGACCTGAAACCTGATTGGTACTTATTGATCATATCATTCCAAGCTACTTTTTAGTTGCCTGGAGACCAGTTTTTCTAGAATTCTGGAAGCATGGGAAAGCAGGGGATACATCTGTAATTACCAATATCTTTGTTAAGACTCTCCCTTAACAACAGGTACGATCCTAGCTGTCTTCCAGCCTTCTGGAAATTCCCAGTTGAAAGAGAGAAATTACATATATTGTCAATGGACGTGGGCTGCATATTTCAATAACTTTGGGGATATCATCCAAACCTCTTGCTTTAGAAATATCAGTTTTCAGCAGCTTGTCTCTACCTCATGTATTTGGATAGTCCTAAATTTAAAGGTTTCTGACATGGTAGGTCCCTGTATATCCCTTTTATCATTAGCTTGAGTCACAACAGAACTAGATACAGAAGAGTCTTTAAGTACTGATGATTGAGTGCCTACTTCTATAAAATAATTATTAAATGCATTAACTACATCATTACTTAGGGTACCGATTGCCCATTTATCTCTGTTCTATTTATTTGTGTATCCTTAGTTTTACCCATCAATTTTGCCATAGTATTCCAAAATCATCTTGGGTTTTGTTTACTGTTTATGTCTAGTTTGGCCTTAAAATTATTTTGTTTAGCTACTCTGATTTCATAGGTATGTTTATTACAAACCTGCCTATAGTGATTCTAATCCCCACGCAGTCCTGTGCTCTTAGCTTGATACCATTTCTATCTCTGTCTGTCTTAAGTTTATGCAAAGCTGTGTTGTACCAATTGGCATTTAAGGTTTTGACCTTTCTCTGCCTCAGTGGAACATGGCGATCACAAATATGCATAAACTCTTTCTGAAAATATAACTCATGACTCTGAGGCAATGGAATTATTTCTAATCTATCCCATTGTTGGCCCTCTAAGCAATCATGAAGTTCACATAATCAAAGTATTTGAAATTTCTCCATTTAACAGTCTGATTTTGTTTTGTTATTTTTGAGTATCTACGGTAGCAAAAATTACTTGATTGTCATAAAAAGCATATGGTAATACTCCACTCACAGAGTAAGTACTAGGACAATTAATGAAAATGAGATCTAAAAGTGTAGATTTGTTTATTTTTATTACAATTAATTCTTGTTGGTTCTTCAGTTAGTTGGATAAGCCTCAAGCTCTCTTGCAAATCAACAAGACCGTTAGTGAGATCAGCTTGTAACCAATTAATATTAAAATCGTCCATCAGTGGCAGTTCATGTGTATTTCTAAATGGTACTAGAAAACATGAAATATACTATCATTTGTTTTGGGAGGTGTATACACACCAACAATAAGAAGGGGTTTAATAAGAGGTAGTTTAGTAACGAAAGACAGTACTCCAATCCTCCCTCTGTTATAGTACTAGTAATTTCAGATGTTTCAAGCTCTGAGTTTACATAGAGTAGAATCCTCCCTTTTTATTTCTATCTTTTCCAGCGTTGATAATTTTCTAATTCTAAAGAAGAGCCTGAAGTTCTTTACATAGCCAAGTCTCTGTAATGACTATGGCCCCTGGCTGATATTTGCCACCAATCTTTAATTAGTTTTAAACTTCTTACATATACTTCTTAAATTAAAATGAACAACATTGAAATCACCCTTCTTGTGCATCTCTACATCAGACTGAACTGCTGAGTCTGGTCCAGGACTGTGTACTGGTGACAGAAACAGAGTTGGCAGACTCGTCAAATAAATCAAGCACCCTGCTTTAACTGGTGCTATTGTGTGGGCTGTGGTTTGTCTTCAGGGTGAACAGTGTTATACATATGCAAAAACAAACAACCCTCATCTGCAGCTTGTGCACATATTTGAATGCCCCAGTACCCTTGCAGTTTCAGGAAAGAAACCTGCCTGGCCTCCTCACTAGAGGAGCCCCCAAAAAAACCCTGGTGCTAAATATACATATTAAATTTGACAGTTTTGTGTGATATACTACAATTCGTATGCCATACAAGCGTACCAGCCTCTCACTCACACCTAGGTTTGAGTTTAGCTACTAATTGGTTAAAAAGTTTCATCAGAGAATCTGATTCTAGAAGGGCTTAAGCTCCAGTATGTCTGTAACCAGACTACTGAGTTCATGTGCCTGTGTATATGCAAATTAGAGATATTTTGCTCTGGTGCTTCCTGTGCCACCCTCCATAAGAAGGGGAGAAAGAAAATACAAGTTCATCAAAGGGAGCCCAAGAGAATTGGGCATGATGTAGGGAGTTCAAAGGGCTTTCGGGTGCTCCATGCCCCTCCAGTGTAGGGAAAGGTTCACTACTCTGGGAGTAACCCTGAAGATGGAAGAAAGGAGAGTCTGGAGTAGCCACATGGCTCCACATGTCCAGTAGCAGAAGAAAAGACTGGAGAAGGAGGTTTTACCACAAGGAACTGCCCATGGCCCTTGTGGAGCTGCTCCAAGTTGAGCAGAGTATGGAGGAGGTGTCCTATAGGGACATACTACTGTACAGATTGGGAGACAAGGAGAAATCTTTCAGCATGAAGATGTCGAGATTCTTTGGCTGTTGAGGTCACAGATGTGTGTGCTGGCGCTGTTAGTTAGGTATGTTTCTGTTGCTCAGAGAGGTCAATAAATATTGCCCTACTGCATGCTGGGACTGAGGAAATTTATTTTACCTGAATACCGGGCAAGATTACCATTTCTTCTTATTCAACATACTGTATAGGAAACAAGGACAATGGTGCATCATCAATTCTGCCCTCCTGTGACAAGCAATGCACTATAGCGTAAACAAGCTGCTAGAGGTCTGTGAAATGGCATGCCTGCTTCCATATTAATTCAGGCACTTTGATGTACTTTTTGGAAAGCAGAGTTATCTGAAAATCACTACTGTTAGTGACTGCATGTAGCTCGCTTCTTTTTAAAACATCTACAGATAGGCCCAGCGAACCTTCCTTTAATGTAATTTAAGTAATAGCTATGTATGTGAGCTGGCAAAATTTCCAGTAGTTTATCTTTTAATGAAACAGTTTACTTTGGATTTTTTTGAGTCTTGCCGATTTCTTCATTATGAGGAATCTAAAAGAGTAGGCAAGCATGAGGAATCTTAATAGACACAGGATTCTATGCTGTTGTACCACGTAGTGACATAGCTAACTTTTGTGGTATAACATAATTCTGACTTCAGTACTGTGGTACAACAGCATCTGAAGAAAGGGGGTTACTAGTGGGGTACTGCAGGGTTCAGTATTGGGTCCAGTCCTTTTAATGTCTTCATCAGTGACATTGCAGAGGGACTGGAAGGAAAATTATGCCTTTTGCAGGTGACACAAAGATCTGCAACAGGGTTGATACACAAGGAGGCTGGAAAGGATGAAAAGGACTTGGCAAGGTTGGAGGAATGGTCAGAAGTATGGCAGCTAGGATTCAATGCAAAGAAGTGCAAAATTATACACCTGGGAAACAAGAACCCAGTGGTAGAATACACAATGGGTTGGGAGGTAGTAACAACAACAAAAAGGAAAGGGACCTGGGGTAATCATATCAGATGACCTTAAGGTTAGCAAGCAATGTGAGAAAGGTAGGGAGGGCCGGGGGTATACTGGGATGTATAGGGAGAGGCATCAGCAGCAGAAAACAGGAAGTTGTTATCCTCTGTACAGACAGTTGGTGAGACCCCATCTGAGTACTGTGTCCATTTCTATAGACCCCATCTCCACAAGGACATAGACAGGATATAGGCAGTCCAGAGGAGGGCACTAAAATGGTGCAGGGTCTGCAAGAGAAGCCGTATGAGGAGAGACTAAAGGAGCTTAATGTATACCCTTGAGGAAAAAAGGGAGAGGGGGACATGATAGAAACTTTTAAGTACCTCAGTGGAATCAACAAAGTCCAAGAGGGTAGCATCTTTCAGAAAAAGAGACTGCAAGAACAAGGGGACACAATTTAAAAGATAGAAGGGGGCTGTCTAGGGCAATGTGAGGAAGTATTATTTCACAGAGAGGGTAGGGGATGCATGGAACAGCCTTCCTGAGCAGGTTGTGGGGTCTAAAACTGTGGGAGAATTCAAGAATGCATGGGACAGACATAGGCAATTCTTGAGGGGTAGGAAGAAATAGGATGTTGGTTAACTAGGATCTGCGGCACTATCCTGTAGGTAGGGAAATGGGCAGACTAGATGGGCCAGCGGTCCTTATCTGCCATCAAAGTCTATGTTTCTATGTTTCTATGATTTACATAGACAGCAACACTGAACCATATACTTTACTGGATTTACCTGAGGTGTCAGCAGTATTTTGGAAATTAAATTGGGAGCTGCCATTTCATGGAATCTTTAGGTTGAAAGCAATGTCACTAAGGAAGAAAGCTATATGTTGTTACACAGCATTCCTTCTTAGTGACTTCACTTGTATATCAGAATTCCATGAAATGGCTGCTCCCTGAATCAGTTTACAGGTGGTTTCATAATTATATCTCTGTACTACTGACACTTACAGGTGAGCATGATACGTCCTTTGAGAGATCTTTTCATGGCATTCTGAATTAGAGGGACCCGAACACATACCTTCCCTTCTGATAAGGAACAGAATGACATGAAATTCACATTTTGGAGCCTGAGTGGCTGAGTTCTGCTGATGTGAACTGCACTGGAGCCCCTATTTAATCTGAGACATAAATTCCTTCAATGTGGGAATGCCAAAAATAGACTGTTAGTCTAATTATCAGAGTTTGGGTCAATGGTACAAGTTTTATGATGCTATCTGAATCTTATGTTGAGAGGAAGATGATGTAAAGATCAAAAGGGAAGCTTGCAAACCATAAAGACACATATGTTTTATAATAAGTATGAGGGAATGTTGGCACCAGCTCACCAGCTGGGGGTGGCATGCCCTGGTTCACAGAAATCAATGGCAATGACCCAGATACATCAGTGTGAGGCTGGTTGGTGCGTTTAGGTATATGTACACAAAATAAACAAAAGCGATAGTTTTCCTTTTTTTGTAATTTGTAAGCGGTACATTGGAACCTGCTGCCATACAATAGACAGAAGATGATGCCAGTACTGCAAACAGCTGTGTAAATGAATAGAAAGCTGTTTTTCTACAAGCAGCCCTCGGCAGGCATGTACTAGTGATCCAGAACCTAAAAGCACAAAGAGCCTTCAAGGAGCACATAGTACCAGAAATGACTGGACTTTAGTCTGACTTCACAAATATAACGAAACTGCCGTGGTGTGGACTTGTTCAGTGACTGGGTGGGTGAAATATCTTATGTTGGTGACATATGGTATGAGTAACACTACTTAGTGCCAAGTGATCTGACAGATGTGGTGTCAGGAGATGGTATTTTTTTCTTAGTAGAAGTAAAACACGCAGACCGGCTTGGCCACTGGAGTGAGATTTCGGTGCTAAAGGTGAAAGGTGATTGCTGATTAGAGAGGCCGACAGAAACAAAGTGAAGTAGGAGCACGGCAAATCCAAAACAAAAGCAATAAATACAGGTCCAGGGAAAGAAAAGACAGATTAGTCCACAGTAGAGATGGTACAAAATATTGGATGAGTACAGTATTATTGGCACACTGTGAGGTATATGTACGTTCAGCAATTTTGACCCAAATGGACGTTTTCAAACCCTCTTTGTGGATGCCGTTAAAGGAGCACTGTCAGCTTTGCCCCTTTGTTTTTGTATCACAGCTGAGCAGTGTGCCTTTTGGAACACACCTATCGAATATGTTCTGTAAAATGCCCCATAGATATAAAAATTGTTTTTCTCCTGTTTTGCTCATATTTAGCCAAATTCGACAATTGCTTGGTCTGAGCTGAAAACACCGACCACTGGAAGCATCTCAATGTTGAGAACATCGCGTCGGGCATGAGTGCAGTCCTGAGGTGTGATTTTTTTACCATGACACTTGTAAAAAAAGATGTTACTAGTACTTCTGTAATTCTGAACAGTTTGTGGTGCCTGTGAGCAAAAATTGAGCACTGAGGGTATCATAATTTACATTTTTAATCTGGCACTGAAATCTCACTTCTGCACAAGAGAGGCATGACAAGATCCGCGACATGCACAAGACTGGCATGCTCTTGTGCATGTGCGGGATTTCAGCCATGGATTAAAAAATGAATTGTGATACCCCAGTGCTTGTTTTTGTTCGCAGGCACCACAACTGTTCAGAATTACAGAACTTACTGGGGCAATTTCTTTTACAAATGTCATGGTAAAAATAGCATCTCAGGACTGCGCCATCCTTGACATGTCTCAACATGGAGATGCTTCCAGTGGTGGTGTTTTCAGCTCGGACCGAGCAAATGTTGAAGTTGGCTACATATGAGCAAAACAGAAGAAAACATTTTTGTATCTATGGGGCATTTTACAGAACATATTTGATAGGTGTGTGTTAAAGGCACACTGCTCAGCAGTGATAGAAAATGAAGGGCAAAGCTGACAGTGCCCTTTAAAAGCAGTCCAGCTGGAGTTTAAGAATCAGTAACAGTGAGTCATCTGGATGGAACAGAGATTCTGGAACCAAAATCAGAGATAAGACAAAGTCTGAGCTGGTGGATTTTCTTCCATGCAGAAGCACGACATGACAGACAGCATAACACTGGTAGTAAATGCCTAGCAACAGCTCTGCAGCAGCCCTTTATTTCAGTCTCATTCCCAAGACATGTTCACACATACCTGGCTGTTGAGCATCCATCTGTGCCTCTTGCCTGCCACTCCACCTGCACTGCTTGTGACCGCCATATATAGTGAGAACTGTGCACCATGGCAAGATGGCAGACAAGACTTCTGGCATTTTGCAGAGCATTTCTGCTAGGGCTAGGAACCAGGTACAGAATTGGTACTGGCAGCTGCCAGTCAAGGAGGCAGGTGGGAGCTGTTTTCATGGCTCTAATCCATGCTTTGCAAATGTGAGCAAATTCAAATGTCTATTGGTGGGTACTAGGGCAGAAAAACAAATGGAGGGGATCAGAAAAGCAAATGTGGTTGGCTGAATTAGATTGACATCTGATAATAAGTCTGTTTTTGGCAGCTTGGATTAATTATTACTATATCTGCCTGGATTAATTATTACTATATTTATATAAAGTTTTAAATGCATGGCTGATCCAGGCAGGAAAGGGTTAAAACTAGGGATGGGTGTGTACTAAAATACCCGACCCTCAAGACTACCTGTGGGTACCTCAAAAGTATCTTAAAATACCTAGATGAAAACCAAGTAGTTGGGTCAGGTCAGGTATTTGCTACCTGATCATTCTACTACCTGATTACCCAACCCTGACCATAACAAAATCATGTCAAAGGCTGTTTTTTGGACTGTTACACTGTTTGTTAGATGCCCTGAGCCATTATACCCATGTGGGGGCATTGCTGAGGCAGGTATGAGAGGCACAGCTGCTCTTAGTGAGCCTGCTGCTGTGTCCAAAAATTATACCTATGGTGGGCATTACTGAGGCAACTATAAGAGGAACAGCAGCCTTTAGCAGCCTGCTTCTGTTTCCAAACATTATACCCATAATGGGCATTGCTGAGGCAGGTATGCAGAGGCTAGCTGCTCATAGTTAGCCTGCTGCCATTTCCAAAATGTATACCCATGGCATATATTATTGAGGCAGGTACAAGAGTGCAGCTGCTGTGAGTGAGGCTGCTGCTGTTTCCAAACATTAGACCCATGGTGGGCATTGCTGAGGTAGGTATGAGGGTGAGCTGCTCTGATTGAGCCTGCTGTTGTTTCCAGAAATTAGACCCATGGCAGGCATTGCTGAGGCAGGTATAAGAGGTACAGCTGCTCTGACTGAGCCTGCTGCTGTTTCCAAAATTATACCCATGGTGGGCATTGCTGAGATATGCACGAGAGATGCAGCTGCTGTGAGTGAGCCTGCTGCTGTTTCAAAAATTATATCCATGGCAAACACTGCTGAGGCAGGTATTTAGAGGTGCAGTTGCTCTGATTGAGCCTACTGCTGTTTCCAAAAATTATACCCATGGTGGGCATTGATGATGTGGGATGAGAGGCGCAGCTTCTCTGAGTGAGGCTGCTGCTGTTTCCAAAATTATACCCATGGTGGGCATCAACATTACATAATATAAAACTGATGACTGACAAAGAAAACTAAGAATAGTGTGGCACATGTAGCTGGCATGGCGGCAGTGGTAATGATTCTATTCATTTTGTACACAACCTAGTCATCATATTTAGTGTCACTGTTTGCAGGCTGTTGTTAATGTTCAGGGTCAGACTCACATAATTCAGTGTTTGGGACCATTGAGAAATTGTCAGCATTAATTTTGAGACATGTAAGCCATTCCACATTTGCAGGACTTAGCAGTGTTCTGTGGTCAGTGACTATTCCTCCAGTTGCACTAAATACGTGTTCTGAATAAAATACGCACGGTGGACAACTGAGGTACATTATTGCAAGATTTGCTAGATCTGGCCATGTTGTTCTCTTTTGTTTCTATAGAGTAGTGGATCTTCCTCCTGACCTATCACAGTATGGTCTGCAAAATACTCTAGGATCATTGTGCTGCATGAGACAGTTACCAGTCTGGCAGATGAACCAGCTACACTTTCTTTACAGGATACTAGTCCATGTTGTTGCAGGTGACTCAGAAGTGATTTGCCTTTCTGATCCTGAATATATGATGCCCAGGAAATAGCTGTAGATATCCTTCCCTCGTTGATGACACTGCTGATTGTGAAGAATTGATAGATGTGCTATTGTCTGCACCAGAGGTGAACTCTGATGGTTCGGCAGAGTTTGACTGCTGTACATCAGTTAATGGTGCTGGTGGGGTAATGTTACATTTGGTTAGCAGAAGCTCTCTCTAATACTCAGTATCTTTCTCTGCAGGAAGGATGCTTCAATGTTCCACTTAAAGTGGGAATCTAGCAATGTGCAACACATAGGTCTTATTCTTGAACACGGCTTTTATTTTCTGATCAGTCAACAGTCTGAGACTAAAGTAATTTACCAGCATGACAGTAGTGGTGTCTTTTTGACTGAAAGTCTTTCTTTATGTCACCAAGGAAAATGTGAAGAAATCTTATTTAAGGAAGAATTTGATGCAGAGTTGCACTGTCCATACTGACATCATGTGTGGGTGGCAGCTTCAAATGGCTCCAATAAGGTGACCAAAGATTCAAGTAGAGTCCAGCTGTTGGAACTGAGCATGATGTATACTTTACCTATTTGATTCTGCATGGTGTAGTCACGTGAAAGCTTTTTCTGTTTAAAAGCTTTCCAACATGTAAATGTTGCATTACAGTGGGTTGGAACTTCCTGCTTTAATGTATGCAATGGTAAGTTGTTTGACCTCTGCAGCCCCTTCGGGATTTTGTGCTTTCACAGAGTGGATAAAATGCCCACATATTTTCCTAGCAAGACCCAACAGATTTTCAGCATTTCTGTTTCCGTTTAAGAAACTATGGATGAGAAGATTTAAATAATGTGCAAAACAAGGTATGCATTGGCAGTTGCCATCTCTAACAGCTTTGACTACGTTGGCACCATTATCTGACAATAAGAACCCTGGAGATAAGGAATACTGAGTAAGCTCATTTCTGGAATTGCTTTTGAAGCTCCTGCACAATATCACAGCAGTGTGGTTTTCCTGAAAAGTGGTGACACATAATACAGCCTGCTTCCATCTGCCTATGGTAGAGTGGGGATTATTACTTTCTGACTGGAAACTTGCCCAATGAGATGTAACAGTTATGTAATCAATTGTTTGGTTGTTGGTCCATGTATCTGTAGTTATGTGAGCCTGCTTCACCTCAGAGAGTTTCAACTGCTTAATAACTGCAGTATACACCAAGTCACACAACTGTGGAACAGCCTTGTTCGAGAAATATGTTAATCAGGGAATGGTGTAATGTGGTTCAATCCGGTTCATGAACTTGAGGAAACCCTTCTGGGCAAAAAAAGCAAAAGGAGCTAACCATAGGTCAACAGCTCTGCAATGGCTTTATTTAACAGCTGGCATTTTGGATGCTTATGGTAAATTCTGATGTCCTTGTAACACTTTCTTTTAATGTTAGTTGACAAGAATCATGAGGTATTTTACATTTTGAGGGACTGTATTTTTCACGCCTTTTTCACATGGAGTACTGCTTTGGGATTTTGCAGTACTTGATGGTGTCAGAAGAAAGTCTTGTGTTTGTCTGGGAAGACTACAAGGACACATCAAGTGATTCAGTGTCAGTTCCCACTTTCAGTTCATTGTCACTATGGTCACTGCCACCACCACCTCCACTACTGCCCATACCAACCACACTGTCCCTTTCCTGCCCCACTCAATTGGATGTTTGCCTTTACATGTCATATCAATGCTGATGTTCCAAATTTCTCACCTTGCCACCACGACTGATGCTCTTTGCACAGACTGCATACAGCTCTAGAGTTGTCTGCAGGGTCAATATAAAATAAATTCCACACTAAAGATTTACCTTTTGTGCTTTGTACCACGTGCCTGGCACTATTTCTTGTATAGTCAAGGGACCTGGAGGAACCCTACATTGCCATTTCCTCATTGACATGAATTGTTCTCATTCATGCTCATCTTATTCTTATGTTTAACATATGATTTGTTTTCTTCACTTGCCTCTCATGCCCTACAGCAGAATCCTCCCTACCCCTGTTCAAAACTACAGACCTCCCTCACCACAACATTCAGAAGAACTGGAAGTGTCATCATCATCTTGTGGGACATAGCCTGGGCTATCCCATTCCCAGCCCCTCACTATCACCTCCATCTCAATCAGCATTCACTGCCTTAGCATCTGAGCTTATATTCGAGGAGGATACCTCTACATGCTGCTTCAGCAGCTGGAAGTATCCTGGTACATGTAACAAAATGTTCAGTACCTCTACAATTAACTTCAGCTAGTTCTTTCCAAAACTCTACTATCATTTCATTACTAACATGCTTTTTTTGGTTCAGGAGGACATTTAGTGCCAGTCCTGGTGATGTTGTTATTATTGTCACTATGTTCTTCATTAGTGCTTTGATTCATATTGTCCACATCATTAGCAGAATGGATATTGTGTCACTAACTGTTGCAGAGACAGACAGTGTAGCTGACTATGTCACAGACAGTAATAAATGACAGGGCTTGGAGCATCTAACAAACAGTGTTAATACAGCCTAAATGACTTTCACTACGCTGCATAGAGACATCACACACAGTGTAGTTATGTCACAGTAATAAATGACAGGGCTTGGGGCACCTAACAAACAGTGTAATACAGCCTAAATGACTTTCACTATGCTAGAGAGACATCACACACAGTGTAGTTATGTCACAGTAATAAATGACAGGGCTTGGGGCACCTAACAAACAGTGTAATGCAGCCTAAAAGGCTTTCACTATGCTGCAGAGAGACATCGCACACATTGCAGCTATGTGGCAGTAAGAAAAGACAGGCTCGGGCACCTCACACAAACAGTGTAAATTTAAGCGTATATGGCTTTCACTATGCTGTAGAGACACAAACTAGCTGCCAGTGCCTTTTGTCCCCCGCTTGCTCCTTCTCTCCACAGCACCACACCATTGGATGAACCCTCGATTCTCTCTCTTCTGAGATCGTTTCAGTCCCCAATCCCTTACTCTTTCATGGAGGTTTTACTGTTGTGTTTTTTAAATAAGTTTTTGCCCTCTAGACTCTGGCTGCTATCTGCACAATGAGCTCACAGCAGACAGAACACAGACACCACTGACAATCAGATTGTCAGCTCGGTATCAAGTGCTCCTAACTCTGCTGTGAGCTCGTGAAGGACCCCACAGGCTGCCCTATCATGCCTGTTCTCAGCCTGGGAAAGAATCCCAGGACCCCACAGTCTGCTTATAATGCCTGTTTAAAAAAACCACCACCAACCTGTTACCTGTGTCAAAATTACCTGACCTGTGAAATACACTGTTCATTGGGTAGGGTAGTAAATTACCCAAATTACCCTACCTGGCCAAAAATCACTGATACCTGACCTGTTCAATTCAGCTACCGTAGGGGTATTCCATCCTTAGTTAAAACAACATGCAGAGTTTGAATTGGCAATGTCTGTGTGCTCTTTCTACATGCAGGTAGAACAAGGGGAGTGGGTGATTTGAAAACAAATGAAAGCACTGCCCAGAGTATCAGGGAGAGGCAGCAGGAGTGGCATGGGGTATTGTAGGGCTGCACTGGTGTAGATGGAACAGCGTGTTTACATGTTATCAAAAGGCCCGTTTACATGACCTTATCTATCACTGTGAGCAGTGCAGATGAGTTGCAGTGGTGCAGATCAGGTCATATAAATGACTAGCAGAGCACTGTACATCACTATACTGCATCGAATCATGATCATTGATTTAGTGGGATCATGTATCAGCGCAGGCGTTTTGCAAGTGTGTAAACATGCTGCCATGCCTGCACTGGTGCAGCCTTCAGAATCAGCTGGACCTATGCAGTCTGCCTGGATCCCCTGTGTCTGTAATTTTAAATAACCGAGTCTGCTTGCTCACCTCACACACGATGCCATGTCATGTCTCTATACCATGGTAACTTCTAGGCCGATTAATGCATGTTCTAAAAATACACCATTTTCAGCATCAGGAGTAGCAGTCAAAGCTGCTGGTATTGTTGTTTTAAAATACAATCAATCCACATCAAAGACTGTTCCCTCCTGCCACACGGAAGTTCGACCAAAACACCAGAAAATCAGTTGCACCGATGAGCGGGCTGCAGTGTGACTGGAGCCACATCACTGCAGCTTAAAAGGAGCAGCCTGCACCACAATGCAACCATGAACAGGTCATGTGAACACACTCTAAAACAAGACTGCACTTATATAGCTTCCCACCAAACACTGATCACTTTCGGTCACAATGGAGTGAACTATAATGCTCCCATGCTGTTTACATGGCCTGATCTGCACCACTGTAATACATCTGTACCTCTCACAACAATGCAAATCAGGTCATGTCAATGGGCCTCATAAAACTGAGCCCAGAAGGGATCCTTTGCAAACGTGAATTTGTTTTGCTTAACTGTTGCACTAATTTGTCACACTGCTGGCAGTGTTACATGGCAAACTGTCTCAGAATTCGCAAGTTGGCCTAAATTTCATAACATGTTGCCACTTTTGTTTCCATCATAATGTTTCTCTAATTATAATGTACTCAAAATATCAGCAAACTTTGCCGACTTGTTTAATTTTGCTGTGAACATCTGTAGTGCTGTGTTATGACTCCACAACTCTTAAATCATATTAGACCATGACTGGTCCAAGACCTGTTCCAGGGTTGGCAGAGTGAAAATGACAGTACATAGCCTCAACTCAGTCATGGAAAAGGCAACTGGTTATATGTCTAGAGTCCCAACTGTAGTAAGGAAAAGCAGATTTATGGCTTTCTCTAGGAGGAAGCGTCACTTTCTACAAATGGGTCTAAATAATGTGACAGGTAGTACTGTGCTAAAATTCTTTTTGCTTGAGAAATTTGTGAAATTAACATATTTTGCATGTATGGCATTCTGTAAAACTTAAAAAAAAAAAAACAGTAAAAGAGGTTTGCCCTGCACAACAACCCATGGTTGTGGAAAAACACGTTGCAGTAATTGTTTTTGCATGTGAAAATGTAAGTATTTGCCACTCAGCACTAAGCCACAAAGTTGTGGGCAAAGCTTGTGTTTTTGCCAACTTCACTAAAACTAGAATTTCAAGAAATATTTCTGCCTTCACAAACTAAGGTGAAAGCAACATTTTGAAATTTCACACAAATCTAGCTGGTGTTATCATCATCATCATCTTCATCGGTCTTCATTGTGCAAGCTGAATATATATGGTAAGAAAAACACAACAAAAGTGTTTGACACACACTGTGGTGTGAGGTCACATGGAAATTCTGCACCCACTTTTAGGACTCCTGACATACAGGCACAGTATATAGGTCGAGAGTATGCTTGTCTTTTGGAGGGAAGATTGGACAAATCGTGTCCCAGTGGTGAGTGATAGTTTTTTATTTACCACATGGAGAGACTTACATCATCTTAAGGATCAGGTAGATGCTTTTGCACAAACTGGCAGCCATGGGTGTTTTACGTTAAGCTATATAATGAAGCCTTTATACAATAGAACTAGGTATGCAAGAACGATATCTCCCACTGGTTAATTAGTCTCAGCTATCGGTGTTTGCTCAGTTGGCCTATAATTCAACTTGGGATGGAGAGCAGGAATATTTTATGAACTAATTTCATTGTGCCTTGTCAGGCATCGATATGTACTATATAGGAATATGTTCTATATGTACTATATATGAATATGGCAAGGTAGTATAGTGTAGTGGTTAAGAGCACCTGCGTTCAGGACCTAGAGAACTGGGTATGAATCCCACAGTCACCACTTGCATATTGTATGACCACGAACAAGTCACTTAAACCTCTCTGTGCTCCCAGGACACACCTGGAAACAAGCCTCAGCTTAGTGTGTCTTTCCTGGCCAAAATTGTAAAATAAAATAAAAATAAAATGTCATGGTACACTGTACATCTGCATATTTGTCACCTATACCATGTATACACTGGATCATTTATGTTATTTACTTATTATTTTTATCTATAAAATCAGTAAACTTCAAATTAAAAACAGACATGTCAGACATAAACAAAATGTATCCACCCCTTTGCTTAGGTTCTCACCCGCAGCTATTCTGTTTTCAAATCCAAGTGTTGTAAGGGACATTGCCAGTGGAAAGGGTTTTTACAGGTACTGCACCCCTACATGACCAATTTCTACATGAAGGTTAATCCATGGCTAGGCCTTCAACTAAGTCAATATGGCAACTTCTTATAGCCAATCATATTGTTTCCTTTAGAAACCATCTAGGGGCTATTCTGTTAAAACATTTATGGAACTTTAAGTCATAATCCTAGACACTGCAGTGATGCGGAAGGGCCACACAGTGCGAAAGCTGAGGCACCTCTCTGGAAAGCCATAGAATTCACCTGGACACATCCACAGTCTGCACATGCAGCATGTAGAAGTGGCTTATACACAACTGCACAACCAATGCAGAATGCCATCCATAAGTGTTGATGGACATGTGCATCGGTCCATACATGTGAACACAAATCCACAGTATAAGTGTCCACTATAGCTGATCTTAAGGAAGAACGACACCACTCTGAAGGCTGCAGTAGTGATGACATATCTCCATAACATTTACAAAACCATCACAAACTTCAATGTACTGTACAGTCACCAAGGAACACAAGCAGTCCATCAGCCACAGTACTGTTCACAGCACATCAAATGGTGTGACAGAGGTGGGAGAAAGACTCAATACAAAAATCCTGCACAATCCCATGATGCTGAGGTCTCACAGGACAACCGGACCATGTCACAACACACAGTACATTCAGAGACACAACATATTGTAATAACAATGACACAGCCACAGGAATAAAGTGCATAAAGTTTTTGTCCATCCACTATTAAATGCATGGCTTTTGTCACTTTGGCCCCAGCCTGTGATAAGCAGGCTGACTTTTTGCACTGGAAGTGGATGGTACCACAATGCATCACAGTCCCTATTCACATGTCCAGATCTGAACTCTTCAGTTAAGTGTTTGCAGCACCCATATCCACTTTTTAGCAGGCTGTGCCCCAGTCACTGCTGTAGCCTTTCCCAGCAGCCCATCCCTATCTCTTGATCCTGAACTCCATTGCAAAATCAGCAGAACCCCACATGTTCCATCTCTCCTCAGTCCTGTTCTTGGCATCCCTGCTGCCCTCCCAGCAGCCATCCTCATCCTTTGATCCTAAGCTCTATCATAAAAACAAGAACTCCAGATCTCCTTTTCCTCCCCTCCCTCCCTCCTCAGTCTTCTTCTGGACATCTTCACCTCCTCATGTCTCCTGGCCCATCCCCAGGGAGAACCAGGGCATTCACTTTGGATGCTCCCATGGAATGCCATGGGAAGGAGGTCATCAGTTAACAGCACACAGTAATAGTCCAAACCCAAATGCACAACCTAAAGCACAGCAGCATGTTAGACTCACTGCATAATACAAAGATCAATATACATGGAGCTTGTCAGTAAGAAAGATCTATTACAGCCCGCGATGCATCCTGGCTCTTTCATGTCTATACGTGAACGTCACGCATAGATGCAAAGAGCTGAAGATTATCTCACCTGGGCTCTAATAAATCTTTCTGCTTTGGCGAGCTCCATGTGTTAATTTTTCTTTTATTATGCAGTGAGCGGTTCGTCTTGTGCTTTTGGCTGTCAGTGTTTGTTCGACCCACCTCTTCCCTAATAATCCATGGTGGGCGTTGTGGTGCCCAAACCCAAATGCACAATGAACTACAACTATGTGCTTACTCCTGAGAAGACTGACCACCTTCCAATAAAAACCTACTCATCTTGGTTCTCATTGCCCACATGGGCCAGTGTATCCTAGATATAGCAAGTGGCTGGCAGTTGCTGTGGCTTCAGTCTTGGAATTTTGTGTCCCATCACTGGCAATCTGTGGCACAATACAATACATGTAATATCTCCAGTGCTCTGCCAAGGTCTCCCTAATGTATGGGCCTGTGCATTTGGCATGGCGATCCTTAAAGAGCCATTCGTGGCACAGACACTTGTGGTTCATCAATACAGGAGAGTCACTGTGGACTGTATGTCTGTGGATGGCTATCTGTACCATAACACAACCCTCTAGGAACACTGGATATATGTGGGACTGTACTCAATTATTTGTTCTAGGTTTCTGATGAATACCTTCATGGCTGACAGGGAATTGGAGAAGTGATAAGGTAATAAGATGTCCATGTGTACATGCCTAAGCTGAATCCAGCAACTCCCTCTGAACTGCAGAGCCTTGGTTGGTTTGGCTGTGATACCATAGATAAGTTATGCACTTTACTGGGCCCTCATCTGCAGCGAGGCACTGATATACAGGTAATGTTGCTATATTGTTGCTATCTGAAGAAGCCATACTCTGGACATGTGTGCCCAGGTGCTGACTGTAATGGCATTCTAGTCTACTGGCTCATTTCAATGTATCGTGGGTGATGCCACCAGGATGAGTCAGTCCTCTGCGTCCAGATGCCTGACCCAGGTCATGGAAGCTTTACTGCAGCCCTTGCTCGACTATATACACATACAGAATAATGGAAGGGCAACCATACACACAAGAAGTCTGTGTTTCCATAGAGGGCTGAGGTGACATTCGGACCTTGAGAGCAAAACACTAGAGGTCCATGATGTCATGTCAACCCGAGCTGGAAACAGGAGCTTATCTGGGCACGCTCCCATGTTTTATTTTTTATAGTATATGGTTTTACTGTATGCCAAAGTGAAAATTTCAGTTCATATACAGTAGTAAGAGGGATCCAGATGTTTCCTCCTGCCTACCTTTTAGGGCTCATAATCAGTAACTATATTAAAAATAAATTATTATGTTGGGGGCTTAATAGGAGATAAGCATACACAATAACTTTTTGTGACCTTTGAATTTAGCACAACTTGTCATGAACTTTGAACAATTTTTGCCCATTCACAACAAGGATTTTGAGTGTGTGGAAACCATACACAACAAAACTTAACAATATACTATATCCCTGTGACAGAAGAGGACATCAGAGACTACAAGGGCATATTCTGTGCAGTGGAAGACATGTTCAGTGTGATGGGGCAATAGACAGACTGTATACATGTGGCTATGGTGGCACCTTCAAGATGAAGATGTGTACCATAGTTGGTGGTTTGTGATGCCATAGGAATCCTCTCTCAAGTGTGTGCTGAGTAACCTGGGTCAACAAATGATGCCAGTATTCTGGAGCAGTCACAGCTTGTGCCATATCTGCACACGATGGTACCTGAATAGGGTGGCTGAGTGCACATGCAGCATTGCTCATATGAGACAACATGTGTGCACCTCGATTCATGCCTGACATATCTTTGTTATTCCATACTGGTGACAGCAATCACTCTTAAAGGACATACATACATGAAGACCCTATTACTAAACCCCATCACAGCTGCACAGACTAGAGACAATGAAGAGCAGACCAAAGGAATAACTGAATGTGTGATTGGCATGTTCAAAATATTCTTTAAACCCGACAGCATAGAATAGAGTGAATGGCACACTCCTGGACCTTTAGCATCCACAGACGAACACGGCGAGAGTGCCCATTGTCATCCCAGCTTTTGTTCTTAGCACTAAGCCCCTAGCAGCTGCTCTCTGCAAGAGCACTGAAATTCAAGGAATCACAGTGGCTGGTCTTGAGCACCGATATCATTATATGGGGATGACACTCAGTATACATGAAAGCCCCTGAGCAATCGATGCCACTCATTTCTGAAGCTTCATGAGAATATTGAGCCATCTCCAGTTTTACAGTAAATGCTTCAAAACAGAGATACTATTAGTCAGTGGTCAGCTTACAGCCCCAGTCAGAAATATAATCCCATGCAACTGGATTGTCTCAAAGTTACACATTTGGGAGTTCAAATCCACAATGCATCAGGTAATTATACCCAGCTGTCGGAGACAGCCTTCACTGATTTGAACTGATGGTTTCTCCTTGACCAATCATATAGATGCAGTCAGAATGAATATTCTGCCAAGATTTCTGTTTCTATTTTCAACTTTGCCAACTTGGCTCACAAAAAGGAATGGAAAGAATTGCACAATGCCTTAGCAGATTTATCTGGAACGGCAAAAAAAAAAGAAAGAAACAGAGTTAAATGGGAAATCATTACTAAATGAAAAGAGGGAAGGGATGCAGTCCCAGACTTAAACTTATGTTATGATGCAGTGCAACAATGCCATTAATAGATGTTATAGGGGCGTAAGAGGATATAGGGTGGGTTCCAATGACTACTCCTGTACACCTTAAAGCAGTAAACAACCCCTGGTCCAAAGCAGTACTGCAAGTGTAGTCCCAGGTTAAAAATACAGTAAAAACCCCACTTTGACCTGGGTCTTTTATACCAATAGCTTTACACCTGACTTTATCCCTACCACTCTAAATGCAAGCTATAGATCGTGAGGCAGAGGAGGTTTGAATTTAGTTTCTCAGTTTTGAAATGGATCAGTATTCAAGGATTTCCAAATGCTACAAAGGGAGTTCCATTTAAGCAGGTCTGACCTGTTTGGGTTTTTCCAACTGCAGCTTTTCTGAACAGAGAGGAAATCCATTACACACTAGTGAGCCCTCTCCCATAGGTCCTGTTATATGTGTGGGAGGCTAGGCAAACAGGGCCAGACACTATCAGTTCTCCCTACTTACCATATGATGATGACTGAGGTAGACCTGTCATCAGTGAAAGTCATAAGGGTTGGTGGGAACATGATGATAACTTTCATCTCCTTCCCAAACAGCAGGATTAAATTTGGGCAAACATCCACAAAACCACAGCAGCCGCCTCATGGTAGGAATATAAAGGAAAATAATAGTGCATTTTTTCCTCATCCCACCATATCCAAACACTTCTCCAATACAGCCACCAAGCTTTGCTGGAGACAATATGGTGAAATAGGCTCCCTACCTTATCTATTGGAGCTGCTCTATTGTACATCACATAGAAAGCTGTAAAATCTTAAAGGACATGATGACACTACTCACCCCTTCTAGATTTCGAAATTTGATTCTGGTCTCCTCCCCTAAAGGAGCAAACAGGGAGACAGGAAACATCTTCCTTGTCCTCACTGTCTGCAGCCTTAAAAGACATCTCAAGAAGATGGCTTACCCAAGATCCTTCAGCAGTCACAGACTGGATCATCATAGCTGATCAAATCAAGGAAATGGAGGCTATCACAGTCCTACTGAGGGAAAAAAGAGAACTTTAACTTTAGATGGCTCCCTTTTTGATTACAAGGAAACAGCATTATAATTCTCACACTAGAATGAATCTTATAAAATCTTATTACTCATATATCATAAAATGAGAGTCTGAAACAGTATTTCTTTAACCTTTATTTATTGTTCAGACAGGCAAAACCAGATTTCCTCTTCATAAAAAGTGCTTGTGCAGGTACTAGCAAAGCCTGATTCAGGAGGTAGTTTACATTTTGTTACTCCACAGCTATTGTTTGTTGTTTGTTTGTTTTCTTTTCATTAACCATGGAAGTTCTACTTAGCACATGTGCCAATTTTCAGGGTGACCTATGTGCACAGTACAAACAAAGTGCATTCAGTACAATACGAATACATTAGTTACAGGACAGTAAGTTGTTTGTCAATATAGGACTAAGCAGGATCACTAAGTAGTTAAACAAAGTACATACCCGTCTATGACAATGGGAATGGACGTGGTCGGCTATCTGAGTGCTGACTCATTTACAAGTATTCATTAGACATATCTTTAGTGCATTTTTGAGCATGCCAGAGTCTGAGAATTGTTATAAGAAAATGTGGGTTATACTTCATAGTGTACTTAAGCTTTGACCCTTTTTGAGAATAAGTACCGAGCAAAAGTTATATTAAACTATTTCATCTGGAAAATATGATCCACAGAGTACTGAACGTCAAGTTTAGAGCTCTGTTCACAATCTGAAGGTTTTTACTGTTCCATTTAAGAACTCTAACGGCTGCTTGTGTTTGCCATGATAATATCTGTTGTGAAAGCTTGCTTTCTGTATATTGTACTGAAACCTGCTGTACCTTTATATATATGCCAGCTCTGTTAGAGCTTGGTGTATGAAATATTTAATAAACAAAGTTTTAAAACCAAATACACTTTAGATGCATTGACAAGATGGGTGGACACTACTGCTATCACCTGTAATAGTGTGCTGTGTATTCATTATCTGTTGCATGCTGCATAACAAACCGTATATAACTGGTTGATATTACCTGATGATGGAGATTACTATCCCCATGCCAGTGTAGTTGTTGATGGGGATGTGCCATGTTCACTCTGCTGAAGACACTGGCGGGCTAGTGTGACACCTGACTGGCAGACATCAGAGTCATAGATGGAGGGATGCCTTCTTCACCCAGTGATGGTGTTTTTCATTGGGAAGGCATTGTGGATCATGTGGCCTGCTTGCAGTGGAAGGTCAATACATGTGTGCACAGGCATAATGTATTAAATGTGGTGTTTATATATATATATATATATATATATATATATATATATAGTGGTGTTATGATAAGGTGTGCAGTTATAGTTAAGTATACCATGTGTTTGTGAGTCCTATAACATGCTGAATGGTGCTTACTGTGTGTGTGGGGGTGCCAAGGTGTATACTGTGCTATCCACACTAAGTATTTGGCCTTCCACGGCCATGGGGTAGGACTGTGCAGTGTCTTGGCACCCTCAGATGCCTTCAGCTGATTCAGTGGTTAGGTTATTGGGGTGCAGTACACATCACCCTGTGGGCCAGGAATCCCCAAGAATCCTGGCCAGAAACCTTGGCTGGCCATCAGTGCTTGTGTCAAGGATACAAAGTTATGTTCCAGCTTGTTAGATAGAAGATCAAAGTCACTTTGTACCATCCACCTAACAATGATGGCAGACCTCCATGGCAATAATGATTGTCTTCTTCACCATGAAGTTTGGTGTCTGTGAATGTCAGTACATAAGACACCCATGGTCACCACCCCAAGCCCTGGACCCTGGGCCTGCTGTCTGTTCTACAGTGCTGGAAGCACTTATTCTTTGTTTCCAACATTGGTTTAATGGCAGTTCCTGACTGTGCTGTATCTGCATTGATATTCTCAGCTGACATATCCACCTTGGGTCTGTGTGGGTATTCCAAGTCCTTATATGGTGGAATATCCACAGTTCTTACCCTTTACATGTCTGCACCACTCTACTCATTCTGATGCACAAATTAGCCCATCCCACCACCATTGTGGATATGGCCAGAAGTGTTGCAGTTGCTATGACTTCTGCAACTCCTTTGTCTAAGAGCTTCCTGGGAGTTGGATATCCACAGCTTGCAGCTAGTGCAGAATGCGACAGCTTGTGTTGACTGGGGCATTGAGGAGATCCCACATCACCCCTGTGCTGCATGTTTGCACTGGCTGCCAATACAGTGGCAGATCACCTTCAAAGTAGGTCTATTGACTTACAAAGCCCTACATGGACAGGGTCCCGATTACTTGAAAGAACTCCTAGTTCCTTACACTCCTGTGCGACAGCTCCGCTCGGCTGATGAGGGGTTGCTGGAGATTCTGAGGGTTAATTTGAAGTCATCCAGTGCTGCGTGCTTGGATTTGCGGCACCTACCCTCTGGAATTCTCTGCCCTGCCAGCTCTGGGAATGCAGGACAGTGGGAGTTTAAAGCAGGCACTAAAAACTTTTCTATGGGAAAGGCATTTCCAGTTTTATTGTGATTTTATAAGATATGTATTTGTGTATGTTTTATTTGAATTAATTCTGTACAGTGGTTGGAATTTTGAAAGGTGCTTTATTAAATAAATTTTATTATATTATTATTATATGCATATGTTAAGGAAAGACTGGGCAGAGAGGAGGGGTTGTTGTACATGCAAGGGAGGAAATCAAGGCCACAGAGGTACAGGGGCACCATGAGGAAAAGGAGGGCTGGATGTTCTGTGGGTCACACTGGAGACAGGCTTCAGGTGCCATCCATACCAGTGTAGCGTACAGACCCTCAGCACAGGTGAGAAGTTGGATAAGGCATTTGGGGAGAACATCATCAGAATGCAAGTAAGAGGGTGCTTCTAGTTGGTGACTTCAATCTGCCAGATGTGGAGGGTTTTCAACTGTAGCTTTGGCAAGGAGTAGGGCTATCATTGACTCCCTACAAGGAGCTTTTCTCAGGCAGCTAGTCAAAGAACCCACTAGGGATAGGGAAGTGTGGGACGTGGTGCTTATAAACAAGGACAGCATTGCAGACATCACAGCTGGCAGTTCCCTAGGTACCAGTGATCACCATACAGTGTGGTTTAACATAAATACAAGAACAGAGGCCAAGCACATGAAGACAAGGGTCCATGACTTTCGGAGAGCCGATTTTAAAAGAAAATGGGGACTGCCTCAGAAACTGCCTTGAAGGGAAATGAAGGATTGTAAGGCAGCAGAAAAGGCACAGTAGGGAAAAGTAAGGGAGGGCCTAATTAAGCAAGCCAACCTCTGCATGAAGGAAGTGATTAAAGGCAGAAGGAAAAAGAAACTGTTATGGTTCTTTAAGGAAGTGGCATAGGTGGTAAAGGAAAAAAAGGTGGCTTTCAGGTGGTATAAAGAAACACATAGGTAAGAGGACAAGGATGTATATGTAGTAAAGCAGAGGGAAGCAGGTAAGGCAGTAAGGGGGAGGTGCAGAGAGGAAATGATTACCAAAGGGGTGGTTAAGGGTATATGACTTTCTTCAGATACATAACTGAGAAGAGAGAAATCCAAGGGAGGGACAGTAAGGATTAGAAAGGTGGGAGGGTGGGAGACTGAAGAAAAGGATCAAGAAAAATCCAAAATCCTAAACAGGTACTTCTGCCTGTCTTACAGTGAAGGGAGGTGGAATGGGCCACCAGAGAATGACAGGAATGAGGGTGGGGGAGGTGGACATGAGCCCATGTCCTGAGGAGAGCCCAGGAAGGACTCCTTGCAGCCCAAGGTGGACAAAGTTATGGCTGGGATACACCCAAGAGTTCTAAACAATCTAGGAGGTGCTAGCTGCGCCTACTCTGACATCCTTATTCAACAGCACACTAGAAACAGACATGGTTTTGGAGGACTGGAGAAAAGCTGGATGGTCCTCTGCATCAACAGCAGCAGCAAGGAGGAAGCCAGCAACTATAGAGCACACTGTCTTACTTCAGTGGTGGGGAAACTATGGAACTCCCTGCCAGGAAAGACTGGTAGAGCATCTTGAATCCAATGGGCTGCAAGACCGGCAGAATGGATTCAATGGGAGGGCATGCCAAACAAATCTGATAGATTTCTTTGACTGGGCAAGCAGGGGAATGGATCAGGCAGGATAGAGGACATGGCCTAAATAGACTTTTAGCAAGGCCTTTCACACTGTGCTGCAAAGGAGGTTTATAAAAAACTGAGCAGCCTAGGGATGGGATCCAAAGTGGCAAATTGGGTTGGAAGAAACTGTTAATGGACAGGAGACAGAAGGTGGTGGTAATGGCACTTACCTAATGGTGAGAGAGTGACCAAGAAGGTACCACAGGGCTCAGTGCTGGATTGGTCCTCTTCAATGCCTTTATAAGTAACCATGTAGTTTCAAGTGACAACATTACACAATTCAAACATAGATTAGACAAACATATCGGTGAAAGGGAAATGTTTCTACTACCATTAGGACATATGGTGGTGAGTTCTATATGGGCTTGCCCTAGAACTTGTAAACAACCCATGAACCTATGAACATTGCAGAAGAACCGAAGGGAATATATGCCTTTTGCAGATGATACCAAAATCTGGAATTGGGTGGACAATCAGAGGAGGTGAAGAGAATGCACAGGATCTTGGGAAACTTGAGAAGTGGTCAAGAGCATGGCAGTTTGGGTTCAATGCCAAAAAGTGTAAAGTCATGTACCTAGAGGAAATGATAGAAGGCATCCTTAAAATGGGGGAAATGATAGAAGGCATCCTAAAATGGCAGAAAAAGGGAGATATTGTTGATGGAGAACCTGAATATGCCAGTTGTTAACTGGAGTACCTTTGCTGCAGGCACATCCAAGAGCAGGGTCATTCCTGATGCCCTACAGGGGCACATGCCTCGGACAGCTAGTGTTGGAACCCACTTGGGAGGGAGCAATCTTAGACCTGGTACTCTCAAATGGGGAAGGAGAAAGGATCTCAGATTTAGAAGTGGGTAGCCATCTGGGAACAAGTGACCACCAAACAGTGTAGTTCAACAATAAACATAGCCATAGAGTCAAGCCATACAAAACAAGAGGGATTGGACTTTAGGAAGGCTGACTTTGGGAAATGAGAGAGTGCCTTAGAAAAGCACTAGCAAATGGGCAAGAAGGAGGGTGGAGGAACAATGGGGAATAATCAAACAGCCATTGCAGAGGCAACAAGCCTTTGTGTGAAGCAAATCAATAAAACAAAATGAAGGAAAAAACACTATGGTTCTCAAAAGAGGTGGCAGGGACTGTTAAGGAGAAAAGGATAGTATTCAGGAAATATAAGGAAACACAGAAGGAGTAGGACAGAGAACTTTATCAGTTAAAGCAGAAGGAGGCAGCGAAGGCAGTAAGAATAGCAAAGGCACAAACTGAGGAAAAGATAGCCAATTCTGTTAAGAAGGGGATAAAACCTTTATAGATACATTAGTGAGCTAAGAAAGACCAAGGGAGGAATCACAGAGACTTAATAAAGGGAGGGAATGTGGGCAGAGGTGACAGTGAAAAGCAGGGATACTGGAAGGAAACTGAATATTTCTTGCTCAGTATTCACAACAGATGTGGAGGGGAGGTGCCTAAACCAAACAAGGAGAAACTCTGAATAGGGGGGTTGATACCAGTCCATTCACAGAAGAAAGGGTTTTGAAAGAACTCTTGAAACTGAGGGTGGACAAAGCAATGGGGCCTGATGGGATTCACCCAAGAATACTAAAAGAACTAAGGGTAGAACTAGTAACACCACTGACTACTCTCTTAACAAATCATGGAGGATGGAATGTTACCTGAGGACTGGAGGAGGGCAAATGTGATTCCACTTCACAAAAGTGGGAGCAGGGCAGAGTCAGGAAACTACAGACCAGTCAGTTTGATTTTAGTGGTAGGGAAGATGAAGGAATCACTCTGAAGGAAAGAATTGTTGAGTACCTAGAGGCCAGTGGGGCACAGGACCCAAGGCAGCTTGTTTTCACAGCAGGAAGCTCATGTCAGATGAACCTAATAGATTTCTTTGACTGGGTGACCAAAGTAGTAGACCAGGAGGGGCTGTGAATATGGCCTACCTAAATTTTAGCAAGGCATTTGACATAGTCACACACAAAAGATTAATATACAAGTTAGCCAGCCTTGGAGTGGGTCCCAAGGTGGTAGCCTGATAAAAACTGGCTGGACAACAGGATGCAAAGGGTAATAGTAAACGGAGTCCACAGTGAAGAAAGGAGGGTAACTAGTGGGCACCGCAGGGTTCGGCACTGGGACCGTCCTCTTAATATCTTTATAAGTGACATTGGAGAGCACCTGGAAGGAAAGGTATGCCTCTTTGCAGATGACACAAAGATCTGCAACAGGGTTGATACACAAGGTGGGGTGGAAAGAATGAAAAGGACTTGCAAGGTTGGAGGAATGGTCAAATATGTGGCAGCTCAGATTCAATGCAAAGAAGTGCAAGGCAATGCATCTGGGAAACAAAACCAGGGAAGAGTACACAATGGGGGTGAGTTAATCAACAACAAAAATCGAAAGAGACCTAGGAGTAATTATATCAGATGACCTAAAGGTGGCAAGCAATGTGAGAAGGCAGTAGGAGGGCTGGGGGATACTGGATGCATAGGGAGAGCATCAACTGTAGAAACAGGAAGTTGTTATCCTCTCACAGACAGTTAGTGAGACCCCATCTAGAGTACTGTGTGCAATTCTGAGACCCCAGCTCTGCAAAGGCATAGACAGAGTGGAGGCTGTTCAGAGGAGGGCAACCAAAATGGTGCAAAATCTGCACCAGAAGACATACAAGGAGAGACTAAAGCAACTTAATATGTATACCCTTGAGGAAAGGAGGGAGAGGGGGACATGATAGAAACTTTCAAGCATCTCAAGGAATTAACAAGGTACAAAAGGGCAATATATTTCAGAAGAAGAGATGTGCAAGAACAAGGGGTACATTTGAAGGTAGAGGGGACGGCTCAGAGGTAATGTTATAAAGTATTTTTTCACAGAGAGAGTTGTGGATGCATGGAACAGTCTTCCTGAGGAGGTTGTGGAGTCAGGAACAGGGAGAATTTGAGAATGCATGGGACAGACATAAGGCAATTCTAGTGGGGGCAGGAGGAAGTAAGCTGTTGATTATCTAGAATCTGCAGCTTATCCATCAGGTAGGGAAATGCGCAGACTGGGTGTGCCAAGCGGTCCTTATCTGTCGTCAAAGTCTATGCTTCTATGTAGAGCATAGGAACCATTGCATCCCCATGCAAGTAGCTCTCAGGATGGGAGGAGGTACTGGCAGCCACTAAACAGGAAAAGCGACTTTGGGATTATCATGTCTGATGAATTCAAAGTGGCAGGGTAGTGTAACAAAGCAGTGGGTAGAGCTAGTGGGATACTGAGGTGCATATAGAGGACATCTCCAGCAGGAGGTGGAAGTGGCGCTTCCACTGCATCGCTTTAATAGTGAGACCCAACCTGGAGTATTGTATTCTGGTTTGAAGGCTGCACCTCAGAAAGGACATAGGCAGGGTTGAGGCAGTTCAGAGGAGGTCAACTAAAATTCTGCAGGGGTTTCATGTGGAGCCCTACAAAGAAAGACTGAGGGACCTCAACATGTACAGTCTGGAAGGTAGGAGGACGAGAGGTGACATAATAGAGACCTACATGTAAACAAGATGCAGGATAGGAGTCTCTTTCAAATAAGAGAAAACACCAGGATCAGGGGCATGGACGGTTGGGTGGAGGCGGGGGGAGTTTTAGAGAGAAGTGAGGAAATATTTCTTCAGTGAAAGATTACAGAGGCCTGGAACAGATTTTCAGCATAAGTGGTGGGGTGAAAACAGCGAGGGCCTTCAAGAATGTATGGGATAGACATTGGGGTATATTAGCAAATACACAGGGAGGAGATAGAATGGCCAGAGACCAGTTAGGGTCTCAGAGACAGATTAGACAGGGAACATCTGGGCAAACTAGGTGGGCAATGCAGTCCTTTTCTGCCAACAAATTTTCTGTTTTTAAGTTTCTACAAGCAACATCCATGGCTTTTCCCATGTATCTCAGTCACCTTTGTGCATAAGGACTCAAATCTAGCAAAACAGGTAGTAGTAAAGTACAAAAAGCATGATTAGTGATCTTGTGTACACTTGAGTAACGTGGAAACTATCTTTGTTTAATAACGCTGACTGTGGAAAAAACATTTCTTGCAGATACTGGGACATGCAAAAGTGAGTTTGAAGTCCAAAGATTGAAGAACACCTGAAACCAATGGGTCATCAGTTTTTGATAGTGAAGATTTTGCACAAGCACAGCTGGATTTCATATTAAAGTACATTGAACCTGGACCTCCCCTCCATCTGTTGTGCATTTTTCTGTGAGTCTAGTAAGAAGGGATACCACATCATTGTTCACTTTTACATGTCCTGTCAATAATGTTCTTCCTTTATCCACATGTTAGACCCTCATTGTTCCTTTCCCCACCTAGTTTTTATTTATTTATTTTAGTTTTGCTGACTGGGAAAGGAGGACTAGGCAATTCTGCCAAGTTTCAGCCTCATCCCAGGGAGATGGGGAAGATACAGATGCAGACTTGACGTACAGAACCAGATTAATCTGTTGGTGGTATTTTAAGTGAATGGGGAAATTTGTCCAGAACACTGGGCACATTCCCCTACTCTGTGTAGGGGCACTGCACAGTCTTGTCTGTCATGGCAGACAGACATTCGGTAGGTGAGGAGGAGGCTGTGTACCTGCAGGGAATAGATCTCCATGCCTGCAGGTCCAGTGGTAGAGACAGAGCAAACAGTTCATCTCCAAGGCTTGAATGAGGTGAAAATGGAAAATGCTGAGAGTGACCAGGAATCAGAGGATTCACAAGCAGAAGAAGCCTTTTACAACAGCTACATTTCTACAGTGGAAAAGGCTACTAAATGGATTGGAAAACAAGAATTGATACCGGAGATCCACAGAACCAGAGCACTGTTCAATTGCTACAGATGACGCAAAGCTGTTGGAAGGTGCCACTGACAGCGCTGTCAGAGAACTAGAATGTGATGCAGATGCATCAAAGTGACTGCCAGCAAGTCAGCCAATGCCCACACCAAGAGAAGTGGAGGAAATAAGGCAGAGAGTGCACATGGAGCACCCAAAAAAGCAGTACGTGAACAGCATACTTCAGTAAATGAAATGAGAAATGTGCTAGAAAATACTTAGACTGTCCGTCTACTCAGAGCTGGCAGACAGAGCAGCCAGGCCACAAAATGGACACAGAAAAGCTACCATGGTTGGTAGAAAAGCACTTGTGGAGGCAGGCTGGAAACTGAGTGAAATAGGCATATGGGTTGCAGATGAAGTGCTGCCCCAATACTCAGGTACACCCCAGGAAAGAGAATAGCTCAAATACAGCTTGGGAGAGGGAATGCGAACACTTACCATTTGAAACAACTTTATTTTATTTATTTATTTTATTTTAAATTTGTTAACCAGGTAAGGACACTGGGTAAAGCCCTTTTCAGTCTGACCGAAGACAATCCATAATAAACAAAAACATAACTAATAATGTACTAACAATTACATACATCAACAGATAACAAATAACGTTAAATTTAACCTTAAATCCCATTGCTGAATTAATGCATCTAAGGGAAAGAGGCAAATCATTCCATAAACAAGCAGCAGATGACATAAAAGATCGAAAACCAAAATTTCCCTATTAATAATTGCCCTCAAAACAATCCCTTGATTTGAACACAAGTTTACCTGAGAATCCCTAATTACTACAAGATCAGATAAAGGGAAAGAGTTCCTCACATAAATAGCATGATGTATCAAATTACCAAGTGCATAGGCAAACTTTAATTTGGGAGATAGCCAACCCAAAGAAGAATATAAGACACAATGATGTGTTAACCGAGGAACATCAAGAACAAATTGACAAATATTGTTATAAGCAACACTCAAAACCCTTCCCTCCCTTTCCCTAAATCAAAATATAAAGGAGAAACATTATCAAAATAAGGCAACTAAGTACCCATAGCAATTGTTTTGTGAGATTCTACTGATAAATAAGCCTTGAATTTGTATAACAAGCCTAGTTTTGAATTAATAGTTTTGCTAACAGCCTTAACCTGGGGTAAAATCCCAAGCAAGGATCCAGAAGAACTCCCAAATACTTGAATTCATTAACCTGCTCTAATAAATCACCACAAGTATCAAATTTATGTAAACATGGATTCAACTTTACTCGAGGAGCACTCCCAAAACCATGCACTTGGTCTTTTTACATTCAATACCATTTGATTTTTAACAGCCACTGACCAAGTTTAACAAAATCATTCTGTAAACCAATGTTAACCAACTCAATATTCGAACCCTGGTTATGCAAAATCAAGCCATCCGCATAGAGAAGACAATGACTATCTGAAAAATAGAGGGGATTTGATTTATAATATTGAAAATAACAGGGGCCAAGAATGGACCCCTGTGGAACACCTCTAGGATTTAACCAGAAATCAGATAATGAGGGCTCAATAAACACTTGTTGAGATCTACCTTCTAAAACACTCTGCAAAGGATATCTCTAAACTGGAAATACCCATACTTCTAAGCTTTGAATAAAGCAAGGCATGATTTATTAAATCAAAGCTCAGGGCAGGTCCACTTAACATGGCCCCTGTAAATAAACCTCTATCACAACCAATTAGGACGGTGTTCGTGAACCTGACCAAAGCTGTTCCCATGCCCCTTCCTTTCCTAAACTGATGCTGTTCTATGCAAAACAAACCATTTAATTCCAAATAATCATTCAACTGTTTTACCACCAACTTTTCTAATATTTTGCTTAAGGGATTCAATATCCTGGTGAAACATTTAAATAAATAAATAAATAAATAAAAATATAGAACTAGGATGATAATCGCCCACTGTATCCGCCTAACCTTTTCGAATAGGCACCACCCTTGCAACTTTCCAGGCAGATGGGAAACTCCCAGTTAAACATAAATTAAATAAAGATCAAAGTGAGTCAGCAATGAAAGGTGCAACCAGTTTCACAACTCTTATATCCAACCCATTTCCACAATCACCAAACTTATCGGGTTACTGACATAACAATCTTAACACTTCAGATGAATTAATACACTAAAATGAAAACTAGGCAGACCTTCAGATAGGCTGGCCAGTGACGGAGCATTTGAGTTAATATCACAATTCCCAACATCATTATCACAACCTAAAGCATCAGAAACAAGATAGTTGGTATTCAGTGAATTTAGCATTCAACAAATTTGCACATTATAAAGGGTCAGTGACCATACCATCCAAAGAATTTAAGGGGACATTTTGACCTATCTTTAGGGATAACAAAGAATTTAAAGTTCCCCAAAATTGCTTAGACTCAGAAGAAGCAACCTCAATCTTCTGTCGAAAATAGTCAATTTTAGCCTGTTTGATTTTACTACAGGCCAAATTCTAGCAGACCGATAGGCCTGCAATAAAGTTTTAGTGGGAGATAGCTTTTAAGCTATCCAAGCCAAATGTTTTGTTTCACAAGCATTTTTAAGAGCAGGGTAAACCACCCATTTTGAGCCCTCACACCCTTAGTTTATGCAGGGGACATAATTGTTTCTGTAATCCCAACTGTTGACAGAAAAATCGACAGAGCAATCTGAGTCTGGGACAGAGTTGAGAAATGACTAATCCAAAACACAACATTCCTGATATACTAATTGATATGGAATGTTTTAAAGTTCTGAGAAAAAAATTATATGAGGAGACAATCTCAATGCTTTAAAGTTTAATACTCCAAAATTGCCTGATGGTCACTTATCGAGTCACCCAAAACTCCAGAATGTAAAACCATTTGTTTGTTATTAGTAATAATCCAATCTAATGTGGAATGATTATCAGACATAGATCTGCATGCAGATGATGTCAACTATAGCCACATGACAAATACAGGACAAATAACAAGACAAATACAGAACAAATGACAAAACAAGTGGGGATCACAAGTTGGAAGAGGAGGTATTAATCCCTCTTTACAAGACACTGTGTTAGGCCCCATCTGGAGTATTTGGTGACTGGAGGCCACACCTTCACAAGGACATTAACCAATTGAGGCAGTCCAGAGGAGGGCAACTCAAAAAATGGTGCAGGGACTGCATCAGAAGACACATATGAGGACAGATTAACTGAGCTCAATATGTATACCCTAGAGAAAAGGAGGGAGAGAGGTGATATGATCAAACATTCAAACACCTTAAGGGCATTAATAAGGTGAAAGAGTCCAACATATTTCAATATAAGAAAAATAGCAGGACAAGAGGACACAGCATGAGATTAGAGGGAGGTGATTAGGGGGTAATGTGAGGAAGTTCTTTTCACAGAAAGGGTGTTGGATGCATGGAATGGCCTACCCTCAGGAAGTGGTGGATATGGATACAGTGCAGGGGTTTCAAACAGGCATGGGATAGGCATAAGGGAGCAATACAGATGAGAATGAATAGATAGGCCATTTACAGAGCAGGGCCTATGGCATATTCATAAGGTAGAAAAGAAATGGGCAGACTGGATGGGCCTTGCAGTCCTTATCTGCTGTCAACTTCTTATGTTTCTATGACTACCAACAGAAATGCTATTGAGGGGGGAATGGAGCCCCAAACACATCATGGGGACAGAGTTGAACAGAAAAATGAGCAAGATGGAGAAATCTTAATGATAGATAAGGGTCCTGGAATGGTGAGAATGGTGCAGAAATGGACACAAGTCCCTTTACATCTAGAAAGGGTCCTGAACGAACTGGAAGTACAAGAGTTGATAAAGCAATGGCCAGATAGGGTGCACCCTAGGTCCTTAGAAGAACTAAGAGAGGTGGTGGCTGAACTTGGCTATCTTGTTTAGCCGATCACTGGAAACAGGGGAGGTACCCAAAGACTGAGGATAGCAGATGGGTCCCCTTATACAAAAAGTGGGAACAAAGAGGAAGCGGGAACTACAGACTAAAGTCAACAGCTCAATTTCAGTAGTGGGGAAGATCATGGAAGCACTACTGAAGGAGAGATTGGTGGAACATCTGGTTGTCAATGGACTACAGGACCCAAGGCAGCATGGTTTCACCAGGGGAGGTCATGTCCAGACCAACCTTGTTGAATTTTTTGACTGGGTGACTAGGGAGGTGGATCATGGGAGGGCAGTGGACATGGTCTATCTGGACTTCAGCAAGGCCTTGACACTGTGCCACATAGAAGACTATTACACAAACTGGGAATATGGGTGTGGGCAGGACAGTAGTGTGGTGTGTAGGTAACTGGCTGGGTGACAGGACAAAGGGTGGTGGTAAATGGCTGTCACCCAACGGAGGGAAGAGTGACCAGTGGGGTACCATAGGGATCAGTGCTGGGACCAGTCCTATTCAATATCTTCATCAGTGACATTCAAGCAGGACCTAGAAGGCAGAATTTCACTGTTCACTGGATGACACAAAGCTCTGTAACAGAGTAGACACACCAGAGGGTGTAGACAGAATGAGAAGGGACCTGCAGAAACTTGAAGAATGGTCAGGGTTTGGCAGTTAAATTCAATGCAAAGAAGTGCAAGATAATGCATATGGGGCACAAAACCCTGGCACAATATATATCAGTTGGGGGTGAGGATATAGCATGCACCAAGCAGGAAAGGGATCTTGGGGTTATCATCTCTGATGACTCCAAGGTAGGGAAACAGTGACAAGGCAGCAGGTAAAGCAAATAGGATGCTGGGATGCATAGGCAGGGGCATCACCAGCAGGAAAAGGGAGGTCATAATTCCACTATACAAGACACTAGTGAGGCCCCACCTGGAGTACAGTGTACAGTTTCTGGAGACCTTACCTACGTAAGGACATAGACAGGGTAGAGAAGGTTCAGAGGAGGCAACAAAGATGGTGCATGGATTGCATCACAAGTCCTATGAGGACAGGTTGAAGGAACTGAACATGTACTCCTGGAGGAGAAGAGGAGAGAGGATATGATAGAGACATACAAGTATCTTACAGGGAGCAACAGGGTGCAGGAATACACTATTTTTAAGTGAAAAAGATGTTCCAGGACTAGAGGGCATGGGATGAAGTTGGAGGAGGACGATTCAGAGGAAACGTGAGGAAGAATTTCTTCACAGAACGGGTGGTGGACAAGTGGAACACCCTGCCAGAGGAAGTGGTGGGGATGAAACAATCACGGATTTAAGAATGCATGGGATAGACATAAAGGAATTTGGGAGGTCAGGGTAAGGCAACAGACATCTAGAAAACGTAAACTGAACTTACAAGCTCAAATGGCAGACTGGGTGGGCCATAGGCCCTTATCTGCTGATACTGTCTATGTATCTATGTATCTATGTAGTGTCACAAATTTGGGCTGGTTTTAGACAAAGGGACAGAGTTTTTAAAACACCCTACCAGCTCAGAGAAAGAACGTTGTGCATGCAATACTGGGGGCCTGAAACACACCCTGACTGCATATATGTAGGAGGACTCTAATAAAGGAGTCAATGAGATTTTTCTCAAATGAAATATATGCCTTAATTCATGCTGCTGGGGGTAATATCTTTGACATAAGCTTCAAGACCCCATGGCCTGGACAAATTTTGAGTTCCTATGAAAATTAAAATACACTGCACTTTGTTTACCCTTTGAAGCTATACCACTGAAAGCCTGCCATTAAACAAATAACCATTTTATTCCTAAATGAAGGAGTGAGTGTGCATGGTATAACACACTGGCTCACCCAGCGATGTGACATACTGAGTCAGCTACAAACAATCCTCGATGAGGAGCACATATGGACAGGAGGGTGGAAATATAGTGTAACATTAAAAACTACAGCATCTGGGATACAACACTTGCCTAGCTCCCTATTTTAAGAAAAGATAGAGGGCACTGTTTTTATCAGGGCCAACCAAAGACATGCTTTAAATGTCGGTACCTGATGCACCTCAGCAATGCTTGTGATAGGGTGTGTGTAATCTAGCCTTGAATATGGACATCACAGTGCTATTTGTACAAATGGAAGTAAATGTAATTTATGTGAGGAAACAGGACATGTTTATGTACTTGTTAATGGGCAACCCACAATAGACAAGACAGGGTGGATCAAGATACTATCCTTACAAATGCTCAGAAAACTAGCATTGAGAAGAAGAGGAAGCTAGAGAAGCATTGGACGAAACAGAACATCTTGCCCTGGCACAACAACCTTCTGTATCAGTGCAGAGAGATATCACCCTCTGGGACAGGACGAAGGAGAACCTACTACTATTACTACTCATACTGAGGCCTTACAGGAGCCACACCCAGAACAAGTTGAAAGCCAGAAAGAGTTAGACATTGGAAATCTGGCACAAAATGAGGAAGACATGATAATCATGCCCCCCTGAAATGACAGTGGTAGCCTCCAAAAAGAGATTCCTAAAGAAAACCATGCAGCAGCTAAGATATCCAAAACAATAGTCTCCCAGGGATGCATACTTATAGGAAATAAATATGATGTTTTACAAACTCATGACACAGATCAGGAGGAAGACTCAGAAACGTCTTCAACCATTGCGTCACAACCTGGTCTCACATCGGATTCGAAGATGAACAATTGACAATAAAAGTCCAGGAAACAAGAATAAAACAAAAGCAGCTGGATCCTAGACTCCAGTGCAGTGGCAGACTGGGAAAACACACTAACAATGATGATGAACACTATGTTTTCTAGTTCTTTTCTTATATCCTTATGGCCACCTCTCACTTATTAACAGTGGCAACATTAAATGTTATAAGCATAAAAACAATAGAAGGAAGGCAGTCACATTTTCTATCATAAAGGATCAAAAATTGATATTTGCCTCTTGCAGGATACCAGGCTTATACTAATGTAGATATTAATACCCAGATTATGGTGTTGGGGCCTGTCTTTTTCTTATTTGGTACCAATCATTATGGAGAGGTAGGGATATTATTTACAGGCTTTGATTTTACCATAACCAGAATAGTGGATATTGCTCCTGGGTGGGCACTTGATGTTGGATTTTAATCATATAATCTCAGTATGGAGGGTACTGAACATCTACGTACTCTCAAACAAAAAAGAAAGGGTGGAGCTATTTCATCAAGTAAAACCATATCTGGCTCACCACAAGACATAGCGTCTGGGCAGGGGTTTTAACTGTACGTACTATATCTGATAGTGGTGCTAAAACAACCAAGAAGTATTGCGACACCAATGTATTAAATAACATTTTGGAGGATTTTGAATTGATTGACTCATAGAAGTATTTACCCCACAGGGGTTGCACCTTTTATAAAAGTAACCTAGCTACTAGGATAGACTATGTTTTTGTCTGAAATGTTTTAAACACATAGGGCACACATAATCCCTATAGAAAATTCTGACCCTCTGATGGTAAAACATATGTTAGTCATACAGAACAAATACCAATTGGAAAAGACTACTGAAACTTAATATGACTTTACTGGACTCACAAGACACAATATATCAGATTAAAGATATGTTACAAGCCAGTAAACAGTTGCATGTATCGAAGATGATTCATGTAGATGGTGGATGGAGATCAAAAATGACATGAGGAAGCTTATGACACAGATTGCAAGGAGTGTGTCCACTGGACAGTTTAAAACCATCTTACTTTAAGAGCACAATTTCATAAAATGTTGAGTTTAGTAAATAATGGATACTAGGTATACATATCAGAAATACATACTCTTAAAGAGGAAATGGAAAACTCCAATATTTCCGGGCATCCTCTCTCTACATGAACATAGAACTGCTACACCTGATAAGACTGGGGTGGGAGACATGTATGAGAGTTGTAAAAGAGAAGAGAGCAAAGAGTACTGGACACATTATACATTCAAGAAAACAGAGAGGTGAATACCAAAGAAGATATTATGACAGTAGTGAGCCAGCATATGATATAGAAACATAGAAACATAAACTTTGATGGCAGATAAGGACGCTTGGCCACCTAGTCTGCCCATTTCTACCTACAGGATAGGCCGCGAATTCTAGTTAACCAACAGCCTATTTCTTCCTATCCCCACAAGAATTGCCTTATGTTTGTCCCATGCATTCTTGAATTCTCCACAGTTTTAGACCCCACAACCTCCTCAGGAAGGCTGTTCCATGCATCCACTACCCTCTCTGTGAAAAAATACTTCCTCACATTGCCCCAGAACCACCCCCATCTTTAAATTGTGTCCCCTTGTTCTTGCACGTCTCTTTTTCTGAAAGATGCTACCTCTTGGACTTTGTTGATGCCACTGAGGTACTTAAAAGTTTCTATCATGTCCCCCTCTCCTTTTTTCCTCAAGGGTATACATATTAAGCTCCTTTAGTCTCTCCTCAGACGGCTTCTCTTGCAGACCCTGCACCATTTTAGTTGCCCCCTCTGACTGCCTCTATCCTGTCTATGTCCTTGCAGAGATGGGGTCTCCAGAACTGGACGCAGTACTCAGATGGGGTCTCACCAACTGTCTGTACAGAGGATAACAACTTCATGTTTTCTGCTGGTGATTCCTCTCCCTATGCATCCCAGTATACCCTCAGCCCTCCTACTGCCTTCTCACATTGCTTGCTAACCTTAAGGTCATCTGATATGATTACCCCTAGGTCTCTTTCCATTTTGTTGTTGTTACTACCTCCCCCATTGTGTAATCTTCCCTGGTTCTTGTTTCCCAGGTGCATTATTTTGCACTTCTTGCATTGAATCCTAGCTGCCATACTTCTGACCATTCCTCCAACGTTGCCAAGTCCCTTCTCATCCTTTCCATGCCTCCTTGTGTATCAACCCTGTTGCAGATCTTTGTGTCATCTGCAAAGAGGCATACTTTTCCTTTCAGTCCCTCTGCAATGTCACTTATAAAGACATTAAAGGACTGGACCCAGTACTGAACATGCGGTACCCACCAGTAACCCCTCTTTCTTCAGAGTGGACTCCATTTACAATTACCTTCTGTGTCCTGTTGTCCAGCCATTGTTTTTACCAGGCTACCACCCTGGGACCCACTCCCAGTCTGGTTAATTTGACTATTAATCTTTGTGTGGACTGTATCAAATGCCTTGCTAAAGTCTAGGTAGGCCATGTCCACAGCTCCTCCTGGTCTACTACCTTGGTCACCCAGTCAAAGAAATCTATTAGATTTGTCTGACATGATGTTCCCGCCAGAACCCATACTGCCTTGGGTCCTGTGCCCCACTGGCCTCTAGGTACTCAACTATTCTTTCCTTCAGAAGTGACTCCAGCACTTTCCTTACCACAGAGGTCAAACTGACAGGTCTGTAGTTTCCTGCCTCTGTCTTGGTCCCACTTTTGTGAAGGGGAATCACATCTGCCTTCCTCCAGTCCTTGGGCACCACATCATCCTCCCATGATTTATTAAAAGAGTAGTCAGTGGTTTCACTAGTTCCCCTTAATTCTTTTAGAATTCTGGGTGAATTCCTTCAGGCCCCATTGCTTTGTCCACCTTCAGTTTTAGGAGTTCTTGCAGAACCCTTTCTTCTGTGAAAGGGCTGGATCGATCCCCTATCAAGAGTGCTCCTGTTAATTGGATTAGGCACTTAGCCCTCCTCTTTTGTGAATACTGAGCAGAAATATTTGTTCAGTATCCCTCTTTTCACTGTCCCCTCTGCCCACCCACCATTCATTCTATTCAGCCTCACTATCCCTCCCTTTGTCTTTCTACGTTTCTGATGTACCTATAAAGGTTTATATCATTATATAAAGAAACTGATACCCTTGAAGAAACTTTTCAGAAAGCCTTACAGGATGTAACTATACCAAGATTACACAGAGAGCTGGAACAACAGCTAATTGACCCTATAATGGCACAAGAAGTTGAAGGAGTGATTAAAACCCTGAAAAACAACACTACTCCAGGACCAGATGGCTTACCATCAGAATTCTATGAAGCACTAGTGTCAGACTTTGTGGAGATACTACCAGTTGTATTTAATTATATGTTGGAAACTGGACACATTGCACCACTATTAGACCTGTCCATCCAAATTTTTTACACAAAACAAAATGACAGAAAATATATTAGTAACTGGAGGCCACTAAGCATGAAGAATACAGTCATGAAAATCTTAATGAAAATATTAAATAATAGATTTGAAAAAATAGCACCCTACTTGATAGAAGCCAGGTAAACATGTAGAGTCCAGCGGAGGAACATATAAGATAATTTATTGACTATTCGAGAATTAATTGGGCTAGGTGTACAAAATAAAACTGAAGGATATGTACTAAGCTTGGATCAAGAACAACCATTTGATAAAATACCTCACAAATATTTAGAAATCGTACTACAGACTTATGGTCTACCAGCACCTTTTCCTAAATGAATTATGGATACATATAGAATTGCCACTGCAAAACCCTTAGTGAATGATCATGTAGGACCAATGATTAAAAATAACAGAGGAATATGACAGGGTGTTCTATGAACCCGCTACTATACGTATTTCGTATTGACTCATTACTCAAACTTATTCAACAAGATAGGAATATTGCCTGTATACAGATACCAGGAATAGGCAAAATAAATAAAATTATTTGTACACAGATGATATTTGTCTTCTAGTACCTAACAAAGGAGCAGCAGAGGAGCCTTAGAAAAAATTAAGCAATTTTCAGATAAAGGAAGTATTCATACAAATCCAGGGAAAAGCAAAGGATACATCTTGACTGAGAACACTGAAAAAGTACAGGATATACAAGGAATGGCAACTTCAGAAGACAAAATTAGCATATTAGGAATTACTTCGGTAAAGGTAATGTTGCTGCAGAAAACTGGAATACTAAAATAGACCAATGTTCAGAAAATGTCCAGAGATGGAAGTCATGGCAGCAAACAAAGAAAAAGAAAGTGTTAATGGTTAAAACTTTCTTACTACACATATTCACATAGCTTAGTGCAATATACCCACCACCAAGCAATTTTGATGTTTGGTTGCTTAGCCTGGTCTTTCAAATGATATGGGGAGTCATCTGAACCCCATTAAAAGAAACATGCTATACAGAACTTACAAGGATGGGGCCAATGCCTTTATAACCCAATAAGTTATTTTTTGCATATTCTTACAGTTTAATGTAATGCGATATAATGCTCCAGGATTACATGATTGGAAAAAGCATGTTTATTTGGTTAAAACGCATGATAACCACATGGACTCACTCATATCTGGGGTTGAAGACACATTCTTATCTCCCTGACTATGTATTACCAGTACTCTCAAGATAAAACAATGGAAGTTGACAATCCCTCAAGTATTAGTACCGAACAGACATACCCTATATAGCACAATACAGGAATATGCATATACTTGTCCCATAGAATATAAAGGAGTTTTACCCACAAACCACAGGAGAATAGAAAATACCTAACAGACAAAAAGGACGCCCAATAATGTGGGATATAGTGTGGCTATGTTGTCATGGCTGTCTGGGGTTAAAGGTAACTACAAACATAAAAGACAGGAAGAAAGGATATGTCCAAGGACACAATGCAGTCAGCAGGAAGAATCACTACACCATTTTCTAGTTGATTGCTCCTTCACCACACAATTCTGGAGACTACTAGCTGTAAAATGGCAGAATGTGCAGTGGGGCAGGCTGATGTATGAAAATATAGTAACAGGCTATGTAGATACAGTATTATAGAAGGTATTGAGGAGGGAACTTTGAGACTCATTTTCCATATGTAAAGTTTTTCCATTGGCAAACCAGATGTAAATATATGCTACAACAGGTGGATACATCTCCATTGGCAGTTATTACACAAATTGAAAAGAAATGAACAAAGTTTGTATGACAGATTTACTTTACCTATGGCTCTGTGGAATAAAGGTGAAAGGAGTAACCCACATTCTCAAGTCCTAATACGAGGATAACATGTATATGAAATACAAAGTAATATACAATATTGGGATGAACAGTATTTAATGATTTCAAGGTAGGTTATACAATGTTTATTGGCATGCTGACTTTGTATGAATTAAGATGTTAAAATAACAGGTTGGTAGGAAAAGTGGGTGGGGCAGATAAGGGCTATGTCTATATTCACTGCACTGTTTTATACGTGTTTATTGTCTGTTTATATTATTATTGGTCACTGATCTTTTGTACACAATAAAATTCCTACTCTTTTAAGAAGTGTCATGGGATCTTTAATGTCCACCTGAACAACCACCAGAACAGACAGATGGCACCTTGGTTTAATGTCTTATCCAAAAGACGGCACCTCAGTAGTGCAGCACCCCTCATGATGCACTACAGTGTCAGTAGTGGATTTATTCCAAGTTCCCAGTTTTGGGATTACCATAGCCACATTCTGCCTTTGACTGGGAGGGCCAAGCAGTTGCCTTTACAGGCAATATCAATGCCTCCTTGACTGACTGGAAGGGTGCAAGAATGCCTGGTGCATCATGCCATTCTTCACCAGGAGTCAGGTGCCTCACCTTCATGATGCTCTCAGACTTCAGTTGGCCTCAATGTGGGTTCCTCAGCACTGAATGCAAACCCTGGTGTCTATGATGTTCTTGTAGTCATTATAAGACTTTGTTAGCACATTAACAATAGATAGGCTCACCCCATCACGTTTGTTGACAACTGTATTTGGCAAAAACATTATTTTGTGATTTATTTATTTAGAAACTGGTGACTGGTAAAGGGAATCGGAGCAAAGCCAGTTGTGACCCAGAGAAATGGCACATGGAGAATACATCATATACAGTAGGTAAAGACAAAATAACCATAAACATAAAGTGCAAATGGATATGAGTTAGTGCATTGTGTAAACATAGTGGGTGGCTGCCACCAGACGGGTGCTGATTCTTTCCTGGTTGTAATTATGATGGGCCCTATTCTCAGTGTCAGGTTTATGAAAATGTTCCCAGTGAACAGGCCCCAGTCTATGCCTTCAGCACAGAGTTAGTGATCCAGAAGAGGGAGGAGATGGTGGAAAGATGTTTGTAGTCAGACTGGAAAGGGAGAGGAAAGAAGTGGAATCAGGGTAGGTAGATAGCTGGGAGAGAACAAGATTTTACTGCATTTTAATCTGAGAAGGAAGGAGTGAGATAATACGTAATTACCTGAGGAGGAAAAGTTACCCCTTTCAGGAAGGGAGGGCTCTAGCCTCTTCGATACAGAATACTGGACCCAAGCTGGAAAGAAGATTGGAAAGAGAGAGACAAGAGGGGCAGCAATGGCTGGCACAGAGATAAAGGAGATTAGTATTCTGCCCAATAAGCTAATTCTTTTATGTTTGCTTGGGCACATATGGAAGCAAACTATATTGGGGTCTCTTGGATAGTGTGGGGTTGGGGATGTGCGTGCTGTACTATCCAATGCAGCTGAACCTGCAGTAGGTGTGTGAATCAACACCCAATCCTGACAAGGCTTTGCTGATGCTGCTTCACTGGCTGATGGACAGAAACTTCTCAGATACAGTATGAAAGGACACAGCTGCACCTATCACAGTAAGGCTCCATCCTTTCATATTACCACCATCAGGCAGTGAAGCAGTGTCCTCCCTCCCACCTCGACCCAGCTTTGTATCGCCATGCTTGATCCGCCGCCAGTATCCCTGTTCCAACCCCGCTGGAAACCATAACTACTCCTTCCTCACCAAGTCTGGCAGATGGATGCCTAATCCTGCTGCCAGTAACCACAATAACCTACTCTGCTGCCACCAAAGTGTCAGTCAGGTGACTGATGCTGCCGCTGGACGCACAACAACCCCCACCAAAGTCTAGCAGTCGAGTTCCCAACACTGCCTCTGGAAACCACCAGAACCCTCAAAGTCCGGTGGTCAAACCCTGCCACCAGAAAATGCTACCCACCCTCAGCACCATGTGACATCAGGATGCCCACCCAGGTACTGCCAAATGACACACCAACACTGGGGTACCCAATCTCCAGTGTCGGTATCTACAATAAAAATAAAAATCCTCGCCATCCTCTTAGTTTTTGTAACCTGAAAAAAATGGTCCATTGACATGTTCTGCTCCCCTGACCCTCCAACCCCACACTCCACCTCCTTTCAGCACCCAACACCCACACCCCTCCATGCACCCCTCACTTATCTATCTGGTCCAGCACTGAACTCCTCTCACAGCTGGGAACTAAAACAAGAAAATAAATACTATTTGAATAACAGTTTACTAAAAGAATTCACTTATGAAAGGGACTTGGGCATAATGGTTAATGACAAGCTAACCGCATCAGACCACTGTGTTAAAGTTACACGTGTGGCAAATAATCTGTTAAAAGAAATTAAATGCACTTTTGCAACTAGAACAGAAGATTGTATCACCCCTTTATCCAGAGCTTATATCAGACCTCACCTTGACTACGGCTCACCATTCTTGAGCCCCTATCTTAAAAAGGATATCGTTTTGTTGGAGAGAACTCAGAGAAGGCAACTAAATTGGTATATAATTTATCTATTCCTGGATTATGAAAACAGACTGAGAAAACTGGTCTATTTTCATTCCAAGTAAGGAAGTTTAGAGGTGACCTTCTTTTATTTATAAAATACTGAATTCAGAGAATTTAATGGAACAATGTGGACTGGAGTATTCAAATAGATGACATGTTCCTAGACTTCACCAGCAACAATTAGTCATTAACTGGGCTAACACCGCAAGAGAGGCTCTTTCTTTACTATACGGCAGCAAAAGCATGGAATAATCTTCCAAATGAAACCATTGATTCCAATACCTTTGATACATTTAATGCCAAATTAGACCACTGGCTGATATATAACCAGCATTTAGTTTAAGTCGCACTGGTGGGGGACAATCGATGGGCGATATTTCTTTTTGTCCGACATACTAAGTATTAAGTAACTGTCAAATACCTCTGCTGCTACTGAGCCAACTGCAAAACGACAGAAGACTCAGTAAGTTCTGTTAATGGCTTTTAATGCATTTTAAACTTTTACTTGTAACTTTGTCATCTTTTATAATTTTTACCCAGATTTTCAACATAGCCTTTTTTACTCCATCTCATGAATTATGAGGTATAATTTTCCAAATCCCCTCAGAAACATGCTTTCATAGTTGCTCTGCAAAATCACCTTTCAGATGGGATTAAAAATTCAACCTGTCTTCATCATAAAGTGGGGTCATAAAGACTATGTTAAGAATTTTGGGTCAAAATGTCAATAAATAGAAAGTTGTGAGGAAAATAATTTTTTCAACATTTACTTATAACTGAGTTTTGCAGATTTTGGCCACACATTTTAACATCTCCGTCCTGTTACCCCACCTGATGAACATAACAGGTTTCATTTTTAAATACCCCAGAAGCATGTTTTCACAGTTCACAAAACCCTTTCAGATGAGATTTTAAAGATTGCATTTGCCTTGATCATAACATGTGGTCATAAAAGACTATGTTAATAATTGGGGTCAAAATGTCAAAAATAATGAAGTTATGAAGAAACAGTAAACTTATAAAGATGTTACTTATTCTGTTCATCATTTTTTCAGCTTTAGGGCCTCATATTTGAACAGTTAGCATGGCACTAACTAGGTTGCACTAACCCAACAGCATGAATGTGCAGAATATACCGCTGCACCCATGGAAGTAAAGAATCACCCAGGCATACTGGGCGAGCAGTCTATTCAGCTGTTTCAGCAATTGCAGTGGTGTTTAATACTGTCAAAACCCTTCCCTTATCCCCACTCACAGTTGCCTCTCCTGTATGTGTCTTGCATATTTCTGGTGGTCTAGCAGTCCCCCACTCCTTATATCACCCATTCTGTAGCTGTTTTAAACATTTCTGGTGGTCTAGTGTCTCCCTACCCCTACTGCCTGTCCTGTAGCTGCTTGAATATTCCAGGTGGTCTAGTGGTCCCTCCATAAAGGAATCTGACCCCTCCTGACCTGGCCATTCAGGACCCATCTCCTGCACCCACTGCTCTCCCAGGTCACCTAAGTCAAACCATGGCAAGGTGAACAGCACAGCCCCTGCTCTCCATCTCAGCTGTCTGCAATCTGACTGTCAGTGAGTGATTTGGCCCATGGTGCATTGCAGCCCAATGAGTTCATTAGCATAAAAAGGTTGAATCTGCTCTTAGGAACCCTGGCGCTATCTCCATTGAGCTTCTGTGGGCCATATTTTGTCTAGGCAGTGTCAGTGCAATATATAGTCACCATGCTTTGCTCTATACGGCTCCTTATTCAGACAGTTAAAGCGCTCCAGTTGGAGTACACCAGTTGTCTGAAACCAACTCTGAGCAGGCTGTGGAGTAATTGCTGTGCAGCTCTTCTGTCACTGCACATGTTTGACTCTGAATGGGCATACTCCTACCAACCCTAACCTATGATAATTAGGTTTAGGTATGGCGATCTTCTTACACTGCCATACCTAAAACAAATCTCCATAGGTGGGATGTTGCCTATAATAATATATGTCGGTATGCCACCTTGTCCCACAGGCAGAAACACCACTACCTCCTCTACTCTGATCTAAACTGGCTATCTCAAAATGCCACCAGGCTCTACTCCTTAGCTCTACCATAGATAGTATTATGAGGTCTCAAACCCCTAAATCACTGGCGGAACTGCTCACTCCACAGACCTCAAGCTATGGACTGCACTCAACTGACAAATCCTCTTATGTGTGCCAAAACACACAACCATCAAAGGTTCCAGTGCTTTTGCCCATCACACTCCTTGGCTGTGGAACTCCCTCTCCTAGATGTCTGCCAAACACCCACTCATGACACCTTTAAAAAGCACTCCATCTCTACCTTATCTCATCTGACCAATGCTCCTGTTTTAAATCTCCTTAGCTCCCTGTCCTCCTCCCTGGCCACAGCTCTTAATCCTGCTTCTGCTAAACTCCATTCTCAGTGTCTTTCTCTTACACCTCTCCCCAGGTGCACCACCTACTCGGCATGGCCTGCATCTCCTGTACTAACCCAGCTCCAAACTCAATCTTATCTCTTGCCTACCCCCTGTATTTTCAATCCCCTTGCACTTATCTGGCTCTGTTCTCACATTCCTATATCAGAACACACTTGCCTACCAACCCTGTGTAATCTATCTCACCTGTCCCCAACCACCTCTCTACTTGCCTTGGCTGATCTATCTCTGAAGCTCGCCCCTCGACAAACTTAAATAACCTCAGTTTCCCATCCCTGCATCTAACCACCCTTGCACTTATCAATTATATTTCTTGTATCTTCCTTGTCTGTTTATAAATTTGTCATCCTGCAGGGTCATATCTGCTGCATGATAATTTTCTTATTTTGTGTTATACCCATGTATCTCTTATCTATTCCTTGTACTCTGTAACTACACTGTTTTGCTCTATGGCCAAATTGTATCATTCAAATGCCATAATTGTAATACTGCTTTGTACTCTACTCTCTAAAAACTTGTATATTATTTGTACTGCATAACTTGATGTGTAACACCATTGTTTATACTTTGCTGTAACTACCTGATTGTCGTATCTCTGTACTGTTTTACCCTGTAACCTCCCGGTCGTGCTGAAAATAGTCATCTCTATGGCTAGCTCACCTACCCAGTAAACAAAAACTAATAATAATAATAACAATAATAATATGGTGACCTATACCAGTTAGCCTGGTGGAATCAAAACATAGAAGCATAGAAACATAGAATTTGGTCACCAGCGTCTCTCCCACCTCCTTTTCCTCTACTTATTTTGCCCGTGGTGCCTATCCCATGCATTGTTGAAGTTCCCACGGTTTTCGTAGACAAGACAGTGGTTACAGGGAGTAAGAAAGGTCTGCCAGTAGCCTCTAGATACTGTTGTTTTAGCTTGTAACAGCGTGCAAGCAGACATGTTGGACATTGACAAATGCTTGTTTGTTTAGCTGATCTTTGTATTATAAATGCATTAAACAGGATAGTTCTTTGCAGGTCAGCAAGAGAGAACAGCTAAGTGTACCTCACTTTAGAATGCTATCATAATTCAATGTAACAAAATTTTGCTGAAAGTAATTATTTCTTGTTCTTATTGCACCCGCCATGATCACAGTGGTACTGTATGTGATAAGCTCATTTGATGTTTCCTGCAAATGTAATGTGATGCCTTAAGTGAAATAGTTGGCGCAGCAGCCCTATTCTCAGTCACACTTCTATGCAGCCCTCCACTAGCAACTTAAAACTAAACACTATGATGTTTTTCTTACATTTACCCACCCTTACATTGTTGTATTCGTGTACTCATGCCCATGCTACAATTGTTTTCAATTACATTTATTTTCCTTTGTCTGCTTCCTGGGAGGCTTCCTTCACCCTCTGCGGTACCTCCTCTCATCCTCCTGAAATCCACCTACCTGGATGCTTGGCAACCGAGCCACCCATGACACACCAAGGTTGTGCCCGCCAGGCTTGCCCCAGAACAGGATTTTCTTTAGCACCTTGGTGACTCCCAACATGATCTGGTGGATTCTGGTAAAGGTGAAACCTTGGGTGATCCAGGAGTAGGCAGGCTGGATTCAGAGCAGATGTGGGGGCTGGCAGTGTGTCATCTCCTGCGGCTGGGCAGTAGTTTCACTCTTTGTGGTCTCCTGCTGGAGTGGACATGCCATGATGTCTGGGCAGTGTCAGGTAAACTCCTATACCTGACGTGTCTATGTCTGCCACTCCACCAATCACTGTAGGTGCATCAGACCCTGGTGCATTGACCCCGAGCTGTCACTAGGGGTCAGACTGCTAGGCACTGAAACTCTCCTTCCCAGAGGAAGAACTCTGTCCCTCAGATGTTCAATCTTCCTCCCCCGCCACCTCTGAGCTAGTTTCCAATCTGGGTGGTTGCCACTGCAAGTGGCAGTGCTACTGTTGCATTGGCAAGCTGGCTCCCCATCCTACAACTGAAAGCTACACTGATCATAAAGCAGAAAATGTATCCAAGATAGTTCTTGGGTATCTTAAGAACTGTGAAGATAAATTTTACCTTGAATTTGATTTTAGTTGCTCTAAATCTCCATTGAAGAACAGTTTTTGTACAGTGGCCTATAGGAACTGGATTTCTGCCATCATTGTCTATGTTTCTATACAGGTAGCCATTGTATTGCTTTCATCACAACATTACACCAAAATTATTTTTCTGACACTCATATGCTGCCAAATGCTGTGTAAATTGCTATAACAATTTTTTATTCTAAAGCATTGTAGGAATTGACTGTCCTATGAGGACTCCTAGTTTAACATAGACTTTTGAAAGTCATAATTGAACATTGAAAACCCCAGTTAATCTGTATAGTAATAGTTATCACTGAATCATTATTTTAGTCTGATAGCATATATTTGCACGGTGTCTAGCTATAACTTAAATGCCTCAGTATAAGCCCCATAAGTTTATGGTAAGGCTTCTATTGCCAGTTAGTAACAATTTTCCTTTTTCAGCTGCAGGGGAGTACTTGCTTACTGGAGAACATGAGGACAATCCAAAAAGTAACTGTATCAGACTATTCTCCAGGTTCCTCAACCTTTGCCAAAATGTGTGACATCCACCTTTTCCAGGCCAGAGAGCATGGGAAATAATGCAGATAATTGTCCCGAATGTAAGTGTGTAAGGCAGTTGATGCCAAAATATAAACATGTCATAGACTGAGCTTGGTGAAATTGGACACTGTGCATATTTATTTAGCTTTGTAGAGGGCAAGGTTATTTTTCTCTAATGTAGAGTTTGTTTTCTGAAAGAAGCGCTGCTTGCATTATGTTAGTTTGTAGAAATTACAGACGTATCGTATGTATCTGAGGCATGCTTGAGCAGCAGGCAGCTACGTAGCTTAGTGCTGTTAGGAGAACATAACTTTTATTATACTACACAGTGGAAAACAGTCTCACAATATTTATAGTTTTAAAACCTGAAGATGTAATAGGTACTTTGCAGACAAAACATTACAAATAAAATACTGGAGAAATGAAGTCCTTTTAGAGAGGAAGACATCTGTGATTATATTTAGGGGTCAATTTTCTTTTTATCAGCCAATAAGAACTCCACTGTATGTAGTATAAACTAAGGACAGTGTAAATACAGTATAATTCCTAAAGAATCTGGAGAGGCTTTGATTATGGAAATGTTGCAATTCAGATGTGTGATTGAAAAATAAACTATAGAAATGTTCAAGTTTGGTGCCCCAATATTTAAACAGTTAGTGTAGAACTAACTGCGATAACGATTGGCTAAATGTGAACAGCACTGGCGGTCAGGGTGGGAGCCATATGCATAGGCCCTGGTGCACAGCACAAACCCGACACCATGACTATGTAGAATATACTGCTGCACCTATGCAAATGATGGATCCCTCATGCATAAAGGGTGTAGCAGTATATCTAAGGATTTTGACAGCACTAAACAGCCTCAGCGCAGTGCTGTTTAATGCTGCTGAAACCCTGCTTTTACTGTGGTGCAATGGCTGCAACTACCTCCCAATTGCCAATTCTGTGTTGAATTCATTGTTCCCTGGTGTCTAGTGGACCCCACCCCAAGTGTTCATTCTATGTTAATGTCATTTCCCACTGGTTATCTGATGGTTCCCCATCCCTGATCGCCTGTGCTGTGTTAACTTCATCACTTCCTGGTGTCTAGTGGCTTTAAATCCCCCAGTCACCGTTCTATGTTAACTTCATCGCCCTCTGGTAGTCTAGTTGATGGTCCAGCCCCAAATGGTTGCCAATCCCCCAGCTACCCTAGCGCTTAGTACCCACTGCCGTACAACCCCATCACCCCAACACTGGTCAGTACTAAAATCGATGGGGGGCACAGCCCTCCACCAACTTCTCAGCCAATTGCCATCTGACTGTGAGTGAGCATGCTCAAGAGTGCTGTAAATACAGCTGTTTCTACAGCACTCACAACCATGCTCACTTACAGCGCCTGGCTGAGGGAAGTGAGGGGTGGTTGTGCTAGTCACCATGAATTTTGCACCGACTGTGTCCATGGTGAGGGGATGTGGGTGGTGGGTCCTGAATGGGCGGTGGGTCGGGATTGGCAATCATTGAGGGAGGATGAAGTTAATATAGAATGGGCAATCAGGGTGGGGGGAACACTAGGCATCAGGGAGCTATGGTTAACACTGAATGGCTGATCAGGAGGTAAAGTCCACTGGACACCAGGGAGTAGTGGTGTTAACAAAGAATTGGTAATCGGGGCAGGGGGTGGAGGGACCACTAAATGCCAGGGAATCTTGTAACCAATACAGGATGAGCACTCTGCAGCATGCTAATGAGCCCCAAATGGGCATGCTAATGGCCCCTTAGTGACATGCATGCTCAATGGGCTCATTAGCATGCTAGGCTGGGTATGGGCCACAAGAACCCTAGTGTTATCCAGATTGGCAGTGCTATATACAGTGGTCTCCCCTGTGGGCCATATTTAGCCATGGGCTATGTCAGCACAGTGCATGGTCACTATGTATTTTGTTGGCATGGTCCCATATTCAGACAGGTAATGCATTCCATTCAGAGCACCCTTACTGTCTGAATATTGCACAGGGCTGGCTGTGTGCTATTTGCTGCACAGTGCTACTGTCTGTGTAGCACTAATGGCCAGCTCTGAATATGGGGGGCCAGGGTGCTCTAAGTGCCATTTGCTGAATAGTACCACCTTAGTGTTCCGGGGAGGATTACATTAAATATTGTGTGGGGGCAGGGTATTGTTTGAAGTGTCTCTCTAAAGGGTATTAGCTGAGACAGAGTTTGAAGTGGCAAATGTAAAATGGCTGGAAGGTATGTGGAATGAAGTACTTTTCTGAACTGTTTTCATAATTTTTAAAATTGATGGCTCAACATTGTGTTGGTGATCTTTGACTTAAAATGTCTTGTTAAATTATTGTATTTTGATTTTTATACCAAATAAGGAACAGTAAACAGAACTAATTTGTATCAGAAAATAATGATTTCCATGGGCATTCTTCCTATTGAAGACTTTGGGATGATCCTGATCTCTTTCTAATATGCTGCTCATGTCCACGAAAAAGACAGGGCTTGGCTGATTTCAAAGAGTAAGTAAGTAAATAAGTAAGGCAATCAATTGTTCCTCTTCCTGAGGTATAAAAATTAAAATACTTTGATTTAAAAATGCCAATTACACTTCCTTTAATATCAGGAAATACTGGTCAGACTTATCACCCTCAGCTCATCCTGAGTGATGCCACTTATTTTGTTTTTGTAACTTACACCTGCAAAGTAATTCAACTCCAAAACTAATGCATCGAAACTGAAGATTCAAAAATCTCACTCTTAGTCCTGTGTACTTACCCTGAGGGACAGTGGACTAGCAAACATACGATCAAGGCCCCGATATTATCTCCTTCCAGACCTAGTCCTGCCTCTGTCTCCCTACTAGCATTTCCTTCCTTCTTACAGGGTGCAGAACTAGGAATCTAGGTGTGGGTCTACTCAACCCTCAGATGTTTAACTGTGCGACTATTATGTTGACTACTCTGTATTATATTGCCCTCTGTAATCAACATAATGTACTAATTGTCTGTAACACCTTGCTGTAATGATTGTCTGTATTTACTGATGTGGAGCATTTGCAAAGGAGTCATTGACTCAAAGGATTGTAATTCTGATTTCCATGAATAAATAATAAATAAAATAAAAATTCAGTGCTTGGGAGTAAGTGCAGCACAGTCATTTGTGCTGCATTTGACGCTTGCCTGGCTCTGAGTGATGTCTGAACAGATTGTGCTCACCAACAAAGTAACAGTATCTGACTAAACATTGAGCCATGTTGGTGCATCTGTGCTGTACCAACATGGACCAGGGCTGCCTATGGCCCACAGGAGAAAGCGCTGCCCAAACGGGATAGTGCCAAGTGTCCTGGGGCTCATATTCAGCCTGAACATGCAGATGAGCTCATTTGGCATACAAGGTGCTAATGGCTACCTGCTTGTCCATTATGGGCTCATTTACATGTGGTGCAGTGGCCCCTTAGCACCCTTTTCTGTGCAAACAGCAATCCCTGGTGGCATAGTGGCCCCCATTAATGGTATCCCCCATCCCCCGGGTGCACATCTTTATAATATTCCTGGTGGCACAGTGGTATCCCCATCCCCGGTACATCTTTGTAATAATCCTTGTAGCACAGTGGTATCCCCATCCTCGGTGCACATCTTTTGTAATATTCCCTGGTGGCACAGTGGTATCCCCCATCCCCAGTACACATCTTTGTAATATTCCCTGGTGGCATAGCAGTTCTCCCCACACCCGATCACCTGGTACACATCTCTATAATATTCCTGGTGGTCTAGTGGTTTCCCATGCCCTTGAATGTACATGTACCCCCACCACTGAGGACCCTCCCACACCTCCCTCACCAAGAGTACTGTCAATGTGATTTCTTTCCATTACTGTTTTGATTGTGGCTGGCCGAGGATGTAAGAGGAGTGCTGTGCTGGCTGCTGACTTCACAGGGATGCCACTTTGGATGGGAGGGTGGGGCTGGGTTTTCAGTGGGTGGTGGTGGAGAGGTCCATGTTTGGTTGGAGGGAACCGCTAGACCACCAGGTTGAAGCATGTTTTTCAGTAGTGTAAACAGCACCACTCTGGGGTCTGTTTACTGCTGTTGCAAAGCTGTGAACATGCTGCTGTGGTGGTATTGATTCGAGGATCCCCATATTTGCATAGGTGCAGCGGTATAGTGAGCACTTTGGCAGTGCCAGGTTTGGGAAGCACACCAGGGGCTCTGAATATGGTCCTGCCCAGAGATCTAGCTCAAACCCAGGTAAGCACCAGCACTAACCATGTTTGTGCCACTGCTAACCTTGGAAAGGGACCACAAATTGATAAAATTCTTACCTGCACAGATGATTAATGAACCTCCAACTGCTATAGCCTTGCTCTGAAGTCAGCTGCGAGGATTTGGGGATTTCTGGTTACAGCAAATGTCAGCTTGGATGTCACCAGAATCAGTCTGATACAATCTTCTGTACTTCAATAAACAGCAAGTTAAAACAGTGTTTTTGCACACAAACTGCAAGTTGGGATCAGCCCTCACTTGAGATAGGGTTCTGTTCCATTTTAAATACAAAAACAAATAATATCTGCTATTTATCTAAAACTATGCATATTGCAGAGCCCTCCAAAACACTTTAACCAGTTTTTAATCTAGTCAAAGGTATTACTGTACGATAAAGGATTTCAAAGGTATTCCAGGCTTTGAATGCCTTTAGTTAAAATGACTTCATGTTTCACTGGTGCAAACCAATCCACCTGACTGATGTTGCTTACCTGTCCTCCCACACACAGAAAACACAGATTTAAAGTAGCTGCTGGCTCCTGGCACTCTGGAGATTCCACTCCCATCCCAGTCATGACATCTAACATTCATGGCAGCAATGAAGTAAGTACACGCCTGAGAGGAGGGACAGACATGGTTAACATCATCAATGGTGCTACCGCTTGGCACCTTCCATTGCTCGCTCCATCTTTCTAGGCATGCACGCACTGCAGTACTATAATGAATGGGTAACAGCATGCCTGGGGTTAGAGAGGGGACCTGACTGAGTTTGTCAGATTATGATTACAACTGGTCTTTCAAAGTTATGGATTGGGGATCAAGAGGGCGGCACTGAATGAAGCAAATTATGTTGAGGCCTTGGGGAGGTGGGCTAGGATAGCAGATAGTTACAGATGGTGGTTGTAGGGGTTACATTGAAAAAGATTGAATACAGTGTATGGGAGAAGGGGTATGTGACTGAGCTAGCTTGGGATGTGACTATTGCAACCACATGAAACTGGGAGTTGGGTTAATCCACCTACTAAAATATTATATTTTGGGTGACTGGAAGGTGGCTAGAGAGGAAATTTCTTTTTCTCCCACCAACTGTCTCACAGTGATCTCATCCCTACCACCTCGCCCCATCCCACAGGACTTACCTGCTGCCTCCAGAGTGCTCTCTGGATTGCCACCCAGGTAGGGCCATTGAGAGCCCCCACACTACTGCCTGAATGGTACCACATGGAGATCCAGTGGCACAGCACCTCAGACAGCTGCGTGGGGCTTGGTGTGGGAGGTGGATATCCGCATGTCACAGCCAGGATCTTTTCCCTTGTTGTTGGAGGTGTGGCATGCAATGACATAGAGACACCATGCTGACATCTGGCACACTCCTAGGGCCTGCAAGCCTTGGGCGAGACACCTGGCTTCCACCATGGGTTAGGCAAGTACGAGTGCTATCCCACCCTCCCACCTGGAGGAGGAGAGCAGTCCAGATGCTTGATCCCTCCCCTGGCCAGCCCTCTGACTCCTGGGCTTGCATCAGAACCCATGTTTCGCGTCCTAGGAAGAAATCCAACAGTTGCACTGTCGGGCTGGCATTTCTTTTTTTTTTCTTTTAATTCGTATACTTTATTGAATATTAAACTAAATACAAACACTGGACAAAAGATAAAAATAACACATACAACAAACAAGTCCCAATCATTCCATTCTCCCCTCCTTCCCTCAGTAAAGACAATCAGACTGTCTACAGTATGTCCCATGGGAAAGAGTGGACAGAAACCAAAAGGTGAATGAGCTATAATGCCCTGAATGGGACTTAAAGATTCCTTTATATTCTCTCGACAATTCTTAAGCACCATTTAGATGAAGGTGGAGTGGTGTGTATGATCTGCCTAGATTTCAGTAAGACCTTTGACACTGTTCCACACAAGAGACTCATAAACAAGCTAGGAAGCCTGGGAGGGTCCAAAGGTGGTAAACTGGGTGAAAAATTGGTTGGGGGACAGGAGACAGAAGGTAGTGGTAAATGGAGTTCACTCTGAGGAAGTGAGGGTGACAAGCAGGGTGCCACAGGGATCAGTACTGGGACTGGTCCTGTTTAATATTTCTATCAGCGACAGTGCAGAGGGGCTAGAAGAGAAGGTATGTCTCTTTATAGATGACATTAAAATCTGCAATATGGAAGACACTCCAGGGGAGTGAAACAATGAATAGAGATCTAAGACAGCTAGAGGAGTGGTCAAGAGTGTGGCAGTTAAGTTTCAATGTGATGAAGTGCAAACTCATGCACTTGGGGCACAGAAACCAAGGGGTGGAGTACAAAATGGAGGTGGGGGTATTAACCACCAACAAACAGGAAAGGAACTCATGGGTAATCATGTCTGATGACCTAAAGGCAGCCAGACAGTGTGACAAGACAGTGGAGAGAGCTATTTATGTATTTATTCATTGAAATATTTCACCAGGAAGGCACACTGAGCAACAAGTCGCCTGTCTCCCAGTGCGACCTGGGGAAGGGGTACAACTGGAATGAGACATTAAACATTCAAGTTACAAGATCAACATTAACATACAGTTGTAAGGCAGGTGTTACAACCAGTGTTACAACAGTGTTGTGCATAACATGTAGAAAGAGTGGACAATAATTTATAAACAAGTGCTTACATGAAAGAAAAGGGGAAGGGAGGGATGGGTGAGGTGGGGGACGGGAAGAGTCATGTCCTGGAGACCCCTTCAGGATGCGAGGAACCCTGCAAGGGGACTGGGGGACCAGGAGACAAAGGATAAGGCAGTGTCCCAGAGAGATCCCATCAAGATGGTGGGGAAGGGAGTAGATGAGAGATACAAGCACCTTGGGATAGGAGAGGGACCCATGGAGAGCATTCAGGGTCCTTTACATTATGTGAGAGATCAAGGGAGGCCAGTAAGGGAGCAATTAGGGGAAGGGAGAAGGGCTAGAGATTTGGGGGTGGTGTGCACAGGGTAAAATGAAGGTGAGGGTATGGGGTAGGGTATGTCCAGGGCTTAGAGGAGGGAATTAGGAGGGACATGGCAGGAGCAGCTAGGTGCAAGGTAATTATTGAGGGCAGAGCTGATGGAGTAGGTAGAGGATGAGTGCCAGATTTGGGGGATTCCAATTTGTGAGAGGCATTAGAGTAACTGGATTGGCCGATTTGGGTGGCTCTGCGAGGGACAACCAGGGTAGGGAGTTGGTTGATCTATGGGAATGGGGGAGGGGTGTTATAAAGGAGGAGGTGAGGGTAGGAAGGGAAGCTCACCCACCACTGCTTGAGGTGAATTTTAGCACAGTGGAGAGTCACCCATTTGTAAGAGAGGGGAAGGATAGGGCATGATAAAGATCACAGTGATGGGTGAGATGGGGGCATCCAGGGCAAAGCGGCAGAAGGAATTGAAAAGGGCCCAGTCTGGCCAGGGAGAACTTAGTGGCAGCAACACAGACCATGTCACAGTAGTTGAAAATGAGCAGTATCGTCTTCTGAACAAGTTCATGCCTAGCCGTTGGAGGGAAGCAACCATAGTTCTGAACAGGGCGCCAAGCTTGGGGCACAGTTTTATCTAGCTGGCATCAATATGTCCAGAGAAGTTTAGGGGTTGGTCTAACCAAACACCTAAGTACCTAGAGGAGGATGTGTCCTCAAGTAAGGTCCATTTAGGTGTGAAAAGTAGGAGGGAAGCCTAGAGAGTCTCTGGCTTGTGGTAGCTAGTGGGAAGTTAGGGCGCAAAGTGAGGTGTATCACCAGTAGAAAGAGAGAGGTGGTATTACTGTTGTATAGATCACTGGTGAGACCTCACCTAGAGTATTGTGTCCAATTCTAGAGACCACAGGCTCGATTCTCAAAGCCCCAGGATTGATGCAAGGTGCCTGCGCCAAACAGGAGTGGTGCAAGTGGCCCTTTGCATCAAAACATGCCCTGGAGCTATTCTCAAGGCAGCCTGTATCAGCTGCAGGCTGCCTGCCCCAAACAGGGCTTGCACTGACTGTGCACCCTCAAATGGGCTGCGACATGGTGCAATGGTGGTTGTGGCAGGTGCAAGCTGCCACATCTCCAATATTGGGATTCTGAAAATCACCCCGAAGGAGTAGTCTTAGCACCCTTAGACCAGTCTGCGCTGGTCTAAGGTACCAGAAATAGCGCCATCAGGCAGTGTAAACCTCTGAGTCCCAAACGTGCGTGCATTGCACAGTCCCCTCCTGAGTATCGATGTTGTCAGTACAGGTATACTCAGGCCGTCCCCTTCCCAATTCCCAATATTGCCAAAGGAATTATTAATAAAGCCATCCCCTCTCCAAGTCCTGATGTTACCATATCAATTAATAAGTACCCGCCTCCCTGCCTGATCCCTATGCTGTTGGTAGCAGTAGTAATACAGTCCCATGCCCCGCCTCCCTACTCCAGATAGTGCCAGCACTAATAATAATCATCTGGCGGCAATTACGCTTCACACACCTCCACAGCTGGCCCGCTGACCGCACTGTCAATGTGTCTACCGTAATGTACAGTAGGCCTGCCAGCAGTAGGCGGCCAGTTGCGGAGGTGTGTGGTGGGCTGGGCTGGTCACTGGCCCAGATGGGGACATGGGACTGTGTTATTACTGCTACCAACAATGATGGGGTTCAGGCAGGGGAGATGAGTGATATATTAATTATCCAGGCATCACTGGGGACCATGTTGGGGGCCACTATGCCACCAACAGCAAGGTGTCGGGTCAAGATAGGGCACATTGAGGAGGGGCTGCTAGCCCATCAAGGACTAGAGTGGCGACTACCTTCCTGCAGCTTGTGACACACCTGCCGGTGCACCATCTGTTTGGTGCATGGCCCCAGTTGCTGCAAGCAGTGGGTCTTAGCTGCTGGGACCCTGGCCGCTCATGACTAGGGCTCAGGGTCCCTGGGCGCAGGGGCATCAGTGCAAGCTGATTTCACCGCGGCTTGCGCTGCCCAAGCCCTTTGTGAATCAGGCCCCACATCTCCAGAAGGATATAGACAGTGTAGAGGCAGTCTGTAGTATGGCAACTAAAATGGTGCAGGATCTGCATCACAAGCTCTATGAGAAGAGACTGAAGTACCTCAATATGTACACCCTAGAGGAAAGGAGGGAGGGAGGATATGATAGAAACATTTAAATACTTCATGGGCATAAATAAGGTTCAAGAGGGAAGAATTTTTCATTTTTTAGAAAAAGATGGTCAAGAACAAGGGCATGCTATGAGGCTTAGGGAGGACTTAGGGAGATGTGAGGAAGAACTTCTTCTCAGAAGGAGTAGTGGATGCCTGGAAGAGCCTCCCAGCAGAAGTGGTGGGGACAAACATGGTAATGGGTTTCAAGAATGCATGGATAGGCATAGGGAACCTTAGAGGTAGGGAAAAGGGGGCATGGTAAAGCCAGAGATCAAGCACGGCTGTGGTGTTACAGTAGGTAGGGAAAATGGGCAGACTAGGTGGGTCATGCAGTCCTTATCTGCCATCAGTATCTATGTTTCTCTGTTTCTGTATAATCCATCTGAAAACATATAGAAAAAAGACTAGGCAGAAGTCCTACTTTTCCGGAATCTAAGCTTAATGCAGCACTATGGCAGGGACTCACATCTTTTCTAAAAGCGTGAGATCTATGATGCATATTGGCTGTTGTTTTTCTGTGTTTAGAGCTTGTAGTATTTCTTTATGTCATTGGGTATATGTGGGAATGTCTTGGTCTAACCAGTGTCTAAGTGATTATTAGTTTAGCCACTGCTGCAATTAAAGCTATGTGCACTCTCCTTGGACCAACAACTTTATCACCATACCATCCCACCAAACATATTGCAGGTATAAACAGGTTGTGCAAGCTTAATAAAGGGTTGAGACAGTCCCTGGTCACAACCCAAAGAAGTATTGCCTTATTGCATAAACCACAAAACATGATGCAATGTGCCCAGTTCCTTATTGTATCTTTGTAATGGTCTTTATTTTGTTACCCATTTGGAAGAGCTTTTAGGCATGAGGTAAAGATTGTGTAACATTTTAAATTGCTACTGGCAAAATCTATCCTGTTTAGCTGGCCAGGTGGTGCAGAGGGTTGAGGGCTATGCCTTACCACACGCCATGCCAGTGATCCGGTTCAGGAATGATCTCGGGTCATCGGGAGCCAGCATGGGGGAGGAGGAGCAGGGTTGAGCAGCCTAATGGCAGCTCTTCTCTCCTCTCCTGGGGAGTTTGTCACCCACCCACCCTGTAGTTCCACTGACACTGGGTGGAGGTCTGATGGCAGCATAGGTGGGAAGGGCAGCAAATAGTGGAGGATGCTCCGAACGCAACATGCGCATGCCTCCACATGTGCCCATGCACATCCGAGGAGGGGCGGGGAAAATCGGGGCATAAAAAGATAATTAATAAAAAATCTGTCCTGTTTAAGGTGCTTTTATAGATCTACTCGGTTTTCTTCCATTATGCATCTGTAAGGACTATATTTAATTTATTATTTCAATAGTAGCACCTAACCTTCAGCTGCAGAGGATCTAATATGAAATTATGTGTATAAGACTGAGGTGGGATGTGGGGATTGCGCCACGGTCGTAAGTTGTGTTATTTTCTCGCCCCACTTTTATTCCATGGGAGAGGCCCTATGGCACAAGACACAGTGTCTAATTTGTAAGAATTTAAAGATATACTTGTCCAGGACTTGAAACTGAGATTGAAAGATGTGAAAGGAAATGAAAGAATTCCCTATTAATAAGCGCTCGATTGTCGGAATGGATACTTGATCCTTGGATTTCAGATGCAATGGTTGGCCAGCTATTTGGAAACTGAGGGGCAAAAATGGTGGAGGATTTAAAAATGCATAGGACACACACAAGGGAACTCTAGAAATAGGGAAGAGTAGGAAAGCACGCAGATCAACTACAGTCTGCAGCATAAGTTATAGGTAAAAAATGGGCAGCCTAGATGGGCCAGGTGGTCCTTATCTGCCGACAAATTCTATGTATCTATGTATGCTACAAAGGTTGAGAGATATCAAGTGGAAGTGAAATTTGAAGGCTTCTACACATTTGAGTGTGAGCTGTCACCAAGCACATAATGGGGTATGTTTTAAAGGAGCAGGGATCTTGGCAGGTGGGGTAACAAATAAAGATTTCATGTCAGTCCCATTTGCTTGACTAAGAGTGTTTCTATTATCAGACATTGTGGTATGTACTGTGCAGCATCCATAAGGCTATTAGAATAATTCCAAAGCAAGTACTTGCCACCATACCAGGCTAGATAGTAGAAGAAATTGGGTGGAAGGCCACCCAGATCCTTCAGCCCTAAGAGTTTGTTGTAGCTTCTTCTGGGAGCTTTGTCCTTCCAAATATGTTTGCTAATCTTAGAGTACAAAATTTGAAACTATTTCAAGGTAAGACCAAATTAAGCATATTAAGCATATTAAGCAGATATAGTATCCTGGGTAATATATTAATTTGTATTATGTTAACACAGCACCAAAGAGTTAAGGGAGGAGTTCCATCTGTCTTGATCTTGGTCTATGTGTTGTATTACTGGACCAGTATTTAATCTTTTAAATCTGCTGTGTCTGTTGATCTTTATGCCCAAGTATGTTAAATATATCGGTTCCATTGTAGGCTCAATGCAAGAATATCTTGCTTTGCAACTTGGTGGTTAAGGGAAGAATGCTAGTTTTGCCCAAATTTAATTTGTAGGAGGATAAATGATGAAAAGTCTGTATAATAGATAATGCTGCAGGGATGGAAGTTAAGGGTCAGAAACGTGTGGAGAAGGATATCATCTACATAGGTGGAAAGCTTAAAGATATGGTGTCATATCTGTATTCCAAAGTACAGCTGCTGACATTTTGATTTTGTTGGTAATTTTTCTCCTGGCAACCAGTCTGCCTTACCATCTCTTCACTTCGTGGCATCCTCCCCAGGTTTCTGGCTGCCATCCGAGGACCCCTGGCTCCCTTGGGTCCTGCAGCTTCTCACCCCACAACTTGCCCCCATGGTGGGAGGTGGAGAGCCTCCCATGCTCATCCACCAGGACTGGATCCAGTATTGTTGCATTCCCTCGGGCTGAGTACTCCCCATAGAGATGGCCATCATGCCACCGCAACTGGTGCCACGTTTTTCCCAGTTCTGGGTGTCCCCACAATGTATGCGAGGCATGCAATGACAACCAATGGACAGGAGCGCACATGCTTCCACATGCACTCCTTCCCGGCGCCTGCCCCAACACGTCACCCACATACTGCCTGTGCACTGCACCACCCCAGCCACCACTAGGGGCCGCCAGTGAACCGACAGCTGTACGCCCCCGGAGAAGGAGAGCAGTCCCACAGATGCTCAATTCTTCTCCTCTCTGTTGACTGACGACCAGGTCCATTCCTAACCTGGTTCCTCGGCGTGGCGTGGAGGTGTGGTGTCCAGTGCCTCAACCCTCAGCTCCACCGGGCTGGTGATGACATTTTGATTTTGAGTGTGAGGGCTCCAAGTAAAGGCTGAATAGCAAGGGAAAGGGGCACCTCTGTCAGTATTTCTATGGAGTTGGTTAGGTGGAGGAAGGATCCCTTTACAGTACAGTCTTGCAGATGTGTTCTGGTAAAGCACCTTGATCCAATCCACAAATGAGCCTGGTATTTTATACCATTTCAATATATGGAACAAGTAATTCCATGCTACTCCATTATAAGCTTTCTCTGCATGCAGGAGACCAAGGCTGCGGAGGTCCGTCTCCTTGGACACAGAGATTAGATGGAGCAGCTTCCAACGTGATCACTAGATACTTTTTCTGCATGTATCCTACCTACTCCATCCCAGTCAAAGAGTGCCATATCCTACTTAGTTGATTAGCCAGAATTTTGGCTAAGATCTCTATATCTACATTTATTAAGGATATGGGCCTATAGCTTCCCTCCAGCATTTCATGCTTATTGACTTTATAAATAAGAGATGTTCTTGCTTCTGTTAAGGTCGGGTTGGCCACCCCTCCCTATGCCATCTGTTGAAAAGGACAGTTAGGTGTGTACCAGTTCCACTTGGAACTGCTTATATAAATTGGAGGGAACCCATTTGGGCTGGCGTATTATCAGGTGTCATTTCTTTATAGCTTGAGTGACTGCCTCCTCACATATGGCTCCTTCTAGAGCTTTTTTTTGCTCTTGGAACAAAACAAGTAATGGCAGTCCATGCAGAAACTGATTTATAAGCTGCACAGTGTCGGTTCTTAACACCTCAGGTGAATATAATTGTTGATAATAACTCTGAAATATGTCTGCTATTTCCTGAGGTTTTGTTTTAACATCTTGTTCCCCTTCCTATCTAATTCCTTTGATTGCTTTTCTTGCCTCTTGGTGCTGGAGGTGTAAGGTCATTAAATGGCCTAGTTTTCTCCTCGGTCTAGATATGTAGCTTTAGCATGAAGTATAGCTAGTGCAGCTTTATCAGTCATGAGCAAGCACATTTAGCCCTGGCAACATTTAACCGTTACCCGCTCTCCTGTGGTATCTGGTTTTAACACAGGTTTTATAGGTTTAGTTCTAAAAAGCAAATCATGGCCTTTTTCATTTCTTTGTTTTGAATGGTGGGCTGCCTAATGAATTTACCACTTAGATAGCTTTTTGCTGCACCCCAGAGCAAGTCTGCTCTCTGCACCAACGTTTTATTTAGGTAAAAAAGTCTTGTTTGCTTTTTAATTCTGTCTATGGTACTGTTTCTTAAGAGTTGTGTATTGAGCCACCAAGTTCGATCTAGATCAACATTTTTATCAGGTTCAAAATTTAGCGTGATTGGATTATGATCAGAGAGGATCATAAGCTCAATTTCGCCGTCTGAAGCCAATACAGTGTTTCTTGACTGGTTAAAAGTAATCAATTCTAAACCAGGTATTGTGGGGCTGAATAAAAGGTATTATTTTTGGCTTACAGTGCAGGATAAGCCTGGGGTGTATTAGGTCTAGTCTGTTCATAAGTTCTTGCATGGCCCTCTGTCCTGGGGTGAGGCTGGTATACTATGTACAAGGCGACCATGATTGAGCACTTACAAAAGAATGACTCAGTCATGGCACCTGTGTACAGGGCTACCTTGCAGGGTAGCAAGGATACCTGAGTGGGGTGAGGTAGGGCGAAGGACGCACTACATACTGCATGCGGGGGGGAGGAAGGGAGGGAAGGTATGTGGGAGGGGTGTGTGGTGGGCAGCTGTAGAGCTGGACCACTAGTATGGTGGGTGGTCGCTTGGAAGGTGCAGGGTTCCGGGTCTGGCGTGGCACTTTTTTTGCTGGTAGGTGGCTTTTTATTTTACAAGTTTCCCCGACATGCACCCCGCTTGAGTTGAGAATCCATTAGTAGGGGTGCGGGGCATTAACAAAAATGTAGGTCTGGGCACCCTCTTTATCCTTACCATGAGCGTGCATCACGAATTCATTTTTACGATGTACACTAGCCGTAACGGCGATCGCTATTCGCAAATCGCAGTTATGACATAGAACTGGTGAGGCCCTGCCATTGTCCCCTGGACCTATCTATATCTGATTGGTAGGTTATATTCCAGTCGCCACCTAATAAAACAGGGAGTTTGGTGAAGGCACTAAATGGAGTAATATTTCCATAAAAGATCGGGTTATCAATATTAGGGCTATAGACTGTTCCCAAGACAAGCTGTGTGAACCCCAGAGTCCCATGCATGCAGAAATATGCATCTGCCTTAACTATCAGTTATCTCTTGAATAAGCTAGAAGGGTGGTTGCTGTGTGATCAGGATAACCACTTACCTCTGTCTACTGCTATCTCCCACTCCAAAAACCTGACCAGCCCATTCTGTGCAGAAACCTTCAATATGTGCCATTTTGAGGTGGGTTTCTTGTAAAAAGGTTATCATTGTTCCTAGCCTCTTCAAATGCTTTAAAAGCTGTTGACACCTCAAAGAAAACTTTGAAAACCTAATATTTAGGTACAGTGCATCTTGTATTTTATATATAATCTAGAGATTTCTCCTTCCCATTATTTGTTACTGAGGAATTTGCATGAATACATGATCTTTATCACTTAGAGTTTGTCTGCCTCTGTAGCTTACGCCCTACTTCAGGTCATAATCCTCTGTTGTGACATCACAGTCTGTTGCCATGAGAGTAACTGTGATGCCACAAGCACTGCATTATGACCTCAGGTAGGAGAAAGCAACAGGAATAGATAAACTCTTCAGAAGCTAAAGATCCTGTTTTCAAGCAAAATACCTCAGTAATAATGTTTTACTCCACATTCCCAGATATAACACTTCCAAAGTGAAAACAGGTTTTTCCTATGGGGCCCCCAGTTACTGGAACTTGCTGCTCCTTAAATCGCCAGTCACCTAGCCATGTCTTATTTAAAAGTGGAATCGCTCTCTGCTTATTGAGGTACACAGTGCAACTCTTTTAAACCACCATAGATTCCTGACTCCCTACGTTATTACTGTCTTGGTGTCCTCCTCCAGTACTTATACCTCATAGTTTCTACTTGTCTTACCATCCCTTTCCTACCCCACCGCTTTCACATCTCTCCCCTTCCTACCTTCTCCCCGAGGTCTTACTACCTCAATCCTTCTTACCTACTTGCTCCCTCTTTGGTGTCATATTCTTTATGTTACAGCCAGTTTTGTAGAATAGAGGTGATGCCTAGATTGTTAATAACTGTTGCATATGCACTTACCTTTGTTGTGCTTTGATATGTGAAATGTCTATATTGTCCTGGTTACACCAATTGCTCAAACCGTTATCCATTTTTACTATATCCTTAAATGCTATAGTATAATATGCACTTACTTTCACTTCTGATATGAAGTACATCGAAATGTTTTCCAGTCATCTCAAATTGCTCAAATTGTTATCCATTTTAATTGTATCCCTAATATGTTTTACTCCTATATTGTACTGTATCATCACTGTTCCTGCTGATGTTGTAACCTCCTGGGTCATGCCTGAAAATAGTCACTTTTGTGTCTAGTGCACTTCAGGTCATCAAAAACTAAATAAATAAATAATTAATGGGGAGGATAAGTACAGTACTAATGTGAAATACAAACTGAGTTGTGTCTAAATATTACGTTTTGTTAAAATTCTCCTAAAGGTGTTGATTGCTCTTTAAGGGTACTATACCATTTCTCCTTAGCCTGTCCTCCATTGATATTCCAAGACATTAGTTTTACTGCCATACTCATCTCAGCTGGGGTACTTATAGATGCCTCTTTAACTATAATCCAGTGGGATACATGAAGGAAAACCGATGGTCTTTCTCCTCCCCTTCCCTCCCCATTTCCCTATCCAAAATACCTGAAAGACAAAAAGCAACAAATAAGAATACAGACACTGAGATAAAACATTAAACATGAATCACCATCAATTCTTGGGTCGGATGACCAAATTCCTTCCCTGCTAGTCTGTGATTGGCCTGTGCAGCTCAGTCGGTTTCTGGAGTACTAAACGTGGTCTAAGAATGGCAGTTTAAATATTAGAAACTTGTAATTGGCAATGCTGTAATAAAACAATTATGAGAAATAACAGTCATTGACCTTCCACCAGAAGGGGGATCGCAGCTTTATCCCATGGAAAGAGATAACCAACTGAGGTTAACAGCTATCTACTGAGGAGCTCATAACTTACTATCCTGAGAAAGAGATGCGGTAGTGAAGCTACCTAGCTATGCACAGCATATTAAGTCTCTCCTCTCTCCAGTGTCATGGACCATCCTATATAGAGTGATTCCCATTATTGGCGATGGACAAATATTGGAGGGAAAGTGCATTTTAGGAAAAGTGTGTAGTGCCAGGAAAGGGATATTAACATGTGAGTAGAATTGACAAGGAGTGTCTAACATCACTGACTGGGACCCTTGATTTAGCGAGGTTGACCTCTGGGAGTGCTCTACTACCAAAACACTCTTAAGCTTGTTAATTGAAGTGGACATTGTCAAAATGCATGGTTTATCTGTATGATGTTATGATGCCTGTCAGTGGTAAAGAGACAGATCCAATCAGCCCTCTGTCATTATTCCTGGAAAGTAGCCAGGCACCATGCCAAAATTCATTATCACATTCAGGTAGTTATATGGTAGGAGGGTGGGAATCCCCTCACTGGTCAGTATTAGGTTGTCTTTGCTAAAAGCAAATTGCAATCGACTAGGGTGCAACCATCCGACCAAATCCCTACATAATAGCCCAATAACCATAGCCTTTATAAATCCCCACCAGGAGAGGATGTGGCCTTCAGCATCTCAGTCACTCTGGCATAACATCCAAGGGTATATATAGCCAAGAACGCCCAACAATGAAGACTGAGCAAATGCTGTTCTGAACAACATCCACTACCCCTCTTCCTCAGCCCAATGTAGATTGCTGCCATCTCCTTCTCTCTCTGGCAGTGCCCACTAAAATATCGTAGAAAGCCATCCCTGAACTACCATAACTACATTTCTCACTTACAAATGATTCCCTTACAGAAAAGTGGTCTAAACTGAAGGAAAGACCAGTACTGTATAGTGCCAATAAGAGGTCGTCTCTGGGCAGCAATCTACAACTAACAAAGTGAGGTGTTATTCCCTACAGGGCACAATTACTATTACCAGTGGATGGCCAGGAAGTTTCTTTAAAAGTTGCTGCCAGGGACTTCTGGTTCTGCCTAGATCTGATGTGGATATGAACTGGTCACATTCCTGGCCCACGAGATTTAATTTAATATAATCTGTCATTTATCCCTGGCTAATCATCAGAATTCTGAGCCGCTTGTCTATTGGCATGGACACAGCACCACAAACGGGTGAAATGTCTACCAAATCGTGAATAAAGACTCCTGCAACAGCAAGTTTAAAAGATGCCAACCATGATAGGCTGAAGCCTAACTTGGTCAGTCTGAGCACTCTGGATCCACTAGTGGCATGTGGAGATGAAGCAGATGAACAATTCACAATTACCTCAAAGCGCTTATTCTTTGAGTTGAGGAGAAATGGATCCACAATAGAATGGTCCAAGCGGTACTGGCTGAGACAACTCGTGGTCTACAAGTGCTCCAACAATGTACTTCGGACCTAGAGGAGGCCTGATAGAGACATCCAATACAGTCGACAGGCACTATGAGGCACTCCGCTATCTGCATCGTTGGGAATGGGAGCTCACTGAAAAGCTGGATGATCTGAGCTCTGTTCCTGGCATAATAATATTTATGCATATGGACTACCAGAATGTACTGAAACAGGGATATGGAATCATACATTGACCTGCTGCTCTGGGAACTGCCGGCCTGGCCCAAAGATGAACCCCTTCAGATTGGTGGGTACACGAGCCCTGGCACCAAGCCAACAGACCGGAAGGCTCATCTGCGCTCAATAGTTATGTAGTTATTGGACTACCGTGTTAAAACCAAAGTCCTTATGTTGGCATGGGGAAAAAGAAAATCGTATTTGGTGACACTAACCTCTACTTTGAACATTAGGAGGCAGTATAGTGCAGTGGTTTAGGGCTCTGAACTGCAAACCTGGAAACATAGGTTTGAATCCCACAGCCCACTTGCATACTGTGTGACCCTGAGCAAGTCACTTAACTTCCTTGTGCTCCCAGGTCACACCTGTAAACAAGCTTCAGCTTAGTGTGTCTCCTGGTTAAAAAAAAAAATTCACATGATTTGACCCCCCCACTCTGGTGAAACGGAAAACACTCCTGGCCATCAGACGCCATCTACTTAATCAGAACATCAAAATGCAAATCCTGGCTCCTGCTCAGTTTAAAATCCACACAGATTTGGGCCTGAAATTTTCAGGACCTTAGCTGGTGCAAAACCATTTCTTCAGAAGCTTGAGTCCCTCCTGAGCTCAAATTCCCGCCAGACCTGATATTTGAGGCTCTCTAGACTACTCACTGTGGAAGACCATGGTGAAAAAGAGTGGCAAGTCTACTCCTTCCACCTCAGATTCGGAGACAGGCTGCACAGCTTCAGAGAAGAGACAGACACAGCAAAGGCATCTATGTCCTTCCAAGCAGACCCAATGTGAACTACATGGTGGTACTGCAGTTCTGGTTTGCAAGAACTTTACTTAACCGAGAGACTGTATCCTTGATTGGCTACTTAACGTGTCTTTTTCCAGCCTTAATTGACCATGGCTTGTGGTTGGTGGGACCTCTTCTTAAACTAACCTAATTTGATCCAGGTGCTGGTACTGGAGTTCCATTTCACAAGAACACACTTCAATCATCAGTTTGTATCCTTGATTGGCTAGTCCAAATGCCTATTAATTGCTTGAATTGCTTACTGTTGGTGGTTGGTGGGCCTCCTCAGGGGTGTGAGAAATCCTCCAGATTAGAAACATAGAAACATAGAAATGTGTGACAGAAAAGGACTACCAGGCCCACCCAGTCTTCCCATTTGCCTAGCTATCTGCAGATTATATCACTAATTTGGAAATGCGGCTGCAGGAGGGCTAAAATTACACCTGTGAACAGCTTAATGGAAGGGGTTGTGTTTTTCCTCTTTTCTTTTAGAACTTGACAAATGGTTTGCCTTGCTCCTTGCTCTTTAGGTCGTGTCTCGCTGGTACTAGCCACCAGTCTTGGCCTATTCACAGTCCCGGACCCAAATGCTGTAAGTGGATTCTGGAAGGAATCTCAGAGGCTGGAACTGGTGAATTTCTGCAGGACCTTAGGGGTAATGACCCTACATGGGGCATACTGTTTTTAACCCTCAGGCTAGTTTGACCGAGTGGGTGATCCACTATGTTATATGGGATCGGAAGCAGGGAGGGTGACATATGCAGGCTGGGGTGGGGCAGTTTTGCACTCAGTTCCCTCATTTCACTCAATAATGCAGTAAGGAATTCTCTGGGCCTACACAGGACTGGTTTACGTTGGTGTCAGCCCAGAAATGGGTGGTGCTATAATCTACCATTTGGAGATAATGAGACTAGGGCTGTCGAATGGCAATTTGGCCCGACAGGCCAATTTTGAGCTGGCTGGACAAAACTTAAATTGGCCTAAAATTAAATGAAGGGTTTTGAGGGTCAAAATACATTTTATTTTAAATGGCTTATCATGCTATTAAAATATGCTGTTAAAATGCATGAAAAGCTATGAACAATAACTTTAGCAGAACCTTCATAGCGATTGTGGCAGGGTACCTTACCAAGAGGCTCAAAGTCAGGCAAACACCTTTCTTGTCTACTGTTCCAACCCCCACTCACACAGTCCTGCTCCCTAAGTAGTACTTCTGCCCAAGGTGGCACTGATGGTGGCTGTGGGGTCAGCAGTCAGAGAAATGAGAGTGCTATGCTGCTGCTGCATTGGTGAGAGTAAGAAAACCTGAGGAAAACACATATCATAGCTGGCTAGGCTAAGGAGGGCACCGGAGCAGAGCAGCATACCTAGGGACAACATACTTCCTTCTCCACTATTCCATCCCATTCACCCACCCCCTGCTCCCAGGTAGTACTCCCATGGCAGCACTGATGTTGGGGGAATGATGATGATGATGATGGCAAGAGAGCTTGGGTAAGGAAAATAAATAACAGTCTGAAAAATGAGAGAGCAAGATAATAGCTATGTGCTGCTGCATTGTTGAAACTGAGAAAACACATATAAGTAGCTAGCTACTAGGCTCTCGAAGACACTGAAAGAAGAGCAGCATACCCAGGGGCAACATACTTCCTCCTCCATGGTTCCAACCCACCCACCCCTGCTCCCCTAGGTAGTACTTCCATGGTGGCACTGATGTTGGGGAATGATGATGATGATGATGACAAGAGAGCTTGAGTAAAGGAAAATAAATAGCAGTCTGAAAAATGAGGGAGCAGGCAATAGTTATGTGCTGCTGCATTGTTGAAACTGAGGAAAACACATATAGTAGCTAGCTGCTAGGTTCTGAAGGACACTGGAGCAAAGCAGCAAACCCAGGGGTAACATATTTCCTCCTCCATGGTTCCAACCCACCCATCTCTGCTCCTCTAGGTAGTACTCCCCATGGTGGCACTGATGTTGGGGGAATGATGTTGATGACAATGATGTTGATACAAGAGAGCTTGGGTAAAATAAAATAAACAGCAGTCTGAAAATGAGAGAACAAAATGCTGTCCCACTGGCCAGGTGTGCACAGGAGAATAATCAGAACAAAAGCCCAAACTCCAGCAGTACCCAGTCCCACCAAAACAGATTTTGAGCAAATACCCAAGTGATGATTTCACTGTTTTCACTTTTGCATGCATTTTGATCCATGTCCTGGGGGTCCCTATATGAATTTATGAAATAATAAACATTACTGTGTAGCCATTCTGTTCTTTTCTTTTTTCTTACATTTTACTATTAGTGGGTCATAGCTGTATATTTGTGTTTTTATTTTATTAGTGGGTCACTTTAAGTGTGGTGTTTAAATGAAGTGTAACAGCAACTGGTGAACACTCCTGATGAAGTTAAACTGGTAGTAGTAGGCTTGTGGGTCCCATGTGTTATTCCTGAATGGGGTCTTGGCACATTTGGTATGTTTTGTTTAATAATGTTGAATTGCCTTATTCAAGAGCAGTGAAATCATCTCTTTGGTGTTTACTCATAATCTGTTACGGTTGGTTGTGTATTTTTGTCTTTTAAATAATCATCTATGTGTGTTTGGGTATGCACAGTAAATGAAGACAGGCAGAAGGGAGAGTTCATGTATTTGCAACACACACTAGGGCACTCTCTCACTGATTCTAGAATTATAGGTTTATGTGCCAGTATTAACTTGTAATTAGTTTCAGAAATGTTAACTGTTCAACATGCTCTGGGTCCAAAATAATCCAAGCAGAGGATGCAACATCACCAGCAGTACTATAAAGATGCACTGTGATGCTACTACTTTTGAGGTGGACATCCAAGATATTTGACTGCAACGAGAGTCATGGTTTGCCAAACCGAGCGGCTCGCTTCCAGTATATAAGAGGGTCACATTTAGGATTGGTCTCTGAGGCTCCATGGGGTAAGTATTCAAAACTCTTTCAGCACTAGGCACACATGACTGTTGTGATATTGGCCTTGAGCAGTCCAGGGCATTTGGCTTATTCAGATATCATCAGTTTTGTTAACTTTAACGTGACGTGGACAAGAGTGGAAGGAGAGTCTGTTTGCTGTGACAATGCAGGAGACATAGTAGTTGTGAAGTTCTGCCGTGACTGCCTTGGTGATGGTTGTTGCTGGCCATGGCCATCCATTCTGTCTTGGACCTCCTGAATCTCATCAATGAGTTGTGCCTTGATATTCGTTATTGGCAAACTGTCTCCCACCAAGAAGATGTCCTTAAACGAGGATCTAGTAATGTAGCAATTACATATTTCTTGTCTGTAAGAACAGAATCAAATCTTCTGTGCAGCTCTGCATTTAAAATGGTAGCAAGTTCTGTAGTCTCTTGTGACTGTCCTTCCTCTTCATTATTGTCCATGGTATCAGCCGTCTCTTTGAAAAGGATGTGTACCTTTGGTATGACCTGACTAATGAATGCACTGTTACTGCTGAGTACCTTTGTAGCATTTTCAAATGGTGCTAGTGTTTTCACAACTCCTTCCAACAACTTACATTGCATGATCATGCCCCTGATACCTTGGACTAAGGCCATGTTATGTACTGCCAACTTCTGCTGCAGTAGACGCTCCAACATATAATAGGTGGAATTCACCGAGTAACTATATCTTGGATGAGATTGTTAGATGGTACATTGTAGTCACTTTGGTACTGCCTAAGAAAGGATGTGGCCTTTACAGATCTGTGAAAGTGGCCACATATTTACGTGCAGTGTGAACAAGGTTGTATACATCAACTTGATGTTACAGGGCATGGCATACAACCAAATTGAGAGAGTGTGCAAATCAAAAACATTAACTCTCTGCTCATTACCACAGTCCGGAAGAGCTTTGATAATATTTGCACCATTATCAGTCACAGTCATACCAATAGTAAGGCCCGGACACAATCAATTCTTGCCAGTTTCTCCAAAACTGCCCTTATATTTATGGCAGTATGTTGGCGTCCATTGAGACACACTAAGTAGTGCCATACCCTGTATTCATCAAGAAGCAACCAACTAAAATGACTGACATTCTGGGTCTGTACTGCTGGCGATGTTGCAGACTCCTTAAACGTGATCCAGTGACCTGTGAGAGATAAGTAAGCATGTGGTGCAAAGGTTGTTCAAAGGTCTGTCGTAAAGTGAACAAAAATCCCCTTCTGCCTGTGTCAATGTCTGAAATTGCATTTCTCACTGCCTCATATACAATATTTCAGGTATGCTACGATTGGAAAAAACATGTTGTGAAGACATTTGTTACCTAGGCTGTAATTCCTTAACAGTTGCGAAAACCAATGTGTTCTACTTTGGCATCGGCTCTAAATCAAGTGCTATCACCTCTGCAATTGCTGTCAATTTTTAACACAGTTTGATGACCTGGTTGAAATTTGGTTTTGCAGCAACGCTGTCTTTTAAAGAGCAGCTTCTCGTTCTTGACTAGCTCCCCTCTGACACATATCCAGCTGACCTGGCCAGGGTATTTTCTATAAATTATTCTTTTGTGAGCTACCGTTTAAAATTTTATTTCACTCGTAACTTCATTCCCTGACCTGGCTGGCAAAAAACTGAACCAGTTCGCATTATGGCTGCCACACTGCATTTGAAGCCCTTGTTTTGTGATGCCGTAAATGAAGGTTGCATTGTAAAAGACTTTATTGATTTCTGAATGGGGTGATTGAAAGTTTTATAAAGAGTTTAGTTAGATTTTAAGAAATCAAAGTGACTGCCCGACACCGAGAGGTCACTTTGCTTTCTTAAAATCCCAACTTTAAAGATACATAAAGCCTTTGGGAAAAATCACCCTATCTGCGTTATAAGCGCATCATACTGCCTTCGCTTACTGACAATCATAAAACGGGCTGCGGTGCTGGCGGGGCGTACGAGGATTCCGCTTTTCAGCAGAATAAAGTTACGAGTGAAATAAAATTTTAAACAGTAGCCCATAAAGGAATCATTGATGGAAAATGACTCTGGCCAGGTCAGTTGCAGGATATGTGTCAGCGGGGCTAGTCGAGAGCTGCTCTTTAAAGTTATCTGTTTTTTCCATGACTACCTGATAGTGCAATGGAGTTTGAAAATGTGCAGTTCTTTTCTGAGTGACATGGTGGTGTCTTGCAGTATTTTTTGTGCTGACTGTGGTGAACCTTCCTCTGTACACTGTGAAATAAATGATTCGCTATCTGCCTCTACAAGCTGTGTGGAGAACTGCATTAAGCCTGCTGTCATCATCATCGTTGTCAAAAGTCAACACCATCCAAGCTACCATCATCATCATCAGTATTCATATTCTTTTCATCACTGTTGGATGCTGGCGCTGGAGATGTCTAATCAGTGCAGTCGCACTGAGGTTATGTGCTAACTTCCCTACTATATCTGCTTTTGCAGTGAATACATACTGCTTTAAATGAATCGTTTGGGCATATAGAGAAATGATTCCACACTACAGAAGAACTTTTCCTCCCTCTTTTCCTGGTACAGAATCAGATATTGGTTGTGCCTATGACATGTTTAGACAATGCTGGAAAATATCTTTGAATGCTACAAGTTGCAGTTGATTTGCAGTGCTGGTGGCACCTGTAGCAGCAGTATGTGGTTGGTGTGCATTCTCTACAACAAACTGTGGTGGTGGGCTGGTGGTATTACAGACACGTGTATTTTTGTTTATTGAGACTGAAGAAGTGGAGGATGATGCCTGGTTATCATCATTCACCTCCATGACAGAAGGAAGAATTGCCTGGGAAATTATCATCATCGTCATCTTCCTTATCACCACCACTACCAGCAAAGTCTGAAAGCTCAACATTAACAGTATCTACTTGAACATTAGATTCAGATTCAACTGCAAGCAACTCGGACTCATGTTCATTATCATCATCATCATTCAAAGAATTATCACTGTCTCTTTCTGTTGTTACTGCAGTATTTTGGGTAGTTTCTTTCTGTGAAGTTGTTACACTTTTTGCACAAACTATTCTTTTTAACTGTGATAATGTTTTTCACAGGTGTAAACAGCATCTTGGGCTTTATAGTGTGACCAGATCTTGAGCGGTTTACATTAGCTGAAGACACTGTGCTGTCACTTTCCTCAGAGCTAGATGTAATATTATTCTGGGGGCAGTTTTGGTCTATTTTTCTGAGTCCTGTTCTCCATTATTAGTAATACTTGAAGAAAAATGTATTCAGTGACTGGTGATGATTTAAATACTGACGAAGAAATTCAAGACAGTGAGCATCCTGTAAACTGGAACTGCCACTGCCTCTCTCTCTCTCTCTCTCTCTCTCTCTCTTTCTGTCTCTCTCTGTCTCTATCTTTTTAAGGCAGTAACATAACAATTAAGGATGATTCTTATTCATTGAATGTGACTGGTGATGATTTAAATATTGATGAAGAAATTCAAGACAGTGAACACCCTCTAAACTGGGACTGCCACTGTGCTCTCTCTGAATCTTTTTAAGCCAGTAACATAACAATTAGGATGATTCTTATTCATTTAATATGTGACTGGTGATGATTTAAATGCTAACGTACTAAAATGCCAGCAGAGTAGGCCTAATGGTCTTTCATGTCTGCTCGTTAGTCAAACCCCCATACTTGGTGCCGACTTTGCTGTCCTCGCCACCCCTTGGGATTTTCTATCCCCAGTCCAGGATTTTCCCTTGTATTGGACTCTCGTCAGCTCAATCCTCCCCTATTCCTGTCCCAGTCCCTCTTGAACCCTCCAGTCTCCGCCTCACCAGTCCCCTGGGCAGCACATTCCATGGTTCCACCACCCTCTCAGTGAAGTGGTACCTCCTCCTTTCCCCTGAGTCTCCCCTCTAGCTTCCACCATGTCCTCTAGTTGCCCCTCTTTCCTTTAGAACACACCGACTGGCCTCCCCCTATTTATCCCCTTCATGTACTTGAAGATCTCTATCATGTTCCCCCTGTCCCTTCTCTCCTCCAGCGTGTATATGTTGAGCTCCTCGAGCCTCTCCCAATAGGTCCTTTCTCCCAAGTCCCAGATCATTTTGGTTGCCCTCCTGTGGACCCTCTCCAGGAGTGCAATGTTCCTTTAAATGATGTCTCCAAACTGCACACACAGTACTCGAGTGTGGCCTAACCAAGCAGTTATACAGAGGAGGATCACTTCCCACCTTCTGGAGATAATCTCCCTGGCGATGCATCCCAGCATCCTATTGGCTTTGGCTGCTGCCCTCCTACAAGTCTCAGAGTTGTTCATTTGACATCCATCACCACCCCAGGTCCTCTCACCCATCGTGACTTGTAGCGTTTCTCCCCCAGGGTATACACTTGGTCCAGATTTCTGGCCCCAGGTGTACAGTTTCCACTTTCTTGACCACTTCTCCAGAGCCTCCAGATCCTCCCGCAGAGCCACCTCCCTCATCCCCATCCACCACCACTCCCAGCTTTGAGCCATCTGCAAGAGACCCTTTTCACTCCTGATACTCTCCTGCTCAGAGACATAGGTGTTAAAGAGGAGGGGCCCTAGGACCGATCTCTGAGGACCCCACTAATGATCCTCCTTGGAGATGAGACTAGCCCCCAACCATCACCCTCTGAGTATGCTCCGAGGCCAATTTCCTTTCCATCGATCAGCTGCTTCCCTACCTCCATTTCCCCAGTTTAGCCAGCAGGTCACCATGAGATTACCGAGGTCAAGCCTGCTGAAGTCCAAGAGGGGCGTCCACCAGCCTACCCTGGTCGAGACTCGTCACCCAATTCGTAGAACTCCACAAGGTTTTGTCTGACACAGTTTTCCCAGGATTAAGCCATGCTGTCTATTGTCTAGTACCGCAATGTCTCCAGTACCATCTCTAGCCTTTCTTTGATAATACCCTCCATCACCTTGCCCACCACTGGCGTCAGACTGATGGGCCTGTAGTTTCTGCCTCCTCTCTTGATCAACCCTTGTGGAAAGGCACGATATGGGCCACCTCCAGTCCTGGGGAATCCACCCTGTTTTCAGAGATGTTGAAAAACTCCACCAGGAGGGCCGCCAGGACATCCGCCAGTCTCCTCAGCACCCTGGGATGTATTTCATCTGGCCCTGGTGCTTTCTCCATACTAAGGACCTGAGGCTTCCCTCACTCTCTCTACTGGGATTTCCATGTCCACTTCCTTCCCTTGGCCCCTGATCTGCCTTCCCCCCTCCTGGTGGTGCTGACCCCCAGACCCGTCAGGACTCCTGATCTGTAAGGGTCCCACCCCTCCATAGTTCCACCATCTTCTCTCCCTGAATGACACAGCCCCCCATCCTCCCTGATAAAAACTGAGGCAAAGTACTGGTTCAGTACCTCGGCCTGCTCCCTCTGCATCCTGTGACCATCCTCCCTGTCCCAATCCTGCTAATTTGCCCTCACTTTCCTTTACTGATGAAGAAATTCAAGACAGTGAACACCCTCTAAACTGGGACTGCCTCTGCTCTCTCTCTCTCTGTATCTTTTTAAGCCAGTAACATAACAATTAAGGACAATTCTTATTCATATAATATGTGACTGGTGATGATTTAAATACCAACGAAGAAATTCAAGACAGTGAACGCCCTCTTAAGTGGGACTGCCACTGCTCTCTCTCTCTCTCTCTCTCTCTCTCTGTATCTTTTTAAGCCAGTAACACAGCAATTAAGGACAATTCTTATTCATATTATATGTGACTGGTGATGATTTCAATACTGATAAAGAAATTCAACACAGTAAATACCCTCTATAAACTAGGACTGCCACCGCTCTCTTTCTCTCTCTCTCGCCTCCCTCCTCTCTCTGACTGTATCTTTTTAAGTCAGTAACATAAAACTAACCATCATCATCATCATAAGGGACTGCTGCTGAAAATATAAGACAAATACTACTATTATTTTATTTACTGCCTGCTGCTGAATCTCATTAAAGAATGGAAGAGATTTAATTAAAGTCCCTCCAAAAACTGGGACTGCTGCTACTCTGGTATCTCTCTGTATCTTTTTTAAGCCACTAATATAAAAATGGGAATTACTGATTTCAGAACAGTGAACTAGATTTATTCAGAGAACACAGCAAAGATTGATAAGCCCTCAAAAAAAAAAAAAAAGAAACTGGAACTGTTCTCTCAGCTGTTGCTCTTGCTCTGTCTCTTTAAGCCAGTACTATTTTATTTAGTACAAAAAAAATCATCATTCTTTCTGTCTCACTGAATAAATTCCCTTTCCCTGTACTACTCAGCTGCTGCTCTTGCTGTCTCTTTAATCCAGCCAGTACATCGTTTAGTACAAAAAAATATTCATCATTCTTTCTGTGACTTCACACTCACTAAAATTATTACATTCCCTAATCCCTCAGTGAGTGAAGCAGTAGTGTAGTACTAGTTTTCTTCTAGTTTTTAGTAGTACTTTAAAGTTTATAGTGCTACTACAACTAGGGCCAAGCACAAGCACTCTATGAGGAATCTGGAGAAAACGTGCTCTGCTCTGTCCCTCAGCTGACACACACACACAGACATGATGCCTGTGGAAACTCTACTGCAAATGGCTGCTGCATGATGTTGAGGGTTATATTGCCTCTCAACATCACCAATCACTCAACAGCTCACTGCAGTAGGGGCAACAAAGGAAAGATAGCAGCTGTGATTGGACTGCCATTGCTACAGTCACATGGCGCCAGTATTGTCTAAATGCTCGATTGGAGGATGAGGGAGGAGGGGTAATCTGCTGCTGTGGCTGTCACTCTAGGGACTGGAGAGGAGAGGAGGGCATCACACAGTAAGTGATTTTTTTCCAATTTTGACTGTGTCGCCTAAGTCCTCCTGTCCCAGTGATTGACTCATTCATGAATCTGCTGCCAGCTGCCAGGCTGAGAGAATGACCAGTGGTAGCAAAATGCTGGCAGGGGCAGTCCCACCACTTCTCCATTCTGACCCCCCACACACAGCATGCCTCCCACTCCCTCCTCATCGGCAGTGCACTCCATCCTTCCATAACCCACACTGACAGCAGGTGCAAGCTTTTGGTGCGCTCTTCAGCTTCTGGCAAATCTGGCAATGCTGCAGAGCGATAACTAATTTTGGGTTGCTGTTTTGAGTTTGGCAGAGTGAAACCCAATTTGGACCTTGAATTCTGAACACTGCCAACCCAAATGGCTGAACATGTGACCTGACATGATGCAGAGCCTACAGGAGACTATGCAACTAAAGCAATTTTGCTTGCTTCGTGGCGGGCATGGCAGTGATGTTAGCCATGATGGAAAGATGATGGTAAATTGCTGATTGTACAAGACTGATTATGAGGGATGAGGTGGCTGGGGGAGCTGTGTGGACCCACATCCCTCTTATAACACCTCCATGCCATTAAGGCAGCAGTACAGGACAATACATTTTGACTGGATAGGCAGGTTTTGGATAGGGATCATTGCACCATCTAAAATCCATTAGCGAGGGCTTCTTAATTTGCATATTGTTAAGTTTAGTGCTATGCATTGGTAAAATACACTCTGAGCTGTGCGACTTTCGGTTGGGATCACCGTGATTCAATGCTAAGCTGCCTTATACAGCGAAAATACATGTACTGGAGGCATACTCTGCCTTTAATCAGTGCAATTAGTCACTGTGTATATTGCCCATTGACTTGGCAACTTGCATGCGAGTGCTTTCGATCAGAGAGAGATCATGGCGCAAACACGGATACTTGATGCCGGATGACACTTCCAGCACCTGAGACATCGCTTGTTCTCAGGTTACTGCTAGTTATAAATAAAACACAGACTAGCAGAAACTAGCATAAATTGACTCACACTAAAAATTTTGCCTTGGTCATGCTATAATGTACTGTTGTCTGGTTATGCTTATCCAGGATGGTGATTCTTAGGTGTCGTGGTGGTTGTATGAGTCAGGTTCTCTCTATGTGTACACACCTTGTTAACCACATGGTAGCATCCTGTAAGCCCTGCCGACTGACTGTGGCTCGGGGAAGACATCCATCTTTTACTGTAAAGCTTACAGAATAGTGTAAAATATATATATATATATATATATATATATATTTATGAAAGACATATAGCAAAAAGACAAGAACCATGTGATTTAAGACTAATACCCTCATCTTAATGTTACATCTTTCACTCCTAGCATGCACTGCTGCCCTGATTGCTAATTCTCTGGTATATTGGTGGTTACCAATCTCACCTACCCCATAGTGTGGCTTGATATATGGTGATCTGGTTTGTTAACTTGGGGAGCAGTTACCCATGATGTTATTTACTCTCATCCGATAATGACAAACTCAGGGTATTTGAACCTGAAGTATTTTTTCAAGGTGATTTTGTACAGTGATTTAGTTTTGTAGGGTAAAACCTCACACATTAAGGGATTGTTGTGTCCCTGGGGGTTGTGGGGGTCTTAAATACATCTGAAAATTAACAGACTAGGTGATATTAGAGTGACTGGAAAAGTGGGGCAAGTGAGTGGCTCTGCAAGCATGATATAAAGCACCTCCTTTTGCCATCTTGATGGGCACTGCCCTGTGGGATATTGATATCCCAGCACAGCGGGGATCTTGACTACAGCCATTGAGTTGATGGGCCAGGGTTGGCCCTTGTTTTCACTATGTTGTTTATTGTTGTTCTGATGACTGTTTGTGGTTTGGCTGGCAGTCTCTCAAATCTACTGTAAAGTGGGGAGGGAGGTCAACAGTCCCATTACGATGGATGGTAAAGTAATAACATACAACGCCAAAGGTATTAATAGCCCAGTGAAAAGGACTAGATTTCTTCAGGAATTGAAGCAAAAATACCATGCTTGCTGTCCTTCAGGAGACTCACCTGACATACGCTGAGCATGCAAAACTTAAGAGGGCATGGCTGGAACAGGTTTATGCAGCACCGTATAAGAACCACCCCCACAGAAGGGTGTGGCTATTTTGTCCACAAAGACTGTCTCCTGAAGGTAAAGACCCAGAGGGCCATTATGTGTCTATCCATGGCAAATGTGGATCTACCCTCTGCACAATATTGAATCTCTATGTCCCTGAACTTAGGCGGAAAATATAGTTCCTTAAAGATGCTCCGTTGTCCTGCGCTCCTGACCCTGGGACTCTGTTCCTGGTTGGGGTGATTTTAATGAGGTTATAAAACCTCAGCTAGACAGAAGTGGAACATGTACCTCAACTCAGACTAGGGTGGGTTAATGACTCAAGAGATTATCCCAGGAATTGGGGTTAGTGGAGGTTTGGAGAGTCCAGCACCCAAGTACTCGGACTATACCTTTTGGTTCCATTCACATCAAATTTACTCTTGCATAGACTTTCTTCTGCTCTCTGCAGCAGGGTTGCACAGAGTGGAACGCTATGAAATTGGGTCTACTACCCTATCTGACTATGCCCCAGAGACCCTTTGATTTAATAATTACCCAAAGGTTGAGATCCCGGGGTTGGAGACTCAATGTCTCTTTTGAATCACTTCAACTTTCAGCAAATGATAGAGGAGGAGATTTGCGCTATAGAGCAACCGTTCCAAGGGGAGCCCTCTGTGGCTGTCGGTGGGATGGCCTTAAGGTGGTACTAACAGGGCACATCATAAGCTTTGCCTCAGATGCAAAAAAGAAGCTCAAAAGCAGCATTTAGAATTAGAAGAGCAGCTGTTCAATTTGGAGGCCGAGGATAAGATTACCCTAAATACCAAGATTAAAGGAAGGTTGGAAAGGTGCCAGGCTGAACTTAACCAACTTCTAGAAACCAAAATCGAGGTAACCTCAGATATTCTAAGCAGAGGTACTTAGAGTCCAGTCAACAGGTGGGCAGCTGCTGGCCTGGCAGCTCCGTGAAGGAAGCCGCTAGCCCTATGGTATTACATATAGCATTCAGGGTTGCAGCAGTATGATTCAGACCACATGGCAATTTTGCAACATTTTGTGGCCTTATATAAAGAACTATATAGGTAGGAACAAATTCATGACTTTCACTGTAGGCTAAATGAGCACTTCCAAAGAGTTAAGGTACCTAAACTCTCAGAGGAACAACAAGAGGTTCAGTCAACACCTCTCACCCAGGCAGAGGTATCTGGTGCTATTTCACACTCAAGGCTGGCAAAGCTGTCAGCCCAGATGGAGTCAGTGCAGAGTTTTATAAAAATTCCAGGAAAATGGATCCCTCTACTACTGGGAGTTTGTAGGGGTTCATGAAGGAGAGAGGGCACCATCTCATGGCAATATGCTTAAAAAACAGTACTACCAAAACCAGGAAAGGATGTTACTTCGTGCAGCTTCTACCATTCCATCTCACTCCTGAACACAGACCTGAAGATACAGTGGAACCCACTTATAATGGACACACTTACGAACATACAAAATTTGCCAGCAGATAAAGGCTTAGAGGTCTATCAAGTCTGCTTTCGAATGTGCACTTAGCACCCTATTCTGCAGCTGCCCTCCTTCCACCCTTCCCTTCATTAACCCTCCCCTTGTCCTGTCCCATCCTCGTTTGAAGCAGTCCACTGTTCTACTGCATACCACTTCTGCAGGTAGCGATTCCACCCAGCCACCACTCTCTCTGTAAAAAGTGTCTCCTCATCTCCCTCCTGAACCTTCCTCTCTCCATTCTCATATCATGGCCCCTGGTGCCCTCCCTCCTTACTTTGAACAGCCCTTCTGTACCTGTCTTGTTTATTCCTTTCATGTATTTAAAGGTTTCAATCATGTCATCCCTGTCTCTCCTCTCTCCAGTGAGTACATGTTCAACTCCTTCAAATTTCTCTCGTATGATAAGTCCCCAGCCCCTTGATCATCTTTGTGGCCTCGCCGCACACACCCTCCAGTAACTTAATGTCCCTCTTCAGATATGGATGCCAGTACTGCATGCAGTACTCCAGGTGTGGTCTAACTAATGACCTATACAGTGGCAGAATCACCTCCTCCTCCTCGAGGATATACCCTTGCAATACAACCCAGCATTTTGTTGGCCTTTGCAGCTGCCTTCCCTACATTGTGCCGAGTTGTTCATTGACCTGTAATGAGCACACCAGATCCTTCTTCTCCTCTGTCTGGGCTAGCTGCACTCCCCTAGCTGGTAACTCCTCCTGGAGTTCTTCATCCCAAAATGCAGCACCTTGCACTTTTGGCATTAAACCCCAGTTGCCAGGTGTCTGACCAGGTTTCAAGCTTTGCCAGATCATCCTGCAACCCCTGCCATCCCCTAGGTCATCCACCACTGCGCCAACTTTAGTATCATCAGCAAACAGACTGATCTTGCTCTTGATGTCCCATGATATGTCTGCAATGAATATCCCAAACAACACTGGTCCCAACACGAGCCCTGTGGGACACCGCTCGTCACTGCCCTTGGGTGTGAGAGCTCTCCACCCACCACCCTCTGTTGCCTTCCTGCAGCCAGTTTCCTACCCATCTCACCAGCTTTGCACCTGCCCTGTGCCTACTAACTTCCTTCCCAGCCTTCCATGTGGCACCAGGTCGAATGCCTTACTGAAGTCCAGATACAGGACATCCACTGCATGGCCCTGTCCAGTTGCCTAGTTACCCAGTCATAGAACTCGACCAGGTTGGTTTGGCAGGATCTACCACGTAGAAACCATGCTGTCTGCTGTCCTGTAGTCCTTTGGCCTCTAGGAGGCCAGCCTCTCCTTCAGGATAGTCTCCATTAGCTTACCCATGATGGATGTGAGGCTCACTGGTCTGTAGTTTCCCGGTTCATCCTTGGGGCCACTCTTGTGGAGGGGCACCACATGAGCCATCCTCCAGTCCTGAGGTACACACCAATGTAGTGAGGCATTAAATAGGTCTGCCAAAGGTCCTGCAAGGACCTCTGCCAGCTCTTTCAGTACCCTGGGGTGGATGTCATCTGGGCCTGGCGCCTTGTCCACCCTCAGTGCCTTCAAACCCTCTCGAACTCTGCCCTCCATGATTTCCCCATCTGTCACCACTTCCCCCTGCTTCTGCCATTTCTCCCACCTTAGGTGTCACCCCTCTTCTCTTTAGTAAATACTGAGCAGAAGTACTCATTTAGTGCTTCGCCTTATCGTACCGTGCTTCCAACCAACCCCTCCTTTCTAATCCTTACTATGTGGTCCTTACAGCTCCTTTTCTCCCTGATGTACTTAAAGTCCTTCTCCCCTTCTTAATGCCTTGTGCCAGCCTGAGTTCCGTAGATGCTTTGGCTCCCTTACCTTATCACCTCCTTCGATTCTGTCAAGTACTCCTCTCTGTCCTCCCCTCCCTGTTTTCTCTTGTACTTCCTAAATGCAGCTCTTTTCCTCCTTACCTTTTCATGACCTCCTTACTCAACCAGCTCGGCTTCTTAACCCTAGCCTTCTTGCTCTGGGCTTTGCAGCAGGTTTTGGTTGCCTCCACTATCCCCAGCTTTATGAGCTCCCACCTCTGGTTAGTATCCATACTAGATTGAATTCTGGCTAGGTACCCTTTACCACTTCCCCATCCTCCCAAAGTTGGCCTCCTGAAGTCCAGCACTCTTGTGCCAGATTCCACTCCTTCCTTGCCCATATCCAATGTGAGCCATACTGAGTGGTGGTCACTCCCTGACAGCGGTTCCTCCACTGTAAGTTCTCTCACAAAGTCCCATTTGCCAGCACAAGGTCAAGGGTATTCCTTAACCTGGTTGGTTCACTGACTATTTGCAGCAGGAAGCTGTCCTGGAAGGCATCCAGCAGTACCTGCTCCTTCTGTTCCTGGTTGTTGGGGTGCTCCAGTCCACTCCTGGCATGTTGAAGTCCCCCAATCACCACACACTACCCTTCTGCAGGTCCTCTGATCTGTCCCGCTAGTTCCCTGTCTAACTCCTCTGTCTGAGATGGTGGCCTGTACACCACTCCCATTCTAAGAATCCTATTCTTGGAATCCTGGATTTGCACCCAAAGTGACTCGTACTACCCTCCTCCCTTCCTCCTTACACACTTCAGTCCTTCCTTCACATATAGTGCCACCTCCTCCTTTCCCAATCACCCTGTCCCTATGAAATAACCTGTACCCTGGTACAGACAGGTCCCAGTCATTGTATTGGGTGGCCCATGTTTCCGTGATGGCTGCAATGTCCACCTCTCCCTCTGCCATGAGAACCTGTAACTCTGCAGTTTTCCTCCCAAGGCTTCTAGCGTTAAGGATAACCACCTTCCACCCTTTTCCCCCTCCCATCCTGCCCTCCTTTCCTAGCATCACCAATAGTACTTGCCATTTGTCCTTTGTCCCTGTTATGGGGGTAAGCTCATATGATTTCCCAACCTGTGGTCTCTGCATATCTCTTCTCCAACTGCCACCCCCACTACTAGTTTAAATTCCCAACTTCCTCTGTATACTCTTCCATCCTCTGTTTCAACACTTTCTTTCCCTCCTCACTCAAGTGTAGTCTGTCCTTGGCATAGAAACTACTGTCCTCCCAGGTCCCTCCCACCCCCAAAAGCCCATACCCTTTAGCACAACACCAGGTTCTTAGCCATCCGTTAAATTCCTCTATTCTCAGCTTTCTTGTTGTGCTTGCCTTGGCACTGGAAGTATCTCAGAAAAGTTACTGATCTTCCTGCCCCTCACATAATTGTGCTAGTTCCTCAAACCTCTCTGGACTATATCTACTGTCTTGTCAGCCAGGTCGTTTGTCCCAAGATGTATAATTAAATGAGGCTTGTCCCTACCCCTTCTAGCATATTTCAGAACAGACTGTCCCACCCTTTCCGCTGTCATTCCTGGCATGGCCTCCACCCAAATGCGACTATGCCTCTCCCCTTGCTGCCCCACCTAACTCCTCTTAGTATTGAGCTCCCCAGCACTAAGATTCCACCCTTCTTACTCCCTGCTTACTTCCATTCATCTCCCTCTCTCATTTCCAGCTCCTCCTCTTCCTCCTGCACATTATTTTCCCCTTTACCCCTGTTGCGAATTCTCCCAGCAGAACTTCCCCCGCTCCAGTTTGGTCAGGCATTTATCAATTACTTCTCTAATTTCATCATTTCCCTCCTCCACTTTCTTCCTGTCTAGCAGTGCACAACTATTTTCTGAAGGCTCTTCACAAATGCCCGCTCCCTCTCTTCATAGTAACCTGTTCTCTCCTTTCCACTCCATGACTTTTGCCACTTCTTCGCCTCCCTCACAAGTCCCTATCTCCTCCTTCCATTTTGTCTTTTGTTTCCTGACTTGGTTTCCCTGGCAATCGTTCTTCCTGGCCTGGGCCCCTTTGTCTCTGCTTCCCTTCTTCTGACCCTCTCCTCACCACTGTTGGCTTAAATTGCCCTCCCTCATCTCCCCTTTTCCTCCCTCCAGTATTGGGCTAAACCCACCCCAATCTGCCTTGCCTGTCTTAGTTCCTCCTGCAGACCCTCAATCTCCTTTCTAAGTTTTTCTATGTGGTTGCACACTAAGCATCCTCTCACACTCCAGGCAATGTTTAGAAGATTGGTGCACTGCAGTTAGTTGCAGCCTACCACCTACCCATTGCTGTCGTTGCCCACCAGTGACCCCCCACCCTTCCAGATGCAGGATGCAAACACTCCCCCAAGTCTCCCTCTCCCCACTCTATCAGTGCAAAACATTTTTGATTCCCTTACCTCCTTTGTTGCTACGTGTAGATATATTGAGCAACTGCTTTTATATTCTATCCTTCCTATCCACACTCAAAAAGAGACTTTAAGTAGCCATTGCACAACCTTCTTCAAACTCCTACTCACAGGGGTGCCCTCTATCCCTGCTGCTTTTTATTTAACTTTCTTTCCCTCTGGTTCATGGACTGAGGCCCCTCTCAGGCATCCAACGGATCCTGCCCGGCCTGAAGTCCACCTGGCTAAGCCTCCTCTCCCCCTTTCACCTTGCAACTGGTCACCCAGCTTAACCGCTCTGGGGTGGGGCCACCCTCCTCTTTGGGGTGCACTTACAGACAACATTCCCAGTTGCTTGGCGAGGGCCCGGGTGGAGGAACTGAAGGCCATCCAGGATGGACCTGGCAGTGGGCATGGGGGCTGGTGCCATCGCCTACCCCAAGGTTCGGGTTTTCCTTGTTCTGCAGTCCCCTCCTCAGGCATGGCACATGCCTGACACTCTGGTGCATGGCAACCCTGCCTGCTTTGGCCACGCTGACCCATGCTGTCCAGCATGCTGCAGTGCCCCGGTCTCCACTGGGGGCTGCTGGCATGCTGGACCATCCAACCCTCCCTCCCAAGGAAGAGAGCACCACAAGTGCACTCCACCCTCAGCCCTCCCTGCTGACCCCTGGTGCCCGAGCTCGCCCTGAACTCAGGTCGCCGGCATGGTGCAAGGTGTGGCATCCAGTGCCTCAACCCTCAATGCCACTGGGCTGGCCTCTGCTGCTTTTATGCTCTATATTGAGCCGTTAGTAAAGGCAGTCCATGGGAACCAGGGAATCACAGAGATTAGAAGGGTGATAGGGAACATAAAGTCTCCCTACATGCAAATGATTCCCTTTTCTTCTTCACCCAGCCAGATAGATCCATACCTGAGCTGCTTGCCAAGCTCGAGGCCTATGGATCAGTCTCAGGAATATAAAATTAATTTTGATAAATTGGAAGCCCTGCAACTGGTGGTATCTGCCCTCCTAGGTTGCGTGAGGCACTCCCTTTTCAGTGGGCACATCATAATGTCATTAGATACATAAGTATTCATATATCTCCTAGGCTTAGCACCCTATTCAAACTGAATTATGGAAAACTTGAGGGAGAGCACTGCTGATCTTGCCCTTTGGAATCTCTTTCCCTGGGAGTGGCAGGCAGAGTGGCTGCTCTCAAAATGAATATTCTACCTAGGTACCGTTTCCTTTTCCAGGGACTGCCAGTGAAAACTCCAGAGGCTTTCTGGAAAAGACTCCAAGAGACTCTACTGACCTTTGTCTGGGCTAGCCATAGACACCAGGGCCCTATATTCAAGCTGAGCCTCTGGGCAAAATTAGCACTACCCAGCATGCTAAAATAGCCCAGAACAAAAGCAAGCTATATTTAAAGGAATAGCCCCAGGGCTAAACTGTGCAAAGGAAGCAGGGTAAACAGGTCTGGGAGTGCAGTGCTAAAATAGCATGGGAAATAAGACAGTTATGAATATAGCAACAGGGAAGAGCAAAAGGCACAGCAACTCTGTGGACACAGAGGTGGAGTAAGGCAGAGGTGAAGCTGGTTGACAATGTGTGTGATAGCAAAGTACTTTAGTGTTGTACAACAACTGCAAACAACAATGCAGGCCACACACTGCAGAACTGTGCTATGCTGAAGAAAGGTTTGCCCGGCTAATCCAGTGCACAGTGCTAACACATTAGCCTGGTGCAAACAGGTTTGCCTGGTGCAAAAGTTTGCCATATTCAAACCCCTATGCAAATGAGCCTACTTAGGTAATCTCTGGGCAAACTGTCGCATTTGCATCTCATTATGGGCTGCTTAGCATACATTTCCATGGAGTTTGCGGCGCTATTGCACGGAGCACACAGCTCCACCTGTTGGTCAGAATGGAAGTACAGACTGGAAGCTGCAGGCCAGGGTGTGCACACAGCAACCCTTGTTGGTCAGAATGGAAGTACAGGCTGGATACTGCTGGAAATGGGTGTTGGCATGCATATGCAGTGAATACCACTTGCTCATGCATCACTACAATCAGAAACTATATATATATATATTTACATATATATATATATATATGATGAGAGAAAAACTCATTTAATGCATCAGTTAGGTGTTCCAGTGTGCAATGAAATTCAGTGTTAGGGTTGAAAGCTGCCCTTGGACACTCCAGACCGCCCCTAACTCGGCATCGGGGTGCATGTTGGGGTCGTCATTCTAACTCTCACCCCTGGCCACATGTGTAAAGACGCTTGAGGAATAGGAGAATGGAGTGAGAGTTAGGACCAAACGACCCAACACGCATCTCCCAATGCCGTTGGGGGTGGTCTGAGGGTCCAAGGGTGACTTTCAACTTAACACCGAATTTCCTTGCTTTTGTCACAGTGGAACAACCTTAACTGATGCATTAAACAGAATTTTTACCTCTAATTGCCCTTCTTTTGAGAAAGATGATGAGAAATAGTGAATGTAATCCGCCCTCCTGCCACGCGATGTCTTGTGACATAGTAACAGGAACAACAATGCAAACAGAAGTGCCAACAGTGATGCACATGGTAACACAAATGTAAATGGTAAAGGAAATGTTAACAGAAATGCAAGCGCAAAGTGATGCTGAAGCAAACAGTGACACAAACGAACATTGAAGCACATATAAAATGCAACTGGTAACATGAACAGTGATGGCAGCGGTATTTTAAATGGAAATGCTAAGTGTCAGCAGCAAAAGAGCGTGAGGAGCAAACAAATGCTAATGGGCCGCTTGCGTAAGCATGAAACCATAACTGCAGCACAGGGGACGGTGCCATGATTGCTTAAATGCAAATGGCAAAGTTAACATGAAGAATAACATCAAAGGAAACAGAAATGGAAACGGAACAGAAGCGCCGTATGGAAACGATACCGAAGCCGCACGGGCACATATGCCGCAATTATAAATGCAAATGGTAATGGTAACAGCAACAATAACAGCAAAGGAAACAGAAACACAAAAGTAAACACAAGTGCATATGGAAACGCAAACCTAATCGCAACAGGCACAGTGACGAATTGCAAAATGCAAATGGTAACAGCAACAGCAAGGAAGATGCAAAACAAAAGAGAAATGCAAATGCAAATGAAAAAGCTGCCAGAAACACAAATGGCAATGCGCGTGGTGACACAAACAAAACACAAACGAGAAACAGTAGTGGAAATGCAAATGGTAACAGTAATGAAAGCATAGCGCAAATGACAACGCAAAGGGTAACGGACACGTGGCATACACGGAACGGTAATGCAACGGGACATAAACGCAAGTGGAAACAGTAACTGTAACAGTAACAGAAGTGCATACCCTGTTTTCCCAAACAGGTGCATAGAGAAACACAGTGTGTACAAAGAATGTATGCATTGTAATGGGCACTGACTTAACACGAGCATTAGAGTATTTAATTGCTAATATCTCCAGCAACTGCTGACATAGAAAAAAATTAAATGTCACAGAAATCATGATTTTCCTAGCTGAGTTTTTTGCCATTACGTGGCCAAAAGGCTATGTAACTTACAACAAAAATCTTATCTCGTATCGTTTTCGAGATACGAGCCCTGAAAGGCACGGAGTATGCCACTATGTTAGTCTATGGGGAAAAATGCCAAATTTGGAGTACTGTAACTTTGGAGCCATGCACTATTTTTTCACCAAACCACCAAAGAACTCATCTGTGAGATGTTGGTTGCGTGCCCTCAAATTTCGGCTCCAAAGACCAAACCGTTCTTTTCGTAGCAGGGTGACAAAGAATTCTGTCATTTTGCCATAGTCTGGAAAAAGTAGTGTCGTGATTTGTGAAAACTTTTGCAAAAATTTGTGAAAGTGTCACAAGTGCGACACTACTTTTCAGAAATTTGAAAACATATTTCTAGGTGTTTAACCCCAAATAAAGACATGGCTAGCATCCTCAGGGTCTGACTAGGTGAACACAAAAATAATTGTGTCCCTAGAGGTCCCAAATTTAAATGCCAAGCATTTCTGTGACCACTAACTGAAAAAAAATGGCTGACTCACGACACTACAGGGGTCATTTGCGACACTAAAAAGTGCATTTCACGACACTTTACTAGTTTTAACTTTTCCATTGACTTATAATGGAACTTGTTTTGAATAACTTTTGAACCGTTCAATATTTTTCATGAAATCTTCAAAAAGCACATCGGGGCTCTGGCTGCACATTATCTGAAGTGTTTGGACCGGTCGCGCAAACCATGCAACCTGTAGGCACGAGCAAAGAATGCGCCAAAAAAATGTAAATGCGCACACAGATGTCTTAATAACTCCACAGCTGTATATATGACTGGTACAACAGTTGGCAGAACCTAAGATCTATGGTTATGCCCCATGCCTGCAAATTTCAAGGCAAATCCATTGAACAGTGGCAAAAGTTATTAAGGTGCAACATTTGACCCTTTAACATTAAAGGGCTCCTCAAACCTACATATATAAGACAAAGAACCTCTGTGCATAAACACTGAGGCAAGGGTATCCCAAAGAGCATTTGGCTGGGAAGTCAAATTTCAAGAAAATACAAAATCACACATGCCCCCACAATGCAAAGCATCATGGGCTGCATATGCAAATCACCACAGAATGTTATGCTGGTCCAACTTTAAGCAGAATTGCATGGTGCCGAAGGCCTCTCACACAGTTTGCAAGGGTGCTAACAGAAGACATAGACACGTGTTTCATCCTACCAGGACTCATCAGTATGCCTTGTCTGTTTGACACCCCAGTGGAATGGACCAGCTACCCCTAAGGCACTGTGCCTGGGATATATTATGGTGAACCCATTAAAATAAAAACTATTTAAAGACAAAGAACCTCTGTGCATAAACACTGAGGCAAGGGTTACCCAAAGGGCATTTGGCTGGGAAGCCAAATTTCAAGAAAATACAAAATCACACATGCCCCACAATGCAAAGCATCATGGGCTGCATATGCAAATCACCACAGAATGTTATGCTGGTCCAACTTTAAGCAGAATTGCATGGTGCCGAAGGCCTCTCACACAGTTTGCAAAGGTGCTAACAGAAGACATAGACACGTGTTTCTGCCCTACCAGGACTCATCAGTATGCCTTGTCTGTTTGACACCCCAGTGGAATGGACCAGCTACCCCTAAGGCACTGTGCCTGGGATATATTGTGGTGAACCCATTAAAATAAAAACTATTTAAAGACAAAGAACCTCTGTGCATAAACACTGAGGCAAGGGTTACCCAAAGGGCATTTGGCTGGGAAGCCAAATTTCAAGAAAAATACAAAATCACACATGCCCCCACAATGCAAAAGCATCATGGGCTGCATATGCAAATCACCACAGAATGTTATGCTGGTCCAACTTTAAGCAGAATTGCATGGTGCGAAAGGCCTCTCACACAGCTTGCAAAGGGTGCTAACAGAAGACCATGATGCTTTGCATTGTGGGGCATGTGTGATTTTGTATTTTATATATATATATATATATATATATATATATATATATTCATTACAAAACTACGATAATGCATCAGTTAGGGTGTTTATTAAATTGTAAAAGCAGGAAATGCGATGTTAGGTTTCCCACCTACCACCACCACACACCAACAGGCATTAGGGTGTATCATGGGGTCTTCAGGCCCAACCCTCATCCACGTGTAAACAAGCTGACATGGTACAGTATAGGAGAATGGGGTGAGAGTTAGGCCTGAAGACCCCATGGTGCACCCCAATACCTGTTGGTGTGTGGAGGGTGGGGTGGGTGGTAGGGTGGGAACCCTAACATCGCATTTCCTATCTTATTATGGGTTAATAAATCCTCAACTTATGCATTAACATAGTTTTTTTGCCATGCATTTCCTTCATTTTGGGATAGTATACAGTGTCCTTATAAATATTAGGAGCAAGAGGTCCTTGGACCCTGCACTCCAGTCCCGCAAGTTATGTGCATGTGTAGCATAACTTCAGTGGATGCAAGCAACTTGGGCATGTTCAGGCAATTTGCACCAAACTATTAACATGGGCTTTTGAGACCACCTCTCATGGACATTGGAGCTGTGAACATGTTAATCCACCCTGACAGCTGAGTTCGCAAGCAACTGCGCCAGTCCACGCCACAGGTGCGAAAACACATTCTGGGTAGGATGTGACAACTGACAGCTGTACTGTTCATGAGGAGGTGTGAAATAATGGCAATGTTGAAAATCTGGAGTGACAATATTAAAATTGGTGAAGGTATGAGCATGCATAGAAACTGTGTAATGCACACTCGTAATGTAACCGTTTCTGGGAATTTTGCATTTTCAACATGGGCTTTTGGGAACCCATGTCATGAACACTGGTACTGTCATTCCATTAATCAGTCCCAAAAGGTGATTCCACACATCAACTGTTAAATCACCTTTCAGGACTATGTAATGATATGACACAGACATTATTCATGTGGTGGGGTCCCACAAACCCATGTTAAAAATCTGAGGTCAAAATTTCACATTGCTGAGATAGCAACATAAGTTGTAAACCCCATTGACAGCCATTATACAGCGCTTACCATGTTTCCCTCAGTTGCAGTTGGCTTTGCAGAAGCGCGAACTGTCCCTATCCCACAGGAGATCACAGCAAATCGACCTTGGAGAGGTAAGTATGAGGTAAGTGGAGGTAGGTGCACAGAAGGAGGGTCGGATGGGGAGGGGGGATGGGGAGTTGATGAGGACTGTTTTCTTTTTCAGGAGAGTAAAAAAACAGTGGATGTCGAGGAATGGTTTTCTACATTTACAGGTTAACATTCCAACATACAACTATTGAGCACACTGGGGTGGGCTCCCAGTGTGCCACATGGATTGAGGGGATACATGCTGCCAACGGAGGATTGGGCACCCCAGTTGACATAAACAATATAACTTTTGGGCACACTGAGGTGGGCTCCCAGTGTGCCACATGGATTGGTGGCGATACATGCTGCCGATGTGGGATTGGACACCCCAATCAGCATAAACAATATAACTTTCAGACACATTGAGGTGGGCTCCCAGTGTGACATGTGGATTGGAGGGACATGATATGGGGGCTAGAGACTCATGATGTGGATAGGAGGACCAATAGATTACCAGGGAATTCTCCTGGCTGTAATTTGAAGTTACACTTTAAATTACTTCAGGTAACTTTGAATTACTGCCAGGGTCACCACCACAGTACCGCATGCATTTTGCTGGTGGTAATTAGCGCCATGCTACAGGTGGTGCAAGACCCTGTAGTGCAGTGCTAATCTTTGAATATGCCACTGCACTGGCATTCATGGCCAATCCCTGACTTCCCTCCCTACATACATTACCTTTTAGCATTGGAGCTATCACACAGCGCTGGCGCTAAAAAGGCTTTGAATATTGCAGAATGGTACCAAATACGAGCTCTTCCAGATTTGTGCCATGTGCAAAGCTTTGAATATATGGCCCCAGATACATAAGAAAGGTGTGACACTTCCCAAGGAGAAGGAGGGCTAACGATGCCTGACATGCATCTATACTATCTAGCAGTGCACTGACCCCTGTAATAACTCTGTGCTAAACAGAAGGTAGACTTGGGTTGGATGGACCTGGAAATGGACACAGGGCACCCTATACCCTTGTTTACCTACCCTATGACTGGGTTACTCCAGCCTTGTTGGCCTCATCAAAATCCACTGATGTGGCTGGCCCAGTGGTGCTGAGGGCTGAGGCACTGGACGCCACACCTTGTGCCATGCCGCAACCCGGGTTTGGGAGCGAGCCTGGGTCATTGGGTGTCAGCCGGGAGGGAGAGGATTGAGCATCTACTGACTGCTCTCCTCTCCCTGGGAGGGTTCAGGGCACCCACCATGCTGTAGCAGCCTCAATGGTGATCGGAGGTTCCACAGTTATGGTGCACCTAGAGGGAAAGGAGCACGGTGGACATCAGCACCCAGTGCCCAGACATCATTGCATGTCCGTACTCTAGGGACACAAATACAGTGGAAAATGACAGTCAGTTGTGGCAGCTTGATGGCTGTGCCTCCGCACACCCTTGGACCCATATGGAATTGCTCCTGGGTATTAGATCTGGGCCTGGCAGCTGGGGATTAGGGGTCCCGCCATGGGCACTATGTGTGCTAGTTCTGTGTGAGTGAGCTGTCAGGGGTTGCATGGGGTGCAGAGGATGGCAGCTGGAGGAATGCAGACCAGTCGCAGGAGCAGAAATAGAATTAATAAAAAATTTAAAAATCCACTAATGCAGCACACTTTACAAGTCCTTCTTAAAATTTGATCTATCACACTTGCACCCAATGAAGTTGAGCCATGTCACGATAATTGTTGGCCACCCAATCCCCTCCCCTGAGAGAGGATAGAAGATATTGGCACTGGAACCATAGATCTCTCATAAGATTTAAATAATTTATGTAGAACGGGCTGTATCTTTTTCACAGAACTGCAGCAAAATTTTACTTACCACAGCAAGTCTTCTGTCATTTCTTGCAGGCTCACCACTGCCTACAAACAGACTGGAGACTCGCCCATATTAACTAGGACCAAAAAAGCACTTGAAGAGTTCTTGTACTGGGTCTCAATGCTGGTCGGTAGGTGAGGCAACAGAGAGTTGGCATATAAAATGCTGTAGGGCTCTACACACTCTGAGTTCTAAGCAGTCAGGGCAGCCTGAGAGCAGGAATCCCATGTCCAAATAACCGAGAAGGATTGAAGGTCCTTATGGGAAACTGGCTGGTGTACCACATCTTCTTCCACATGGAGAAAGTTCTGTTGGAAATGCCTTGTGTGTTTCTTTTCACACTCCATCCATAACTAAACGCTTTGTAGTAGGGGATCTGACCTATACTGGTAGAAGTGTGGGCAGGTGGGCACACACCACCAAATCTTTTGGAGCTGTCTACAAATAAAGATGCATCGATCACAGATTCACACAGATCTGGAAAGTATCTGGGACTTAGCATTTCCTTTATGTTTGAGCACCTGTTTCTCTGTAAAAATTCCTGGTATTGGCGTGGACTGCAGCAGATGCTTTTCAGATCTTTCTGCTTGGTTGCAATAAAAATAATTATACTTAATTTACAGAAGACTGCCACACTGACTATTGAAGTATGGAGGTCAAACCTGAGAGAGCCCCAAACAGCGAACACATTACTATGAAGTTGCAGCTACCCAGGAAAAGCATTCAGAGATATGGTGCAGATGGGACTCCTATGACATGCTCAGGGATGAGGTAGCACCTCAAGGAGGGGAGCCAGCAGATTGCTGCCCAACTTGGTGCACAACAAACCCAAGTGACTGAGGGGAATGTCTCTGAGCTCTGACTGGTGAAGGGTAGCTCTACAGTGGGAGGAAGATGCAAACTTTGGCAACAAAAGTCAGAGAATCCAAGACACAAGATGATCTGTGTATTCTTGGGCCCCTTTCCTCTTCCTCTTCTCCTTTTACTACTGTACCATCCTAGGTTCTGGTCTCAGTGAGCATTCTTATGGATGGGATGACAGCTACCACACCTTTTGTGAGTTAAGGTTTTTATGTTACAGTTGTTTTTTATACTAATTCCAGGGATTCTTTGTAACGTTATTATTTTGGACATTCTCTAGACTTGGAGAAGACATATTGGCCAAACTGTTTCAACATGGACTACTGAATTATGAGTCTGGTCACTGCCTTGTAATTTTTTATTGTCTGCTTGAATGCTATACTCAATTGGAACCTATTAATGAGTCTGAGTTATAAAAAAGTTGGTGCCTGTTCCTTGTAGAGTGCCAGAAGCCAGAAATTTATTTTGAAAAAATATTTTAAGGCTACTTGGCATAGTAATAGACTTCTTGTAGATATTCCAGAGTAGGTCTACAAGAAGGAAGAGGGAAATTACCCAGTGAATTGTGAACGGCATTTTAGTGTGCCTCCACCTAACCCTACCCACTCATTTCCATAGAGCTTGCAAACTAGGACTTAAATAGTATACCAAATTCCATATAACACACTAATGCAAGGCATCATGGGAACTGTATGCAAATCACCATGAAAATCATTCTGCATACTTCTCACAATGTATATTGAATTTCCCATTTCTTTGAAAATTGACTTTGTTGCTAATGCCCTTCCAGGATAAATCTTGCTTCAGTGCTATTGCACTCTAGTTGTCTTTAAAATTGGTTTACTGTTTAGGGCTTACCACCATGACCCAAATAAATGAGACTATGAGATTGGTTTCTTCCTCTTGAGGGGCTGAGATAATATCAGACCCATACACAGTTGTAGTGGTGGGTGGCACCTTTATGAAGAACATAGAGGTTTTCTCTCACTTCTTAAAACTGCCTACACAAACTGGTGTTTTTTTTTCTGTAGCTCACATTGGAACAGTTTCATTAAGTGATTATCTTGTCCTGATTTAATGGTAGCCATAGGCTGTCTTTGGTTATTAATGTGTTGGACTGTAGTAGTTGGTTCATACACATCTGGGCTAAATGAATAGTGGTGTAGTAAATCCAGGTGCAGTCAAAGACTGTAAATAATGACAGCACCTGGAACCATGCACTGAGACACAGAGGGTGCAAAGGGAAGTAAGCCCCATTGTGGGGGATGCACTCCCTGCACCCCTGTCATTATGATAGTAAACTCCATGGAGGGACACAGCAAGGAGCAGGAGGCAGACAGGTGCCCTCACCCCACCATGGCCGTAAGTCCAGGATGCCCAGTTGAGGTGTATCCATTTTACAGTGTCCTTCTTCCTCGCCCTTGTCTCGGTGCCTTGTTAATGGTATACCGTGGTAGTGTTGTTTTCCCTGGCACTATGCCAATATGTATACACTGTTTCTCTCTACTCTGGCCCTGGAATCTAGTGAATGACCCCTTATTAACTCTATTCCTTTCCATTACTGCTGCCAATGGTGCTGTGTGCTGCCTATCTCTTCCCTTGCTAGAATGAACATTTCAGCTCACAAAACTGTGGCCCCTGCAAGAACTGCTTTTAGCAATTCTACTGAGGCAGAGGGTGCTGTGCCTTGTGACCAGTTAGTAAGGGTGCAAGGGAGCTACTGTGCTACTATGCATAACACAGCACCTCCATACATACCAGCACCCTCATTAATTCTATACGCTCTTCCCCCTTTCCTAGTACTGGCACACACTCACCTGTGTGCCATCAGAGGAAAAGACTTGCAACTGCTTTGTGTACAGTACATAGTGGAACGATACAGAAATGTACTGCAAAGTGATCACAGATTTATTCTACTCACAAGGATTTGTTTGTGCCTCCACATAACCCTGCTGGTCCAATGATTTCCCTATAAAGATAGTAGTTTTTGTTTGTTTAGAATTAGAAATTGGCAGGGAAAGGCAATGAAGACAAAACACATTTCTAAGTGCATCTTAGGAGCGCAGCAAGGTTAATTGACTTGCTTAAGGTTACACAGTGGTGGTTGGGGGTTTCAGATCAGGTCTGTTGGGTCTCCAAGTTCACAGCTTGATGCTTTAACCTTCTAGGCTATAATGCTTATACAGCATATAAGGTCATATAGTATATTCTTTGCAAAAACTTTGTTAACACACACTAGTTAGGGTTTCAGTTAACACCACAAAGTAGGAAATGCGGCATTAGGGTTTCCAACCCTAACTCCCACCCCACCCTCAAGCAGCATAAGGAAAACAATAGGGCTTTGGGTCTCCAGAGTCTTGGTGAATCAGTGGTGGGGTCTTCCTTGAGGTTGTCAACCCTAAGGGTCACCCCTGCCCCAGCCCATAGCCTCCTGTCTGAAGCACAAGGTACAGCTGCAAGACAATACTTTATAGTGATACATTTTCAAAGGTAGAGAACTATGTCTCACAATCTGCTGTAGCTCTTCATGCATGAAGAAAGGAGATGACATCTGATTTCACTCAGGGAACAGGGTGCGCATTAGGGTTGACTATCCCAAGGAAGGCCCCACCACTAATTAGCCAAGACTCTAGTGAGACCCAAAACCTAATATTTTTCCTTTTGCTGCTTGGGGTGGGGAGGGGTGGGGAGTTATGGTTGGAAACCCTAACTCCACATTTCCCTACTTTTAGCATTAACTAGAACCCTAACTGGAGCAATAACAAAGTTTTTGCAAATAATTTCCTTTCATTTTCAGATAACAGAATCATATCCTCATTCATTCAGGTCCCTTCAGGACTTGCGTGATCAGATACAGATGTGCAGGGCCCTTTGAGACCTGTGCCAAGGGAAGACTCTGTCTGCCTAAGGAAGTGCAGGACCCAGAAGTCAGGGCTATCTGGTCCCTGCACTTCCATGTGGCTACAGATGTAGACACACAGGGCAAAGAGTCCATCTGTCAGCCAATGCACAGGGCCCTCTGCCACCCACATGTACAGAGGTGCAAGGTTGTATTCAAGAGAAGACTTGTCTTCACTATATGGTACCAGGGCCTATGCAGACAATGCAGCAGCTTTCATTCCCTTTCTGGGGTGGGTGTCACATAACACACCATCCCCACCTTCACACCCTCACCCCATGTAGCTGGGTCACTGTGCTTGCCCCAAACTCAGTTCACTGGCATGGGATCACAAAGCATACCCACTGGGGTGAAGACTGGCACTACACATAAAGTTTCGCAATATATTATAATTTTTTTATTTTGACCCCATATTTTCAAGATAGTAATTTTATGACTCTTATAAACATGTCATGTGGCATTTATAGTATATTGTCTGAAATGTCATTTTGCACCACAAGTGTGGAAACCGTCTCATCCAAGATTTAAAATTACACCTGTCTCATTTATGAGGAGGTATGGAAAAATGGCTATGTTGAAAGTTAGAAGTTAAAATATTGAAAATTAGCAAAGTTATGAGTGAATGTTGAAATACTGCAACTTTCCCTCATAACCTGGACATTACCACATTTGTACACAAATTTTAGCATAGCCTTCTTAGTACCCCACCTCACGAATCTGGTAATGAAAACTTTCGAAATCCCCAAAACGTCATTCCATGTCACAGTTATGAAAACACATTTTGGCCAGGATTTAAAAACAGTTGTCACTTTCATGAGGTGGTGTGAAAAATGGCTATGTTGAAAATTTGGGGTCAAAATATTGAACATTACCAAAGTTATAACTGAGCATAGAAAAATGTCAAAGTATGCTCAAATGCTCATAACTTTGTCTATTTTTATGTTTTCTTGTGTGTGCAGTGCACAAGAAACATATTGAAATAGTAGAGTATTGCAGAGGTGTGGCAATGTTGTGGCCAATGCAGTGGTCTGTTTAATGGGCATGTCCTCGGTCACCAATTAATGCTGAAGCTGCCGATGATGGCACTTTCAGAGTGAGCGCCGCACTTGAAAGAAATCTGTTGCTGTAATCAGGGGCAGTTTCATCATTGCAGCAGCAGTCCCTCTCCCTCCCAACCAGGCACACAGTAGGACAACAAATTAAAATATTAGCTCCTTCCACTGCTGCTTCCCACCCTGCACCCTCCATTCTCCATCCCCTGCTGACAGGGTGCTGAATCCCATGTCAGCATGTGTCCCCTGAGCCCTCCCCCATTAATGTAGCCCACGCCAGAGTGCCAAAATACTTTTGATATTTCTGACACCGGGATGCCCATTCCCAGTGTTGGATGCATTGCCCTCCCACCCCTATGTTCTTAGCCGACCTTAGGGTGCTCAATCTCTGGGTCGGCATTGATCCCCAGTACTTTGGCACACTGGGGCCCACTCCCATGTGCTTAAATCCATTTGTTAATATTTCACCTGCAAAAAAAACTCTCATGGCGTCTTTTTTTTAAACCTGAAAAAGAAGAAAATGGTCCCTCATCATTCCGCTGGCCTCCTCCCAACCCACACCCTCCCTCTGTGCACCCCACCTCCCTGCACCCCTCACCCATACATACCTCTGGAGGTTGGAGCAGCAATTTTCTGTGGACTGGAAACACGTCTGCACTCTTCAAAGACCAACGGAACTGAAGAAATGACGGTAAATCCTATAATGGCAGTCAATGGGGGTTCAACTTAGTTGATATCTCAGCCAATGTTTGAGATTTGGTCCCAAATTTTTAACCTGGGGTTCTTGGGATGCCTCCTCATGAACACTGGCATGGACATTTCATTTCTCAGTCCCAAAAGGTGATTTTGAGGTTGTTGCACGGAATTACCTTTCAGGACCAATTAATGAAATGACAGTGCCACTGTTCATGAGGTGGGGTACCAAATAGCCCTTTTTTGCAAATTTGGTGAAGAAGAACTCCAAAAAATGACTGCGTTACAAGCGTCCATTGCACAGTTTCTCGCATGCTCGTAACTTCATCAATTTTAATATTTTCACTCCAAATTTCCAACATTGTCATTTTTTCACACCCCTTATGAAAAGTGCAGCTGGCATTTTGCATCCTTCCCAAAATGTGTTTTTGCACCTGTGGCACAGAATGGTGTGGTCACTGTGTGAAATCAACTTTGAGACAGAGTAATGAATTCACAGTGCCACTGTTCATGAAGGAGGTCCCAAAAGGCCAACTTGAAAATTTGGTGAAAACATTCAAAAAATGACTGCATTATAAGCGTGCATTGCACAGTTTCTATGCACAATTTTAACTGTATCACTTTTCACATTTTCCTCCAGATTTTCAACATTCCCATTTCTTCAAACCTCCTCATGAACAGTACAGCTGTTATTTTCACATCCTGCCCAAAATGTGTTTTCACACCTGTGGCACTGAATGGCACACTCACTGTGTGAAATCACCTTTGGGATTGAGTAACAAAATGATACTGCCAATGTTCATGAGGTAGGGTCCAAAAGCCCATGTTGAAAATATGGAGCAAACATACCAACAAATGCCCAGGGCATTAGGGTTTCCAACCATAACGCCCACCCTGTACAGACTGAGAGGCTATCAGGAGTGTGCCTTGGGGTCTTTGGGTCTCAATGTTCACCCCATTCTCCTATACTGCACCAATCTCAGCTTATTTCCTTATGAAATGGGGTGAGCTTAAGGGTCAAGACCCTCAAGGCACACTGTGGCATTCCTTGGTATCTGATGGGTGGGGTGAGGGGGAATGGCATGAGGTTATGGCTGATGACCCAAAGGTACACCCTAATGCCTGTCAGTCTTTGCAGGGTGGGGTGAGGGGTTGGTGTTACTTCAATACTTCACTGCCATTCCTATTATGCATCTCTCCAACTCCTGCACTACCAATGCCAATACCAGCAAGCAAACATTTGGCATTGACAAATGCTTGTTACATATTTGACTCCAAATTTTCAACATAGGCTTCTTATGATCCCACTTCATGAACAAGGGCAATGAACATTTTCAAATCCTGCCCAAAAGGTGATTTCAAAAGTGACTGCAAAATCACCTTTCAGGACAGATTTGCATAATTCCACCACCATTGGTTATGAGGTGGAGTACCAAAAGGTCATATTGAAAATTTTATGTAACACTATTCAAAACTGAGGAAGTTATGAATAAAAGTTCACAATGCATTGAAATACATTAAACTGCACTTACCTGATTTTCTTATACTGCAGTCGCTGGTTTCAGCAGGAAGACATGTCTTCCATCAGAGTGGATCTACACCATGGGACATGTTCAGGTGAGTGAGGGTGTAGGTGTGGGATTTTGGGTGGTAGGGGTCAGTTCATCAAGGAAGCCTTTTCATTTTTACAGGATTAAAAAATAATTGAGAAACTATTTTCTTTATTTCCAGAGATATTCCAGCACTAGGGACTGGACACCCCAGTGTTGGGCTTACTGTTCAGTGGCACTGGGGTGGGTACCCTGGTGCCACCATGTACTTAGTGGAATGGGTGCAGGTGACCTGGAGGAGGGGAGAAAGAAGTGGTACCGGGGTGGGCACCCAGGTCCACTTAACACAGATAGATAGATAGATAGGCAGACAGACAGACAGACAGAGACAGAGATAGAGATAGAGAGAACAGGGGATCACTGGCTCACTGCTTGAACTGAAGCTGGCAGCACAACTCCAGCTATGGCTTCAGCATTCAAGAAAGTCCTGCTGTTCTAGTACAGAGAATGTGGGTGAATGGTGCCTCTAACTAAGATGGGCAACCTGGATTTTGTGGTGCCCAGCAAATGTATTTCTGGGCATTTGTTTAAAAACAAACACCAGAATCTACCTAAATGGGTCCCAATTAGCTAGGTTCAGGTGTTTGTTTTTAAAATATATATAATTGTTATGTATTTTTTATGTTATATAGTTTTGGGGGATGAGATGGTGACTGTCATGACAAGAAACTTTTTTGTGCTGTGAGAGCAAGTGGTGAGAAACGATCTGCACATGGAATTTTTGTGTCGTATCAGAACTTTTGCAAACCCCTACTGAGCATGCTCAAAACAGAAACATAAACTTTAAATCCATATAACTCTGGAATCTTTTAATATTTTTCATGAAACCTTCCAAAGGCACTACCTTGGCATAGCATGCTTCTACCCTGAAAATTTCAGAAATAAATATTCCATTCCATGTAGGCTGAACATGACAGCAAAACCAAAAATGCATGTTAAGTATAGGAAATAAAAAAATTGACATCTACAGGAAAATGACATATGTGGATCTCAGAAACTGCAAATACGCCATCACAAAACTTTCCATGTCTTTAGAGTTTACCTACTAGACAATGCATGTAAAATTTCAGCTAATTGTGTCAAATGCTGCCAAAGCTATTAAGTTGCAAAGTGATGTGTTTAACACAGAATATATCACTCAACTCTAACTATACTGGCACCACTGTGCCAGTATAATCAAACTACACATACCCTACTCTTTATTTTACAGTAGTAGCCAGAAATATGTCTCAATAATTCCTTACATATATCCAGATCTATCACAGGAAATCCCATTGAAATAAATTGTGATTTCTTGTGAAATAGATATATCTAGATACACAGGACATGCCTCTAGCTACCATTGTATTTTCAGCTACAACCATGTAATAATTGTTTTGGATTAAAATATTTAATTGAACTGGTGTCTTACTTGTTTGGGTTTTACAGAATAGTACATGTTGAATTAATTATGCACAATGTATGAAGAAGCACATGTACTATATTGATCAACGAAGCAATAATGGCCAATTTTGGTCACATACTGTAAATGTAGCAATTGGGCAGGTGTATGTAAATTAGGTACATTCCAAATACTTTGTTTGCTTATGGAACAAAAATATTTAGTTTTAGAGTAGTAATTTAAAATTTGTCAAATGTACTGTGCACCTGTCTAATACCTTGTGAGCCTGCTGTTCCCCTGTTAAGTGCTTAATACCTGTTCCACTGTATGTATCAACTGTAACTACTGTATATTAATTCCAATGCATGTAATTGCTGTAACTAATTCTGGGTCGCCCTGAAAAAGGGAGTTCTGGTCTCAGTGGCTTACCCGTCACCAAAATCAAAATAAATAAATTATGCAGTCTATGTTTATAACAGAATTTTTTCTTATAATAAACAATTCTGACAAATTCATTTTAGAGTGATCAGAAAGCCTATCTAGCACCCATGACAAAAGTGATGGAATCTGATATTGAGATCAGCGACCAAAAATAAAGTTTTGTTCAAGGCTAAATTAGTTATCTGAAGGATATATATATATATATATATATATATATATATATATATACACACAACACACACACACACACATATACATATGTATGTATGTGTGTGTGTATGTATCAATAGCTAAAGGCAAGTATAACATTTCAGTTGATACAATTTCAAAACATTATTGTGTTTGAGGCCCCATTTTCAAAGATTAGCGTGTACAGTACATAATATGCATCATTGGTTGATCAGTCAACCAATGAGCGATACTATGTACTGTACATGCTCATGTGATAGTTCAGTTGGTGGCTGGCCATGGTGATGTGAGGAGGGCTGTGCCAGTTGCTGGCACAGGTTAGGTTGGGGAGCGGGGTGGTGTGTCCACTACCTGCTGGGGTGGGGGCTATTAGAATACCAGGGAATTTATTCGGTTGGGATGATGATCGGAGAGTGGGGAAGGGATGGACCACTGGACCACCAGGGTTTATAAAAGGATTACTGGGGAAGGGATAAGGGCTAGAGGGACTACTAGACCACCAGGGATTGGAATTGAATTACTGGGGAAGGGACTCGGGCTAGGGAGGGCCACTAAACCACCATGGATTGAAACTGAATTAACAGGGATGGGATTGGGGCTAAGGAGGGACCACTAAACTACAAATGTGAATTTCTATTTATATAGGGACATGGATTGGGGCTTTGAGAGACATGGCCCTGCACACTAGGGTTAGGCACTCACATGCAGATCAGCCCATAATGTGCATGCATATGGCCCCTTAGCACTGTGCATACCCAATAGACTTATTTGCATGTTTGGGCTGAATATCACCCATGGGGACCATGGTACTCATCAGTGTGCACCGTGCTTTACACCTGCACCAAACATGGTGACCAAATGCCGTGGGCCACACTACCAGGATCTGATATTCAAACAGATAGCATGGTCAGTTCAGATAATGCTGTCTGTTTAAATATGGTGCCGGAACTGGCCAGCCCTATTGTTTCACACGGTACACTTGTTTACGCACTACAGCTGGTTGGCTCTGAAAATGGGGCCCTTAGTTTCTTTTATGTTTGGATACTAAATGTTATGTAATTTAGTTTCTGGAATCCTTGTTGAAGCAGTGATATTTGTTAATCTGCAAAAAATTCAGCATATAGATTTTTAAGCAACAGTGTATTTCTGACATCATTAGATTCATCTTCAGTATATTTTAATTTTCTCAGATATTTTTCAAACAGCTTTCTATGCTAGTTTTGCAACACACAGACATGGTCATGCCTTGGACTTAGTATTCTTGCTGGCGGCTTGAGGTAGGTAACCTTGACATTGATCTGGTCATTTGGTTGGATCACTGCATGGTGAAGTTCTCATTCAGGGTCCCCATGTAGTCCTCCCCTGTGGAGATGGTCTGCTACTGCCCTTAAAGAAGTTGTCCCAGTAGGAATTCAGACAGTAATGGACCTTTTGGGCATGATGGTTGCTTGTGGGGCAGGATTGGGAGAGGCAGTGATGGGCTATAACAGGGCTGTTGCCTTGGCTCCTGATTCTGTCACATCAGTGTATACACGACTTAGGTATTCTTGCATAAATCCCCATGGTTTGATGGGGACCTCAGGGAGAGGAAGATCATGGGTTGGAGGTTGGAGTGTTGTTGGCAGAAATTCAGGACTGATGAGGACAAGCTGACTTTGAGAACTTACAGCACGGAGTTTCAAAGAGCTATGTCCCATAAGAAGGCAACATTACTGTCCAGGAAGATTGCTTCAGGGAAGAACAGAATGGCTCCACTCTTCTGGATTGTGGACAGGATATTTTATCCTACATGTCTACAATGGACAAGGACAGTTTTGGCTGCCAAGTGTGAAGATTTCACTCAGTTTCTCTCTAATAGAGTGTCTTCTATCAGGTCTGGGATGGCCCTGACTGGGCTGTTGCATCATTACAGAGAAGAGATGGTTGTCAATAGGAGCACTGCTTCTGTCTGGAGTGAGTTTAAGCCAATGGAGGTGGAAGAGGTTTGTGAGGTAATCTTGAAGTTATGGCCGCTGTTGTGAACTGAATCGTAAGCTCAACACATCTCCTAGTGGGCGTGTGGGGTCAGTAAGTCTGGTATTTGCTGAGATTGTCTAGTGTTGTCTCTCAGAGGGGTACTTCCTAGTGCTTTGAAATTGGCACTGGTGAAGCCGCTACTGAAAAACTATCTTTGGACCCAGACTGCTTAGCGAATTTTAGACCAGTCTCTTTCTGGGAAAGGTTATTAAGAGGACAGTGGCACGGCACTCAAGGTATATCTCACTGTCTTTTACATGTATGAGCCTCTCCAGTTGGGATTTAAGCCTAGGTACAGTACAAAGACTGTGTTTGTCAGGATGCAGAATGATTTCCTCAGGGCTAGAGATAGAAGGAATGGTCAGTTCTCATTCTTCTGCAGCTAGAGGCACCTATGAGGTGTCACATCTGTGCGTCACCGAGAGTGCCAGGTGTATGCATCTCTGAGCAGGTCCACGCTGCAAGCTCCAGTCTGAGGCGTTATATTTCGCTATGTCCTGTAGATGTATGAAACCCAAAAGCTATGATTAATACTTCAATACATTTTTTTTTCTACAAATTACTCTTACCAGTATGTCAAAAGTGCTTGCCTCACCCAGGAGCTTATGGGCATTTATTTTGCCAACAAGTGACACACTCGTAATCAGAAAAGCATGGCAAACATTGACTCTGGGCCAACTCTCACAGACGTTCTATTCAATCACCCAGCTTGCTGGATTTACAGCAATTACAGGACCCCCTGATTTCCGCTCTCTGCAACCCCAGTGGTAAGACCAAGAACATTGCACAGGTAATATTTTTCCTTACTTGCAAAAATATAAATCCAAGCAGTATGCAGAATAAAGCCAAAGAAATGCCTGGAACATCCTCTGAGGGTGCGTTGCCTGCAGCAGTAAATGAGTCACAAGCCCACTTGGAAAATATATCACAAAATGGGAAGGGTTAAACAGTGCTGAATTCTACCTCTGCAGCCGATGATGCACTGAATGCAGGAGGTATTTTACTCAGCAAACTGAAAATATCAAAGGCGGTACACTTCAAATGGAGTAACTACTTAAAAACACAGCATTGGTCATTAAGGAGAAGTGCTTGAATGATGACCACATTTAAAATGGAGGTTCTACAAATGCTTGGCGAAATTAAGAGCTCTATCACTGCCATCTCGGCGTCATTTGCAGAATTAAATACCAAATTAGAACAGCTGGCAATATGCACAGATGCCGCTTGAAAACAGAATCTCTACATTGGAAGATCTAACTAACCCTTTACTATCTAAACCAACGCAATTCACTAAGCAGCTGCAGCTTTACAAGACCGAGTTGCCGAACAAGAAGCTAGGGCTCGATGGGATAATTCATACTTAAGCAAGCTCCTGGAGGGATTGAGGCAATGGAGATCCTCTCCCTTTTCTGAAAAACTTTTAACCCTTGCCATGAATCGGCCATATCTGGAGGAGAACATTCATTTGGATAGAGCTCACAGGGTTGGAAGTCGTTTCATGAATCACACTTACCCTAGAATAGTTTTGTTAAGCCTCATAAATTTCTTGATAGAGAGGCCATTCTCCAAAAGCTCAAACTGAAAAGGGTCTCACTTTTGAGAACATAAAGTTTAATGCTTTTCCCGATATGTCTCTTGAAATAAGCGCAAAATGTAAACTTTTCAACCCGTCAAACAAAAACTCTATCACAAGGGATTCATTTCTCAATTAATTATCCGCCAAACTAAGATTCATAGTTAATGGCAAGCTGCATACTTTTGATGATCCAGAAGAAGCATTAGCTGCTTTCAAGGAGGAATATGGCGAACCAGTCTTCGCAAAGGACAGTCAAAAGCAACATAGAAACAACTCTTATCATTCTACCGGAGAAGACAAACTTAATGACTTGAATGTGGGTACATAATGGCACTAAAATACTCAAGAAAGAGTCTCCAACATAAAGAAATTAGACTTACGAGTCCCATAGACATGAACAAGCAACCTAGGTTCTCAACAACCTGCTATCTACATATATATGATCCTTAGATCAATTATGTCTTATATTTATTTATGTGTAACAAAGAAACAGGCATTTATTTCTGTGGGATCATGCGTTATATTAAACCAAACTAACTAAAAAAGAAAAAGGTCTCTATGAAGGTATGGGCATTTGTTTTTGCACATACAGTCATTAGGACATTAGAGGAATTAGGAACATATAAATCCATGGTGTGGGGATATAGGAATACAGCTACATTTTAAAATCTAAAAGTGGAACTTAATATTTAGTCTCTTAATAAAAATAATGACTGATTTCTATTTTTCTAACAGAATATAGCTGGAGCTTATCTATGACCTTGGCTCAGAGTACAGTGATGACACTTTCTGTCATCATGTCTCAGGGAGGGTCTGGAATCTCTTAGATTCCAGTTTATGGTTCTACAGCAGGAGGTGGGGGATAGGGACTTTGCTCTCTGCTTTTTATTTAATATATAGTTTCTAGCCAAAAGCAACAGTAGACAGGTTGATAAGTAAAAATCGAGCATACAGAAGAATTAAATCAAGGGACCCAGCAGAGTAATTAATAAAACAAATATGAATGAATACCTTCACCTTCTATCTTGGAATGTTAAAGGCCTTAAAATAAAACCAAGATGCTATGTATTATTAAATTTATAAAAAAAATAAAATAAATATAGCAATGATTCAGGAAACTCATTTCTATGCTAAGGGGTCTTCATGGTTTTGCAATCGGTGTGGTCCAGGGATCCTGTCTAATTTTACAAATAACTCGAGAGGCATTGCTATTACATTTAACAAACAAAATCCTTATCCAAAAGTAAATAAAACAGAAATCAATAAACAGGGCTGATGGGCTATAACAGATATAAATATTCCAAACCTAAGAGTTATGTTAGCAACTATATATGCACCAAACACAAACAGTCCAAACTTTTTACTCAATTATTTTAACCCTCTCAACCTTTTCACCACCATACAATACTGGAGGAGACTTTAATATAGCTCTATTTTCCCAGGACAAAACTTCTAAACTAGACAAGGCACACCACTCATGAAATATAATCAAAAATATATATTAGAATTTAAGCTATAGATCCCTGGCTCACTAAAAACACTTCTCAAAAGATATATTCTTATTATTCACCGTCTCAATTCTCCTATTCTAGAATAAACTACTATTTAATTTCAGAATTACTTAAACACACCATTATAGATATACAATATCCTGGGATCTTGATATCTGACCATTCACCATGTATTCTGAAAGTTAAAATCACAAAACATCATAACACATCTAGATACTGGAAAATGTATCACCCATTAATTAGAATACCACATATCTCAGAGACCTTAGCTAAAGACATTTAAGAGTTCTTTAATAATAATACATAATCTGATACATCAATAAATAATATATGGGACACATTTAAAATCTGGTTAAGAGGCTGCCTAATTGGTTTTGAACAAATTAGATATAAAAAACATTGCTCCCTCATAAATCAGCTGATCATGGATATAGCAACCCTTCAGGCTATTCATACTCAGATATTGGACCACACAATTTTTAACCAACTTACTAAAAAAAGAACACCTTAATACCTTACAAACCGACATTATTAATCGACAAATTCTACAGACTAGGTCTAATTATTTATACTTATCAGATAAGCATCAAAACTTTAGCACGGCAAACCAGAAGGGACCAACAAAAAAATGATTTCTTAGCAATTAAAAATCAACAAGGGAACTATAGTAGAGGATCCAACAGAAATCAACACATGCTTTTTAAGATATTATCAGGAACTCTATCAATCTGAAAGCACCCATATAGAGATAGAAAAATTAAAATGTATTTGAAGCAAAATCCTCCCTCCACTATTCCCATCAAATTAAAAATATTCTGCTCAGAGATGTAAAATATGAGGGAAATAGGACAAGCCATTCTTAATCTCCCTGCAAATAAATCTCCTGGTCCGGATGGCTTGGTAATAGAATTTTATAAACACTTGAAAACTGTTCTCATACTTATATTGTTAAAACTTTTCAGTTCTTTTAACACCTCATAAACACTTCCTAAGTCTTTTACGAAGCGATAATTTGTGTTTTCTCCAAAAAAAATAAAGATCCATTGAGCTGTTCATCCTATCACCTCATCTCCCTATTAAATGTTGATTATAAAGTTTTCACCAAAATTATAGCTAAAAGAATAGAAAATATATTACCATACATAATAAACAAAGACCAAACTGATTTTGTAAAAGGCAGAACACTCAGAGAAAATATAACACACACTATAAACATTATATCACAGTCCAAATCAGATGATGCAGTGTTTCTAGTAGTAGATGCAGAGAAGCTTTTGACAGGGTGGAGTGGAACTACATGTAGAAACAATTTGGGAGATGGGGCTTGGAGAACAACTCATTGGATGGTTACAGCTGCTATACAGTACCCTTCTTCTGTAGTTAAAACCAATGAAAACATTTCACAACTTTTTATTTACATCAAGGCACAAGGCAAGGTTGCCCACTTTCACATTTAATATTCACACTTAATAATTGAAATCTTAGCTGACAGAATATGGAAAAATCCAAAATTCAGGGAATCCCTATTAATAACACATCTACAAAATAAGCTTGTATGCTGATGACATCTTACTATACGTATCTTCCCAGATACCTCAATCCCAGAACTTATAAAGGTAACAAAGAATATGGTGAACTATCCAGATATAAAATCAACTGGGACAAAACTGCTATTATGAAATTGAACAATCATATTAACATAAATATGCCGGACAGTCTTAACTGTCAGATCAGCACCAGTATACAATATTTAGGCATAACAGTAACTCAGACTTATGACAATTAGTGTCTATACATTATGATCCATTATATTTAGAGATAAAAACAGAACTAGAACATTAGAAAAAACTTACCCTTAAGATTAATTGGTAGAATTAATATAATTAAAATGAAAATACTCCCAAAACTTATTTTTCTGTATCAATCACTTCCTTTAATGATCCCCAAAAACTAATTAAATGACTTAAAGAAAACAATAACTACATTTATATGGAATAATAAATCCACTTGGATAGCATATGCAAGTCTTATTAAAGTCAGAGAAAAGGAAGTCTAGCTCTTGCTGATATGTATAAATATTATCTAGCCACCCAAATAATCCTGATATGGGAATGGCTACATGAGACTAAAGACTTGCCAAATTCAACTCAAGTAGAATTAAATGCCCATCCATACTCCAGTATGTTACACTTGCTTTGTTCTGCTTATTATAAAAAGAGAATCATACTACCATAAGCTGTACTACTGTTTCTACTCTAATCAGCTTGGGAGAAAGCACATCTGTTACTTAATAAAAACACATAGTATCACCTTATTCACCTATATTTATGAATTACAATTTTGAACCTTCAGCCTTGGATCAAACATTTCAAGCTTGGACCTTACATGGTATTAAAGAGATTAAAGATGCTACAGTTAATATAATGCTTCAATAAGAATTTAACTTACCAAATACACATTTTTTCAGTCTCTTCTACTTAGTAATTTTGTTCAGACTAATTACAGGAAACAGAATAATAATAAATAATAATATGACCTTGTTGTTACTAAAAATGCTTAAGGAAAAAAAGACAAGTAAAATTAATTACTAGTATATATAAAGCTCTAGAGGATATATCTCAAAAGAACAGCAAAACTTATTAAAATGGGAAAGAGACTTAGGACTTAATATTACAGACTATATGTGGCAAAATATAATTAAATCATTCACTGGCATGTCAAAGCAAGCAAACTTCAACAAATCCAAATTAACATGGTATACAGAACATACTACACCCCTCTCATCTTCATCACTTTAATATTAATATTTTGTAAAATGTCCAAGCTGCACCAAAACATCAGGCACTCTTGTACATATGCTACATGCATGCCCATATCTTTCACATTTTAGCTTAAAATTATATATTTCATACAAAAACTTTAAAAGCACTATTCAAAACACCTCTCAGTTAATATTATTAATAAATCCCTCCACTCAGTTAAATCAGGAGCAAATGATCTTTGTAACAATTGCTGTGATCATAGCAAAAAATGTATCTTACTGAAATGGAAAGATAGTTCCCACTGATAGTGCAAACATGGATAAACCTTATGATGGACATGATGAATTTGGAAAAATTAATTACATAAAAATGGAAACATCAACAAATTCAAAAATTTGGGCCCATTCCGAGATACCATTCATCTGGGCTTTGTATAAATAAATAATTTTAATATTTTTATAATTCTAATCCTTCAAAACTTAGACTTAGATATTAACCGGTTCCCCTCAGCTGTGATGATAATTCATGCTACTATGCTGACAGATGCTGAGATCTGAAATTTGGCTGTCATTCTATCTGAGCCATAAATAAAAGAAAAAAGAAAAGAATCTCCCAAAAAATTCTCATTTTTCTTGGGAAACGTCAGTTCTCATTCTGCTTGCTCTTTCCTCAGCTTTTGACACTGTGGACCATGGTATATTGTTGATCACCTAAGGGGCTCTGTGGACTCACCAGCATTGCCATCAGCTGGTTTGAGTCCTTTCATAGAACAGGATGCAGAGGGTGGTGATGGAATTTCTCCTTACTCCCAAAGCCTTTATCCTGTGGAGTTCCTCATGGTTTAGTCCTTTCACCCATGTTGTTTGAAGCATACCTGTGCCCCTCGGGAGAGCATTAGATGCTACAGTCTGGATTTTCACTGCTATGTGATGACACCTCCAGCTATAATTGACATTTGCCCCCAGGATGCCTGACACAGTCAAGGTTCTAAACTTGTGCCTGGCTGAGACCAGGACTGGATGTCCTCTAACAGGTAGAAGCTCCACCTAGACAAGATGGAATGTTACGGTGATTGAGCCTGGTCATTGCAAGGGTGGAAAAGCAACAGGGAGGTGACTGGCCTGATGCTTGATTCCCTCAGCTTGTAGCCTCTGTCAAGGTGAAGAATTTGGGGATCATTCTGGATAATAGAGTGACATTTGAGGCTCAGGTGTCGTCTGTTGTCTGGGTGGCTTTTACCATCTCAGAACATTGCCTGGATCAAAACCTTTATCCCACCTGATGACTTGCCATCACTAGTTCATGCTTTTGTGACTCAACTACCTTAGCACTTCTTGTCTCAGGATTAGCAGAGAGGTCATTCATCACCTGCAATTGGTGCAGAACACAGTGACCAGGTTGCTGACAGGCCTTCTGAGATCCTGTCATGTGACCTAGTGCTACATGACCTGTATTGGTTGCGGTGAGATGGTGAATCACCTTCAAGGTTTGTTTACTGACCTATAAAGCCCTATATGGGCTGGGCTCACAGCTATCTGAGCAACTACTGCCTCCCTACCATACCCCTCACCCTCTGTGCTCCTCCAAGTTGGGCTTCCTAGTGGTTCCCAGGGCATGGCTTAAATCATCTGATGATCAAGCTTTTGATGTAGATGGCCCAGCCCTGTAGAACTCACTTCCAAGATCCTTGAGAGAGGCCCCCTCGTTGGAGGACTTTAAGAGGGACCTGAAATTTCACCTTTTCAGGGAGGCTCTTGGGTCACATGTAGTGCCCCATTCACATTGACTGCTGTCTGATTGATTTTATTTCAGTTTAGTTAATTTAACTTATTTTATTTTCTATTTTACTTATTTATTATATGTCTCGCTAATGTTCAATGCATTTTGTGTTCTTGACCTGTGTACAGCATCCTGAGCCCCAGGAATGGGTGTTCAGAAATAAAATTTTACCTACCTGCCTACTAATTTTGTGGTTAATGACAAATTGTTAATGATGACTGCCACTACATTTAAAAAAACATTAGTTCTGTTGAGGTTACTTGTTACATATACATACTAGATTCGTACTGTGGATGCATTAGAATGTTGCTTGTTGTTTCAGTTGGTAAAAGCACTGTCTCAATAAGGAAAAGCTACTCACCATAGTGAAATTTTTTTAATGTATAACAACAGTCCATACAACCAATGGATCATCTCCATGTGAGAAATGATGAAGTAGAACTTAAAATATTTTTCAGAGGTGTCCTCTCCTCTGTGCTGGTCTCAAGCTTCCTGCATTCTATCACCAGATCTTAGATGAAGAGTCCAGGAGTCTTGAGATCTACTAAAATGTTGAGTAGTGACTAGTTTATTGAATGACAATTTTATCATTACAATATAAAAGAAAAGTTTAGACAAACGTCATATACACAGTAACACATATCATTCCAGAAAACAAATAATTAAAATCATATTGCACATTTACCCTCTGACTATATAAATACTAAGTACTCATCACACCACAAAAGCCACAAACACCACTTCATCATTATCACCCTCCTCTTACTAGCATCAGGTAACATTCATCCTAACCTGGCCATTCTGCCCTCACCTCTGCCTGTTGCACTCCTATCTCTAATGTGTCAAATTCTAGTTCCCTCTAGTCCTCCCAAATGGCCTGAAAATCCTCCACTTAAATATCTGCAGTCTCATTGCAAAAACTGACCTCTTGCAAGCAATGGTTACTCCTCACCCTGATATTTTAATTTTAACAGAAACATGACTAAATGACAAAATTTCTGACCCCTCTGTCTCCATCCCAGGATACTCTATAATTAGGCAGGACAGGGCTGCCAGAGGAGGTGGAGTAGCCATGTATATCCTGTCTTCACTTCAAAACACTACCATTCTCTCAACCTCCTCACCCTCCACCTACAAAGCCCTGGTTATAAACATAGCCCAGCCCTTCTCCATCCCTACCTTCATAGCTGGTCTTTACTGCCCCCTGGTATCAAGCCCTCCACTACAACTAAACTCATTACCTCAATAACGTCCTCTCTCACACTGGTGAGCTTTACATCCTGGGTGATGTAAACCTAAATTGGTTGTCTCCTACTACTTCCAAGACACAAATGACATCACTGCCCTCAATCCGCCAACTCATCAATGAACCCACCCACCTAAATGATAAAACCTAAACCACTCCTTGCTAGACTGGGCTCTCACCTCCCACCCCACCATGTCCCTAAATCAAGCATCCTCCTGGATGCTCTCAGTGACCATCATTTAATCTTCCTAATCAGGAAGGTTCATAGACCCAAACTGCCACACAAAATCCTGCAGCTCCGCTCCTTCAACTCCCTTGACCAAATCCCTTCTACATGATTTTGCCGCCAGTGATTGGTCCCGCTAGCATCCACCCTTTCCGTCGACCAAGCTGTTGCCTATTTCAAAGAAAAATTACTAGCTACCTGGAACTCTTTTGCCACTTTCAAATGCACAAGAGTATGTGCAACCATCTTCCTGGGTCACTCCTGAATTACTGACCTGCCTTAGGGAGACAGACAAAGCATGGAGGAAACATAAGGCCACTCAGCTTCCAAAGATTAAGCTAAGTACTGCATGCTAAAATGCCTGCATAAAAGCTACCAGACTAGCCAAGTCTGAATTATTAAAATCTGCTTTCCTCAGTAATATTACCACCCTCCAAATTCTGGAAAGCGTACATGCCCCTCCCCTTGCAATCGTCTCCTCCTGTACTTAAAATAAATAATACTATAGGGTCCTACCCATGCCTGGTGGCCGAGGAGTTTAACTCTTATTACATCTCATGTGTCTTGGCCCTCCTAACGTCACTCCCTCAATCTCCCTCTTCTTACTCCCTCTCCTCTGGCACTCAAGTCCCAAGTTCCCCCCCTTCTTTCTCTTCTATCTCCCCTGATGATGCACTCTCTGCCCTACTCTCTGCATCCTGTCAAAGGCTCATCCCCAGACAATCTTGACCCTAAACTCCTTTTCCTTTCAGCACCAGCTATTGCTCATCCTCCCTTAATCCTAAACCTCTCCTTCTCATCATCATCAGTACCTTTATCCTGAAACACACAGTCATCCTCCCCCTTCCAAGAGGATGACCTTCCTCCCCAGGCAACTATCATTCAATCATTCCTCCCCACCCTTGCCAAACTCCAGAACACTTGGTTCTCTCTCCCAACTCACCCCTTTTCTCTCTGACTCTTCCTTTTTGCCCATTCCAATCTGTTTTTCAGAAGAACCATTCCACCACCACCTCCTTCTCAGGCTCACTGACTCCATCCTCACCGGGACTGATAATGGCCTCATCACCTCTGCCATATTCATTGACCTCATTAAGGCTTTTGACATAGTCTCCCATGCCCTGTTTCTCAACTCCTCACAGCAGCTGGACTGTCCCCAACTGCCTCTAACTGGTTTATAGTCTATCTCACAGGCAGAACACAATCAGTCAATATACAGGATGCTATCTTTCCCCTCTCCCCATCACCACAGGAGTTCCACAGGTCTCTGTGCTTGGTCCCATCCTCTTCTCCATCTTCCTCAATGACCTCAGTCTTCTTCCTTCCTCCTCTATCCACATGTATGCCGACAATGCCTGTCTTGTATACCTCTGGCACTGCCCTGTTGATGTTGCAACCACCCTACAGCATGACTTCCACCAGGTTCAGCTATGGTTCACTTCACATTAGTTATTCCTCAATGGCAAGAAAACCATCTCCATGACCTTCAGCACTAGGCAGAGACTCTAGGCTCCAGTCCCTTCCTTCTTTACATATCCTGAATGGGACACCCATTGAGGACACCTCCTCGTTCAGATACCTTGGGGATTGGCTGGACCAGCACCTCAATATCTCTAGCCACATTGACGCCATACTGAAAAATTGCATCCCAAACTTGGTGCCTTATACAGGAACCATAGTTGCATCCTTCCTATGGCCAGGTGTGAACTGGTTCAGAAGATGATTCTCCCAGTGTTGACTACTGTGATGTAGTCTATGGTGCTGCTCCCAAATCTTCCCTGACCAGATTGGAATCTCTCTCAACTCCTTCTGTCGCTTCACTCTTGATGCTCCATCCTGTACTCATCATTGTTCCTCTACCATGCTCTGTCCTTTCCCCTCTAGCCAATAGGAGTCTTACTCATTGTGCCAAACTCACTTCTAAATACTGGCTAGGCAAACTTCCTCCTTATCTCCATTTCTACCTCTCCATCTCCTCCACTCCCTCAGATCCTCAGACACTCACACATTGGCTGTTCCCCACTGAACAACCTCCTCGGGCAATCTGGTATCGCCTCATCACTTCCCTAAACTCTGGAACTCTATCCCCCAAATACATCACTTCTCCTCCTCCTACTCCCTTGCCTCCTCCTTAAACAACTATCTCTCTAACTGCTCCTGTTTTAATCCTTCTTAAGTTTCTGTCATGAGCTCATATGTGCTCCCCAATGCTTCCACCCTATCTCCTCCCCTTCAATGCCCATTCCCTTGCCTATACCTCTGTCCTGTACCTACCCCCTACCCTTCCTTTCCTCTCCTATCAATCCTTTGCCTAGTTCTGCCCCGCAGGGTTCTCAGCACCCTGGAGGACAGTCCCAAGGTTGCCACTCCTTCACTTCCTCTTCATATACCTCTCCAAACATCCTAATCCTCTTCCCAACACCCACTGCCTCCCCCATCTTCCTCTCCTCTGTCCTTTCCTAGTTCTGCCCCTGGCAGCATTCTCAGCAACCTGGAGGATATAATTCTTGGCACGCCTCTTCCTTCCATTACTCTAATCTCCCTCCCTCTCTCTTCTGGACCCCACTGTTCCTCACCACATTGCACTTATTAGACAGCCCTATGCCCTTTACCTACTATTCACCGAATGCAACCAATCCTCTCCCCATTTGCCCATCTCTTCTGTACTGTCTGATCTGCTGTTGCTGCTTGCCCAAGCTTGTATATATCTTACTGGTAATTTCTGGGCACCCCTGTCCACTTGCTCTTCCTTCCTCTACCTGGCTCCTCTAGTTAGTCCTATTTGCTTTCCTTACCATAGCACTTTGTTCTATAATGCACTGTTTACTTGTTTTATACGTAACCAATCTGCCAGTGTGTTGGTGATATTGTTTGCTTCAATCTGTACCTAATCAATATGTATGTAACTGTAATTGTACATAGAAATCTCTGTTTCAAATCCACTTGTACCCCCGCCAGTCGCACCGCTAGAGCGAGCAACTTGTTGTTCAGTGTACCTTCTTGGTGAAATATTTCAGTGAATAAATAAATAAAATAAAAACAGAAATAGTGTATATAGATATTGTAAACTTATGCATACTATTTATCTTAAGCCTCTCAGCATGTTTATTTTAAACATTTCATGCTGACATTCAGATTTTCTTCCTAGTTCTTGTTACATTCAATAAATGTATTGACAAATTTTCCAAAGGTATCCATACCCTCTGAGCTGAATAAAAGATCTAGAATGAATCTTGTGGGCAGTACCAGTGAGGTAATGATTTTGCTAACCATTTATCCCAGTAATTTTTATGTCATGGACATTTAAAATGATAGGATGCAAGTCCTCAGGCTCATTGAGATCACAATAGCAATTTATAGGGCTTACATTACTTTTGTTATATCTTACTGTCAAAATATTGCTGGGAAATATCTTGAATCTATACATAGTGATAATGTCCCTGTATTCTGAAGTATGTATTTGAGTTAAATGATACTTTAAAGCATTTTCTCTTGTGTTATTTACTAACCATGTTGACACTCTTTTCATTTTTATGCCCAGTAAATCATCTTCTTTAGCTTTTTTAAATATTGTTCCTGTAATGATCCTAAAGTGTGCAGAGTTTATTGTAATGTTCAGATCTAGCCAGTCTTTCAAGTAACATAGATTATAATAACGTGATAGCTCATACATCTTTGCTAGCCAAGTTTGCTCTTTGTTTTAAGCCAGTCCATTTTTCCATAAGAGCTTTCCTCAATAAAGATTGTTCAGAATAAGAATTTAGCTTCAGCCAAAAATTGATCATCCTTATATGTATTAAGTATTGAAAACCTATTTGTCCAATTTGTGTTCTAATAAGTGTATTAGGAGTTCCCAGATACTGTTAATTTGAAAACCATTTAGTTTTAGAAACAGGATTATGCAATTTATGTTTATAGTAGCATTTTTTCTTATTGCAAACTGTTCTGACAAATTAATTTTGGAGTGATTAGAAAGCCTATCTAGCACTCATGACAAAAGTGATGGAATCTGATATTGGCTTCTATTCAACAATATGCACAGCATATTATGCACCATGTGTGCCCACGGAGGCTGTACACATGATTCACATAGACATTATGCCTAAGTTGGATGCATAGCCACAGCATGCGTGTGCATAAGTACTGTGTACATGCCCTGGGAGTCTCCAACAGGGGCATGTTGGAAGGTGATATACTGGATGTGTGGCATAACATGGATGTACCAACTAATTTATGCTGAAAAGGTGTGTGCTTAGGCTGCAGCACATTTATGCCAGGCAGAACCCTGCCAAAATCCCTACTACTCACCCAACCACACAGGGTACTTCAGAACATGTAATATGGTCATGCATGGCCACCCATACATGCATCGGCAGGCCCTGTGTACTCAAGGATAAGTAAACAAGGTCATACTGGACTTGGCCAGCAGGTGGGTGCCACAGATGTTGGCACCTGCCAGAATGCCTTGACAGGGACATGAAATAACAGTGCCAGAAACATGGTTCACGGCATAATATGATGTGACCCTGACAGAGGTTATGCCACCCTGCCTTTCCACAGTCCACCCATGTAATGCCACTGACATGAGGAAGAATGCACTCTCAGACCCAGTGATGTTATTGTCCATTGTTTATTACTTCATGTTGGCATCATCAAACAGTGTAACAGTCAGTGGAACTGCTGAGAAGTAGGAGCAAAACCATAATGGGTCACACCACTGCCAACAGACAGTGTGTCCCTGGTCTTGGCCCCCCAGACCTGCTGTGCCTCACACTGCACCACCTGACTGCAGGACATGCAGCAGCATCCCATTCCAGAGAACAGGGATCCACTGTCCTCAAGAAGAGCCTACAAAGAGGTCCTTGAAATGCCTAGAATGACACAGATGGGGCACAACATCAGTACCATGCCCCTGCATGTCATGCCTACCAGACAGCAAATCCTTGGTACAACAGGGTGGTTAGTGACAATGGTGCAAGGACATCCATGCCCACAGATCCAGTGCCCTGTGAAGGGACCACAGATGCAACTGACAATGCCCTGCCACACTAAGATGACTGGTGCCACTCATGGTGTCCCATCCCCAGCTGCCACAGCAACCCCTCAGGCATGGCAACCCTTGTCTCGGCCATACCTTCCCATGGCATTTATACATACACTTACTGGTGATGGCTCAAGAATCCTCCATAGTACTAGGTAGTCATCCCAGTAGGCATGACCCCCCAACAGGTCCTCCAGTAGCCACATCTGTGAATGGGCCCATGTGTGCACCATGACAACAACACCAGCCCCATGCTGCTTCTCCAGCTACAGTGTCAGCCTCTGCTGGCCTTCCAGCATGTCCCTGCATGGTGTAGAAGGGACTATACATCAGCATCACTTTACAGCATATACAGTTACTCTCCACCCCCACCATGATGCTCACCTGTGGGGACATGAGACATTCCACAACTGACCCATGCTGTCCCCGTAGGTCATCATGCTCGCCAAATGAGGCTGCAGGGTAGCCCAGGCACCCAGGACCATGTTGGACATCATCTTATTGGACCATTTGTCACTACACCACCTACAGGTACTTTGTTCCTTCTCTGACCCTCCATGACCAGTGATCACTGACTGCAAGTCCCATACAGATGCTAACACCCTAAGATTGTACATGCCATGACCACTGTTGTGGGGTGCACACCCAGATATGGGTCTGTCCAAAAGACACCCATGGGCCACTCCATCACTGCCTGGGTACATAAGTGGGTGATATATCCATGCATTGGACCATAGGATACTGACTTGGACTACCAAGGCAATGCCTCCAAACTGTGCATGATGTGCCCCTCTCCTCCTACACATACTAGTGCTGGAGGATGAACTGCACTGGGAGCAGGAGCATGGCAGGTGCTGCAGGCCACAACTCTACCATCCATGCCTGCAAGCATTCTCCTCGCATGTATGCTATGCACAGCTTCCATCATTTCCACCTGGACCATGACTCCACTCATGACATCTGCCATCTGATAGTGACAGACATTGCTCCCACCATGGCATGGCCCTGTGCACTGACTGTGGAGCAGAAGGTGCTGTGTGCCCTGGCATACTATGCCATGGGATCCTTCTAGAGAGTAGCTGGGGATGTGATAGGCATAAGTCAGTCGACTGTGCCCCATGCACTGCACTGGGTGACTGAGCCCCTTGTCCACCATGCCTCCATCTACATATAATTTCTAGCCACTGAGCAGGCAATGCATGCCACCAAGGTGGGTTCCATGTAATGCATAGCTTCCCTACTGTGCTCAAAGCCATAGACTGTACACTCATGGCCATATGATCTTGATGTGGAACAACAAGGCATACAGCAACAGGAAGGGGTTCCCAGCATTATTGTGCAGGAGATGTGAGATGCTGACATTGCCATCATCAATGTGCTGGTGAAGTACCTTGGCTTCTGCCATGATGTCTACATATTTGACCAGTCACATCTACAGGTACTGTTTGAGACACATGGTGGCCATGAGGGATGGCTGAGTGATGAGTGCACATGTGAAGGGTGATGCATGTCTGTCCCTGATGTGGTGTATCATAACTGCGTTCTGTTCCATTCCACAGGTAACAATGGATACCACCTGCAGTCATATTTCCTGACATCCTTCCTGTCCTCAACTACTTTTCCTTTTAAACTCTTTATTTATAAGAATTTTCTACAACATGCAACTAAGAAATGCACATATCTTATGTTGTAAAGATCCTCAGATAAAAACACAACTTAGTTAAGGTGCATTAAAATGGTATCCTGTGATAAGAGTGGCTGCTATTGAGTGCTTACAAAAGGGCTACTGGATGGGGGTGAATCTTGAATATAGCGACATCCTGCGCTATATGTACATGCATGCGGGGGAGCACAGCGATGCGATGGGCAGAAGGGGAGGAAGGGTTTGTGATGTGTAGTGCAGTGGTGGGCTGCTAAGCTGGCCATGTGGTGTGGTGGGTTCGTGGCAGGCTAGGGTTGGGAGGGTGCTGGGTTCAATACTGGGTGCATTGGTATTTTTTATTTATTTATTTAGCTTTTGTTGACCGGGTAAGTGCACTAGACAAATCCTGCCTATTTTCAGGCATGACCCGGGAGGGGATACAGATGAATGCCAACTGACCTTGAACCAGATTAAGCTGTTGGTGGTATTTTTAGTGAATGAGGAAATTTGGCCAGGACACCGGAGAATTCCCTACTCTTTTCGATAAGTGCCATGGGATCTTTAACATCCACCTGAACTACCACCAATCCAGGCAGATGGGACCTCGTTTAGCGTCTCATCCGAAGACGGCACCTCAGAAGTGCAGCACCCTCTCATGCTGCACTACAGTGTCAGTATTGGGATATTAACCTATGCCAGATGTGGGAACTGAACCCACAGCCTTTCTGATCTCCCGGCCTCACAGGCGAGTGTGCTACCTACTGAGCCACTGACACTGGTCCGGATTTAATTATTTTTTGTTTTCACCCCGACATGCACCCCGGAGTTAAAAATCCTTTATTGAGAGTGTGGGGGTAAGGGGGCTGGAAAGATATGTTTTCAGCACCCTTTGGTCTGTACTGTGAGTGTACTCACCGAAATGGATTTTCACCAATGTACACTTGCCCTAATGGCATTGCCTTTCCTGGATCACCGTATCACATAAAACCATTAAAACATACAAACAGGAACAAAACAAGCTTGACATTTCTATGTAAAAGTTCAGTTTACTGAAATGGATATTTTATAATCAATTCATGGATATTATTACTTACTCCATGTACAAAGGACTAGAGCAAGATACAAAATCCAATCCCAATTGACAGGAATCTATGGATGAATTCTGGTCTGTGGGGTGTAATGTATAGTACCCAGCCTCTCATATCAGTTTAAATTGGTCTTTTCATTTATTGACCACTGCAGTTAATTGTTCCATCTTGTATACCCTATCATAAGGTCATACCATTGTTCTAGAGTTGGGGCCTCGGTATGAGCCATTTCTTTAGTTATGGCTTTTTCTATGTCAGGATGCAGAAATTAAGTAATTCCTAGTATATGTCCAGGCACCCTCTGGATAATTGGTGAAGAAGAAAAGATCAGGTGTGAGCTGGAAGGAAGGAATAAATATTTCTGAGAGCGCACCCTGCAAGGCCTGTACAAAAGGGCAAAGCATCGGGCAGATCCAGAAAATGTGCCCATGGGTGGCCAGACAGCATCCACACCTCCTCCAACATGTCGCTCCCTGTGCCCCAAATACTTTGCCTGAATGGCTGAGGTTTTAAAATAATGGAGTGTTATCTTCCAGGTGAACTCCTTCCAGTTAAAAGATGCAATACCTGAGTGTAAAATTTTAAATGTCTCTTCCAGACAGGGTCTTCTAAATGAATATTCAAGTCAAATTCCCATGCAACCCACACCGTTTGCAAGAAGTTTTATTTTGGGAGGTCACTCCAATATATAGATAAGAAATCATATGAGCCAAAGGGCACTGTCGTCTAATGCAAGTCTCAATATATCTATTATCTGGGAAATGGGGTCAGCCAAGGAGTCTGGTAGTAAGGTTTTAATAAAATTTCCTGCCTGAAAAATCTGAACTGATCCTGAGGGTGAATGCTATATTGTTGCATCAATTCCTCAAATGATAGCAGGTGCCATTTTTATGAAGTGCCCAACTAAGTGCAGTCCCTTTTTTCCCACCTATGAAAGCCATGGTCCAGTCAACAGGTAAAATGAGTCAAGGTAAGGAAGGGAATATAGAAGAAATCTAAATTTAGTTAAGTGTCTAGATTCTAGTATGGTTCTCCAACATTTCAGGATATTAACAGTATATGGATTTTCTGTGATATCCCTCAGTGGAGTGTTAGGGTACTTTAACAGTATTTTATGTATGTTGATAAGGTCTTCTTCCATCACCTCTAGCTCCCTCCATTTAGCATTATATTGAGAATGTATCCAAAAGAACACCACCCGAGCTGAGTTGCAAAATAGTAGCTGCAGAGATCAAGGAGAGCAAGACCCCTAATTTTTGGCAGCTGTAGTACACAGTACCTTATTCTAGGACTCTGAGAATCCTAGACATACCTCAATATTTTTTTATTTGTATTCCAAAAAGTTATCTGGTAAAGGCATAGGTAAGGTCTGGGCTAAATATAACAATTGAGGCAGAAGGTTCATATGAACTGTTTCAACCAGCTGGATTAATGGAAGTGGCAGGGTTTGCCATCTCTCAAGGTCCAGGGTTAGATGGTGCAGTAGGGGCATAGTTAGAGGTGTACAGGTGAGTGTGATCCTTTGCTAGATGTACCCTTAAAATACTTCAATGTTGGAAGATCCCAACAAAAGCAACTAGCCACCTCGTGGGGTTCAGAGCGGACATAGTGAATCTGCAGGACCTCCATCTTTGTTGAACTGACTTTGTATCCATAGGAGTCACTAAACCCAGAAAATAAGTGCCAAAATGGCATCATGAGGACGCTGGATGTGAGAGGTAGATCAGTAGATGATCAGCATATAATGTTAGCTTGTGCTGGCTGCCCCACCAATATCCCCTGTGTGGCTTCCTCCTGTTGTATCACCTGTGCCAGAGGCCCCAAATAGATGGCAAATAACAGAGGGGACAGTGGCACCCCTATCTGGTACCATGTAGTAAGGAGATAGGATTGGAAAATGATCCATTTATCTTAACATAAGCCATTGGTTGGTTGTAAAGGGTCATACTGTAATGAGTTGTATAAATCTTTCAGAAAAACCCACCCTACGTAAGGTCACCATAAGAAACGGACATGCCACCGGTCAAAGGCCTTCTCCGCCTCCAGACTTAAAAGCAGGAAAGGTGATTCTGACTGGGTGGCATGGTGAAGAAAGATGGAGAGTTCTCTTTATGTTATCCTGTGTTTGTCTGCTGGGGACAAACCTACATTAATTGGTGCCAATCAAAGAAGGAGCAAGGCCCCCAGCCTCCTTGCCATAATGGCAGCAAAGATTTTATAATCTATGTTAAGTACCGAAATAGACCAGTATGATGAACAAGACATATGGTCCTTGCCTGGTTTTGGTATACTCATAACTGTGGTACACTGCCAAGATCGTGGGGCCACCTCCCTCCATAACCCCCAGACAAGCTCCAAAGAGGGCGGGGATAAGCCTCTCCTTAAGCATTTTGTAAAATTCTCCAGAGTATCCATCTGGACCTGGGCTTTTGTTAGTTTTCAAATTAAAGATTATTCTAGCCAACTCTGCTGAGATAATTGGTGAGTCAAGTGAGGCCACTTGTGTTTGAGAGAGACTAGGTTGATGTAGCTCTGCCAAAAGGTCTGTATACCCTCAGAGTCTGTAGGACCCTCTGGGGTATATAATGTTTGGTAGTAATTTTTAAAGTCTTGCATAATTTGAGAAGGTAATCTCTCCATCTGTCCAGACACAGGTGATTTGATTTGTGTAATAGTTTGCTTGAACTACTTTTGCCTGAGGCGATGGGCTAAAATTTGTGTGTAGCCTGTGGGCGCCCCTCATAATATTTTTGCTTTAAATATTACAGGGCTTGCTCCATCTTAATGTCTAACAAGTACTGTACTTTCTGTTTAGTGGCTTCTGTCCCCAACTAATGAGGCTGAAGGAGGTATAATGAGGTGCACTGTCAGACCCATTTGGTGGTGAAACAGATATTTGGGATGCTGAAGGTGTATTTCTGCTACCTGAACAGAACACCGTGATGTTGGCACTGGAGAAGGTGTCCACCATCTTTTCATTGCATGTGCAATGCTGCACAACATGGCTGCATAGTGCCACATACCCATGCCAGAGGATGTACCTGATGTGGATTATCCAGACATTAATGTGGTTGCTCCTGGAGATGTGCTTGCAGCAAGGGCTTGACAGCATGATGGTGGCCTGGTCCTGGAGGGAGACACGGCATCTACTGGTGCAGAGTGCATTCAGTGGTTAGGGTGGACAGGGGTAGATGTGCCCTGGGGGCATGTGATATTACACAGGTGGTAGAAAAGACACAGCAGACTGCCACAGTGATGTGACCAGGGTTCTGAGTGGTATGACCCCAGGAGAGAAGTGGACTGTGAAATGACATGTGTATCACTGGGATGTGACAGGTGTGGTTATGCAGTGCTACATAGTACCATGACCTGTGTGTGTATGGTACATAGTACCATGACCTGTGTGTATAGGGAATGACCACAGATATAATATGGACTTGGGAACACAAATGGGCTGCACAGCAGGAGTCATGTCCAGGTTACTACCCATAGTATGGACAACATACACAATCCTCCCCAGGACACTGTTACAAGGTTGGCGGTGGTACATGCCAACTACATTACAGTGTTTCACACATGTGGTCCTCATGTCCAGAGGAAGGAGGCTTGGTACAGACTGCTGCAAGGGGGATACTTCCCTCCCAATATTGGTCGAAGAATGTGTGCCAAGGTGCTTGGCACCGGCACTGCACCACTGACACGGTAGTGCCATGTGTGGACTGTGCCCTGCATTGTTGTACACCTGTGGGCTGCCTTCCCAGGGCAGGCACATCCTCAGAGGGTGGTGGTGGTCTGTGTATGGGCATCTGTATGGGTGCTGGCATTGTGTATCTGGGTTCTGGCCTCATGTGCCTGGGTGCTGGCCTGTACAGTGGGTGGTCATGGTGGGTGGGAACAATGCACAGTTTGTCTTTTGAGTATATTTCTGATCTCATACAAACAGAAGACAAAAAAAAAGTGCCTTAACTGGGACTTGAACCCAGGCTGCTCAGGATACCTTTCTGGTTGCACTACCATCTACGCCATCAGGCAGCCCAGAATACTGTTCTGGTTGCGCTACCAGCTGCACCACAAGGCAACTAGAAACTGGGAAATTGCAAGGCTCATTACTCTTTCTCTAATGCACAACCTGGTGTTACACAGTAATCACATTTCATTTCATTTATTTAAACTGGTTAGTAGGTTGGCAAAACTGCAATTTTTCACAGTGACCAGTATGCACAAAACACTGAACAAGTACAATTAAAACATTACATAAAGGATGAACAAATAGAATCCTGCAGTAAATCATTATACAGACTAGATCTGAATACAATACATGCTTGAATAAGCATTTAACATCTGGAAACAAGGTTAATCCTTGCTCATAGTTTTTTTCATTGATTATGGATACATCATATATTATTATTCAACTGAAAAAATGCTTAACAAATTAAAAACTACTTATTACAATATCATTTGTTTTGTTACTGGCCTAAGAAAAGGATGTATCATTGTCAATTGTATAGGTCTATGGAGTGTTTATCTTTTTGATAATTTTAGGTTTAGGCTATTCATTTTCTTCACAAGATTTCATCTGGGTTCTTTCCAATACTATTGTTAATTTATTTCCAAAATGTACAGACACTATTTCTATCAGGTCACAATACAGGTTTTCTTTTCGGGACCCATTTTCTATACTGCTATGGCTCAGAATTCTGTACGTTATAGTTAAAACGTTACAATGCTTCCAATCTCTGTTAATAACTGTGCCAACATTTCCTCTTTCAAGATTTCAATTAAGAATTTACTTCTTTCTAACTCTGTAAATGTTTTACATTTTTTTATTATGTTGTTACTGTTGCTTTTCTATATGTATTGATATGTTTATTGTTATGTTTGTTGTAACTGGGCGCCAGTGAAAATGGGCATTCTTTGCTCACTGACCACTCAGTATAAAAATAAACAAACACACATTCAGGTTACAAGCACTCAAAATGGACAGGGGCAAATTATTGTAACAGCTAATTGTCTTACTTCAAAAGATATTTGACCAAAGGATGAGGCAAACTGGGAACAGAGAAATCATATCTGACTTGAGACCTAGTGGAGAACAAATTAGAACTTCTTGAAATTTCTCAGTCACTGTACCAGGCATCAAACCTAGCACTATTTTATGAATAAGGATTAAAGCTTTATATTTAATGTGTTGTTTAAGTGGAAGATATCCCATAGACTTATATAAGAGCAATGATGTATAGATCCTTTCATACCTGTTGCAAACCTACAGATAGAATTGTTAAGTGTATTTAGTCTTTAAACAACCTATCAGTCAAGTAAAAATAAAAAAGAATACTATTATAGTCAAACTTTGCAAGTAATAGATTATTTGCCAATAATGTACAAGACTCAGGAACAAAAAACTGATTTATCCTATACAACACACCAATCTATTGTGAATTGATTTAATTAACTGAACAATATGGGTCTCAAACTTACAATGTTTATCCAGATAAATCCTTCAATAACAGAAACTATCAACGTATTCAATTAAATTTCCCTTATGTCAAAATTTGAAAGTCATAAGAGGAAGGTTTACTGGGGTGGGAGAAAACTATGGATTTGTTTTATTTTTTGAATTTGGTAATAACTGGCAGGCAAAAACAATTTTGAATATTTTTGAAGTCACTTTAAGGTATTTTTTTCAAGACAATGAAGGTCCTTCTCTGAAATGAAGATGACTGCATTATCTGTGTACAAAATTAACTTAGATGCAGTACATACTGTGGGCACTGAATTCACAAATAATGAAAATAATAAGGGATCCAAAACAGAACCCTTGGGGACTCCACATTGAATCTCTAAAGTTCAATTGAAACCCTTCAGTGGTAGTGCTATGGATCTGTCTTGCAAGTAGCTTCTAAACCAAGAAACTGAATCAACCAAAAGATCCTGTTCAACCATATTATGCAAAATAAGTTCATGGTCAACCAGGTCAAAGGCACTGGTGAGGTCCACAAAGACTGATGCCACATGGAGCCCCTTATCCAGGGCCCCATGGACATAGTCCTTGAACTCCACCAGGACATTTAGATATAAACCTGTGCTGTGTAAGAAGATCATACTTGAATTGATGTTCACTTACCTGATCAAACACAATTTTTCCATCAGTTTTGACAGAGGAGAAGGTAAGGAACTTGGTCGATAGTTAAAAGAATAATCTTGGATCCTGATTTGTGGATTGGTTTGATAAGGGCTGATTTCCAACATTTAGGAAAAACTCCATGACAGAGGAATAGTTAAATAAATGGGTTAGAGGAACAGAGAAAGAAGAACAGGCCATTTTGATGAGCTGAAATCAACTTGATCAAAGCCAATAGACATCTTGGGATTAATTTTTAGAATATAATCCCTAACCAAAGATGAGTCAGAAATTTGAAATAAAATGAAGGACAGAGTCATTAATAATTAAGTGCATGGGAATTGACTCTTGGGCCTCAAAGTTGTTCATATAGTCCTCCAGGTTGCCAAAATAGTTGTTAAATAATTTGGCAACCACATCTGAGAATCAATTAATTCATGATTCTATTCAATTGAAATATGAGAAGTATTTCTACTTCTACTTGCCATTTTGAATTCTCTGATTCAAAGTTTGCCAACTTTGTAGAGGTACCAAGATTATTTAACTGCTGATTTTGAAAACAATTATTTTGCTTTCCTACTTGCTGATTTATATTTACGCCTAGTTGCTTATAGTGTATTAGAAGACTAGTATCTCTTTTTTCCTAAATTCCTTCCAACAATTATTTCTCCTTCAAAACATCTCAATCAATTCTTTGGTTACCCACTCATTATATTTGCTTGCATGCATGTGCAAGAAACATAGTGCCATCATCCGAGTTTTGAAGGTGTGGCACCCTCTTCCAATGCAGTCAGTGTGTTTGCAGGCCGGCCCCAGTTCCCCAATCAGTGCTGCAGCTGTCTATGACAGCAGTTGAAAATGCAGTGGTCACACAGTTGAGAAGGGGGAGCTCCACTTCAGTGTGAGAGCTCCCCTCCACACACACATGTGCATGCACACTGCGTGCTCATGCACCTTCCGCCCCTCACTGTACAGCCGACAGGGGTGTCCAATCCCCATCGGCTCCATGCCCCTAAGCATCCAGGTGCCATGCTGGGGCCCACCCCAGCATGGCAAAGTGTTTTATAGTACGGGGTGCCTAATCCCCGATCGCTCCAGCCTCTAATAGTTTTCAGCTGCTACACTGGGAGCCCACCCAGCGTGGCAAATGTCCTCATCATCTTATATAAAAAACCTGTAAATACAAAAACTGTCCCTCGGCACTTCTCCCTGCCCCCTCCTGCAACCTGCACCCACCCACTGTGCACCCTGCCTCCCCCACACCCCTTCACCCCATACTTACCTCCGGAGCTCGTGTGGACCGGGAACATGTCTGCACTCTTTCAAAGCCGACAGTAAACTGAGGAAATGCCAGTAAGCTGTATAATGGGATAGATAGGTTTTTCAACTTTGTTGCATATCTTAGGCATTTTTGGGAATTTTGGGCCCAAGTTTTCAACATAGGGTTTTTGGGACCCTCCTCATGAGTTCTTGCACTGTCATGGTGGTCACTGAGTGAAATCACCTTTTGGGACTGATTAACGAAATGACACTGCCAGTGTTCATAAGGTGGGCTCCCAAAAATCTGTGTTGAAAATTTGTGAAAAATTCTAAAATTACTGTTTTACGAAATGCAGCATTGCGCAATTCCTACGCACGCTTGTAAGTTCACGAATTTTAATACTTACCCAGATTTTCAACATTGCCATTTTACCACACCTCCTTATGAGCAGTACCATTTTCACAACTCGCCTAAAATGTGTTTCACCCATGTAGCCACAATGGCACAGTCGGTGTGTGAAATCAATGTATGGGACACATTAAGAAAATCACAATGACACTGTTCATGAGCAGAGGTCTTAAAATGGCTATGTTGAAAATTTGGTGAAATAATTAATAAAATGACTGTTTTACTGGCGTGTGTTACGAAGTTCCTACGTATGCTCGTAAGTTCTAAATGTTTAATATTTGCACTCCAGATTTTCAACATTGCCATTTTACCACACCTACTTATGAGCAGTACAGCTGTCATTTTCACATGTCACCCAAAATGTGTTTCTGTGCATGTAGTGCACAATGGCGCATCGTGTGTGCAATCAATGTTTGGGACAGATTAAGAAAATCACAGTGACACTGTTCATGAGCAGAGATCTTAAATGGCTATGTTGAAAATTTGGTGAAAAATTCCTTCAGACATTTTGCAATATTACTATGAAGACATTGAACATAACTGGCCCTGGACCGATCCTGCAGCACCCCTGGTTGCCCCATCTCCCTAGATGGCTCACCATTTACCACCACTCTCTGCCTCCTGTCTGTTAGCCAGTTTCTAACCCAGTTTACCACCCTTTCCCCATGCCCAGCCTACCCAGCTAGTTTATCAGCCTCCTATATGGATGGTGTCAAAGGCTTTGCTGAAATCAAGGTAAGCATTGTCTACTGCCCCACCCTGATTCATTTCCTTTGTCACCCAGTCAAAAATCAACCAGATTTATCTGACATGATGTCCCCACTGTGAATCCATGTTGTCTATGGTCCTGGGCTCCGATGGCATCTAGAAGCCCCACTATCCTTTCTTTAAGCAATGTCTCCATGATCTTCCCCACTACTGAGGTGAGGCTGAATGGCCTATTGTTCCCTGCCTCCTCCCTGCTGCCAGACTTGTGTAGAGGGACCACATGTGCCCTCCACCAATTCACTCATGTTGAATGACTCAGTGAACATGGCTGCCAGAGGTGCTGCTATCTCCCTTCGCAGTTCTGTTAATATCCTTGGGCGTATGCCATCTGGTTCCATCGCTTTGTCCACCTCCAATTTGGTGAGCTCCTGCAGGAACTCTTTTGCCTTTCAATGGACTATTGTCCACCTCTTCACCCCTTGGCAGCAGCTGCTGTACTGCTGTGCCCTTGCCCCTCCCACTCTTCTCTGAATACTGAATGAAAGACACAGTGGATGTCTTGGGAGGAAGGCATGGAACTGTCACTTCAAATACCTAAACAGCACATACAAGCAAGCAACATTCGGCATTGACAAATGCTTGTTTTTATACCTTTCATCCTTAGCTTTTTACAGGGAGAACCAAATTACAAATTTCAATAAAGACAGAACAGACTTTAGGGCAGGTCAAATCAATATCCTCAGTTTTGTTAAGGAAAGTCAATCGGTACTTAAAATTCTTTCATTAAATTCACTGGTCAAATCCTCATTAATTTTATTTGTTTCTATTTAGGAAGGAGTAACCTTAGTCTTTCTAAAGTGTATGGTACAAAAATTGGGGAGTGATCACTTAAAATGTCAGGTAAAACACCAGATGCAATTATCTTATTCGGATGGGTAACACAGATCAGGTCCAGTATAATCTATCCTGTAATTAATCCTTGTGGAATCAGAAATAATTTGTAGTAACCTGAGTTCAATAAAACATTTCCTAATCAAATTATTACTGAAATCTGCCCAGTTACAATTAAAATTCCTGAGTATAATCCAATCTCTATGTAAAGATACAGTTTCCCTGAACTCATAGAGAATTGCAAGACCATCTTCAGTCCAGTCAGGTGGTATATAAATTGTGCTAACTGTAGTTCTTTGGGGCTCAATTTAGTACTAATTCAATGGAAATAAATTCACAAGAAGAACAAGGCTGTGTAAAAACAACTTCCTTACCAGTCAATGATTTAGCAACATAAACTATGTGCCCCCCTTTACTGATTCAATCTTTCCTGAATGAAATACAATCAGGCATCTCAATGGTTGAGTTTTCAGTTTTATGGATTGACCAGGTTTCAGAGAGTGTTATAATAGCATAAGTATCTTCATGTACCCAGGTTTAAAACTCTATTTTTCAGACATAAAACTCTGAACATTGAGATGCACAAAGCTCAGAGTTCTATCTCCACTGTTTACATTGGATTCTTTTCTCATTTCTGAGCTGTTACGTGGATGCACTGTACCATACAATATAAGCAAAATAAATAAAAATGTCTCTGTCTAATAGATTTAAATGTTTTAAATCAACAGTGGAAATCTCAAGGTTATCTGCTCTAGAGCCCTGAATTGAATAACCAAAACTTAGAACCCAGGTAAGTCAAATATTGTACAAAACAGCTTACTAAATTTGGGTAAATCAAAAGATAACCAGGAGCTGAAAAGGTGAATGAGCGAAATGATTGCAACCAGGAAACATCATAATTAGTGTCAGTTTCACCAGAAACCTGACTGTAGCCCTACAATTCCTGAATCATAGATGGAGTAAGAATTCAGAACCATTTGTGAAATAGTAAGAGAACACAATAAATTAAAAGTAAACATGCTGTAACTCATGATTTATAAAACACAAGGAGTAAATATTATTCATAAAACTTAAGACAAGAACTGGTCACTGTCATAAATACTAAAAAAAAAAAATAAAGCAGCCTCCCTCCAGCCTTCTGCTGTAGACTCCCTCTGGTGACTCCTGCCACTTCAACAGGAGCCACTCATGCGGAGACATGCTCCATGGAGAGCAGCTTGGCGTTTCTGCTTTTAAATGGTATGAGCCTTGCCCGGCTCTTGTCACCACCCTCGCCCCCAGACTCAGGCTTCTGCCACCAGCCAAATGGGAGCAAAGGGGAGAAATGGCAATCTAAACACTAGAGCAGACGGGTCTGCAAAGTCTAAGTCCAGTACAACAGCAGGTAGCAAGGTAACAATGTGTAAGATGTTGAATGAAGTGCTTCTACAGCCACTGAGTGCCAAGCTGAGTCAGATCAGGGACATATTCAATCACAGGAATGCAGTGTGCATCTTACAGAACTAATATAAACAGAAGAGAAAGACTCCCTCAACTTGTCATGGATACCATGCATCTCACAACCAAGGGCCATCTGTTCTCTGTTCTCCCATATGGTATGTAGGCACTCAAGCTCCAGGTGTTGGAGCTCAGGGTAGTGATGCCTGAGTGTGCTGGTCATCCATGTACCTCTTTCATGGCCTCATGATGAGGGATGGTGGGTGGTATAGTCGATGTCTGTGTTGGTGTCCTCTGCTCCAGGTGGTGTGGGACGTGTTGCTTGTGGGGTGGACCTATGTGTATATCTGCTCTGTGTGTTCAACCATGGTGTGCTGCATGCATATCTCCACCTCCTGCTGTTCTGTATGGTCAGTGTCTAGGTGTGGCAACCCTGGGCCACCATGTGCTGTGACCTGTTCTACAGGGCATGTGCCCTGGCATCTCTGCTGGCACACCATGCCTCAGCTCTTGTGTTTCTAGCCCAAGAATCCTTCACTTAGATGTTTACACTTTATGCAGTCATCTCAGCTGAGAGTGACACCCCAGAGACAGAATCTATGGAAATTTTCACATTTGGAATGTTGGTTCAAACTCTTTGACTGCAATCCACTCTGATCATTGCTCAAATCTGTTTCTCCACCTGAAGAGTAGTTGCCTCATAGTGAACTCCAGTAATGGCTGGTTCTACAATCATGTTTTTATGTTGTAGTTTATTTATTTATTTAAATATTTCAATTTTGTCAACACACTAGGCCCACTGGGCCCCAAAGGTCATAGTCATATCTAAAAAAGTGTATTTAGTTTTCTTGATTACTCTGCATTTAGTATGGTTTTCTGTAATTAAGGTTTCTCTGGTTCCTGTTTTGCTAAATCAGGAGCAGTTTCAAAATCCATAAATAGCGTTTTATTTTCTCAATAACAGAAAAATAAAAATAAAAATTATTCAGTATAACTATTTACAAAGTCAGTAAAAACAGAGAAATGAAGTCCTTCTCTTGAGGGTATCTCTTAATTCCAAGTTTTAGTCTCTCAGTCCCTCACTCTCCTTGTGTCTCTAGCAAAAGCATTGCTGCTCCTTTTTTTAAGTCTTTGCCTGGGAACCTCGTTGAGAGATATTCTGCTTCTCACAGAATGTTCTTGTAAGTTTACAGAATATTCTTGTCAGTTTTGTTCCTTACAGGTGCAGGAAAACAGTAGATGGTGACCCAGAACTGACCTTGTGTTTACAGCTCTGCAAAAGGCTTAACAACTGCATCTCAGGTTAACTCCTTGCGTTCCAAATAGCTTTGCAATAATTTCAACAGTATAACTATATACAGTTTTAAGCAAAGGAATCTCAGTATCACATATATTTTTATAACTGCAGATATGTTAGGGGAAAGAAAAGCAAGAACAGCAAGGGAGGGCAGGGAGATAGTGAGAGGTGGAGAACTGCAAAACTGTCAGAGTGATCAGTTCCTAGGTCTCACAAGAAAATTTGGTTATGCAACCAGACAGACAACAGACAGAAAAGGAGCAGAAAGAACAGATTCTTGCATTTAAACTCTTTCTGCATAACAAATGGCGCAGGGCCTTATTCAGACCTGTCACATACTCTCTCTTTAAGAGGAACCTTTTTACAAAAACAGGTTTCCAAAGCGTTCTATTAAATTCCTGTCTAACATTAGTTTATAACCTTTATAGTTCAGTGCATGTGCATATAGCAAACAGAAAAGTTTCAATTCACACTTTTTTCAACCTTCTGAATTCTCAATTACTGATCAATATTCTCACAGAAAATGAGCATTGACATTCTCTTTCCCAGATTTGTGCATCACTTTAAATTTAAATGGCTATAGTACCAGGTACCATCGTAGTGATTCTAGAATTTTTATCCTTCATTTGGTTAAGCCAACAGAAGGGATTATGATTTATTACAAGTACAAAGTCAGCTCCTAGTAAATTAAACATGGCCCACTTTGCTGCAAGGCATTCCTTTTCAATGGTGGAGTACTTTTCTCTCTGTGTCAACTTCCTACTTATGTGTAGAACAGGATGTTCTTTCTCATCTATATTTTGACTCAGGACTGCCCAAGGCCTACCTCTGATGCATCAGTCTGTAACAGAAATTGTTTCTTAAAGTCTGGGCTTCTTAAAACAGAGGCTGAACATAATGCAGCCTTAACAGCTTGAAAAGCCTCGTCACACTCTGGGGTCTATTTCATATTATTAGGGAACCATTTCTTTGTGAGTTCAGTGGAAGTACCTAACTCAGCAAAGCTGGGAACAAATCTCGATAATAACCAGCCAGCCCTAAAATGACCTGACATGTTTATTGGTTTTGGGGACAGGGCTGTTAGCTATAGCTATGTTAGAAATCCCTGGCTTGACTTCTCCATTTCCCAAAACATAGCCCAAATATCTGGTTTCCTGCATGCCTAATACACAGTTGGTATGATTAATTGTCAGATTTGCTTTTTAATCGATTGGATAACTGCTCCCAGGTGTTCCAGGTGACTTTTTCAGTCTGGACTGTACACCATGACATCATCCAGGTATGCAGCACAAGAACCAGTGTGAGGTGATAAAATTACATCCATGTACCACTGGAATATAGCGGTATGCCATGTAAACCAAATGGCAAGGTGGTGAACTGATAGAATCCTATAGGAGTGGCAAATGCAGTTTTGTCTCTGGATTCTTTAGCCAGGGGATTTGCCAGTAACCCCTGGTGAGACTGAGGGTACTGATATACTTGACACTTTCCAGTCTGTACACCAAATCATCTATTCTGGGTATAGGACAACTGTCAAATTCTGACACTTGATTAAGTTTCCTAAAATAAAGGCAGATTCTTACACCCTTTCTTTTTGTTTACAATCACCATTGGTGATGACCAAGCACTTCTTGATTCTGCTATAATACCCAATTCTTCATTTTTCTGTACTTCCTTAACTGCTCTGGCAATCTGTATGTCTTTGTCTAATAGGGCATTCCTTGTCACAATTACATACTCAATCCCATTTCTTACCTGGTACTGCAGTAAAAATACTGTTAAATGTCTTTAGCAAATTACAAATTTCTGTGGTTTGTTGGAGGTTAAGGAAACATTCACCTTTGCAGCATCAGCAGTTACACTTTGTTCCAGTCTGTCATAAGCTACATCAATATCTTCTTTGCCAGTTTCTGGTAAAACCAGCAAAACAGCTTTTTCTTTGCAGTTAATCTTTTTATTGAGTATCCAAAACATAACACAATGAACATTACAATACATTCATGGCTATAGTCTTTACATTTCTATTTACACAGTACAGGTACATGTGCATTTCAGGTTGTTATGGCAGGTGTACTACTTACTTTCTTGTATAACATGCTTTGTGACTGTTTTCTCTTTTATATAGTAGGAGCTATATCCTTCAGCTATCCATCAAGGATGTTCTTGTCCTCTTAAGGCTCGTCTGGCTCACACATATGAGACCTTGCTAGGAAGTAAATTAGTTCTGGGGGTGGGGAGGAGGAGAAGGGGCTCTTGTGAGTTTAAAGAGACTTCCAAGCATTACACTGTATCCAGTATAGTGTATATGAGACTGGTCAAGAGGGCTTCAGTTGATCTTCTTCCAAGCTGAAGGAGGCTCGATTTTGGGTGTCCATATATTTTAGTTAAGGGCCCCAAATCAGTTGATAGTTAGGAATGTCTTGCAATGAAAAGCAGTCTAGAGTTTATAGCTAGGCCTTCCATTGCTTTATACCATCCACCCACACTTGGTACATTTGGGGTTCTCCATTTAACCAGTAGTAATATTTTGCTTCCACTGTGGCTTGTAGTAGCCATTGTCTTTGATACCTATGGAGCCATGCCTCTGGGTGGTGAGGCCTAAGAGTATCAAGCCTGGGGAATGTGGAATGGCAATACCAGTATGCTTCACATATATGTAACACTTAGTCACTTAGTCCCAGAACGGGTGTACCTCTGGACAACCCACATGATGTGGAGCAAATCTGCTCCTGTAGACTTACATCTCCAGCACTGATCAGTGGGTATTAGTCCCATCTATTGTAAGAGGGTGGGGGTGCGATACCAGAGATGGAATTTTCTTTTGAATGAGAAGACTCCTTTGGTCTTTACAAGCACTTTGAGCCAGTCTCCAGCATTCTACTCATTCAGAGTCTTGTATGTCCCTGGAGAGCATGCTCTGCCATCTGCTTTAGCCTTCTGCATAGGGTTAGGAGCAGCCATATTGATCCTGTGTTGTAAATGGCCAGAAAGTCCTTAGGTCTCTGAAGCCACATTGACAAGGGTAAGGTGATGGGGTGGGGTAAAATTTTTGTTCATTCTACAATTACACTTTCCTTTCACCCACACCCTATACATACTGCACAGCTGAAGGAACTTCCAGAACTTCTCCTTGGAGAAGCCATTTTGAGTTTGGAGTTCTTGGAATGTTTTCATCGTGAGGAGATCAGGGCTGATAGGTTTTAATTCTATATATGCCTTTCTCCTCCATGTCTCCCATTGAGTGGCTTCTTATCTATCAGTAGGCTGCGATTTAGCCAGTTTGGGGTATATATACCAGGATGCATGCACATTTGTGCCAACTTCCTACTTTCTTATATGTCTCATGTGCTGCTTTATTGGTAAGATAGGAGGAGAATTGTGCTGGAAGGGGATGTGATAAATACAGCCGGGTGGGCTCCCCAAAATCACCATTTCTATTTGGGTTCAAGCTGGCTGCTCCATCTTATTTTCCCTAAACATTCATGTGCACAGGGCTACTAAGTTAGTCAAAAAGTAATGTAGGAAGTTCTGCAGGTTTCACCTTGGAGGCTGTCAGCTTAGCCCAGCTGAATCTAGGCTTCCTGACCCCCATAGAAATACCCTTATTATTTTGTTGATTTTCTCAAACCATATCTTTGGGATAACCATTGGTAAATGTGACAGGATGTAGTATATCCTGGGGCAGCCATCATTTTAATAGCCTCTGTTTTGCTTACCAAGGATAAATTCAGTTGCAACCACCTATCAAAATCCCTCCATAGTGCTTGGATAAAGGGTTTAAGGTTTGCTGAGATTAATCCCTGCATGTTTTGAGGATCTGCATACCCAAGTACTTAATGCCTGTTCTTACACAAGAAAGGCCCTCCTCCAGGACTCTTAGGGCAGAGGAACAGCATAGAGTGGGAGTAATTCTAACTTATTGACATTTATGCACAACCCCTATAGTTTGACAAAGGTTGGAGAGTTTGCAATATGTGGGTAATCCTTCATCAATGTCCTCAGATAATATTAAACAATCATCAGCATAAAGTTTTGTACTATATGCAATTCCTCAAACCCTGAGGCCCTGGATGTTGGGGTGAGCTCAAATGGCAGTGGCCAGAGGCTCCATGGCTATTCAAAGAGAAGTGGTGAGAGAGGAGACCCTTGCCTGGTACCCCTAAATAACTGAAAGGATTGTGAGAGGATGTTATTAGTCAATAACCTTGCTGTCAGACATGGTGAGAGTTCAAATCCAACGAGAAGTTATTGCCAAAGTTACCTTTACCCAGTACCATGTGCAGATACTCCCAATCCACTGAATCTATGGCCTTTTAACATTTACTGTGAGCACCGCACGAGTCTGAAACAAGGTTATGAGGGCTCTTATATGGTCCGTACTGGCCCTGCCTTTTATAAATTCTACTTGTGATGGGTGTATTAACGAGGGGAGATATTGCTCCAATTTGGTGCTAGTACTTTAGCCAGGATTTTGGCATCAGCATTTATTAGGGATATCAGGTGGCAGTTTGCTGGGTTGGAGAGATCTTTACCCTCTTTAGGAAGGACAATTATTATAGCTTCACTTAGAGTTGGGTGGAGGTTCTGTTGGATATGTGCCCATTTCAATATTGCTAGCAGCGAGCAGTTACAGAGTCCAGCACCACTTGATAATAATCCGCTGGATACCCATCACTACCTGGGGACTTATGGGGGCCATTGCCTGGATGGCCATTTGGAGCTCTTGCTGGGTAATGGGGGTCTCAAGGAGGTCCTCTGTCTGTCCATCAGCTTGGTAAGGAGGTTATTCATAAAACTGTCAAATGCTTGTCAGTCCCATTGAATGTGAGATGAGTATAGCGATTTGTAGAGAGCAACCATTATGTTGTTAATATGACATACTGGAACAAGTTAGCACCTTTAAATATCTCAGGGTTCATTTAGATGGCACCTAATGTTTGGAACCCATATTGACCATGTTGCTAAGACTGCTAATACTAAGCTTGGTGTCCTCATTTGCCACCAGCATTGTGTGACCCGGAAGCCCTGAAACTGGTCACAAGTTGCTGGTCTTATCCACATAGACTATGGCCTGGTTATCTATAGTGCTGGCACTGACACTGCCCTCAAAGGGTAAAACCCCATTTAACAAAACCTGTCACCTGGTTCTCGGGTGGATCACTGGACACATTCTTGTGCCCTCTATTAAGAGACAGGATGGCTCCCTCTTCACCATAGGATTATATACCAAACGTGCCTACTTGCTAAGAAGTCCTTGCTGGGGTTTTACCCTAGGATCAACTTCCTGCCTATTCCAAACCACTCAACCTACTATTAGGACCCAAAATGTGGTTGGGGGGCTTGAGTGCTTTTAAGTGAACAGCACAAGTCCAGAGATCCTCTCCTTCCGTGGGTCCCAAGTGGCTCAACGAACTCCCCAAGGACCTGATCGAGCGTAGTAAGGTTAGCCAATTCAAATCAGGCCTCTGAGCCCACTTAGCCTAAGAGAATGTTTGTAAATGTTTCCACAAACCCTAACAATATCTAGCCCCTGCTAAAGCAGAGATCCCTGGCTCATTTCATACCACCCTTTGGACACTAGTGTAAAGTGTTAAATGCTCCCCTCCCCCCAGTCACTGTTACCCCCACCTCACATCTCACCCCTCCCTAGACCTTCCCTTCCCATGCCACCCTTCTTCCTATTAACTCCCCTTCCACCCCTCTCCCCACTCCCCTGGTTCACCCCTGGTAATTCCCCTCCTCCTCCACCAACTCCCTTCCCTCTGCTCACCCCTACCACGATTCTGCTCCCCACCACACTCCTTCCCCACACCATGCACTGACAAAGCCTTCTCTGTCTGCTTCAAATCAAATCAAATCAAATCAACCTTTATTTATAAAAAGCATCTTTCTAAAACCAAGGCACCTGTACATAACATAATAAAATAGATCAATAAATAATTAAAACCATGTATCAATTAAAATTCACTACAGAGATATTTAAAAATCATTATATGCTAGGCTAAAACAAATGTTTTAATGCTACTTTAAAGCTTTGAACGGTCGGGGCAATCTCGCACCTGATGAGGTAGAGAATTTCACAGGGTTGGGGCCATAAACCAAAGGACCTGGCCCCAGATGTCTTTAAACTAACCCTGGAATCTCTAGCAATCCCTCATCAGTGGATCGGAGAGGGTGGGAGGGACAGTAGGGATGAAGGAGATCTTTCAGTAACCAGGTCCCTGATTGTGTAGGGCCTTATAGGTCAGCAACTGACCTTGAAGGTGATCGGCCATCATATTGGCAGCCAGTGCAGTCCGCGAGCACAGGCGATATGACCGGGTCCTAGATGAGCCAGTCAATAGCCTGGCTGCCGATTCTGCACTAGCTACAAGTGATCGGATGTCAGCCCCCAGTAACCCCAGGTAAAGGGCGTTGCAGTAGTCAAGGCGGGAGGTAATGTGAAGGCATGGACCAAAGTTGGAAGATCATCGGAAGGAACCAGGTGCTTCACCCGGTGATATTCCTCAGGTGGTAAAGAGGCTTTGACAACTGCTGACACCTGAGATTTCAGTGTCAAACAGTCATCAAACACAATGCCCAGGTTCGCACCTGGTCTGAGGTAGTTAGCTGAAGACCCCAAGCCATAAACCTGAAGGTAATCCAGCCAACAAACCGCCTCTCGGTGACCTGGGTCCACAACCAACACCTCAGTTTTTCTGGGTTCAACCGCAGCCAACTCACATTCATTCAGTCCTGGATTTTGGCGAGACAGTTGTTAAAGACCGAATGGCAGCATCTTGGCGGGGACAAAGGACTAATTTGAGCAAGTTTTGGATCCTAGTCCTCTTGCTGTACTCTGCACTTACCCTGGCATGGCTCTACACTACAATTTGCATCTGAAATGTAACAGCTCTCTTTAATTTGCACTGAACTCAAATCTAGTCATGTTGTGTCCAGGGCTACCAGGTTCACTAATTTCCTTTGCAACCAATGTACTCATGTCGACACTTTTGTAACTTGCAATGTAACTTACTATTGAATCTGTGTAACCTATGTGTTGCTTTGATTGTCGTATGAATCTGTATGATCTGGAACCTTTGTAAACAAGTCCCTGACTCAAAGGTATGAGTCATAATCTGCAATAATTAATTTGTGGGCAGTGGATTTTTGCCTGTAGTGTCAGCTAATTGAGCTACAGTATGTGCCTGTCCACCTGCTGTTTTCTTAAATAAAAACCAGGAGCTTGCTGTACTTTTCTCACAACCCTAATATTTAAATGGTCCTCTGTATCTGGAGTTCTGCTCTTCTTGTGACTAGGGAATTGAGTTTGATCCTCAAGGTGGTGATCTCATGATGAGGGTTTGACTTTTAGGGATCTATGGTCTGTTTTATACATCTCTTGTTTCTTTTTCTTCAGAGCCTTTTCCAGAGTTTCTACCTTTTGTTCTCATTTCCTCCTATGTGCTGCATAGCTAATGATCTTCCCCTCATGGTGACTTTGTAACCTTCCCATATTCCACCGGGTAGCTGAGTCTGCGGATTATCCTTAAAAGTTGTTGTGATTCTACTGCTATCCACTTTCAGAAATCTGGGTCTTGGGGCAGTAAGGGATCTAGTCTTCATTGTGCTGATTTGTGTCTCTTTGCTTCTACTGTGTACGTGAGGGTGATGGGGCATGGTCTGATATATAGATAGGGGTGATGGCCGTGTCAAAGGTGGAGGTGGTTATCTCTGGGATGTCAGCCAAAAGTCAGTTCTGCTAGCCATTGCCCTGGCAGCTGAAAATATGTATAATCTCTGCCTGTGGGCTGGGTAGCTCTCTCCAGCTGTGAGTTAGTCGGTGTATTGTCATGAGGTTATTAAGGGCTGCTAAGGATTGGGAGTGGGGTTCTGGTTTGGAGTTGGACCAGTCCAGAAAGAGGTCCAATATGAGGTTAAAGTCTCCTCCCAATATAATGTCTGGATTATCAGATGTCGGGTTTATAGCCTTGGACAAACCATCTATGAATTCTGGCCTGTCCTCATTAGGTGCGTGTGTTAGCAAGGCTGAGTGGATCTTTAGGGTTGCCACTTTTACCAGTATCCATCCCCTTAATTTTGCAAGCAAGTTTCACTATCTTCCAATGAAGCTTTTATGACCTAAGATTGACACCCTCATTTGGCACCTCCCATCCTACCCATTCCTTTTTAATTTAATTGCCTCTTTCTCAATCAACTTAGTCTCCTGTAAAAGGCAATTTAAGTTTTCATTTTTTCAGGTGGGACAACACCTTTTTCCTTTTTTCTGGGAGTTCAGGACCTCACATTCCACGAGGTGGCCTGGAGGAATGTTACATTAGCCATCATCATGTATTAGTTTCTAGTCATTTCTCTTATTTTGGCTTATTGATTGTTGCCTCCTGCCAGGTGCCCTCCTTGGTTCCTTGATCATTTTAAGTTAGTCTCCTCTCGTATCTGGATTGTGTGCTCTTCGATTTTCAAAATATAGCATACCTTCTAGCCTGAGATTCTTGTAGCCTAGTTCTGATTCTGGCACTCGTTTTATTCACTCTGGCCCAGATATTCAAACGGCGCCAGGCTGTGGCGCAAGCTTGGGCACTGCCACCGTGGGTATCAGCCCTCAACCGCTGGTCTCCTTGAGGTAAGAACCTTGTAAGTTTCACTCTGTGACTGCTCTTTGGCCATTGCAGTATTTGACAAAACTGATATCAAACAGAAGCTTATGAGATGCTGTTTTGTTTAGGCTATTTTTGACATACCAGCAACAGGTTCAAGATGAAGGATATATCAGATAGTTAAACCTGGGATTGGTTCAGTAAGATTAAGCTGTTCTTCTTCTTGCTTGGCAAGCTCTGCCCCAACAAAACAGCTTTTGGTGTTTTTTCAACCCATTTCTTGAGGAGGTTAGCATGGCGTATCTTAAAAGGATTTTTCCTATCAGGTGTCAGTCTCAAAGTTAACTGTGCCAGTACGTCTAAGCATTTTATAAAGCCCTTGCCACTTCATTAACAATTTATTTTCTGTAGTGGGTAACAATAGCAAGACCTTTTCACCTGGCTCAAAACTTTTCTATTACCCCATGGTCACAGTATACCTTCTACTGGTTTTGGGCCTCTTCCTGATTACTATGGGCGATTTCAACATATTTTGCCAGCTTCTTTTCTCAGGGCACACATATAAGATGTAATAGATTGTTTCTGATGGGGTTATCTTCCCATGTTTCTTTTATTACATCTAGAGGCCCTCTAGGTTGTCTACCATACTGGATTTCAAATGGTAAAAACTGTTAATGCCTGTGGCACTTCTCTGTAAGCAAAAGCAGGCAAGGTAATCACTGGTCCCTGTCTTTCCTTCCCTTTACAAACCTTTTTAACATGCATTTTAGGGTTTGATTAAAATGCTCAACAAGGCCGCCTGTCTAAGGGTGATAAAGGGAGGTTCTCATGGCAGTGATACCGAATAGTTGGTACAGCTCCTTCAGTAATGCAGCACCAAAATTAGTACCGTGATCAGTAATAATCTCTTTAGGTATGCCCACACTGCTGAAAAATTTGGCACACTCTGCTGCCACTTTTGGGGGCTGTGACAGTACGCATTGGAACTGCCATTGGGTGTCGAGTAGCATAGTCACATACTACCAAAATGAATCGATTACCCTTTTCACTTTTGTCTAAGGGGCCAACCACATCTATTGCAATTCTCTCAAAAGGCACATCTATCAAGGCTAGGCACCAGGGACACCTTGATGTTTTTAGTCACTGGGGCTACTTTATGACACTCAGCATAAGAACTGCAATAGGTAGCAACATCTTCATGAATTCCAGGCCAGTAAAATCTGTACAGCAATCTGGCAAGGGTGCAGTCCCTCCCTGAGTGACCAGCCATAGAACTATCAGGTGCTATCAGTAACAACTCAGATCTATACTTTTGTGGTATAACCAAGTGTTCCATCTAGTCCTGTGTCTGAGGTTTAACCCAAACTCTGTACAGCAGCCCATTACATTTTTAAACATAGGTTCACCCTGTTTGGTTTCACCCCAGCTGCTTAAAATAACCCTGGAGAAACATTGTTAGCTTGTTCTGAAAGAAAATCACAATCAGTGATCAATTTAGTTTCAACATTTTCATGTTAACCCTTATGTCCATCAGTCTTTTGTTGCCACTGTTTCTTCAGGCATCGCTTTCTTTCCTGGACTTCCAGATCTTGGAGCTGTTCTCAAACAAGTTCAAATCAAAATCAGTGAAAGGAAAGAGTCCCCACCATTTAAGATTTTCTTTGCCTGAGCTCTTGTCACCACAGCTGCTGAAACATCAGGATTTACTCCTCTGTGATTAACTCAGTAAATCCTGGAAAGTCATTTCCATAGTCACAGGTACAGGTAACTTTGGTACTACCCCACTTTCATTTGGTGGGACACCCATTAATAGTCAGAGTCACTTGGCTGGTGAGATAGTATCAAGTGTCCCCATGGATGCAGATGACACCAGTATCTGGTTCTTTTGGACATTGTTTTCCCAGAAGTTCAATATGCACTAGAAACTGGCCCAGTGGTGCTGAAGGTTGAGGCACTGGACACCACACTCGTGCCATGCTGACAACCCAGGTTTGGGAGCAAACTTGGGAGCCAGGGGTTGGTCAGAGGGAGAAAGACTGAGCGTCCATTTGACTGCTCTCCTCTTCTTGGAGGAGGAAGGTATCTGTCCCAGAGTGCTAGTGGCTCCTGGTGGAGACTAGGGGCACAACAGCTGGGGACCACATAACAGGGTGATGACAGATGACCATACTGCAGCATGGGCGGAATCGACACATCTTGCACTGGACAGCACTGCACATCCTACATCAGGAGGGAGAAACAAAGGAAAATCCCTGGCTCTGGGGAGGCAAAGTGGAGCCCTGTGGCTACACCCACATGCCCAAAGCCTGCCTAAATCCGATTTGGCTCTCCATGATCCCCTGCCTTTCTCATGGGCCTGGAGAGAGGAGGAGACCCAGCATAACTGATTTCCCAGTTGGGCAAGGGTTCAGGCTGGCACTGGAGGCATGAAATCCTGTGGGTCCACTGGAGAGGTGCCTTGGAGTCAGCATAAGGAGGAAAAGAGTCCACAATATGTACTAGGGTCTGCCTGCTTCCTGAATCTGTAAGCTTCTTCATAGTTTTATTCTCACCTTCACATCTGTTAAGTACTTACCCCAATTTGCTAAGGACAAATTTGCTCCAGTGTCACTCTTTTACCACGGCAATTTCTTGCAATATGACCTTGCTTATTAAAGTTATAACAGATAAAGTCTTTGGGTGCATATTTATTACCCCACCAGAGTTCTTATCAGACTTGGAGTTTACATGGGAAAAGAGTGTATTACCAGTGCTTGGCTGTTACTTCACTGCTGTGGCATCTGTCTGGTCATCTGACAGTCCTCGCCAAAGAAACGGCCTTTTCCTCACTTTCTGGTTGGTGTTCTTTCACCCAAAGCTGCACATCTGTAGGCAGGATGTTCATGAATTGTTCCATTGCAAATGTGCCAATGATCTGTGGGACTGTTTTGCCCTCTGGTTGGAGCCATTTAATAAGGAGTTCTCTGAGACAGGTGAAAGCTTCTCGAGGATTGTCGACCTAGTTATACTTCAGGAACAAGAATCTTTGCCTGTATGTCTCTTCTGAGATGTCATACCTTTTCAGGATTTTGCTTTTCACCAGGTCAGAGTTTTCTGACTGTGCAGTGTCCATACTGCTGTAGGCAAGTTGGTCTTTCCCTGTCAGGTAAGGTATCAGTCTGATTGCCCACTACTGCTTTGGCCACTGGCAGGCTGTGGCAACCCTTTCAAAAGTTGTCAAGTATGCTTCAATATCATTCGATGACACAACTTTGTAAGTTTAATGTACTTTAAGTTGTTTGTGTCTCTGTTCTGCTGGATCAGTGCCAGATCATCTGCCTTTGATAGCTTGCAAGGCATCCAGCTACTGCTGCTCAGTTGCTGCATCTCTTCTTTTCTCTGCTGCTTCTGTCTCTGCATCTCTTCTTTTCTCTGTTTCTCCATCTCTTGTTGTTGTGTAGCCCAACTTTGAAAAGACAATCAGGCTTTCAGGTTCTGTCACTGCCTGCTGTATTTTTCCATGACTTGTGCTGACTGTACAGTCTCAGTTTGGACTTTTTCTCCTACCTCTAGTTTGGCTGCCATTCTTCTGGTAATTACTCCTGGACTTGCTGCTGCAGAATCCATACCTTTCTGCTATGCTTCTCTGGTACTAGGTCTAGTACCACACACAAAACTCCTGGCTTAGAGTATGCACGCATAAATTCAACTTAGGCTGACACTATTTGTCATTGAGTCACAGGTCAGGAAGCATAGGAAAACCAGGAGCAGTTTCAAAATTCACAAATAGTGTTTTATTTTCTCAATAACAGAAAAATTAAAATAAAAGTTTGCTCAGTATAACTATTTACAAAGGCAGTACAAACAGAAAACTAAGTCCTTCTGAGGGTATCTCTTAATTCCAAGTTTCAGTCTCTCAGTCCCTCACTCCTTGTTTCTCTAGCAAAAGCATCACTGTTTTTTTATGTCTTTGCCTGGGAACTCAAAAAGAGATGTTCTGTTTCTCACAGAATGTTCTTGTCAGTTTACAGAATGTTCTTGTCAGTTTCATTCTTGCAGGTGCAGGAAAATAGTACATGGTGACCCAGAACTGACCTCTTGTTTATAGCTCTGCAAAAGGCTTAAAAACTGCATCTCAGGTTACCTTTGCATTCCAAATAGCTTTGCAATCATTTCAACAGTATAACTATATACAGTTTTAAACAAAGGGATCCTAGTACTGTATCACATATATTTTTATAACTGCAGATATGCAAAGGGAGGAAAAGACAGAACAGCAAGGGAGGGCAGAGAGATAGCGAGAAGCAGAGAATTGCAAAACCATCAGAGTGATCAGTTCCAAGGTCTCACAGGAAAATCTGGTTATGCAACCAGACAGACAAGAGACAGAAAGGAGTGGAAAGAACAGATCATTGCATTTAAACTCTTTCTGCATAACAAATGGGACAGGGCCTCATTCAGCCCTATCACAAAAGCCTTTTCACTTTCTGTTTCTGTCTGTGCCCTGTCACCTTAATTAATCAGCTCCTGTTACAGGAGTTACTATTTGACCTTTAGACCTTAGAAATTTGAACCATAATAAAGCAGTGGACCAGATGGTCTGCATCTTAGATTGCTAAAGGAACCAGCAGATTATTTAGCAGGGCAAATTACACAAATATTTCAGCAGTCACTGGAATCAGGGCAAACTGTGCAAACATGGAGACTGGCTACAGTTATCCCTATCCATAAAAGGGACAGAAGAATGAGGTGGGCAACTACAGGCCGATTAGTTTGATGTCAGCACTTGAAAAATACTGGAAGGTATTGTCAAGGACCTTATTATGGACTATGTGGAGCTACAGGGGAAACAGGATAAGTCCCAACATGGCTTTTACTAAGGGACATTCATGTCAAACCAATTTATTAGAATTTTACAGCAAAGTTAGTAGATCACTTGATGAAGGTAGCCCAGTGGATGTGATATTCTTGGACCTAGCAAAGGCACTCGATAAGGTCCCTCATGAAAAATTGATTAAAACTATTTCTAATTTAGGGATACATCCCAAAATAGTAAACTGGGTAGGTGATTGGCTGTCTGCTAGAAAACAGAGAGTATGTATCCTTGAGAAATGTCAGACTGGGCAGCAGTCACTAGTGGGGTCCCACAGGGATCCATATTGGGACCATGTCTGTTTAACCTTTACATGTCAGCTATGCAGGTAACATCTGACATTTGGCTTTCCAAATCTGCTGATGACACACGTATAGGCCATCCAGTTAATAACATATCTGATGCTTCAAATTTACAGTTAGCACTTGGTGAATTAGATTTATGGGCAAAGGAAAATGGGGCACTTTTATCGTGGAAAAGTGCACGGTTATGCACTTTGGTAATAAAAATCCAGAATTAAAATACAGTTTGGGTGGTAATATCCTTAAAGTGGTATACAAGGAAATGGACTTAGGTATAAGGGTCAGCAATGACCTTAAGTTTCATGCACACTGCAATTTAGTGGTTAAGAAAACAAATAAAATTTTGGGATGCATACATAGACACATTAAAAGCAGGAAGAGAGAGGTGTTGCTCCTTTTGTATACCTCTCTTGTGAGGCCGCATACAGAATATTGTGTGCAGTTCTGGGCATCAGGCTATAAAGAGGATGTTAGAGTCCTGAGAGGGTACAACGAAGGACTACTAGAAAATATCTGAAGTTAAGGAGATGACATATGAGGAAAGGTTAAAGAAGCTAGATTTATATCCTGGAATATCGTGGAATGAGAGGGGACATGTGCCTAGTTTTTCGGGCATTATCTGATAATCAGCTTTGGGAGCAATTGGACCTGCACCTTAGGGTTCAGCCATACAACACTCATGTCCACCCCTTACAGCTGAGGGTGGGTAGATGCAGGACAAAATCACGTTTGTTTTGGTTCTCAAATAGGGTGGCAAGAGTATTGAATGATTTACCAATCGAGGTGGTAGCTAGTCAAAGTATGACATCTTTCAAACATTCTTTGATATTTTTTAAGGGCAGAAACATAGTGGGATATTAAATCTCAAGTTTACGAAGCCAAATGGACAACAGTCTTTATGGAGCTCTGTATTACCAATGATACCAATGATACCTTTGGCCCAGTTTCTTCAGTACTGTTCAGATATCAGGGTGTCTGCATAGGGGATCCCTGAATCCAGTGATGGTAAAAATAAAGAATAAAAGAACCTTAGAGCAGGCACTGGAGACAGTGTCTGCAAAAAGAAATTGAAAATAGTGCCACTGCCAGTCCTCCTGCACGGAGAAAGGAGCAGGCACATGGCACAGAAAAAATGCCTCATCAGAGGACATATAAAAAATGTGGCAGTTTTCCAGGTTATCTGGGCCATGGGAAATTCAAATAACATATCTGCCACACCCCTCCCCAGGCTCAGGTTCCAACCTGTCTGCCTGCAGAAAAGGAGGAAGAAGAATACTATGTGCATATGGAGGAAGGTGACCCCATGGAGTTAGAGGGCACACCTGAGTAAGATTTCAAACATTCTCCAAGGCAAACTGAGGATTACTATTTTATGTTGGCTCGCATGCGAAGCAACATATTGTGGTAGTAGCAGATTGAGGTGCGGTCACTGTTGGATGAATGTAGGGCACACATCAGTAGGTGCATCCCTCATTCTCCAATCAGGCAGCATGCAGGCACCACATCAGCAATTTGGAATGTGGCCACCAGATCTAACAAAAGGTCTGCTGCAATGAGAGTGGAGCTGTCATGCAGCATGACCACAACAGATCTCCCCATGCACGCAACACTGCCACCACCTCCTGTCTGAATGCGGATGGGGAGCCCACCCCCATTGGCATAATAACCCCTCCCATTTACAATGTATGCTGAGGGGAGCCCAATCCCCTTGGCATCATGTGTGCCCCCACAGTTATTCTTTGCTGACAGGGGCCCTAATCCCTGTTGGCTTCAGTGCCCAAGTGATGTTGGCACTGGGGAGCCCACTCCCGTCGGCATAATGTCACCCTTCCACTTTTATTGTGTGCTGACAGGGTGCCCAATCCCCATAGGCTACAGCTGCCCCCAAAAGAGTCTATTAGCACACAGGGAGCCCACCCCAGTGTGCCACATGCCCTGTTAAAAAAAACGGTCTTGCATGTTTTTCTTTTCATTACCCTGTCAACAAAGAAAACGGTCCCTCGCGGCCTCCCTCCCCACAACCCGCACCCACCACTGTGCACTCTGCCTCCCACACCCCACCCCATACTACCTCCGAGTCTGTACGATGATCTTGTGGACCGGGAACACGTCTGCAATCTTCAAAGCTGACCCCATGAACTGAGGAAATGCCGTAAGCTGTATAATGGAATAAATAGGCTTTTCAACTTTGATGCATATCTCAGGCATTTTTGGAATTTTGGTACCAAATGTTCAACATGGGGTCTTTGGGATCCATCCTCATGAATTGTGGCACTGTCATAGCGTTAATCGACCTCGAAGGTGATTTTGAGGTCACTGTGTGGAATTACCTGTTAGGACTGATTAACAAAATGACAGTGCCAGTGTTCATGAGGTGGGCTCTAAAAGCCTAAGTTGCAAATTTGGTGAAAAATCCCAAAATGACTGTTTTAAGAGCTGCATTGCACAGTTTCCACGCACACTTGTAACTTCATGAATTTGTAAAATTTTCACTCCAGATTTTCAAAATTGGCATTTTCCACACCTTCTTATGAAAAAGTAGAACTGTCATTTTACATATCCTGGTCGAAATGTGTTTTCGCATGTTCGCCCAGAATAGTGCGGTTGCTGCACAAATCAGTTTTTGGGACAGTTTCAGGATATGACGGTGACACTGTTCATGAGTAGAAGTCCTAAATGCCAATGTTGAAAATTTGGTGACAAAATTCCATAAAATGACTGTGTTACTAAGCGACGCTTGCAGTCTCCACGCACCCTTGTACTTCGTGAATTTGGACTATTTTCATGCCAGAGTTTCAACACTGGCATTTTATTACACCTCCTTATGAACAGTACAGCTGTCATTTTTCACATCCTGCTCCTAAATGTGTTTTAGCACCTGTGGCGACAATGGCATGGTCACTGTGCGAAATCAACGTTTCAGACACATTAACAAAATCACACTGCCACTGTTCATGAGGAGGCCCCGAAATGCCTATGTTAAAGATGTGGTTAAAACAATCCCAAAATAATTGGGTTACTGATATGTGTTGCACAGTTTCTATGCATGCTCATACCTTCACCAATTTTTATATTTCACCCAGATTTTCAACTTTGCCATTTTTTACATCTCATCATGAACAATATAGTTGTCATTTTCCACATCCTGCCCAAAATGTGTTCATCCCTGTGTGGCCAAATGGCATAGCACTGTGCAAAACCACCTTTCAGCTAACAAGCTGATAGTGACGCTTTCATGAGGTGGTCTCACAAAAGCCCATGTTGAAAATTTGAGTGAAAATACCAACACACACCACGGTGTTAGGGTTCCAACTGTAGCACCCCACCCTCTAGAGACTGACAGGCATCAGGGTGTGACTTGGGATCATTGGCTGTAATGCTCATGCCATTCTACTCCCACCCCACCCCACCCTGCAGCCAGTGACAGGCATCGTGGTGTGTCTTTCACTGTTCGCCACAAAGTTCACCTCATTCTCCTATACTGCACCCACCTCAGTGTATTTCTTATGGAATGGGGTAAGTATAATGCCCAAAGACCCCAAAGCACACCACAACATTTGTCAGTGTCTACAGGGTAGGGTGATGAAATGGCATGAGCGTTATAGCTGATCGACCCAAAGGCACACCCCAATGCCTGTCAGTCTCTACAGGGTGGGGTGAGGTTGACATCATTTTAATACTTCGCTGCCATTCCTATTATGCATCTTTAACTCTGGCACTACCAATACCAATGCCAGCGAGACAACATTCGGCATTGACAAATGCTTGTTTCTCATATGTTAGAAAATGGTCAATGCCCTCAACATTCCCCCACTAGAAATGGAGGAGGATAAAGAGGTTGCTGATTTTAGGACATGCTGGGAGCAGCTCCACCAAGAAAGATGTTACTTCCCATACATAAACCTCTTAAAAGGCCATAGAAAAATCATGGCTGCACCACATCAGCTGCAACCATTGACAAAAAATTGAGAGAAAATATCAGGTGAACAAGCAGAGAGTGAAATACTGCTGTTTGTGAGAGAGCAAAAATCACTCTTGTGCAGCCCCTGAAAAAGACTCAATAAATTAGATACTATGGCAAAAAAGTTTATACAGCAGCTTTCTGCTTATCAGGCAGGCAGCTTATTCAGCACATATAGCGCAGAACCAAGAAGTACATCAGAACACAATTCTGGCACTGGCAGAAAGAGCAGAAGATGGTTTGGCACAGGACCTGATTACAACAGCAAAATCAGCCCTGCATGCCAAAATATCATTTCCACAGTGTGGTGGACATTAGTGACACTGCTGCCAGTCTTGGCTCATGCAGTGTCCTTAAGAAGGTTTTCCTGGCTGAGGAATACCATACTTTCCCAGGATACTCAAATTAAAGCCATGGATTTCTCCTTTGTGGGAGATTCATTATTTGGTGACAAAAAGAAACCTACATGAAAAAGTGGATGAATACAATACAACTTTAAAAAGTAACAATGAGAATGAAAAGGCCGCTACCTCCAACAGGTCATATGGAAGGGGAAGCAGAGACAGGAGATATTACATAAGAGCCTGTGCTCTTACACCCCTATGAGTATCAATCAAAAAGAGGCTACTATAGGGAAGGGAAAAAGTGATTCCAGACATAATGCTCCAGTGTCTAGCCCCACCCCCAAACAAAACTGACTGTTTTATTCAGATCATCCAGACATTGCCAGGGAGGAGACTGGCACACTACTTCCAGGAATAGGTAAACATTACCACAGATAAGTGGGTACTGGTAGTGGGTCAGATTGTTTCGTAGTTCAAACATTTTCCAAACCTGCAGAAAAACACACGTTTTCCAGCTCACACCCCACAGCAAAAAAGTCTGCTGGAACTGTAAGTCAAAAAGCTGTTAATATCAAAAGCTATGAAAACGTCCTGCCTCCAGTGGGGCAGGACCTATTCTCAATGTAACTCCCTAGGTGCCGCTACTGCTAGGGCTACTACTCCTGCCTCACCTGGCCACAACAAGGTTGAGGGCCTGCATTTCCAAAATTAACTTTTTTTTTAACATCTTTTTCTCACCTGCAGCCACAGTCCTGCCTATTCTTCCAGCCACCGCCTCCTTCACCGCCGACCCTGAAGCTTGATGTGCCCAGCTGGCATATGCAGCTGCACCATCAAAAGGCCCCCATGCCCCTGTGCCCAGCCAGGATCCAGTACTGGCACACGCCTTATTCAGGCATCGCTCGGCCGGTGAAGCTGTGGCCATCAAGCTGCCATGGACTATGCTGCATTTTCCCTTTTTCCTTCCCCGATGGGAGCATGGACGCAATGACATCCATGCGCAATGTGCGGACATCCACCGTGCTCCCCACTTGGTACCCGTGTGTCTGTAGTACCTCTGAGCATTCCAAGGGACCACCAAAGCGTGGTGTGTAGCCACCCCTTTCCCCAGGACTAGGAGAGCTGTCATCGGATGTTCAATCCTAGTCATTCCCTGCTGACCTCTGAAGACCCGGGTTCATTCCCAAACCCCAAATTAACTTTATACTGGTTCTTATCCAAGCTAGTACATTGCACAGTGCCTCCACCCAGAGTATTGTTTTAGTTGGCTAGAGTAAACCTGGTACAACCCTTTGGGATGCTATACCCACCTTCATTACCATAAAGACACCCCAGACATGACCAACTATACAAAACCTCACAATTTAACACTTTTACCATTTAATGACTGGGTACTAATAATATGCTCATGACATAGGTATCCACAAAAAACAGTAACAATTTTATTTACATTGGGAGGGTTAGGAAGGGTGAAGAAGGAATAGAGGTTATGCTGTTTACAATATTTCACAGTGGGTTTGATTTGGTTTGGTTCAAAATTTAACAGTCTGCATTTTTAAATCAGATATTAATCACATCACCCACCAACCTCAATGATAGTCAGAGACCTGGCTATCTAACTGGCTGCAATAAATCAGTTTATTTATTTACTAAATTTTGGTGACCGGTAGGCCCACTGAGCCCCAAGGTCCCTTTTCAGGGGCTACCCAGGATAACAATACATGGTATGATACAGTGGATAAAACTTTTGATCACAAAGTTTATACAAGCATATGGTGGTTACAGACATGGTTATCATCATGACACAGTTTTGCCTTTGGTACTACATGGCATAGTATTATACATGAAGTTGCATGATTAACACAGTTACCATTAATACCCACACTGGTATTAGTCCCCATATTTGGTATGAGGCCCGCTATCCCAACCTTAACCTGGGTACCCAGTAACCATAGTCCAAAAATGATGCAGGCCTGACAGATGGTGCAGCTGCAAGTTGGCCGGCTATTTACAAAGGTTGAAGATTATGCTTGGGAAAGCAAACCTTAAAACTATTTACACTTTTCTCAGTTGGTGCAGGGAAGGCCCTGTCTTACCCATAGTAGGCTTTTATATAGGCAGGTTGAAATTGAGTGCTTTCAGAAAACAGCACCATCCCTGGAGGTTAAAGTGCAGGTAGCTCAACAGCCAGCTACGTCAGAGACTGACTGCAAAGATTTTAAGCTTGACGATAGGAAAAACATTTTAATTTCTGAAGATTGGGCCCTCTGTTAGGCTAAGAACCCTTGTGGCATAAACAGTCCGGTTAGATTAGATTTAGCACATTTCTGTTCTAAGTCCACATTCAGCACATTTATATTTCTGAAGTCTACATTCAGTACATTTATACATTTACCACTTCTGTCCATTCCGAGGACATCTTTTTACTTTTTTTTGACGCAAACCACGCCTTGGTAATAATGTTTTACATTAGCTCACTGGGCTCTTTCGATACAACTTGCACTTGGCATTAGCTCACTGGGCTCTTTCAATACAACTTGCACTTGATATTAGCTCACTGGGCTCTTTCGATACAACTTGCACTTGGCATTAGCTCACTGGGCTCTTTCAATGCAGCTTGTACTTGGCATTAGCTCACTGGGCTCTTTCAATACAACTTGCACTTGGTATTAGCTCACTGGGCTCTTTCGATACAACTTGCACTTGGCATTAGCTTACTGGGCTCTTTCAATGCAGCTTGTACTTGGCGTTAGCTCACTGGGCTCTTTCAATGCAGCTTGTACTTACATTAGCTCACTGGGCTTTTTCGATACAACTTGCACTTGTCATTAGCTTACTGGGCTCTTTTGATACAACTTGCATTTGGCATTAGCTTACTGGGCTCTTTCAATACAACTTGCACTTGGCATTAACTCACTGGGCTCTTTCAATGCATCTTGTACTTGCATTAGCTCACTGGGCTCTTTCAATACAACTTGCACTTGGCATTAGGTTACTGGGCTCTTTCAATACAACTTGCACTTGGCATTAGCTCACTGGGCTCTTTCAATGCAGCTTGTACTTGGCATTAGCTCACTGGGCTCTTCAATACAACTTGCACTTGGCATTAGCTCACTGGGCCTCTTCAATGCAACTTGTACTTGGCATTAGCTTACTGGGCTCTTTCAATACAACTTGCACTTGGCATTAGCTCACTGGGCTCTTTCAATGCAGCTTGTACTTGGCATTAGCTCACTGGGCTCTTTCAGTACAACTTGCAGTTGGTATTAGCTCACTGCACTCTTTCGATACAACTTGTACTTGGCATTAGCTTACTGGACTCTTTTGATACAACATGCACATGGCATTAGCTGACTGGGCTCTTTCGATACAACTTGCACTTGCCATTAGCTCACTAGGCTCTTTCAATACAACTTGTACTTGGCATTAGCTCACTGGGCTCTTTCAATACAACTTGCACTTGGTATTAGGTCACTGCACTCTTTTGATACAACTTGTACTTGGCATTAGCTGACTGGGCTTTTTGATACAACCTGCACATGGCATTAGCTCACTGGGCTCTTCCGATACAACTTGCACCTGGCATTAGCTGACTGGGCTTTCTTCGGATCGAACTTGTACTTGGCATTAGCTGACTGGGCTCTTTCGATACAACTTGTACTTGGCATTAGCTTACTGGGCTCTTTCAAAGCAGCTTGCACTTGGCATTAGCTCACTGGGGTCTTTCAATACAACTTGCACTTGGCATTAGCTATTTTACTCACCAGGCATCCTCGCAGGAAGGGCTTTCCTTCATCTGAGGTTCCTGAAGACATCAGCACTCTCACTGCTGAGGCTGGTTCAGCTCTGTCATAGCTGGCTTGGCATCAGGTTTCTGGACCCACATTTTTACCAGACATAGAATGGCTTAAACTAGCCTCTGGAGGACATTTTCTGGCAACCCCAGGCTAGTAAGTTCTGCTTTGTTGGACACTGATTTCCCTTTGGCAGAGGAAAAGCACCTCGGACTGTGGAGGGTTTGCACTGGATCACTAGGCCCATTTGGCTTGTTGAGAGTTTGAGCCCCCACCCCTGTGGGGGTCTCCCACTTGAATCTGCTTGAACATCCAGAAACAGTGTCTTTATGGGACTCTCCTGAGGCTCCCTATCAGCTGAAGCTATTTGCTGCTGCTGTTATGACTGGCTGAAATGCTTGTCAATCCAAGAAATTAATTATTCATAAAGCTTCCTCAATGCACCACAGGCTCCCTGTTTTGGTGCCTGAATTTAGATCCCTGCAGTTCCCCATAAGCACTTGGTAAGGCTCCATCATCTTCAGCAAAAGTCCCACAAGTTCTGGCTTGATATTCCAGCTTTCTGATTGACTGTTGTTGCTCTATAATGGTTGCTAAACACACAGTCTCAGTAGTAAATTTACACAGTCTCAAATAAAAGTCCTGGTGCAGCCAGAATAATTATTATGTTTGCCCACTTGCCCCACAGTTCAGTAGATGCTTGTGTGCCCTTATAGTCACTGCCCAGCTTTAGCAGTTTATTTCAGTCCTGGGCCTGTCGCTGTTGCCAATATTTTATAGCCACCTGTTGCAGCAGGCAGGCTTTTATCTGAGTCCCCATATAGAACTGGTGCAGTCAGGATATTTATTTATTTAAACACTTTTCCCTTGAACATTTTGTCCCCATTAGTGTCCTTGGCAGCTGCTGCTATTTTATCTATTCACATTTTTGCTTTCTGCAGCAGCTGCCAAAAATATTGTTTCCCAAGGGCAGACAAACCCTCACTAATAATCATGAGGATTGGGGCTCTGTGATCAATAGTGCTTCGTGGAACTCTATTTAAATTATAAAGAAGGCTCTCATGGACCTTCTTTAGGTCATTGGGTCCCAACCTGGCAAACAGGGACACGGGACCAAAGGAGCATCTTCCATTAGACTGCAAAGTCAGCTGTCAGGAGATCTAGGCACAGCCTTGCGCATTCACGACCCCGCTAGCACTGGAGTGATAAACAGGCAGTGGAGGTCACAAATAAGTTTTATCTGAAATTATACTGGAGCTGTTTTGGAGGGACACAGGGCACAAAGGGCTTTTGTCACCTGGCGGTGAATTGGGGAAACAACAGGCAACTGGGAGATGCTCCAGGAAAAGGGAGCAGAAATGGGAGCACAGGCTATAATGTAAGCCCCAAATTGGGGCATTACATCAAGATACTTTGACCTACATGAAAATGAGGAGTGGTGACCCATTTTAGCCTGAACAAACATTTGGAAAAAGAAAAATTCAAGATGGTTACACTAAGAACAATGATTCCATCTTTCCAGAAAGGCAACTGGCTGGGATCCTTGGATCTGAGAGATGCCTATTTTCATATTCCAGTAAGACTGTCTCACAGAAAGTACTCAGATTCAAGCTGGGAAACTGCCAGTAGCAGTTCACAGCTCTTCCATTTAGTCTCACTTTGGCTCCAAGGGTTTTCACAAAGTGCCTTGCTGTCATGGCAGCACATCTGAGAAAACAAGGTGTGGTGGTTTTCCTACCTGGACAACTGGATAGTCTCAGGGAAAACAGAATAAGAGGCAAGGTGCTCAGGTCAGTTAGTAAAGAGCACCTTGGAGAACCTAGAATTATTGATGAAACTGCGAAGTCCCAACTAGAGTTTGTTTAAGTTCTGGACTTCATAGGAGCAGCACTAAATACCCTGCAGGAAAAATCCTTCCTCCCACAGGTCAGAATTACAGATTTGATAGCTACAGTAGAGTCCTTCACAGCATGTCAGCCAAGACCTGCTAAGACTTTCTACAGTTACTAGGTCACATGGCCGCATCCTTGGCTGCGGTTCCATGGGCCAAGTTTCAGATGAGAGGTACCCAGTACCACTTAAGGGACAACTTGTCCCAAAGATGGGATCCCCAAAGATGTGATCCCTATTTTCAAAGCTAGTGCCAATGACAAGAGCACAAGTGGGTCATTACACTGGTGGAAGGAAGAAAGCAACCTCAGAGAGGGCATCAGCAATCACCAACAAGTATTCTTACTACAGATGCTTCACTTCTGGGGTCGGTAGCTCACCTGCAGGACCTCACATTGAGTGGCACATGGAGTCCACAAGAATCACCAGAGCACATAAACCTCCTGGAGCTCAGAGCTGTACTGCTAGAAATGTAGTCCTTCTTCCAACTATAAGGTCAGACTGTCCAACGAGGACAGACAACACCACAACAATGTACTACATAAACAAGCAGGGAAGAACAAGTTCCTCAAAATTCTGTACAGAGGCAATGAGAATCTGGGACCTGGCATATTCCTTAGAGGTAAACATATTTTCAGTGCATCTGCAGGCAAAGACAATGTCCTGGCAGATTCCTAAGCCGAATCAGCCAAGGAAATCACAAATGGGCCTTAAACCAGCAGGTTCTGTGCACAGTGTTCAGAAGGTTGGGCACACCCAAAATAGACCTGTTTGCCTCTAGGCAGAACCATGAACTCCCACAGTTTTGTTGTAGACCACCAGCCAGAGGAACAGTCTCGTGGATGCCCTGGTCCTGTACTGGGTAGGGAAGTCTTTGTATGCCTTCCTGCAATTTCTGCTCATTCAGAAAGCACTCCTGAAACTTAAGAGGGAACCTGCAACAATGCTCATGATAGCTCCAGACTGGGCCAGACAGGCCTGGTTCTCGATGCGTCGTAGTCCTGTCCAACAAGAATTCAATCAGCCTGCCTCTCAGTCACAATCTGTTGCCTTTGTGCGTGGGCAGAATAACACCCCAGATCCCATGATCCTGTGCCTGAGGGCATGGTTCTTGAGAAGTTACAATTTTCAGGATTGGATCGCTCAGAAGTCCTGAAGGTGCCTAGATTTCAAGGAAACCTGCTACCAGAAAAGCTATTCTTCTAAATGGAAAATGTTTTCCTTACTGGTGTGTTTCCAGAAAACCAAACCCAATAGAGGCCGGTTACCTATAGTCCTACAATACCCAGTACACCTGCAGTTATTAGGCCTATGGCCTTCAGCTTAGCAGCAGTATCAGCATACATATCAGTTGGCAAGAAAAGTCTTAAGACACACAACCTATTTTAAAGATTTTTAAGTTCTTATTTACTTGTACCCACCAGTGAGGGACCATGGTCCACCCTGGGATATCAATGTATGCCTTGCCTAGCTTATGAAGAGTCCTTTGAGCCTATGGAAACTGCTGACCTGATCTATGTTACATGGAAAACCATATTTCTGGTTGCAGTGACCTCTGCTAGGAAGGTAAGTGAACTGCAAGCCCTCTGCACAAATCCAAATTACATATTCCCCACAGGGATAAATTAGATCTTAGAACCATCAGAAAATTCCTTCCTAAGGTGGTATCTGAGTTCTACCTGAATCAGTCAGTGACCCTATCTGTACTCTATCCAGAGCATTTCTGTACAGGTGAGGAAGTTGCACAGTCTGGACCTAAAGTGAGTCCAGACTATTTACATGGCCTGACAAAAGATGTCAGGTCCCAGAGTACACAGCTTTTCATTACCTATGATGTGACTGGTAAAGGCAAACCAGCTACAAAGAGATCTATCTCTTGCTGGATAGTTTCTTGCACTCAGTTCTGCTATGAAAGCTGGAAAATGCCACCAAAAGGCTTAAGAACACAATCCACTAGGGGTACCTCTGCCTTGGTAGCATCTTTCAAGGAAATCCCATTGTTAGACATTTGCAAAGTAGCTACATGGAAAACAGCACACACTCACAAAGCACTACTGTCAGGACATGCAGTTCAGAAGGGATGTCAGCTTCAGAACTGCTGTGTTGCAGAACCTTTTTCCTAATTAGCTGCTGGACCTAGCCTCCCAAGGCACTGCTACAGAGTCTGCATAAAGTGTAAATATCAAAGTGAGGATTCCTGGGTTTAGAAGAAAAATTACTCACCTTAGTAGTATTGTTTCTTCTTAGGAGACACTCCCACCCTGCTTTCCCTTACAGAACCTGGAATAGGTTCACACAAGAATCAGGTTTTTTCATTGAGGTTGCTTGAGCACTACTATTGCAGTTACCACAATTGTAAGTTTGTTGTTAAGGTTTATATAGCACATTTCTTCTCAAGTCTGCTTTCATTTTTCTGGTGTTTTTAAATTGTTTAAAATTAAAAAGATTTGGTAGCTTTCTAGCTAGTTTCACTAGCCACCACTCTGCTCTGGCTTGGAAGCAGATCTGAGCAATTGCCAGAGTGGAGGTGTGATTGCAGACTCTGAATCTACATTCCAGATTTGAAAATGTATTTATTTATTTAAACTTTGGTAACCGGAAAGGCACACTGAGCCAAAGCTTGTTCACAGGTGTGACCTGGGAAAGGGAAAACAGTAGGAGCAATATACAAAATGAATGATGCATAATAATCAAACAACTAAATAATGCAGTCAGATTATATATTCAGGAGTGCAGTTCATAAATACAAACGCAAATAACTAAGGAAAGTTACATAATAAATGGGCAACAAAAATATAGCCAGAGTACAAATTTAGGAGTGCAGTTCATAAATACGAATGTGCAAAATACAATTGATGTAGTGAAGAGCAGAACAGAAAGAGGGTCAAGGCACACAATAGCTAGAGCCAATACAGGAGAAGTTAAGGGCAGTGGCATGGGGCTGTCAGATTACTACGGAGCAGGCGCTGAATGCCAGGATCGAGGTGGCTAGTTGGAAAGCAGGTGACAATTGGTTCCAAAGAGAAGGTAGATGGAAGGTAAAATCAGACTGACCTGTTGTGGAGTGAGGGTGAGAAAGTGAGAAAGAGGGTTTGCCCTGAGGGAATGGGAAGGGGAGGTGGCTGGGATAGAAGTGAGAGAGATAGGAAGATAGTAATCCAAACCAGTATTTGGCAATAAAAGCTAAGGAGTCGCCCAGCGGCAGTGGGAGGGGAGGATAGAAAGTGATGAATAGAGGGAGCAGTGGTGAGTGCAGAAAGAGGAGTCTGTGGCAAATGGCAAAAGGAATTTAGGAGGGTGTTGAGTCTGGCAAGGGAAGAGACAGGGCAGCACCGAGATAACGTCCGCATAGTCATATGGGGAGGATGGTTTTAGTGATCAGTTCATGATGCAAGGATAAGGGAAAGGCAGTTTATATTGCAATATAGTACACTTAGTTTTGGGTGGAGTTTGGCGTGTAGTGTGTCAATGTGACAGTATAATCAAGTTTATTGTCTAGCCATATGCCAAGATATTAGTATGCAGCAACATTTTTGAGGGGTAATCATCGGAGGGGAGGGGACACGATAGTTGAAAGTTTCTGTCTTGACCAAAGGTCACTGAGACAGTTTTCTTCATATTTACCCACAAGTTGTTAGCCTAGAACCAGTTTAGCATGCTGTTGAAATTGCTTTGGAGGGGTGTCCACATCAAGGGTTGAGGGTCCTGTAGTATAGATGATTGTGTCATCTGCGACATGTAGATTTGTGCATGCGCAAGCTGTGGAGAGGTCATTTATGAATACGGAGAATAAAACGGGCCAAAGATGGAGCCTTGGGGATCCCGGCAAGGACTGGGAGGGGAGAAGATAGGGCGGAGCCTATCTAAATTGACTGACACTGGTTTGTTAGGTAGGAGCTGAACCAGTTTACTACTGGGGTAGCTGCTCAATTATGCAGAGCTTGAGGAACGGTAGTGGATGGGACACAGAGCTGCACACTTTTGCCAAGTCTATAAAGATGGTAGTGGTGATGTGACCCTGGTCCATTCCAGAAAGAATGGCATCTGTGACTCGCAGTAAGGAGGGCATGTGTCAGTGATTCTTCCTAAAGCCTGCTTGGAGCAGGAGAAGATGCTAGAGACAGAGAGGAACTCAGAGACCCTGGAGTAGACTAGGATTCTTGAGATTTGCAAGGAGGGGAGAAGAAAGATGGGGTGATAGTTTCCAGGCTGGATGGAAAATTTGTATAGGTTCTGTCTCCAGGGCATCACTCCCTGCCAAGATGACTGCACAAAGTGTAAAGATAGTGAGGATCTCTTAGAAAAAAAATTACTATGGTAATTTTTAATTTTTCTGCCAGTCGATCCAGTGAGCCTCTGGGGGGTTAGTGTCATACATAGGGGTCGTCTGTTGCTTCATTCATGAGCTGTGGTCTGCTTTTGCAGATGTGATCTGCTACATCTGCTGCTGTGTGCTGTCTGTGGTGTGTGACAGTGGTGTTGGCACATCCTGGGGGTACTAGGGTCTGGATGCCTGGTGTCCATGTAAGGATATAGGGAGCCAGTACGCTGTGCTCTGGGGGCTGACACATGATAGGGTGTCTGTTCTGTCTCCTTCCCATTTAACACCTCTTCAGTCAGGGTCTTGGCCATGATGGCCTCGATTGGTGAGAGGGTCTGTGGAGGGTCCCGATGGGGGGCTGCCACTAGTCTGCTTGCTGCTCTGGTGTGCTGCAGCCACCTTACGCTTGGCAGAGGCATGTCGGTTATGCCATTAGTATTTGATGGTGGACAGGGTCTGTGGCTTGGTGCCACAGGCATTGACGGTGGCTTGTAAGTCCATCCAGGTCCATACTTTCTCCTCTGCTGGTGCCTTGAATGAGCTGGTACTATATAGGGTGCTGTTGTTACTTCTGATCTTGGTTATCAGAATGGCTACCTGCTGGGGCTGAAGGTGAATGACAGTGAATGTGACAGCCCATGCATGCCTCTGTTCACTTGGCTGTGGCCATGTGTTGGCTTCTCTTCTCTGGCACTAGTTGATGGTGCACCACTGCCATCCTACCCAGGGCTGGGCTGCCATTATTGGCTTGGCTCCCTGGCTACTACTCAATGTGGGGCTTGTATCCATGTTCATCCCTCCTACTCAGCATGCACATCCATGTGTGCACATCAGTGGGCTGTGTGTTTTCAGCACCATGGTTCACCATATATGGTAGGGTCAAGGGTGTTCCTGACTCATACCTGTATCTCTCATGCCTTGCTCCACATGCTGCTATGCACCATACCATCTATGTGTAGAGACAGTCTATATCCCACATTTTGCCTCATTTTTCAACAATTGGAAGGCCCATGCACAACACCCAGGTGATGAAAGGATGAGTGATCTGCCCTTAATTACCACAGCACAACCATTACCTCTACATATTAAGCAGCTGTTTAACAGGATTTTGAGTGCTTTCGTCTCATTGCTTATAGTATGTTTCTTTGAAAATAGCAATATATATACTTTTTCATGTAGATTATATCAGTTTTAACTCTTTATATACTGGGGTTTGATTTCAGTCTTATCTGACCCGTTAGTTTAGAAATATTGGTGAAAGGGGTACTTTAAATCATGTTAGAGCCAATTATTACAGTGAACATAAAACAGGAGGCTTGCTGGAAAATATCTGAAATTGTATATGCAAGTTCAATCCTGTGTGTACCTTACAAGTCAGTTTATTTACTTTTTATAAATTATAGTTATTCTTTTATGTGCCCTTGAAAACATGCTTTTATTTTGAAACACTGATGTTATGGAGAGTCACGTAAAAGACTAAAGGCAACAGTATTGCCATTGAATACAGATCTTGTTGGTTCAAGAAATATTCAGCTTGCATTTTCTAGGTTGTTAATTAACTGATACTGCAGTCTTTGAAAGGACTCTAGACTTTGATCACTCTAGTTCTCAGATTAAACCTTTGCTCCTTGTACAGTACTGGATGATGAGGACACTCTAACCTTCAGTAGACAGTAACTTTAAAGTGTTGCATGGCCTGTCTGCTGAATATACATTTTAGAAACCTTTTGATTCTTTATGCTCCCATGAGTTCACTTTATTCTTCCAAAGTTGCTAATTGACTGTACCTAGTGCTAGACTCAAAACGTTTGGTGAAAGTACTTTTAGTTAAGTAGCACCAAGGTTGTGGATATCAGTATCACTGAACCAGAGACAGGGTTGTGGATATCAGTATCAGTGGATCAGAGACAGGGTTGTGGATATCAGTATCACTGGACCAGAGACAGGGTTGTGGATATCAGTAACAGTGGGTCAGAGACAGGGTTGTGGATATCAATATCATTGGACCAGAGACAGGGTTGTGGATATCAGTATCAGTGGGTCAGAGACAGGGTTGTGGATATCAGTATCAGTGGGTCAGAGACAGGGTTGTGGATATCAGTATCATTGGACCAGAGACAGGGTTGTGGATATCAGTATCAGTGGGTCAGAGACAGGGTTGTGGATATCAGTAACAGTGGGTCAGAGACAGGGTTGTGGATATCAGTATCATTGGACCAGAGACAGGGTTGTGGATATCAGTATCAGTGGGTCAGAGACAGGGTTGTGGATATCAGTATCACTGTACCAGAGACAGGGTTGTGGATATCAGTATCACTGTACCAGAGACAGGGTTGTGGATATCAGTATCACTGGACCAGAGACAGGGTTGTGGATATCAGTATCACTGGACCAGAGACAGGTTGTGGATATCAGTATTGCTGGACCAGAGACAGGGTTGTGGATTTCAGTATCACTGGATCAGAGACAGACTTGTGGATATCACTATCAGTGGATCAGAGACAGGGATGTGGATATCACTATCAGTGGAGCAGAGACAGGGTTGTGGATATCAGTTTCACTGGACCAGAGACGGGTTGTGGATATCAGTATCACTGGACCAGAAACAGGGTTGTGGATATCAGTATCACTGGACCAGAGACAGTTAAAGATGTTTACTTTAAAATGACTGATAAAAACATCTGTTCTCATATGCTCATACAGCTGCGCAGCTAGGATGCAGCACCTTGCAGTATTACTGCAAAATGCTGCAGGGAACAGTGTAATTCAATGGCAATTAAGCCCTTATATTTACTGGTTAGGGTCAATAAACCACCACAGGCAGATTCTTGCAAACTCCGCAATTCACACTTGTGAATTAAGGAGTTCTATAAACCACGATTCTATGTCACGCAAAGTCACGCAGAGGTGAGCAAAGTTGCACAAAGTCACTTTGCACAGTACTAAGCACCAGTAAATATAAAAATAAAACACGAGGAAGTGTGCTGGGAACTCAGATTTTATGTACACCCCAAGATGTGGCAGTGCAGATAAACCCGAGGCGGCCCACCGTGTTCTGGGCATCGACACCTCGGTGTGTCATAAAATCCTTGTTAACCACACTTTCCCATGCATTATTCTATACTTATTGTGCAGTATCTTAAGTACATGTTGTTTATTGCAGGGTAATGTGTTGCAACCTGGCTGTCTCTGCTGTACTTCTAACTGACCAAACAAAACAAATAAAAGCCCTCACAAAACCTGGGAGAGTGGTACCAGCAATGGGAGCACTGAAATGTGCATTAATAGTGTGCTTTAAAATTAGGAGATATATGGCATACACATACACAGCCTCTGTGGCTGTCACTTACCCATGTCATCAAAGGCTGAACTGCAGGGGTCCCTGGGATTTTTGGGAGCTGGTATGGTGGGTGGGTATCCATAGGTTACCTAGATATTGATATGAATTACTAAAATAATGAAACTCTGCTTAGCCAGCTTAGTGGTGCTGAGGATTGAGGTGCTGGCTGCCGCACCGTGCCATGCCAGCGACCAAGGGTTTGGAAGTGGGTTCAGGCCACTGGGGTCAGCCAGGTGGGGAAGATTGAGCATCTGAGGACAGCTCTCTTGTGCTGGTGAGGAAAGCAGGGTTTCTAAACTCGCTTATGACTACCACCAGGTCGAGGCCTGGTGGTAGTGCAGACTTGGGTGGCAAGGAGGAGTCTGGTGGCTGGTGGTAGTGCAAGCCTCCACATGCATGCTCACATGGCTGCAGAAGGGAACAGGGAGAAAAGCAGAAAAGGGGAGATCTATGGCTATTTGAAGTCCTGCCTGCCTGTCTGCAGGACCCATGCAGCCACCAGGAGGACCTGTGGTCTAACTGGATTATATGCTTGGGGAAGGATGGCTTCTTTCTTGACCCCTGCACAGGTGAAACTATGGGGGTACTGACTGCAGGCAGCTCGAGGGAGTGAATGCTGGTCCTGGAGGCAGGACAGGGCTAAGAAGCCACCACGACTACCAAAGACAAATACCTGCATGGAAAAAGAAAATACTTTCTGCTGTTGTGATGTTCTTGATGTAGAGCATGGACCTTTAAAGGGGAACATTTATAAATAATGTACCTCATAGTTTGAAAGCCCATGAAATAGTCACAGCTTACCATGTGTGACATCTCAAGGTTGCAAACATGGCAGCAGGCAATATAGTATCAATATAAATGGTACATTTTGTCAAGGATATTTCTGGACTGTTGCCAGCTGCTGGTAAGCCTCATACCACATTTGAAAGAGTTTATCATGGGTTTTCAAACATAGGAATCTTTTAATAAGTGTACTCTTTAACTCAGGCTCCAGCATTTCACTGTTCAGTTTTACAACTCATTGGATGGCTAGTTTAATTATTTAGTCATCAACCTACTATAATTTGAAGAGGTTTTGGAAAATTGGGAACTTTGGAATGCACCGATTTTTCTTCTGAGGGATACACCTACTATTTTGTCAGCTTTACATGTAAGAAAGGTTGCATTGTATGCTATGTTAACCTCCCACACATGTGGCTACTTTTAACCACTCAGAAAGAAGGACTGATCAGACTCTATCATATATATAGTGTACATGTAGAGGATATACAATTGCTTGACTGGAAATAGGAGCTTATTTCATGAGTGAGACAGTGGAGCCACGACTCATGAGCTGCAAAGCAATATGTGCCCTATTTTCAGTCAATCCATTGCATTTCCTCTGTCTATCTATCTATCTGTCTCTCTGTCTGTCTATCTATCTGTCTGTCTGTTTGTCTGTCTATCTATCTATCTATCTATCTATCTATCTATCTATTATCTATCTATCTCTAGATGAGCAATATAACAATGATACTTTAGGCCATGCTAGGGATAGGATATAGATATTTTACATTCTCACTCTAGCCTGGTCATCAACAAAAATTCTCATCTTAGGCCTGTCACAATGTAGTACCTAACCAATGGAACACTAGCTTTTGCAATGCTGATGACACCACAACAGCATTGTCCTGCTCTGAAGCCAGAGGCTGAATCCAAAGAGAAGCAGCTACATCTTCACATAAAAACTGATTTAGAAGTTCTGACTTTTGAACTGATGTATAAACTGAGTACAAAATGGCTTGACTCAGAATACACAACTGGTCACCATTTGTGAGGGAGCAAGAATTTTATGACTCACTCTTGGCTCGCCACTTATGAGCTATGGCCCTGCCTTCTCACTCATGAAGATATATTTTGTATTTTTATTCATGTATTTTGATTCTGTTTGTCTGTCTATCTGTATATCTGTCTGTCTGTCTGTCTATCTATCTATCTATCTATCTATCTATCTATCTATCTATCTATCTATCTATCTATCTATCTATCTATTTATCTATCTATCTGTCTGTCTATCTCATGGATGGGATTTTTCTCCATAGAAGGGAATAGCAGTTATTTTCCTGTATACCATTTCCATGCACAGTATATGGAATTGCATCAAAACTAACAGTAATCATCTAAATATAGTATATAAAATAAACAATAGACAATTGTAGTATAAGCATGAAATGTGCCATCAAGGAGATCATGAGGTAACTATCACCACTTGCCCATTGGACTCAAGGCTACTTAGCTCATAAGCTTTCCTTGGGGGTTTATGAACTCTTTCTCCACTAACTTCATGCACCACTCCATGAATGCCACCAAACTGAATGGTAAAGACCAATCCAAACTCTTTCAGTAACTTATATTTTACTGAAATTTCAGACACAATTATATGTATATACACAAAGAGTGTGTAAATACATACTGAGATAGAACATCAGACCAGTTCAGAAAGTGGAGGAAGGCAATTTGTATGGATTTATGAAGTTATCATATAACAGCAGGTTGTTGCTAACTAACAATTATCAGCTCATTGCAATTACCAGTTCAAGTATATATATCCACCAAAGATACTGCACCAAGATATATTAAATCTAAAATTAATCAGTATACCCATACTATTCGTTAGTTACCTGGTTATATTTATCCGCTAATTGTCTAGGCAGGTATATGAAGAAAAGGAAACAATCAAAATTTGTTCATTTACTCAGTAGGATTCTTATTATTATTTGATTATTATAGTACCATCGGGCCACTATAGTTAGGATTGAGTAGCCTGTTCAGTGTTAAACCCAAAATCTTGTATATTAATATCTTTGGCACCATTTGATGAAAATTAGCTGAAATGTTGCTAGTGTAGTGTAGTAGGCAATGTCTTGATCTGTGGAGAGTTTATGCAGCAACTTATGCAGTTTCTGAGATTCCTATATGTCAATTTCTAATCAATTCTAACTTTTCCTATACCTAATGTGCTTTTTCTGCTCTCATCTACAGCCTACATAGAATGGAATTTTTCCCCAAACTTGCAGGCACATGTGGCACATCCTCAGGTAGTGCCTTTGACAGGTCTCGTGAAAAATAATAAACAGTTACAGAGTTATAAGGTTTAAAGGTTCAGTTTTCCATTCTGCACATGCACAGTAGGGTTTTTGAGATAACCTATTGATGTGAAATGAAAATGTTGTTGCCACAGGACCCTTTTTGGTTTCACACAACTTGCTTGGCACAACACTAAACATTTTTTGCAATCGTGACAGCCACTATCTTGTTGATTTTTTCCACAAACTAACAAGTGTGGAAAATACATAAAATGTTATATTTAAAAATAGAACCTAGCTAAACAGGACTCGTTTAGCTAGATTCTGATTTTTTAAAATAAGGCCAGAAATATATTTTCTTGCACCCAAAACCTGGGTGCCCAGGTTAGCCAGAGGAGCCTTTCATCCACCTTTTCTGTATGAGAATAACAGGATTTTCTAGACTTCTGCAGCTGCAGCTGGAACTCATGCTGCGGCTGCAGTGACAGCCATGAGATGCCATTTCTCTGGTGTCTAGTGGCACCCCTCACTCACCGATTGCCATCCCTATAATGAATGAACCTTTCCCTGGTGTTCAGTGGCACCCCCACCCTCTGCTTGCTGTGGGAAATGTGCTATATAACTCATTGCTTCCTAGTGAGAGTGGAGCTTTCATCTTCATCTGTCAAGACCTGAGTACCTCCCAAAGTGTGAGTTCTTGTCCATCCCACCATCTGTTGTTTTGCCTGTGCATTGTTAAACTGTAGGAGACCAGTAAGCTTCAGTACTTTGGGAGATTAAACGCATGTGATGGAAGCTCTGATCAGCACGTAGAGTGTACTGCTGCTTTAAACTTTTGGAGCTAATCAGAGCTTCCATCACATGTGTGTTAAGAATTGCCTAAGTGGTACTTTCAGACGTCATAATTTTTGGCACCATCACTGTCTTTTTGCTGGCTGTTTTCTGTGTGTTACTTACAGCAGGACACTCTGGACTATCTGGAGGAAGGTACATAATGTTGAGATCTTTAAGCCCACAAGAACGCAGATCAGAAACATTTTAAGAGACCGCGAAGATCGTGGCCACCAACAGATGCATCCCTAGAGCCATGGTAAAGACTTCAAAATTGCTTTAGTCATCATCATCCTGTTCATCATCTGTGGCCTGCCTTACTTCATCATTGAGATGAAAGTTGCCTTCATTCCCAATCAGCAAAACTGAAGATGCAGTCATTGCAGTACTGGGCATCTTCATGGTCTCCAACAGTGCCGTGAAGCCTTATGTCTTCCTTAAACTTGGAACCAGGACCAGGGAGCACTGAGCAGGATGGGAGGTTGCACAGTAGCAGATGCAGACTAGCACCAAACATTGGGAGGAAGAGGACTGATTCCAGTCCAAAAGATCACAGAGCAGTGGTGGTAGGAATCTAGAATCAGGTGATTGAGAACCAGTGATGTGCTGAGGTTGAGACATACACCAGGAACAAGAAGGCAGAGGAATAATTGATCTGAGCCAAGCAGCACAGGCAACAACAGCAGAAGCCAGTCTAGAGGTAAGTCATCTCTCCTGACCCAATGTGTCCTCTTACATAACAAATCCAATACAGCCCTATTGTCCTGCTTTATGGATGGTTAGCCAAGTACAATAATACAGCACACTTACATACTAATGGAAGTGCATTAACATAGTTTATACAACTGCAATAACATTTTAGAATTATTTAGAGAATTTTTCATTTTCCCACCATCTCTGATTTGAATGGAACTTTGGAATGCTTAATAGAAACATAGATAGATCATTTACTCTCCATGAATACACCTGCATGACTCAGCTGTATTAGTGGGAAAGGTCTCTGACTATCAAACAACAGGGAAGGTCATATTTCAAAAGCAAGCTGACTCAAGGAATTTGGAAGATTTTCCAGTCCTTTAATAAGAAAAAATACTAAAGTTTTTCATGATATAGAATGACAAACTGCATTCTACTTGAGAAGATGATAATCCAAGGAAGTAATTCGTCCCATAGCATAGTGGAAGGTTAAAGTATGCCATGCTGGTCAGACTGTATTCTGCTATAAATTTAGTTCTGTTAAGAATGATAAAAAGAAATAGAAAACTGGGTATAAAATGTTTAGTTTTAGATCCTTTTCAAAAATATCCCTCATGTTTGGCCTCATGGTGTGAAGCACAGATGAAAAACTATGCTACTTTCATTGTATGGCATGAAGTAGGCAGTAAAAGAAATGCCTAACATTTCTGCAGACTTAAACTTTATGATATCATCATTAAATATATAATAACTTGGACCTATTGAGATAAGCTGCCTATGTATCATTCTTGTATTTGTAATTGGAATTATTGCAGTTCCAAGGGTCTCATTAGCAGACAAGAGTTTGAAGAAAGTTTACTTCAGTAATACATGTGTAACATACCACATGGATATTTCAAATGTTTATGCCAAACTTCTCTCAATACTAATTGAAGCTAAATTTATGATATTTGCAATGTGATTGGAAAATAGTCTTAACGTCAAATAAGATACTGTGCCAGAAAAAAGATGTCCTGTTGACCATATCTGCTCATAATAACAATGTAGCTCTTTCTCTTGTGCATCTGAGCTAGTTTATCAAAACAAGGGATAAATTAAGTGGGTTTGCATCACAATTTGCAACTCAAGAATTGGGAAATGCGAGTCAATTGCCAGCATGATTAGCAGTGATTGCTAATCACTGGAAGCTTCCGTCCCCAATTATTTTAATTTTCCCTGGTGTCTTGTGGTGCCCCCACCCTCTGTTTGGCATCCCCTTTATTTTCCCTGGTGTCTAGTGGTGCCCCCACCTTTGCAGATCGCTTTCCCATTATGTTTCTTTTCTCTATCCCTGATGTCTAGTGGCACCCCCAAATCATCTGAACGCTGTCCCCTTGTTGTTTTATTCCTTGGTGTCTAGTGACACCACCCCACCATCCAATCACTGTCCCCTTATTGTTTCTTCCCTGGTGTCTAGTGACACCCTCGACCATTCCATCACTGTTCCTTATTATTTCATTCCTTGGTGTCTGGTGGCACCCCACCACCATCCGATTGCTGTCCCCAATTGTTTTGTTCCCTGGTATCTGTCCTCACCAATCCGATCCTCCAACCCCACCTTCCACTCAGCACACACCACCATACACCCCATGTACACCCCACACACCCTCACTCATCTGAACAGGACCCAGGTTCGAGAGCCACTCTCAATCAAAGATATGTCTTGCTGCTGGAACCGGCAACTGCAATATGAGAAACTAAGGTAAATGCGGTTCAGTGTATTTCAATGGGAGTTTCAACTTGTATTCATAACTCAGCTATTTTGGACATTTTGACACCAGATTTTCAACATAGCCTTTTGAGGACCCTACAATGCCAGTTCGATAACAATTTCGACGACTGGCATAACAGTGACGGAATTTATGTTGACTGCAAGTTGTGGTTGACATAAATCCCAAATAGACTCTTGGTCCATTTTTCTATCAGGGGCTTTACTCCCAGGCCCCCATGTGGGGGTCACTGCCCTGCACCCACCATTCTATTTATAATCAACCCAACTTGGAGTTGATTCAGGAGGAGGTGCTGGACTGGGAGACAGTGTGTCCCTGTCTCAGGTGCACTAATACAGTGACCTGTTGATGAACTGTCAATTTTGTCGGCAGCGTTGTAGGTCAGTGTATTGGTGTTGCTGTTAGGGGTATACCCTTTTGGGGACCCCACCGCATGAACAATATGACTGTCATTACACAACTCCCATCTGAAAGACGATTTTGCACAGTCGCTTTCACCTTTTCTGCCCTTGTTCATGAGATGGGATCATAAATAGACTATGTTGAAAAGTTATGACCATTTGTTGCAACTTTGCTACGCACCTCGTAACTCTGAAATTTTTAATATTTTGACACCAAATTTTCAACACAGCCATATTTTTACACCACCTCAGGAACATGACAGCTGCCATTTTTCAAATCCTGGGCAAACTGTCTTTTCACATCTGTGGTGTGGAATGTATTGGTGGTGCGGAATTACATTTTGGCTTTGTAGTACTGGGCACATGAGGAGGTATTAATAGGAAGGCTATGCTAACAATTTGGTCAAAATGGTAAATACAGTCTCAAACTATATATACAGGGCTGGATATTCAAAGGGTTGCGCCATGCGCAATAGGAGTTCGCCTGCTGCAAGTCGAAGTGCGCCATTCTGCGATATTCAGCAGGAGGCAGTTGCTGCCCCAAGTCATGCTGAGCAACAGCTAATGCTAATGAAGGCATGTCAACCAGAGGGGAGGAACCATGCATAAACTGCACAGCCCAATATTCAGCCGGGTTGTGCAGAGTTGTGCAGGCGCAATCCCCTACCTGCGCCTGTACCACTTTGAGCCAAAAAGGAGTAAGTGAGGGCCACCTACAGGTGAGCTGCCACATTGCAGGATGCAACACAGCAGCTGCCACCTGTGGGTGGCCCTCCACTTCTTCCCTGTGCCCCTGCAGCCCAGTCGTGGGCATAATAGTAACTCCCCGTGGCCCGATCGCAGGCATAACAGAACTGTACAACCCCCTGACTGGCCCGATCCACGGGCAAAGTAAGTAGTAACCCCACCCCCCCTAGCCCGATGGGCAGGAAGTAGTAACCCCACCCTCCACTAGCCCGATCGCGGGCAGAACAGAGATTCAACCCCAAAGACTAATATCCCTGGTGGTCCAGCGGACCAGAACCCGATCGCGGGCATTAGAGTCAACCCTCCCAGGTCCAAGTACCCTGGTGATCTAGTGCCCCCCACCCCACCCACAGAGCCCCACCACCCTCTCCCCCATCAGCCGACAGGCGACAGCACCCCACCTGCGCCTCGCCCGCCGCCGACTGATCTCTAGTAGGGCTGCATGTCCATTGGTTCAGAGCAAGAGCCAATGTGCATGCAGCCCATACAGGACAATAGTCAGATATGTGAATGAATTCTGACTGCCTTAGGTGAGGTGGGCTGCACGCCCATTGGCTCTTGCTCTGAACTAATGGGTGTGCAGCCCTACTGAGCAGTCAGTCGGTGGGCGTGGGGTGGCAGGTGGTGGGTGCTGCCGCCACCAGCTGACGGGGAGCGGGGGGTGGGGCTCAGTGGGTGGGTGGGGTGGGGGGCCACTAGATCACCAGAGTACTTGGACCTGGGGTTGGACTCTAATGCCCGTGATCGGGTTTCGTGGTCCACTGGACCACCAGGAATATTGGTCTTTGGGGATTGAACTCTGTTCTGCCCATGATCGGGCTAGTGGGGGTGGGGTTACTACTGTTCTGCCTACGATCGGGCCAGTCGGGGGATTACTACTGTTTTGCCCATGATTGGGCCAGTCGGGAGTTATTTACGCCTTGATCGGGCTGCAGGTGGTCGGTCCCCGATGGTTGCTGCCTCGGCAGGGTGCCAGACGTAAGTCGCCGGGGATCGGCACACTCAGACAGCAGATGGCATGCAAATGGGGCATAAGTAGATGCAAATGGCCCCCTGTGCCTTGCATGAATTATGGCCCCATTTGCATAGTCACCTTTGAATATCGATTTATGCATGGCGTTAATAGAACTTGCGCCACCGCATCTTGAATGCTCCACTCTGACCACTTGCGGTGGCGCAAGTTCCACTGTGCCATGCACAGTGGTTGTGGTTGGGGTGATATTCAAAGGAGTTGCTCAATAGCGCAACCCGTTGAAATCATCGCCTTGACACCCCCACGCGAACTTTTGAACAGCGCAAGGGCTTGTGCCACAGAAAGGTGCATTTGAATATCCAGCCCACAGTGTCCATTTTATCAACATATACAATTATATAATAATTATATGGTTAAAGTAAAATACCCATTTTAGAAAACTGCTAATCAAAATCGCTGATTGTTAATCATTTTCATTTTGATTAACAAAAGCCGCTAATCAACTCTCCAACACTAATTTATGCCTTGTAAAATATTGATTAAGGACTAAGTGCATTCTTCTTGAACAATGTCAAATAATTATGGGAATGAAATGTATCATCTTGTTGTTTTTGTTTTTATAAAGTATAGTAGATAACATCTTAGAAGCAAGGATAAAACCATGACAACCCATTCAAAACTATAAATAATATAAATGTATACAGGGTTTCTCTGGTATACTAAACCAGCATCAGCTGCTACCCAAGATTAGATGAGTAGCCTAGTAGCAGAGCGCACCCTCTGCATTTTGCTATTATTCACTTTGAAGTGTACTCCCCTCCCTTCGTTTTCTACTAATCAGCTTAACGTTTCTATAGATTTTTCTTGCATGTTAAGTAAAATTCAGGAAAATCAATTGTGACATCAATAAAATGGGGAAAAACCCTTAGGATGTGAGAGATTTTACTGAAGAGGTGTAGTTTGTCACAAATAATTTGGTTTATTTAACAGTGTAGGGGAATTATGTGTTACCCAGTCGCCTCAATTATTGAAGACTCTGAAGATTCTATAACAAAAACAAACAAACAACAACAAAAAAAACAAACAAACAGCTAAGCCCTTGTACACATTAGGTATTTCCTGCATTTAAGATTCAGTAATGGCTGAAAAGCATCTCCGTGGCTGGAAGAGAATGTCCTCATGCTCATCGTCCCAACATAGCAAAAGGGATATGCTCCATGAAACTTTGCATCTTGTGGGTGGATGCTATATTGAATGTGTCCCCCATATGCTCTTTGCACTTCCTCTCTTTCTCTCACAATGATGGATTCCTGGGGTTACTTTTCCTATATCCAGAAGAACTCTGAGAAAAACATCAGTTTCCCAGAGGTGCCATTATGTACCAGTTTTAATATTATGCATGAACACTCCATGGCCGAGATCTATGACACCCTCAGACTGTCCGATAGCCATATGCAAATCCATGTTACACTGTGGCCAAGCAGCACAGCCATAAAGGCAGTCATAGTTTGTTTGAAATCTTCACTGTAGAGGTCTGCACCTGTATAACACTGAAGGGTGTTTTCACCTCAGCCAAACATGTGAAATTCTAACTTCATAAACCAAAATGAATGCTGGTGAAAGGAGAGGTGCTATGTTTGTATAGTCACTCTGTAACTTAGGTAGAACTTCCTGGAACATTTTTAAGGGTCCAGTGTAAATATTTCAGTCACAGCAAATGACAGATAGACGGATAAATAGATGTCTGAATTAATAGATAGATAGATAGATAGATAGATAGATAGATAGATAGATAGATAGATAGGTGAAGCAACTGAATTTAGAAAAGTCAACAAAAGCAAACCAAAAGTTGGGATTCAAGAAAAGGTTGAATTCCTGTTGACTGTTACATACGGTAAAGTGCTCAAGATCTAAAATATTTGTGGTAGCTAAGACAATTTCAACTAAACTTGAATTAGATGGCAATCAAATAGGTATTTTATTTCACAATGTTGTCAGAGTACCTGAAGTCATGTATTTTATTTTAACACAGATTTCATCCTTATCTATGTGAAAAATGTGTGTGTGTGTGTGTGGTGGTAGTTAGCTAGACTGATAGATTGCTTCCGTAATGTGGCAGATAGTTATGGATTGTGTTCATTTACTGGGGTGTCAGTGAGAAGAGAAGTGGTTGGGGAACATGTAGTTAGGCTCGATCTCAATTTAGACAACAATCAATTTATTACAACAGATAAAACTGTCTGGTGAAAATGACAGGCACCAGAAAAAAGAGGAGAAACTTTCAGGTGTAAACCTGCATGAACAGCAACCTGTTTTGATATGATGGATCTTTTATTTCAATTATTTTGTTAGTAGCACTAAGGGGCTACAACAGAACATGTCTCAGAAACTGTACAGCTATCTAACTCTTCATTATTGGAGTTTAGTACTCCACAAAGGAAACAGGGGCCACTCAGACATTACTTGATTACTGCAGAGACTGGCCAGGGGCAGCTGTGAAGGCCAGAAGCTCTGACCAGGCTAGTGATCCGAAGGCTAAGCCTATGGTGCAGAAACACCAAAAAGGATTGACCTGATGGGTATGCCCTCACAGCGACACCAACACAGTGAACTATGCTCCTGTCAGCAAAATCGACACTTTGCCAACAGGTCACTATGTTGGTGTGCCCAAGACAGTGGCATGCTGTCTCCCAGTCCTGCACCCAGCCCTGACTTAACTCGACTGGGTAGAATCCTTTATTGGGGGGTTGAGGCAAAAACCCCCCAATGAAAACAGGACAGGAGTGTGTCAAGGAATCATGCTGACAATGATTTGAGTCGACACTGAAGACCCTATGGCTATATACGCTAGTCGACATCAGAGATGTCAACCAGCGGTAGAACCAACCTGATGGCTGTGATGCCAGCTTTTCTGGGGCAGAAAGACCAAAGGTGGAATCTGAACAAAGTCAGAATCAAAAACTGAAGAAAGGTAAACTTAAAAGTAACCACTTACAGATATCTCTATCTCTGAGCAACTCTGACAAACTGACTATGGAAAAATGCATTTCAAAAGTAAGGAAATTCTTTGCAAAAAAACTGCATTAATGCACCAGTTAGAGTAACTTAAGATCACAAAGTAGTGAAATGTGGCATTGGGTTTCCAACCTAACACCTCCCCACCCCAGCTGCAAAGGAGAAAACATTATGGTTTTAGGTCTCCGGAGTCACGGTAAATCAGTGGGTCTTCCTTGAGAGTTGTCAGCCCTAATGACACCCCATTCCATGAGCAAACAACATCACACATGATCTTCTTTCTTTATGTAGAGCCCATGGTGGGAGGGTTGAACATTAGGGTTGACAACCCTCAAGGAAGACCCACCATTGATTCGCCAAGACTTCAGAGACCAAAACCATAATGTTTTTCCTTTTGCTGTTTGGGGGTGAGGTGGGGTGTTAGGAGCTGGAAACCCTAATGCAACATTTTCTTACTTTTGTGGTGTTAAGTTACTTAACTGGTGCATTAACACAGTTTTTTTGCAAAGAATATGCATAAGCCTATTACCCCTCTGCACTCACTCTATTTCTCCAGCACCAGTCACAAAATAATAGTTCATAAATTGAGTGTTTAGGTCAAAACTGAATAGTCTCTAATTCTCTAGTTCATCCATCAACTGGGACATTTCTTTGTTTGACATAGTTTGTGAATTTACAGATCTGTTAGTGGTTAAATAGAAACAAAGAAACATGGAAACTGACAGCAGATAAGGACTGCTTGGCCACCTAGTGTGCTCATTTTCCCTATCTATTGTAACACTGCAGACCCTTACTTGATCTCTGGCCCTCCTTTCCCTCACCACTAAGGTTCCTTTATGTCTACCCCATGCCTTCCTGAATCCCGCTACAGTTTTCTGGATCATATCATGACCTAATAAATTCAGTGAGCTGGTCTGTTTCAAAGAATATATATATATTTCTTTTTAGGTTTGTGGATTAACTTCACCTTTGTTGGAGCCAAAAGTTGGCATTCACCACCCATCTCTGTGATGTATTATCAATGCACCAAGAAATTGTGCCTTCTCTGTTGGGTCATAAATGAAAATCTGGATAGACATAGAATCAAAAACTTTTATAGGTAGGCCAGCCTGGTGGTGCTGAAGGATGAGGTGCTGGATGCCACAACTACACCACGCTGGGGACCGGGTTGGGAATAAGCCTGGGGCGCTGGGGTTGGTGGGAGGAGGAAGAATGGAGCGCCCAATGGCTGCTCTTCTTCTCCGGGAGGTTCTCTGCACACTCCACCGCAATACCGCCTATCTGGGAGCCCGTTGGTAGGTGTGGTAGTTGAGCAGCAAGGCAATTTGGGCAGATCTCAGCAGGGGCGGAGCAGGAGGCAGATCTCTGTGCACCTCCTAGCTCATTGGCCCCCATTGCACGCCGACTTCTAGGAGAACAACGAAAAACCCTCAGTCTCTCCTAGGTGACAACACCTCCCTGCACATCTAGGCTTCATAGCGGCAGACTCCGCTGTACAGGATCCACAACTCAGTATATGTTGGCTTTGGGAGGTAAGCACGGGAGTCCCTCCTCACCCCATCTGGGGGTCATCCGGTACCTTGGTTAGTGGAACCATAGGTACTCTAGGGCAGACCACGATGAAACCAGGGAGTGCAGTTAGAAGGATGTCTGAGAGAGTGGAGAGACAAGGTAGTTAGGGGCATAAAAATACTAGTTAAAAAAAATAACTTTTATAGGTCAAAACTCCCTTCACTCTGCCATTCTTAGAGCAAGGTCTCTATCAGAGTCAATTGTGAAAATGAAACACTGCAGCAGTTTTGTATCTTGCATAGTTGTCTTTTCTTACTGTGTAACAGGTGATATATTAGCCACTGCTGTATTTGTGAAATAAGTGTGAACTTTCTTTTGAACCAAAATGCTTTTGTGTTGACTGGTGGTTTTCAGGAAGGAGCTGAAATGCCACAATGAATAAATCCTTCACCATGTCACAGTAGGGGAGAAATCATGCAGAGGTAAGTGGATCCTTTCGTTTACCAGCCATCAGGACTCTAACAATGTCTCATAGCACTGTTGAAAGGCAAGCCAAAAGCTTAAATGGATACCATTAAAGAGGTTTTGAAATCAGCTGTACTCAAAGTGTTTACAAACAGCAGTTGCCTGTTCCACCATCTTGTCCCTCAACCATTCCAGATTTTAACGTTTGACATCATGAATAAATAGCACAGTATAGAAATACAGTCACACTCCCATGATGAACACTGCACTCATATGTTGTAAGACACAAGATACGATGTAATGCTGAGTCAGTGTTTGTGTACAGTATGTGTGCATATCTGTGTATGCGCTAGTCACAATGCCGTGCTTCATCACAAAAGTGCAACAGACCTATATCCAACTTTAGGGCCACTCACAACGTAGTTGTATGGTTAACTCAAACACACCAGGCGGTATAGCCCTGTGGGCCTACTCACAGAAATCACAGAAACTGTGACCCATTGTCACACAAAGTGTATGAGATCTATGCTGACTTTGTGAGGCCCACAGGGTCACTCACAAAGCATTAAACAGCTGCATGGTAACATTAACCGCACCAGATCTATAGCGGACTTTGCAAATGGCTTATGCAAGCAGCAAATGTATGGCGCTATGCACTAGTGAGCGAATAATGTGCCAAAGGTGCATATCCCACATGCGAACTTGACACCCATGGATGGATGTGTGGTGGCTGTATTCACGGCCACCGGCCACCATGTGGCTCTCATCTGTGGCATTGCCCCCAGCATGCAGGTGCGTGGAGGACTGTTCTGCAGACCAGGTGTGCATCCAATGGGATGCACAGACTGATCCACTACTAGTTCCTTTGTCCCCATGGGGCACCGAAGAAGGAAGATGGTACATTGTGTGTTGCCAGCACAGGGGCAGGAGGTGTCCTGCCAGCTGCCCTGGACCTCCTTGTAGTCCTCTTAGGCAGGGGTGGCATGTGGGGAGTCTGCTGTGCCCCAAGATCTTTGCCACAGCCGGGCGGTGGCATCCTGGGGGTGCATATCCCTTATTGCTGGGTGTTACCCAGCATAGCATGTGCCCCCACACTCAGCACTCTGCACCTTCGTGAATGGCGTGGAGTGCAGGCATGCCCCGCCTGCCTCTGGTGCATTGCTGTCTGTGCAGCCAGGGATTGGGCATGTAACTGCCACATGTGCCATCTGTGAATGCTGTGTAGGGTCCACGGGACCCAGCTCTGTAGCATTCAGGCGTTGTGATGCCAACACGCCAGCTTTCTGTGGTGCATTGGTAACATGCATAGGGTCCATAGTGTTTATTGAAGAGTGTACCTGTATGTTTCATTCTATGTTGTTTATTTATCATGTTAAAACATATATTTGAAATCTGAATTGTGCTTTAGCATTCAGTTTAGTGGTGTTCACAGGGTGGTGCACTGTTGTGGGGGAGTTAGGGTTCAAAACCCCCATCACTGGATTTTCTTACTCCCCTAACTTTACATTCATGTAGTTTTTGCAATGAATGTCCTGTCTTTTTAGATAGCCATAGTACCTAAATGCATGCATGCATGGGGCTGTATGAAGAATAAGGTTAACTGGAACTGCCCAACAAGAAGTAGCTGCATAGTATGCAGTGCATCAGATCTAGGTGGCCTGAAGCACCCCGTCCCCTGATTTGGTGGCCTGACACATGCATCAGGACTAATTTTTGTTTGGGCCATAACTTGGCCATGTTTGGTTATTTTGACTCCTCATTTTTAGGGTGACCAAGTTGCCACACCATCTCATAGCCATGTAAGTGGCACCTAGTTAATTCCATACAAATTAGGTTTTGAGGTTGACCACTCCAAAACATATTTTGGATGGATTTACAAGGTGTCACTTATGTAGTTACAAGATGGGTTAGCAGCTTAGGTAGTTCTGAAAAGTTGGGGCCAAAATAGACATAAATAGCAAAAGTTATGTAAAAGAAAAATAACTTAAAAAACACAAGTCCAAGAATGCATGTACTGCACATGTAGTTGGACTTTTTTTCTTTATTCATAGCATGGCCATTTTGGCCTCAACTGCTCAGGACGGTCAAGTTGCCAAACCACCTCATGATCACATAGTGGCACCTCGTAAATCTGACCTAAAATGTGTTTTCAGGTGTTTACTCTCACATAGCATATTCTGGATTGCGCTGACAAGGTGCCACATGTAGCCAGGTAAAACATTTATTGATCAGCTTATAAAGTCATTTCACAAATGATATGTCAGCAATATCCAACAAACAATAAATATATCGTCATGACATAATAATTTATATAATAAATTATTTAATATATTTTCCTCACATTGCATATTACTTTTAATAAATATGCACAGCTAGGAAAAGAGCCATATTCATGTCAAATGAGATATAATATAATTGTTTCTGAGAGGAGTTTGAAAAGACTGAAAGATACAATGCTAGCCACTTTTTTCTCAATTTTTATATCTACAGTAGGACAAAACAGGAGAACATGCATAATGTCTTCAGGACAGCATGATCTACATCCACAGAGTGGCCTCATAAATATATGATTTACCCTGATAACGAACTTTCAGGACATTTGATTCATATGTTTGGAATCAGAATTTTGTGACATACATTCTTAAGGATCATTATACAATGGCACTTTTAAATCTAGAATCATGATTGGCTGACTGGGTCTTGTACCATGAGTAAATTCCAGCATAGCTCTTGGATAAAGACCCAATCAGCTGCATGTAAAAAAATCAATCCAACCCCTCAAAATTCAAAAGGAAAATGCTGCTATATTAATTCCCGCTAAAGCATGACTGCCTAAAATCCGGAGGCTCATTCCCACCTCCACGATCCCCATTCACCTAATCACATATATTAACTCTCCAAGCAATGCTGAAGTAGGAAAGTCTTTCTTTATTAAAAATGAGGGCTACAACTTATAGAAGTTACAGTCAAAAGTCGGCGGTGATACTGAGCACGCCTCTTACATATGTATAGGTGCATACCCAGTATCACAGCTTCGCTTTTCAGTCCTGATTATTATAAGTTGCAGCCCTTGTTTTAATAAAGAGTGAGTTTCCAAGTTCAGCATTCTGCAGAGACTTAAAATATGTCACTAGCTGAACAGGGATCATAGGGGCAAGAATGACCCTCCCGTGGTTCAGCTTTCAACCAGGAAACTCTCATGGTCATGTTTTGACAGGACTTTGCCATCCAGCGTGGTAAGTGTGTTTTCATATCCACAGCTGATTATGAGGCATTTCTGTGAAGGCAGCAGCTGAACATTAGGCATTTCTATGGAGGCAGCAGGGGCAGAGCAGTTTCAGACTTAAATGAGAGAAGTCAGTTGTAATCAAGGATAGTTTACAGCTATGATTAGAAGTGACATGATGTCTCCTTAGCAACAAAGGAATGTGTTTTCTAGCGGATGTATAAAATACTTAAAACAATTTAAAATACAGAAAACTTTTCTTTTGTTCTTTTCTTTACACTAAAACAAGGGGCATTGTATAATTACAGTAAACCACTCCAGGTGTGGGTTATGCTGGGATTACTCACCTCTGGTGCAAATTTGGTCATGAGGCCACAATCCTAGCATAACCCACACCCTGGAGTGGTTTACTGCTTAAGTAATAGCTAACAAGTAAGACTCTAAGTTATGTGATTGTTTCCACAATGCCAGCCAAGGGCTAAATTTTGATTTTCTTAAATTTTCAAGATCCTTTGCTTTCCATATATTTCTGAGTTCATCTAGTGTCATTTTTTATATGCTTCATTAATAAGAATTATTTTCTTGGTCTCTAGAAACAGATTTTCCAAGTGCACTTCATTTAAAATCAGTAGCAAGTCTGACAACCATCTGGAATGTAGGCCTCTGTTTTTAGAACTGATCATTTCCCTATAGGCTATTTTGGCAAACAATTGTCTTCCATCCTTTGGAGTTTTAGCCAGTAAGTAAATCTACTGAATCTGGCTTTAGGTTCAACTGAAGAGTGCCTAAGCTCTGCCTTTGCTACAAAAAATGTTATTCCATTCCCGTTCAACTGAAGACTGCCCAGGCTCTGCCCTTACTTCAAATAGTGGTATTCCAAGGCAGCACCTAATATTTACAAGGTGGTCTCCCATCTAAGTACTCACCAGGCCTGACCTGGCTTAACTTCTGAGATCAGAAGAGATTGGGTGCATTCAAGTTGGTATGGCCATGGGCATATAAGCCATAGGTGCCACTGATGTGTTCATGAGATGGGGTGGAGACTTAGCCATCCTTAAAATTTGGAGGATGAAATGATTAAAAATGGTCAAATTATGATGAAAAGAAAAAATAGTAGGAAAAAGCTAAGTCCAGGTGCATGTACAATATGTGCATTCTTGGAATTCGTTTTAGCCACTTTTTATTATTAGTAACAGAGTGCATCAAGGGACATTAAGGAATTACACTGAGTGACTTTGAGGATCTGTAATGAGGTACTGGAGTTGAGCACTGGTGGGGTGGAAGAGGGTGTCATGGGTACAACAGGGTTGGTGAGGGTGTTTTATTATATGGGCATCCAGGAGGAGGTGGGAGTACTGGTGGCAGGACTGTGCACCACCACCAGTATAAAACTCAGAAATTGGGTGATCGGGAGAGGGACCAGCAGTGGGATTGGGCACCCACTACTGGTTTAAAACTCAGAAACTTGGCAATCAGGATGGAGGGGGACTGATAGCAGGGTTGTGCACCCACCACTGGTGCAAAAATACCAAATCAGGCAAAGTGTGTCATGCCAACTTGTTTGCATCCACATGGTTCAACCCTGAATGTTCCACAAAATAATCATAAGTATACAAGGCAGATAGTGATGTTTGGTGGCAGCCAGTCTAGCTGTGGTTTGCACTTACATCAGAGGATTGTTATTCCTGACTGTAATTTTGGTCCATACCGATGATCATGATATCGATCAACTATGGCCTATTTAAGAGCAAGAAATTTCAGTTTTGTGTACAGTATAATTTTCTTTTCCACTGAGTGTTAGGCTTCAACTAGGAAAAGCTATTGTCTCAATCCTTTGGGTGAGTCCAGGTGATAATACAGCCCCCTGTCCATACAGACTAGCATCTATGTGCAGCACATAAGGTTTTGTGGATGGGTATGGGCTAGAACTGGACAACTATTCAGGCAGTTAATGAATTATTTAAAGTTCATCCACACAGTAGTCCATCTATTCCCAAAAAGGTGATGTAGGTTGTTTTTTTCCTTCTTGGGCATCAGTGTCTAGGTTGAGTTTGTGGGATATCCTTAGGTTAAATTTAGCAAAGGTAACCCTACTCAAGTGTAAACCTTAATGAACCATTGATAGTAGCCACAAAATCCCAGAGACTATTACAGATCCTTGAAGTTCCAAGGGTGTGACCAGGGGTGAACACTTCTAATTTCCTAGGATCTGTCTTCCTAGGATTCCTGGCAAATCCTAGTAACTAATCAGGAGGAAGGTGGAATGGGCTGCCCAGATCCCTGCTGTTATTATTTGCTCATAGATTGAAAATGGCTATTAAATGAACATCTTCCTTATATCAAAACAGGAATTCTGTTAGCATATATTGTATAAATCCTTACCACAGTGTAGATTCTATCAATTTAAATTAGATTTCATTATACAAAACTTATTAATACACCCAGAAGTTTTCTGATGAAAAGATGGTTCAGTCTTTGATTATCTGACCAGGATAATTAAAAAAACATAATTATTTAAACTATCTATATTGGTAGCTTGACATTACATTCATATATCTGGAGTAATGAGAAAATATGGGATTATAATTCAGATCTGTATAAAACTGCATCTCTTAGTTTTATCAGGTAATCATAATTAGGGATTTCTAGTTATAGGGTAAATTTGCTACTTTTTAAATTTCTTTTGTTGTGTAGCAATATGAAGGTTTATGATATTAGCAGACTTGATTATCACGGATTTACAGTGATCTTTATTACATTCCAGAAGAAATATAAAATAAAGGATTCAGAAGTGGATATTAATTATCACTTGGGCCTCCAGTTTTGAAAAGAACATAAGGATCACATCATATCTTACAGTATTATTATAAGATAATACCATAATACATAAGTTGGATAGGAAATGTATGAGTAAGCTAAATAATAATTGAAATTAAGAGTTGAACAATGTTGGTCAGTATTTAGACTGAATATAAAACTAAAATGGGCACATAAACAGCATAGGAATGCACATAATAAAACTATCAATTTAAATTATTGACAAGAGCTTATTTAACCCTAGTCAGGCTTTATAAGATTGGCTATATGCCTGATAATAAATGTTGCATTTACATGTGCAAGAAGCTAATCTAATTAATTGTTTTTGAATTGCCCATTTGTTTAAAATGGTGGCATGCATAGATGTTATACCTCTCTCAGGCTTTAATTTATCTATTATAGCAACACATCAGATATGTTTAAAGATTTTCATACATTTAAATTAAACCCTATTCACAGAAGAATGTATGTATTAGTCATGATGGTGACAAAATAAATGAATATTAAAACATTGAAAAGCCAACAGTTTCCTATATTTGATGGCAAAATTGGATTAAAGGGTCTAAGTCTACATATAAGAGGCTGATAGATAATATCTGTCAAGATTTGGATGCCTTAAATGATCTTGGAAAGAAGTTATGGACATCTTGCCCCAATCATGAAAATGTAGTTGTTTTACTAACATTTCTCTTGAACATATTTATAGCTTGCCTTCCTCTGATGCTGTCTGGTTGCTCCCTTTCTCCCAACACTGTTTTGGACTTATTATGGATTTGTGCTTTCCTAGGTTTATGTTGTACTAATGAAGCAATATGGAAGATATATGGGACTAAAATAGTGCTATTTTATGACATCACTATGAGTTTAAGGAGAAAATATATGATTTTGACTGTGTTATATGGGAATGTTTTCCACTGGTATATTGATGGGACTCTGATTGTAAATTACATCTTAAGTGTTTTTTGCATGTAGTACGTGTATAGGCATGTTTTGTGTAACACTGTATATTTTTCTTTATGTTTTGTACTGGAAGATAAAGAGATATAAAGCATATATTAAAAAACATATTTACTAGGATCTGCTTGAATCCCATCTGTGGATAAAATATGCCCGACATATTTCATGGAGCTTTGAAAAATGGTATTTGTCTTGTGAGGGGGTCAGACTTCAACGAGGACCATTTTCTTCTTTTCATGTTTGAAAACCAAACAAAATGTGAGGGACAGTTTTTTATGGAGATACACTTGGTATCTTGCACTCCAGTGATAGCAGATTGTTTGGCAGCACCAGTGGTGAGCACCCCAGTGTTGTCAGCTATGGAGACCCCAACTGGCAGGAGGGGCCATTGCATGTACTGGTACTGGGAGTGGGCACCTGGTCCACTTCTAATTTGGAGATTCTGTGATCATATCCACCATGGGGGTGGGGCCTGGTGTTGGTGTTAAAGATAAAATGCCAGTGTTTTACAGATTTACAATAAACACAGGAATTCAAGTTCCTGTGTCATGATTAGTGTTTCCAGAAAATATCATGCTGTTTGATTTGCGGTTTTCTTTAAATCAGCATCTGTTAATGTGCTCTACAGTACCTGAAAACTGAAGATTTTCCTGTCTCTATCAGTGAGTGATGACATCATTCCTGTCCAGCCTATTGCTGCAGCAATAGAAGTCCTTAATTGCCTGTAGTAGCTGTTGCACTTCCAGTCAGAGCAATCTAATACTGTGAATTTATACATAACCGCTTGCAAAAATATTTCATTAGCATTGATTTTAAAAGTGTTGTGGTGTTAAAGAGGAACATGCCTTTTTGACTCTTTTTGTCTGTGGACTAAATGAATATCCTACTGTGGGCGTGTCTGAATGTGGATAACCTACTGTAGGCAGGTCTGAAATGTGAATAACCTACTGTAGGCAGGTATGATAAATGGATAACCTACTGTAGGCATCTCCAGAAAGTGGATAACCTACTGTGGTGTCTCCCAAATGTGGATAACCTACTATGGACATGTCTAAAATGTGATTGTAGTAGTTTGTGGGACAATAACTGACAGTTTTCCTGTATTCTGATTGGCTTAGAACAGATACCTGCCGTATAATTACAATAAGGTACAACCAGGGTTATATTATTGTTCTAGTTAATCACCCCAGTGGTGTAATGTGGCATGAGGTGCAGCCGAGTATCACATTGCCCCAGAGGTGATTAATGAACATTAACATAACCTCTGGGAGTATCTTATTGCTATTATTATAACTGGGTTCAGTTTTCTTGTAGTATTCTAATGACACGCAGGCCAGATATTCAAAGGGTTGCGCTTGCGGTGCAACAGTGTTGCACCGTCGCAGCTAGCCACTAATGCGCCAGTGCGACATTCAAACAGGGATTGTGCCTGGCACAAATCGATGCTCTGGAGCGCATCAGTAATGTATGTGGCACAGGTAGGTGGGCGTGCCCATGCATACTCTGCACATCCCGATATTCAGCCCGGGATGTGCTGAGTCCATGCATGCACAACCCCTACTTGGGCCAACAGTGAGCCAAAAAAGGAATAACGGCTGGCCACTCACAGGTGAGCTGGTCAGGACAGCAGGGCACAACATGGCAGCTGCCACCTGTGGGTGGCCACCCCGAGATCTGGCTGTGCCTGGTGGCACCCCCATGCCCGATCACGGGCACATGTAGAATAATGATCCTCCAAACCCCTGGTGGTCCAGTGGACCGCTGTCAGCCTGATCATGGGCTTAAGATAAATAAATTAAAGTCCTATATCCTGGTGGTCTAGTGGCCTCTTGTAGCCCGATCAGCGGCATTATGTATTGATAAACTAAACTTATATCCCTGGTGGTCCAGTGGACCACTCGCAGCCTGATCGTGGGCATTTGTATAAGAAAATTATGTCCAATATCCCTGGTGGTCCAGTGGGTCCCACTCCCCACCCGCCCACTGAGCCCCACTGCCCCACTCCTCTGTCAGTGGTGGCAGCACCACCCGCCTGCCGCCCCCGCCCACTGACTGACACTGTAGGGTAGGGCTGTACACCACTGGTCCACAGCGTGAGCCAATAGGCATGCAGCCCGTGCACTGCACTGCACATTCCAGATATGTGAATGGATCCAGGTTGCACTGCACCCAGGCTTATGCCACAGCCTGGCACACAGTTTAAATATCCGGGCCACAGTATTTATTTTATTTATTCTTAACCCTTGACATACAATAGTCCCTACACCAAAAGTTTACATTAGTAGTGTAACAAGAAACACATAGGATTGTAACATCTTTTTAGTAAATAATAAATATATATTTTGTTATGTAACCAGGTAGCAGATGTATTTCATGAGAGCAGAGTTGCTGCTGAACTGGAACTCAGAGCCCTGCTCCCTATATTTTTAGTTGTTTGTTTTTTTCATTTAATACTGGAGTGCTACTTTTGCCTCATTATTCTTTAACTTACATGTATTAATTTATTTGGACTTGGAACCCTCAGTTTCAGAGAGTTTGTCCCTGTTATTTTTCTCTTCCTCTCAAAGAGAGGCCCATTGGCCAAAGGAAGAAAGCGGCATAGCAAGCTTCTCAAAGGAGCTGGAGAGGTCAGGGCTGTAGAATGGGACATTGTTGTTGGAGATCTTGATTATTATCTGAATCTGGGACTGGAACATGTCAGCTGATCAGATGAGAGATTGCTTTATAAATATTAATGACTAGTCATTAATATTTATGAGCTCATTAATATTCATAACACAGTTTCTCATATCACTTATTGGCACTCTTTAACTAATCCATTTTGGGGTTCTCTTATGCCTCCTTCATGTCTCTGGGCCTGAATAGTGGATCTGGGGGCTGGGAGCACAGAGGGAGCCTTTGTTGCATGGCAGGAGTGGTTTTAAAATGATAGTGTACTTCTGTGCATGCGAGCATACTCACACATTTGTGGTGCGGCTGCATGGTGGTTCCGCATCTTACTCCCTCCAGCCACCTTTTGAAAGGAAAAAAGTTGTGGACCAGACAGAGAGCTCAGAGGCATACAGGACCCTGGAGGACTGATGGCAATGCATTTAACAGGGGCAAGTGCTCTTTCAGTGTTTTAATAAATATTGCTTAAAGTTTATGAGCGGATGACCATATTCTTAGATGCCTGGCAACTATGGTCAAAATGGGCACATTCCTATTTGTTTTCACAGCGTGGAAAAAGTCTTAATTTTAAATGTGTGGCAAGGTGCCAGAAATAAAGCCAGACTTCTCCACAGGAAAGCTCCTACAATGCTTTGCAGCAATGACAATTTCTATCATTTCATACCAGCGGCTATAACTCTTATCAAGTAATATGTGCTGTAGAGTGCTCTTCCAAGTGTCAATTCATGGGTGGCACTGGATGCTGGTGACCATAAATTACCACAAAACAAGCAAGTCCCTGCCTCCATGCTTTAAACAATGCCTCCCCTTTTTAATGCTGAAATGGCCGTTAACCACCTCAACATATCAGTTTACCTGAAGTATGACAGCACTGACTTTGACCTTTGTGAATCACGCCCTGTGACTCAGAGGATCAAAAAGAGATGAATAAGGGTAAGAAGTTGGTTAAGAAAGAGTTGCCCCAGCCAGTCCATTAATTCCACAGTGTGTGCAGTACTTTTCCAACCCTCAGATGTGAAGTTTTCCCAGCCTTTTAGGAAAGTCATCATCACCCATAATGTAACTGAATGCAAGTCACTGCAATCATAACCTCATCTGTTTGTTACTGAAATGTGGGACACATCTTCAGACATGGAGGTCAAGCTCAGAAAACTATGGGAATGCATACTTTTATGTATACAAAGTTTAATTTTAGTTCAGTATATTAGAATATTATGAGTTGCTGCTTTAAAATATTACATTTCAGCACTATCTCTGGTGGGCAGCACCTTCTCCATGTGAGATGTATTTGGCACAAGCCAATTCTGAGGTTTAAGTAAGAGGCATTCCTCATATTGTGTGACATTCGAGAGTTATGAATGCAATGTGAATCCAAAAATGAAATTGTTATTTAAACATATTACACTGTATTTACTGACAAAGGAAATTCTTCATAAGCACAGTGGATGGATGATATCACAGGTTACCCATTTTAGAATACTACCTAAACATTTGTCTTCAATATTAAAGCATTTTAGCGGTATTTCTTCCATTTAGTAAATCAACCAGCACTTTTTTTTTTAGTTTTTGGTAACGGGTAAGGCCCACTAAGCACAAGTGCCTGTTTTCAGGGACGACCTGGGAGTACTGGGTGGTTAAGTGACTTGCTCAGAGTCACACAGGTATGCAAGTGGAGGTTGTGAGAATCAGACTCAGGTCTGGTCTGCTGGATGTATCAAGCTTGTACATACCTCATTTCTCTAACCTCTAGGCTATACTTACAAGATGCAATTTAATCAAAACTGCAAACAGCATTCCAAAGATATGTATATTCAAGGAAGTTCTATCTACTTCACTTGGTTACACTGTCCCAAAGTCACCGGTTTTGTGACAGCCAGACTGCATGTGTGAGAAGTAATAGAACAATAGAAGACCAAGTAGATTTATCTTGATGGACATTTGATATGTGCTACCAAAAATACTTAGAGATTCGTTGACAAAGCGTGTGTGTGTCTGTAGAACATGTTCACACCAAAACAACTAACCTTTCTTAGTATGTTTATTTCAGGATTCTTCTCTCATGAAGCTGTACTTCAGTTCATTGGGAAATGCAGTTTTACTTAAGTTTAACCATCTCAAGCATATTAAACAGGGGCTTTGTGCATCACATTTAGAAACAGCTTATTTAAATTGTACAGTATCTGTTTATGGGCAAATCCTGTGGGGAACAAGTAGTGTGTGTTGAAATGTCAATGAAATCCAAATTACCTCATAATGTTTCAATGAGGCCACTGGAATGTGTTGGGTTTAACAAAGCTACATTTATTATAGTGGGGTGGTAGTGCCACTATAGTTAGGGTTGAGCAAGGGTTTCTATGTTAAACCTCAAATTTTCACTTTAATATCTTCACAACTGTTCAACAGATTTGCATGCATGGTCTCGGGTGTAGATATTTTAAGCTTCATTCTGGGCAGATGTGCAGATTCCAAGATGGTAAAAAAATCACTTTTGTGTGCTGCTTTTTTGTCATCGCTTAGCATCAGTTGGTTTAGAATTTTGGTCTGAAATTTTCAGGGTAGAAGGGCTTGGTGAAAAATATTAATCCATTCCAAAGTTATTAAATTAAAAATTTGGCTTTGAGCATACTCAGTACAGTCTTTTGGATAGCTGCTTGAAATGAAAAAAGAATTTGGTCAACACAAAAAGCAAAAAGGATCATTTTCCTTGTTGGGGTCATCCTTTTAAGAGAAAATCCTTTTCAAATGGCCACCATCTTGTTTCCATTTGTTTTGTTAACTTACTTTTTATCACCAGGGTCTCGGATGGCACCTTTGGGGGTCACCTAGTACTTACCCCAAGATCATTGACTGTGCCGGTGTACCATGTGGGTCACCAGCCAGTCTGGGCAGGCCATGGTCCACATGTACTGAGGTTCAACTTTATGTGGCTGGTTTCTATTTAAAAAAAAGTTCAAAGCCCACAAAATGACATCTTGTACAGACACCAGTACATGTATCTTAGTCATTGGGATCCTGTTAAGTGGATTCTGCACTTAACTGTTGGAAAAATGACCCTGTGTGTGTTTGTTTTACATTTTAAAATATTTTTTGTGACTCGCTTCTGTTTTTTTTGTATACACACACACACAAAAAAGAATTCTGCCTTATGAAAATTAACACACTTCATGTGAAAAATAATCTAGAAAAACCAAGTCCAAAGTCTATTTTTGTATGAGGGCATCCTTTTTCATATGAATGAAAAAAGCTCACAAAAAATCCTTTACCGAAAAAATAATTGGATTAAAAAACCAAGTCCCAATTCTTTTTCATATTAAGGGATCCTTTTTGTGAGCTTTTTATTCATAGAAAACGATGCCCTAATATGAAAAAATAATTAGGACTTAGTTTTTTCTGATTCCTTTTCATATGAAGAAATCCTTTTGTTAACTTTTTTCATTCATACAAAAAAGATACCCTCATATGAAAAAGAATTTGGACTTAATTTTTTACAGATTCTTTGTTTGTATGAAGGAGTCCTTTTCATATGTTTTTCATTCGTATGAAAAGATGCCCTCATACAAAAAATAATTTGAATGTATTTTTTTCTGATTCTTTTTTATATGAAGGCATCCTTTTTCATACGGGTTTTCATTTGATTCAAGAAAGGATCCTTCATACAAAAAAAGATTTGGGACCTTGTTTTTTCAAGATTTCAACTTCAACATGCTATGACTCCTCAATATCTGGACTTAAGGGACACTCTATATATTAAAACAAAGATCTTAATGATTACTACAACAATAACACATATTCTCCCTAAACATTTAGGGGCAATATAAAAAAGCATACAAAATAAACAAATGCAAATTCTCATAGGATAATGTTATGACTTCAACAAGCCATATCTCCTTCAATATTTGGAGTTAAGGGACAATATATATATATATATATATATATATCAAAACAAATGTCTTAATGAGTACTACAATAATAACATATATCCCCACAAGCATTTGGGGCATTATAAAACAACATAAAAAATAAAAAATGCAAATTCACATAGTAAAAGATTGGAACTTTAACAATCCATACAAAGAAGGAAAGAAGTTGCTGTTTTGGCAGAAATGGAAGCACAGGGCTCCACAGCAACATACATGTATGTATCTATACATGTATGCGCAGAAGGAGGAAATAAAGGTGACAGAGCTCCATGGCACCCAGAATGCAGCAGCGGCCCTGTGGATCATTAAAGGGGCCAGTAGCAAGGCCCCATAAGGGTAGGAGTGAACTGCAGGCCACCAGACAGGAAGAAGAGAGGGACAAAGATATCCTGAAAACCATCCTAAGGATGTCAGAAAAGGGAGATTGTGCTTGTGGGAGACTTTAATCTACCAGATGTAGACTGGAGCTCCACACAGCAGCATCAGTAAGAGTCACAACTTCTTAATGGCTCTACATGAGTCAGGTCTTGTGCAGTTAGTAAAGGCACCTACACAGGAGGGGCAATCCTTGACCAAGTACTTACTAACAGCAGTTGGGCCTCAGGCATAGAGGTGAGTAGCCACCTGGACTCTAGTGATCATTACATGGTATGGTACACACAATAAAGTTGAGGAGCCTAGTCATACAAAGCAGAAAGTCCAGGACACTGGTTTACCACATATCCGGTGACACGGGGTGGAAGCGAAATCTCATTGGCTGGTGGAAACGGCGCCAAAACGGAAACAGCGCTTGTTCTCGTTGTCTCCGTGAGCACAGTGCTATAAATTGCTGGGTAGCGAAAGTGCTCTCTTGCCTTGCCCTTTGATTCCTGTTTTGCTGCCAAAATTTTCCTGCTATGGACCCGTTGCTGCTCATAAAGCTGGTGGGATGCCTTCCAAGTAAGTCTCGCTTGCATAAAAAATAAAAACTGCTATACTGTGATTCTTGTCTTGTGAAACTGTTAGGCAGGTAAGGTGGGGTGGGGCCTGTGAATGGGCGGTTGAGCGCTCTGTAAAAAATGTTCATTCTGCTCCTCCTAAGTTCTTTTAAGTCCCTAAGCTGTTAAATTATATTTTGAATGTTATGTCTGTCTGTATTTATTTCTACTGTCGCTGATGTGAAGACTGAGCACGAGAGACCGCGACCAACTACGGTAAAGTGTGTCCCTTTCTAAGTGACATTTTAGTCCCAAAGTTTGGTGTGGTGGTAGTACTAGTTGGTCGGGGCATGGCGCAACTGGACCCAACACCGAAGTGTGGGGGAGTATCAGCTAGTGGACCGAATGCCAGATGAGCCTTTTGCTGCAATCCCTCTCTCTCTCTCTCTCTCTCTCTCTGTCTCTCTCCTTTCCGGGGATGCAAGGCCATTCGGTTCTATTCTGCTCCATTCGAGTTTTTACTTTGTTTCTGCTCCAAATGTATGTGTGCCCATTTGTACATACAACTGTCTCTATTTTATTCTCCTACAGGGTTTCTTTCCATCCATCCTGCAGAGAAATAAAATGTTTGTGTTGATGATCGGGAGTCCCTCTCCACTCCTCTAGCTCCCTCCATTCCTCTAGATTCTCTCCCTGAGATAAACTTTTTGTGTGTGTACCTCATGGGAGACTGCGCCTATTTGGGAATGGTGTAGAGGCAAGCTGTGTTGGTGGTGGGTGGGGACACTGGTCGTTGTGGTATGGGGAGGACACTGGCTGGTGGGGTGGGATACTGGCAGTGGGATGGGGACACTGGCCCTGTTGTAGCAACACTGGTTGTGGTGAGGTCAGATGGGGATACTGGCAGTGGATGGGGACACTGGTTGTGGTGAGGTCAGATGGGATACTGACAGTGGATGGGGACACTGGTTGTGGTGAGTCGGATGGGGATACTGGCAGTGGATGGGGACACTGGTTGTGGTGGTGTGGAGGTGAGGATATATGCAATGGTTCATCTGGGTGCTGGTGGGTCTGAGTGGGGAGAGGGCTGTGCTGGTTCATCTGTGTGGGGAGAGGGCCATGCAGGTCTGTCAATGTGGGAGTGGGGCCATGCTGGTTCATCTGGGTGGGGAGAGGGCCTCGGTGGTGGGTCTGGGTGGGGAGGGGCCTTGCTGGTGGGTCTGGGTGGGAAGAGGGGCCATGCTGGTGGGTCTGAGTGGAGGGGGCTGCGCTGGTCTGTGGAGTGAGAAGGGCTCACTTGGTCTATCTGGGTGAGGAGAGGGGCCATGCTGGTCTGCCTGGGGAGAATGGCCATGCTGGTCCATCTGGGTGGGGAGAAGGGCGCTGGTCCATCTAGGTGGGGAGAGAGGCTATGCTGGTCCGTTTTGGTGGGAGAGGGCCCTGCAGATCTGTCGGGTGGGAGAGGGGTTTTATGCTGGTCTATGGGAGTGGAGATGGGCCTTGCTGGTTCGTCTGGGTGGAGAGATGGCCATACTGTTGGGTCGGGTATGGCGAGGGGCATGCAGGTGGCATGGGGTGTGGTATTGGGAGAGTGGCCGTGCTGGTGGTGTGGGGTTGGGAGAGTGGTTGTGCAGGAGGCGGGTTGGGAGAGTGGCCATGCAGATGGCTGGGGTTGGGAGACTGGCTGTGCAGGTAGGTTGGGAAGAGTGGCCTTGCTGGTGGGTCTGGTGGGGAGTAGCTGTGTTGGTGGGTTAGGGTGGAGAGAGCGTAGCTGCCTGCAGGGCAAGTTAAAGGAACATTTTACTAGCCCAATACAAAATCTGCCAGCATTTGGCTAGTGTGCCAGTGCTTACCCCTGTGCTAGGGAAGAGGTGCTCACTATTATTTTCAGGAAGCTGGCCTTGTTCACTGGAATAAAAGTGATTTAAAGGGTCTCTGTCAACTTCGGTGTCCATTTTTATTGTGTAGGCAATGTGTACCTGCAGCAGGCTAGAGCGATATAAAATGCAAATTATTATGTAAAAATATATTTCAGGGGACCTGACCGAAATATTAGGCTCAGGCCCATGAGCTGACTGATACTGGGAGCACGCTGCCTATAAATAGGCAGTGCACCCAGCATCTGTTGGACAGCGGGCGACTAAGGAGGGTGTGCTGCTTGCTGTACATCACTGTGGCACTGACTTGCAGGTATGGGGTCAGGGGTAGTGGTGTTGGAGCTGTGAGGGGTAGGAGTGCTGGGGTTGGGGTTGGACATTGACTTGTGGCCAGTGGATGGAGCAGTGTTGTGGGGAGTGCTCACTGCTAGGAATGGGGACAGAGCACTGGTGCGTGTGTGTGTGTGTGTGTGTGTGTGTGTGTGTTGGGGGTTGTCTCAATACCAGGACCAGGGATGGCTGGGGCACTGGTGTGTGTGTGTTTGTGTGTGTGTGTGTGGGGGTTGTCTCAATACCAGGACCAGGATGGGGCACTGGTGTGTGTGTGTGTGTGTGTGGAGGGGGTAGCTGGCTGGCTGTGTCATTTTGAGAACTGGATGCTTGGGTGTGGGGCTCACTGACCACCATGCTGGTACAGGGGATTGGCTCTGTTGGCCTGACCTACCTTGGCATCTGCTGTCACAGGAAAACTACTGCCTTTCTAAGGGCCTGCCAAGTTTTTTTTGGGGGGTAACCCTACTGCTGTTTGAATGGGAAAATGCAAGGGAGGGAAGAGGGAGGTGTATGTACATGAGCTGAATGTTTAATTAAAAAAATAACGTTTGGTATCTTGTTGTTTTTTTTTTGAGGGGAGAGAGGCTTGCTGGCCAGTTTTAGCTGGGGGTGTATATCTTGGTGGCCATCTTAGGTTTTATCTTTAACAAACTGCTCAGTGGGGTTGAGAGAGGGCTGTGCAGGTCCATCTGTATAGAGAGAGCGCTGTGCAGATCCGTCCTGGGTGGAGAGAGGGATAAGTGGTCTGCCTGGGTGGACAGAGGGCAGTGGGGGGAGGAGGCTGAGTTGCCATGATGATAGTGGAGTTGGGTGGTGACAGTGGCTGTTCTGGTGGGCTGGAATGGGGAGTGGCAGTGATGGTGGGCGGGTGGGGAAAGTGGCCATGCTGGTCATGGGGTGTGGAGAGGGCCTGTGATGGTCCGGAGGGGCAGAGCGCCTGTGGGTTTGCTGTGGGAGAGTGGCCATGCTGGTGAGGTGGAGGGGAGTGTCCTTCACTTTAGTTTGGTTCTGGTGTGGTGCTGTGCTGACCTACCCTGCCAGCTTTGTGCTGTAACCTGCCCTTTCTACTGCTGACTGGACCTGCCATAGTCTGGTACATTTGTATTTATTTATTTTTCATTTATTTTGATACTCATGCTGCTGTTTGAATGGGAAAGCATGGGAGGAAGATGGGGAAGGGGCAGGGAATGAGCTGGCATGCTTAATTATAAAAAATAATAGCAATATTTTCAAAATCTGGCCTCTTGTGATGGAGGAGGGAGGGGTAGATGGACAGTGGACCAGAACCATTTTTCCCACATGTATGCCAGTCTGCTATGTCCATGCCATGCTCCAGTGGTTGGTCATTGATGGTCCGATGGAGGGACGGGCTGGGCAGACTGGTACACATGCTGAACAAAATGGTCCTGGCATCTGCTGATGGAGGGAGGGATGGATGGGTAGAGTGGCACAGAACCATTTTTTCCCACATGTATGTTGATGGTTGGTGGAGGGATGAGCTTGGCCGACTGGTACACATGCATGAAAAAATGGTTCTGGCCTCTGGTGATGGAGGGGAGGGAGGTGGGTGGACAGGCATACTGGCACAGCCATTTTTCAACATGTGTGTTTATGCAGCAGTTTCATATTATTGTGTGGTTCAACAAGATGTTTTGTGGCCTGGCCTGTGACCCAGCCAGTCCTGGGGCAAGGAGGAAAGGTACGTTATTTCTTGGTCTTGGGGCGGTTTGCTGGGCATCGCGGCCCTTAATTGTAAATGTATTTCATTTACTGTGTTGTACTTCTGGGACCTGCTTCACCCTGTCTCTATCCTGAATGTAAATATGATTTTAAAAAGTCACTTTTGGGTGGTCTGTGTTTGTGTCTATGTGAGAAGAATAGAAACACACACTAGAACAAAAAACTTTATTAAACCACATCACTCAACCATGTTTCATCTGTGCCCTTCAAAACTGTCGGATGAGACAATTTTGAAGTAGCTGGTGGTGAGGGAGCATTCGTAGCACCTCGCTACATGCAACCAGGCCCACCACCCACTGTCACAGGTGATGCTGATAAAATCACCAACCAAGTACTTACCTTTCAGGCTGGGTCCTGCGTGGCTGTGCATGGATATCTGGAGGTGTCATTCTCTCAGACTTCCTGTGGTGTATGTTCTCTTAGGTGGTGTGGTGGGACCGCCTGTTGCCAGTGCAGTCCGTGTTTGCTTGGGTTGGGGAACTACAGAGATGATGAGTTTTTACTTTCTTTTATTCACTGGGACCTAGGCATCTCTCCAGGGTACCACTCGACTTTTCTATCTCTAATCCCTGCCTGAAACCTCCTGCAGGACTGACTCCACTCAGCTTCTGGCTTGACCAGCCCCTGATCACCCCCACTGGGCTATCTGTGATTAGAGGACAGCCGTTGAAGCCAGTAGAACAGGGCCCCAGGCAAGCAGGTCTGGCGTTGGGATGTGGGCAGATCTCCAGGCCCTCTTTGTATCTGGTAGGCCACCAGGGTTTTTTCTGCACAGTTTCCCCTGGAGCAGAGATGTGCAATGCCAGCACTGCATTTATGTGCAGCCTGGCTGCCACCACTCCACCCCTGATGTAGCATCAAGCTCTGCTGTCTGTAGGGCCCATGGTCTCCACCCGAGCCACTATGGAGCAGGCATACCCAGAATCCACCCCAGGAGGTGAGAGCAGTCCTCCAGATGCTCAATTTCCTTCCCTCCCTTGCTGATCCTCCAATGTCCCAAGTCATTTCTGAACTGGGCATAGTGCTAGGTATGGCATCCAGCGCCTCACCCTCAGCGCCACCAGGCCGGGCCATGATGATTGAGTTCTTAAGAGAGAATTACAACAGAGGTGAAGCCTACAACTGCTGTACAGATTGGGGCTTCATCCTCTGGTCCCCTCTGTAGGCACTAGATTAAATAAATAATCTTTGTACCTGACACTCAAATTGGTAAATTTTCCAGTGCATGCTGCATTTTAATTTTGGCACTCGTGAGCATCCCGCGCTCTCATGAACTGTTGACACGACCTTGCCCTTCCTCAATAGTGCACTTATGCATGGAGATTGAAGTTTATATATCCAGTGCCCTTTTATAAATCCCATGGGTGTGCCTAGGCACTATTACTCTTCCTATTGAGGAAAGGCATGGAAACATCATCAGCTTGCAGTGCTGTGAGCAAGAGTGCATCATGTCCAATAGCCGTAAATTAAAATGCCAGGTGCACTGGACTAGTGATCAGGCACAAAGACTAATTTATTTATGTTGGCTGTGGGGGATAGGAGATGAAGCCCGATCTGTACAGTGGCCGTGGCTTCACCTCTGCCAGTAGAACTCCTTCCATGAGTTTGAGCTCTGACATGAAAACTAAGAGGCTCCATTTTCATGAAGACCAAGTCAGAAAGTGCCCAATTTACTGTGGGTGTAATTCTGAATTTGTTTATTAGTTGGGAGAGATTGTGTATCACTCCATTAGCATCCTCAATCACTTGTGGATTTTTAATTGGATGCACTTTGTGTACAAGTAAACCAATTCAAGCAGCTTAAATGTTAGTTAGGGACTGAACCAATGGAGTCCACCTTGGCGCCTGGTGGTTCGCTAATTCATGCCTGAGCTCTGACAGATAAGCTTTGGTACATGGCATTGTTGGATGAGTACTGTCATGATGCCTCTGTGGCCATCACACCTGAGGGGTGGGGTGGGGTTTCAGTGCTGCACCACCTGCTGTCACACCTGAGGTGGTGGCTTCAGTGGTTCACTGCCTGCCATCACACCTGAGGGATGGGGACTTCAGTGTTGCACCTGCTGTCACACCTGAGGGGGGTCAGTGTTGTACCTGCTGCCGTCACACCTTAGGGGTGGGGCTTTGGTGTTGCACCTGCTACCGTCATGCCTGAGGGGTGAGGGCTTCACGCTACAGTGATGCACCTGCTGCCATCACACCTGAAGAATGAGGGCTGCAATGATGCACCTGCTGCCATCACACCTGAAGAATGGGGCTGCAGTGTTGCACCTGCTGCCATCACACTTGAGGGGTGAGCGCTGCACCTGCTGCCATCACCATTGCACCTGAGGGATTGGAACTGCTGTGCTGCTGCTGTCAAACTTTCAGGATTGAGGGAATACCACTGTTGCTATCTTGCCTGGAGTTGGAAGTTGAAGTCACTGCACAGTGCTTTCAAGGATGTGTGTCTGAGGGATGGGGATGCAGTGTTGCTGCTTCTGTCACACCTGAGGGAGGGGGGGTAGTGCTGTTGCTGCTGCCTTCTCACACCTAGGGATAGGGGCGCACTGCTGTTGCTACTATTGCACCTGAGGGATGGGGAGGCTGTAGGTGCTGCTGCCGTCACATCCTGAACCTAAAATAACTTAATTGGTACTAGGATAGATGGATGGATGTACAATAGTGGATGTCAAAATTGCAAAATGAATGGTAATGTAGTTAAAATTGTTAAATAAAGTACACAAAACCAAACACCGTAAAACGGATTTTGGCTTGGCAGACACCGCTGACAATACCGTTTTTACAATGTGCAAATGGAATTTGCCCTTTCTCAATCACGGTAAACCAGTGTCCCTGAGAAAGTCCTAGACTTCAGGAAGAAACATAGAAACATAGAGTTGATGGCAGATAAGGACCGCAAGGCCCATCCAGTCTGCCCATTTCTTTTTCTACCTTATGAATGTGTCATAGACCTTTGCTCTGTCAATGGCCTATCTATTCATACTCATCTGTATTGTTCCTTATGCCTATCCATGTCTGTTTGAAGCCCTGCACTGTATTCATATCCACCACTTCCTGAGGTAGGCCATTCATGCACCCACCACCTTTCTGTGAAAGAACTTTCCACATATACCCTTAATCAGCCTCCCTCTAATCTCATGCTGTGTCCTGTTGTCCTGCTATTTTTCTTATATTGAAACATGTTAGACTCTTTCACCTTGTTAATGCCCTTAAGGTGTTTGAATATTTCATTCATATCACCTCTCCTCCTTTGCTCTAGGGTATACATATTGAGTTCAGTTAATCTGTCCTCATATGCTTTCTGATGCAGTCCTGCACCATTTTGGTTGCCCTTCTCTGGACTACATCAATTTGGTTAATGTCCTTGTGAAGGTGTGGCTCCAGTACTGCACGCATTACTCCAGATGGGGTCTAACCAGCGCCTTGTAAAGAGGGATTATTACCTCCCTTCCTACTTGTGATACCCTCTACTAATACACCCTCCCAACATCCCTCTAGCTCCTTACCTGCTGCTTTTAGAGGTCTGCTTGGATGATTTCAGGTCATTCGTGATGATGACGCCAAGTCTCTTTCTTCCCTTGTGACTGCCAGCAACTCCCTCCCAGCCTATAGATGGCTTCAGGATTTCTTCCCTATGTGCATGATCTTGCACTTCTCTGTGTTAAACCCCAGTTTCCACTCTTCCGACCATTTTGCTAGTTTATCCAGATCTCTTCTCATCCTGCCCACAACGTCTGGATCATCTACTCTGTTGCAGATCCTGTGTCATTTGCAAACAGACAAACCTTATCCTCCAGTCCATCTGCAATGTCACTGATGAAGGTGTTAAGAGAGAACTGGCCCCAGGACTGATCCTGAGGTACCCACTTGTGACTTGCATCTCTTCTGACTGTATACCGTTTATCACCACTCTCTGTTTTCTGCCCATCAACCAGTTTGCCACCAGTTGACCATCGTCTGACCCAACCCAGCCTACCCAGCTTATTAATCAATCTTCCATGTGGAACAGTATCGAAAGCTTTGCTGAAGTCAAGGTAGGCAACATCAACTGCTCCCCTTGTCCACCACTCTGGTTACCCAGTCAAAGAAATCTATGAGATTAGTTTGACAGGACCTTCCTTTGTAAACCCATGCTGTCTTGGATCCTGTGCTCCTATGGATTCCAGGTGTTGCACTATCCTTTCCTTAAGGAGTCTCTCCATAATCTTCTGCACTACTGAGGAAGACTGACTGGTCTGTAGTTCCTCCTGTCTTCCTCTGCTACCACACTTGTGGAGCGGGATCACATGAGCCCTTCTTCAGTCTTCTGGGTCCTCTCCTGTGTTCAGAGACTCACTAAACAGTTCTGATAATGGCTCTGCTTGTTCCACCCCTTAGCTCCTTTAGTACCCTGGGATGTAAGGCAGATTTTAACCTCACGAGGCATACCTAAAGGACAATCTGGAATGTGGGAAAATGGGGTGGAAGAGTGTTGGACCAGATTAAAGCTGGTGATAACACGCCACAGCACATTGCATCAGGCAGATCAAAGATAAAGAAAAAGATGTCCACTTTGGTTCTCAAGAGAAGTAGCAGGCAGAGTTAAGGAAAGGGGAAGGCTTATGTTCACTTGGGAACATATGCAGGAGGCTGGTAAGTGCAGAGGTCTGGGTTTATATTCTGTTTTAACTGAAATATTTAAATAGTTTTGTACTTGAAATTAGTTCTGTGTGCTAAAATTACTACTTTGAGTTAGAACTGTTACTTGAGCTGATATTATAACTTTTGGGGCTTAGGAACACTTGTTTGGCAGTGATAATTAGAGTGAAATTTGAAATGTGATGTTTCCTGGTCTTAAATACTGAAAAGCCACTGGGGTTGGGATTGAAGGGCTGTGTATTTCTGTTTGGGACTGAAATTTGAAGCAACAGGAACTGGTGGGCCTGTGACATCATACAGTGCCTGATGTCTGCATACACACATTGTTAGTGGGACTGGACACACACTGGACTGTATGTGTTTGGGAACTTTATTGGTGAGGAGTTGAAATTGGGTTTGTAAATAACTGCAGTCAGTATAGAGAGTAACTTCTGTATTCTGGGAGGAAGGGACTGAGAAAAGGGGTGTGCCATTATAAACGCAGGGGGGACAAACAGGGTGGCCATATTCCACCATGGCAGGCATCTTCAGAAAGGTTGTAGGCTGCACAGGCTGTGGGATGGCAATAATTCTCAACTGGGCCTTGAGAGAGGGAGGCTGCCCACTTGTAGACAGCTATCTTGTATCAGGAGTGAAGTATATTGGTTAAGCAGTAAGCTGGGGGAGTTGGAAGTGTTCAAGGATAAGGGGTGTGGATATGGGCAGCAGAAGGGTGGGGCTGAGGGAGGCTGGGGCAACACTCTGGAAATTACAGGACGTTATGTTACAGCAAGCAGGAGGGGATATTAGGGACAGAGGACCCTGGGTGAGGGATGTTGACGCTAAGGGGAAAGCACAGGGGTGAAGGGGAGAGCAGGAGGGGCTGCTGTGGGGAAGCCTAAAACAGCAGACTGTGGAAGGAGCTCTAAGGAGAACAGAGCAAGAGGGGGAGGAAGAGGGCAGTTTGGAGGTGCAGGCAGGAAACTCGGGTTACTTGATGGAGGCTGACATAGAGTGTCACAATAAATTTGAGCTACTAAGCAACCTAGAGGGGAGGAAGGGTTGGTGAAATGAGGAAACTGAAACAGAGGCTGGGGGAGGAGTCTGATACCATAGGGCATCAAGACCGGCAATGGAAAGGATAGAAATAGTCCCAGAGGGAGAAGGGAAACATAAAGGTTAAGCAGATGGGGAGATGCAACATATTGCAGACATGAGGGAGAAGAGCATGATTGGAGAGAGACTGGGAGACAAGAAGGTGGGAGGAGCCCCTTCAGCAGGGGGGTCAGTACCAAGGTTGAGGCCCTAGCTAAAGGGGACCACAGAGAGCCTCTGGGGTAGGGTACCATTACAAGGGGAGGATGGTGGTGTGGGGAAGAGGAAACCATCATTGCCAGGATAAATGGTTCGGATAAGAGAGGGTTAAGGGACACCTATTCAGAGGGGGTCTGAGTTAAGTGGGCAAAATAACGAGGAGGCAGAAAGGAGGGTGACAAGGGGTCTCTAATAAGGCAGGAAGACTCCCAAGGAATTGATATCACGAATAAAGGGAGAATGGGGGCTGAGAGGCATAGTGGAGGCAACCATAAGGATGATGGAGTGTTAAGGTTCTGTTATTGGGAGACTCGATGATTAGGGTATCCAGTGGAAGGGACAGGGGTGGATGCCATAGCCAGGTGAAGGTAGTGAGTATCTCTGGGCTGACAGTGCACAGAGCAAAGTTCATGTGTACAAACTGGTTAGGGATTGTGGAAACCGGATTCTGGTGCATTTGGAACTAACGATCTAGAGGAAACAGCGTTGGAAATCCAAGCAAGGTTCCAAGAACTTGCCAGAGTCTGTCGGGATAATGGATGCAACATTTCTTTTCGACATATTGCCAGTACCAAAGGCCTCAGTGGAGAAAAAAAAAGATCACAGAGATTAATGACTGGCTCAGGAAGTGGGGTGAAGAGAGTGGGTTGGGGGTGTTAGGGAACTGGAAAGGAGTTTGGGAGGATAAGGGACTGTAGTGCAAGGACAGGCTTCATCTTGCCCCATTAGGGAAGAAAGTCCTTAAACAGGGATGGCTGACTACATTCAAGAAAGGTGGGGTTTAAACTTGTGAGGGGAAGGGATCAGGGAGGGACTGACCAGAAGCCTCTCCTCCAGATAAGGGAGTAGCCTTCAAACCCAAGGGGAACAGACTGGGGTGGAGGTTTCAGGAGGAGCAGAGGGAGGATGGAAGTATAAGGAACCTGGGTGGGGTTCGACAAAGGGATCAGGATAAGGGGTGGGGTTGGTGTTAGTAAATGCCAGAGCTTGGGAAACCAGTTGCAAGAGTTCCAGGCCATGCTGTTCGAGAGAGGTGGATGTGGTGGCGGTCACGGAGACGGGCCAACAAAAACCATGACTGGGACCTAAACGCATGGGGTACACTATGCTTAGGAAGGATAGAAAGGAGGGCAGAGGGGTGGAGTGGCTATGTTCATTAGCGTGACATAGAAATTGCTAAGGTAGAAGAGGCAGAGGAAATGTGGAGGCCTTATGGGTCACCTTACAACTCCCAGCAGAAGATAAGGTCAAGCTGGGTGTAGTATATAGGCCCCTGGGATGAGTGATGTTCTGGAGGATGGTTTGCTGGACAACATCATTGCCCAGTGTGGACCAAAAGGGAAGGAGTGGTGTTGATGGGGACCTTATGTGCCAGGTACAAACTGGGAACCATGTCCTCTAAGGTGGCCAAGGAGCAGAGGCTGCTGGACGGCTTCCAGGATGTGTTCTTAACACAGCATGTGATGGAGCCCACAACGGAGGGGCATGTCCTGGACGAGTTCTGGCAGATGGGGATCTGGTAAGGGACCTGGTTGTAGAGGATCCCTGACTGGGAGTGACCAATACTGTCTGGTTTCAAATAAGCATGGGGGAGGGGGAGATCTAGGACACTGGCAGTGGACTTCAGTGGGCAGACTTTGTGGGCATGGGAAATATTCTCTAGGATCACTTGAAGGGATTACATCAATGACAAATGTGGAAAGGAGATGGAGGTCATAAACGGGACCTCATGAGGCAGTCAGGACCTGCGCTAAGGTGAAACGTAGGGAGCAAGGTCACATAAACCATGCTGGTGGTCCAGTGAGGTTCAGGTAGCAGTCAAGAAAAGAAGGGCCCTACAAAAATATAAAACAACAAGAGGGATAGGGATAAGGAAATGTACCATCTTGCATCTAGAAAAGTCACCCGGATGGTGAGGGGCAAAGTCCAGTAAAGAGCAGCTGGCACAGAGGGCAACATGGAGGGAAAAGGGTTCTTCTGGTACATTTGGGAGCAGAGAAAAACAAGGCCATCTCAGCAGATTGAGATCAGAAGGAGGGTGGGTGGAAGAGGCGAGGACCAGGCAGAGGTATTTAACGAGTACTTTGCCTCTGTGTTCACTAGGGAGGGATGGGATATCTACAAAGCAAGGCATGATGAGGATAGAAGCGCAGTTAGTGGGATCAGAGGAGCAACAGAAATGGAACAAGAGGGAGGGAGAGATATCCCAGGGTGTCACATCAGGATAAGGATAAAAGGCCAGTAAGGTGGAGGGGACAGATGATGCTATCTCTGCCAAAAGAGTGTGGTTAGCCCTCAAGATCCTAAAGAAAGACAAATCTCCTGGGCCAGATGGCATTCATCCGAGTACTATGGTAATTGGCGGACATACTGGCTGCACCCTGGTGGAGCTCTTCAACAGGTCACTGAGACAGGAGGTACCTAGGGATTGGCGAGGCACATGGTGCCAATCCATAAGGGGGTCGAAGTACCAGGTAACTATAGACCCATCAGTTTGACCTCGGTGGTGGGAAAATAATGGAGAGTATACTAAAGGAACGATTGGGGGCATGCTTGGAGGAGGTGGGAGATCTGGATAGTTGGCAACATGGGTTTGTGCCAGGTAGATCATGTCAAACCAATCTTGTGGAGTTCTATGAATGGGTAACATCAGAACTGGACAGGGAAAGCCTGTGGATTTATTATTCTTGGACTTCAGCAAGGTGTTTGACTCTGTCCCCACAATGGTCTGGTGGAGAAACTGATGGGGTGGGAGTAGGCCTTTGATGGTCAGATGGATTGAAAACTGGCTAGCTGGATATACCCAGAGAGTAGTGGTCTGTGGGAGTTCTCGAACCCTAGAGAGGTTGGTAGTGGGGTACCGCAGGGCTGGTCCTGGGTCGATCCTGTTTAATGCATACATATCGGGACATCAGGGAGGGTATAGGTGTGAAACAGTCTCTTCGCTGATGACTCCAAGACGGGAGCAGTAGTTGAGGGAGAAGAGGGAGGTTGGCCCTGCAAGGGACCTGGACACCCTGGAAAGCTGGCCTCACATGGAAATTAAATTTCAATATCACCAAGTGCAAGGTGTTACATCTTGGGCGGGAAACCCAAACACAGGTACACCCTGGGAGGGAGGCGCTGGAGGCCTCAATAGGGAAAAAAGACCTAGGGGTCATGGTGGATATATGTATGAATAACTCTGAGCAGTGTAGGAGAGCGGCTAGCAAGGCAAACAGGATGTTGGGATGCATCATAAGGGGATCACCTCTAGGAGCAAGGAAGTGATTCTGCCGCTGTACAATGGACTGGTTAGACCACACCTTGAGTACTGTGTACAGTACTGGAGACCACACTGAAGAGGGACATACAGCTCCTGGAGAGGGTACAGAGGAGGCAATTAAGATGATCTACGAGCTAGGGGATTTGACGTATGAGGACAGACTTGAGGAGCTCTGCCTGTTTTCATTGGAGAGAGGAGAGACAGGGGGACATGATTGAGGTCTTCAAGTACCTCAAGGGAATAAATAGGGTAAACATGGAGGGATCTTTAGACTAAAGCAGGGAGGTATCACCAGAGGGCATGGTTTGAAGTTGGAAGGTGGAAGGGTGAGGGGAAGGAGGAGGTTTTCACTGAGAAGGTGGTGGACCCTTGGAATGCACTTCCTGGCGAGCTGGTTCAGAGATCCACAGTGGAGGGCTTCAAGAGGGTGGGCCAGACACAGAAAGTGGATGTATCAGATGATGGCCTGTCCCAGGGGTGGGGATGGATGATAGGGGTTCTGGAACACAAGGGGAGGGCCTCGGCACCCAACTAGGGATCTGAGGTTCGAGCAGACTCGATGAGACCATAAAGCCTAATCTGCTGGAAAATAGTATGTTAGTATGTAAGGCCTTCAGAGGATACAAGGACTTGGGTAGTGACCTCGATAGAGAAGGATACAAAAGAGAAGCTGAGGGAGACAGTAAAAGCTCTTAGGGCAGCAAAGGGCCAAACAGAAGGATAACACATGGGGTAACCAAAGGAGACAAAACCTTCTACAGGTACAACAGACAGAGAGAGAAAACAAATGGGGAATCGTAAGACTGAAGAAGGAGGATGGCACACAAGCAGAAGGGGACAAGGAGTAGGTGAAAACTTAAATAAGTACTTCTGCTTGGTCTTTACACAGGAGGAAGACAGCAATGGACCAGCACTAACCAGAAAAGAAAGTCACTGATGAGGGAGGGACACAAGTCCATTCACAGAACAAAGAGTCCTAGAAGAGCTAAACAGGCTGAGATGGACTAAGCAATGGGACCCGATGGCATGCATCCAAGGATACTCAAGGAACTGGGAAAGGAATTAGCTGCTCTGCTAGCTGCACTCTCAACAATCCCTGAAAGCAGAGTAGTCCCAGAGGACTGGAAATGTGCTAAAGTGGTGCCACTGCACAAAGACGGGAGCAGGGTCAAGGCTGGAAACTATGTCCAGTCAGCCTCACCTCGATAGTGGGTAAGATAATGGAATCCCTTATAAAAGAGCAAATTCTGTCTTTTCTAGAAGTGAGCGGGCAGGTGGACCCAAAGCAGCACAGCTTCTGCATGGACAGTCCTGCCAAACCAACCAGGTGGAATTCTTTGACTGGTCACTGAAACAGTGGACCAAGATGGCACAGTCGATGTGGTCCATCTGGACTTCAGTAAGGCCTGGACTCATCCCCACAGAAGATTGATTGACAAACTTGAGCACATGGGCGTGGGCCAAAATAACAAACTGGGTGAGAAGCTGGCTAGAGGAGAATGCTGAGCATATTAGTCAATGAAGCACTGTCAGGGAGGGATGGTGACAAGTGGGGTCTTCAGGGTCAGTGCTGGGACCGATCTTGTTCAATGTGTATATTAGTGACATTGTTAATGATCTGGAAGGAAAGGCGTGTCTGTTCACACATGATACAGAGTTCTGCATTAGAGTAGATACACCAGAGGGCTGCAGAAAATGAAAAGATTTGAAAGATGGTCATGAGACTGGCAGCTAAAGTTTAACATGAAAAAATGCAAGGTAATGCACATGGGAAAGTGGAACAGTGGCAGAGTACCATCTGGGAGGGCAGACGCTAACAGCTACAAAGCAGAAGTGTGATCTGGGAGTCATCATTTCTGGTGACTTAATGATGGGTAAGCAATGCGAGAAGGCAGCACAGAAGGTGAGTGGCCTCCTGGGTTGTATCGGGAGGCATCACCAGCAGGAGGGGCGAGGTAACAATGCCACTGTAGCAGGTCCCTGATGAGGCCCCACCTGAGTATTGTGTCTAGTTCTGGAGGCCTCACCTCAAAAAGGATGTTGATATTTATTTATTTATTTTTTTATTTTGCTTTTTGTAACCGGGTGAGTGCACTAGGCAAACAATGCCTATTTTCAGGCACACCAGGAGAAACAGTTTACAGACAAAACAATATACATGTGTCACAAGCACATGGAAGCCATACAATCAGAGTGAAGAAACAACAATGTTTGGATATTTCATACAAGCACTTTGACAAAGAATAATATACATGTGACACAGCACATGAGAGCAATACAATCAGAGTGAGAAACAACAATGTTTGGATGTTTGATACAAGCATTTTGATAAAAGAATAATGCAAGTAAAAGTACTGTGAGAACAAATAATAGTTTGGAGTGGGTAACACAGGATAAACATTAAAAGGAGATAGGTAGAGCAGTACAGTTCAATAAGTGCCAACTATAAGGTTATGAGGCTGGGAGAGGAGGAAGGAAGGTGGGGAGAGAGAGAGGAGGGGTAAGAGAGTGGATAGGCAGGAAGTAGGAGGAAGGGAAGAAGTAAGCAAGTAGGTGGATAATCTGAAGATAAGGAAGAGAGTGGAGTGTGAGGTTCAAGGTGGATTAAAGCATGCAGGGGTTTAGTGGTGTAGGTGTTCACGGTGTAGTTTTTAAAGGTAGCATGGGTGGGCGCTTGACAGATAGAGGAGGGTATGGAGTTCCAGTATTTAGGAGCTGTATAAGAGAAAGCGCTTGTGCCCATGTTAGATCTGCATCTTGGTATAAGTAGAGGGCTTTATCATTTGATCGCAGCTCATAGGTGAGAGGTTGTAACTCCAGAGCCGAGGAGAGGGGTAGGGGAGGCCGGTTCTGGTAACACTGTCTATTAGTGACCCAAAGGTCTGGAGACAATAGGGCAGAGGGGCTAAGCCATTTTAGGTCCTTATAGAGTTCGCAGTGGTGCTTGAAATGCGGTGATGCAGAGCATAGTGGCAGATGTTATTGTAAGTGGTGTCCATTTGTGGAGGAGGATTTAGCTGCGGATAGATAGATTGCAGAGCCCTATGCCAGGGCTGGCAGAAGGAAGTCTTGTGCCACTGCTAGCCTGGCTGGGGAGTAAGGGTAAAGCTAGTGCGATAGGCGCTTCCTATCTTGGCGCGATATTTACAGATGGTGGAGATGTGTTGGTCAAGGTCAAGAGAATCATCAAGGGTAACACTGAGATATTTGAAGGATTTGGCAGAGGGCAGAGGGGGCTGTCGGCTCATGAGATAATAATGGGATTGGATTAGATTTGAGCCTGGCCAGTGAGCCAAACAACATTGAGTAGGATTTACTGGAGTTGAGGATGAGTTTGTTATTAATAAGCCAGGTTTGAATTTTCGATAGTCCATGACAAGGGTATGATTTAGGATATCAGAAGTTTTTGCACTGTGGTAGATAACCAAGTCATCAGCGAGAGCAGAGATGAGCAGTTAGGAGCAGAGAGAGGATGTCATTGATGAAAATCGTGAAAAGTAGAGGGCCAAGTATGGATCTTGAGGTACTCAACATGGATTGGAGCAGGATCCGAGATGGCTGAATTGAAGACCACCGCCTGTTGTCTATCAGTTAGATAGCTTTTGAACTGTGAGACGGTGTCTGATGAGAAACCAAATGACTGTAATTTCAAGAAGAAGTGTGGTTGACCAGGTCAAAAGCTTTAGTTAGGTCAATGAAATCTGCACCTGTCAAAAGGCCTGAGTCCATGGAGGAATAGATGTCACTTGTCAGTTTTAGCAGGGCGGTGGTGGTACTGTGACCTTTGCAAAATCCGTGTTGAGAGCTTGACAGGAGGTTGTATTTTGAAGATATTCTATAGATTGGGTGGAGATTAGTTTTTCAAGGATTTTGCTTAGTACAGAGAGTATGGTGATGGGACGGTAGTTTTGATTTCCTTGGGGTCTCCTTTTGGGAATGGGGTGACTTTAGCAATTTTCCATATATCTGGGACTGAACCATAGCGTAGGGACATATTGAAGATTTTGGTTAGAGGGGAGACAATGAAGGGGCGGCAACCATCAGGAGCCTAGGTTCAAGACCATCCGATCCTGGGCTAGTGTTGTCAGGAATGGAGAGTAGCAATTGTAAAACTTCTCTTTTTGATGCTCCGAACCTGAAAGGGGATTCGGAGGTGGATGATTGGTGTCACATCGGGCGGAGTGTTGAGACCAGTAGGGAAGGAAGTCAGGTAGTTGGTTAAGTCTGAGAAATGCTGATTGAAGGTATTAGCAATGGTTAATGGGTTATTGCAATGTATGCCGTTTACAGCATGTCATTTGTATGGGCTTGTGATTAGAGCCCAGAAGGGTTTTTATAGTTGACCAGAATTTCTTGGAGTCCCGGAGGCTTTTGTTAAAAGGTCCTTACAGAAAGAGCTTTTGGATAGACGGATGTTTCTTTTACAGCTTCTTAGAGAGCGGTAGTGCAGAAGTCAGACTGCATTCCTGTTAATTTAAAACAATGCCAGGCCTTGTCTCTGGCCCTTATCTGGGTTAGAGATCTTTGTTAGCCATTTGGTCTGGGTACCTCGAAAATGCCTGGTAATCCGAGGGGCATGGGTGTCTTGGAACTGACCGAATTTGTCGAGGAAACTATCAAGGGCAGTCTGGACATTGGATGCAGTGTGAACAGGGGTCCAGTCAATCGTTGAAAGGTCGTGAGTGAAATGAATAGGATTGAAGCAGCGAGATTGTGGAAAGTGATAAGTTTGGGGGTGGGGATGGTCTATTATTCGAGCGCCAGATGCAGTAGATCGGGAATGATCACTGATTATATCTGGAAGGGTACCAGTGCAACTGATGCTGTCAGGGCGGTTAGTAAGGACCCAATCAATGAGCGTATTGGGCCTAGGGAGAGCCATTACCCTGGTAGGGTCAGAGATCAGCTGGTGAAAGTTGTGGCCTTGTACTAAGGCGTGGAGGCTTGATTTGATTTGCGGTCCAGTTGAGGTTCATGTCACCTAGTATTAGGACCTCATTTTGGCCGATGGTGCTGTCAACTTGTAGGAGGAGGTCTTCAAGGCCTTTTATCCTCCTGCAGGGGGTTGTAGGCACAGACTATTTGTAATTTCTTTGAGCCTAGTAGGAGTGTAGCGGAGTGCTTCACAGAGAGATAGGGTAGGTAGTGAGTTTTGGACTAGCTGCAGGTGTTGTTTGTAGTAGATGGCAACTCCACCCCACGCTTAGGGACAGACCTGTCTTGCCTCATGAGATTCTAGTTAGGTAGAGCACTTGAGGGTCGGCAGTAGAGGGTTTTAACCAGGTCTCTGACAGGCAGAGGATGTCAGGGTGGTCCTGTGCAACCCATGCCTCGAGTTTGGTTAGGGTTGTGAGGAGGCTCCTAATATTCATGTGCAATACGTAGTCCCTTAGAGTCTAGCCAAGTTTCGCTATTTGGAGTCAAGTTGTAGTGACGGGTCCAGGGTTAGGCTCAATGTCTCCTGCCAACAGTAACGCTTAGGAGAAGAAAGTGCCACAGTTTACGGTGGGCAAAGGAGTAAGAATAGGAACTTTGACCACGAGGATTTATGTAGAGAGTAGGCTAAGTGGTATATAAGTTTTGAGGTACAATGAGTGGGAAAGGGTTCCAGGATATTGCAATGGTGTTTGCATCAGGGGCACTTAGGGTTTGGAGTTAGTGTACAGCCGAAAGGATTTCTTTGGAGGTTGGTTAGGATTTGACTAGTAAGAGGTTGAGGAAAAGGACAATAGAAGAAGTGTTACACAAGTTTTAATTGCCATATTAAGTATAAAGTTGTCCTTTGAACTGATTTATAAGTGAAGAAACCACTGCCTCAGGGAGAGAAGAAAGGTTTAGTGTATCTAACACGTTGGTTTGAGTGTTATTTAAGGTTTGGAAGGAAAAAGTGTGTACGCTCTCTAGCTGTGGTAAAATATAACCTGCAAATGGTAATTTGGGGAGATAGTAATTTTCATCCACCTCGGCGTGGAAGGGCGAAGGGGAGTGGCTTGGGGCTATAAAGTTAGAGCCGGCCAAGGGTGGGTGTGGTGGGGGCGGGTGGGGAGCAGTGGCGAAGTGCTGGGTAAGCTCCATGCTTTCCAGCAGTGGCCCGGCTCAGCAGACGCTGAAGCGGAGAGAAGAGCACCAGACAGGTCTCCTTCCAGCTGAAGCAGCGCTTGGCTTCTTGACATCTCACGCTTTACTGAGAGGCGTTAGCGAGCTGAACGTTGCAAAACCAAGCAGCTGCTGCAAACAAATGCAAGCCTGGGACTCCGCCTGGCTGTGCATCCGATTACCAGCTGAACATCACGGGAAAAGTCCCTGTATCAGGGGCAACTCTTGCTTTAGGGCTGTAGTCTCAACCTCAGCTCAGAAAAACAGCAGAGCGAGGGAGACAGATTCGTTACTGGGCATGTTAGTGTAATCAGACCAGGTTACTAAAATTGGGAGCAGCCTTCTGAACAGGATAAGGTTAACTGGGCAGCCGGAGGGAGGATTTAAGGGAGGTTTTGATGCCACTTTCAAAAATCCAGCCCTGCAGATTTGGCTGAGTATCCAGTCCACAGTAATCAGCTGTTTAGAAGCAAAACATACAGAAAATTGAACCTAATGTAAAATTCAGGAAAAGTTACAAAGAGCTCCGTTTACTATTAGCGAGGTAGCATCTAATTCTTAGCCGTGCAGGAAATTTAGGATTCGATTCCGGCAGTAAAGGTGCCAAGTTCAAAAATTTAGAACAAAGGAACACAGTCTGAGCGATGTTTAGTTGCAGTAAGGGTTTTACCTTTCAGCAGCGGCTCAGGGTCATTGGTGGGGTACTTAGGGCAGAGGTGCACCCTCCTGTAGCCACAGCTAAGGAGAAAGAGAGAGGGTGAGTGGTCTGCAGATATAGGGAGACTAAAGTAGCAGGAGACAGTAGATTGGAGGAGCTTTAGGAGGGAGGAGAGGACAGAGATGAAGGTGGAGGTGATAAATGGAAATCAGGAATTTACACTGAGGTTTAAATGGCTGTAAATTTCAACTAGAGTTCGGGGAGGAATGCAGTTTTGGTCAAACTAGTCATACATTGGCAGCAAATGACAATTGAAACAAAATGAGCTTTACAGTGAAACAGGCAGGCTAAGAAGAAAATTATTACAGCATTTGCTTAGCACTGTATTTCATTACACTTGGTTACAAAGCATCTGGTTAGTGTTGATCCTCCGTGGGTAAGCATTCCGTGCTTTCCGAGCAGTGGCCCGCTCAGCAGACACTTAAAGCAGAGAGAAAGAGCACCAGACAGGTCTCCTTCCAGCTGAAGCAGCGCTGGGCTTCGATATCTCACGCTCTACTGAGAGGCTTTAGCAAGCTGAGACGTTGCAAAACCAAGCAGCTGCTGCAAACAAATGCAAGCCTGGGACTCCCGCTCCCACTGTGCATCCGATTACCAGCTGAACGTCACAGGGAAAAGTCCCTGTATCAGGGGCAACTCTTGCTTTAGGGCTGTAGTCTCAATCTCAGCTTAGAAAAACAGCAGAGCGAGGGAGACAGATTCGGTTACTGGGCACGTTAGTGTAATCAGACCAGGTTACTAAAATTAGAGCAGCCTTCTGAACGGGATAAGGTTAACTGGGCAGCGGAGGGAGGATTTTAAAGGGAGGTTTTGGCGCCACTTTCAAAAATCCAGCCCTGCAGATTTGGTTGAGTATCCAGTCCACAGTAATCGGCTGTTTAGAAGCAAAACATACAGAAAATTGAACCTAATGTAAAATTCAGGAAAAGTTACAAAGAGCTCCATTTTACTATTAGCAAGGTAGCATCTAATTCTTAACCGTGCAGGAAAATTTAGGATTCGATTCCGGCAGTAAAGGTGCCAAGTTCAAAAAATTCAGAACAAAGGAACACAGTCTGAGCGATGTTTCGTTGCAGTAAGGGGTTTTACCTTTCGGGTGAGGTGGCTCAGGGTCATCAGTGGGGTGCTCCAGGGCAGAGGTGCCCTCCTGTAGACACAACTTTGGGCTGGGCGGCTCAGGGTCGTCGGTGGGGGTGCTCCAGGGCAGAGGTGCGCCTCCTGTAGCCACAGCTTGGGAGGGGCTGCTCAGGGTCATCGGTGGGGCCAGGGCAGAGTGTGCCTCCTCTGTAGCCACAAGCAGCCTCCTGCTTATGTTCCCAAGTGCTTATGTTCCCAAGTGAACATGTTGGAGACAGTGCAGAGAAGGGCAACAATGATGATCCATGGCCTCTGCCATAAGACATATGGTGAAAGACTGAGGGAGCTAAACCTCTTCTCCCAGAACAAAGAAGGAGAGGGGACATGATTGAGACTTTTAAGTATTTAAAGGGTGTCAACAAGTTACAGTCACAGGACGTCTTCCAGATTAGCAGTTGCAGCAGGACAAGAGGGCACAACATGTGATTAAGGGAGGGTAGGTTTGGAGTAATAGTAGAATGTTCTTTTTATTGAGAGAGTGGTGGACCTATGGAATGGACTGCTCCGGAGGTGTTAGAGGCAAAGATGGTCAAGCAGTTTAAAACAGCATGGGATAGACATGTCAGTAGGTCAACAAGCAATTCCAAGTAGGGTGTAGGAAGAAAATGGTCAGGCTAGATGGACCTCGGGGTCCCCATCTGCTGGCACATTCTACATTATGCATTTATGTATCTATGTATGTATGTGTGGAGGATGGAAGCACAGGGCCTAGAGGGCCCTGCAAATGAGGATATGATTATACTATCTCAAAAAGTAGAAATTCATTTCAAAAGCGTCGTTACTACCTAGTTAGGGTTAACACAAAAGTAGGAAATGTGGCCTTGGGTTTCCAACCCTACCCCCTGCCACCCTGCAGGCAGCAACAGGAAAAAACATTAGGTTTGACCTCCTGCATCTTTACAAATCAGGCATGGGGTATGCCATGGGGTTGTCAACCATAACTTTCACCCCATTCTCATATACTGTACACATCTCAACTTATTTAGTGATGGAATGGGGTGAGTGTTAGGGTCGATAACCCAAGGCATACCCACACCTGATTTGCTAAGATGCTGGAGAGGTCAAACTGTAATGTTTTTTTTCTGTTGCTGCCTGCAGGAGTGGGTGGGTGTTAGGTTGGGAACTCTAATGCCACATTTCTTTTACTTTTGTCTGGTCAACTCTAACTAGTGCATTAACAAAGTGTTTTGCAATGAATATTTAATAAAGTGGTGTGGTAATGCCACTATAGTTAGAGTTGAGAAGGGTTTTAATGTTAAACTCCTAACTTTGCACACTACTGTCTTTGCACCCTTTGACTAAAATGAGCTGAAATTTTGCATGTGTGGTCTAGGAGGAAAGGTCTTGCTATGTGGAAATTTTGGTGGACGGCAGCCTGTGCGATTTCTGAGATCCGTATGTGACATTTTTTGTAAAGGGCTAACTTTTTCTATACTTAACATGTTTTTTCAGCTCTCACCTACAGCCTACATGGAATGGAATTTTTATCCAAAACGTGTCTCACCTACAGCCTACGTGGAATTACATTTTTATCCCAAGTTTGTAGGGGACATGTCACGTCCTGAGGTAGTGCCTTTGATAGGTCTGGTGAAAAATATTAAAGAGTTCTAGAGTTATAAGGATATTAAAATTTAGTGTTTTCTGACCTATGATGTGCAGTAGGGTTTTTGATCGTAATGTTCTGGTGCGAAATTAAAATTTAATGTCGCAAATACGTGTTTTGATTTTGTGCCATTTGTTTAGCAGGGTACCAAACATTTTTTTGCTGTGCCAAGTGCCACCTTGATGAGTTTTCCACGAACTATGAAGTGTGGAAAATACATAAAATGCTGGCATTAAAAAACAAACATCAGACCCTAGCTAAATGGGATTAATTTAGCCAGATTCTGATGTTTGTTTTTTACTTCAGGGGCAGAAATACCCTTTCTGGGCATCCAAAATCCTGGGTGCCCATCTTAGTAAGAGGAACCCTTGACTCATATTCTCTGTATGAGAACAGTGGGAATTTCTCGACTTTTACAGCCACAGCTGGAACTTGTGCTGCTGGCTGCAGTGTGGGCTGTGAGTCACTGTTTCCTGGTGTCTAGTGGCCTCCCAACCCTGACTCCACTGCTGTCCCTGACAGTGTGTAATTTTGCACTAGTGTCTAGTGGCACCATAATTAATTAATTTCCCGTGTCTAGTGGCACCTCCCCACCCACTGATCGCAGTCTCCATAATTAGCTAATTTCCTGGTGTCTAGTGGGACCATCCCACCCACTGAGTACTATCCCCATAATTAATTAATGTATTCCCTGGTATCTAGTGGCACCCCCACCCCTTCCAATTGCCATCCACGATAATTAAATCATTTCTGTGCTGTCATGTGGCACCCCCACCCACTGATCACTGTCCTGTAATTAAATAATTTCCTGGTGTCTAGTGGCACTCCCCACCCACCAATCACCATCCCTGTAATGAATTAACGTATGTCCTGGTGTCTAGTAGCACCCCCACCCCTCCCATTGTTGCTGGAATCTGAAATAAATAAAGCAGTCCCTCAATGTTTTTTCTTTTCCAACCTGCAACAAAGAAAAGTCCCTCACCGATCAGCCCCCAACCCTCATCTGCCACCAGCACTCACCACCCTGCACTCCCTAGTACACCCCCACACTCCCTCCCTCACTCACTTAGACAGGTCCCAGGTTCAAGATCCACTCTCCAATCAAAGACACGTATTGCTGCTGGAACCGCTGACTGATTTATGAGAAACTAATGTAAATGCAGTTCAATGCATTTCAATGGGGTTTCCTACTTTAATGCATAATTTGGCCATTTTAGCATATTTTGACGCCAAATTTTCTAATGTGGTTTTTTGCCACTCCCACCTCATGAACAATGTTGGTGGGTTTCTGATATCTGTCCTGAAAGGTGATTTTGCTGTTGCTTGGAAATATCACATTTTGAGTGAGCTCTTAAAATTTTCACCACCCTTGTTCATTAGGTGGGGTCATAAAACTATACTGAAAATGTAGGGTCAAAATATGTAAAATGGCAAAGTTATGCACATGTATTGAAATTTTACTACGCTTGCTCATAACTTTGTTAATTGTAAATATTTTTGACCCCAGATTTTCAACATAGATAATTTTTTTACACCACCTCATAAGCGTGACAGCTGTCACTTTTCAGATCCTGGCCAAAATGTGTTTTCTCACTTGTGGTGCAGAATGACATTATGGTGGCATGGAATGACATTTCTAAGGAATTTCAAAATTCTCAGCATGGTGTTCATGAGGTGAGATAATAACAAGGCTATGCTGACAATTTGGTTACTGTTTTGTCTTGAATGCTAGTGCAGGGCCTCTGGGCCCTGTGCTTCCATGGCAACATGCATATACGCATCTAGGGAGGAATGGAGTGCAGGCCCAGAGGGCCTGTGCTTTCATATGGGAATAAGAATTTGATTATACTGTCTGAAATGGTAAAGAAATAATTTGTAAAAACTGCATTAATGCACCAGTTAGGATAACCTAACACCATAAAAGTAGGAAATGTGGCATTAGGGTTTCTCACTGTAACAAACACCCTAAGCAGCCAAGCAAAAAAATATTAGGGTTTTGGGTCTTTGGAGTCTTGACAAATCAGAGGTGGGGTCTTCTTTGGGGGTTGTTAACCCTAATGCCCACACCATTTTGTGAGCAAGACCTCCCTGCCAGCCCTGCATGAAGAAAGGAGATCATGTGTGACATTGCATGCTCATGGAATGCGGAGGGCATTAGGGTTTACAACCCCAAGGAAGACCCCACCACTGATTTTCCAAGACTCTGAGACCCAAAGCCCTTATATTTTTCCTTTGGCTGCTTGGGGCATTAAGGTGAGAAACTCTAACACCACATTTCCTTAGTTTTGTGATGTTAAGTTACCCTAATATATATATATATATATTTACATATCTATAAAATTGTAATAATGCATCTGTTAGGTAAAAGCCACAAAGTCAAAATGTGGCATTAAGGTTTTCACTCTAATGCTCATGCTGTTCCCCATCCCTACTCTGTGACCTAAGGCCAAGCTACAGGCTCAAGGCCATGCCCACAGGTCTGCCGATTCAAGCTACAGGAATGAGGCTATGTCCCATGAATGTCCCATAACTGACTTATCTGGTATAGGGGCAAACACAAAGAAAAGTAGATCAACAGGTACATTTTTTAAAGTATAGGTTTATATGCTTTTTCCCCGACTTTTGCCCCCCCTTTCCTCAGGTGCACATGGGCATAGTGTGGAGGCATGCGTGCACCATGTTCTGAGGTGCCCTCCTGACTTGCCACCCCTCCTGCCTGCACTGCCACCAGACCTCCACCTGGTGGCAGCAGAACTGCAGGTGGTGACACCGCCCAGGAAAGGAGAGCTGCCATTGGGCTGCTTGATCCTGCTCTGTCCCCAGTGCTGGCACCCCAACAACCTGAGGTTGTTCCTGAACCTGGGTCACCAGCATAGCACAAAGTAAGGCATAACACCCAGCCCTCTGTGCCACTGGGCCAGCTGACTCACTGGACATTGTCACAGACCAGTAACATGTTTTGAAGGGTTGAAGAAGTAGAGCCATGTGTGCATGGCACTAAATCTGCAGGTCCTACATGAAGCACCAGATCCATGGAGCACAGATCTTGATCTGCAGCTTGGTTCAACAAGGCCCTGTGGGCCTTATATGAAGCAGAAGACCTGTGGGGAATGACTATGGAACTATAGCTTGCTCTGTGTAGGGCCTGTAGCCCTATGTGAAGCAACAGATCCTTAGGGCACTGTCCTCAACCTGTAGCTTGCTTTGTGCAGGGCCTGTGGGCTCTATATGAAGCAGTACACTCCTGGAGTATAGATAAGCCCATACCTGACCCTGCAGATCCTACATGAATCAGCAGGCCCAGGTATCTCATCAGACACCTTATTCATGTGAGAATGTACTTTCTGTTTCTCTCTGTGTGCAGCTTTCCATTTTCTGTTAACCAGCAGCTGCATGCTATTGAGCTGGAGCTACTTTTAATGAGCAGCAACACTGTTTAACAAGCAGCAGCTGTTAACAAGCATCTGCACTGTAACAAATTCAATAAGCCACATCAGCAACTTTTACATTTCAGGAGACAGGTCAGGAAATGCAACGTTTATGCGTAGATGACTACTTACTGATTTGAGGGCAACAGCTTAGAGACTATTGACCTCTGTCATACAGTAGCAACAGAGTTATAGCATAAACTATGTTTGGTCTTCTGTGTTTTAACTAGTCAAACTACAAATTACTATCTATCTATCTATCTATCTATCCATTATCTATCTATCTATCTATCTATCTATCTATCTATCTATCTATCTGTTGCTTATAACTCATACATTTTGGCTCCTAGGACTGTAAAACTGGCATCCACCATCTCAGTCCTGTGGCCAGTTGCCTTCAAAATTAAAACAAAAATTCTGTTTTTTAGTTTTGCATCATTTACATATAATACCCACATTTTAAGATGCTTTGTGTGCTCTGAATAACAGAAAAAATACAGTTATAAAATAATAAATCTTTATTTATAAGAAGTGCAATTCAGCAGCTATCAAAGTGCTTTTGCAAAGACTAAAACCTTAAAAATATAAACCTCGTAAATCTATAAATCTCAGTTTAGCAACAGCCAATTATTAATTGCCTAAGAAGGCCAGTGAAAATAAATATGCTCTTAAAGCTGCTTTGAAGTTCTTCACAATCAAGCACCTTCTAACTAAGTTAAATTTACAAACTTACGTATTCATTAGATCTTGTTTCAAAATAGGACCTTTGGTGGTTGCAGAACAAAATCTTTTTTCTGTTAGAAAGTTATTAAAGTTTAAAGTTTTAAAATTCATACATGCATGGAACAAAATGATTTGCTGGAAAAAATATATGAAAAACATGACTATTACTTATCAAATTAAAGTTAGACTTCAACAAAAGTGTGAAACTACCAATACAATATGCTTACAGTAAATATTAACTCTTATATAGCTGTGGCAATAGGGTCTAACCAGAACTCTGATTCTTTTTGTAATATTTAATGTGACTGTCTTAATAAAGAAATGTTCATGAATTCCTTGCAAGGATTAAAACCATCAAGTGACACATTGTTTCAAAACCCTGCTGTTTTTCTCTAATCTGTTTACTGTTGCTGTATTTGATGCTGCAAGTCTATATCTCTCACAAGTGGTGTCTGAAAATATGCATATGTATGCCTAGTGTATCTTACCTGCTACCACAAACAAACAAACAAATAAACATACAAACAAACAAACAAGCACGAAGCAAACAAATAAATGATTGAGTGTGCATGCACAATGTACAACATAGTGGAAAATATATGAAAGACTCTTAGGTGTTATAGGGCACATGAGTTTCCTACCACATGACTGAAAAAAAAAACAACACACAGATTTTTATCAAGTTAGGGTTAGACATGCAGACAAATTTAAAAGTACTAAAACACAAAAATTACTTGAAGACACATGTTAAAATGTAAGAGTTCGGATATTCAAATAGGAATGCAAATATGTTTGCTGCATTGCTCCTGACCGGTGACTGCTATATTCAGTCAGATAGTGGGTGATGCTATTCAAATGAATATCAAGCGGTGTCAATGCAGCACTAAGTGAAAGTGTGCTGCCCTGAAATGGATCTAGGCTGTCCATAGCCCACTGGGAATAGCGCCAGAGTAGGATAGTGCCAAGAACCCTGTAGATATATTCAGCCACAAATGCAGATAAGCCTTTGACATGCAAGGCACTCAGGCCATTAGCATGTTCACTATGGGCTTGTTTGCATTTGATACAGCAGCTCCTTAGTGCCCCTTAGAAACATAGAAATCTGTCAGCAGAAAAGGATTCCAATGGCCCATCTAGTCTGCTCTTATCCCTCCCATATGTATCTCCGATCCTTTCACCGTACTCCCCACCCTTTCCCCTTGTAGCTTCCTAGCCCTCTTCCCTTCAGTGTACTTGTCCCTCCCTTTATTGCTTAATCCCATGTAGTTATCCCATGTCTCTTGAACTCCCACACTGATTTTGTATCCACCACCACCTCTGGTAATTTATTCCATGGGCCCAACACCTCTCTATAAAGTAGTGTTCCCTCCTATTTCCTCTCAATTTTCCACCCTCCAGTTTTAAACTATGTCCTCTAGTTTTTGTATTTTCTTTCATCTTGAAGATGTTCGTTCCTCACCTTGTTTATTCCTTCAGGTATTTAAAGTTTCGATCATATCCCTCTCTCCTCCTGGTTTCCAGGAATACAGGTTGAGCTCTCAATCCTCTCTTCATATGTCCTTTGTGCATGCCCTGCACCATTTTGGTCACCCTCCTCTGGACTCTCTCCACCCCTATCTATGTTCTTTGTAGGTGAGGTCTCCAGAACTGTATCCCATATTCCAGATGTGGACGAACCATGGACCTGTACAGGGCATGATCACCTCTCTTCTTACTTGTACTACCCCTCCCTATACAAGCCAGCATTATGTTTGCCTTGCCTCACCACTTTATTGCAAGAGTTGTCTACTTCAAGTTATCTGATATGATAATCCCCAGATCCCTCTCCTGCTGCGCCACCTGAACCTCTTCCCTCCCAGTGTGTAAGTGGCCTTTGGATTCTTGTGCCCTATGTGCATTATTTTGCATTTCTTTGCATTAAATTTCAATTGCCAACTCTCCAACCACCTCTCCAGCTTTATCAGGTCCTCTCTCATTTGCTCCATGCCCTCTGATGTGTCCACCCTATTGCAGATTTTAATATTGTCCATAAATAGGCACACTTTCCCATTTAGTCCTCTGCAATATCTCCAACGTAGATGTTAAACAGTATTGGCCCCAAACTGACCCCTGGGGTACCCCACTTGTCACCCTTTCCTCCCTGGAGTGAACCCTCATTGACAGCTATCCTTTGGCCTCTGTGCCCAAGCCAATTTTCCATCAAATTTATTATTTTCTTCCTGCCCCCAAACTGCCCAACTTGCTCACCAGCCTCCTGTGAGGGACGGTGTCAATGGCCTTGCTGAAGTCCAGATAGGCCACGTCCACTGCTCCTCCCTGATCTCTCACCTTTGTCACCCAGTTGAAGAATTCAATCAGGTTTGTCTGGCATGATCTTCCCTCTGTGAACCTGGTATTGTCTGTCATCCTGATGACCACCTTCTGCCAGGTATTGTACTAACCTTTCTTTAAGGAGTATCTCCATAAGCTTACCCACCACCGGCAGGTAAGACTGACAAGGCAATAGTTACTTGGCTCCTCCTTCCCTCCTCTTGTGCAGTGGCACCACATCCGCTCTTTTCCAGTCCCTGGAACTCTCCTGTGTTTTGAGAAAAGTTAAACAGCCTCGGTTAGTGGTGCCACCAGCTCTTCCCTAAGCTCCCAGAGCACCCTGGGATTTATTTGAATATTCTGAAACAACCTTTGAGTATGAACTCTTTTACAAAGGTTCCACATCATAAAACCAGTACAGACATTACAAAACATACATTTTCACAATTTTAGGATACAGGCATAAAGTGTTTACAAGTAATATATACAACTAACTTGCATATTACAAAGGCTAGCATGCACAGGTGATCCCTATAACAACAAGAGTTGATAACCACCATTAGATGTACTAAATTGCAGCCCCAGTAGGGCCTTGTCAGGGTAGCATTGTGATATGGGAGTTCAAAGATAGGAAGAAGGGTAGGGGCAGTTGGGGTGAAATAGGTGGGGTGTTTGGAGCTAGGTGGGGGATGGAGGGGAAGCATCAGAAGTAGGAAAATAGGGACGGTGCTGGGACAGAAGAATGGGAGCTGGTGTTGGGAGATAGTTGTGTGAAGGTGTACACATCAAGGTGGTTTAGATGAGGATGGTAACTGGGAGAATCCTGTTGGAGGGAGGCCAGGGGAAGAGGGCTGACCCAGTGATAGTTTATTATGTGGAACAATCAGACAGATGAGTGAAGTATCAAAGGTAGGAGATTCATTCGAAGTTCAGGCAATCACAGATGTTTAGACTTAGTAGGTATTGCTTCAGTTCAGTTTTAAAGGACCGAATACTTGCAGTGTTAAGTGCAGCAGTGGGGATCTCATTAAGTCACAGTGGAGCTTGGTACGAGAAAGAGCATTGTCCCAATGCAGTTCTATAAAATGGGACACTGGCGGGGTCAAAGCCATGCTCCTAGTACTGTAATTGAGCTGGCTTCCTTTACCAGGTTGGATATGCAAGGAGGAGTCTGGGTGAGCATGGCCTTCCTCCCAAGAAGACAGGTTTGGTATCTGATTCTGTTTCTGAGCGATAGAAGGTTGGCCTGCCCATATAGAGAGCAGGTGTGTCACTGTGTGTGTGAGGCAGTCCAATTTAGCAGTAGTCTGCAAGCTTTATTCAGGGCTGTGACTACCCTTTTGAGTGCCGTGTCTGTGGCTACCCACAACCACTAGACCGTAGTCTACAATGGGGATGGAGCTGGAGACCGAGAGCCAGATGGTGTTAGTAAATATGCTTTTCCTGTGCCTTAACAGAATCCCTAATTTGGAGTTCATAGCTTTCACCATCATGTCAATGTATTGTATGTATGAAAGGGTATCATCAACCACAACACCCAGGTATTTGAAGTGTGTACCTGTTCCAAAGGGACTGCCTTATTGTTTGTGACTGTCAGGACAGGGTACCTCCTTTATAGCTGGGGCTTGGGAGGGCATCATCTTGTTTTTTTATAGTTTAGTAGTAACCTTTGGGAGCTAAATCAAGTCTCCAGCTGTTGGAAGGATGTTTGCAGTTTGACTTGTAGGCATTCTATGTCAGAATGACTGCTGAGAATGATGGCAACATCAGTGTATAAAATAACTTTACTGGGGCAGGCATCCGGTAGATTATTCAGAAACATGCGGAACAGCAAGGGTCCAAGGATGGATCCTTGAGGCACCCCTAATGAGACTTCTTTTGAAGCAGAAACAGATTGTCCTATCTCGACTCTTTGTGACCGGATGATAGGTAGTCCTGGAACCACAAGATGGCATTTGGGGTAACACCAAGAGCACACAGTTGTATCAGTAGGAGAGGTGGCAGACTGTATTGAATGTCTTGTTAGATTGATAAAGATCAGATCCAACCAGTTTACCATCATCCAAAGCCTTGTGGATATAATCGTGAAGTCCACCAGTGCAGTGGTAGTGCTGTGGTGCTTCCTAAATCCATGCTGCTGGGAACACTGCAGCTGATATTTTGAATATGGTCAGTAATTTGGTCAGCCACAATCCTTTCCAGAGCTTTAGAAAGGGGAAGAGAATAGAGATGAGCCTGTACTTCATGGTGAGAGACCTATCCCCACCCTTGTGGACTGGGGTCACCAGCGCTTGTTTCAGTGTGAGGGGAATTTAGCGAGCGTGAGTGACTTATTAAAGATCTTTGAGATGAGAACTATAAGTTTATCGATGGCTAGTGCCAACAGTTTCATGTCAATGTTGTCACTACCCATTCTTGTTTTCCCAGGACCTTTTGATATAGCCCAAGGCTTGTTTGACAGTGATTCTCTTGAAGTAGAATTGTAGTGTTGGTTGTTATTAGGTAGGTTATTTTATCTGTGTCAATGGGCTTGAGGCATTTAGCCAGGAGGATGGAGCTTAGGTCCAGAAGGCACAGCTTGAATTCTTCAGCAGTGGTACAAGGATCCATTGAGTTCGAGCCATTTAAGTTTAGCAATAATGGTTGTGTTTTGACATCCTTCCTGTGAGATCCTTTATATTGTCCCAGAACTGCCTCCCATCTCCCCAACTTCTTTCCAGTTGATCCTTGTAGAAACTGGCCTTTGCACTCTGGATGAGGTGTGTGCATTTGTTTCTGGCAGTCCTGTATCTCTGTAGGTCTTTATAGTCCCCAGTGGTCCTAGCTCTACACCAAAGGTTATCCCTTTCCCTCATGAGATCCAGAAGGTCGCTGGTAATCCACCCATTATTGTGGCTGCAGGATTTTCTTTTTTGAACAGAGCAAATTGTCACAAACCTTGTTGAAGTTATCAATAAAGTACTGAAGTGCTTTGTCAAGGTCTTGCAGTACCTTAATGGGAGACAAGTCGATCTGGGAGAGCTCCTTCTTGAAAGTAGTGAGCTGCCCTTTCCTAAGTATTCTGCTATTCACAAAGATTCATGACACTTTTTGAATTTATTGAACCACTTGCAGGTGAATGGGGAGTGGTCACTAGAGAGTCAGGGAGCACTGAGACCTTTGCTATCCTGTCAGGTGTACATGTGAGGAGCCAGTCTAAGAGTGAGTGCTTGCGGATTTATGATTCATTCTAATGGGCTGACTGATTTATTGCTTGAGATAAGAACTTGCTACGATATCCTTCTGGTGAGTCGATTCACTACAGAGCCAATTGATGTTAAAGTCCCTGTCACAATAAGCTCACAATTTGTTGTCTATGCCTACCATGGCCCCTAGGATTTTATTTAAGCTTTCTCATGGGAGGTAGATGCATGCGATGACTAGAGATTTATTGTGTGCTCCAAATAGGAGTCTAACCTCTAGAAGCTCATGGTCATCACCACAGGTTGTGATGGGGTCACAACCCTTGCAGGTGTCCTGTATATAAATAAGATAACCGCTACCTCTCTTTCCTTTCCTGTCACACCTAACTAACTTGTACCCAGGAAGCACTATCTCACTATCCCTTATGTGGGTGGATAGCAGCCAAGTCTTGGTCAGGCAAATTATATTGGGATTATGTAGGGCTGCCCAGGCCTGTAGCTGAGGCATCTTGAATTAGCTGCAGATATTCATAGCAGCTAATTTCAAGCCACTACCCTTAGTCCTATTATTCCCTGACCTACTCTGAGGGCGGGATTAGGACGTATGTTTGCCTGATAGGAGGAGTAGCAGTAATAAGGCTTTCCTGGTTGTGAAGCTGCAGAACATGAGTGATTTACACTTCCTCAATCTCAGTTTACCAAAGTAAGGTAGAAGCTTTTAATGGACGCTGGGGTGGAAGGAAAGGCAGCATGTAAAACATTACCCGTTTAAGATTAGAAATCCAAAAGAATCTGGAATGCCTGTGCATTGAGACACCTGCCTAGTGAGGAAGTGATGGCTAGTGACTTTAATTGCCCACTATTTGCAAGGCTAGGGTCTAAGGAGTCAGGAGGCAGTTGGCATTGATTAGTCCCACTTGGCTTGTACAAAGAGATAGGCCAGTAGCAACTTTAAGATGGTGCCATTCATTTTAGGCAGCTCCTTACTGATATTTGGGGGTAGCCAGTAATGGGTCATGCCTTTCTGGGTGCAGTGGCCTAAGCAAGTAAGAGGTTTATCTGATGGGGGTAACTAACAGCAAGGCTGTGCTTTCCTGATTCAGTAGCCTAAGCAGAAGAAGAGGCTGATCTGGAGGGGAGAAAGGTGCAGTCCTGGAGTCACAGTCTGAGTACCAAGGTGCAACCTGCCTTTAGGCTTAGATACTAGGAACTGACATGATACTGAAAGTTAATAGGGCACTGAGTTCACCAAAGTTCCCACACCTGCAGCTTTAGGGCTAGAACAGATTACAAGTATGTAGACAGCAACCAGCATGCTAAGCAATGGTTTAAAATTGAAATTACAACTACAGTGCTAGTAAGAGTTTGTGTCCCTCTGGTGGCTACCTAATATAATCTGCCAATGAGAGACTAAGCACTAATAAAAAAAAGCAGAAGGTGGAAGAAGGTCATGTGATACTGACACTATATAAAAATACATCGAGCAGGCGGGGGTTCACTTATCTGAGCTATGCAGCACAATACAGTTCAGGTACAGTTTGTAAAAGCTTTAATTTAGCAATTAGTTATGTGATTATACTTCTACACACTTTAGAATACTAGGGCTGCACATTTAATATACTTTAAAACACACTACACTTTAAAAATGTTATGACTGCACAAGGCTGCAATTAATTTCTGGTTATATGTCGCATTCTACACACTTTAAAATGTTAGGGCTGCACTTTAAAATCTCACTACAAGGCTGCAATTAATATCTAGCCTACTGCATGCATGGCATTTGGTCCCATTGCCTTGTCTACCCTTAACTTACCCAATTCCTCAAATACCCTGCTCTCCATGAAAGGGCTAGTGTCCGTGCCCTTCCCCACAATTTTGGTCCCTCCCTCATTTTCAACTGTAAAACTGAGCAGAAGTACCTGTTTAGTAAGTCTGCTTCCCCAACCAGAGCTCCCTCCTATTTAGATCTCAATATACCCCTGCTTGTTTTTCGTCTCTCGCTTATGTATCTGAAAAACTTTTGTCTCCCTTCTGACCTCTTTCGCTATCTTCTCCTCTGCATCCGCCTTCACTCTCCTGATAGTCTGCCCTGTCACCCTAAATGTTTCCTGTATTCCTCCCTTCCTTGTGTTCTTTTGTATGCCCTAAAAGACCTCTTTTTCTCCGCTATTGCCTTACCACCTCTGTAGAAAACCAAGCAGTCTCCTTCCTCTTTGCTCTTTCCACCTTTCTAATGTACCTCTCAGCGGCATTCAAAATTCCTCCTTTTATTGCCCCCACAGATCTTCCATCCCCAACTTGTAATTGCTTTCCATTTCAACCCTGAAAAATTCCCTCATTTATAAAAATCCAACCACTGGAAGTCTAGCACCTTAGTGGTGGTTTGACTCCCTTCCGCCCCTGTCCTAAGACTAAATCTTGCCCCAAATGTTCCTCCACTGAGACCTCTGTTACACTTTCCCCATTTGTCAGAATTAAGTCCAATGTAGCCCCACCCTTATCGGTTCTCTGACCAGCTGCTTAGGAGTGCTTCTTCATGACTTCCAGTATCACCTACTCTTTGCAGATGATGCTGTTGGAATCTCCCAGTTTACATCTGGGAGATTAAAATCTCCCACCAGCAGAAGTTCCTTCTTGCTTGCCATCCTTTGTACCTCCTTCATTAACTCCTCGCCCACATCCTCCCCTTGATTCGTGGCCTGTAAGCCACTCCCAGGCATATTGCCTCTCCAGTCCTCTTGACTAACATGACCCAGAGGACCTCCGCCGATCCCAGACTATCCTGCCTTTCTGCCATCTTTATCCCATAATTTTCATATAGTGCCACCCTCCTTCTTTCCCTGTCCTATCCTTTTTAAAGGCTGTACTTGGGATAACCACTTCCCAGTCATGATTCTGTTTTCATCACATCTCCGTTATGGCAACCAGGTCCAGTCCCTCCTCCACCATCGTGGCCTCTAGCTCCTAATTTATTTCCCACACTTCTAACATTCAGCAGCATATCCCTCCACCAATTTCCCCATGCTCAATCTTTTCATCCCTAAATCCCTGCCCCTTCTGTGGGGAGTGCTAATGAGGCAAGACCCTCCAGATTCTTCCTACAACCCTTTGTAGTCCCACACCCTCTCTCCTAGTTTAAATCTTTCCCAGGACCCCATCTACAGTATATAACCTTGACAATTCTCCGTAACACCCTGGCACCCCATCATTTATATGTAGCCTGTCCCTCGTGTACAGATTCTCCTGCCTAGGTGTCACCCCATTCCCTAAGCAGCTGAATCCTCCCCTTTACACCAATCTCTTAGCCAGTGATTGAAGTCCTTATTCTCAGCTGTCTAGCAGTGCTAGCGCAGTGAACAGGCAAGACGTCTGAGAAAGCTGAGAGCTAACCTCCTCCCTACATCCCCTAGCTAGCTCCTGAACTTTCTTTGTACTTCCACTACATCGTCTCCTGCCAGGTCATTTGTCCCTAGATGCAAGACTAGGTGCAGCTTGCCCCAGTGACCCTGATCGCGCCTTATTTTTGGCAGTACCGTTCTGCCTCCATCCCAGGCTCACAGAAGACAGACCTCCTTTTATGGCTACTCCTTTCTCAGCCAGTGGACTCCCTTTATGATGAAGTTCCCAAAGACCATAACCTTTTCTGTACTTTCCATCCTTGTGAGCTCCCCAGTGCCCCTTCCTTGTTCCCCTTTCTCTGCATTTCTTATTCTCTGTATTTGAACCCCTGACCCTTTACTGCCCATTTGGTCACCCCATATTTTCACCCCTTTCCTCTTGTGTTCCCCTTTCCCAAACACTTCCCAGTTGTGCCTGCTCTATCCTTTCCCCTTCCCTTTTCCCTCCTGATAGAGTCTCATTCCTCCTCCTTACCTCCCTCCACCTTTTGGTGCCTTTAGTACTTTCCATCCCTCCTTTTCCACCCACTGGCCTCCCTTACCCCCTCTTTACCTCTCACAGTCTGTTGGAGCCTCTCTTACTCCCCCTTTACCCTTGCTCCACTCTCTACCCCACTCCTACTATTATTGCTGTGTCCCAAATCTAATTTTCTACTCTCTCATCTTGATCCCCTTTTCCTGCATCCCAGCCAATGGTGAGAACCTGTTTGACACTTCAGTATTTTCTCCTGTGTATGCCTGTCTGTACCCATATGCAATACCCTTGTCCTGTGTCCGTAGCTTTTCCCTATCACCCCTCCCACCTCCTTCCAGCTACTTCCTCCCTGCATCTTGGTCTGTCACCCATCCTTCACACATCCCCCTTATTTCCTGACTCTCTCTCCTTCCCAGCCTGTAGCTTTGTGCCACTACCTCCTTCACCCCTTCCTCCTCTCACCGTCTTCCACTCTCCACTCTACCTCTCCACTTAGTGAACTTATTTCGGCCTCGAGCTGTCCCATTCTTTGACAAATTGGGCATCTCCGATTTTCCATAGCATATTCATAAAAACCGTTGCCCCACTTCCATTGCAACTCACAATTCTCCCCTTCTTGCTGGTCCTCTATATTTCTCCTGCCCTCTGTGCCCCTCACTCCCCTCCACCACCCGTTTTCAGGATATTCCATTCTGACCTTTCAAATCCTCCCTTTGTATGCCACATTTGTTTGAGCTCTTGATCTTGCTTTCCTTTTGCTAACTCTTTAGACTAGACAGGACTGCAAACCCTGACCTCTTAAATTGACAGGGTGACATTGCTCTATACCAAATATTTAGCATGTATGATTAAACACAACCCTGATATTTTCATCCAAACAACTAGACCTAGTTAATATATATACAGTATATTTTAAATTATTTTTTATTGGTAGAAGGTGACAAATGCATCCATTGTGATTGCATTGGGCATTACATTTCCTCTTATCAGTAATCACATCTCTTGTGATAATATATATATATATATATATATAAAACAAATATTAATATGCAAAATAGAATACCTTGAAATCTATCACATTGTTAAATTAGTGGCTAAATCTCCTTCTATATTGTGAAAGGTTAGTGCTACCCAAGTTCTAGGCCTTAAGAGTATTTTACAAACATAAATTGTCTTTTGATGAATGGTCCACATTCCCACCGCATCCATATATCCCTGTCTCTTTTTATATCCAAGTTCCCCCCTCCGATAATGAACATTGGGCATGTAATCAGGAACAAAATCTTGGTCATATCTAAAATAATATAATACCCACAATCTCCATTGTTGTTCAAATTGTTTTCGTTTGTTATGGATTTCCGCTGTCAATGACTCCATATAATTGATGTCCACAACCAGAGCCCTCCATTTGTGCACAGTTGGAACAATCAGGAGTGCCATCTCTAGTATTAGCCTTTTTGGCTGCTAGGGAGTATAGGTAAAAGATTATGACGTCGCCAAGGGGTTTGTCTGGGATATATAAAGAGCAGAACCGTTTCTGGCTTAAACTCAATTAACTCACCCATACATTCAGCAATTTCATTTTGAATAGAACACCAAAGGGTGTCAACAAAGGACAAGACCAGAAGATATGGGCCAGGTCTGCTAATTTACAGGAGCAATTTCTCCAGCAGACCCCATATGAGGTGGGAGGTATTTGGTTAACAAAGCCGGAGAGCAAAATATCTGCTTCTATACTTCAAGCAAATTCACACCATCTAGTGGCATGTAATTTATATGCAGATACAGAGGAATTTAGCCACTCCTGTTGTTGTACTTCCAGATCTAAGTCCTTATTCCAACTGTCCATAATGGAAATACAGGAGCACCAACCCCTCCTTAAAATCTTATAAAATTACCCACCTGGTGTGCCCATAGGTTACCCCTAATATTATAATCTAGAAATCTCCAGGCCATAGGTAGTGGCTCTGGAAGTTGGATATTAATATCCGTTTGATGTAATAGATAATTCCTCACCTGATTATATCTGAAGATATCATTGTTGGGCAAACCAAACTTGATTTGTAGAAGCTCGAATGGGATTATTCTGGAAGGGAGAGGAACTGCTTAAAGAATTGTATTCCCAGATGTCTTCACCTGGAAAAGGTATAATCCAATCTTGCTGGAAAAAATGGTCATCCTCCGATATCAAGGAGTAAAGGAAAAACATTTGTTTAAATGCTTTTGGCTGCTTTAATTTATACCAGACCTTTAATATTTGGGCTGTAAATGGAGTAAATCCCTTAGGGAGGTGAGCAGTTCCTTGTTGGACCTAGCTAACATTTGACAGATCGACTTTGTCTATACCAAATATTCAGAATGTACATTTAAAACACAGCCCTGATATTTTCATCAAACAACAATGAACTCTCTAAGATTAGACAGAGTGACTTTTCAGACAGTTTGAATAGCACCCTAATACTTAAGAAAACAATATTCCTTTTAATTCCTATATATTAGCATGCAACAAACTTAAAACATTCCGACATGTGCCTTATATGACTCAAGATTCAGAGTTTCAAACCTTACTCATACCATACTGTTTGTACCCTTAAGATCCAGTCAACTCCACCCCTAACATTTGCTAATCTAGCCAGATGGTGCAGGGCAGGACCTTATGGAACAGAGCCCATTTAAAGAGTGTTAGGGGCAGGAAAAAAACTCTGCAGTAAGTTCAGTAGTAAAGTTCAGGATTCTTTCTTTTTTTCTTTCTTTTAGCTTCTTCCTTTTTTCTTAACTGCAAACCCCTGAACGGACTTTGCCCTCCAAATCGATGCTGGAATTAGCTAGAAAATATAATCCCTCAACCTCGGCTGTTCAAAATTTAAAACAAGAATTTGCAGAAATTAAATCCAGTTTCTGCACATCAATGCAGGGAGGGACAGGGTGCCGATTACTGATAAGTTATACTCCCTGGCCCCCATTCCTCCTCCTCCTCCTCCTCAAAGCTCCTCCACGTGATTCAGAGACAAAGGAGCCCTCTGAATTAGATTTAAAATTGGCACCTTAGCTTTGTTGCAGCTGATTGGCTCCTGATGGCCTCAGTGGGTGTTTCAACTGTTTGCCTTAATTCAGATGGATAAAAAAACATGCAGTAAGTTCAGTAGTAAAGTTCAGGCTTTATTATTTTTCTTTCTTTTAACTTCTACCTTTTTTCTCTTAATTGCAAACCCCGAACAGACTTTGCCCTCCAAATCCGGTGCTGGAATTAGTTAGAAAATACAGTCCCTCAACCTTGGCTGCCTAAGATTTCTAGCAAGGATCTGCAGAAATAAAACACATCGACACAGGGAGGGTGCCGACTTACTGATAGTGCGCACTCTCTTGACCTCATTCCTCCTCCTCAAGCTCCTCTCAAAGTGATTCAGAGAGAAAGGAGCCCTCTGAATTAGATTTAAAACTGGTGCCTTAGCTGTGTTGCAGCCGATCGGCTCCGATGGCTGCAGTGGGTACTTCAGCTGTTTGCCTTAATTCAGATGAAAACCCTGCAGTAAGTTCAGTAGTACAGTTCAGGATTCTTTCTTTTTTGTTTTCTTTCTTTTAGCTTCTTCCTTTTTCCCCTTAATTGCAAGCAACTGAATCTCCAAATCTAGTGCTAAATTTAGTTAGACAATACAGTTCCTCAACTTCGGCTGCCCAAGATTTAAAACAAGAATTTGCAGAAATTGCAGTGTCTCCCATTGTAAAATAAAACAGCTATCTCTGGTGTCTAGTGGCCCCCACCCTGTGATCACCTGCTCTCATAGTAGAATAATTCTCTGGTGTCCAATCATTTCCCCACTCTGTTGATCACCCAAGCTCTTAGTATAATAATTACCTTGTGTCTAGTGATACCCACCCCATCATTTGAACTCGTAGAACATAATTCCCTGGTGGTCCAGTGGTCCCCCTCAACAGCCCCACCTGACTTATCCACTGCCATCCCACCTTCCTGCACCTCCACCACCCTAGCCTGTGCTCATATAATCTCAATATGGTGACCAGCACAGCCCTCCATTCACTTCCATGGCTGGCTGCCATATGAGATGTCAGTGAGTACACCTGGGGACCACTGGAAACCAGAGATATGTATTATATTACAATGGGCGATCGGTGGGGTGGCAGGACCACTGAACACCAGGGATATGTATATTATAAACATATGAAAACAGCTAACAAAAGAAGACCACCCGTCTATTACATCTGCTCGTAAGTGATGCAGGGTCTGCCTGGCATAACTTACACCAATGACACTGCCCCCCAATCGTCCTACTGCTTCCCCCATCTCCCTTCCTTGGTCCCAAGGGTTCCTTTGTGCTTGTTCCAGGTTCTCTTGAATGTTCCCACCATCCTTGCTGATACCACCTCCTCTGGCAGCTCATTCCAGGTGGACACCACCCCTCTCCATATAGAAATGCTTCCTTACATCTCTTATGAACCCCCCATCAATTTTAGGCTGTTCTCTAGTGGTGCTGTTGTCACCATTTTAAAAAGACCCTCCCTTTCTCTATGTTAATTCCCTTCATGTACTTGAAGATCTCTATCATATCACCCTCTGCCTCCTCTCTTCCAGGAGTACATCTCCAGGGCTCCCAGCCTCTTCTTATAGGACCTATTCTGTAACTCTCGATCACCTTGGTTGCTGTCCTCTGTACCCCTCCAGCACGCTGATGTCCTTCTTAAAATAAGGATGCCAGTACCTCACCCATATTCTAAATGTGGTCTCACCAATGACCTGTACAATCCCTAACATAACCTTGCTCTGCCTACTACTGAATCTCCTTGCAATGCACCCCATCATCTTGTTAGCCTTTGCTACCTCCTTTTCGTTGAGAGGTGTGTTTCAGGTCACTGAGTCACTACCCCTAGATCCTTTTCTTCTTTGGAAGCAGCTACCTGAGCCCTCCTATATAATACTCTGTCCTAGGGTTCTTAGCCCCTATGTGCATCACTTTGCACTTTTCGTCATAGAAACTAAGTTGCCAGATTCCTTTAGTCTGACAAGGTCCTCCTCAGGTCCTGTATCCCTCCTTGGTGTCCACTCTCCCATAGAGTTTGGTGTCATCCTCAAAAAGGCACATTTTGCCTTTAATGCCTTCCCAATGTCACTTATGAAGACACTGAACAACACAGGCCCCAGCGCTGATCTCTATGGGACCCCACTGGTGACCTCCTTAGTGCTGGAGAACTCACCCCAAACACTACTCTCTGGGTTCTACCACTGAACCAGTTTTCAACCCATTTACCATATTCTCCCCACCCTAGATTCCACAGCTTCATTACCAAACTTTTGTGTGGTACAGAATTGAAGGCCTTGCTAAGTTCAGGGATATGATGTCCACTGCCTAGCCTTCCGTCCACTGCCGTTGTGACCCAATCAAAGAACTCCAGTCGGGTTCATTCAACGTGATCTTCCTGCCACAAACCCATGCTGTCTTTCATCCTGTAGACCATTCTCCTCTATGTACCTCACCGCCTTTCCTTTAGTATGGCCTCCATGAGTTTACATACTATTGAGGTCAGGCTGACTGGCCTATAGTTACCTGGATCATCCTTGGGTCCGCTCTTGTGGAGTGTCAAAACATGTGCTGTTCTCCGCTCCAGCAGCACCCTTCTGACTCAGAGATCTATTGAAGAGAATAGCCCGGCAGGCCATGAATCCTCCATGAACTTTTCAGCACCCTAGGTGTATTTGTCTCTTTCAATCCCGATACCCTATGCCCCCCATTCCCTCTCCTTCTCCATATTATACTGAAATGGGTGCTTGGGGAGTTGGGGCACCACTGAACATGAGGGATATTGTATTATTGTACTACAAGAATTGGGGAAATCCACTGACACTAGAGATTGGTACTGTTGTGGTTCGGGTGATCGGGGCCTCTTGGGGTGGACACAGGCTTAGCACCACATTAAGAGGTGCTATTTAGTGGTGATAAATAGCACCACTTGGGGACAGTTTACTGCTGCTGCAAACCTTTCAAGATACCTCGCTGTGTTGAAATGCATGGGGGACTCCTCCTCTCTGTATAGGCACAGCGGTATTATAGTGCTTTGGCACTGTGGGTTTGCACTGGACCTTCTGAATACAGGCTTACTGGGAGTGCCTATCAGGCCTATGCAGTCAAGACAAAAGATCTAATGACACCTCTGACTTTTTGTTTGTACAATATAGGTAATTAATGTTAATGGTTTACTTATTATAAAAGTATGTGAATTTTATCTTTACAAAGCAAAATCTCGCATTGGCAGAGCAGCCATCAGCTTTGTGCTCCCTCAACTGTGGAAAAGCGCAAAAACATTGAAATTAACTCACCCCATCCACCTAGCAGCTTTTAAATCTCTATACCTACATCATAATAAAGAGTCCTGTGCCTGTCTACCCTAAATAGTGACTCCTATAAGTCCAAGCACACTCTAATTACTACTGTTAAAAGACTGATCACATCTATAATCGACTCTTCCCTCTCCCTTTTTCTACCCCATATCTGTCCCTTTCTCATTCCTTTGACCCTAGTTCCAGCTCTAAATTCTCCATACCATATCATTATATATCTTTTATATTAGGTTTTATTTGTGTTAGGTTCACCTGATATTTATATTTCTTTACTTTTATGAAAATTGTGTCCTACCCAAAACTAGCTGTATCTTCTGTTCCAAACATATACTACTGTCAATGCTACCTGCTGATACTTTGTATATACTGTATTGTATCTCACTTTATTTGTATTATTACTATTTTCTTGTGTTTACATCCCATGTATATTGTCTCTTGTTCCTTGTTAATAAACCCAGGTCCACCTCGAAAATGGACTTGCTCAACGGTGATCGCCTGGTTAAATAAAGACTTTGATTGATTGTTTGATTGATTGATTGATTCTTTTGGACTGATCTTCGAGCACATGGTGACAAATAAAATAACACTTACATTTTTAACCTTGACAAATTGTTTCATGAGCACTAAAAATTGCTGAGCACATGGGGAAAAAAATAAAACAATGTGTCAATTTATTATCAAGCTAAAGTTGTACTGTAAATAGTTATGTAGTCATCACAAAAGGTTTAGCCATAGCTCTAATTTTTTTTTATTATTCTTTGGTAACCAGTAATGGCCATTTGACCCAAGACCTGTTTTTGGGCAACCTAGGACACTGCAGAGGTTAAATAATTTGCCCAGGGTCACACAGTATGCAAGTAGAGGTTGTGGCAATGAAACCCAGGTCTGCTGGATTTACCAAGCGATTCACAGCTCATTACTCTAACCTCTGGGCTATACTGCCAGCCACAACAACCTGATTTGTTTTTATTAAAATGCTATTATTGTTAATAATTTAAATATTAAAAAACTTTTATGAATTCCTCTCTGTAGTATTAAAACAGTTGAGTGGTATATTGTTTTGAGCCCTCAGTGAAGCAATCTGTGGGTCTGATACCAGGCCAACAGGTCTGCTCCTTCTGGCACTGCTTGAAGAATGATGAAGGTGTCAGTTGTTATTTGTCTTTCTCAAAAACTAAATTGTAAAAACTTCATTAATGCATTTGTTAGAATTGAAGCACAGAACATAAAAAATAGGGAAATACTAAGTTCAGGAAAACAGTCCCTGGGGCCTTGCTGAATCTGTGGTGTGCAGTTCCTTGGGGTTTCAACAATCAAGCAAGCCAGCATTTGTTACTTCTTGTCATACATAGTAAAATAATAATAAACAAGTGCTTAATCTGGTCTCACATCTACAAGGCTCCATGGACACCACCAACATCTTTAAAGAAACTGTGAACTAACAACTGTATCCTATGTACGGTGGACATAGAGAGCCTGTGCTCTAATGTACTGTATGCAGGAGGCATCAAAGCCATTACATTTTTCTTGGATAAGTGGAGAAATGAGATATTACCACTAGCCGAATTCCTTATTGAGCTACCAAAATTGTATTCACATTCCAAGTACTTCTTATTCATGTTTTGCTTTCAACAAAAAGGCTCAACCATGAGCACTACATTTGCTCCAAGTCTGGCAAATTTGTACATCAGATTATGAAATTTGCCACAGCTTATATGACAGTAACCTGTTTCATCTACATATACTGGCAGTGCTGGGATATAGATGATGTTATTTTAATATGGCAAGGAACCACAGAAAGACTACAGGAATTCCTAGGTATAACAATGTCAAGGACCAGAATCTATGCTTCACAAAGTTCTTTAGCCCAGACTCAATGGATGTTTTAGACATAAGGATATACAAAGTCAGAAATAGCTTGAAACAACTGTATTTTGTAAACCAATGGAACAAAATACCCTCCTTCATTATGATAGCTGCCACCCAGGAGGACTAATAAACAACATTCTGAAAGGTTGAATACTGAGAGCCTGCAGGGACTGCATCATGGAAGAGAATTTCCACAAGGAAGCCATCACAATGGTCAATTGTTTCTGAAACAGAAGTTGCCACCACGTGTTTATGTCCAGTGCACTCCCCATGATAGATCTTTAAAAGTTTCAAATTTGTTTCTGCACAAATTGGCTCTTTCTTACTTTTGTGTCCATGAAAGGGGGGCTTCTTTTGTCTTCATATCAGATCTCTAAGGTGAATTAAGCCAAACCACAGACATCAAAGTGGACTCTTTGGTTCAGTCCTAGCTAACATGAGCTGCCCATAGTGGCTTCTTTTATATAGAGTGCATTGCCTACATTGGCTTCTTTTAAAAAAATGCCTCTACATAGCAAATTCACAGCTGATTAAAGGGCAGCATTGCTACTGGAGTGCCACACTGCCAAACTTTTTTTTTCGGTTAGTATTTTATCCTCCTGCCTGGATCTGCCCAACAGCAACCCCCATCCCAGTCACTGACCTTCTCCTGGACTTACTTGTTATCCAACACTTATACAGGACTCTATTTGGTGGGTGGCCAGCCATGTCGGTTGTGTGGAGAGCCTATGGGGTATGCTGACATGTAAGCAGCCAGGCATTTTCCTCCAGGTTTTCTGACCTGGACTGTTGGATATGTGCACCAGTACATCACACTCCAACTCTGCCCTCACTGTGTACACTCCTGCTGCACCACTGCCTGGCCTCCACAAGGTGGCAGTTTCTGTAGCAGGAACTAGTGTCCCCCTCCCTGAGGAAGGAGGCTACTATCAGGTGCTCAATCCTCCCTCACCATGCTAGACCACTGGCGACCCTGTCTGTTCCCAAACCCTGGTCCCCTGCATGGGGGCAGAAGCACAACTGCTACTCCACTGAGCCAGCTACCTGCCAAACTTTTAACAAATTCCAAATATAACAAGTTCTATGCTTAATCGCTCATGGCTCCACCTAAACATTTCCAGTTTAACTACTAGATGGATGCAATTTGTTCAACAAATCTTGACCTAAGAACTCTTTAGAACCAGCTTACCCCCAGCTGGTCTGAACTTTGACTAGGCAGACCTTCTCTAGAAATCTAAGGTACTTGTTGTGTGAATCTTGCAACCCTGCATGAAAATGGGTACAGGACAGAGATATTTAGCATACATGGTTCCACTTATGTGGAACTCCTTCCTCATCCATTAAAAATTTCAGTCCCAACAATATATATCTGAACTCACGGCATTGCTTAACACAAGCTAGACCTGTAAGCCTGTGTACAGAGCAGCTATTGAGTGGTGGAAGCAAGGTAGTGCAAAACAATAAAAACAAAGATAGGTTGGGACTGCTTATAGGGATTGTTTAACTGCAAGGGTGGGGATAGTGTGCTTGATTTTTGGTGTGCTTTATGAGGCACTGGTGGATTAGGTAGGTGTGAAACAAACAAAAAGAAAAATCTAACTAACCTGATATCTGGCAAAGTTCCAGTTGTGTGCAGGTTTCTTGTGTTTGCTCCCTGTACTTGTTGTCCACAGCAAGGCAGGCTGTCTCTCTCGCCTCTCCTCCCTCCTCTAGGTGGGACTATGGAGAAGCCGATGAGAGGTCACGTGACCAGGGGTTGACCAACTGGGACTGAGCAGGAAATCTTGCCTATCAGCTGGGGCAGATTAGAAAATCCTACAGAGAGATAAAAGAGGCACTTAACATGCCCACAGATGTTAGTGTCCGAGCATATGATGCCTGGTTAAATAAAGTGATTGATTGATTGACATGAGTGAAATAGCACGGAGTGGAACAGGTGTAAAACTGGTGTCTTAGACATTGGTAGGCATCAGCAGGAAAACAGGGGACTCTGTCAGTCGACTACGGTAAGATTCCTGTTCACTCCTGTTGTAACATTCACTGCAGGGACAGGTGGAGGTCCAGAGGTAGGCCATAATGGGAATAGATGCAACACCCTGTTTAGCGTGGGACTAAGGGAGAATAAGAAAACTAAAAACATCCTATCTGGAATAAGGGTATGGGGGGTTAATAAGGCCTAATAAAAGCTAGGGAAAGCAAGTTAGTAACCTATGTAGGTAGAGCAACAAGGGATAATCTAAGCTAAAAGGAAATCAGGAAAACCCTATCTGGGGTAAGGGCATACATTTATCTCCCATTAGAAAGGAGTACATTTGAAAATGTTGGGAGTGGTACACTGCGGTGACTGTGGTGTGCCTGTCTTTAGGAAGACCTTCTGGAGACTGAAGTGCTGCCTGATCTTCATGCACCTCACTGGGCTGAGGGGAAGATCTCTAGACTCTGAGCTGTGTTGGCTAAGATTTGGGGACCTCTTCCCCACCTAGGGGCTACCAAATCCACCACAGTTGCCTCAGAGGGTGCCTAGAAGGAGGGCCAGCTGAATTTTGGTGTGCTCTGGGAGGGTGGGGTAGGAACACATCCCTAAACCAGTGCCATTACAGAACTGTTTCATTGCTCTGGCAGGAAGGGACTGTTGAGATGAGGCAACCATGGTAATGGCAAGGAAGAATGTGGGGTCCTTTAGAGTGGAGACCCAAAGGTGGGAGGAAGAGGACCCCAGCAAAGAGAAATGACTTCTGGTTGGGGGCTCAGTTATTAGGGTGGTTTGGGAACTTAATGGGAGGGGAAGGAGGGAGGTGGATGTCATTGTCCATCTGGGGACAAATGACTCGGCAGGGACTCAGCCTGAGTGGTGCAGGACAGGTGGGGAGCTGGGGAAGGGCCTGAAGCAGGTAGCATGCATGGTGGCTTCACTGAGGTGCTACCTGTGCAAGGTGAGGAGATGAAACACCCATCACAGTCTTCAACAACTGGTTGAGCATGGTGCAGGAGGAGGGGTTTGGCTACTTCAGAGACTGGGGTGTTACCTGGCGGGATAAAGGTCTGTACAAATGGATGGCCTCCACCCATCCAGAAGGAACGGCAGTCCTGGGTGGAAGATTTAGTGCTACTTTGATGGGCATTTAAACTAGCCATGGGGGAAGCAGAAGAAATGAGGGAGGCAGTGTTGGTGGCCTGTATAACACCACCAGAGAATGGAGCAGCAATGAAGAAAAGCCCAGGGAAGTAAATTCTCCAAGAATAGAGGGGATAGGAGCAAGGGGAAAGGATGTGGGGCCAAGAGGTGGAACAAAGGCTAAGAAAAACACTATGGAGGGTGGGCAGAGGTAAGATTAAAAGGAAGGACAGTACCAGTGAAAGAGAAGGGTGAAGGATGGGTCAAGGGAGGGCAAAGTAGGGGCTGGGAGTGACAAAAGGTGTGGAGAGCCATGTACACCAATTCAAGGAGCCCAGGAACAAAATTCCTGACCTTGAGGATACCATTGCTGAGGCTGACCTGGATCTGGTGGCCATAACAGAATCATGGTGCACTGACAACCACAGCTGGGTGGTGGCCATACTGGGTTACACCATGTTTCAGAAGGATAACACAGGGAGGAAAAGGGGGTTGTTTAATATGTAAGGGAAGGTATAAAGGCCATAGAAATATGTGGACATAGTGGGAAAAGTAAGGGGTGGAGGTTCTTTGGTTGAATTAGAGACAGGGTCCAGTATCTTTATACAAGTGGTGGTGTTATACAGGCCACCAACACAGAGGAGGAATTGGACAGGGTTTGGGGGAGGCCACAGGCAAAATGGCAAGAAAAGGGAAGTAGTAATTATGGGTGACTTTAATATGCTGAATGTCTACTGGAACATCCTGATCATAGCTACAACTATGAGCAGTCATCCTAGACTCACTGCAAGAGTTATTTCTCAGGCAGCAGGTTTCAGATCCCACTAGGGATGGGGCAGTGTTGAATCTAGTACTTATGAACAGGGACAGCATACAGACATCATAGTGGGTAGCCACCTGGGTACTAGAGATAATTGTACACTGTTGTGTGGCATACGGACTGGGCAGGAGAAAACTACACTAGGACAAGGGTCATGTACTTCAGGAGAGCAGATTTCAAAGAAATTGGAGACTGTCTTAGCAAATATCTTGAAGGGGATAACCGGGGGGAGGGAGGAGTGGAGGCACAATGGAGTAGATCAAAGGAGTAAATAACTAAGGTAACAGCAATATTTTTGAAGGTAACAATCAAGGGAAAGAAGAAAAAAGCCACTGTGGTTCTCAAAGGAGGAGGCTAAGGTGGTAAAGGAGAAAAAACAGCCTTCAGGAAGTGTGAGTAGATCCAAATGTAGGTGTACAGGGAGGTATATCTAGAGAAACAAAGAGAGGCAGGAAGGAGGGTAAGGACAGCATAGGCTCAAACTGAGGAAAGTATCACCCAGGAGGTCAAGAAGAGGACAAGATGTTCTTTAGATATGTGAGCAAAAGAGGAAGGCAATGAGTGGTATAGTGAAAATCAGGAGAGCCGGAGGGGCACTGTGCAGAGGGGGACCAAGAAAAGCTGATATTTTAAAGAAATAGTTCTGCTAAATCTTCATGGGGGAAGGGAGGGCAGGCTGACATACATTAACAGGCACTGGGGGAGGCGAGTGGACACAAGTCCTTTTATGGAAGAGATAGTCCTTCGGGTTGGAAGCACTAAAGGAAAGCAAGGTGATGGGGCCAGACAGGAGCCTCGAAGGTGTAGGAACTAAGCACAGTGCTGGCTGCCCCTCTGGCAACATTGTTTAGCATCTCATTGGCGATGGCTGTAGCTCCAGAGTAATGGAAGAAGGCTGATGGGGTCCCTCTGCATGAGAGTGGCAGCAGGGAGGAGGCCAGCAATTATGTCAGTCTCACAGCAGTGGTGGGAAGTTAATGGAACCCTGCTCATGGTGAGACTGCTGGAGTCTAAAGACAAAGGGCTGCAGGGCTAATAGCAGCATAGCTTCAAAGGGAGATCATGTCAAATGAATCACATAGATTTCTTTGACTGAGTAACTTGAGAAGTGGATCGGGGATGGCAATCGATGTGATCTATTTGGACTTCAATAAGGCCTTTGACACTGTGCCATACAGGAGGCTGATAAAGAAACTTAGCAGTCTGGTGGTGGAGGAGAAGGTGGTGAGCTGGGTAATCAGATGGTTAAAAGACAGGAGGCAGAGGGTGGTAAGCGGCAGTCATTCAGAGGATGGGAGAGTGACCAGTGGAATACCAGTGGGATCAGTACTGGTCCTGTCCTCATCAATGTTTTCATAAGTGACATTGCTAGGGAATTGTAGGGAAGATGTGTCTCTGCAGATGACACAAAGATCTGCAACAGGATGGCACCCAGGAGTGGGTGGAGAGAATGCAAAGAGATCTAGGAAACTAAAGGAATGGTCTAGGGAGTGGCAGCTGGGTAGCAATGCCAAAAGTACAAGGTCATGCACCTAGAGGGAGAAACCCCAGGGCTGAGTGTAAGATGGGTGGAGGGTACTTACAGTTACCAAGCAAGAGAGGGGTCTTGAGGGTGATCATATCTGATGGTCTCAAGGTGGCAGGGCAATGCAACAGGGTGGTAGGCAAGGACAGCCAGATGCTGGGGTGCATAGGGAGGGGATCTCTAGTAGGAGAGGAAGTGGTGTTGCCTTTGTATTGCTCACTTGAGAGCCCACCTGAAGTACTGTGTCAGTTCTGGAGTCGCACCTCTAAGGACATCAACAGGTGGAAGCATTCAAGAGGAGGCTATTAAAATAGTGCGGGGTTGTACATGAAACCATATGAAGAGAGGCTGCAGGAACTCCACATGTACTCCATGGAGGAGAGGCTAGAAAGGGAACATAACTGAGACCTATAAGCACCTCACAGGGATGAACAAGGTGTGGTAGGAAAGTCTCCTTCACATGAGGAAGAGCACAGAACATGGGGCATGCTATGAAGTTTGGGGGGTTAAGACAGATGTGAGGAAATACTTCTTCATAGAAAGGGTAGTGGATGTTTGGAACAGACTACCAGAAGAGGTGATAGAGGCAAAGACAGTGGGGAGCTTCAAACATGCATGGGATAGGCACAATGGTATAATAAAAGTGGTAAGGGAAGCAGAAGGGACACCTACAAACATACACACATACAAAGAAGTCAGCAGAAGAAGACAATTTGGTCTATCAAGTCTACTCATGTTGCAGGGTCCACAGCTTGAGATACTATCCTGCCCCTCTCCCACTCCTCCCATCCTCCCTACCCATGACCCTTATCCTCCCCTATACCTGTCCCAGCCTCTTTAAAGCTGCCTACTGTCTTCAACGAGATTACCTTCTGGCAGCACATTCCAAGTGTCCACCACTCTCTCCGTGAAGAAATGCTTCCTGACCTCCTCCTAAATCTCCCACCCTCCAGCTTAAGACTGTGCCCCTCATGTTATGGTTGCCACCAGCTTAAAGAGACTTTCCTTATCAACCTTATTTATCCCTTTCAAGTACTTAAAGGTCCCAATCATGTCCCCCTCACTCTCACCTGTCTTCCAGGGAGTACATGTTCAGTGCCCTCAACCTCTCCTCATGCCTTACCCTGCTGACCAGCTATCATCTTTGTAGCCCTCCTCTGGACCTTCTCCAGTAGGTTAAGGTCATTTTGAGGTGTGTGCACCAGTACTGAACTCCATACTCTAGATGCGCCTTCACAGAGACCTGTGCAAGGGCAGTATAACCTCCTCCCTCTCCTACTACTGATCCCCTAGGTATGCATCCCAGCATCTTGTTTACCTTTGCTGCTGCTTTCTTGCACTGCATGGAGTGCTTCAGGTCACTAGTGATCATCACTCCCAGGTCCTTTTCCTCCTCAGATGCAGATACTTGGACTCACACAGCTAGTACTCTGTCCTAAGATTCTTGGCTTCAATGTGCATAACTTGCACATCTTGGCATTGAAGCTAAGCTGCCAGATCCTGGACCACCTTCCTAGCTTTTCCAGATCTTTCTGTAGGTCCTGTATCTGTTTAGCTGTATCCACTCTCTCACAGAGCTTGGTGTCATCTGTGAATAGGCACATTTTACCTTAACGCCATCTCCAATGTCATTGATGCAGACATTGAACAACACCAGCCAGCACCGAGCCCTGCGGGATCCCACTGGTTACCTGTCTTCTGCCAGATAACTCTCCCCCACAACTACCCTCTGGGTTCTGTCCAGCCACTTTCCACCCATCTGGCCATCTTTTCCCCAACCCAAACCTGTGACTAGATAAATCCCAGAAAGTAGTGTTAGGGCAGGGAAAATAGGGCAGCCTAGATGGGCCTACTGGTCCTTTTCTGCTGACACGTGTGTATGTTTATATATCTATCTATATCTATATCTATATCTATATCTATATCTATATCTATTCCTTTGCAAAAAACGTCATTAATGCCAGTTAGGGTTAAAGTGATAAAAGTAGAAATCTGGTGTTAGGGTAACTCCCACCCCACCCCAAGCACTAAAAGGAAAAAATATTACAGTTTTTCTTGTTGTCACTGTTGGTGAATCAGGGTGGGTGTTCCTTGGGGGTTCTCAGCCTACATTCACCCTACTCCAGGCACAAGTAGGGTGAAATATGATCTGCTTTCATCTTGCAGGGCACAGAGGTTGTTGGCACTATGTGGAGAGACAGAGTCTGTATGTTTTGAAAAGTATATGACAATGGGGTGAACTTTAGGGTTGAGAACCACAAAGACACCCACCCCTGTTCACCAAGAGTGATGACAAGGAAAATTGTAATGCTTTTTACTTTTGGTGCTTGAAGATGGGGTGAGGAGTGAGGGTTGTTACTTTAATGCCACATTTCCTACTTTTTCACTTTAACCCTAACTGGTCCATTAACAATGTTTTTGCAATGAATTTCCTTATATTTGAGATAGAAGAGTAATATTATTATTTGGTACCTCGTCAACAAATCCATATGATTGTGGAAGTGCAGGCCCTCTGGGCCCTGAGCCCATGCTCTATCATTATCCACATGTGTAGGGTGTGAAAATGCAGGGTCCTCTGTGCTCTGGGCTTCCATTCCTCCAGAAAAACAGTTTATGTTCTTCCTTGTATTTTTTTTTTTAGGGATGGACCATTTTCAGTTCTTAGGGGCTATGCAAATGGGCAGAAAATATGAGCAAAGGCATGTACCCCTACATAGCTCTGCATTCGTGGACAGGTGAGCACAGGTCGGTATTCACAAATGGCTGCCACCTGTTCGTGGCTCCACGCGGCATGCAGGACTCCACAGTGTGGCCAGGGACAGAGTTGCGGACCCAGGCAGGCATTCAATGGGATGCCTGGCCTGGGTCCCAGAGTGGATTACTTGCACTTGATGGCATGGGTCTGGGTGCGTGAATAGCACCCATGTGCACCTGGACCCATGCAGCCATGCACTGTAGTCCTGTGGTCCTCCAAGCACAAGACTCTCCTCAATAGGCATGCCCACCCAGCGTGAATGTTCCCCACCGGCAGCACACCACCCCAATCCCTAATGGCCGCCATGTCCCATCCCCCAAGCCTGGCATGCAATCCCCCACACACACAGTGAGTCCCTGTCCCTGCAGTTGACAAGCCCCCACATGAGAGCCTCAGTGTGGCAGAAGCAGATGCCCCTCCCCAGACACATCTGTGCCCTGACCCGGTATTGTGTCTGCATACCCCCTTCCCCGGATACAACTGTGCCCCATCCCTGGTATTGTGACATCATACTCCCTGCCCCTGTCACTCCTGTGCCCCATCCCCAGTAATGTACAAGCTCCCCACACACACACTGGTGCCCTGGTCTTGTCATGGTATACAACCACTTTCCCCTGCACACACTGGTGCCCTGGCAACACTATCCTGTGCTCTGACCCTGGTACCCCACCCAATTGGTGTCAGTGGCCCCACCCTCACAGCACTGACAGCACCACCCCACTGTCCTCATACCTGCATGTCAGTGCAGCAGCTCCCGACAGCCAGCGGCACAGCCCTCCCTCACACTTCCTTGGCTGCTAACGTCCAAATAATGCTGGGATCATGCTGCCTATGTGGCAGCGTTCTCAGCATCATTTGGATGGCCACTGGCTGAAGAGGTGTGAGGAGGCTGCACCACTGGCCATCTGGGCCACAGCCCTGATTATGCAGGTCAGGGATGGGGGTTTGTCGGTGCTGCAGGGGTGGGGAAACACTGAACACCAATGAGGGCGGGGATGGGAGTGGGGGTCCGGGTGTACTGGGATGGCCACCTACCCACTGCAAGTGGCTTGCAGGCAGTCGGACATTGGTAGGGGTGTCCATACTATCAGCCATGTGTGTGGCCATTGTCCAGTATGTCAGGGCACCACTAAAAGGGCACCTTGTACTGGTTGGGGGGTGTGTGGACATGTACGGGCTGGGCCATAGGAGTCTGTGTGGGGTTGTACTGTATTCACAGGGCTGGTGCCCCTTGTGTGGGGGTCTGCAGTGACGGGAATGGCCATGGATGTGTGCTGGGGTGGGTAGGCAAGCACAGGGCTGGGTGCTGGGGTACAGTTTGTGTTGATTGGGACAGTCCTGCTGGACTGGGAGTGAGTCTGTGATGCAGCCTCACATACAGCAGTTATATCAGGGTGCCCACTGTTACACCCCTGCAGAAGGCACTATGTGCCTTTGTGCATGGTGCATAGTGCTGGCACACCCCCTGCCTGTCCCCGGTGCATTGTGGACTGCACAGCTGGGGATCGGTTTGAGGCTGCATGCCCCATTTCATCCATCCCATGGGGGTGCAATGGGTGTGGAGTGGCTACACACCACCACCTCACGCACCGCATAGGCACGCCACACAATCTTGCATAGGCCCCTATTTCTTAGGAGCTTATTGTTGTACTACTCATTAAAGGGATGCTGTCAACCCTTTTTTCATCATATTATTTCTAGTTGGAAACCAACATTTTATGATTGCTTATCTTCTCTAAAATTAATTGAACTTGCTGGTTGCTTTATGTACCTTCTTTCTTAGCTGGACTGAAATGCATAGTAATGTATTTATACCCGACCTTGTTTTGTTTCAGAAACTTTAATCTACTTGACTACATACTTTCTGAACATTAGGAACAGCCCCAAACAATGCAGTCACTACGATGCAGTAGTCTCCTCTCATCCCTTTGCATCATGAGTGGCTCGACTGTGTTGAGGGTGTTCTCAAGTCCAGGAAAGATGCATTAGGATTTGTTCAAGAATGTGAACAAACACATTTTGGTGTGGTAATACCAGTATGGTGGGCAGCCTGTTTTTCACTTTGTTTTTAACTTGCCCCATACTTCAGCCTTGCTTTGGTGGGGTCTCCTACCCCCGACTCCTTCCACTGGGTCCCCCATGGGGTTCTGGCTTCATTGTGCTCAGGGACTGGGGTATTTTTGCATTTTACCCCTATTAGTCCCAATCTCTGAGAATGCAGACACAAAGGACTTACGTCCAGATGTGTGGCGTGATGACGCATGCCACCATCAAGCGCCCATCAGTGCCCTGCCTCCCTGACTTCACGGGTCGTGTGTTCTACCACCCATGCTTCCACTGGCAGTAGTGCAATGGGTTCCTTCACCACCAGTAACCCACCCTCCCTGGAGGAGGAGAGCCTGTTGGGACACTCAATCCTCCTCCCCTGGCCAACCTCCGATGACCTGGTCTCATTCCTGAACCTGGGTCACCTGCGTGGCGTGAGATGTGGTGTCCAGTGCCTCAATCCTCAGCACCACCGGACTGGCCCTGTTTTTCACTTTTAAAAAGAAAACATGAACCTGAATCAAACTACCAGTCACATTAGCAATGTCACAGAATGCAAGCAATCATAAAATATGTTTTTAACCTAGGGACAATTTGAGACCTATGAGGGTTGACAGTGTCCCTTTAAGACATTTCTATTGCTATCTATCTATCTATCTATCTATCTATCTATCTATCTATCTATCTATCTATCTATATATATATATATATTGTCCATTAACTCAAAGATTGACAAGCGTTACAGCTTGTTAAAGTTGCAATGTTATCCTATGGGATTTGAATTTTTGTATCTTTTATATGGCTCCTAAATGTTTTGAGGTGTTATGTCGTGGTGTTATAGTACTCATTAATACCTTTATTTTGATCTATAGATTGTCTCTTAATTGTGAATATTGATGGCTTATAGCTTGTTAAAGTTGAAATGTGGAAAAAAAGTCCAAATTCTTTTTTGTATGAAGGGATCTTTTTGTGAGGTTGTATCATTCATATGAAAAAGATTCCTTCAATGAAAAAGAAAGTGGAAAACACCAAGTCCAAATTCTTTTCCTATGAAGGGAATCTTTTTTCTATATGGCCTTATTCCTTTTTCTGTGGCCATACAAAAAAAATTGGGCCACAAAAAAAAGATTTTAAATGCATTAAAACACACGTCTGAGCTGGCCCAATGGCACTGAGGGTTGAGGCACTGGACATCACACCTGCACCACATTGGTGACCTGGGTTCAGGGAGCAGACTTGGGCCAACAGAGGTTGGCAGAGGAGAGAGGATTGAGTGTCTGGAGGACAGCTTTCCTCTCCTGGGGTGGGTAGTGGGTCTGCCATCATTCCACAGTGGCCTCTGATGGAGTCGGGGTACTGTAAAGATGATGCACTATGGATATGCAGACATCATTGCATGTCCGAGGTCCAGGGAACTGTACACCAAGGGGAAAAATAAACCCTGCCTCTGTGGATAGGCATCAGAAACCTCCAGTGCCCATCACCACACACCATCGCCTAACTCCCCCACCAGCTTTCCCAGTCTCCTGCCTTGCCTTGGGTCTGGTTTCAGGGTCACTGGATTGGGGTAGGGTGGGGAGTGTCTCCCATTTTCTGGTGAGCAAGGATCAGGCTGGGTGGTGGAGCAGTTGAGGAGAGGGCCTGCCCAATAGAGTTCTGTGGGTGTCAGTGAAGAAAAAAGTGAGCAACATAAAAAAAAAACACATTTCTGGTTGATTTTTCCAAAACTAAATGCACAATCCACATAAGGAGTCCTGATAAGCAAGGTACATTTGTCGGTGTCTTTGCAGGATATAATTTTGATGAAGTTTTCACAATTTTGCTTTGAAATAAAAATCAACAGAAAAAGATGGCAGCCATACCAAAAATGCTAACATGAAAAGATTGCCCCACCATACCAAACAGAATATTTTTTGTATGGCCCAAATTCTTTTTCTCATGAAACAGCTATCCAAAAGACTGTACTGAGCATGCTCAGAACTGAAATTTCAAATCCTTATAACTCTAAAATAGATTCTATTAAGCAATAAGGCGTGACCGGGGTTAAGCAGCAGTCTGTTAATCACCCACTGAAAGTATAATGTGCATAAGGTGCAGCCAAGTGCATGTGCCCCTAGGGTGATTAACTGACTTTAATCTAACTCATGGAAGCTACTATTGCTATTATAAAATTATTCCAAAAGAAAAGTGTTAAAAGTGTACTTTTAAATGTTTTCCTCATTAAAGGGTGATTTTAATAAAATAGTTCTTCCACCAACAGTTTAAAAATGCTGGTTCAGAATCAGAATGCATCATTTCAATCATTCAGCAGTGTTAGAGGATGGAATGCTAGCAGAAGAATTCATATGCCATGCTGATCAGGGTGTACATGACAGTGTAACAGGGATCAATGTAAGCCTGCCAGAATCCTTACAGTCAATCAGATTGCAGCATTTCTGATACCTTTTATAGTATTTTTTCACCAAACCAATGAAAAGCAACACTCTGGCCCAAGCCCTTTCTACCCTGAAAATTTCAGACCAAAATTCCAAACCATTTGGGTGCTAGATGACGACAAAAACAGCAAAATCCCAATTTTTAACTTTTTGCCATCCTGACCTCGAATCTGCACCCTGACAGAACAAGACCTGGCATATCAATAGATATTACCCCAAGACTGCACATACAAAATTTTGTACAAATCTGTTGAATGGTGGCGAAGCTATTAAAGTGCAAAGTTAGGGGTTTAACATTAGCAGCCTACTCAACCCTAACTACAGTGGCACTATCGCATCACTATAATAATATATATATATATATATATATAGTTGTGAATTTTCTGCTTCCTGATTGGTTAAAAGTTCTATGACTCATATGCTAACTCCCCAGAAATGCACAGACTGGAACTTGTTAAGACAGAGAGATTTGGAATTTGGGCAAATCTCAAGCAAAATTCATGACCCACTTCACTCAACCCTGATAGCCTTCACAAACATAACTGGCAGCTTTGCTCACTCCTGAAAACTTCAACAAGGCCCTTAAAAATAAAACTCCTTTAAATGTTAAACATAAATTAAAAAAGTAAACAAATAAAAAAAAAATACATTATTCATCTCTATTTCCCTTTTTACACATAAAAATAATTAGTGAAAAATCTGGCATAATTCACAGTTTTATTTTATTTAGTTTTAATTTCTGGTGTTTCTTTGGTGACCATAAAAATCCCTCTCATACCCTTACCAACTTGCCAGGGCGATTTCTGCCTTACCCTGCCAGAGGTAACAAGCATCTGCCAATGACATACATATTTGCTTGCATGCTGTTACAAGATAGAACAGCAGTAATGCAGTATCTTATTACCAATTTACAGGACAGCACACCTAAGATACTATATCTTAATTTCGGTGTGGTCCTGCTTTTTACTTCCACAAAGCTTTTTCTTGTTCTTGTCTCAGCTGGCAGCATCCCCAGCCCTGTCACTACCTTCTCACAGACTTTACAGGTTATGGACAACTCACGTAGGACCACAATGTGGTCAGTGTTGGTTGTGTGAGAGCCTGTGGGGAGGGCACTGGCTTGGACAGTTGGCATTTTCCTCCTGCCACCTGGTGTTCCCAATGGGGTGGTGGTGTGCAGTAGGGTGGTTGCACATATATTCGATGGCATGTATACATGACATGTGTCTGGCTGCAACCTCACCTCCTGGTGCTCCGACTGTGCTGCCAACCAGTCTCCACCAGTTGGCAAGCAGGCAGCAGGAAGAGCATCCTCCCATCCTTGAGGGAGAATTCAACATTTCTTCACAACTTAGTTGTTCCTTCTCGTTTTGACCCTACATTTTTAACATAGTCATTTTATGGCCCCAAGTTATGATCAAGACAGGTGGAGTTTTTTAAATGACATCCAAAAGGTGATTAGATGGCATGAATGCTAAAACATGTGTCTGGAGGATTTGAAAAGTAATACTTGGCATGTTCATGAGACGGTGTAACCCAAGGTTATGTTGAAAATTTGGAGCAAAAGGTGTAAAATGAATAAAGTTATGAGTAAACTGGAAACGTCAATTTTTTTGATATATTGACCCCACATTTTCAACATAGTCATTTTATGGTCCCACCTTATGATAAAGATAGATGGAATTTTTAAAGCCTGTCCAAAAGGTGATTTTGCAGGCGACTGTGGAAAAATGTTTTGGAGGAGATTTATACAGTAACACTTGTCATGTTCAGCAGGTGGGATAACAAAATGGCTGTGTTGCATTTGGGACCAAATCTGCAAAATCACAGTTATGCATAAATGTCGGCAAAATATAGTTTCTTCATCAGTTTGTGGTTTCTTGATATTTTGACCCCAAGGTTTCAACATTGTCTTTTTATTACCCCACTTTATGGTCAACACAGCTGGAATTGTTTAAATCCTACCTGAAAGGTGATTTCATGGAGTGACTGTGAAAACATGTTTTGTAATGGGATTCAAAAATGACACTGATGTTCGTGAGGTGGGGTAACAAGAGGGATATGTTGCAAATTTGGGATCAAAATTGCAAATCACAAAGTTATGAGCAAACACTGAACAAATTCAATGTTTTTCATAACTTTGTTTTGTGAAATTTTGACCTCACATTTTCAACATATTCTTTGATGACCCCACCCTGTGAACATTTCACAGAACAACTGCAACAACAGGATTCAGGGCATTTGAAAGTATCTCACCTACCTTGTTCATAAGGTGGGTCCTTAAAAGGCTATTTTACAAATTTGGTGCAAACGTGTTCAAAATGACAAAGTTATAAGTAAGACTTCAAAATGCTTTAAAAGCCATTAACTGAACTTAACTTGTTTCACTCAGTTCCCATTTGGTATTGGAAGCAGCAGGATGTGCTGGTCAGGAGGAGGACCCTATAGAAAAGTGAGGAGAGTTGGGGTAGGATGGTGGGTGCTGAAAGGGGGTCTGGGGACTGAGAGGCTAGTGGATCAGGGCAGCAGACATCATTGAAGGAATTGTTTTTACAGGATAAGAGGACAGGGATCGAGGATGATGATGGGCAGTTTCTTCTTTTCAGGTACTTTTAAAAAATCAAGCATTTTTCCTTTGGCCTTTGGCTCTGGCAGAGCCATCAGCCTCAACCCCACCCCACTGGCAAACTACCTTCTTCTGGAACTACCTCTGCTTATGTGGATTTCCCCTGCAGCGGGGCTAGGGAGGGACTTCCATCATCCACACCCTAAGAGCACAATCCACTGGCAGTCATGGGTGGCAGTATGGGTTGGGTGACAGGCCTGCCTTCATACACCACAACCAGTCTCTTTTCCATTTTTCTCAGTTACCCATGTATGGCAGCATGCACTAACACAGGCATGCATGCATTTGGAGGCACGCGACATGCCACATACTGACTGCCAGATGTCCCTTCTGAGACACACCTACTGCTCTTCCACCACACATCCACCTGGTGGCAGTATTGAGCAGTGCATTATGTACCTCCTCCTGAGAGTACAGTAGAACTTCTGGATGTTCCATTTTCTCCCACCCTGCTGACACCTGGTGGCTTAAGCTCACTCCTGAACCCTGGTCAATGGAATGACGGAGGTAAAGCATTCTGCACCTTAGCCTTCAATGCCACCAGGATGGCTCATTTTCAGGTACTTGGTAGATGGCAACAGAGTGAGTGCCCTGTGTATCACTGGGTGTTGGGGAGTGCTAGCCAGCACCAGGGATGGATACCCGGTGTTGAACTGTGTGTCTGTGGGGTGGGGTGGGATAACAGTTCAGGCAAAAGGGGATACCAGAAGCAGGGTTGGGCACCCACTAATGGTGATGTTAAAAGTGTAGGTCAGACTGGGGGTACTGGTAGTGCAGATGAATAAGCACCTACTGGCAGTTATTATTTAAGCTGGACTGTGCAGGAAGGGGAACACAGTGCCAGTGGGGTTGAGGACTGGTGGGGTTGAGTGAGCACTCACTGCCAGTCAGATTATAAAAGTTGGATCAGGCAGGGGAATACGGAGATGATCATGCCCTGTTGGCATGCTAATGGGCAAAACTGCATATGATAGGATGGGCTTTGTCCTTTCATATGTAAGTTTCTGCCCAACAGCAAGCTGAACAATCGCCTTCACCAGCTTCCTTCCAATACACTGCTCACAGCCCAGCTTCACAATGTCTCCACCCCACTCTACTGGCCACACCATGGTCATGCTTTCAAAGCTGTACAGTGCTGCATGCCACCAATATGTTTACTTTGTGCATGTGTGCAAGCAAACATAACAAACTCTAGCAAGAGCCAATACAGCTGCAAAATAATGGTATTATGGACAGTGGAAATGTGTAAACTAGCAATTTTGCACTAATCACTGAGCCACCTAACTGCACTTTGTAATCTTGTAATACACACAGACTAATACATATATACATACAGTATATGCATCTATATTCCAGTATAACATAGCAGTGCACTGTCTACACATTTTACAGATTAAAAAAGACATTGGGGACCATTTTCTTCTTTTTAGGCTCCGAGGGACATCGGAGGGTGGGGGTTGCCACTAGACATCTCATTTAAATCAGTGTTGATAAGCATAATGCTGAAACTGATGTAGATATTGAAAGAATGTAGACTAGCAATGTTTGCACTAACCACTGAGCCACCTAACTGCACTTTCTAATTGTTGTGATACACACACACACTGACTAATACATATATGCATATATGTTCCAGTATAGCATACTACGCACACAGAGCATTGTCACACACACACACACACACACACACACACACACACACACACACACACACACAAATTAAACATATACTGCCTTATAAGGCATTTATTTACTTATACATCTAATCCTAACTTTCACTGTGTTTAGGATAAGCACTTTTTTACACTAACTCATTGTACTAATCTGCAGCATGACTGGTAACTACGGTAGAAGTCAGGGAGATGCAGAGGATGTAACCTATCTGGACTTCAGAAAGGCCTTGACATCAGTCCCCATAGAAGGCTGGTTAACAAACTGCACAGCCTAGGGTGGATCCTAAAATAGTTATATGTGTGGAGAACTGGCTGAAGAGCAGGAGTCAGAGGGTTGTGGTAAACAGGAGTACTTTGGAGAGGAAGAGGTGATGAAGGGTGCTGCAGGGGTCAGTGTTGAGGCAGTCTCTTCAATGTCTTTGTGGGGACATTGCAGAGAGACTGGAGGAGAGGAGGAATATGCCTCTTTGCAGATGATAGAAAGGTATGCAATAGGGTGGACATGCCAGGAGTGTTGAAATAATGAGGAAGACCTTAAAAACTGGAGAAATGGTCTGAAGCATGGCAGTTGGGATTCAATGCAAAGAAGTGCAGGGTCATGCACATAGGGCACAAGATTCCAGTGGCTAAATGCGATTAGGTGGGGACTTACAGTCACAAATCAGGAAAGGAACCTGGGAATTATCATCTTGGAGGTCCTAAGAGAAGCTAGACAGTGTGATAAGGCAGCTGGAAAGGCTAGCCAGATGTTTGGAGGCATAGGTAGGGGCATCAATTGTATAAAGAGGGAGGTCATCTTGCCTCTGTATAAGACACTCATGAGACCACACCTGGAATACTACATCCAGTTCTGGAAGCTCCATCTAAGAAAGAGCAAAGACAGTGTGGAGGCAGCAGTGGAAGGCAACTAAAATGGTGCAGGGCCTGTGGGAGAAGACCTATGAGGAAAGACTAGCCAAGCTGATATTTAAAATATTTAATTTGGGTAAAGTATTTAATCCATTTTAAATATTGAATTTTTACTGGATATGTCAATTGAGATTCGAAATCTCATTTACAGTGTGGTCATGCTTTTACTCATTTTTCCTAATGTATTTACACAATGCAGATCTGCTGAAAGGCAGTTTCAATGTAGTCTTCCTTTACACATTTTACAATTTGTTTTCCTAGAATATGTCTGCTGATTGCTATATATTTAGCCTGGATAGTTCACAGAAGATGTGGCATCTTATTTTCAGTGGGTTTCTACATCTCGCATTATTATGCTGCATTGTGTGAAATCAGAACACATTGAAAACAATATTTTACATCTGGACTAGGCTACCCTGGAAAAATACATTGTAAAAATGGGTAAAATCATGACCCTAGTGAAAATAAGATATTGCATCTAATCTGGGATATCCTGAGAAAATACAACGCAAAATGTGTAAAGATCCCTATGAGAATGAGATGTACTATAGCATCTCCTCTGTGCTATCCAGGATACTATAGCTCAATGTAAATACTTTTTTACTCAAAAGCATAGCAAAAGGAGTAAAAGATACTGTTCTTTACTTGTCTTATGGTTTAAAAGGCAGCTGTCTTCTGTTACACTAAATGCATTCTAGACACTGCTGAAGGCAGTAACAAATTCTGATACTGTAATTGTCTGTGCTATGCACTTAGATTTGAAACCAGAAAAGGTGCCCGTTTTCAGGGCTAAAAATTTCATAATGTGTTTGCAAGCTAAGACCAATATAAATATTTTTTTTTCAAAAGCATAATAAAGTAGTAACAAAAGATAACAGCTTTTACTTGTGTTGGGGATAAAAGCAGATGTCTTCTGCTATAGTGAGCTAAATCTGAGACAGTCTAATCAGATAGTGTCTTAAGAGGTTAAAAAACAGTGTAAATCTTTTACAAGCTTTCTTGCTGGCAAATGGTGACTAAGCTGACATGTTTATGAGTGAATATTTCTTGAAAGAGAATACTATCCACACTGAAGCTAGTAGTTATCACACAAAACAGTCCAGTGCAAACACTGCTCAGCTAAATAAACACAACAGAGTGGAGTAATAGCTCAAACCTCTAATTTTATCTAGTCCCTTATAAATCTTGAGAGGTCCTTCTTCTGTGATAGCAAACATCTGCTGGGCTCTGCCCACTGCATCCCTAAGAATAACACCTCGGCTCCATACACTGCAAGAACATTTTTGTGTGTGATACGGTGAACATTTTGCCACAGGAATTTTGCAGGGTTTAGAATATTGTATTTCATGATAAACATTCTATCTACTGACTGTATTCATGACTCACAACAGACTAATTAACAGTTTAAAAAGTATTTAGAAAAGCATTTGAAGAGTCAACCTTACACCCTGCACAGATGATTACTTAATTTTCATTCTTAACATTTCAATATACATTTTCTTCTTTTTACTGTAAAGGTTTCTCTTGTTTTTCCACTTTTGTGGTCAATAAGGATCACAAAAGCAGGGGTCTTATCTTATAAAGTGAATACCTATTCTTGAAAGTACTGTGCTAGTTTTGCAAAAATCCTGTTATGAACAATTTGTGAAATATAGGATTGTGTAGCCTCAATACCACAACAAGGCAGTTTCTTCACCTGAATGTTTTCTATGACGACTGATGACCTCAAGGTGAAGCTTGAGAGGTCCTCTGCCATCATAGAAAACACACGGTGGAAGAGTTGCTGAGTTGTTTGGGAGGCCATGCACTGTTTTATAATTGTATGGTGCCCCAAAACAGGATCACTTACATTTGTTTAGCCAGCGCCTGCTGCGGAGCTCACATTCCTGGTCTCTCCAGCCCACCGCCAGCTCACATGCAGGACTTCGCCAACCGCCCCCTGTCCTATGAACGGCACTGGTGGGGTGGTTGATTTGTGACATCCTCCTAATGCAGAATGAAAAGTCATTCTGCATTAGTGAGGACATCACTACTGAAACAGAATTAATTTTGTGGTGTATGGATTTACACACAACTACATTCCACCATACACTGTAAGAATGAAATGAGTATGTGTGAAAATGAACATTTGATTTTCTTATTAATTTAAGATATACATGTTTCAGTAAAGCATTTTTATCAAAAATTCCTCCAGAGGTCAAACTCTAACAAGCCTGAATTACCTACCCTGGGACTGTAGGTAGCCAGACTTGAACTTGGACTTGGGTTTTATGCATTATGCATTTTCTAATGCTCTATAACCAATGTCTTTTATTTAATTCTGGCTTCTTTCTGTTTTTTTTGTGCAAATAGATTTGCATAGGATTCTGGTATAGAAAGTACTGCTGTTAGAAAGGATATGATTATATGAGCTTTATGTGACCCATATGATGTTGTATCTTATTTATTGAATGTTTTAATATATGTATATATTGTAAAGGCTTCAGCAGAATACATTAACTGAACTGCACTCAAGCCTGAAAGTTTCAAGTTTGAACTCAAAAGCCATTTTGTGCTATTGGTAAGCAAAAGAAGGTACATCCAGGATGCCTTCCACCACCAGTGTCCCAGCTTAAAGGCCTTGCCAGAACTTTCCTCCTTGCCCTGACCCTGTTTACCCCTGGGTGGTCAAACTATCCTATATCTTCCCTCCTATTACATGGCAGAGTGCTGTTATTTGTTCTGGGGTATCCATCTCTTTTCCACTTCTGTGTCCTTTGATGGTCCTAAGACCCCTGGACTGCATTCCAGGCCAAAGGCCATTTGGGTGTCTCCCTTGAGGTGAGAGTCCAACAGTCTTCTTTTCTCCTGGGGTTACATCTTCCCAGGACCCCTTCCCTGTCTGCACTGCCCCTTATCCCTGGGCTCCTCCACTTGTAACATGAGCCAGGCAGCCTTAACCCTTGCTGCTCAGGCTTGCACTGTATCTCACAGAGAAACTATGCAGCACCATAACACCAGTCCCTGTCTCTAGTGGAGAGGCTATGTTACACCTATAATCTACATACATACTGACTCTTGGATGCCAGTGTTTGGAGGGAGCCCAGTAGTTGCCTCATTTTCCAGGCTGTGCTGTTGCAGTAAGCCTTAAGAAGGCAAGACAGATTTTCACCCATTCATCTTCTCTGTGTTATTCTTGACATTAGTGGTTTCATTTGGGAAATAAATTGGCCAAAGTAAAACTCTTTAGAATGCTGCAGGGTTGCTCGTAAGAAAATTGCTCAGATAAAATACTTGAAATTAAGCTATGACATGTGAGCTGACTAGACTTTTCTTAGTCACCCCAGTTTATACAAATCTAGAACACTGCCCAAGATTAAAAGCAAGTATAGTATAACAGTTCCACCATACTCTGAAAGTCTTATCTTGAGAGTCAAACTGTGGCATACTAAACAGGACTGCTATGCATATTCATTTAACTAAAGGATAACTGAACAGTCTAAAATGTGGGTCACTCATTAACAAACACCATCCCAGGCCAGGACATAGTAGCGAGACTGAGTCTAATTACACAGAGGACCTATTTATTTAAAAAATGGAGGTTTCTTGTAGTTTCACCATGTTTCAACATTTGTAAACAAATGCTCTCCTGTTTCAAAATTCCTCCTTGATGAATAGCTAAAATGATGCCAGATGTCACGTGCAATAAGGTCAGTGGAGCACGGGTGCTCCTGATCATTTATTATCTGCCTATGGTAAAGGCCTTATAGTTAGCTTAATGTACCCCATTTGTGTAATTCAGTATACAAATTGATGCTTAACTTCTGGAGTTAACTTTTACTACACAGATTAAGTTTTAATTTGTATGGTAATTGCACATATAGGTACAAGGTACCTAAATTACAAAGACTGAAATGAAGTTTTTTACCTAGGTAGCCCAGAGAACTGCAGCATCTTGTTTTCAGTTTGGTCCTGCTTTCACCCATGTCTTCAGCTGGGCAGACTGGGCAGCTGCTCAAAGTCACACAGTAGTGTTTGGCTACTGTGGGGTCAGCCTGTGATCTCTTAGTTCCTAAGCCAGTACTCTAAGCATTAGACCACACTGCCTTCCAGCTGTACCATAGACAGATGGTGATAGATCAGGAGCATTCTTGCTCCACTGACACCATCAAGCATACCATTTGACACCATTTTAGGAGCTGATAGGGTAAGAATTTAGAAGTTGGGATCCGTTTGTTTTCAAACCTTTTAGCCATGAAAAACCTACAGTGGTAGTCACACAAAGTTGACGGTAGTGTGATATACTGAGTGGTGCAGCGCAGTACCCATTGAATAACATGTATAGCGGTACGGCAATGATGTGCACTCGCGTGGTATTGGTCAACTTTTGCACGACTACCACTGTATGTAAAACCTCTAGTGCACCCTGGGATGCACACTGGGATGGATTTATGAATGTGTGATCCCTATTTTAAACTGTTTAGGTATTTTTTAGTAGCATGTGCCTAAAACAAAGTTCTGTTCTGCTTCACAGCTACTGTATTTAGTATACATTAAAAAATGCCCTTTTGGGTTTTGGCTACTAAAATATTATTGAAACCCCAGACAAATGAGACCATAATGTGCAAAAGTGCAGGATTCCTGTTCTGTTACATACCCGTGACAGGAAGACAAAGGTTCCTATAAAGGACTTCAAATATGATGTAGTGCATGGGAAAGCATGATTACAAATGGAATTCAAGGAATTCCTAGGCTTGTTGTATCATCGTAGTGACGTCAAACTGCTGTTGTACCATCCTGAGTACGTCACTACAATGGTGCCACAACTTAGAATGTCCTTGTGCTTCTGTTACCATGACAGCCATGCTGATTGCTTTAATTTTTACAGTTTCTTCTGACAAAGAAACATAGAAACATAGACTTTGACAGCAGATAAGGACCGCTTGACCCACCTAGTCTGCCCATTTCCTACCTACTGGATAAGCTGCAGGTCCCAGTTAACCAACAGCCTATTTCTTCCTACACCTCCACAAAAATTGCCTTATGTCTGTCCCATGCATAATTAAATTCTCCCAGTTTTAGACCCCACAACCTCATCAGGAAGGCAGACCCATGCGTCCACCACCCTCTCTGTGAAAATACTTCCTCACATTGCCCTGAGCTGTCCCCTCTATCTTCAAATTATGTCCCCATCTCTTTTCTGAGATGTTACCTCTTGGACTTTGTTGATTCCACTGAAGTACTTAAAAGTTTCTATCATGTCCCTCCTCCTCCTCTTTTCTCAAGGGTGTACATATTAAGCTCCTTTAGTCTCTCCTCATATGGCTTCTCTTGCAGACCCTGCACCATTTTAGTTGCCCTCCTCTGGACTGCCTCCATCCTGTCTATGTCCTTGTGGAAAGGGGTCTCAGTACTGGACGAGTACTCAGATGGGGTCTCACCAACTGTCTGTACAGAGGGATAACAACTTCCTGTTTTCTGCTGGTGATGCCTCTCCCTATACATCCCAGTATCCCCACAGCCCTCCCTACTACCTTCTCACATTCTTGCCAACCTTAAGGTCATCTGATATGATTACCCCAGGTCCCTTTCCATTTTGTTGTTGCTACTATCTCCCCCACCATTGTGTACTCTTCCCTGGGTTTTGTTTCCCAGGTGCATTATTTGCACTTTTCATTGACTCCAAGCTGACATATTTCTGACCATTGCGCCAGCCATGCCAAGTCCCTCTCATCCTTTCCATACCCCTTGTCTATCAACCCTGTTGCAGATCTTTGTGTCATCTGCAAAGAGCATACCTTTCCTTCAGTCCCTCTGCAATGTCACTTATAAAGACATTAAAAGGTCTGGATGCAGTATTGAACCTGCGGTACCCCACTAGTAACCTCCTTTTCTTCAGAGTGGACTCTTTACTATTACCTTCTGTGTCCTGTTGTTCAGCCAATGTTTTAACATAGCTACCACCCTGGGATCCACTCCCAGGCTGGCTAATTGTTTATTACTCTTTTGTGTGGGACTGTGTCAAATGCGCTTGCTAAAGTCTAGGTAGCCATGTCTACAGCCCCTCCTGGTCAACTACTTTGGTCACCCAGTCAATAAAAATCTACTAGATTCATCTGACATGACCTTCCTGTGAATCCATGCTGCCTTGGGTCCTGTGCCCCTGACCTCTTGGTACTCACAATTCTTTCTTTCAGAAGTGATTCCATAATTTTCCTGCCACTGAGGTCAAATTGACAGGTCTGTAGTTTTCTGACTCTCTTGCTCCCACTTTTGTGAAGGGAATCACATCCGCCCTCCTCCAGTCCTCAGATACCACACCATCCTCCATGATTTGTTAAAAGGGTTATAAAATGGGTCTCAAGTTTTCTACATCCTGATTGGCTGAAGGGTAACTCTGACCATGTCCTTATCAGGACATATTATTGCAACCGACACCTCTTCAGCCAGTCAGGACACTGTACTACAGAAATTGCTGCATCACCATGCCAACATCCACATTTCAAAACTGCTCCATCGTGATGCAACAGTCTCTGTCCTCCCCCATCTCCCAAGCCATACAAGAAGACATGTTTGCATTGCAATATTTTTAATACTGTGAGTTATTCACTGGGCTAACAATTTGTCATAAGTCCTGAATTGAGAGCAGGTTACAGGCTGTGTATTTGATCCAGACAGTGAGTGCCCCAAGGTGGAAACTGATTTTTCTTTGTTTATCTCTGTGTGCCTTAAAGGCCAGGCCAGACTGTATCAGTAAGTGCTTACATCACAGCTACTTATCAACCAATAGCTTTGAAGAGTCTTACAGACCTGATGACAACAGTACTATAAGCCAGTGGATTTTAGCAGGCTCATCAGATAACCTAATATTCTTCAGGTGAAGCTACCTCTGGCTGGAAGCTGCAACACTGGACTTAGGATTTGCAAAGAGAGTTGTGCTCACAACAGAGGGAGTGAACCTTACAATTTACAATTGCCTTTGGTTTGAAGCAGATTCCTTGGAAAAGTATATTCTTCAGGTGGAGGATACTTCTAACTGAAAGGTAAAATAAGGAACTTAGAATTATCAGAAAAGGCAGTCTTTCAATCAACAGAGGAGGTGGACCGTGCTTTACTTTTGTTACAATTGTTAAGATTTTCAGTGCAGGAAGAGTTTAAACCCACAGGAACAGAATACTGTTTACTATGTCTGTCCTTGTGCACAGCGTGTTTGGGCTGACTGCTTTCAGAACACAAGTCACCAGGCTGTTTTGGGCTGGGGAGGTTTACCTGTGTCTGACTTGAAAGTCTGAATTTTCTCTGTTTGATTAGCAGGGTATTTTCTCTGTCAAATTGTCGTGTAGAGGCATCTTGCTGACAGGAAGGCACTCATTGCCCGGTAGGTCAGAGCTTTTAGCTGATTGTTTTGTGAGGCACAGTTTGGGCCAAACCCTTCCACCCTCACCCCACCACCCCTGGAAATAGTTCCTTTATACCTGGGGTTCTGACATCATTTCCTCAAGACAGCAAGGTGCAAATCACTGTCATATCTAGCACACTGCACTGACAGTATAAGCATACACATTATATAATATATATATGTCTATATAGCAAACCAATCACACACACACACACACACACACACACACACACACACACAAATAAACAAGGTAGACAGACATGTGGAGTAGTGAAATGTAATGGCTGTGGGTAGCAGTCTTCCAGGAGTCTTTCTAGAGGCTGAGATGCTGCCCTGTTTGCAGACAACTCTCTGCCCTGAGGAGGAAGTTGCCTGTCTTCAGGCTGCACTGGACAGTAGTAAGGAACCTCCCATCCAGGGAGCACCAGAGCCACCACCACTACCTCAGAGGTTGTGAAGAAAGCACAGCAGTTGGACCACAGTGGGCTCAGGGAGGTAAGGGTGGTGGAACAGAGCACACCCAGTCAGTTTCCACTCCACAAATCCACTTTTTTCTGGGGGTATGGTTCCCCTATGGATGACTACAGGAGACTAAGGAGGTTGCAGACAACTGTAACAAGGAAGCCCTCAGGAAGGAGGCAGAGGACACCACAGGAAAGGAAGCAGCTCCTGGTGGGGACTTAATTATTAGGGGATAGAACTGGGGAGTAGGAAAACTGAAGTAGGTGCCTGACTGGTGCTATGGCTTGGAGGGACAGGAAGCACATCCTTAGGATCATGAGAACAGTTGCACGGGGTCTGAGCTGGACATCATTGTCCACCTAGGGACAAATGACTTGGCTCATCATGAGATTAGAGCAATGCAGAAGGACTTTGTAGAGCTGGGGAGGGCCTAAGACAAGTAGCACACAGTATCCTTCTCAGATGTGCTGCCTATCAGTGGCATGGGTGAGGTGAGGGTACTTTGCACCATGCAGTTTAATGAATGGTTGAAAAATGGTGTGGAGCACAGGGTTTGGCTTCATTGGGACTGGGTTCCACCTGGAGGGACACCAGCCTATACTGGCAGGATGGTCTGCATCTGTCCAGGAAGGAACAAGCATTTTGGGAAATTGGTTTAAATGCTTCATTGGCAAGCTTTAAACTAGTCAAGGGGAGGCATTGATAAGCAGCGGAAAATCCCAGCCTCCCCTAAAAACAGGGTACTAAATGAGAAAAAGACCAAGGTAGAAAGGTCAGTGGGGATGCTGCTACAGAAGGTAAAGCCATCAAAAATGGAGAGCAATGAGTACCAATGCCGTAGTCTGGGTATGAGCTTCCTGAATTAGTGGCCTTGATGAAGGGGGAAAATCTGGATATCGTGGCAGTCACAGAAACATGGTACTCACAGAACCATGACTGGGACGTAAACATACCAGGATATACTATCTACAGGAGGGACAGGGAGGTAAAAGAGGAGGAGAAGTAGCTCTCTACATAAGGGAAGGAATCAAACAACAGAACAAAAGGGTAAACAAGGAGGAGAAGAAGCACTGTGGGTCAATTTGGAGACAGGCAATGGCGCCACAATCCGCACAGGGTGTAGATACAGACCTCTCAGGGGAGAAATGGACAAGGAAATGATAGAAAGTATACTTAGAATGGCAGAAAAAGGGGAGATATTGCTGATGGGTGATCTGAATATGCCAGATGTTAACTGGAGTGCAGTTGCAGCAGCCACTTCTAAGAGTGGGGTTATTCTAGATGCCCTACAGGGGCATGCCTGAGACAACTAGTATTGGAACCCACTCAAGAGAGAGCAATCTTAGACCTGGTTCTCTCAAATGGAGATGGAGAGAGAGATCACAGATGTAGAAGTGGGTAGCCATCTGGGAACTAGCGACCATTGAACAGTATGGTTCACAATAAACACAGCAATAGAGTCAAGCCATACAAAGGCAAAAGTACTGGACTTCAGGAGGGCTGACTTTGCTAAAATGGGTGAGTGCCTAAGGAATGCTCTAGCAAATGGGCAGGAAGGAGGTGGAAGAACAATGGTGAATAATAAAACTGCCATCACAGAGGTAACAAGCCTTTGTGTGAAACAAATAAACAAAACAAAATGATGTAAGAAACCACTATGGTTCTCAAAGGAGGTGGCAGTGAAGGTTCAAGAGAAAAAAAGCATTCAGAAAGTACAAGGAATCACAGAAGGAGCAGGACAGAGAACTGTATCAGTTAAAGCAAAGAGGCTGGGAAGGCAGTCAGAACAGCAAAGGCCCAAACCGAGGAAAAGATAGCCAACTCAGTTAGAAGGATAAAACCTCTTTTAGGTACATCAGGGGAGGCGAAGGAAGACCAAGGGAGGGATAGTGAAGCTTAAGAAAGGGGAAGGGGTGGGCAGAGGGTGGCGGTGAAAAGGCAGAGATACTAAACAAATATTTTGCTCAGTATTTACAAATGAAGAGGAGTACCTAAAATAAACAGTAGAAACACTCTGGATACAGAAGCTGATACCAGCCCATTTACAGAAGAAAGGGTTCTGAAAGAACTCTTAAAACTGAAGGTGAACAAAGCAATAGGGCCTGATGGGATTCATCCCAGAATTCTAAAAGAACTAAGGTAGAACTAGTGACACCACTGACTACCCTCTTTAACAAATCATGGGAGGATGGGGTGGTACCTGAGGACTGGAGGAGGGCAGATGTGATTCCCCTTCGCAAAAGTGGGAGCAGGGCAGAAGCAGGAAACTACAGACCTGTTAGTTTAACCTCAGTGATAGGGAAATGATGGAATCACTTCTGAAGGAAAGAATTGTCAGTACCTAGAGGCCAGAGGGCATAGGACCCAAGGCAGCATGGATTCACAGCGGAAGGTCATGCCAGACAGAATCTAATAGATTTCTTTGACTGGGTGACCAAAGTAGTAGATCAGGGAGGTGCTGTGGACATGGACTACCTAGACTTTAGCAAGGCATTTGACACAGTCCCACACAAAGATTAATATACAAGTTAGCCAGCCTGGGAGTGGGTCCCAAGATGATAGTCTGGGTAAAAGAATTGGCTGGAGAATAGGACACAGAGGGTAATAGTAAATGAAGTCCACTCTGAAGAAAGGGGTTACTAGTGGGGTACAGGGTTCACTATTAGACCAGTCCTCTTCAATGTCTTTATAAGCGACATTGCAGAGGGACTGGAAGGAAAAGTATGTCTCTTTGCAGATGACACAAAGATCTGCAACAGAGTTGATGCACAAGGTGGGGTGGAAAGGATGAGAAGGGACTTGGCAAGGTTAGAGGAATGGTCAAATGTGTGGCAGCTTAGATTCAATGCTAAGAAGTGCAGGTAATGCACCTGGGAAACAAAAACCCGGGGAAGAGTACACAATGGGGAGTGAGATACTAACAACAACAAAAATGGAAAGGGACCTGGGGGTAGTCATATCAGATGACTTAAAGTTGGGCAAGCAATGTGAGAGGGCAGTAAGGAGGGTTGGGTGGATACTCGGATGCATAGGAGAGGCATCACCAGTAGAAAACAGGAAGTTGTTATCCTCTGTACAGACAGCTGGTGAGACCCCATCAGAGATGCATGTGCAGTTCTGGAGACCCAATCTCTGCAAGGACATAGACAGGAATGAAGCTGTCCAGAGGAGGGCAACTAAAATGGTGCAGGGTCTGCACCAGAAGACATATGAAGAGAGACTAAAGGAGCTTAATATGTATAGCCTCGAGGAAAGGAGGGAGAGGGAACATGATAGAAACTTTCAAGTATCTCAAGGGAATCAACAAGGTCCAAGAGGTAGCATCTTTCAAAAAAGGTGTGCAAGAACAAGAGGGCACAATTTGAAGATGGGGGGCAGCTCAGAGGTTATGTAAGGAAGTATTTTTCACAGAGAGGGTTGTGGATGCATGGAATGGCCTTCTGGAGGAGGTTGTGGAGTCAAAAACAGTGGCTGAATTCAAGCATGCATGGGGACAGTCATAGGGCAATTCTAGGTGGTGGGGTAGAAAAGTAGGCTGCTGGTTAACTAGGATCTGCAGCTTATCCATTTGGTAGGGAAAATGGGCAGACTGGGTGGGCCAAGCGGTCCTTATCTGCTGTCAAATTCTATGTTTCTATGTTTCTATATGGAGCATTACGTCTCCTGAGCCACACATGGAGCATTATGTACAAAAAGAAATCATTTCAATGGGAATGCAGTGACAGCGTGGCAAGTGAAGCTTCCTGTTCACTTTCGAAAGCTGCACCACTGACCAAGCCACGACTCCTGCAGATTTTCATTTCTGCAGCTCTATTAGCCGCTCCTTTCCTTTGATCTCCTCCCTGCACCTGTTCATCCCTACTTGTCAGTCTTTTCAGCCTGAACAAAAAAAATGAAACTTTGCTACAACAACAATCATTTACCACGACCCTGGAAACGGCTCTGTATGGTAGCTGGCACGAGACATGCTCACTCGGACTGTGCCGGCATCAATTTAAAAAGAAACTAAACCCAAATTTAAAGTAAAGGTTGAATTTGCGAATGTATTTGCCAATGTCAAGAACCTTTCCTTTGCTGAGTTCTTCAGGGAGGCAGGCTGCCACACTACCTAAGCACCGCGGACCCAGCGGAGTTTGGGGAGAAGTGGACAGAACTGATGAGGTATCTTAAGAATGGGCTTAAGAGCCTTAAATGGAAAAGGGGTGGGCTTGTTCAGTTTTCAGGTGGGGGATTAAAAGTCTGTGGAGAAGGAAGTACAACCATACTAATATGTAGTGGTGTATGTGTTTGGGGGGTAGCACCATTCATTGGCATCACGTAGTATATAAATTGCTTAAAAAGAGGGACTATTTTACCACTTCAGTATAAAACCTTAAAATTTTAAATATTTTGCAATCTTTTATTCTTTTTGTTTCTTAAATATTTACTTTGGGGTGCCCATTTTATAAGCACAGTAAGACACTCTGAGGTGTGGGTTATGGCCTGATAAGAGCACTTCCAGGTGCTAAAGGCACTAGGCGCAAGCACCTCGTGCCTCATAATGCCCTGGGGCCACACCGTCGGTGTCTTATTGTTGGCTAGTCGGGTGGTGTCACTAGTCTTCCTTAATTATTTTAGAATTCTGGGGTGAATCCTGTCAGGCCCCATTGCTTTGTCCACCTTCAGTTTTAGGAGTTCTTTCAGAACCCTTTCTTCTGTGAAAGAACTGATCGACACCCCTATCCAGAGTGCTTTTTGTTAATTCGATTAGGTACCTCTCCTCCTCCTGTTTTGTGAATGCTGAGCAGAAGTATATGTTCAGTATCCCTGCTTTTCACTGTCCCTCTCTGTTCACCCACTGCTCATTCTCTTCAGCCTCACTATCCCTCCCTTTGTCTTTCTACGCTCCCTAATGTACCTATAAAAGGTTTTACTCCTCTAACTTGAGTTGGCTATCTTTCCTCAGTTTGGGCCTTTGCTATTCTAACTGCCTTTCCTGCTTCCTTCTGCCTTAACTGGTACAGTTCCCTGTCCTCACCTTCTGTGTTTCCTTATACTTCCTATATGCTATCTTTTCTCCCTAACCTTCCCGCCACCTTTTGAGAATCATAGTGGCTTTTTTATTTTGATTTGTTTATTTGCTTCACACAAAGGATTATTGCCTCTGTGATGGCAGTTTTGATGTTTCACGTTGCTCCACCCCTCCTTCTTGCTCGTTTGCTAATGCTTTTATAAAGCACACCCCATTTTGCCAAGTCAGCCCTCCTGAAATCCAGTACCCTCACTTCTGTATGGCTTGACTCTGCAGCTGAGTTTTATCATGAACCACACTGTTTGGTGGTCACTTGTTCCCAGATGGCTACCCACTTCTAGATCTGAGATCCTCTTACTGTCCCCATTTGAGAGTATGAGGTCTAAGATTGCTCCCTCCTGAGTGGGTTCCAACACTAACTGTTTGAGGCATGCCCCTGTAGGGCATTGAGAATGGCCCTGCTCTTTGATGTGGCTGCAGCAAGGTGCTCCAGTTAACATCTGGCATATTCAGGTCTCCCATTAACAGTATCTCCCTTTCTCTGCCATCCTAAGGATGCTTTCTATCATATTCTTGTCCATTCCCTCCTGAGATGGGGTCTGTATACAACCCTGTGTAGATTGTGGTCCGATTTCCAGTCTTTAAGGTGACCCAAAGTGCCTCCTCTCCTCCCGTTTACTCTTTTGTTCCATTGCTTTTATCTCTTCCCTTACATAGACAGTTATTCCTTCCCTCTTCTACCCTCCTGAACTTAACACTTTGTGAAAAACACTGACTGGCTTAGTTGCTGATAAGCAGCAGCTTGAGCAATCCCTTACTTCACTGTGTTTATAGTTTCCTAGCTTCGTGTCAAGAGTCAGTGAGGCTGAGAAATGACTGGGAGAAGTGAAGCAGAAGACAAGCTGAAGAAATGAAGCTCAAAGAATTATCTGTTGTTGCACTGTTGCCCATATACTGTAATGACAATGGATGGGCAACAGTGAGCGACTAATCTTATGTTCACTTCTCAAGGTTTTCATGACAACCGTTGACCTCTTGAGCTTAGCTCTCAGAGTCTACTTGGCTGTCATGACAACCTCTTGAAGTGAACACAGTGTTGTTCACTGTTGCCCATCCAGTATCCACTATTTACTGTGAAGAAAACTGGTGGAAATGCAATATAGTGTTTAGAGTGCAGAACTTTAACCTTGGAGATACAATTCTGAACATATGCACCACTGCCACTTTGTGTTGTTTAGTTGTAAATTTTATTTATCATTTTGCAGAAATACACTTTCAAGTCAGTTCTCACAGAGGGACAACAATACATATATCAAGACATTTAACTCTTACAAAGAAGATGTTGCCCCTCCATGTTACAAACTGTGGGAAGTACAGCAGAAATCACATCACATTCTTAGCATTAATAACAAGGTATGCATCCTAAGAGCATTACAAAGATAGCTCGATGACTGAAGAAAAGTGAGTCATTAAGGTCTAGGTAGCGTAACAGGTTTAGAGAAGGATTTTAACCTCAAGTTTGACACAGAGTTAAAAATGTTTGTTCTATAAGAAATTATGGTAAACTTTGCAACCCAATTAGCCTTACAGCTCTTACCTGTCAGGAGTATTGAGACGTGTGTCTGGAGGATTAAAACAGGAGTTTGGAGTCTGGAGTAAGCGGTTATCATCTGGAAGAAGGAACCGCAGTAGCAGGGCTCATGGAGAGTCGGAGTGTCTCAGTGGTTGAATCTCAACAGGAACAACATCGGTTTTGTGCAACTGTGAGCAGGGATACTACGGAACTGGAGCTGTGATATTTTACAGTATTGTGAGCGGGATTCCTTGCCTTACCTGGGAGAGCTGCCTTTGAGCTTTTGCCGAGTCGGGCAGGAAGCATGGGCTTGTGGTCTGCTGGAAGGTGGACAGGGGCTCATTTGTTTCTAAGCATCCCGGGAGGTTAGCTAGTAGGCTGGCTTAGCCTGGGAGCTGTAGTCGCGGGCTTGGCAGGTGAGCAGGCGGCATCTCCTGGGTCTGTGCTGGGAGGGTCTTATGCTTACCCTGGTTACTGTTTGTGCCTACCCTGATAGCTGTGGAGGCAGCTGTGGGGGTTAGATACTGTGTGGAACCTGCTTTTGATCTGAAGTTCTGAAGAAGATCTGTATATTGGACTTGGATTTAATACTGGAGACATAAAGGATCTCGTGGAGTCGGAGTCAGTTCGGGTGACAGCTGAACTTATTTCTGATTTCCTGTTATGCATTTAGAGTTGGGATCTTTTACATTAAAAACTAAGAGTCGGAACTGACTGACTGTGAATTACTGGAAATATACTGGCAGTCTGAGTGCCCTACAATCTTATTTTTCCATCAAATTTTTGGCTAGGTTGGTCAGGTTCAAAGTAGAGCTGAATCTGGCTGACCTTATCTGGTCATGTCTTAATGAGGTGTGAGCTCTTTAGACCATAATAGCTCAAAAACTGTGAGACATATTTTGACTGTGACTGTTTCCTGATTTGGCTTACACACTCTGCTGCTAAACTTTTTTAGTATAGGGTATTGTATTTGTTTAGTTTTGGGAAAGTATTTGAGTATTGTATGTTTGGGTGTAGGTTAATTTGTATTTGGGATTGTTTAGTTGCTGGTATTTGCTTACTGTGGTGAAATTGTTTTGGGAAGGCATAGGGGCGGTTGGGTATTATCCCCTCCAGGCTCAGGGACCTCCATCCTTTTTTTGTCCTCCACTGTCACCAGAGGTATTTAGACAGTGTAGGGCTTTGGGGATTGTTAGAAGGAGGAGGAGGACGGTGGCTGGACCTGGACAGTGAATGGAAAGGAGTGGGCGGATAGAGATAGTGGGGACAAGGAGATGCCCTGGGGAGAAATGGGTCCAGGAAAGGGGTCCTCCTGCCTGGTTTCCATACCCAAGGGTTCTGCTTGTAGCAGAGTAACGGTCATCCTCAGATTCTCATCCTCCTCAGGCAGTGTTATGCAACACCAGGTCTATTAAAACAAAACTGTTATAATAGTGGATTTTGTTGGATCATCTGACCTGGCGTGCATCACCGAGACCTGGCTGGATGAGAATGCTAGCCAGTTTTGGCATCAGCAATTCTGGCTGGTACTGGTGATACACTGCCCTAGGATGGATCGTAGGGCGGGGGTGTTGCCATCTGTTTTAGATCTGAACTGGGCCTAATGGAGGTACCAGTGGAACTACCAACTCCTTTGAATGTATTATGGGCGAGGGTGTTGGGTGCAGGATACTTCTCAGTCTACCGTCCACCAGGTGACTGCAATGTTTTCCTGCAGGAAGTCGCAGACTTCATTGTCGACCTGACATTGGGATCCCCAGATGGTTGGTTCTGGGGGATTTCAATGCATGGGTTGATGATGAACTCTTGCATTTTGGTCAGGACTTCCTCCAGTTAATGATTTCACTGGGCTTCACACAGGTTATTTCCTCCTTGACCCATGTTGGTGGTCATTCATTGGACTTGGTGTTCCTACTGGGGATGGGGATATCTGATTTGGTGGTGGAACCAGTCGAGTGGTCTGACCATCATACCATTGGGTTCAGTTTGAGGCCATCCCTAGTAGGCCAGCCCCCACGGAGATGGTCCGTACCGCCCTTTGAGGGGTGTGTCTCCAGATAGCTTGATGGCAGTATTGGACCTATTGGGTTTACCCAGTGAATGCATGGATCCAGGGGACCTGGTATTCGCTTATAATAAAGGCAGTGATGGGGCCCTGGATTCCATTGCTCCTGTTTGTGTTCATCCTCACTCTTACCCCAGGTCTCTTTGGTTTGATGAGACTTTGAGGGAGTTGAGGAGAGTTGGACGAAGGTTGAGAGGCGCTGGCAGAAGTCGGGCCTGGATTGTGACAAACTTAATTTGACGGACCATTATGTGGTCTATCAATCAGCAATCACCTGTAAGAAGGCAGTATTCCTGTATAGAAGATTGCTGCTGCACAGAATCGAACAGCTCAGCTTTTCTGGACTGTGGACAGATTGTGCAATCCAATCTGTCTTCAGTCTGGAAGTGCTTTTCTCAAGAATGGTGTGAGGAGTTTGCTCAATTCTTTGCAGATAAGGTTGCCACAATCAGGTCTAGTATCCACTTGTCCCTCCCTAGTGGGAGTTGTGGTGGTCGGCAGGAGATGTCAGACACCCAGTTTGTGTGGTTTGACTTCAGCTTTCCCACAGTCAGTGACATTGTGATGATCATCCAGTCATTGCGTATGACCAACTGTAGTTTGGACCCATGCCCCTCACGCCTCCTAGTGGGCTGTGTGATAAAATTGGACCAGTCCTTGCTGAGATAGTCTGGAGGTCTTTGAAGAGGGGATCTTTCCTGATCCTCTTAAGAGGCTGTGGTTCGGCCCCTTCTAAGAAGTCCTCCTTGGACCCGGATGGTCTGGCTAACTACAGGCCTGTCTCTAACCTGCCCTTTGTGGGTGAAGGTTATTGAGAAGGTGGTCGGCGTCGCAGTTGGATGATCATTTGACCAGCCACAATGTCTATGACTCTCTCAGTCCAGATTTAGGAAGAGACATAGTACCAAGACAGATCTTGTCCAGGTACTAAATGACCTCCTAATAGCGAGAGATCGAAGGACCCATTCCATCTTGGTCCTTCTTGATCTCTCTGCAGCATTTGACACCGTGGACCATGGTGTGCTATTGGAGTGCCTGCAGTTTATCTGTGAGCTGTCTGGTACAGTCTTCAGTTGGTTTTGATCTTTTCTCAAGGATAGGACTCAGAGAGTGGTGTCAGGATTTTTCCTCGGCATCACTTCCCTATCCTGTGGGGTGCCTCAAGGCTCCATTTTGGTGCCCATGTTGTTTGTGGTGTATACTGCCATTGGGAGCGATTATTAGGTGGTAGAGCTTGAGTTTTCACTGCTATGAAGATGATACTCAGCTGTACATGTCCTTTGTCTCCAGCCAAGATGCTGCCGTTTCGGTCTTTAACAACTGTCTCGCCAAAATCCAGGATTGGATGAATGTGAGTTGGCTGCGGTTGAACCCAGAAAAACTGAAGTGTTGGTTGTGGACCCAGGTCACCAAGAGGCGGGTTTGCTGGCTGGATTACCTTCAGGTTTATGGCTTGGGGTGTTCAGCTAACTACCTCAGACCAGGTGCAGAACCTGGGCGTTGTGTTTAATGACTGTTTGACACTGAAATCTCAGGTGTCGGCAATTGTCAAAGCCTATTTTTACCACCTGAGAATATCGCCTGGATGAAGCACCTAGTTCCTTCCGACGATCTTCCAACTTTGGTCCATGCCTTCATTATCTCCCGCCTGATTACTGCAACGCCTTTACCTGGGGTTACCGACTTGACATCCACCGCTTACTAGTGCAGAATGCGGCAGCCAGGCTATTGACTGGTTCATCTAGGGCCGGTCATATAATGCCTTTGCTCCCTGGACTGCATTGGCTGCCAATATGCTGGTGGATCACCTTCAAGGTCAGTTGCTGACCTACAAGGCCCTACATGATCAGGGACCTGGTTACCTGAAAGATCTCCTTTATCCCTACTGTCCCTCCCGCCTCTCTGATCAACTGACGAGGGATTGCTAGAGATTCCCAGGGTTCATTTAAAGACATCTGGGGCCAGGTCCTTTAGTTTTATGGCCCCAACCCTGTGGAATTCTCTACCTCGCCAGGTGTGAGATTGCCCGACTGTCCAAAGCTTTAAACTAGCATTAAAATATTTATTTTTAGCCTAGCATATAATGATTTTTAAATGTCACTGTCGTGAAATTTAATTGATACATCATTTTAATTATTTATTTATTGATTTATTTTATTATGTCATGTACAGGCGCCTTGGCTTTAGAAAGGCACTTTTTTATAAATACAGTTTGATTTGATAAAACACCATTCCCTTTTAACATATGAATTACAGCCTGCCATGTTCCTCATTCAGAACAACACTTGCTTCTAAATAAGTACCTTCCCAAGAGATTCTTTAAAAAGCAGAAACATTTTTTTTCACACACCAGTTAATAGGTAAACACCTGTACAACTGTTAAACCATTTTCTAGTGATAATGCAACCACGTTATGCCTATAACATTTTCCCACATTAACTTACTGGTCTCACACAGGTATCTATAATTCTGATCTTGGTTTGTGAAACAAGCAGTCTAGGCAACGAGTCTCTGTGAAGTGCGATAGAGAGGATATGTATGTTGAAATAAAAAACTTGAAGTCCATGAGGCCGATGAATAAATGTCTGGAAAGTACATACCAAAGGCAGGTACCTCACCCGAGCAGCTTTGCACCTGCTGAGAGGTGACACCAGCTGGTATTCACTATGGCTGGCCACCTGTCCATGGCTCTGCCCCCCATGGTGCACAGGTTCATGGGGGGTGACAGGGCAGAGCTGTGGACCCAGGCAGGCAACCAATCGGATGCCCATCCTGGGTCCCAGAGTGGATCCCTTGTGCTGTGGGAGTGGGGTGCATGGGAGGGCATGGATCTGGATTTGTACAAACTACAGGCACATACTCAAATGGCTGATCCCAGCCCTCTCCATTTGCCTGGTTGGCTGGGGCAACATGTAGGCCATCTCCCTGTCCTGCTGTTGCTGGCAGAAGTAATCTGTGGGGGCACGCACTGCGTACTGCAGGGTCCCCACTGAAGAAACCTGTACCCCTATGCTTGGCACTGCACGCTTTTGTGAATGGCACATTTTTATTTTATTTTATTTAAACAGCAGTTTGGAAAACCTTGAACCATAGGCTCATTTACAAAGGTACCTTGTCACAGTAAGACAAACCAAAATACACAGTATAGCAGTACAACACATAAGTATAACAGTAAATTAAGACATAGATACAAACAAGCTGGTACAGGTAGGATGGATGCAAACATGTTGCCCTTAACAGCTTAGTAATAAGCTTTGTCATAAGTATTGAGTGCGGCTTTGACTAGCGGCAGTTACAGCATCGGTGTTAATAAAGGTGGTTACGTGAGGAAGTTTTGAAGCACGATATAGTTGGAGCTTCAGAGATGGAGGGGGCAGTGTGTTGAACCAGGAGGGGGCCCTAAAAGCTGAAGGCTCTTGTCATGAGAGGTCCTAGCTCTAGGGATAATAAGAGAGGTTTTCCCAGAGGTCCCGAGTATGAACTAGTGGACAGAACGGCGATGGTGGTGGTCAATTCTGGTGGGGAAAGCCCAAGGAGGGTCTTTTTGTAAGGGTACAGGTAAGATATTTGAGGTGCTCATAGAGATCAAGTACCAGCGCTTTAGCATACAGTAGACAGGTGTGTGTCATCCTAGGTGCTCCAGTAATTAACCTGCAGGCCTTATTCAGAGTAAAGGAATTTTATGGAGTGTGTTCTGATCAGCAGCACCATACACCAGCAGTTCATAGTCCACTAGGGACAGGATAGAGGAGGTGATCATGAAGTTGAAGAGCTCCAGGGGAGGCAGTGTTTATACCGACGTAAGATGCCCAATCGGATATTAGTGGCAGTGGCTAGGGCAGCGATGTGTCCATGGAAGGAGAGGGAGGGTCAAAATGGATCCCTAGGTATTTATAGGAGCAAACTTGTTCGAGTGGGAATGAGGACCCAGAGTGAATGAGGAGTTTGAAGTTGCAGGACTTGTTTTGGGGATAAGTGAAGAACATGGTTTTTGTTTTTAAGATTTATCACCAATCTGTGTTCCTTGAACCAGCCCTCAGCTTCAGTGAAGGACTTCTGCAGCGAGTCCTGGAGGGCAATAGGGTTATGACTTGAGGCAAAGATGACCGCATCACCAGCATAACAGAATTTTCCTGAGCAAGAGCGTGGAAGGGTGTTAAGGTAAAGGAGAATAGTAAGGGCCCAGAATGGAGCCCTGGGGAACCCAGAAAAGATGGAACAGATGTCTGAGTAGGTCCCATTAATTTTACATGCTGTGGAGCGGTCAGACAGATAACTGGTGCACCAGGAGATAGGCCCAGCAGCAAAACCAGAGAGGCTAAGGGCATCAAGAAGGAGGGGTGGAGACAGTGTCGAAAGCTTTCAAGAGGTCAATGAAGACAGCACCAGCCAGAGAACCAGTGTCTAAGGAGGAGGAGAAAGTTGTAGAACTCTAGGAGGGCTGTGTTGGTACTGTGGCCCGCTCTGGAAGCCATGCTACTCAGGACAAAGGACATTGTAGGTGGAGAGGTAGTCAGAGATTTGAGAGGCCACCCTTTTTCCAAGGCCTTGGAGAGAGAGAGACTGAGATCGGTCGATAGTTTCCAGCTACAGTCCTATCACCACCTTTAAAGATAGGGGTGACAGTGGCGACTTTCCAGGCAGTTGGAACCTTCCCAGGCAAAAGAGAGTGGTTGATGAGGCATGTGATCGGGAAGGACTGTGTCTAAGACCAGCCAGCCGTGAGGATACACGGATCCAGGGTGTCACTGCCTGTACTATTACTCTTGAGGGCAGTGACAAGGTGCAGCCTAAGTTCTTGGGCAGAAACAGGCGGAGGAGAAAATAAGGGTGAGAAAGATTTATGGCAGGTGCTGGGGGAGGAGGTCAAAAATTTGTAGGGAGGATAGGGCTAAGGTCAGTGAATGAGGTGTTGAGGTGGTTGGCTATGAGGGCTGGGTCTGAGGAGATCACACCATTAATGTTGATCTGGGTGGGTGGGGAGTGTGCACTCCATTTAACTGTTCAATGTTATCCCAGAAGGTTCTGGGATTCCCCATGAGGCAGTGAGTGAGGACCGATAGTGCTCAGACTTGGCCTTTCTGATGGCCAGTGCACTTGTTTCGGCAGCAGCATATAACCGCCTGTCATTGGGCAGGCCAGTCTCAGCAGGTGCCATAGGTTGTCCCTATGTTTGAGCTAGTGGATCAGCTGGGGTAACAGGGGCATTCTTCCTTTTAGAGCGGCGGGGTCAACACATGGTGCAGGCACAGCCCGACACACACCCAGACCACCCACGTGCGGCGCACTGGCATGCGTGCCATTTGTGAATGCCACCAGGGTCTGTGGGACCCCCGCACAACAACATTCCTACTTAGAGATGCCTATGCACCGCACTTATGTGGTGCTACAGGCATTGTGTATAGGGTCCCATATGTTCAGGACCATGAAGAGAAGATGAGTCAGAAGAATCTTCTTCTTTCATTTGTACCACGAAGAGATGGTGGTTCTTCTGACTCATCTTCTCTTCGTGATCCCTACTCCCATTTCAACTTTTGCACCATTTTAGCAGCAGCCTAGGGATCATTGTATAGATACGCTTGTCCATTCCACACCAGTGTCAATTTCACTGGTAAAAGTAGCTGGTGGATACTTTTCTGTGCTCACAGCGCCCCACAGATCTGTTCAAATCCATGGTTGCCTTGTGTGAGTGCTGTAGGATAGCTTTGAAAAATATGAAGATGCCTGCTTCTCTATAGCACACAGAGTAGACTTTGTGGGCTTCTGCCAGGGTTCTGTCTCTGTCTCCTAATCCTGTCCACATGACCATGAAAATGATGGCTGCAACACTGTCTGCTTGTGTCCATCAGGGAGTGAGTCAATAGGCTTTCTCGATGGAGATGCCCTGGTCCGCTTCAAAGAGAGACTCAGGATTTGAAGCAGGAATCCAAGGGCAAACTTTGTGGCTTTCCCCTGCCTGCTATGGTAAGCTGATAATCCAAATATTTTGTTATTTGAGCTTGATTGTCTAAGGTCTCAAGGCACTTTGACCAGCCCTGAGGTCGCATCCTGAACTTTCAAGAAGGACCCTCGGTTCTTGCATGGATTGTTCCATATTGTCCATTTTGGTTTCAGGGTTGAGACTCTGGGTATTAATTTATCCAGCTTCTTGCCTATCTCTTGTACAGTTCATACCAGCTGCCCCAGAGTGTGATTTATGGTGCTGTCACCTCGCTGGAGCTCAACTCAACTGTGTCTGGGGCTGCCTCATGGCACTGAGGGCTGGTATCTTTAGTTGCTAAGGGTTTAGACTTAAAAATATCTCCAGAAGGATCTGAATTCTTTGGTTTGACCATCTCATTGCTCACTCAGTCCGTGTAGCAGTCAGCTCTGGTACATAAAAAGTAGATACATTTAGAAAATAACAAAATTAATTTCAGTATTACAGAATCTGTCCTGGAGTCAAGCAGTGGAGCATTTGCTATCTTGAAATGTTATGTTATGCCCCTCCCACTGCCACTTAGTACGGTCTCATCTTCAGCATGTTATTTGAAGATCACCAGGAAGGTAAATGTTTTAGGGATTTTCAATTTTCAGATGCACTTAATTTAAATTGATAGCATTAGCATTCTACATTAGATGAAATAGTGTAAATAATTTAGAATATTACATGCTCAAACTCATGATCACTCACTATTTCAGATCAATGCCGTTCAAATGCTTTTTCTTAACAAGGGCGTTGCTAGTAAGTTGGCCATTTCATAACTTGCTAACAGAGTCCAGCATATCCCTCCTATAACTGCCCAAAAAGGGCTTATGATGTTTTCAGTTTTTTTTTTGTTTTGTTATTCAGTTTAAAGCAGCTGTGCATGTTATGGTGACAAATTTTGACCTATATTTTATACTGTTTTAGAGTTCCTAGTTTTCTTGCCTTATAATATGCCCTTTTCCCTAATTTGAATCCTGCTTTAGCACTTGTTTTACATTTAAAATACTTAAATAGACAGCTCCATTTAATATTGCAATCCATCATGTTTTCATGGTTCTTTTCAGCTGTTTTTGATCACCAATTGTTTAACATTATATTTCTTCAAACTAAGGTAAAATAGCAAGTGACAGATGTTGCTCATTAACCTTATGGGATGACTAATGCCAAACACAGCTGAAAAGAATGACGAAAACCTGGGCATAACCATGTTAAAAGTATTGCTTCTTTATTATTTTAACTGTAAAAAAGTAATAAAGCAGATTCAAAAGAGAAAGGGGTGTCTTACAGGACAGGAGGTGAACAAAGGCACTGCAAAATAGAACAAAAGGGTGTAGGTCAGAATTTGCACACCATGCACTGCTTGTTTTAAATATGAGTCTGGTTTCAGATTTCAGACTGAAGTATGGATAAGCTTAGCTACCACATAACGGTAACTTTTAATCAGCAAAGTCCTACTCTATTACTGGTTGTAATTGAAAATATGTATTTAACTGTTTAGTGCACATACTCAGTTATTGAAAACAAAATGAATAAATAAATCCTATATTTTATTATTTTAGCCCACTAGACTGGGCTGAAGTCTGACGAATTTCCTCTTTTCTTGCCAAACCATTTTCAAGCTTCATTCTTTTTGATTTATATTTTTCAGCTCAGAAGGATCACCTGATAGTTGAGAAACAATTTAGATATAAATTAAAAGAAAAAAATCAAAGTACCAATATGCTGAGCAGCCAAGGTATGGACGCCTCATTTTTGTATAATAAAAGACACACATTAATGCTTAACAGTGTACATGCCATGCAGATCCTGCATAATACAGACATATACATGCATGCAAGTACACATATATACCTTTAAAAGTAAACAAGCATAAGCCACACAATACACAAACTCAGAACTTTTAATCTGATCAGTTCCTGCAATTCGCCTCTGGAGTCAGCATGATCTTTATTAAATTTGAAATAACATTTTCTAAGTTTCCTTCAAACCTCAAAGTCTCAGTTGGAACTGTTCAAGTTTTCTGCAGCATAGAACTTCAACAATTGCTGTAGTTTTATCACTAGCATCAGCAATGGCATCTAACAATTTCTCTCATACTACATAAACTGTAATTTACGTAAAATTATTAAGGAACTTTAATATTCAGTGAGGATGACACCTTGAAATGTATCTTCCAGTAACTACCTCTACAGTCTTTCACACAACCACCTAATGTGTCCAATCTGATTGTCAGGAGCAAACTTATACCTGACCAAAACAACACAACACTAGGTGGCACAAGAGCCTGCAGTCATTCTAGATGTAAGACATTTGAGCAAATTTCCACTTCAAATATTATCAACACCCTCAAAACAAAACATTCAACATACAGGGAATTACACATGTGCATCTCAGACCATTGTTTATTACATTCACTGCAAGAAGTCTCCACAAACAGGTTATGTGGCAGAGACCGGACAGCTTTTTGAACTCAAATGAACTCACACAGACATGATATTAAAATAAAAAAGAGTGAAAAGCCAGATGGAGAACATTTCTATCAGTCCAATCACTCCATCTCTGACCTCTCTGTCCTGGTTTTCAAAGGACATTTCAAAACACACAGCAGAGATGAGCATTTGAGGTCAAACTCTTTTTCTTCTGAATATGGTGGACAATGGTATGAATGTAGAAACTAGTTTCATGTCCCATTACACTATTTAAAGTGCTCCTGCTTTTTCTGGTTTCAAGTACAACACATAGACAGGTATTTGTTTTATGTTTCTAATATGCTTATATATAAAATGGCTCTAGCTAATCTATATAAGTATGTATAGGTTTGTTTTAACTGGTGAGTGGTGATTCCATGGGCTTTATATTCACACATGCAGAACTAATATTTCAACTGCCTAGCCCACAGAGACAGACAGACAAGGCAGACACACACACACACATACACTCGCCAGTTTCTATTTAGTAAGACATTTAACATTAGATAATTTAGAAATCTACATCTACATAACATTCCTTTTGTGACATTTAACCTACACTGAGCTAGAGTTGCAATGATATTTTCTTAGCTCTGGTTGTGTTTCTCATCTAATTATTTCCTAATCTGTCCCATTCATGTGTAAAATGTTTTCTTTGTTGTTCATGGTACTTAAACATGAGATCTTTTAAGCAACCTGTCATTTTTCTTCTGTAGAAGAACTCTATAGGTTTGAAAGCTTAAAGATTTTCTGTAAATCTCTGTTGCTCCAATAAAAGGTATCAAAATCATGTATTTTGTGCAATTAAATACATTGTAGTGAGAAAGAAAACATTTCTGCACTGCAGATTCAACCCAGGTCCCTTATCCACTACTGTTCTAGTAACTTGTAGCTCTACCACACAAACTCTATCACTAACATTAGCAATGACAGCTAACAATTTCTCTCATATAGTAATACATAAATTGTATTAAGAATGAAAAAGTGTTCCACACTGGTAATCAAACCAAGATGCATACCTCTACTGTTCTGGTAGCCTATAGCTCTACCACTAAAACTCTATCACTAACATCAGCAATGACATTTCTCTCATTCTACATAAACTGGAGTAAGAAAGAAAAAAAAAATGTTCTGGACTGAGGATTAAACACGAGGCTGTCTACCCACTACTGCTTGGTACCCTGCAGCTCTACCATTGTACTCCATCACTTCCCTACCATCACATCACCAGTCACACTACACCTCCATCTCCAAATACTGGTTTGGATCCTTTCCTCATACCTTTCCTTACTCCTCTTACCCATCCACCTGCCTCATGCTCCCTCCACTCAGAGATCATCACACTTTATCCATCCCCATCCCTGCTCCTCTGCTAGGCAATTGGCCTTTTCCTATAGTCTTTCCTCACTTTGGAACCTGTTTCCCTCCTTCAACCATCTCTCCTCCTCCCTGGGCTTCCTCAGGCATCAGCTGAAACTTTCTCTCTGCCTCCTGCACCTCTCACCACTCTTTCTGATGCCTCCTCTGACTGGATCCCTGCTTTCATGTGTTGGTCACCCTTCTGGTTTCTTCCTAGCCTGTCTCCAAGTTCCAGTACCCTCTACCTGTGCACTACCATCCCTCCCTGCACAAGTATCATTGTAGATATTTTAATACTGCTCACTTGCCTTGCTTCTTATTTTGCATTGTAATGTGTTTATTACCTGTACATTGAATGCACTTTAATTATACTGTGTTTTGTGACTGTGTGCTCTCTTATTGTATTCTCCTGTACCCTTTCCTCTGGTCACACCTGGAATAAGCCTCCACTCAGTGTGTCTCTCCCTGTTACTAATTTTCAACTAACTAACTAAACTAACCAACTACCAGTTACTAACTAACATTCCTTGACAAGAGATACTTTGTGTTGCAAGGACATCCAGCAGTAACAGCAGACTCCCTACATAGCTGCAGTGGATTTTAATAATTAACAGTCTGTCAATCTGAAGTAATGTTTCCAAGTTGCTTTCAAACCTCAGCTGGAACTTTCAAGTTATCTGCAACATAGAAGTTCAGACCCTACTGAAACTCTATTACTTGCATCAGAAATGAAATCTAACAATTTCTCTCATACTATATAAACTGTAGTGAGAAAGAAAAAATGTCCCACACTGGGGAGCGAACCCAGACTTGTGTAGGTCTGAAACTCTATACCAAGGCCTAAGCACCCTATCACTGACATCATGCAGCTGAATCATTCACACTAAATGTACCTTTGAACTTGACTAAATGCAAAAAAAAAAAGTACAATGACCACAATAGACACTTACAAACTACTCTTGTTGGTGCCTAAAAATGACAATTTGAGAGTTGCATGACAAGAAAAAAGGATTTTGAATCCATTTTTCCAGAAAGTACTTAGACATTTGCTTTTGAGGGTAAGTGTGAAACAATTTTTTCTTTTGCTTAGTTTTATTTGTAGTATTGTTGTTGGGTTAAGTTCTAACCCTATGCTAAACACTTTTCTAACATAACTTTCCTTTCACCAGGGTCCAGCTTATTTTGAATCTGGTTCTTTTTAGCCACAATATTATATGAATACATCATTTTGCCATTTTAAACTGGCTAGGCCTATTTCTTAGTTTATTAATTATCTTCCCAGGAGCCACCTGGATTTAGATTCACATGGGAAGTGCCTTCTAGTCCCCATGCACACATTTTATTTTGAAATATAATATTTGGATCTTAGAGACAGGAAGAGTTAGGTCTCAAATGAAGGAATTGCCTTGAAGGGGCACCAGGGAACAACAGAGCAGACTGGATAGAATAATGGTCTTTTCTGCTGTCATCGTTCATGTTTTAAAGTTTCTGCGCTTAATAGTTTGATTCAATTGGAATCAATGGAACCAAAACTTCTAGAATTAATTTGAGATAACTTTCTTAAAAATAGTTTCTGGAGATGACATCTTAACCTCTGCTGGGAGGGAACTTGTTTGGAGGACAGCTGCCATGTAGAAAACAATCTTTCCCCAAATTTCAAAATTACCACCACTCCCATTGTGACAGAGCTACACTGGTGACCACAATATCAACCAGTCCCAAATTGAACCAGCCAAATCTGTGACTACACCCCTCTAGTACCACCTTGGCTATCCTGTTTCATTCATGCTAACAAGCAGTCTAGGGAGTTTGTCTGGCTCTTATTAATTCATTCAAATTTATTTAGAACAGGCAGGTAAGAAAAGATAAATGACATAATCTAGCATCCAGCTTCAACCAGGTGTATGGTTATGGGAGATTGCAGAAAGTGAGCAGGTGCAGTTTTGTTGTGGAAATAACACAAATGAGAGAACATTATGAAAGAATAATTATGAACGACTGAGTTAAGCAGACACTCTTTTACTCAATAGAAACATACATAGAAACATAGAATTTGATGGCAGAATAAGGACTGCTTGGCTCACCCTAGTTTGCCCATTTCCTACCTAATGGATAGCTTCAGATCCTAGTTAACCAACAGCTTCCTTCCTCCTACCCCCACTAAATTGCCTTATGTCTGGGGTCAATGGGTGGAGGATGTGTGGAACAGCTTACCACAACTTGTGATTACTAGCCCTACACTAGTGTCTTTTCATAGCCAAACCTGACATTCACATCAAGGTGAATACAACTGCTGAGAGGCAGAGGACAGTCACTATAGACTTTACTGTCAGCCTTGCTATCTTATTCACTAAATATAAAGCAGATCATTAACCTGGGCACCTCCCAGTTGCCTTATGGGAAAGGTGTCACTACCTTCACTGCCATTGGATCCCCATAGATGTTATTGGTGGATTCTGAGTTCTTTTCTTCTCACTAATGAGGAGGGCTAATTACCCAGAAAGAAATATTGTGGTTCCTCCACCTGCCCACCTCTCCATTGTGGTCATGCCTCCCACACAAATGCAGCAGTTCCTGCCAACAGCATATACAGTATTTGTCAGTCAATAATGATATCTGGTGTAAAAGCAAAACACAACTTTATTACAAAACACTGGCTCTGGAAAATAAGTGATTAGTACAACAGCTTTTCAGGTTCTTGGAGCTATTTGTAGGTTTCTAGGGGACCCTGACATTTACCCATTTGGTGCCCTCTATGTGGGGTGACATCACCACACTATCAAGGCTGCCTTTAATCCAGACTAGGTGCAGCTTCTGCATACAAGGGTGCAGCACAGGTTTGGATGGACCTTCTGTACTGGAAGCCTCTATCATTTCTCACTTGGTACCAGGCTTATTGCCCATAAACTCTTGTAGTGTTCCCCTACACAGTTCCTGGTTACTCAGGGTAGAAGCAGTATAGGCTTGTTAAATGTTGCAATGAGTTGACTGGTGGTGGTGCACTTTATCTGAAAGGAGGAATGTGCTCAAATAAACAATCCCTCAAAAGCCATGCAATAGTTTTATGGCAACTGAACTTCAAAATTAAAGTTATTTGTAAGCTGGGACCTGATGGCCCTTGTAAATACAACCTTCAAAATAACACTTGAATTCCACTAGAGCTGGGCAAGCCCATATTAGTTACAGTTCCACAATCAGATGGCTTCTTCTGGTGCTGCAGGCCTCTGGGATTCCAGTCTCCCATGGTATACTGGATCAGCTGGCACTCCCCTTGAGGTTCCTCCACCTCTTTCAAATGCTGGCTGGTCCTGGAGGTTCAACTGGCTCTCACTCTCTCTTGACTTCCAAGGCCCAGGACTGACCCATGTGTTGTGGCTTCTGAACCCTTATGGCAGTAGCCTGACACTTGGCAGTTAGTGCCTGCTACAGGACCTACCTCTAGCAGCCCTGGCATAGGTTGCTTCAGTCCTCACTGTCTCTTCAGTGTTACTCATGCAGGCTAGCATGCATATACTGCTCCTTTTGTTACAAGGCTCAGTAACTTCCTTCTCAGGTTTCACAGACACAAGTCTTGAAATGGCACAGCTTGAATGCTATCTGAGCAACAGGTCCTGTCTCACTAAGATCTTTCTCAGATCTGCCAGCCTCCAGCACAGTCCCTTCATATAGCAACAGTTAAGGGACAATTCTTATTCTTCCACAGTGATGTCACTCACAGTTCAAAATGCCAAATAGGTCCAAGGAAGGGTGCTAGAATCCACTGTTCTGCCCTCTCCAAGTGGCTTACAGGAACTTGCTATAGCTGGTAACCTCTCTGAGTGACTATTCCCAGGGGTTGGGGTCACAAGATCATGGGTCCCATTGTGTCCTGGGGCATTGGCCCTAATAGGTCTCTTTCTGAGTGCTACTGCCATTGTCCACAGTTCACATTCCCTGGTTTAGGTGACAGGGGTGGCTGATGGTTCCAGTAAAGACAGGGCATCAGCCCAGTCAGGGCATCAGCCCAGTAAAGTCTTCATCACTGGTGGCTGTCTGCCTTTGATGTACAGTCAGAACCAAACAGCTGCATGGTGCAGAAGGCGCTGAAAAGTTAGAGCTCCATAGCTCTTGGCGGTCCCCACTGCATGACAGGAGTTCTGGAGGCCCTCGGAGCTACAATATGGCCAGGTAAGTTCCATGCCTATGAAGGGGAGTTACATTGTATATGAAAATAATGAATCTAATGCAATGCAATCAATTCACATTTTACATGGAACAAGCAATTGACTAGGTACACTAATTACGTGGCTACAGAATGTATAATAATCTGACAAACATCATCAAAGAATACTACAGAATTAGGGTTAATGCAAACTTGCATGTTTACCATCACATCCTTCTGCATACACTGAATCCAGTATTTATTTATTGTATTTATTTGAACTTTTAACTGGGAGGACACACTGGGCAGGAAATACCCATTTTCAAGTGTGACCTGGGGCAATAAACCAGCACACAAAATGAGTAACAACATTAAAAAATACAGTAAAATATTAATCAATGCAATCACATTTAACAAGATTTAATAGGTGCTGTTTATACTAAGATTTAAAGGTAAATGCTGATATGCTGTCCTAATACCTTTTGAAATGGAGTTTCAGGTTTTAAACCGTGGAATAAATAGACTCTTTGTCCCAGGGATGTCCTTCAAAAGGGAACTCGATGACTTGATCAATAGAGGAGCATAGCAATAGTTCAAATCTTTGTCAATCAACAATATTAACCAAAAAGCAGGTGCTGGGAAATTGTGTAGTTTCCATTAAAGTAGGCCTTTATAGAATGTTAACCTGGGGTCCAATGATAAGCAGTTCAGGTTGGGATAATGACAAAAGAATGTGCCCATGGAAGAACTTCCAGAACAAATCTTCATGTTCTGTTATAAAGGGTTCTGATTCTGGGTAGAACATTGTCAGTAAAAGATCCATGCATTAAATGTTTATGATCGATCAACAGTAAGATTAGCTTTTAAACAGCCAGCTTTTTTGTGTTGCAAGGCTAAAGCAGAATTTAAAGAGCTCCTGACACCATTAGAAACAGTTGAAACAAATGTGAGATTTAGACCCAGTTCAGTCTTTATTTCCTACATTTTCTACAATTGTTTCCCTTTTTATGTTGGCTTGCACTTGCGCACCAGTAACATATTGCATTAATAACAGATTTGGAGGCGCGATCACTGTTAGGCGAATTCAGGGCATGCATCAGTAGGTGTGTCCCTCATTCCCCAATAGGCCAGCAAGCAGGCACCACATCAAGAATACATAATGTGGTGAGCACATATAAGAAATGGTTTGCTGCAATGAGAGACAAGCTGTCAGCAGCAGCACCATCTACCCTCCCTACATGCCTTTCCTGGCGAAGCCCTTCACATAAACATGGTGGTGCTGACTGCTGCCACATGGAGAACCAACTTCAGGGGTGCCCAGTCCCCTGTTGGCAAGCCCCAACACACTTCACTTGCCAATGGGGAGCCCCTCCCCATCGGCATAATCCCCCCCAATTTAGCGTGTACCAAAGGTGCCCAATCCTCTCAGCATCATGCCCCCTTCCCAGATTAATTTGCTGATGGGGAGCCCACTCCCCATCGGCATAATGTTCCCCCATTGTTGTGTGCCAATGGGGTGACCAATCCCTCATTGGCTGCAGAACTCCCCAAAAAAACATTCAGGAGGCACGCTGGAGCCCACACCCAGCATGCCAAATGCCCCTATAAAACAAAAGCGGACCGCAATGTTTTTATTTTACAACCTGCAAACCAGAAAACAGGTCCTCATCGAGCCCAGTGGCCCTCCCCAACCCACACCCACCCTCTGCGCACTCTGCCTCCCCACATCCCCCTCACCTCATACTTCACCTCTGGAGCATGGTGCGATGATCTTCGTGGACCAGGAACACGTCTGCACTCTTCAAAGCTGATCGCGTACTGAAGAAATGCTGGTAAGCTGCAAGTGGCATAAATAGTTTATTTTCAAATTTGGTGCATATCTCAGCCATTTTGGGAATTTTGGCACAATTTTTCAACATGGGGCTAGTGGGACCCCTCCTCATGAATTCAGTCACTGTCATGGCATTATTCAGTCCCAAGGTGATTTCCGGTCACTGTGCAGAATCACCTTTTGGGACTGATTAACAATGACAGTGCCACTGTTCATGAGGGGGCTCTCAAAACGTCTATAGTTGCAAATTTGTGAAAAAAATCAAAAATTGTTGTTTTATGACCGCGTGCTATTTCCACGTACACTCGAATCTTTGTGAATTTATAATATTTTAAATTGACATTTTCCACACCTTCTTATGAACAGTGCAGCTGTCATTTACATATCCCTGGCCAAAATGTGTTTTGTGAGAATAGCACAGTCGCCTGTAAAATCAGTTTTGGGACTGTTTGAGAAAATGACAGTGACACTGTTCATGACAAAGATCCTAAAATGCCTATGTTGAAAATTTGGTGACGAAAGTCCATAAAATGACTGTGTTAAAGCGTGCGTTGCACAGTTTCCATGCACCTTTTAACTTTGCAAATTTGCAATATTTTCATGCCAGATTTCCAACACTGGCATTTTTCCACTCCTTATGAACAGTACAGCTGTCATTTTACAGCTTGCCCAAAATGTATTTCTGCACCAGTGGCACACAATGGCATGGTCGCTGTGGGAAATCAGCTTTTGGAACAGATTAACAAAATCAGTGTCACTGTTCATAAGGGAGGTCCCAAAATGCCTGTGTTGAAAATGTGTCTAAAAAATACCAAAATATTACAAATTCACTCTTTGCTTTGGTATTGTGAGCTGTATTTATTCACTACATGCATTGTATTACTGCAATCAGCAGTTTTTAACTTCTATTGGTGGAGGCTTTCTCTGTTGCACGGGTCACTTTAAATTTACACAATCTTCTGGTTTAAAAGGGACCTGAAAGCAGGGTTGGATATGATCTGAAGAAGACCACTTATTGGTTGATATGTAGCGTATCTGGTAGCTTTGCACACAGTTTGAGCAGGGGCTTGGTGGCATGAGTGTTTGGTGTTCTTCCGTGTTCTAAGGATAAAACTTGATTTACCTTTACCTGGAGCAGGATTTATTTGAACATTTGCAATCCATGTTGTATTTTCTGGCAATTTGAAGGTTTTTGCCATAATGCTGTTTGCATGTCGCCCACTTACTGTTTATATATCTTTGCTGCAAGCACTTTATGGACCTTTTCTTTTGAACTACTTTTGGGTTTCTTGTCTGCATTTCATCTATCATTGGGTGAGATCTGTGCTGCTTTAGTCATATGTGTGATTATTTATGTTTTGTACTAAATAAATAGTTGAATTGTGCTGACCCGATGTTTTTCAAAGTTTGTATCTTATCAACCAATCCTGCAAAATATCAGAATCAATCTGAAGTGCAGAAGTTTGTAACAATTGTATGTTTACTCTTAAAAACAAAACTGCTTCATCAGCATAGAAAAGGTGTTTTAGGACAAGTCATTGATAATGAAAATAGGGGGTCCAGGAGAAACCCTTCTGGTACACCTAAAAGCCACCAATTCAGGATATGACAAAATCAACATCACTTTAACCACTGTACTATATGCTATAGCTGCTGTAATCACTAAACCAGTTTAAAATGCTGATTGACATATGTAGCCCTCTAGTTTATACAAGAATAATGTGTGATCTACTAAACCAAAAGCCTCAGATAGGTTGATGTCTGGAACACCCACATGTTCACCAAGCGTACAGTGTTAATTAAAGTCAGTAAAATCCAACAAAGCAGTGAGTGCTTTTTTGTTATAGAACCCAAGCTGGGTCTCAGAAAATAAACAATACTTATTTAAATAGTGAACAAGTTGATCGTGAATAACCCTCTTTAGTACTTAAGATGATGGAGACTAAGCAGGGCTGGGATAGTAGTTATCAACAATCATAATACTCCTGGTTTTGTGAATCTGGGTAATATGGTCCTCTTTCCAAAGAATGCTGAAGATTTGAGAATGTATGTGTACATTTATTAATTTACTGATGTGTACAGCAACCTTAGGGTCTGCTATATTTAACAATCCAGAATCATGTCCATCAGGGGCCAACCTAGTATTTACATAGAGATAATGGATGAGCAACAGACAATGACCACGCTGTAATCACATTGAGTGGTTTCCATGACAACTAGGCAAACCTCAAGAGCACAACCAATGAGTCAAAGATGACCTCACAGTGATGACAAAGACAATAAAGGCAGAGTAAATGTTCAGTATTTAATTGATCTGGCAAATATACCAAGATCATAAATAAATAAATAAATAAATAAATAAATAAATAAATACTGTAAATAAAGCCTTTGGACTGAGGATGTCCCCCCTTTCAAGAAATATATATCTGCCACTGAGGCTATGTCACTGAGGGCCCAAGCGTGACAGCACTAGTCATCATTCAATGGTCCACTGAAGGTTTTATACCCTTAAATCTCATCTATTGTGCATTTAGGTACTGTAAGTACTCCCCTGATATGAAAAACAAAATGTAAATGCATGCTGAAATAGATCAATGCCACTACTAACTCAACTCAGTATGAAAAAAAAACAACTGCATGGCACTCAGAGAACAGAAATAAGTTGCAGACAAGGTAACTGCAAAAAATAAATGTATTAATCAAATCAAATGAACACAATGAGAAACACAGCTGACATATCCCTATATTTTACAAATCTCTTCTGCTTTAACTAATGACTAGTTGAAGCAGAAGAGATTCTAAAAATATCAAGGTGTTTCATCTATGTTTCTCAAGTCGAGTCTGTTTGATTTGATTAATACATTTTCTGTTTACTTTTGCAGTTACAGTACATTGCCTGCAACATATTTATATCATCTGAGTTACCTGCCGTTGTTTTGAAGGCACTTCACTGCTTCCTTCCCAGACTGCATGTAACCTGCGGTAGTCTTACAAGCAAGCAAGCAAACTCATGAATATGCATCCTCTCATGAGGGAGCAGGCCCATGACCCATTGCAAAGGAGTCTCTGTTGCGGCAGGGGAATGGTGCCAACTCTCTCAGCTCAGATGCAACAATGTGGACAGAACCTACTTCCAGCCCGGCCCTCAACTCCAGTGAACTGAGTTGGCTCCCAAACTCAGATCACCAGCATACAATGCAGTACAGTGCAGTGCATATCTGCTGCTTCATTGGGTAGCCTCAGTGGAACAGTTTTAAAATGTTGGTGATCAAGAAGGATGATGTAATCATTAACATTATAGCCTGCTGTGTGCACTATTTCTCTGTGTGAGGGGCAATAGCACATCTGTTTTGTCGTATGACAGTGTATTGACCAATTAGACAGAGACCGATGGATAAAGTCAAAATCTGATAGCTTTCTATCTATCTATCTATCTATCTATCTATCTATCTATCTATCTATCTATCTGTCTATCTATCAATCTATTTATCTACCTATCTTCTACAGAAGCATATAAGGCCCATCTTCTTGAAGGTGTAAGCAAGTAGCTTTGAAACCGCTGGGAGCTGTGAAGGAGAACTATATTGAACTTGCAATCTGCAGGAAAGCTCACTCTTGCTCAAATCTGAGGAGGTGTACTTTACTTTAAATTATACACTTGGTATTGCTTTGTGTTTTTTTTGAATCGAAGCAGTTTGCAATACTGCTTATGTACTTGTAGATGGGAGTTTAACTTTCAGAGGATTGAAATACTGCAAATTGGTTTCCTTGTGGATAGCTGGATTTTTGTCTACTAGTATTTTGGTGACAGTTTGTATCAAACTATTTTTGGTGCAGTGAACTATTTACTGGTGGCTGAGGATTTGCATTGTAAGGCCTGCAGTTTAGTGCAGGTTAATGGAGGTTTGTGTGTTTGATCCAGATAGTGCCTCAGGTGGTGGAAACTTGTTTCCTCTGATTGTCTTCAGAGCACAGAACACCAGGTTGTATTGAGTCTATTGAGTGCTTACAAAAAGGGTGACTCAATAGTGGTGCCTGCTCACAGGGCTACTAGATGGGGGAGGAATATGAATATAGTGACATCCTGTTGCTATATGTACAAGCATGAGGGGGTGAGCGCGATCAGTATGATGAGCAGAAGGGAGGAGGGTTTTGAGGTGTGAGCGTGGTGGTGGTGGGCTGCTGAGCTGGCCATGTGGAGTAGTGGGCTTATAGCAGGCTAGAGTTAGGAGGGTGCTGGGTTCGATACTGGGTGCATTGGTATTTTGCTCCGGTCCGGGATTTAATTTTTTGTTGTTTTTCAACCCCCAACATGCACCCTCCTGGGTTGAAAATCCTTTAGTAGGGGGTGTGGGGTGCAGTCCCATAAACAAAAAAATATATGTTTCGGTGCCATTTTGGTCTGCTCTGTGAGTGTACATTGTGAAACTGATTTTTGCTGATGTACACTTGCCCTAATGCGATCATCTTTCTGCGATCACCGTTATCACATAGAACCAGTTTACATCATAGGTATTGGTCTCAACTACTTTATTTTTCTCTGACTGTAATTGTTTTTGCTGGGTATATTATCTATTAAATTGTTGTGCAGGTTGTCTTGCAGAAAGGAGGCTAGCACTCACCGGGGTGGTGCAGGTTGTCTTGCTGAAAGGAAGGTCAGCACTCACCAGAGTGGTGGGTCAGAGTTCTAGCTGATTGTTTCTGGAGGACACAGGCTTGGTCCCACCCACCCTGCCCCTCACCGCCCACTCCAAGAGCATAATTTCCTTTATACCAGGGGTTCTGACATCACTTCCCAAGAGGGCAACAGGCATACAACTGTCATATCCTTAATAGCCCAGCACACTGCATAAAGGAAGGGAGAGACATGTGGGAGTGGTGCAATGCACTGGCTGTGGGGTGGCAGTCTTCTGGAGACCTTCTGGAGGCTATGATGCTGCCCTATTTGCAGGCAACTCTCTGCTTTGAGGGAGGAGGTTGCCCATCTCCCAGCTGACCTGGCAAGGAGTAGGGAAACCTCCTTCACCCAGGAACACCAGGGCCACCACCATCGCTGCCTCAGAGGTTGGCAAAAGAGGCCGATTGGACCACAGTGGGCTCAGGGAGGTGAGGAGTGGTGGAACAGAGGCACATCGCTCCAGTTGTACCTCCACAATTCATACACCATTCTGGCAGAGCATAGTTCCTCTATGGAGGGACCTGCAGTGGAGACAAGAAGGATGCTGGGCGACTCCCAGGGAAACCCACAGGAGGGTGGCATGGGACACCACAGGGGAAGGAAGCAGCTTCTGGTGGGGACTCAATTATTAGGGGGTAGAACTGCAGAAAGAAGGAGAGGGAGGTAGGTGCCTATCCAGCACCATGGCTTGGAGGGACAGGAATCAAATCCTCAGGATTGCGAGAGCAGCTGCATGGTAACCTCAGAGGTGCTGCTTGTCTATGGCATGGGTGAGGCTGGGTACTCTGCACCATGCAGTTCAATGAATGGTTGAAAAACTGGTGCAGAGCACAGGGTTTTGGCTTCACTGGGGACTGAGGTTCCACCTGGAGGATACAGGCCTATACTGGCATGATGGTCTGCATCGTCAGGAGGAACCAGGCTCCTAAGTAATAGGTTTAAATGCTTCACTGAAAGCTTTTAAACTAGCCAATGGGTGGGGCACTGATAAGAAGCAGGGAATTCCCAGCCTTCCCTCACAAAACAGAGTAGTTAGTAGGTAAACACCAAGGTGAGAGAGGTCGATAGGAGCAAGACAGGGGTAAATGGAGAAAAAGGCAAAAGCAGTAAGGGCAGGGATGGGGCAAAAGGGAAGGCCATCAACAAATGGAGGGCAATGAGTACCAATGCCCATAGTCTGGTAACCAGATTCCTGAACTAGTGGCCTTGATGGAAGAGGGATACCTGAATATTGTGGCAGTCTAGAAACATCAACATACCAGGGTACACAATCTACAGGAGGGACAGGGAGGGAAGAGGAGGAGGAGGAGTAGCTCTCTACATAAGGGGAGGGATCAAAGCAATGGAACTAAAGGGTAAATGGGGAGGTGAGGAGGCACTGTGGGTCATCTTGGAGACAGAAAATGGCACCATAATCTGCACAGGACTTGTATCGGAGCCCGTCTCAGGGAGAAAATGGACAAGGAAATGATAAAAGGCATTCTTAGAATGGCAGAAAAGGGAGATATTGTTGATGGGGACCTGAATATGCCAGATGTTAATTGGGGCACATTTGCTACAGCCACATCCAAGAGTGGGGTCATTCTCGATACCCTGCAGAGGGCATGCATCAGACAGCTAGTGTTGGAACCCACTCGAGAGGGAGCAGTCTTAGACCTGGTACTCTCAAACGGGGATTGAGAGAGGATCACAGATTTAGAAGTAGGTAGCCATCTGAGAACAAGCGACCACCAAACAGTGTGGTTCATGGTAAACACACCCGTAGAGTCAAGCCATTCAAAAGTGAAGGTACTGGACTTTAGGAGGGCTGACTTTGGCAAAATAGGTGCGTGCTAAGGAATGCACTAGCAAATGGGCAGGAAGGAGGGTGGAAGAACAATGGGGAAAAATCAAAACTGCCGTTACAGAGGCAACAAATCTTTCTGTGAAGCAAATGAACAAAACAAAACAAAGTAAAAACACGATGGTTCTCAAAAGAGGTGGTGGGAAGGTTGGGAGAAAACATAGCATTCAGAAAGTATAAGGAATCACAGAAGGAGAAGGACAGAGAATTGTATCAGTTAAAGCAGAAGGCGGGGAAGGCAGTCAGAATAGTGAAGGCCCAAACCGAGGAAAAGATAACCAACTCAGTTAAGAAGGGGATAAAACCTTTAATATGCACATCAGAGGGTGAAGGAAGACCAAGGAGGATAGTGAGGCTTAATAAAGAGGAGGGAAGGTGGGCAGAAGGTGACGGTTAAAAGGCAGAGATACTGAATGAATACTTTTGCTCAGTATTCACAAAAGAAGAGGGGAGGTACCTAAACCAAACAAGAGAAGCACTCTGGACCAGGGCTTGATACCAGTCCATTCACAGAAGAAAGGGTCCTGAAAGAACTCCTAAAACTCAAGGTGGACAAAACAATGGGGTCTGATGGGATTCACCCCAGAATTCTGAAAGAACTAAGAGGAGACCACTGACTACCCTTTTAACAAATCATGGGAGGATGATGTGGTACCCAAGGACTGGAGGAGGGCAGATGTGATTCCCTTTCACAAAAGTGGGAGCAAGGCAGAGGCAGGAAACTACAGACCTCAGTGGTAGGGAAAATTGTGAAATCACTCTGAAAGAAAGAATTGTTGACTACCTAGAGGCCAGCAGGGCGCAGGACCCAAAGCAGCATGGATTCTACAGCGGAAGGTCATGTCAGATGAATCTAATAGATTTCTTTGACTGGGTGACCAAAGTAGTAGACCAGGGAGGGCTGTGGATATGGCCTACCTAGACTTCAGCAAGGCATTTAACACAGTCCCACAAAGAATAATAAACAAGTTGGCCAGCCTGGGAGTTGGTCCCAAGCGGTAGCCTGGGTAACAAATTGGTTGGACAACAGGACGAGAGGGTAATAGTAAACGGATTACACTCTGAAGAAAGGGTGGTTACTAGTGGGATACTGCAGGGTTCAGTACTGGGACTGGTCCTGTTTAATGTCTTTATAGGAGACATTGCAGAGGGCTGGAAGGAAAAGTATGCCTCTTTTCAGATGACACAAAGATCTGCAACAGGGTTGATAAACAAGGGGGTGGAAAGGATGAGAAGGGACTTGGCAAGGTTGGAGAAATGGTCAAATGTATGGCAGCTTGGATTCAATGCAAAGAAGTGCAAAATAATGCACCTGGGAAACAAAGACCCAGGGGAAAAGTATACAATTGGGGGAGGTACTAACAACAGCAAAATGGAAAGGGGCCTGGGGTGTAGTCATATCAGATGACCTTAAAGCAGGCAAGCAATGTGAGAAGGCAGTAAGGAGGGCTGAGGGATACTGGGATGCATAGGGAGAGGCATCACCAGTAGAAAACAGGAAGTTGTTATCCATCTGTACAGACAGTTGGTGAGACCCCATCTGGGGTACTACGTGCAGTTCTGGAGACCCCATCTCCACAAAAACATAGACAGGATGGAGGCAGTCCAGAGGAGGGCAACTAAAATGTTGCATTGTCTGCAACAGAAGCCATATGAAGAGAGCCTAAAAGAGCTTCATATGTATACCCTTGAGGAAAGGAGGGAGAGGGGGACATGATAGAAACTTTCAAGCACCCCAAGTACCTCAAGGGATCAACAAAGCCCAAGAGGAAGCATCTTTCAGAAAAGAGATGCAAGAACAAGGGGCACAATTTGAAGATAGAGTCGGGATGGCTCAGGGACAATGTGAGGAAATATTTTTCATGGAGATGGTGGTGAAAGCATGGAATCACCTTCCTGAGGAGGTCATGGGATCAAAAACAGTGGGGAATTCAAAGAATACATGGGCAGACATAAGGCAATTATAGTGGAGGGTAGGAGGAAGTAGGCTGTTGGTTAACTAGAATCTGCAGCTTATTTAATTGGTAGGAAATGAGTAGACTAGGTGGGCCAAGCGGTCCTTATCTGCCATCCAAGTCTGTGTTTCTATGATTCTATATTCTGTATAAAAAGGTTTGGTTAAATGATTCGAGCTCTGTATCTATATCTTGGACCCTTTGAGGAGGGATATTCCCATGCTGCGCAATTAAAATTCCACTGGTGCTTTTGCCCCATTCTAATACCTTTTCTCACCACAGGATACAAACAGGAGAATCACCCCAATCCCTGGCTTTGTGCCCCTTGCGTCTTTATCGAGGAATTACAGGATACCTGGGTAGCAGAATAGACAGCTAGTCATATAAACTACTACATCTTTGAAATGCATATTTCAGGGCTGGCAGTATAGCGAGAAATTAGAGTAACGAAAGCTGTGAATGAGCTTGGTAAATCCAGCAGACCTGGGTTTGATTCCCACAACCTCCAACTGGATACTGTGTGACTCTGAGAAAGTCGCATAAATTAACTTAACTTGACTTGACTTAACTTTACCCCAGTGCTTCCAGGTCGCCCCTGAAAACAGGCACTTGTGACTAGTGGGCCTACCTGGTTACTCGAAAGAATAAAATAAAAATAAAATAAATAAATAAATAATCTCTACTTATGAAGCAGGGGCAGATCTGATGGACCTAGGGTCACTTTCAGCCTTTGATTACTAATGTTATTGTTATTATGTTGTTATGTAGGATGGTCATAAAGAACTTTACTAATCCCAATATATCAGACCTCTGTCCTCATTGCAGTAAAGAAAGGGTACATTAATACACGTTTATTTCTTGCCACACACTGAAACTATATAGGGACAAAATTAGAGAGATTATATCTAAAATTCTGCAGAAGAATGTGCCCTTTGATCCAGGAATTTTATGACTTGGTTTAATCTCTCCTTTGCACATTAACTTGAAATGGGTTCTTTACATTACTAGCGCTGGAATAGCGAGAAAAGTAATATTATTACATTGGAAGGATCCTTTTCCTCACAATTACAAAGAATGACTGCATTTATTAATAGACTGTGCCAACATGGAAAGGATCTACTACACCAAGGAGGGCAGGGAAGAAGTGTTTCAAGATATGGCACCGTTTCACTACATACACTCAGAACAGGACTTAGACCAGTACTAAATACAACTAGGAGTTAAAACAGCAATAAGTAAGATATTAGGACTGCTTTCCCCTCTTGTACAATGATGCAATATGATACCATATGTGACTAAGTGCCTGAAAGCGGGTATCTATATCTGAGTACAAAAATAAAAAGAAAAAAATAAAGAACTTTTACATTAGAGCTACATGTTCCTTTATACTTCAGATCACTAAATCTTCAGGAACTCCTTGTCTATTGATGTCTCCACCCTCCCAACCATACAGTTATAGTCAAAGACATGACCAGATATTTCCTGATATTTCTGTGATATTTCTAGAGAATTCCTGCCTGCCCACAGTACTACTGTGGACCACAAGAGAATCTCTTTACATATATAACTAAATATCTGGAAATATCTGAACGTATCTTGCAGCAACTGTGCCTTTATACTAGGTGCCAAAGCATGCAACAGAACCTGCTATACCTGAGTGCAGGGCTCCTGCAGTACAGAGTGGAACTGTGGAGGAAATCAGGGTAGAGTATCAGGAAGGTAAAGTAGAGGACTATTTTGTACGTGTATGTCAGTAAGGAGTGCAGGGTGCTTGATCACCAGAGCTGTAAAATTTCTCAATCATTTGCCTACCTGATGCGTGGACTGTAGACATCACAGCAAGAGTGGATAGGCACTTGTGGGTGGGGAGGAACCAACCATTATGTTATAAATTGATAACAAGATCAGAGATCATACAACATAGATTTAAGAAGCTAGGAAGGAGCCCACAGATACAGGACCTCCATGGCAATATTCTCTTAGATATTATTGGTGCCACTTGCAAGGCCAGTGCAACAGAAGGATTTGGTAAAAGCATGGTTAAGGGTTTGGTACAAAGAGCAAGGCTTTAGGTTCTTCATGCTTCTGAAGGCAATTTGTTAGTTGGTGAAGCCCACCTGCAATAGACAGACTTTACCTGAACTCAGAGGGGTGGTGGTGGTGGTGGTGCATAGAATAAACAGAGTGGTGAGAGAGTTTTGCAAGTTGATTTTAACTAGGACAGGGGTGGATAAGGACAGGTGTATGAAACACCTGTACCTCAGGCAGGTAAAAGGTGATAAAATTCCTGCTATAAGTAATGCAAAACAAGGACTGGGATAAATATAGTCCTTAGCTGCAAGATGAAAATGTGAGGAGTGTGGTTATCAAGATGGAGGAGCTGGAGGATGAGTTTCTTGAGGTGAGCTACTTTGTTGCAGTAGGACTCTATCACTGTAAACTGAGATGCAGGAGTTGAATGATATAGTCTCTTCAAGAGGGGGCAGTGGAGGCCAGAGGGATGAAGAAATTACTTTGTATATTAAGGAAGGATGGAGGCAAACTGAGCAAAGGGGAGTAATGAGAGCAGGAGTCCTGCAGAAAGTCTATGACTGGAGTTAGGATCCATGGGAGGCATAAAGACAATTCTGGGAATATGGTACATTCCACTAGGCAGCATACAGACTGCATTTAAGTAATTTTGCAGTAGGCTGGTAATTAGCTGTGATTTGAGCTGCAAGTGTACTGACCAGGATAGCACACTTCATCCGAAGACAAAGGGATGCTCTCTTACAAGCCTGGTTTTGCAGATTCATAACATTAGTATCTTTGGTATGTTTGGATTTGGGGCTGGCAGTATAGCCTAGAGGTTAGAGTAATGAGCTGTGAATGAGCTTGGCACATTCAGCAAACATACATAGAAAATAACAGCAGAAGGGACCACAAGGTCCATCTAGTCTGCCCAAGAACCTACCTGGTGCTATTCCCCTCCCTCCTTTGCCTTTCTGTATGCTACCTTTATGTTTATCCCATGCATTCTTGAACTTGCTTAGCATTTTGGCCCCACTACCTCTTTGGTTGAGGCTATTCCATGGGTCCATCACCCTCTGTAAGAAAGAACTTCCTTGCATTATTCCTGAATCTCCTCCCTTCAGCCTCATGTCATGCCCTCTCATTTCTCCCATCTCTTTCAATTGGAAAAGCTCCTAAGCGTTAACCTTATTTATACCCTTTTATATTTAAAAGTCTCAATCATGTTGTCGCTCTCCCTCCTCTGTTCCAGGTACATGTTGAGTTCCCTCAGCCTGTTCTGTTATGCCATATGGTGCAGTCCCTGAATCATTTCCATGGCCCTCCTCTCCACCGTCTCAATTCTGTCTATGTCACTTTTTAAGGTGTGGTCTCCAGTACTGTATGCAGTACCCCCAAGTGTGATGCTGCCAGCACCCTGTAGAGTGGTAACACTATCTCCCCCTGCAACTCGTGATTCCTCTCTCAATGCAGCCCAGCATGCCATTTGCCTTTAGTGTTACCTTTCGCACTATTAACCCACTTTCAAGTCTTCTGATATAATGACCCCTAGGTCCCTCTCCTGGCTGTTGGAGGCTATCTTCTCTTTTCCCAGGTAGTAATCCTCTTTGAGACTGTTTTTCCTAACTGCATGACTTTGCACTTTTGGTGTTGAATTTCAGCTGCTATGTTTCTGACCACTCCTCCAATTTCTTCAAGTCTGAAGTGTACTCTCACATCCTCAGTGGAGTCCATTCTGTTACAAATGTTGGTGTCATCAGCAAATAGACATACTTTACCTTCCAGCCCATTTGCAATGTCTGCTATGTACACATTGAAGAATAGGGATCCAGTACTGAACCCTGTGGTACCCTGCTGGTCACCTCCCTCTCAGCTGAAAGCGCCCATTTACCTGAACTCTGTATTCTTCCTCTCAGCCAGCTATTTATCCACTCAACCACCTCCCTGCCCACCTCCATGAGGTCCAGCTTCCTTACTAGCCTTCTGTGTGGAGCAGGTGAAGGAAAACTGCAAAGTCAGATAGAGCGACATCTACCTCCACTCCTGATCTACTGCCCTTGTAACCCAGTCAAAGAAGTTGACCAGGTTTGTTTGGCAAGACCTACCTGCCATGAACCCATGCTGTTTTGGGTCTTGCTGCCACTGGATTCCAGATACGTTATGATTCTCTGTTTGACTAGTGTCTCCATCAACTTCCTTACCACCCGACGTGGGGCTTACTGGACAGTAATTGCCAGCCTCCTCCTGATCCCTGCTTTGTGAAGCGGGACCACTGTTCACTTTCCAGTCCTCTGGTATGGTCCCAATCGCTACTGAGTTGGTGAATAGTTCTGCTAGGGTGCTGCTAGTGCACCTCAGCTCCCTGAGAACTCTAAGGTGAATCCCATCTGGTCCCGTGACCTTGTCCACCTTTAGTTTATTTAAAGTTTCCAAGACTTGAGCCTCTGTTTGCTGCTATGCAGGCTTGGCCCATCCGTGTTCTTGTTTGTGAACACAGAGCAGATACTGGTTTAAGACTTCTGCTTTCTCACAATCTTTTTCTACCAGTTTCCATCCAGTATCTGCTAGTCTGACTATCCCCTTGGTTTTCTTCTTTTCCCTTATGTACCTAAAGAAGGCCTTATCTCCTCCTTTACCCCCTCTTAATCCTCAGTACAATCAGGGCTTTAGCTTTCTTTATTGCCTTACCAGCTTCCCTCTTTGCTCTCTTATGTTTCCTTATCCTCATCTTTCATTGACACCCTAAACTTTTGTATGCCTTCTTTTCTCCCTTACTATTGCAGCCACCTCCCTGGAGAACCAGAGGGTTTCCTTTTCTTATTTGCCTTGCTCACCCTTCTGACACACTGTTCAGTTACCTATGTAAGCTCCTTTGAGATACTCCCACATTTTGTGTACTCCCTTTCTCTTTGTGGATTGTTTGTTGTACTGATGCTGTTAGTGCATGTTCACTACATCTTATGTGTGGTCCTAAGCTTCTTTTGTTATTGTATATAGATGCTTTCAGTAGAAATTCAACCCTAGCTATTAAATGTAATAGCCAAATGTGTCAACTTTTGACCCTTTTGTATGTGACTGCTAAAATGTGTTTGTTGGTGTACACTCATGTTAGTTGATGTTTTTATAAAATTTTGTTAAGATTTCATAAGTTTCATAAGTTTCATAAGTTTTTCAAGCCAGAGGACAATGTCCATAATGCTTGCCTCATATTTAATTTAATAATTATATTTATAATCATCTGTCATTACTAAATCCAAATTTGTTTTGAAAGCATCCATACTTGTACTATCCACAACGATTGTAGGGAGACTATTCCATATTGCAATTGATCTTATGCTAAACCAATTTTTTCTCATAATGAATACCATTTACCAATCAGTAACTTTTATTGTCTCTACGGTTGCTTTGTCTAAGTTTGGATTTAAATAATCCTGTTCCCTTTAGAAATATAGAATCTTGTAGTAAACCATATATAAGGCATAAGTCTCCCTAAGCCTTCTATATTTCAGGGAATACAATTTCAGATCCTTAAGCCTATATCCATAATCTTTTCCTTTCATTCCTGTTATTGTCCTACTAAATCATCTCTGCACTCTTTCTAGGTTATTAATTTCTTCCTTTATATATAGGGACCACACTTGGACAGCAATACTCAAGGTGGGGTCGCACCAGGCATTGAACAACTGACACATAACCTCTTTAGTCCTACTTGCCACATGTCTAAATATACAATTTAAGTTCTGATTTGCCTTTTAATTTGTTTGGAACAATGTAGTTTAAATTTTGTATCTGGGGTGATGATAAGCCCAAGATCCCTTTCTTCCAAGGTCTGATGTAATGCTTGGTTTGCCAGTTTATATGTAAATTTAGGATTATGTTTACCCATATGCATCATCTTGCACTCATCATTGTTCAATACCAATTTCTTTTCTTTTGGCCCAGATAGTAACTTCATCAAGAAGTTTTGCAGGGTACTGTTTTAGTTATTATTGTTAACAATAGAACCTATCAGGCAATCATAGGCAAATTTAAGTAACCAAATTTCATTTAAATTTGATTCTAGGGAGGAATATAAATATTGAATAGGCATGGCCCCAAAACCGATCCTAGGGAACACCACTTGTCACACTAGCCCAATCTGACAGCTCTCTATTTATAGCCACTCTCTGCCTCCTATTACTCAGCCACATCCCTATCCAATTAATCATATTTTGGTTTAATTTAACTTCTTTTAAAGCATTTATAAGTTCAAAGTGGGGATTTTGTCAAATGCTTTAGCAAAATCTATAAACACTAGATCAACTGAGTTACCATTATCCATTTCTTCCATTACTTTATTGTAGAAGGTTTGTACCTTTTTCTTATGTAGCCTTTTGCCTACACAGGACAACTTCATAAAACAGGGCTTTGCAGTCCTAAAGGTTAATCTCCTGTTAAAAATAAACATTTTATCTATCTATCTATCTATCTATCTATCTATCTATCTATCATCTATCTATCTATCTATCTATCTATATCTATCTATCTATCTACCATCCATCCATCCATCCATCCATCCATCCATCCATCCATCTATCTATCTATCTATCTATCTATCTATCTATCTATCTATCTATCTATCTATCTATCTATCTCTTCCCTGTATCTAAGACTCTCTGCCAGGCTATCTCTCATCTTCTGAAAGTCTGCTTTTCTGAAATCTAAAACTCTGATCTTGGAATGACTAATGCCTTCACTAGTGTTTACTTTAAATTACACCATGCGGTGGGCACTATTTCCTAAGTGGTACCCCACCTCTACCTCTTTACCCTGTCGCTGTTAGTTAAAACCAAGTCCAGGACAGCGTCACCTCTGGTAGGAGTTTCCACAAGCTGCCTCAGCCTGCACCTGCAGGGCCATTTAAATTCCTTCCTCTTGATGAAGATGCTGTACAAGATTTCCAGTTTATGTGGCAGAGTTAAAATCCCTACTGTTATTGTCTCACCCTTGTCTGTCATTTTGTGGAATGTCTCCATCATTTCCTTGTCTCAATATCCCCTTGCAACAGGGCCAGTAGATGACTCCTATCCTAATGGCTGCCCTGATCCTGTCATCTGTTACCCATAGTGCTTCTGACTCATCTGGGATCCCCTGAATCTCTGAGGCCTTGATTTCATCCTGGACATATAATGCTACCCACCCCTTTCCTATCCTTCCTGTCCCTTCTGTGCAGGCGGTAGCCGGGATAGCTATGTCCCAACCATGGTTCTCTGTGAACCAGGTTTCCGTCACAACCACTAAGTCGAGCTCAGCTTCTGCCATGATGGCCATGAGGTCAGGGATTTTGTTTGCCAGGCTTCTGGTGTTTATTGCCATTGACCTCCATGTTCTACCCCCACTCTTAGCTCAGGTGGGTTTCCTTTTGTTTTGCCACATCTCTTTAGTACTCTTAATGGATCTCCTTTAGTCTGCACTTGTGGTTTCGATGAAAGATTTATAGGGCTCTTTTGGTCTGCACCTGTGGTTTTGGATGAAAAGTTTTGTTGGAAAGGTTTCCACCCCTCGTTTGTACCCTGCCAGAACTCCTTGGATCTGTACCTATGGTTTCAGATGAAAAATTTTGTTGAAGAGTTTTGCTGCAGGCATTGACAAGAGAGTTTTCCCTAATGTGTATGGTATTATCATGTTTTTGAGTAGTTGTCCTGATTGTTTGCTGCAGTCAGGGTGTGTCTACCTACCCTTCCCGTAGTAAGTGTCATCACTACCTCCCCAACCTTCAGTTTAAATGGACCCATACACATCAAATGTTTGACCAGTGCACTCACCCTTCCTTTGTCAGGTGGAGGCCATGCCAAAGAAACCCTCTCCCAGAAGGACTGCCAGTTGCCAATGAGACGGCAACCATTTTCCTGGCCCCATTCCCTCAACCATAAGTTAAACTTGTGTATGTCCTCCTTTCTGACCCTCTTGGTGCTTTCACCCCCACCCCAGACTGGAAGCACCTCCAAGAATGACAGTGTGGACAAAAGAGGATATTCTGTTAACAAGTTGTACAATGTGTTCCTTTGTCCCTGCAACTAATTGATTGGACAAGTCATTTGTCCCTAGGAGAATGACTATGTGTTTGGTTCCATCCTTCCTTCGTACAATCTGCTTGATGTGTTTGTGTCCTTTTGCAGATGCGCTTGGGAGACACTTGACAATGACCCTGGTACTGTGCTTGAATTTATGTGGGATTCACTCATGGATTATGGAATCTCCCACTATGATAAGTTTCCTTTTGTCTCTGTTGCCATTGTTTTCTTTTATCCTTTTCGATCATACTTGGCTCCATGAGGCCATTCCTAAAGCACTACAATGCCTAGTGACTGATTCTGTTACCAGTGGTGTGTATCTGTTATTTATAAGCACGTTGTTTTCAGATGTTCATGTTTTAGTTCTTGCCACATGTCTTCGCCTCCCTCCTGATCACCTGCCAGTCCTCCAATTTTGGATCAGCCTAGGAACGGTGCTGAAACTTGTGTGCTGCTGGGTCAGAGGTGGGATGAGCAGGTGCCTGTTGCTTTACAGTCCGACCTGGAGCTTATGTATTGTGGTCCATGCATCCTCAGCTGGGCCCTAAGGTTGGCTATAAAGCTCAACAAGCCAGACATTGATCCAGGCCACGGGAGGGCACCATGCAGACAGGGCCCCATTGACTTCACAAGTGACAATCTCTATTACTACTAGAATATTTTAGGTTGGAGGGATCCACTTGGGTGACTCTAGAAAGTAAAAGACTATCCTCCTGTCATAGTTGTAGAGCAGCTGTTTTAAGGAAAATATGGAAACAAAGGTTAGAACAAGTAAGGACTAAACAAAATTTTAATTTTTTGTTAGCCTTAATTATGGGGAGACTCCCAGCCGAGCAATGAGCAGACGAAAGTCAGTGAAGAGTAAATATGATCTTTTTTCTGAGATGTGCAGTAAGTCCCGCCCTTTCCTTACTTCTGCAGGAAGAATATGAGGGGTCAGGGCTATATTAGAGGATGAGCACGGGGTGGATGGGAATGGGGCAGGGTAGGTGGGTACTTCCCATGCAGAAAATCAATAGAGGTACCTATAGAGAAAAAAAATCAACCTTTGGCAGTGGCTCCAACAAACACCACCAACCACAGCACCTCGGGTTTGATTCCTCACAACCTCCACTTGCATACTATGTGACCCTGAGCAATTTATTTAACCTCTCCATTGCTCCTGGCTGCACTTTTGCCTAGTGAGACTTACTCAATTACCAAAGAATTAAAAGAAATGTTAGAAGATAGTAATCTGTAATGTTAGTGTCTGTAGTTGTCATTGGAAAGTTGTACTGCTAGATAGTTTAAGCCATTGACACTGTTAGGCATCTTCTTTTCAAATGTTATATCAAATGACACATTTCCACTGATTTTCCAGCAGTTGTTAGCAAAACTTATTTCTCAGTTTAAATAAGTATTTTCCTTTGTTCTACAAAGTAGTAGTTACAAGAATGTCAGGAATACTTCTACAGTATCTGGTTGTAGCACTAGACACAAAATTGTCAGATGAAAACAGTCTGGGGAAGGATATACATGTTCCAGTTCTGCATAGGAATCAGCATTTTCTTGTTTTAAATGTAACTCTTCTTTGCAGAGTTATTTTGTAAGAAAATAAACTAAATATATTTGTTTTTTTTGTGACATAAGTAATCCCCTTTCTTCTGCCACTACAAAATACTATATTGTTTAAGACAGAAAGATCCTATAACCATAGTCATATTGTAAAGGCACTAATACACTTTTCACTCACTCTATTTTACTTCTACAGACCCCTCACTGATATCCTGTCAGGACCCACTGTAGAGATAGTGCCAGAGGACTGGAATGGAAATGGCGAGTGTTGTTCCCATATTCACGATGGATGAGGTCAAACCCAAATATCTGCAGACCAATGAGCCTTACCTTGGTGCTTGGCACAGTGTTTGAGTCAGTCATTAAAGATGTGGGGCTTGATTCTCAAAACCCCAAAACTGACATTGTCATTATTAGCAGTGATGCAAGGGGTACCTGTATTAAAAGTTGAGGAGTTCCCAATTCAGGGAGGTCCCCTGTTGCAAATCAGGGATCCAGTGCACCAGACCAGCCATGTGCCAGGGTCTGTGCCAAGCTGCTGGGTGCACCATGGTGATAGGGGCTCATGGCAGACACAAACTGCTATGTCCCCAACATTGGGATTCAGGAAACCTCCCAGAAGGCACATGTTCAAGTACTATTAGACCAGCCAGGGTGGGTCTAATGATCCATGCACCACCTGTGGAGCACTTCCTGGGCAGGAGGAACATGTGCCACCACCTGCCCATGGTCTCCGATGCCCCATGATAGCATATGTGCAGTGGCATTGTATTTGTAGTGCACCAATCCAGAAAACAAAAAGAACTAAGGAAATACATCTGGAGCCCTTTGTGTTTTGGTGCCTACTGCGACGCCATGAAGCCAAGCATGCGGCGCCCCACTAGCACACTGGATGGCAGTGGCCCTCTGATGCCTAATCAGGATTATGTTGCCACCCTCCCATAACCCATCTGCGTGCCACTAGCACTCCCTATGCACTGCTTCATCCCCCAACCCTAGCAGCCTCCTGGCCAGTCTCTTTTCCTGGGCACAGATGCTGTCTGACTACCCCACTGCTTGTGGCACTGCACAGCCATGTTTGCCATAAGCTGCGGGACGTGGTGCCAGGACCCTACCCAATACTGAATTGGGCACAGGGCCTCTGACGACTGGTGATTGGTACAATCCGCTGTTGGTGCCGCTTGCACTGATTATTGAGAATCAAGTCCATACTGTCAAGCGTGGCTCAGTTGCTAGCACATCTGCCTCAAGGCCAGAAGGTCCTGGGATTTAGTCCTTCACTGGGAGTGGGCTCACACCATAAGCAATTGCACCTAAGTGCAGTACAACGGGGTGCTTAAAATGTTGGGGTGTGCCATTACTTGGATGGGATGTTAAACCGAGGTCCCTTCTGTCCATCTCTGGTGCTTGTCAGCAGAGGAAGGTGATACACTACAGGGATCTGTCCATACTAGGGATGTGGGTTGAGAAATGGGAACATAGATTCATTGCAGGAAGTGCAAGGTACTTCACTTAGGGGCAAAGAATCTGGGTTGCACATACACCCTATGTGATGCAACAGTGGAGAGCACAGCAGAGGAAATGAATTTAGAGGTAACTGCGGACAGTAACTTAAAGTCTGGTAGGCAATGAGCTGTTGCAGTCAAAAGAGCAAACCTATTGTTGGGGTGCATTAGGAAGGGATTAGGAGCAGGTGAAGGAGGTCATTCTCCTCAGCACATAGCCTGCACATTTCCAACTAAGTACCATGTTGTATCTGTTGCATGAGGTGCTCAGCTATTTATATCAGAGAGACTGGCAGGGGCCTGGGCAGCTGAGTCAGAGAACACTACAGAGCAATCAGAAATGGAGATACCGATAAGCCAGTTGTGTCTTATTTTACATCTGACAACCATCTCTCTGTTGGTGTCTTTAGGTGGAATTTTGTGATGCTGACCAAAGAAGCATTATCAAAACCAATTTTATGATGAAGGCCAATGACATATGGTATTTCAAGTGATGACATTCAGATTTCAGGATTTGAAATTCCAGGATCACTAGTAATTGTGAGTCTAATTTCTAGATTTTACCCTTATATGAATACATATTCAAAATTAAAGAAGGATAAAATATACAGCAAATTAAATAAAGTAAAATGAAAATAGTACAGGAAAGAATTTGTAGAAAGGCTGGCCCAGTGGCGCTGAGGGTTGAGGTTGAGGTGCTGGATGCCACACCTCGCACTCTACGCCGGCGACCTGGGTTTGGGAGCGAGCTCTGGTTGTTGGGGGTCAGCTTGGGGTGGAGAGAGGAGCAGGACTGAGCAGCCATCGGCAAGCAGTCCTCTCCTCTCCTCTCCTCTCCTGGGAGGGTTTCTGTGGTTCCCAGTGCAGCAGCAGCACCCTGTGCTGACTGGGAGCCTCTGCAGCTGCAACCACTCAAGAAGGATACAGGAGGGTCAGAGGCTTATGGGAGTCACTCGGGAGTGCATGACTTGGCATGCTGGGATCACTGCACGCCCTCCTCTTTGGGGTACCACAAAAACAAATGGAAAAACCCCAGTGGCCAGGAGGATGATGGCGGACCCTGAGGGAATGGCACACATGCCCACTGCCGATCCCAACCTGACCAGCTCTCCCGGATCCTCTCCTCTGTCTGGGGCCACAGTGGGAGAGGATTCTGCCTCAGATTCCTGGCCAGGAGGGATTCAGGCAGGGCAGTAGGAGCCGCTCGAGGTGGGAAGGGTCTTGCCTGAAGGAGTTCCTGGCAACTGGCGACCGGAAGGAAAAGAGCTGGGGAAAAAAAAACTCAAGCTCTGTAGATTCATTCATTTTGTAAAAGAAATGCTACATTTTGTGAAATGCTTTGTTTTGTTACAGTGTATACAAAGTTCATATTTTGAATTGTACTGTGTTTTCTACTAAAGAAATGAAAATCAGCAGCCTTGTTCATGATCCATTAAGGTTCCCAGCTGCTTGCAGGACAGAAATACAGACCTTGTTTTCTAGTAATTTGTTTTAAGTCCTTGTTTTACCACTGCACTCATTTCTTTCTCTTCCACCACCAATGTGTGTGGTACATGTGCTCTGTGTTCGTATTCCTGTACTTACTGAACATGTTCACATGAGGGTATGCTGAAGCATGTCTATATTGACATTTGTGCTAAATGTACTGTACATATCCATATTTGTATTCCTAGTTTTCCATTATCCCATCTCCTCACTTGTCAAGTTTCCACCTTCTAGCTTGGCCCACTGATTAGACTCTTCTTTAGTTATGTCTTAACAGCTCTTTCACTTCTAATTCTTACGTAATAGTTTCCCATTCCACAGTTTAATAACTTCTGTTCTCAACTTGCCTCATCACTACTTTTCAAAGACACACCCACAAAACTGAGCAACCACATTTGCTGTGTCTTTAATAAAAACAAACAAAAAATTGCCTATTTCTCTCTAGGATTAAAAAGCAAATTCTATGCTATGATGTGAAAAGGACTTCTAAAAAAAAAAAAAAGTGTGTCCATATTCCGTAATCATAAGCCCTACAGAAGCTTGGGGTTTGAATGCATGCCAGTGCACAGCAAGTATTTGAAGGTCTGATGCTCTATTAAACAAATGTGGATAACTTTGTTCTTAGACTGAATGGCACTTAAGTGTTACATTACACCACACTGGACTTGAGAAAGAAATGTGATAAGATTTGGTTACCAAAACAAAGAGCTATGGAACTTAAAATCTAAGTTGCGGTTTGCTGATAAAGGTCACCATGACATGATGGAGGAAACCCTCACTGTTTCCCATTCTAAATTAAAATGTTTTTGGGCTTTGTGGCATTGATATACCTTTGACTTTGTATCATAGACTGAGTGCTTTGGACACGTCATTGACACGATTTTATATAAAGCATATACAATAGGTGCATGAAACTAATTAAAAGTAATTTTAATAAATGGGTGTATTATTATTGTGTGTGGGGGAGGGGCATGGAAGACTGAATGCTTCCAGAGAGGTACTATTTGGTAGGAACTCCAGGATATTGAGCTTCCAAGGGCAAACTGTTGTTCCTACCTGCCTGAATCCTTGTAATGCGAGTCAGGGGTGACCCATCCCCATTTTGAACCTGTCCCTTAGTCTTCTGGGGAAAGACATTTGACTTGTCATATCCCTTTCACAAGGATAAAATACATTTTGAAATATGACAAAAAAAACACATTGACTCACACAACCTAGAAAGGACTCAGGTTAATGGGGATAGACTTTATAATGAAAAATATGCATGCTGTGCAGTTCAGAAAGGGTGTATAATACTACATCTGCCCCTAGCAGTTGAAACAGCTGCAGGTACTGTACCCCTATATTCCTGCAGGCCTTCAAGCCTTATTGGATTGACAGAATATCAGGTAATACAAGACCATGGGCCCTTTTGTTTTACTCCCTCATCAGCTGCAATGGTGGAGAATAGAAGATAGTGTGCATATTATTCAAAATGCAGGTTCTATGCATGTAGTACAAATGGAAATCATTAAGTGCTGACTTGTAGCTTAACATTTATTCATAATGGGCCCTATGCACAAATGAGGGAATTGTGCACAACGCATTGTATACACAGTGCATACATGTGCACTGGACCAGACAATGTGGTCAATGCAACAATGTGGCATGCACAATGCAAACTGTGCACCATGTAGTGGCAGTGGGTGGATCAGCAGATGGCACAGACCATAGCATGTGGGCATGGAGGCCATCACCTCAGCTGTCACAGCCCTTATGATCTCACCATAAATGGGCATAGTTGTCACCCACCATGCAGATGTGGAAGAGAATTCAGACCGTGAGTGCAGGGAACAGAGGATGGCAAATCAAGGACAACAGCGCCAGATAGGTCGCACAGCAGGCAGTGCCCGAAACCGAGAGGCAGGTGGCAGGGCAGGTCCTCGAGGCTGCGGCAGTAGTGCTGTACGCTACCACTCATCCGAATTCACAGGGCACAGCTGGAGGCCATGGTGAGCAAGATCAGTGCCAACCATGCACATCTATGTGGTACACTGGCTCCATCAACCCCCATTGAGGTGAAGGCGTGGCTATTGCTTGCAATCCAGGCCACCGTGAACATCGCGGGGCCAGATACCCAAACCCTGATGCCAATAAAACACAAATGGAGAGACCTCAGAATGTCCATGCAGTGAAAGGTGGCAACAGGAGCATGGGCACAGAGGGGCAAGGGAGGTGGCACCCACCCGTACAGCCAACTGATCTCTGTGGAGCGCATGGTGGCAGACACCCTCATCACCGTCAGCATACATGGTGAGGCAGGAGGCGTTGACACAATGGTCGATATGTAATGCACACACATATACCACACCCAGACACTCTAGCACCTGAATGTGGTATAGACTAACGGTGTTGTGTTGTGCCAACAGACATGCCAGGGATGCCAGACACAGTGGGAGTACACCGGCAGGGTGTCAGACACACACAACCGCCGACACATGGCGTGGATGGGTGAGGGATGATGACAGCACAGGTGAGTATGGAGATTCACAGCAGGGACACAGGCAGAGCACTTGCAGCAGTACAATAATCAACCCCTTGCCCCCACAGGTTGGTCACAGGCAGCGGAGGATGGGCAGCTGGAATTAGCTGATGACACAACCCTTGATGGTGAGTGCGTGATGGGGATCCAGTGGTAGAGGTCTGCCTGGTGATGTGGTCGATGATGCATGCACCTGCCCTCTGAGTGGGCAACTAGCACCGTGGGCACATGACCACTATGTCCAGCGGCACAGGTGGGCATGCGTGGGCGCCATGAGCCACATTGGGGTGTGCAAGGCACTGGATGTATGGCAATTGACAGTAGTGATGAGGGTCCGACCAGCAGACCCACCATCTGTGGCTGGGCAGCTCGCACCACCATCATATCAGACACACAGTACAAGGAGCTTCGACAGCTGGAGGCGCGACAGGCTGGAGGCACAGCGAGACATATGGAGGTGATAGTGGAGCTCACCGGGTGCCACCTGTGCCATGGGCCATGATGTGGCATGGATGGCATGCATGCAGGAATGCACTGTGGAGATTCTGACAGGCTGGGGAACACCGCCATGGCGCAACACCACAGGAATGCAGGTGAACACAGGGCAGCCATTTAGGGGCATGCTAGTGGAGGAATGGCCGAACACGGGGTCACACCTATGGATGGCAACCGGTGGACTGGAACGTCATGGTGGCACAGGACACGCCAATGACGGCAGCATGATGGAGGCAACGGCCAGCACCGACACACAGGACACAATCACCAAGGACAGTCAGCCTGAGGACATGCATGGCACTGGGACAGAGTCCGATGTGGCTGCACATGCCCTCCCGGCAGCAGGAACAGCAATGCTGCAGGTCCCCTGGTACAGGGGCAGAGGCAGCAGGGCCCTGGGACCAGCACACCAACGGAGATGTGGTCCATGGTGAGGGAGCAGGCAGCCCCATATGGCTCGTCCCAGAAGTGATGGACAAGAAGGATGCATGGCATGGCAATGGTGCAGCAGCAGGGTATGAGAGCACACACACACACACACACACACACACACACACCTCACCCAGACACACAGATGCACTGACAGACACGCAGACACACAGATGTTCTGTGGTGGCATAGGTGGTACATGGAGGTGCACGGGGTCATATGATGGCGCAGATGGGAGGGACGGTGGAATGGCAGGGGAGGGTGGACCCCTATCCAGTTGGCTACCTTGCTGTGGTACAGGGACTTAACACAGCTGCACATGTGCCCTGTCACCAAACACTGGCCATGGGCAGCTGCTTGTGTGTGCACAGCACATTGGAACCACTGCAGGAGTGTACCCTCAGTCGTGTGTCATCATGGGATACACACAGGGCAATGTGGCTCATCCCTGGGATGGGTGCCATTCATTGAAGTGCACACCATTGCTGGAGGCCCACCATCAGTGACATTGGGCATCGATGGGCATGGCACCCCGGCTACTGCCTGAACATCCCATTAACCACGCCGCACGCCGGCACACGGCCAGCAGCCATCTCCTGATTGTGGCACTATTCATTGCCCTGATGACCTGGTGGCATGTCCGGTGGGTGGTATTCCAGCATCAGTAGCCAGCAACACACTGCCATATTGTACAGCATCATTCACACAATGAAGACAAGGCTCGTGTGGCACCAGCATGATGGTACCCTATGCTCCTCTCCACGATGGATCTTGTCCACCAGTGTGCAATGTTGTAGGCTTCCTCTGCCACTGTCACCAGTGCCAGGAAGGGCATCAACAGGTATGGCCATAGTGGATATCTGCTGTCACCTGCGGGGAATGGGAGACAGCTCAATCAGTGCATTCAATGTAATGGACAACCCCAATGTGCACACCATACCTACTCAACAGTCAGCCATTCATGCATCCTGCACGGAGCACTGCACCAAACCCTGAGGCATCCAGGATGTTGGTGTGATGGCATGACCCTGAATATTTTGCACACACATCAGTGAGCATGCTGGCCGCGCACGCTTTACGACCTGGCAGTTCATGTTATGGAACCTCTTCCTGTTGCTATATGCCTCCTCGGAGACTGATGGTGTGAGGATAGCAATGTGTGTGCCATCTACGCCACAAGTACATTGGGCATGCCGTGTAGAATGTAGAATGCTTGTTTAGTGGCCTGGACCTCAGGAGTCGATCATTGGGAGGCATATGTGACATTGGGAGGCATATGTGGTCCCTTGTGTGCTCCAGCAGTGCATCTGTGACGTGTACCAAGGCACGTGACACCGATGACTGGCTGACACTGATGCCATCACCCACAATGTGCTGGAATGACCCAGATGCGTAGTATGCCAGGGTGCACATGATCTTGGTCTCCACAGACAAGGCCCTGGAGCATTGCGTTCATGGGGCAAATGGTCACATACAGATGGCATAGCTGCAAAATCATAGGCCATGGCAGGTGGAAGCGCTCAGTGCAGTGCATGTCCCGGAGCTCGTCGCCCGGCCATGTGTGGCTGGAACACGCACTTCCATGGATATGATTGCCTGCCCCTAGCATGTACTGCATTCTGCAGGTAGATGTTGAATAGTAGTCTTGGCACATCCCTCCATCTGACAGCATATGGCCTGTCCATAGAACAGCGCTCGATTATGGCATCAGGCGTCTTATGCATCTTGCATGCAGTCTGCTGTGGCATGTGTGCTGCAAAGTGCAGTCGCGGTGCATGCACCGGTGGCACATGGCACTGTGCAGCCATGCCACAGTGTTACCTTCAGGCTGTGGCAATGCTGCATGTGCATTGCACACATGAGCCACGCATGTAACCCCGACTGTGGGATGTACAGACGATGGTTTGTGTTGTTCGCCAGTGTGGCGGAACACTGAGTGATGATCCATCGTGTCCTCTCCATGCTGTGTGGTGTACACAGTAACTCTTACACAACTGTATTAACTACTGGTGCCATGTGACGAGTGTTCCCCTGCCACCACCCTACACCCATGCTAACTGGGTTGCCTGCACACATGTGGTGCATATCCGCGCATGTGCAGTACACACGATCCTCACATGCTGCAGTGACTTTGTGCATAGGGCCCAATGTATGTACATACTGAGAACATGGAATTACCAGATTTGTTTTGTGGGTCAAACACCAGCTGTCCCCATTTTGCCCACTGATCCTCCCTACCTTGTCCTCTGGTTTAATGCTTTGAGGTTATCCAGTAGGGTGTGTGTGAATACCAGGTATTCTGTGCCCTCCATTACTAAAGGTCAGGAGCTTCACCTCCATAACACATTCAGCCCCTGCTGGCCCCAGACCAAGAAACCAGAGGGCCCGCTAATCTCGGCGTCCTAGTTGGTAGTGCAAAGTGCAGACATTTCACCTTTGACCTTGCAGTCGAAATGTTTATAAACTTGACAACCAGTATACTTGCTATTGTGCAGCATTTTGTGTTACATGGACCTGTTTTATTGACAGGAGGAATACTGGCCATTACACTGGAGAAATTACCCTACTCTTACAGTAAGTGCCATGGAATCTTTAACTCCACTTGATCTCTGCCAGAGAGGGATTAAAGGGACCTTTGTTTAACATCTCATTCGAAGGGTGGCACCTCAGTAGGGCACCATCCCATTAATACCGTCCTCCAGTGTCAGATATGGGTATTACCTCAAGTATTTGGTGTACGACTGGAACCACGATCTTCTGGCCTCAGAGGTGAGCAAGTTACCTATTGAGCTACTGACATGCCAGTTCTATAATCCATACAGATACAGTATTTATTTATGTAGTTGTTTATTTATTTATTTGTTTGTTTGTTTATAATTTGATGATTGGGAAAGGCTCACTGAGTCAAAGCTTATATAGCCGACCTGCACATTAGTAATCCGTCCTGTAACTCAGAAAATCAAGCTTTGCCTCCATCTTAAAAGAACTGCTTTGTCCCCTTGTGGTGTGTATATGTACCTGCTAGCCTTAATTTCCATGTTATAAATCCTCCCTTCCCAAGTCACTAAACTGAATTACATTATCTTTTTTTTGTTAGCTGTTTTTATCTCCCTTGTTTCTGGGACAATAACATGTACCCTCCTTCGGTCACTGCCAGTGACTTCTCCCAGCTTGCAGAGTCACTCTGATTGATACCCCTGGAGACTCTGAGCAACCTCAACACACCAGGATGGTGTTTCCTGGTGTGCCCCAAGGTGGAGCCGCCTTCCTGCACTGCGGTTGTGCAACCCTGCATCTGGTCACCCCAGTGGAGGTCATCCTGGAGCTGCCCAGGGACAGTCAGGAGTTGGCCTGCTATGGCTGTTGGAGTCAAGCAGGACTTCACCTGTCCAGCACTGTTCAAGTTTTCCTCCTGTCTCAGAGGAGCAGCCATGCAATGATGCACAAGGCTCACTGTGTATGCTTCTGTACAGAGTGAGCCAGCATCAGCTGCTCCTTCCTCGCTGTTTGGGTTCTTAGTCACCCTCATCTCCAGTCACTGCTGGAGATCAGTATAGTGCTGGGAGCCATGTCCACCCCTAGAAGAGGAGAGTTGTCCCTAGGATGTTCAGTTCTCCCCCACCCCAGCAAGCAGACTCATTCACAGACCTAGGTCATTGGCATTGCAAGCAGTAGCACTACTGCTGTGGCAGCCAGCCTTACTATAGTAGTAAAGAAGCTGGTCTCAGTATTAATTATGCAGCTGTAAATTGAGTTACCACCTTCATTTAATACGTATTCATTACTAACAATGTAACCTTTGGAGAACATACCAGGAGGTAGTTAAAAGAGGCAATAAAATGCTAGGATGCAGTTTAAGGCATACTAAAGTAGGGACAGAAGCATCATCCTGCCTCTGTATGGAGCTCTGGTAACCCCCAGCATGAGTACTGTGCTCAGTTTTGGGCACCAAGCAGCATACAGGATATTACAAAATCACACATGCCCCCACAATGCAAAACATCATGGGCTACATATGCAAATCACCACAGAATGTTATGCTGGTCCAACTTTAAGCAGATTATTAGAGGGAGTACAGAGAAGGACAGCTTAAAAGAATTGCTGGTCTATCCCATTTGACTTATGGGGAGAGACTTAGGAACTGGGCTATTCTCTTCGAACATTTGAGACTAAGGGAGATCTCTGCCTGGTTTACAAGGCCTTTAGGAATTACGATCTGTGGAGTGCATAGGCCTCAACAAGAAAACAGTTGTTAGGGGTACCAGGACTCAAAGCTATCACTCTAAGAGGTGCTCTTTACAAGAGCTGAAGATGGGGATCCTGGATAAACCAGAGGGTGGTTGGTATTTGAATAGTTTATCATAGCTTGTGAAACTATGGAATTGTTTAAATCTACACTGGATAAATACTTGACAAACAACTGTAAGCAGTAGTCCATTGCAAAATGGCGAGTCATTCATGGCTAACACTTCTGACTTAGTGTTCCTGTGATTCCTATGATGTATATTGTGTTGTATCTCATTATTGTTTAATTGATTTTGTTGCACCATGTAACTGCTTAACTCTGTGCTGCCATTTTAAATCATCCTTCTATAACCCCTCCTCCGAGGACATACCTGTAAATGAGTCATGTGGCTCAGTCCAACTTTCTGTCCAAGAGGTTAAATAAATAAGAAAAATAAAACAAAATAACTATGCAGTAGAATTTATGTTTATGTTTGCTTGCCATAGGTGGGGCAATCTTCAGGTCGTGAGGGCAGCGAGGAAGCCCTCCCAGAAACCAGGAGTGTGACCCTCCTCCCAATGGCAAACACAGGCAGTACAAAGCTTGGGGCAATCTTCAGATTGTGAGGCAGCGAGGAAGCCCTCTCAGAAACCGGAGGCGGACCGACCCCCAACGGCAAACACAGGCAGCACAAAGGTACGACTTGTCTGCTGCTACACAGTTCAACAAGGAGAAAAGGTGCTGACTTTTGAATTTGCAGAAGCAGACGTGTGGAGATAGTTTTGTCTGCTTTGAAACTCTTAAATTACTGTGCATTTTGGCTGTACTGCTGGGTTGCCTTAATGTTAAATTGATTGTATCTGCAACTACCACTAATTTACTCTGTGCCTTGCAGTACTCCTGTACAAGGGGCTTTAAAGTAGTCACTGCAAAATCTTAGTTCACAAGCTGTGCTGAAAAAAAATAGTATGAGCATAATACAGCTGCATAAGGCACCTCTGAGCCCCGATTTATGTAAAGTCAATCTGTTTAATTACCAGCTGCTTTCAGGCACCTCTGAGCCGCTGATTTAAGAAAGGTTAAAGTATTTAGATTTTCCAGCTGCAGTAAGGCTCCTCTGAGCCCGATTTTCTTTGTTAAAATATAATTAAGTCTGTACCAAGCCCCTCCCTCCCTCCATCTTACCTATTTAAACTCTGTCTTTCACCACAGCTTGAGGCAATCTTCAGGTGCTGAGGGCAGAGGAAGCCTCCAGAAACCGGAGTGCAGACCGGCCCCCAACAGGCAAACACAGGCAGCGCAAAGTGCAGCTGTCTGCTGCTACACAGTTCAACAAGCTAGAGCCTCTGTTGATGCTGTGCGCCTGCTCCGCACCCCCACCACCCTTGGCAGTCACTCCCTATATAGCTGAAATCACATGCTAGTTTAAACCACCACCACCACCCTTGGCAGTCACTTCCTTACATAGCTGAAATCACATGCCAGTTTTAACCATCAGCCTACTTTCCCATTTGCAGGTTATACCAGGCATCCACTAGAGGCTACTACACCAAGGTTTTGCAATTAACACTACATTTCAAACCTTTGCTCTTTTAGCCTCCCCATTATGCCTCAACTTTACTTATTAATCTTCTTTACCATCACCCTCCAGGTGTCCCTCCCACCATCAATTTACCCTCGCTCCCAGATCACATCACATCTTGCAACAGGCTGCTAACAAATATTCCTACCTCCACTATCACAGCTGAATTGCACCATGGCCACTTCTACCATACTCTATCCACCAGCCCCTGCCTAATCCCAGCTACCTTCCGAATCAGCCTCCTAGTCCTTCTACCACAAACCTGGAGACCAAAAGCTGACATACCATACCTCATACCACCTCCAGAAAACTTCAGTGGCTAGCTCATCATCACTCCAAACTAGTGGTCACCCTGCTACTTCTCCTTGCAGGTGATATCGAGCTTAACCCAGGACCAACCCACCCCCACGCCCAAAACCCTTCTGTCCCACTCCAAATCCCTCAGGCCTTAAACTACTACACATAAATATATGCAGTGTCTTCTTAAAATAACCTTGCTACAAGCTCTCTCGCCATGTCTCTCAGCCCAGACATACTGATTATCTCCAAATCTGGCTAAAATCACATAACACCGACGCAGAATTTGCTATACCCAGCTACACATTTCTCTGCCATGACTGGGTCAGCAAAAAGGAGGCATAGCTATGTACATTGCCATCACCATCAAATTCACCACGATTGCCCTATCCCTACTGACTGACTCCATTAATGCCCTAATGGTAAAACTCTCCATCCCCAATTCAATTCCAATCTACATAGCAGGCACATACTGCATTCCAGGCACCACCTCACCTTCCATACTGGACTACCTGGGCTACTTAAACTCCTGGCAGCAGGTGGTGAGATCTACATACTAGGGATTTTAACCAGAACTGGCTTGCTGGAGTCCCTTTCCAAATTTTGTGACAAGGTAACAGCCCTAATCCTAAGCATACCTAATCACTGAACCTACTCAGGCAAACCACAAAACACAGAACCATACACTGCTAGACTGGTCCTCACATCCCATCCGCACAGGGTTATAGCCTCAGGACTCCTACTGGATGCCCTTAGTGACCACCATGGAATCTACTGCATATGCAAAATTTACAAACCCAAAGCTCCCCTCCCAGAATCTTACTTCTAGATCCTATAAATCCCTGGACCTCCCTCATTATTAAATGATTTGGGCAACTATGACTGGTCGTGCATTAGTCATTTCACCTCGACAGATGAGGCACTGTAGTTCTTTAAGTCCAAGTTCATCGCCATCTAGGACCACTACTCCCACTCAGATGGTCCAGAGTCTGAGGTGCTCATCTCCATGGATCTCTCCCAATATCCTAGACCACCTCCGACGGTGACAAGGCCTGGAAAACCTTTAAGACTTCCAACTCGGCCGACCTCCAGACCCACAGAGCACCTGCAATTCTAGTACCAAAAGAATCCACCAAGCAAAGGCCAACTATTTCTTATGCACATTCAATTCCTCCTCCCATCTCCCATCTCCCATCTCATTACTGGAAGGTGGTCAACCGTTTTTCTGCCCACCATCTCAACCACCCACCCCTTCCTGCAGGTTGGTGGTCTCTCCATTACTGACCCCTCAGCAGTTGCCAACTTGTTTAACACTGTCTTCTCTACCAGCCATGCTACTCCCAGGGCCACCCCTCACCCTGCTCATCCATGCCCCACCATCATCCCATCTTGTGGCACATCTACGGCTCACCCTTCTCCTTCCTGCAAGTCATCTTGATGAGATATACAATGTTCTGGTTGCCCTTAATCCTGAAAGGGCAAATGTCCCACTGGGTTGGACTCCAAAATGCTCCACCTGTCAGCCCCTGTCATAGCTCAACCCTAGCCTCCCTTTTAACTTATCATTCATCCTAGCAGAAGTCCCCACTGAGTGGAAACATGCCACTAATCCCACTTCCCAAGAGTGGTGATGCCTCAAACCCAAGCAACTACTGGCCCATCTCCTCCCTACTGACCCTTGTCAAAGGTACAAGAATGCCTGGTTCTCTCTTGCTATACACCCATCTGGACTCCTCTTCCTTTTCTCCCCCTACCAGTCTGGCTTTAGGAATCCCACTCCACTACCACCTCTCTTCTCAGGATTACCGACTCCATCCTCACAGGATGGATGCTGTCCACATCACAGCTGCCATCTTTATCGACCTGACAAAGGCTTTTGATACTGTGATTCCTCTCTTCTCCTGACAAAACTAGCCAATGCTGGCCCATCTGACTGGGCCACATCTTGGTTCCACTCCTACCTCACTGGCAGATCCCAAGCTATCCGTATCAGATAATTCATGTCAGATCCCTCCCAATCACGTCCAGGAGTGCCACAAGGATCTGTCCTAGGCCCCTCCTATTCTTGGTCTTTCTAAATGACCTGTCATCCACCTGCACACTCAGCCATCCACATGTATGCAGCAGCGCTACAGTGCTACGCATCCGCCCCCGTACTCTGAACTTGCATCCAGACTTCAGCTCGACTTCATCTCAGTCCAGCACTGGCTCCACTCAAATAACCTCCTCCTAAATGCTAACAAAACAGTCTCCTTAACCTTTGGGATGAGGCAGAAAATTTCTAGCTCCTTCTCCATTAGTTTTCCACACCTGGAAGGGTCCTCTCTGAGTCCTGCACCACCTTCAGATACCTCAGTGTCTGGCTTGACCAGCACCTCAGCTTTCTGCACATATTGACTCCTTACTTAGAAGCTGCACCCTAGGCTTGGTGCACTTTACCAGAATTGTGACAGTATCCCCTTCTAGCCAGGAAGGACATTGTAATAAAAATGATCCTCCCAGTCCTCGACTATGGGAACATAGTCTATGGCACCGACCCAAAGACCACATTAGCTGGCTGGACCTCTCTTCCACTCTTTTGCCACTTCAACCTGAACAGCCCTACTCCACACACCACTGTGCCCTATATCAAGCAATGGACCTCACCTCCTTGACTATCACAGGCTAACCCACTGCATAAAAATCTTGACAAGTATTGGATGCAGCGGCTCCTTCCAACCTCTCGACATCTTAACAAACCCTAAGCGCACAAGCATACATTCAGAAACTCAGACTTCAGGTCCCTAGCTTGTCCCAGCATCGGGTCTACCTCCACAGGGCAGTTAGGGTTCAGCTACCGCATTCCCTTGCTGTGGAACTCCCTCCCAGCTAACATTCGATCACTTCACCACCGTTTGTCACCTAAACTCCATGCTCCAAGATCATTTTAAATCCCTACCTGTGCTTGTGTCTGGCGTCTACCAATTACTAGGCAAATCTCTGAGTATGTCAGCACTTTGCAAATTTGCAATTCATCAGTGTCTAACTATTGTCCTCTTGCCTTACTGTCTCTCATATGGCTCAAAACTTAATTTTATTGTACACTTGCTGTATGTACCTGCGTTACCAACTGACTCACTCAATCATCTATGAACGTGGTTTCAGAACCAAATGTTAGCGATCTGCTACAATGTATTCACTTGTCTATTCTGACTTCAACTGTTTACCTCATACCGTTCAGTACTGCGGGTTACCAATTGTCTCTCTCAAAGTACTACTGACTTGCAATCAGATCCAAATGTTAGTGTTTCTCCCACTATGTATTTTTTGTCTATACTGTTTTCAACTGTCTTCCTATGTTCTCCCCTCCCCAGGACGCATCTGTAATCGAGCAGTACTCTGCTCAGTATGCCTTCCTAGTAAAATGCTTAATAAATAAATAAATGAACATAATGGTTTTAGTATTTCAAACTTGGATGGAGAAGAACATTAAAAGCATCCACTCTAGTGCACAACATCAATAGGTAATCCTGGTGCATCTGATTGCTAGTATTTGCCTGCACTCTGTTTCTCAAACACCTTTACAGACACAAAGAAAATGACCTCTTTAATATCTGTTTCTAGACTTCTGGCTGTTCCTGTGCCAAAGCTTGGAAAAACGTTCAGGCTGCTCTCTTCCTTCCCAGTTGTCATTGTCTTCCAGTCTCCATGTTGAGAAATGTTCTGTGAGGAATGTTTTGTGTGTGTGTGTGTTGTGGGGGTGTAAGTTGAAAATCTTTGAATTCTCTATAGGACACTGATAATTTCTCAGTGTCCTTTCTTTTGAACCCTTTGACATCATATCTTTAATAGCCCTCAACCATAGAGAGAAAGAGAAAGGAATAAAGGAGAAAGAGAGACAGAGGGAAGAAAGAAAGAAAAAGAAAGAAAGAAAGAAAGAAAGAAAAGAAAGAAAGAAAGAAAGAAAGAAAGAAAGAAAGAAAGAAAGTGCAAGAGTAAACTTTCTCAAAGAATAAGATTCCTTGAGTTTCAGTGATGGTACAATGAAACCATTGAGGGGCAGGCAGAACATAGCAGCAGGCAGCATTACCAGGGTTGTACTTATATAGAAAATGGGATAATCTCAAAGGATCCAAAAGGAAGCAATCACAAGCAAGGTTTTTCTTATTAAGAGCCCTATCCCTGAGGCTCAGGGTGCTGTACACAATGGAGGTAGATGAGAAAGTTAAAAATATAGTGCAATCATGTGATCTCCCATGGCGAGTGGGATTATTGTTCTGAAGTGGATTGGAGGATCCGGGACCCGCTTGGAGACCTTATCAGCTGTGACTTTTGGTTTTACTCAGCTGATAGCTGAGGTATATATTTGTATTTAAATCCTTCCTAGTCTTACTGTATTAATTCTTTATTTAAGCTTAACTTAAGATTGGACTTTATTAATTTTATCTTATGGTATTTCTGTCCTTGTGCTTGTATATGTATTAATAAAAGTTTAAGTTTAAAAAAATATACTGTATATACATATATATATATAAGCACAAACATAGAGGCATCAGCAATAAAATCAACAGTTAGAAGAACAGTGTACTAAAATCCAAAGGCTAGTCTAAAAGGTGTGCCTTCAGACCATGTCTTGAAGAATTCCACCGACCAGAGCCTCTCTCAAAGCTCTGAGCGAGTTCCACAGGACTGGTGCCACCACCTTCAAGGCATGGTCACCAGATGTTTTCAATCAGGCCCTGGGAACTGCTGAGAGGCCCTCCTCAGCAGAATGGAAGAGCATGGGGCAGGCAGGAGTCAGGAAGTCTCCCAGATAGTCTGGACCTGAATCATATGGGACCTTGTAGGTGAGTAAACCCACCTTGAAGGAGATCCTCCACCTTACCATCAGCCAGTGCAGGCTGTGCAGCTCCATGGTCACATGATAGGACCTCAGGAGGCCTGTCAGCAACTGCAGCATGTTCTGCAACAGCTACAGGCAGCACAGGAACCCTCCGCTGACCGAGATATGGAGCATTGCAGTAGTTGAGTCTGGACATCACAAAGGCATGCACTAGTGACAGTAGGTCACCAGAAGGGATTAATGCTTTAATCCGGGTGATGTTCCTAAAGTGGTAAAACCAATCTGGACAACAGAGTTCACCTGAGCCTCAAGTGTCAATCTGCTGCCTAGGTTCATGCTCAGATTTTCACCTTCATGAATGTCAAAGAGAAGCTGTCTGAGCATCAAGCCTGTTTCAACCTCATAGTGTCTGCTTCCCCTGGCGAAGCCTAGATCACCAGCACCTCGTCTTCCTGAGTAAGCTTCACCAGTTAGAGGGCGTCCAGTTCTGAATCTTAGCCATGAAGTTTAGCACCTCCACTGCATCACATGTCCCAGGCACAAAGGTATGTACAGCTGGGTATCGCCTGCATAGCAGTGAAACTCCACACTGTAACATCTGATGATCTCTCCACTTGCAGCATATACACTGTGAACAACATGAGCAAGAGGACAGACCCTTGGAGGACTCCACAAAGCAAGGACCTAGGGTGGGAGGAAAAGTTCCCATCCCACCCTCTGAATCCTGTCTGTGAGAAAGAACTCAAACCAGCTGATGACAGTGCTGGTGAGTCCACATAACCCCTCTTGTGGTCCAATAGCACCACATGGTCCATAACGTCAAATGCTAATGAGAGATTGAGGAGGACAAGTATTGACTGCTCTCCTCTATCTCTAGCCCTGAGAGATCATTTTGCACCTTGACCAATGCAGATTCGGTGCTATGTCCAGACCTAAATCCTTACTGGAGGATATCATAGATGTCAAGGCCATGAGGTGTGTCTCAGGCTGCAGAGCCACAATTTTCTCAATGATCTTACCCAGAAAGGGAAGGTTACAGACTGGTCTATAATTGGCCAAGACATCTGAGTCGAGGGATGGTTTATTCAGAAGGGCTTTACCAATGACTTTTTCAAGAATTGGGGAATAGCTCTTCCAAAAGCGAGCACCAACTATCTCTGCACACACTGGTTCAATTGACTCACACATTGCACTAGGAGATGGATTGGGCCTGGGTCCAGTTTACAAAATGTGGGCCACAGCTTTGAATTCACCTCACAGACCTCTTCCACCCCCACTGGTTCAAAATCACTCCAGGAGAGTACTACTCAGGGACTTCCGACATGCCACCACCAGGCTGAGAAGGCCTGGTTGGGAAATTGCAGTCCTGATGGAGGACACTTTGTCAGAGAAGAACAGAGCAAACTCCTCACATTTCACCATCAAAACTTCTCTAACTGGCTGCTGTAGGCTGGGCAAAGCAATCTGTTTACAGTCTGGAAAAGCTGGGCTGGTCTGGTCTTCCCTGTGGCAATCTCCTTGGACAGATAAACTGCCTTCTTATGGGAGATTGCCCTCTGATACCACTGTAGTGAGTTCTCAGAGTCAGTTTATCCTCCTCTGACAATGATTTATACAAGGATGCTTCAATCTCTGACCTATGGTCTTCATCTCCTTGAGCTCCCATCAAACCAGGAGGACCTCAACCAAGAAGACCCTAGGTCATTCACGGACTGGTGAGATATACTGAGCCCTGAGGTGATAGACCTATTATAGCCTACCACTGCTTCACTTGAGCTGATCACGCAGGTAGTCACTCTGCCAGAGAGTCCATTACCAACATTAAACCCTATGGTGACAATCCCATTAGAGGGTAATAACATACCAACTCCACAGTGGAAGAGCTCATAGGAAGCCTCCTTTACAAGAACTGCACTTTGCAGTGATCCGACCAAGAGACTGTATCAATCTTGAGATCACAAATCTCAAGTCCCAGTGAGAATACTAGGTCCAAGGTGAGACCATGGCTATGTTTTGCAGAAGCAACTGCTTGTACAAAGCCCAGCGATGTCATCAGCTGGAGGAAGTCATATCCATACTGCACTGATTCTTCATGATCCAAGCACTGAAGTCACCCAGGACCAGCCAGTGGGTGGCTCTAATGCCTTCTTGGTGATGAATTCTGTAACTTCCTGCAGAAACTCCTTCTCATGCCCCAGAGGCCGGTACACATGAAGGATTCTTCTGCCTGCACCTGACCCTGTGCATGGCCTGCATTCAAATGGATAAAGTAGATCCCACTGGGTGCACAGAGAAGTGCAGGTTGTATCTAAAACAGATGGCTACACCCCACCCTCATTCCTTCCTTGGACAGTGTACCACTAAGAACCCAGATGGGAGGAACACCTCCAAAACTGGATCAACATCATCTCCCAGCTAGATCTTTGTGATGCAAGCCAGATTGACTGAGGAAATCAAGTCTGCAGTAACTGTAGTCTTGTTCCTGATCAATCTCACATTATACAATCCTGCCCACAGGGGACTGGCAGAGTCTGCCGCCCAACAGCTACTCGTACAATTGGTCAGGCCCCATTTTGTCTCCCAGTGTGCCCACTGGTCCTGACCATCCCAATGGGACTGTCTCCCACTACTACCTAGTTACCCCACTGCCCCACCTTTTCTGCCTTAATAGAATCCATAGTTCAATAATAGATGCGTAGTCACTTCAGATCTGTTCAAGGACCAATATTGGCCATCTGGAACCATCCCGGATGGTTTCCACAGATATGGAAATTGTAATGTTTGCTTCTGTACATCCCAAGGGAATAATTCTACAAGCCCTATCAGTGCCAAACATTATCAGGTCAGACAACTGATTATGTGCTGCACTCATTTTGTCATCTATGCCCTGTGGTGCAATTGCCAAAACTATACATAGATCATATGGTCATACCATAAAAGAAGGCATACAGGGGCATGTAAGATCTATTTTAAATCAAGTGACACACCAGTAGGTGCCCTGGCATCAAACACATAAGTCAAACTTTAACTGCTTTCTTTTATGGTTTTGGACCATCAGTCCCTACTTCAGAGGTGTGAGGACTGGCCGTAAGATCTTACTACATAGGAAAAGCAGGTTGATGTTCCAGTTAGAAGCTTCGGCCCTCTGGACACCTCTGGGCCTTAATGAGAGTTGAGATATTGTGCCATTTCCAAAATAATTTTTAATGCATTTGTATATTGAACTGCACATTGCATCCTCTCTGGTTTTTCTCTTTATTTTTAGGCACTTTGGGATGACAGTTTTTTAACTTTAAGAGGATACATACACTAGAATTCAATAAATTTGAGTTAGATTATCTTATATATAATATAATATTTAGTTCTGTGATCCTTTCTAGAGCCCATTACTGTATTATAGTGAATGATGGAATGTTGTTATTAACTAAAATTCATCACATTTAAAAGGTTGTTATGCTGTAGTAGCTAAGTCATCATAGCTGCTATGCTGCACTAGCTATGTAGCTACTACAGCATGACAACACTGAATCGCTTAACAGATGTGCGTAATACAACCTAGAAGTGGCTACCGTAGTGTAAAGGAGAGCGGCACAGCATAGTTATTCTTTTTGTTTTTTCTTTTCTAGATGTACAGCAGCTTGCTACCAGCATTATTCACTATAAAAAACAAGATACTGACTCATCAGTACCAAGATAGCCAGTACATCTGGAGGTAGCCAGTGGTGACAGACCCTCTTGAGCTTCACTCTCAAGGTTCTTAATGTCGCCATGGCAATCTCTCGTGTACTAACCAGCTTGTTACCAATAAGTCGGCATCCATTATTTCTATGTGTTTCTATTATATATATTGTATAATACCCTGCTTAGTTCTCTAATCCTCTCTAGAGCCCATTACTGTATTGTGTTCCATTTTCTTATTCCCCATTATTTTATTCACATTGTGTATTCACTTAGTTGTGGTGTTTTACTTTTGGTTGTAACTGTGCCTCCGAGTTGTTTGAATGAGGGCAACAAATAGTATTAACTTGGTCACTGTACCTTTAATTATACACTGGGGGTATTAAATTCAGTAACCTGACTGGTTAGCTGGGGTCATTACCCATGAGGAAATCCCACCATGACCCATGGGTATAGTTACAGCTGCCTAGCCGACCACTTTACTAAACAAAAATAAAATCAGAGCTCTTTTTTTTTCTCACCTGCATTTAGCCACCATCTTAAAGAGCAGCTGATGCCTGTGGGAAAACACTGGAAAAATAACAGTTGGACACAATTTCAGCTTGTATTTCATATATTTTCTATAGAGTTCACCTTTCCATTATTTATTACTGAAGAAATTCTAGGAAAAACAAGGTCTTTATCCTTAGAGTTCATCTGTCTCTGTAGATATGCCCTACTTGAAATCATAATGCTCTGTTGTGACATTACAGTCTGTTACCGTGGAATAACTGTGATGTCACAAGCTGAGTATTATGACATCAGGATGGGAGGAAGCAATAGGAGCGGATGAACCCTCAAGGAACAAGATCCTGTTTTCATGCAAATAACCTCAGTAATAAGTTATTGGGGATAAGAAATACAAAGCTAATGAGAAATTTAAGCTGCTTTGTGTTTAAATATGTTTTAAAGTTCTTCTTGAGGTGTTGGTGGCTCTTTAAATTCCAAACCACGACTAAAACAAAATATCGCCAAACTCCAAAGGCAACTTTGTTTACAAAATCACTCCCAAAACAACATTCTATACCATTAAAAAACATTTTTTCACTACTTCCTCAAGATTCCCCATGACTGCTCACACCCACCTCATTCACTTTTGGCTCCATTCTCGCGTTCCCCAAATGATTTTCAGCAGCCTCCATATCTCATGGCAATCACAGCAGTGCTTAATTTTATTTACAAGTGCTCCCCAATTGACCTTTCCAATAACTTTTTGAGAGCTTTTACTTTTCATATACCAAAACCGCTCACTGCATACATCATAATGGACTATTGCAGTTGATTGCACTGCGCTAAATCACAGCAGTCGTTCATATACACTGTCTGTTAGCCAACTCATATCAGCCAGGCTTATAACAAAAGGCAAAAGTAAAACAACATAAAAAGATGCCTGTATGTCTGGAACACTGATACAAAGACACAGAAAAATAAATAAATAAACAGGCCAGCATCTGGTTGGGTTGAGGGCAGTTTCTGTAACAATACTCTGCCTAGCAACAAGACACTTTTATGTTGGAAGAAGGATATTACAATTAAAATCAATAAAAAAATGCTTAAAAATAAAAATAATTTTTAATTACTTTCTTGGTCTCACACACCATTGTATAGTTGCAATAACCCACTCCAGGGTATGGGTTATGGTCAGATTTACTCACTTCAGGTGTGTGGATTAAGTCCCTCCAGCCTGTGGACTTCTGATAGAACCACACCAGGCATGGATAAATCCCACCATAACCCACCCTGTCATGAATTATTGTTCAATTAACTAATATGAATAGGAGCCATGATACATTGCCCCCCTCTCTGAAGAAGAATCATTTCAAATCTAAAGCTCTGGGTTTCTGTGTACATCTTTTCATTTGTGCTGCAAATAAATTGCACCTTGTCACTTACAACTATTGTTTTGATCTTTTCTGTGTAACCTACTTTTGTGTTTTGCTTTGGGCTTTAGGGGTCTGCATTTGGTTTCTGGTAGCTGCAACTCTCTCAGTCTGTGTGCCTGACTTTTTCGGTTTGCTTGGTCCCTGTCTCCACTGTGGGCTGCATGACCACCATCATTCAAATACACCGTTTAAAGCAATGCTATGCTTTTGATTGGCATTGGTCTTCTACATTTGGAAGTCTAACATTACCATTTACTTTGGTGCATGTTTCTTTTATTATCTTGCATTAGTTGGGTTCCTTCTTAGTTAAGAGCGTGCTTACCTAATAGTGATAACCTAATAGTCTTCAGGTGAAGCTACCTCTGGCTGGAAGCTGCAACACTGGACTTAAGATTTGCTAGAAAGTGAGTTGTGCTCACAACAGAGGAGAGTAAACCTTACAATTTACAATTGTCTTTGGTTTGAAGCAGATTCCTTAGGAAAGTTAATATTCTTCAGGTGGAGGATACTTCTAACTGAAGGGTGAAATAAGGAACTTAGAATTATCAGAAAAGGCAATCTTTCAATCAACAGAGGGAGGTGGCTTGCTTTACTTTTGTTACAATTGTTAAGATTTTACTGTTTTCTGTGTTTCTGCCCTTCTGCACAGCTGACATGTTTTGGGGCTGACTGTTTTCAGAGCACAAGTCACCAGGCTGTTTTGGGGCTGGGAGGTTTACCTGTGTCTGACTTGGATGTTTGGATTTTTCTCTGTTTGATTAGCAGGGTATTTTCTCTGTCAAATTATGCGTGTATGGCATCTTGCTGACAGGAAGGCACTCATACGTAGCGGTAGGTCATAGCTTTTAGCTGATTGTTTCATGAGGGGCACAGTTTAGGCTCCAAACCCTTCCCCCCTCACCCCACCCACCCCTGGAAATAGTTCATTTATACCTGGGGTTCTGACATCATTTCCTCAAGAGGGCAAGGTGCATATCACTGTCATATCCTCTCAGCACACTGCACTAGCAATATAAGCATACACTATATAAATACATATATTTCTATATAACACACCAATCACACACACACACACAAAAAAAACTAAACAAGGTAGACAGTTATATGGGAAGTAGTACAATGTAATGGCTCTGGGGCAGCAGTCTTCTGGGAGTCTTTCTGGAGGCTGAGATACTGCCCTGTTTGCAGACAGCTATCTGCCCTGAGGGAAAGTTGCCCATCTTCAGCCACACTGGACAGTAGCAAGGAGCCTCCACCATCCAGGAGCTCCAGAGCCACCACCACTACCTCAGAGGTTGTGAAGAAAGCACAGCAGTTGGACCACAGTGGGCTCAGGGAGGGTAAGGGTGGTGGAACAGAGGCACACCCAGTCAGTTGTTACACTCCACAATCCAACACCACTCTGAGGGAGCATAGTTCCCTATGGATGCACCTGCAGAGGAGACTAAGGAGGGTGCAGACAACTGTCACAAGGGAGGCCCTCAGGAAAGAGGCAGAGGGCACCACAGGAAAGGAAGCAGCTCCTGGTGGGGACTCAACTATTGGGGGATAGAACTGGGGGAGCAGGAAAACTGAAGTAAGGTGCCTGCCTGGTGCCATGGCTTGGAGGGACAGGAAGCGCATCCTAGGATCATGAGAACAGTTGCACGGAGTCTGAGCTGGACATCATTGTCCACCTAGGGACAAATGACTTGGCTCATCATGAGATTAGAGCAGTGCAGAAGGACTTTGTAGGGTTGAGGAGGGGCTTGAGACAAGTAGCACACACAGTATCCTTCTCAGAGGTGCTGCCTGTCAGTGGCATGGGTGAGGCAGGGTACTTTGCAACATGCAGTTTAATGAATGGTTGAAAAATGGTGTGGAGGACAAGGGTTTAGCTTCATTAGGGACTGGGGTTCCACCTGGAGGGACACCAGCCTATACTGGCAGGATGGTCTGCATCTGTCCAGGAAGGGAACAAGTCTTTTGGGCATTCGGTTTAAATGCTTCATTGGCAAGCTTTTAAACTAGTCAGAGGGAGACACTGAATAGCAGCAGGAAAATGCCAGCCTCCCCTACAAAACAGGGTGCTAAATGAGAAAAAGACCAAGGTAGAAAGGTCAGTGGGGATGCTGCTACAGAAGGTAAAGCCATCAAAAATGGAGAGCAATGAGTACCAATGCCCGTAGTCTGGGTAACAAGCTCTTGAATTAGTGGTCTTGATGGAGGAGGAACATCTGATATCGTGGCAGTCACAGAAACATGGTACTCACAGAACCATAACTGGGACGTAAACATACCAGGATACACTATCTACAGGAGGGACAGGGAGGGTAAAGAGGAGGAAGAGTAGCTCTCTACATAAGAGAAGGAATCAAAGCAACAGAACAAAAGGGTAAACAGGGAGGAGAAGAAGCACTGTGGGTCAATTTGGAGGCAGGCAATGGCACCACAATCCGCACAGGGGTTGTATACAGACCCCTCTCAGGGGAGGAAATGGACAAGGAAATGATAGAAAGTATACTTAGAATCACAGATAAAGAGGAGGTATTGCTGATGGGTGATCTGAATATGCCAGATGTTAACTGGAGTGCAGTTACAGCAGCCACTTCTAAAAGTGAGTTATTCTAGATGCCCTACAGGGCAAGCCTTAGACAACTAGTATTGGAACCCACTCGAGGAGGGCAATCTTAGACCTTTTCCTCTCAAATGGAGATGTGAGAGGATCACAGATGTAGAAGTGGGTAGCCATTTGGGAATTAGTGACCATCGAACAGTATGGTTCACAATAAACACAGCAATAGAGTCAAGCCATACAAAGGCAAAAGTACTGGACTTCAGGAGGGCTGACTTTGCCAAACTGGGTGAGTGCCTCAAGGAATGCACTAGCAAATGGGCAGGAAGGAATGGTGGAAGAACAATGGGGAATAATAAAACTGCCATCACAGAGGTAACAAGCCTTGTGTGAAGCAAATAAACAAAACAAAACGATGTAAGAAACCACAATGGTTCTCAAAGGAGGTGGCAGTGAAGGTTCAAGAGAAAAGCATTCAGAAAGTACAAGGAATCACAGAAGGAGCAGGACAGAGAATTGTATCAGTTAAAGCAAAAGAAAGCTGGGAAGGCAGTCAGAACAGCAAAGGCCCAAACTGAGGAAAAGATAGCCAACTCCAGTTAGGAGGGGATAAAACCTTTTTAGGTACATCAGGAGGCGAAGGAAGACTAAGGGAGGATAGTGAGGCTTAATAAAGGGAGGGGGTGGGCAGAGGGTGACTGTGAAAAGGCAGAGATACTAAACAAATATTTTGCTCAGTATTTACAAATGAAGAGGGGAGGTACCTAAAATAACAATAGAAACACTCTGGGTACAGAAGTTGATACCAGTCCATTTACAGAAGAAAGGGTTCTGAAAGAACTCTTAAAACTGAAGGTGGACAAAGCAATAGGGCCTGATGGGATTCATCCCAGAATTCTAAAAGAACTAGGGTAGAACTGTGACACCACTGACTACCCTCTTTAACAAATCATGGGAGGATGGGGTGGTACCTGAGGACTGGAGGAGGGCGATGTGATTCCCCTTCACAAAACTGGGAGCAGGGTAGAAGCGGAAACTACAGACCAGTTAGTTTAACCTAAGTGATAGGAAAATGATGGAATCACTTCTGAAGGAAAGAATTGTCGAGTACCTAGAGGCCAGAGGGCACAGGACCCAAGGCAGCATGGATTCACAGCAGGAAGGTCATGCCAGACAAATCTAATAGATTTCTTTGACTGGGTGACCAAAGTAGTAGATCAGGAGGGGCTGTGGACATGGCCTACCTAGACTTTAGCAAGGCATTTGACTCAGTCCCACATAAAAGATTAATATACAAGTTAGCCAGCCTGGGAGTGGGTCCCAAGATGATAGCCTGGGTAAAGAATTGGCTGGAGAATAGGACACAGAGGGTAATAGTAAATGGAGTCCACTCTGAAGAAGGGGGGTTACTAGTGGGGTGCATGAGTTCAGTATTAGGACCAGTCCTCTTCAATGTCTTTATGGCTGACATTGCAGAGGGACTGGAAGGAAAAGTATGTCTCTTTGCAGATGACACAAAGATCTGCAACAGAGTTGATGCACAAGGTGGGGTGGAAAGGATGAGAAGGAACTTGGCAAGGTTAGAGGAATAGTCAAATGTATGGCAGCTTAGATTTAATGCTAAGAAGTGCAAGGTAATGCACCTGGAAACAAAACCCAGGGGAAGAGTACACAATGGGGTGAGATACTAACAACAACAAAATGGAAAGGGACCTGGGGTAGTCATATCAGATGACTTAAAGGTATGCAAGCAATGTGAGAGGGCAGTAAAGAGGGCTGGGGGATACTGGGATGCATAGGAGAGGCATCACCAGTAGAAAACAGGAAGTTGTTATCCCTCTGTACAGACAGCTGGTGAGACCCCATCTGGAGTACTGTGCAGTTCTGGAGACCCAATCTCTGCAAGGACATAGACAAGATGGAAACTGTCCACAGGAGGGCAACTAAAATGGTGCAGGGTCTGCACTGGAAGACATATGAAGAGAGACTAAAGGAGCTTAATATGTATAGCCTCAAGGAAAGAAGGAGAGGGGACATGATAGAAATGTTCCAGGTATCTCAGGGAATCAACAAAGTCCAAGAGGGTAGCATCCTTCAAAAAGAGGTGTGCAAGAACAAAGGGCACAATTTGAAGATGGGGGGCTCAGAGGTAATGTGAAGGAGTATTTTTCACAGAGAGGGTTGTGGATGCATGGAATGGCCTTCCGGAGAAGGTTGTGGAGTCAAAAACAGTGATTGAATTCAAGCATGCATGAGACAGCCATGGAGCAATTCTAGGGGTGGGGGTGAAAGAAGTAGGCTGCTGGTTAACTAGGATCTGCAGCTTACCCATTAGGTAGGGAAATGGGCAGACTGGGTGGGCCAAGCGGTTCTTATCTGCTGTCAGATTCTATGTTTCTATGCTTTAACCCTGCGACTTGGCACAGGGGTATACGATCAATGCTTATCAAGCAGCTTGTCGAGGGATCCTCGTTAAAGACTGAAACTGTCTCAGAACTCATTGGACATGTGGCCACATCAACATCAGATACTGACATAGAAATCCTAGCACCAGAATGGAAATCGGCTCGCTGCATGATGCCTCTCAGGAAGGCGACTCTATACAGGCATGCGATCTTCTTTAGAACTGTGTTGTCTGTATAAACACTGCCATCATGCTTGCAATTCTGCTTTCAAATTCTATGTTTCTATGCTTTAACAGACAGCCATCTCCACAGGTGTGGTCTATAGACCACCAGCCCAGGAGGAAGAAACAGATAGGGAGTTGATGCTAGCCATCCAAAGGATGGCAGACAACGTGAGGTAGTACTGGTTGGAGACTTCAATATTCCAGACGTGGACTGGAGCATCCCACCAGCAGCATCAACTAGGAGCATATTTATCCTGGACTCCTTCAGGGTGCCTTCCTCAAGCAACTGGTCATGGAACCAACTCGGCAGAAGGCAATACTGGACCTTGTGCTCACAAACAGGGACAGTGTGATGGGGTAACAGTGGGGAGCACCTGGGAAACAGTGGCCACCAGTCATTGTGGTTTGAAATCACAGAAAGAGCAGAACCAAACCACACAAAACACGATCCTGGATTTTAGGGGGCAGACTTTGGGAAAATGGGGAGATACTTGAAAGAGGCATTAAGGGAATGGGACAGGAATCAGGGTTGAGGAACAGTGGGCAGTATTTAAAATGGGGATTACAAGAACAACAGAATTATGCATTAAGCAGGTTAGCAAGAGGAAAGGAAGAGGAGACCATTATGGTTTTCCAAAGAGGTAGCAAAGAAAGTGAAAGCCAAAAGATTGCATTCAGGCAATACAAAAAGACACAGGCAGAAAGGGATAGGAGAAGTACCAGGAGAAGCAAAGGGAGGCAGGGAGGTCAGTAAGGGAAGCCAAAGCTCAGACAGAAGAACACATTGCAAAATCAGTGGGTAGAGGGACAAACCTTTACAGGTACATAAGTGAAAAAAGAAAGATAAAGGGAGGGACAGTGAGACTGAAGGGGAGGATGGGGCCGCATGGAGGATGACAACAGTAAAGCTGACATATTGAACAGGTATTTCTGCTCAGTCTTTACTGAGGAAGAGGAGGGTAATGGGTCTGAAGGGAGTACAAGGGTGAGAATGGTGCAGAAATGGACACAAGTCCCTTTACAGAGAAAGGGTCCTGAAGGAACTGGAAGTAATAAGAGTTGATAAAGCAATGGGGCCAGATGGGGTGCACCAGGGTCCTTAAAGAACTAAGAGAGGTGGTGGCTGAACCTCTGGCTATCCTGTTTAGTCGATCACTGGAAACAGGGAGGTACCCAAAGACGGAGGACAGCAGATGTAGTCCCCTAATACAAAAGTGGGAACAAAGAGGAAGCAGGAACTACAGACCAGTCAGCCTCACCTCGGTAGTGGGGAAGATCATGGAAGCACTACTGAAGGAGAGATTGGTGGAACATCTGGTTGTCAATGGACTACAGGACCCAAGGCAGCATGGTTTCACCAGGGGAGGTCATGTCAGACCAACCTCATTGAATTTTTGACTGGGTGACTAGGGAGGTGGATCAGGGAGGGCAGTGGACATGGCCTATCTGGACTTCAGCAAGGCCTTTGACACTGTGCCACATAGAAGACTATTACACAAACCGGGGAATATGGGTGTGGGCAGGACAGTAGTGTGGTGGGTAGGTAACTGGCTGGGTAGCAGGACACAGAGGGTGGTGGTAAATGGCTGTCACTCCACAGAGGGAAGAGTGACCAGTGGGTACCACAGGGATCAGTGTTGGGACCGGTCCTATTCAACATCTTCATCAGTGACACTTGCAGGACCTAGAAGGCAGAATTTCACTGTTAGCTGATGACACAAAGCTCTGTAACAGAGTAGACACACCAGAGGGTGTAGACAGAATGAGAAGCAACCTGCAGAAACTTGAAGAATGGTCAGGGGTTTGGCAGTTGAAATTCAATGCAAAGAAGTGCAAGATAATGCATATGGGGCACAAAACCCTGGCACAATATATCAGTTGGGGGTGAGGATATAGCATGCACCAAGCAGGAAAGGGATCTTGGGGTTGTCATCTCTGATGACCTCAAGATGAGAAACAGTGTGACAAGGCAGCAGGTAAAACAAATAGGATGCTAGGATGTATAGGCAGGGCATCACCAGCAGGAAAAGGGAGGTCATAATTCCGCTATACAAGACACTAGTGAGGCACCACCTGGAGTACAGTGTACAGTTCTGGAGACCATACCCACGTAAGGACATAGACAGGATAGAGAAGGTTCAGAGGAGGGCAACAAAGATGGTGCATGGATTGCATCACAAGTTCTATGAAGACAGGTTGAAGGAACTGAACATGTACTCCCTGGAGGAGAGGAGGCGAGAGGATATGATAGAGACATACAAGTATCTTACAGGGAGGAACAGGGTGCAGGAAAACACTATTTGTAAGGAAAAAGATGTTCCAGGACAAGAGGGCATGGGATGAAGTTGGATGGAGGACGATTCAGAGGAAATATGAGAAGAATTTCTTCACAGAACGTGTGGTGGACAAGTGGAACACCCTGTCAGAGGAAGTGGTGGGGCTGAAACAATCAGGATTTAAGAATGCATGGGATAGACATAAAGGAATTCTGGAGGTCAGGGGTAAGGGGCAACAGACTTCTAGGAAAACAAACTGAACTTAAGCTCAAATGGGCAGACTGGTGGGCCATAGGCCCTTATCTGCCGACACTGTCTATGTATCTATGCAATTCCTGAGGATTTCAATTCTGCAATGAAGCTGTGGATCAACAGCCTGGATCCAGTATTAAAAAATCACACACTTTATCAACAACTTACAAATAAATAATTAAAAAACAACGTTTCTGTGTGCTCGTTCTTATACATTCCAGAACCAGATTGGAGAGTTTGAATTAAATGTCTCTGTCTTGCAACTAATGAGACAGGCATTTGATCAAACTCTTCAGAACTCAGATTGTAATGGAGCTGTTAGAGTTGGGAAAAATGTACCTGATCAGCCCTTAGTTCCCCTCAAACTGGTGCCAACATTATCTAGTGGCTGTCACTCACTCCCTCCCTCCCTGGGAAGAAAGAAATCTGCATACTGCTGGCATTCAACTAACTCATGCAGCATCTGCAAGCGTGACTCCCTCATACAGTTACAAGTCAAAAAATCAAATATAGCAATGCCGACACAGTGTTTACATCACAAAAACTTTAGGCCACTATTGTTACACTGGCACAAATTAAACTAAAATGAATAACCATGAATCCCTCAACTAAACCCACTGTTGCCCTTTCAGTTTGCTGTGCATTTTCCCCACATGGCCAGAGACATTCTAAGACCACAAATGTGCACTCACAAACACCTGGCATGTGAGGAAATGGAAGTATGTTTGGCTGCTTACAGCAGGCTTGTGTCATAGGCATGTTCTTGGCCATCACAAAGATCACGACTTTCCATTCTAGTGCCTAGGATTTATAATGGATATTGACGAGTTGGCACACCCTTTGAAAGATGTCAGCTTCTCTGAGACATTGAGAAGTTGCTGGAGATGTAGTTTTGGAGCAATAGAAGGCAGCCCCCAAGTTAGCAACACTTTAAGGAATACTTCAACAAGTTGGAACATCTTAAGCTTTGAAAAATTATCCTATATTATACAAAGCCGAGTTTATGAAAACAATAAGTTTCTGCCTGGAGGCTTGCGCCTTGACAAGCACTCGGAGGTATCCTCAAAGAGGAATACAGAAAGAGGTGGGAGGCTACAGTGCCTTGTCTTAATGTTGTTCATTTACTTTGATCGACAGAAAAACGATGCAGTCTTACATGAAAATTGAGGAAAGTAAGGAAGCACTCCCTCCTGCAGTTGGAGTCATCACTACAGTTTGGGAGCTGTATTCTGTCTGAAAAATAAAGTCACTGCCCACAAAAAACATGTTATTGTACTCAAACAGAATAAGTATAATTGAATGGCTTGCCTGTAATTCAGTGGCCAAGCAGCCAGCCACTTCCACTTCCTGAGCTATATAAGCAGTTCCTCTCAGCCTCACTGTGAAGCATTTTGTCTTTGCAGCCAGAGGCTATGTTGGTTTTTCTTCTGAGCTGGCTGGGACTAACCCCAAAAAAATCTGCTGTTTCTGTGTGTTTCTGCTGGACTTCAGTGTTTGTTTTCCTGCTTCTGGTTTGTATCTTTCCTCTGGCTGTATGCCTCCTGTGTTTTGTTTCTTGTTTTTGGGGCCTTCCTGTTTTCTGTTTTGCTGTGTTTGGTTTCCTATTTTGGGGGCTTTAATTTTAAAACTCCTAGCATACTGCTAGTACAGAGCTCATTCTGCTTGCTTTCAGTTACAACTCTCAATTTACTGCACTGCAACTGCAGAGCCATCACTAAATACATTTTTCCAAGCCTGGAGGGAAGGCCTAGGCCTTGGATCCCCAGAATTTCCTCCTCATAGGGTTTTTTTCTCTCCTCTGTTGCCTCAGATCATAACACTAAGTTAACATAGTTGTTTCCCTAGTTTCCTTAGGTAGGTTCTGTTGTTGGATGGAGGTGGAGGATGTCCTGCCGTTCCCTCTCTCCTTAGGGGATCCCTTCTCTCAGTGCAAGCCATCACTATTCTTCTCTACTACTATGTTCCAGTTACTGCTTCTACATCACTGTTACTGCTTGCTCATCGCATCATGTTGCCTCCTTTGGGGATGATACTACATTTCTTTTGGGGATTCCTAAGTGTACCTTTAGCCATGGGAACCGTCCTGTGGCACCTCTAGGGGCAGAACCCTCTCCGAGAGTTCCTTGCTTCGTGCCCCTACAGGGTGGTAATTCCTCTGGAATAGAGTCGAACCGCCACAACCAAAACTAACACAGTTACACAAGCATAACACTATACTGGCTGCGTAGGTCAGTGAATAGAGATACAGCAGACTACTCTGAACATTCTGTCTACAACTGGGATAGAGCACCACAAATGTATAATCGGGAAGATCAGTTATTCAGAACAGCTGTGACAATATGAGAGGCAGATTGTATACATGATCATCTTCAGCTGAATGGAAACATAGAAACATAGAATTTGTTGGCAGAAAGGGACTGGTAGGTCCATCCAGTCCATCCAATTTTCCTTCCTATTCTGACACACCAGACCCTATTTGATCACTGTCATCCTCCTGCCTCCCTTTCCTCTGCTTATTATATCGGTGTGCTTATCCCATGCATACTTGAAGCTCACCACTGTTTTCACCTCCACAACCTCTTCTAGTAGGTTGCTCCAGGCATCCACCACCCTTTCTGTGAAGAAGTACATGGAAACATAGAATTTGAGGCAGACAAGGACTGCTTGGCCCACCCAGTCTCCCTTTTTCCTACCTACATTGTTACCACAGACCGTGACTTGATCTACCACTCTTTCTCCCCCTTCCTTTCACTGATTCCTTTGTGCCTATCCAATGCATTCTTGAGCCCCACTACTGCCTTTGCCCCCACCACCTCTGCTAGAATATTGTTCCAGGAATCAACACTCTTTCTTTGAAGTACTTCCAACATCTCTCCTGAATCTACCCCCTCTTCTTGAGCACCTTTTCTTCTGAAAAATTTTCCCTCCTGTACCTTATTTACCCCTGTGAGGTATTTAAAGGTCTCTGTCATATCCCCTTCTCCCTCCTGTCTTTCAGGGTGTACATACTGAGGTCCTTTAATCTTTCCTCATAGAACTTTTGATGCGGACCCTGCACTATTTGAATTGCTTCCTCTGGACAGGCTCCACTCTGTCTATGTCCTTCCAGAGATGTGGTCTCCAGAACTGCACACAGTACTCTAGGTGGGGTCTTATCAGGGATCTATATATTTTCTCACATCCTTCTTAAACTCCTCTTGTAGCTTCATTCGTGCCCCCATGTTCTGGTGCTTTTTCTTCTCTTAAAGAGACTTACCACCTGCACCTTGTTCACACGCTGTGGGGAACTTATAGGTCTCAATCATGTCCCTGCTCACCCTCCTCTCCTCCAGAAAGTACATGTTGTGGTCCCACAGCTCCTCCTCGTATGGGTTCTTGTGCAGCTCTCATGCCATTTTGGTAGTACTGCTCTGGGCGCTGCCACGCTGTCAAGTTCCTTGCAGAGGTGCAGCTTCCAGAACTGGATACAGTACTCTGGGTGGGGTCTCACTAATGAGCAATACAGCGGCAACATCACCTCCTTCTCATGCTGGAAATCTCCTTCCTATGCACCAAACATTATTAGCTTTGCCTGCAGACTTGGCAACCTTCTTCTGTCTGTGCCTTTGCTGCCGTACTCTCCTTCCTGTCTCCCTTTACTTTTCCAGATATACCTCCCTATCCACCTCTGTCTGGGTCTCCTTGTACTTTCTAAATGCTGTTTTTCCTTCATTGTCTTAGCCACCTCCTTTGAGAATCATAGCAGCCTCTTCCTCCTTCCCTTGCCTCCTTCCTTCAAACAGCATGTCACTGCCTTAGCTATTCCCTCGTTGATCTTTTTCCATTGGGTCTTCACTAACCCCTCCCACCATCCCCTTTTAGGCATTTACTGACGCAATCTCCTATTTCTTTATAATCTGCCCTCCTTAATTCTAGGACCCTCATCTTATTGTTTTTTTTTCTGTTGCCCAAGCCATATGCCAAACCACTCAGTAAGTTGCTCTCTTATACCCAGGGAGTATCCACTGTGGCGTCTGCAGTGCTGTCCCTGTTTGCAAATATCAGGTCCAGCACTGTTCCATGTCTACTGGGTTTAGTAAGCAGTTTTCTAAGAAATGCCCCTCTAGGGGAGTCGAGATGGCCTTGCTTCTTGTAGCTGCAGCCTGAATGTTCTAGTCTCACGTCCAGCAGATTAATGTCCCCATATTCAATACTTCCCGACTGCCATTTTGCCATTGGCCTCCCTAAAAACCTTGTCTAACACCGCCTTCATGTCAATAAAGGCCCAGGACCCTGTCTCTAAGCTTACCCATAGTACCTCCAGCCCTTTCTTATCCCCTGGTGTCCCTGTATCTCTGTGGTCTTTATACCTTCTTTCACATATAAAACAACTCCCCACCTTTCCTCCTTGTCCTTTCCTTCTGAAACATGCTGTAGCCTGGTATGCTCCTTCTCAGCTGTGGTTGCTGGTGCACTATGATACTGTTAAGGCCATCAAATCCAGGTCTGCTCTGCAATGATTGCTTCAAGGTCAGAATTTTATTCCTGGGCTCCTTGTGTTGACACACATGGCTCTGCAATCCTTTGTCCCTCTCTTCCCTATTCTGCCTTCCTTTCCTGTCTGCATCCTTCACCCTCTCCTTTTCCCTGGTCTTGTCCTCCTTTTCACTCTCCCTCTGGCTACTCTCCTTAACCCCTGTCTCAAATGTAGTTCCTCTTTCTGCCCACATCCTGCCCTCCCCTTGTCTTTATGCCCCTCTGCCCCTGGGAATTCATTTCCCTGGCTTCTCCTCTCTGCTGCTCTATTCTCTGGGAAATGGGTGATCTCTGCCTCCCTCAGTTTTCTGCCTCCCTCTTGGCTAGTTCAAATGCCTATCAGTAGCATTTGAACTTCTACCAGGACTGCTGTTCCCCTCCTGGTGGATGGAGGCTATCTCCTTGTACAGGCCTCTATCTCCCAGGTAGGACCCCAGTTCGGAGTTAGCCAACCCTCCTTCCTGCACTGTGTCTTCAACCACTCATCAAAGGCCCTGGTGCGGTGTTCCTCAGCCTCCCCTGGCTATATACAGGTAGCACCATAGTGAGGCCACTATGTGAGCTACCTGCTTTAGGGCTCTCCCCAACTCCCTAAAACTATCCTGCACCACCCCTGCTTTATCCCTTGCCAGATCAATGGCCCCCAGATGGACAATGACACATCTCCTGCCTACCCCTCTTCTCTGGTGATCTCCATGCTTTGCCCTCCAGTCCTCCCCACCAAAGTACCTGGTAGGCATGTTACTATTCTGTCCATCCTTCCTCTGCTCCCAACTATGTCCCCTGACTATGGAGTCCCCCACCAGCATCTGGCTTCTCTCTGTCTCATGCCTCATCCTCCTGGTTTCCATGTCCCACTAGAATGGTAAAAGAATTATGCAGTGTTTACATCTAAGAGTGCTCTTCTCCTCCCCACACCCTCCAGGAGTCCACCAAGCTCCAACCACTGTGTTTATTTTCTGGCTTCCTGTGAGGGAGCAGTGATGATCTTGGTGGCCCTTAGGAGGCATCTAAGTCCAGCAACCTTGCTCTCAGCCCAGAGAGATGCATGTGAGGCAACACCTCAGTCTCCTGAATGTATCTCTGAAGACCACAACCATTACACTGTGCCACTCCCATGCCTGATGACTGTTTTCATCTTACCTACTTATTTATTTATTTGAAAGTCAGATTTACAACCTTTGAGTCATGGACTCATTTACAAATGCACCCTCATCACAGGAGGGTAAACATAATTACAGTGTGAGGTACAACAGTGGTAACATACAGGTGCAATACAGATAACAATAAAAACACAATTACAACAGTGGATTACAGAGTAAAGTTGCATACAATCAGTAACAAATGTATAAAATAATGCTATAATAGCAGGTACAACCCTAGGCGCACCAGGAGGAATACCTATGTAGTAAGGTTGGGGAAAACAGGTGGAGGGAAGAAAGAGGGAGGGGTGGAAGTAGTCCAATGGACATTGTCAATGCTAAGGGCCTGGTTGGGGGGACCCCACCATTACATTAATTAGGGACAATTACAGCTTCGGTGTCAAAGAGGAGGTTACTGAGAGTGGCTTTGAAGGGGCCAGTTTGGTAATACTAGAGACAGAGGGCAGGAGGGAGTTGAACCATGTGAAGGCGGGTAGTGGAAGGACCTTTGGGCTAAAGAGGTCTTGGTATGGGCACCTGGAAGGTGGCCTTAACTGAGCTATGGGTGGCAACAGATGGGGATGCCACCACAGGATGCAGTGACCCTGGGGAGAGTCCTAGCAGAGATTTTTGGCAATTAAGCAGGTTTGGTAGCGTAGGCACTCCTTAAAGGTGAGCAGGTTGGCGGTGGAATAGAGCAGGCAGTATGGGTGCGGTGGGATGCACTGATCAGGAGCCTGCAGGCCTTGTTTATTGATGTCTGGGTTTTGGCTTAGGTGGTATTGTCTTCGTCATGCATAGATGGGTAGGCCGTAGTCCACTAAGGACAGGATGATGGAGTTGATGGCCAGACAGAGGGCGGTTGGGGGAGGCAATCTCTATGATGATAGAGAAGGCCACTTGAGAATTTATAGCTGAGAACAGGGTATTGATGTGGGTGTGGAAGGTAAGAGCTGAGTCAAAGGTGATGCCCAGGTATTTGTAGGATGACACCTGCTCAAGAGGTGTGGATTACTGTGGAGAATGCAGAGGAGGCATTTTTGGCTTTATTTGGGCAATGAGAAAAAGCATGGATTTGCTTTTTTGAGGTTAATGACCAGCCAGTGGTCAAGGAACCACTTTTGACTTGGTTGAAAGTAAGCTATAGGATTCCTGTAGAGATGCGGGTCAGGGTGGGAGGCAAAGAGGACTGCATCATCGGCATAGAGGAGCATATTGCCCATGCAGGAGCTGGGGAGAATGTTGAGAAAAGGCTGAAAAGAACAGGGCCCAGGATAGAACCCTGGGGACCCCAGAGCGAACAGGCTGGGTATTTGACAGGGTGCTATTTACCATCACATGCTGGGATCTGGTAGAGAGGTAACTAGTAAACCAAGCAAGGGGGCCAGGGAGAAGCCAAGTTGGTGGAGGGAGCAGTTGGAAGGGGTGACAGACAGTGTCAAAGGCCTTGGAGAAGTCAATGAACACTGCACCTGCAGCATGACCAGCATTGAGAGCAGCATGGAGGTGCTGGGAGAACTCCAGAAGGGTTGTGGTGGTGCTGTGTCCAGGGCAGAATCCATGTTGTTCTGGACACATCAGGTCGTATTGGCTAGGTACTGGAGAGCTGAAAGACCACAATTTTTTCTAGAGCTTTGGAGAGTGAGGGGAGAATGGAGATGGGCCTGAAATTGTTAGGGAGGTTCTATCACCACTCTTATGTATTGGGTTGATTTCTGCAATTTTCCAAACACTTGGGAACTGATCAAGACATAGTGACCGGTTTAAGAGGTCAGTGAGAGGGGCTAGTATAGTATCCAAGACTAATCAGAGGAGCCTGGATTCCAGAGGATCATAGCTGGGGTTGTTGCTAGCTAGGGATTTTTGCAGTGAGGCCTGGCTTCTAGGGGGAATATGCCCTGCAGGTGGAAAGGGGGCGATCCAGGGTGGGGGGTGGAGGCAGAGATAGGGTTGAAAAAGTAGTTGGGGAGGAATGAGCTTAGATCTCAGAAGGCCATATTGAGGCACCCAGCTATGTGGGAGGGTCAGTAGTGATGGTACCATCTATGGAAAGTTGTGATGGTGGGGGAGTGGGACTTTCCATTAAGCTCCTTCATATTGTCCCAGAAGGCACGGGATGAGCCCCAAGTGGATGCAAGGGTGGTTTGATAATATTCGGCCTTAGCCTTCCTTATAGCCCAGGTGCAATTTATTACGTGCTGCATTATAGGCTTGTCTGTCAGCCAGTTTGCCTGTCTCTACAGCAATATGCCAGAGGTTATCTCTTTGTTTAAGTTTTGGATAAGGGATGGGGAGATCCATGAGGCATTTAGTTTTTGGTACAGATTCTGGTCAGGGCGGCAAAAAGTTCATAGGCTTTGATGAAGGTACTGGAGAAATAGGCTAGGCAGAGTCAATATCTGCAGTGAGTTGGACTGGGGACCAGTCAAGCTGGGCTAGGTGTGTTGTAGCTTTCTGAGACCCCTAGGGCAAAGTGGCTGCACGAGGTGACCTGGGACACTGGTTTCGATGCGGGGATGACCATTGACAGAGGACAGGAGAGTGGTCACTAAGAGAGTCAGGTAGAACATTAATATTCCTGATTTTATGAGGGTGGTTAGACAGAATTACATCTAGGATGGTGCTGGAGCCACTTGACTGGTTAAATCTAGTAGGTGAGGTAACTAGTTGGGTCATATCTAGAGCAGCAAAGGAGTCTCTGATATGGGAGGCAGAGGTACCCAGCCAATTTACATTAAGGTCACCTGGGATGAGCTGCTCCGCCTTGTGTGGGAGTGTAGTGAGGTAATCAATAAGGGATTGGACAGCTAGTCCCTGGTCCCTGGGGGTATGTAATAGACTGTGAGAAAAAGGGGCCCCTGGCTGGTCAAGTGTGATCTTTAAGGGTGAGGGCTTGGGCACTAGAACTGAGGTTGGGGCTGGGAGTGCATGGCCTAAAAGTGTGTCCGCATAAAGACTGCATACCCACCACCACGCTTGCCTATATGGTCGTCCCTGAACAGAGTGTAGCCAGGAGGAAGATGAAAGAGTCTGAGTTTTTGGAGAGCCAGGTCTCAACTAATGCTATTTTATCTGAATGGTGCTGCACAACCCAGCACTGGAGAGCGGCAGATTTTTTTAGGAGGCTGCAAATATTCATAGATGCAACGAAAGGCCAGTTTCAGTGGGGGGTGGGGTGGCTGGTTGACATTGCTCTGGGATTGGGGTGCACATTGCCAGAGAGCAGAAGGAGTAGAGGAATTAATCTGAGGAGAGGACTGTGGTGACTACTACCCTTAGCCAGGTACAAGTCGAGGTCCTAACGGTGGGGGTGCAGGGGATGAGTAGGGATCGGAGGGTAGGTGTAGCAAGGAGGGTGGGCCAGGGTGTCCCAGTGGGGAAGGGAGGGGTATTGGTTGGTGGAGGGTGCTGTGGAGTAATAGGGGTGTCCAGGGTGGGGGGTGGTGGGGGTGGGACTCAGGTAGAGGGCAGGAGAGCAAGATGGGACATGGGCTGAGTGGAGAAAGGTAACCAGGAGTAGGCAGAGTGTGATAGCCATGGTGTCCATTGATATTTCCTATTGCGATATAAGGGGTACAACTGACCTTCAGTGAGGGTGACTGCTGCTGTGGAGTAGTGGTAGTTCTGCTGCCTTTGGCGCAAGGGTACCAGGTTTGATCCCTGGGAGGGAGTGGGACCTTGGTATAGAGCCTGGCTGGCCTGGCTAGTGGCCAAAGAGAGGCTGGAAGGGTGCTCAGAGGGAGGTGAAATAGTGACTCCTAGTGGCTGCTCTGGATACTTAAAAAGGCTGGGTTGGGGAGCTGAGTGGGTAGGCGGTGGAGAGGTGAGGAGATAAGAGAGCGGAGTAGGGTGAGGTGCAAAGTGGCGAGAGGGCAGGGAGGTACTAGGCAGGGGAAAGGGCAGTGGAGTAGCTGGGTGGACCACAGTGTCTACAAGTAATAGAGACAGAGGAGATATAAAGAGGCAGGTGAAGACTGGGAGGAGCCCCTCCAGTGGCTGAAGAGTATGAGCTGCAAATGGGAAAGTGGGGACTTAGTTACAGAATGGAAGTCACATGACAGGATAAGGAAATAAATTGAGGGTCAAGGTTTGGTGGGAAGGTGGGGCAGTCGGGCACTTTGGTGCATCGGCAGGCTAACAACCTCTCAAAGAAGCCTGCAGGAGGACAGCCTTACCTATTAAAGCTCCTGCCGATGTTTCCAGCTCCCAACGGAGCTCTGAGTTGCCGGTAAGAGTGTGGTATAAGTTTATCTCACTTCTTTCCTACATATATCCCTCTTGGCTTCACTGTACTTTTCCTCCTTCCTGTATTTAGCCTATCCCTTTAGTGTGCCTGTACCTTACCCTAGATAGGGTTTTCCTACTATTCCCTTTTGTTTTACTTAACCCTTTGTATCTTGACCCCAAGTAGGGTGGTTTAACGTTTCCCTTTGGCTTCTTATACTGCTTTTAACCCTTACCTTACATACAGTAGAGTGTTACCTCTATTCCCACACCATAGGTATATTTGTTTTGCTTTTAACTTAACCTTTCTAGGGTGTTTCCTCCTACTCAGTCAACAGCTGTTTCCACCTTATCTTCCTAAAGTACTCCCTTATACAGGCAGCAACAAGCAAACAGGTACTTTAACTTACTTATTGGACCAGCAGAGTTCCCTTGCATACTTGCTGTTGCCTGTTGGTATATGATGGTTTCTGCTGGCACCTAAGGTGCCAGTCCTGTCCCACTACTGTTCTGTTCTGCTCACACCCTGGGACACAAACATGAATGGGCCACTTTACAAGTGGCTCCTTTTACAATCACAAGGCGCAGTGTGCATATTTATGGAATCCAAACAAACCAAAGAGAAGAAAGAAATAGTGCCTTAGCTGGGTCATGAACCCAGGCCACTGAATACCATTCCAGTCAAGCTATCTGCTGTGCACTACCAAGGCAATGGGAAACTGTGTTTAAGTCACAGATAAGGCACTTATTTCTTTTTCTCTTCTGTTTGTTTGGGTTCCATATATGCACACACTGCACTCTTGTGATCTAAATTAATTATCTGTGCAGCACCAGGTTGTGCATTAGAGAAAGAGTAATGTGGTGATCTTTATCAACTGGGTGCTGACCACGAAGATCACCTGTCCCAGCTGCACATCCAGCATCGCCTCAAGCAGATGAACGGTGAAACAACACTGTGGTTGAAAAGGGTTGGATGAAAGGAAATACCCGATAAGGAGAGGCAGGAGACAATCTGAAAGTCTGTTGCCCGACTGGCTTTAATCATACACAGGAAGGTAGATACAGTCACAAGGAAAGAAAGGGAACCAAACTTTAGAAAACAATAAATAATACTCTACTCACTCTACTTTTCTATTCACTCTACAGGTGCACATTGGCTTAAGGCCACTGCTTATAATACTGTATGACTCTAGATATTTGCTATAAGGCCTATGCAGAAAGGTGAAAGTAAACTTATACCACTCTATCAGAAGGTGAAACAAGCATACAGTGTACAGTAACCACCAGGAAGTATAACACCTCAGAGCCTCTGAGATCAAAGAAGTCCAGAGGTTTTGTGCGTCTTCATGCACAGCTGAGGAGTAAGAGTAAAGGGAAAGGAGAACTCCTGCTTAGCGCCAAGCTCACCACTCGAACCTATGAGAGGTTGCAAGGGAAATGGAGAGATTTGTAAACAGACCTTAGTCTTTGGACAACCCACTCTCCAGAGTTGCCAGAATATTAGGGCACAAACTGACTGAACTGGGCTAAACTCTCCTCATCGTAAACCCTTGACCAGGGCTGTCAAGGATGAAGAACATGGAATGTGGCAAGGAATCTGCCTGAAGGATTGCCACAAGGGAAGAATCTGCTGCTGTCACCCTGCACCAATGACGAAGAATATAACTAGTGCGGTTTTCCTGGCACCGACCTTTTAACCAGGGCTGCCAAAGCTGAAACACAAGACTTGGCAAAGAATCCACTAGAGGATTGTCAAGGTTGAAAACACCAGCTACTGAGCTGCTTTGGTGTGGATCCACTTGGAGACCACCAAACTTGAGCTGGATCCCAGAAGATCGCACTAGGTTATGCAGGATGGAACAAGCAGGAAGAAAAGCTGGAAGATGAAGATCTGGATTCCACAAGGTTCAGAACAAAATAAGAAACTGGCTGATGCAAACTCACCTTGGCCACGGTGGACTTGACTTTCGGAAGGGAGACTGGGAGTGATGGATGAGACTTCTTCCAGTCATTTCACTTCCAAGCTGACCAGGAACTAGCACCACGACTCTCAAAGGACATCAATGTAGCTCACGGCAGGCGATATAGCAAGAAGATGCTGAAGTTCTCTGCTGGCTGAAGATTGCTGAGGTAGAGTTGATGAGGCTGAAGATTGAGTCCACAGACTTTATACTGCACACTGATACTTTATTAGCACTGTACACTGGAATTTCTAGTTGCCGGAGCAATCTGCCTGGAACATGGGCAAATTGTCACAATCTGAGGCAATTGTTTACTTGTAGGCAATTTGCCTGAAGCAGGGTCAATTGCAACAATCAGGGCAATTGTTCACTTGCAGGGTCAATTTTCCTGGAGCAGTGGCAATTACAACAATCCGGGCAATTGTTCACTTTGGGGGCAATAACCATAATCATAATGTATCACAATACAGTCTCAGTGCTTTTGCAATCAACACAACACTTTAGATGCTTGAGGAATAAACATTTTGTAGAAACAGTGCATTAGCTGACAGTCACTTTATAGTAAGTTGTGTGCTAAGCACCATTTGAGTGGACCCTTTTTTCCTCTTGGGGTTTGTCTTTATTAGGATCTGGCTACCCTGAGCACTTTGATGTGAATACCCCTAGATACTGGGCCTGGTTGCCCTAATTACTTTTGGGCCTGGCTGTCCTAAATGCACTGGGCCTGGATGCCCTAATTACCACTGGGTCTTGCTGGCCTAATTACTACTGGGCCTGGCTGCCCTAATTCCCACTCAGCCTGGCGCCCTAATCACTACTGGGCCTGGCTGCCCTAAATACACTGGGCCTGGCTGCCCTAATTCCCACTGGGCCTGGATGCCCTAATTACTACTGGGTCTGGTTGCCCTAATTACACTGGGCCTAGATGCCTTAATATACCTCTGGGCCTGGATGCCCTAAATACTACTGGGCCTGGCTGTCCCTAATACACTGGGCCTGGATGCCTTAATTACCACTGGGCCTGGCTACCGTAATTACCAATGGGCCTATGCCCTAATTACCACTGGGCCTGGATGCTCTAATCACTACTGGGCCTAGCTGCCCTAAATACACTTGGGCCTTTTATGGCAAAGCCCTTAAGACCTTTGGGCAGCTTGTAACTGAGCCTTTAAGAACTTATGTCTTCATGCAGAGCCCTTTAACTTGTGGGCCTTTGTACAGAGCCCCTTTTAACATAGGGCTGTACTCCTTTAAATCCTTAAGACCTGACTGAGTCTGCTGTCACTCTGTCCCTTTTGAACCCACCTTCATTACAGCTCCCCAATAAATATGTATAGCTTTTTGCAGAGCTACTTGCTGACTCTCCTCCCTTGGGCATCGCTAGTTCAGCCCACTTCTAAAGTGGTGTCAGTTGCTTTGGCTTCTCAGAAGGAGCTGGAAGGAAAGCATCAGATTTGTTACAGTACAGTAGCTTCTTGTTGTTTTAGTTGTTTCTTGTGGATTTTACTTGGTAGAAGGTTATTTCTTTTCTTTCTTACTACTTCTAAGGGGCTAGCAGGGTATTGTTTTGGGGCTGGTGGAATTTTGAAAACTGTTTTGGTGGCTATAAGTGGGATCAATTGTTTGGTGTTTCACTGTGTAGCAGGCTGCATTTGTAGAGGCCTATTTCTTCTGATTTAAAACCTATTTGGTGTGATTTAACTGGGGCTGTTTCTTTGAATCAGAGACCTATTTTCTAGGTTCAAGCCTATTTTGATGTATTGTTGGTGAAGCTGTTTGAATTGGAGACCTGTTTCTTTTGGTAGCAAACCTATTTTGGGGGCTTTGAGTAGAATTGCGATTCATTTTGCTGGCTTCACTAGCTGCAAGGTTAGTGCATAGTGGGGAAGGGTGCTAATGGTCTGACCAGGGGCCTTAGTTACCTGATTGTTTCTGGAAGACTTGGGTTGGTCCCACCTCCTAACCCCACCGCCCTGGTCCATGATTTCCTTTATACCAGGGGTTCTGACATCACTTCCTCAAACAGGCAAAGGATATGCACCTAACATAGCAGAAGCAGACATCCAGGAAAGGAACAGCAGCAAGTGAAGAGGTGACTGCTATCTCAGTGGGAGGAAGTAACTGCAAATCTAGGAGCTTTCATTGTTACTTCTTTGCATTGCTATTGCATTGTGGAAAGGAGGAGTAGGAGGTTTGAAGGAGGTTGGGCAATAGCTACTTAAAGTCTCTTTTGAATGAGGATAGGAAGGTTAGAAATATAAAAAGCAGTTGCTCAATTTATCTAAACATGTACAACAAAGGGGTAAGGAAATTAAGAAAATAATGTTTTGCACTAATGGGGAGGGAAGACTTGGGGAGTGTTTTGTATTCTGCATCTGGAAGGGTGGGGGTCGCTGGTGGACATCGACAGCAATGGGTAGGTGGTAGGCTGCAACAACTGCAGTGCACCAATCTTTCTAAAATTGCCTGGAGTGTGGGAGGATGTTTAGTGTGCAACCACATAGAGAAACTTAGAAAGGAGATTGAGGGTCTGCAGGAGGCACTAAGACAGGCAAGGCAGACTGGGGTGGGTTTAGCCCAATACTGGAGGGAGGAAGAATGGGAGATGAGGGAGGCAATTTAAACCAAC